>OY740786.1:74744761-77177261 GCA_963514005.1 Raja brachyura
CTCTCTCTCTCTCTCTCTCTCTCTCTCTCTCTCTCTCTCTCTCTCTCTCTCTCTCTCTCTCTCTCTCTCTCTCTCTCTCTCTCTCTCTCTCTCTCTCTCTCTCTCTCTCTCATCTCTCTCTCTCTCTCTCTCTCTCTCTCTCTCTCTCTCTCTCTCTCTCTCTCTCTCTCTCTCTCTCTCTCTCTCTCTCTCTCTCTCTCTCTCCTCTCTCTCTCTCTCTTCTCTCTCATGAACACAGTCAAGATATGGTTTTTCATTTTCATTCTATATTAGTGTAATAAAATGTAGTGCATACATACCTACAGGTGGAGTGCATCATGTTTAGTTTAGAGATACAGCTTTAAAACAGGCCCTTCGGCCCACTGAACCTACACTGACCATGCACACTCTTTCTAGGTTATCCCATAGGTCAATGGGGGCGCTGCAAGCCAGCAGCCCTGCCAGCAGCGTGTTCATTTTTTTACCTTTTAAAAATATTTTTAGTGTGTATTAATGTATGTTTTTAATGTCTCTCTGATGTGTCCTGTGTGGGGGGGTGGTGTGGGGGGTAAGGGGGGGATGACTCCCCCGTGGCCTAATATCGAGGATCGGTGCGGCCTTTCCCCGAGACGGGCCCGGGGCTTCAGCTGCGGGCGTAGCGAGGACGCTTTCGTCGCGGAGCGGGCCTGTCCTCGCCGAGGACCCCTGGAGAAGAGCTGCGACTTGCCGGCCCTGCGGTCTGCAGTGCCTGTGACTTTACATTTACGACCGGCAAATCAATGCTCTTAATATGGAGTATCCAGTACTGTAGTTATTTCATGAGCAACATTCACAACTATACGTACGCATATATGTTACCATGGTCCAGGATTTATTGACACAGGTTGATCATACCCTGAATAATCCAACCACATTTTTGTTTGGAAGTGGAAAGAACTAATGGAAATTGCATTAATCGCAATGTGAAAAAGAGTTGAGATACTGTCTTATAATTTTGCTGCATGGCATTGTGGTATATTTCATGTCTTGTTTGGTGAATATGTTTAGTTGAATTTAAGTTTGTAACTTTATTTAAAGCAGAAATAATATGTGAATGCTTCATTGAGTATAATTCCGACTGGTAACTACGCACTTCGTCCGAGCACATTATCGCTTGCGTCATGCAAGCTATCTTAAATGACCACCTAAATTCTCATTGGCAACCTAAAAATCTGCCAAGGTTGCCCGGCTGGCAACAGGGGAAAATAGTTAAGCGAGAGCCCTGCATACTGTGCCTCTAAAAATTATAGCAGATTAAATCTATTAGTATTGTAAATTTCAAGATCTAGATGATTATTTTTGTAGTCAAGTCAAGTTTATTCGTCACATACACATACTGGATGTGCAGTGAAATGAAAAGTGGCAATGCTCGCAGACTTTGTAGTTTGTTGGTTGGTTGTTTGTTTGCACAAACAGAATGGAACAGATTCACATGTTAAATATTGTGGGCTGTATTGTGGTCCAGTAAAGTTAGTCCCTGCTGAGATAGGAGTTTACAGTCCGAATGGCCTCTGGGAAGAAACTCCTTCTCAACCTCTCCGTTCTCACAGCATGGCAACGGAGGCGTTTACCTGACCGTAGCAGCTGGAACAGTCCGTTGCAGGGGTGGAAGGGGTCTCCCATTATCTTATTGGCTCTGGAGTTGCACCTCCTGATGTATAGTTCCTGCAGAGGGCGAGTGAAGTTCCCATAGTGCGTTCGGCTGAACGGACTACTTTCTGCACAGCCTTCTTGTCCTGGGTAGAGCAATTCCCAAACCAGATTGTAATATTTCCGGACAAGATGCTTTCCACAGCCGCTGAGTTGAAGCACTGGAGGATCCTCGGAGACACTCTGTATTTCCTCAATTGCCTGAGGTGGTAAAGGCATAGCCTTGCCTTACTCACAAGTGCTGCAGCGTGTGATGTCCATGTCATATCCTCAGAGATGTGGACTCCCAGGTATTTATAACAGCTCACCCCATCCCATTTATGCTCAATGTCCTCGGATGATGTGCCCTCCTAAAGTCCACGATGAGCTCCTTAGTTTGTTTTTGATGTTCAGGAGGAGGCTGATCTGTAAGCACTGATCTACCATGGTGCGTCTCTCTCTCTCTCTCTCTCTCATCATTTGGCATTTTGCAAAGGCAACTGCAGTTCCTTCCTATTGAAGAAGAACCCTGGCCCGAAACAACTCCTAATCCATTTCCTCCGCAGATGCTGCCTAGCCTGCTGAGTTCCTCCAGCACTCTGTGTTTTTTATTTAACTCTGAAATCAAAAAAAATTGAACATAGACACAAAAAGCTGGAGTAACTCAGTGGGACAGACAGCATCTCTGGATAGGAATGGGTGATGTTTCGGGTAGAGACCCTTCTTCAGACAATCACAAGTACTCTCACCAATGAGAGTTCAGTTCAGTCTGAAGAAGGGTCTCGACCCGAAACTTAACCTTCTCTCCAGAGTCGCTGCCTGTCCCACTGAGTTACTCCAGCATTTTGTGCCTATTCACAAGTACTCTTTGTATCTCGGTGGAATATAGACCCCATGGAGGCGTTGTATGGAATCATATAATGGTTTGGACTGATGGTGGGATAGGAGAGGTGGAGTGTCTGCTGTCCATACGCTTTCTGTTAGAGCAGTCGATTTACTGCCATTGTTTATGTATCTCCCATAACCTCAGTTCAGATGCTTCCCAAATCGCATATAAAAAACATGATTAAAGCTCCTTCTACCTCGTCAGGCTTTGGATTCAGATCCTAGTTACTCATTATGTTTTTTCTTCGTGACCTCCGTGTTTCTTTTGACAACCACTTAAAGTATATGGTCTCCAGTTCTCAAGTCTAGTTTATTTTCGGATGGGGAAATGTATTGGGGTAAAGGAACGATGAAAAACGTGCTTGCAGCAGCATCGCAGGCACACATAGACAGCACATGGAAACATAAATTATACATAAATTGGACAAGACCGTGAAAAGAAAAATACTGTGCAATGAAATCAAAACATTAGATCAAACAGCCCAAACTCCGGTGCAACCCGTTCCACCTTAATCCCTCTGCCTGCGATGATTTTGAACCAAATCTCCTCTCAGCCTTCGCTCCTCCTAAAAGACATTCTCCAGCCTTGAAACCAAAGTTCCAGGTCGCAGGGCTGTTCTAAGAAATAGACACAAAATGCTGCAGTAACTCAGCCGGGACAGGCAGCATCCCCGGAGAGAAGGAATGGGTGATGGTTCGGGTCGAGACCCTTCTTCAGACCGAAGAAGGCCGATGCGAAACGTCACCCATTCAGCAATTTGCGTCTACCTTCAGTGTGAAACAGCATCTGCAGTTCCTTCCTACACTATTCTAATAAAACTTGTCTGCGCTCTCTGCCGTGTTTTCGCACTGTACAGTGCAGTGCCCAATATGCCAGCCTTAATGAAACCAATGGTTTAATGAAGTTCAACACAACCTCCTTGTCTTTGTACCCCTCACCTTCAGTTACAAACCCATGCAAATAGTTGGCATTGTTGATATTTCATATTTTTTTACAATTTACCCTATCACCCTGAGTGTATTTCCTATTGGAAAGCAAAATATATTTGATGCGGTTGGTTAGATCAGACGAAAGCTGGTTCAGATTTTTTTTTTTTTTGCCCAACGCAGTTGATAAAGGTTTTCTCTACAACTGACCCACTTTTCCAATCCGAAGAAAATCGCCAAGTGCAAAATGACCAGTACTGTTATATCACTGAACTGACTCAGGGAGCTAAGATATTCTTTTTAAAAAAGTTATATTTTTTCATCTGGTTCTCGATTCACACCCAAAGGACCACTGGCCTTCAAGATGCACGGTAGTGTATGTATTGTGGTAGACAAAATATAATTATTACAGCGTTACAATTGATGTAAATATCTATGAAACAAATTTGGATTATTATTTTGTTAAATCAACCGAAAGTTCCAACACAAAGGGGTTTTATTTTATATTCAGGAAAGTCCAAAAGCGGTGAAGGAAAATTAAAAAAATATACATATATATTTCATCGACCGGACTCTCGCCATGACAGTAATCACGAGGCAGCACATCAAGATGGCACGAAAAATTACCCATGACGTACTACGGCTTTTAGAGTGGAGTAACTTACTCTGCTCTATGATCTTTGATTTACCGTTAGAACAATATCTTGCAAAGGAGCTGTAAATGAGAGAGTGAGATGTAGTTGCAGAAAATGTCATTTGTAGTTTTTTTTTAAATTTATATTATTTATTTATATTAGTTTACTTGTGGAACGTACTTGGGTTATAATAAATGTTTAACATGTCCTGGGTTATGCTTTTTTTATTAGAATTACCTGATTTTCCCATCTGCAGATTTCAGGTCAAGAGAGTAAAAGTAGATGAAACTGCAAGCAAATATGACGACAAACAGAGTTTTACAATCATCTTAATTCGTAAATGAAATATGTCATATTTAATCGCCGAATATAAATGCATCAAATGTTGCTCCACCCTGTAAAACCTGAACTAACCAGCAAATATTAGTGGGTCAATTACATAAAAACACTTTTTTAATTATGTGCAATAAGTTGCAAAATGTTAAATACTTACCAAGTGAAGATTGAAATTCGGCAGTAATGAGCTTTGGATTGCTTGGAAATGGGGAATAAAAGGCGTGCACACAACACTTTACAGGTGGTTGATAAACTAAACAGAGAAAGCAAGACATTAATTTCTGAATGTTAAACAATATGCCATAATAACAATGATAAGCCATATAAAAGGACTAGACGTTCCCACAGCAGCAGGCATTTTCTTTCCCACTCCAAATAAGCACACATTTTAAATGAGCTCTTTATGGAGATCAAATATGGAAATATTTTGTCATTGAGTAAATTCCTCCTTGATATAGAGCCTTTCTTGATTTCCACATCTTTCAGCAATATTGACCACAGATATATGTCTTTCAGAGATGGCTGCATTTGACCTAAACCCCTCAAAACCTAATTTATCCATGTACATACCTTCCTAAATGTTTCTTAGAAATTGCAATTGTAGTTGTCTCAACTACCTCCTCCGGCAGCTCATCCATACAAACACCACCTTTTGTGTGAAAATGTCACCCCTTAGGTTCCTATTAAATCTTTTCCCCCTCACCTTAAACCTATGTCCTCCGGTTCTTGATTCCCCTACTCTGGGCAAGAGGCATTGTGTGTCCACCCAATCTATTCCTCTCATGATTTTGTACATCTCTTTAAGATCACCCCTCATCCTCCTGGGCTCCAAGGAATAGAGCCCTAGCCTGCTAAACCTCTCCTTATAGATCAGGCTCTTGAGTCCTGGCAACATACTCATAAATCCTCTCTGCACCCGTTCCAGCTTGACAACATCTTTCCTATAATATGGTGTCCAGAACTGAACACAATACTCTGAATGTGGCCTGATCAATCTTACACAACTGCAACATGACCTCCCAACATCTATACTCAACACTCTGACTGATGAATGCCAATGCGCCAAAAGCCTTTTTGACCACCCCATCTACCTGTGGTGCCACATTATCAGACCTATATCCTGGAGCTCAAGCATCCCAGGCATCAGTGAGAAGCAGGATTCCAGAACATTCTTGATAATCATAGTCATACAGCATGGAACAATGCAGACAAAGGTTTATGAAAATGGACCCAGATATTTGAAAAGACTAGAAACGTTGAAGATTTTCTTTTAGTAGCAGAGAAAGTAGTCACATAGTGATACAGCATAGAAACAGGCCCATCGGCCAAACTTACCCACAGCAACCAACATGTCCCAGCCAGACTAGTCCCACCTGCCCATGTTTGGTCCATATCACTCCAAACCTGTCCTATCCATGTACCTTTCCAATTGTTTCTTAAATGTTGCAATACTCCTTGCCTCAACTACCTCCTCTGGCAGTTTATTTAATTCACTCACTTTGTGGGAAATCATTATACCTCTTCATAAAAGCCTTTTTATAAAGCTGTTCAATGCCACACGGAATACCATCCTAACAAGAGGGTAGAAAGTCAGGACAAGAGTCCAGCAGGGAATTTATGCCAACAGCAGGCATTACAGTAGATGAGGTAACAGCCCTGCATTAACCTTGTGGTGCCCCAGAACATCGCTCACCATCTGACAGTCAATCCTCCCCTCATTTGTATCCACCTATCACTTACCAGGCTTTGTCCCCAACTTTCTCCCCCCCACTACAGTCCGTCTGAAGAAGGGTCCTAACCCAAGGCATCATTTATCCCTGTCTTTCAGAGATACTGCCTGACCTGCTGAGATACTCCAGTACTTGTTGCCCTACTTATCGTGTACAGAAAACACAAATTGTGCAACGAGTGAGTCCCTAGGCTCCAAAAGCCCAGAGCTGCGTCACATTATCCGATGAGCCCCCAATCAAACAAAAGACAAAAGATTAAATCTCAACAAAATATAAGTGTTCACTCACTGGTAATAAATTTTGAGAGTTGATTGACCGCCTCGGTATCAATAAACGAGCATCTCCAGGTGAAGCCCTCGTGATGGTAAGTTAACCTGTTATCTTTCTGTAACATCACACAAAATAAAGAAAGAAGTTGATGAAGGCTCTTGAACCAAAATGTTTCCCATTCCTTCTATCCAGAGATGCTGTCTGCTCCTTTAAGTTACTCCAGCATTTTGTGTCTAACTTTGATGTAAACCTGCATCTGCAGTTCCTTCCTACATATTTTCTGGAGCTGGATGGGTCAAAAGTCCCCTACTTTTCCTCATTTAAAAAAATATAGAAATGTGTAAAATGCATAATTTATTACTTGGTGGCTTTATTTGTTTGCCATATAGATCTGATAAGAACACTATTCCTCCAGTCATTTTCTAATTGGTGCATAAGAGCAGAGAGAGAGAAATAAGAGCCAGTTCACCTCCACCTATAGTTTGGCTTCCATTGCGTCAATTTTGTCCAGCTACATTCTCACAAATAGGAATTGAATAAGGGACATTGAGACAGTCTCACCCAGCAAAACAAATGCTAATCTGTGAAGCTTTCAGATTGTTATAGTCACCATGTCTAATGAGAAGAATGTTAGCGAAAATTTGTAAGCAACTTTTAATTTGTTTGAACATATTACTCACCAATAATAGGCTATATATAAAATATCCACCATCAACATATCTTTTTTTCCTCTGATGTTGTAAAGTTCCATTTTCAGGCATTGATGAACCCATCGGACTTGATTCGGCTCTTCCAGTCAAAAATCTCTGAAACAGAACCATTCAGTTAGTCCCATTCACAAAGGGAGGCCTGGCGTGGGGGGGGGGGGGGGGGCACTGGGAACAAAGGGGGACTATTGGGGACAAAATTGAATACTTTGTTACATTGTCGGCGACCTTTATGTGGTAACTGTTTGCATGCTTGTATGTACAAAACAAAGAATCTCAATATGGCATGCCACATGTGATATTAAAATATCATTCATTCATTCATTCACCATTATCAAGTGCCTATTCAGTTCCCGTTTGAATGCTCCTATTGATCCTGTTTCCAACATGCTTACAGGCAAGGAATTCCAGACTGTAATTATGTTCAGCATACAGGAAGTTTATCCTCTATTCCCATCCATATCTGGTGTCAAAAATTGTACATCTATGCCTCTTGGCCCTACAAGCACTAACGGGGACAGCTTACCTCTATTTACCTTATCTAGACCAGCCATGACCTTGGCATCACTCAAATCACGTCCCAGCACTCATCCCATCCCAGGTCAGCACTACGGGAAGTACACTCGCCCCCCGGAAAATGTGCATTTTAGGAATCTTGCCAATAATTTGTTTTTCTCTGCAGGGCTTCCATGTCCTTCTTAAGAGCAGGTGACTAGAAATTGATGTGACGCTATGTTTGTTCACTGGTCATAAGTATATAGTTTATTAGTCATAGGAACAGAATTAAATACAAAAAAGAACCAAGATATCATAATGCAGCAAACACAAATTAAGAACCGATTCCTGCAACATCTGACATGCTCTGATCCAAGTCACAGGACAATGTACAGAATGCACAGCAATGTTGCCCAATTTATTCAAGCCTGGGGCGCATGGTGGCGCAGCAGTGGAGTTGCTGCCTTACAGTTCGATCCTGACCTCGGCTGTCTGTACAGTTTGTAAATTCTCCCTGTGACCACATGGGTTTCTCTGGATGCACTGGTTTCCTCCCACATCCCAAATCCCAAATCCAACAGGTTTGTAGGTTAATTGACTTTGGTAAAATTGTAAATTGTCCCTAGTGTGTAGGATAGTGCTAGTGTACGGGAGAGATCGCTAGCCGGCATGGACTCGCTGAACCGTAGGGTCTGTTTCCGCACTGTATCTCTGAAGTCTCTATATTTGTTGAAACAATCTTTGAAACCGACTCTCAATCTACTATGCTACATCTCGGGGAATGCACTGTATGAGTTGGGAAGAATATGTTGTAAAGGTGGCTCAAAAATAGTGGTGTGAATGAAGCAAGTCAGATGCCATAATACAGATTCTATCCAGCGTGCAGGAAATGTTCATTCAATTGACAGATACAGCATGGAAACTGGTCCTCTGCCCACCACGTCCATGCAGACCATTTATCATCCGTTCACATTAATTCTATGTTATTCCACTTTCTCATCAACTCCCTATACACAAATGGCAATTTACAATTAACCTACACAGCATTGGGATAGAGGTGGAGAAGGAAACAGGAGAACCCGGAGAAAACTCACTTGACAGTGAGAACATGCAAACTCCACAAAGGCAGTGCCAAAGTCAAGGTCAAAACCAAGATGCCGGCACTTTGAGGCAGCAGCTCAACCTAGATCAAATTTTCTTTATCAGAATTACTCTTGAGATGTAATCTGCAAATTGTTTCACTGAAGGTGACCAAATAGCAAGAGATGACCGTGATTGTGTAGAAAATGAATTTCTTTATATTAAAACCTTCCAGGAACCCTATGAAAATATTAGGTAGCCAAAATAAAATGAGATTTGAGATTGTGAAGACTGGAGAAAATATGGACGAGGTCTGATCTGACCGAAGAGGGCAGGTTAAAAATTAAATTGAACCCTTCCTGAAAAATGTAGAATTGAGGAGGAAAGGATGACTAAGCACATTGATATTATCAAGACTCAGTTTCCCTCTGGGATACTTTTTGCATTCAATATCACTGTTAGATAGCTCCAAGTATTGAATGATAAAAAATAAATAATGCACAAATTGTATTTTCAAACTGCATGGGGAACCATTCACAGGACACAAAAAACTGGTGCCACAAACACAAAGAGAGGCAGGATGGAAAATATATTTTTGGGTTGCAATAGCTTGGTTGAGAGCAGCTCTGCCCAAGACTACAAGAAATTGCAAAGAGTTGAGTATGTAGTCTAGTCCATCATGCAGACCAGTCTCCCCATCATTGACTCCATCTAAAATTCACAAAGTCTTGGAAAAACAGCCAACCTAAACAGAGACTTGTCCATACCTGTCATTCCTTCTCTCGGTTCCCATCCAGCAGAAGTGACAGAAGCTTCAAAGTGCACACCAGCAGACTCAAGAACAGCTTCTTTCCCTTTGGTATCAGGTTTCTGAATGGTCTTTCTGTAAGCTAGGGTAATGTTTGATTCACCTCTACCCCATTGAGTACATTAGACATTGGCTCTGGAACTAGTGCACCACAATGCTGAGAGCTATAGTCTGCATCTTCCACTTTGCTCTACCTATTGTACTTAGATAGGCCATGATTGAATGGCGGAGTAGACTTGATGGGACGAATGGCCCAATTCTTCTCCTATCACTTATGAACTGATGAATTTTGGTTTGATTGTATTTCTGATTTGATTGGATAGCATACAATACAAAGCTTTTCACTCTAGCTTGTTCACTTGACAATAATAACTAAACGCAAACATACTGACAAAGATAAATTGCAAGGTTAACGAAGACAGAGAGGGATATGGATAGGTAGAGTGCTTAAAGTGTTTAAAGTACTCTTCATGCATTATAATAATTCTGTTCTTTAAAGAAGGTTGAAACTGAGCATCCGTAGCTGACACTCACTGCAGTTTACTTTAGTCAGATTCTGTTGTCTGTTGTCAAAGGACAAATGGCAATCATAAAACAATAAAATAAGGTTGGAAGGGTAACAGGACATTTGCCTATCTATAATGGGATGACATTTAGTTGTGTTTACTGTTCTGTGTTTTCCGGAGTTGGTCTGTGTATTTTAAAACCATTTGGGAAGAAGGAGAATTCCTAAGGTGCTTGTTATGGAAAACAGGATATCAAAGTCTGTATATAAGGAGCAGATGAAATTTTGTTTGTTGGATGCTCCCAGTGATCACCGTATTTGGCGCTTTTGAATAAAGTCTTGATTGTCTTGCCAGATCTTTGTGTTATGTTTTAAAGTTTTCTTTAACAATACAGGGGGAAAAAATGCTAAACTTACTGTGGGCCTTCGCGAGTCTGTGCCGGATTTCAGCTCCGTTGCATTGTCAGTCGGTGTTCTCTGCGTCTGGCTGTCGGACAACTGGGTCTCAGCAGACTAATGAGTACAAGAACTAATTACGCCCATTGAATTAAACAGCAACAACATAATTCATTTTTAATATTCAGACCGTGCATTTGGAGTGACAACTGGGTTTCAAAATCTAATCAACACATTAAAAGGTAATGACGTTAAAATACTGTGCTTGGATTTGGTTGAATAAGTCAATATTTTGAGAGTAAAAGTCTGTCGGCTCAAGTCAGCAGAACTGTCACTAGCAAAACACACAGGCACTGGAGTAACTCAACGGGTCAGGCAGCATCGCTGGAGGGAATGGATAGGTGATGTTTTGGATTGGGACCCTTCTTCAAACTGTAGTACGGGAAGAAAGCTGGAAGAGAGAGAGATGGGGATAGAACAAAGCCGGTAAGTGATAGATGAGAGGGTTTGTTTGCAGGTGAGACAAAGGCCAGAGATGAAGAGACAAATGTGTGCCTCTTCCCTTTTATCTCTGACAAAAGGGAAGAGGCCCGATTAAGTCGCAAAATAAGCGACAATTGGTGACAAGAAAAAAAACAGGCGTCAAAGCAAGAAAACCCCGGGGACCCCTTATTTGGCATAGCGAGCCTGTTCATAGATGGAGAAGAGGAGGAACGCGACCGAGAATGGGTTTGGTCAGGCAGATACGAGGATCGAACCGGCGGTGATTAGGTATGGTAGCGGGAACTGTAATTGTGTTTTGTCAAAATAAAGATTTTGCGCAAGTGCTTGACTCGGTGATTTTTTACTGAAACTAGATGGGGGGGGGGGGGGGGGGGGGAAGCTTAGAACGAGCTATTTACAACTTCACACTGCCATCAGTGAGGCAACCAACATCACTCTCCATCAGCACGTCCAGGTTAACACCCAGCATTTCATTGCCTCACCACCGGACAAACAAGGTACGTCACGCAGGCCCAACTGGGATGCTATGAGGTCAACTTCTTGACTAATCCCTACCTTACCATCCACAATTGCACAACTATCAACCCATCCACCTTCCTCACCTCTCCGCCAGATCATCAGGTGGGGCCACCGCATGATTACCTTCAGCGTAAACTGTTGACCACCACACGCGAGTACTTGCTGGACGTCCCCCTCCCAGAGGCCGATGCCACATGGTTCGTGGATGGCTCATCTCTTTTCTCGGACACCAGACAACGACGGATAATCCGGATATGCCATCGTCCAAGATCCGACCCCAGTCATTGAGGCTGCCGCTTTCCTATGTCCCCTCTCTGCACAACAGGCAGAGCTCTTCGCCCTCACTCGAGCATGCATCCGCAGCAAGGCCCGCCAGTTGAATATCTACGCCAATTCCCAAAACTCTTTTGCCATTGCCTGCGATTTCGGGGCGCTGTGGCAGCATCGCGGGTTCCTCACCTCCACCGGCACCCCCATTAAGAATGCTGTTTTCATCCGCAACTTGCTGCCCTTCCCGCACACCTGGCAATAATTAAATGCAGCACCTATACTGGCGCCCCCGATCTGGTCTCCCAGGGAAATGTCTTTACCGACACCACAGCAAAGACCACTGCACAGACGTACCCCCTTACGATCCCTGAAGGGCCACAGATCCTTGTGAATAGAATGGCCTTGCCACATATGGGAGAGGTTAGGGCTATGCAGAGGGACACCTCTGCTGCGCAACATGATTTATGGAAACGAAAGGGATGTGCCATAGATTCCCGCACCGATTTTTGGCTCACCCCTCTTGGACAAGTTTGTGTTCCTTCCTGCCTGTCATAGAAACATAGAAAATAGGTGCAGGAGTAGGCCATTCAGCCCTTCGAGCCTGCACCGCCATTCAATATGATCACGGCTGATCATTTCAACTCAATATCCTGTACCTGCCTTCTCTCCATACCCCCTGATCCCTTTAGCCACAAGGGCCACATCAAACTCCCTCTTAAATATAGCCAATGAACTGGCCTCAACTACCTTCTGTGGCAGAGAATTCCAGATTCACCACTCTCTGTGTGAAAAATGTTTTTCTCATCTCGGTCCTAAAAGACTTCCCCCTTTATCCTTAAACTGTGACCCCTTGTTCTGGACTTCCCCAACATTGGGAACAATCTTCCTGTCCAACCTCTTAAGAATTTTGTAAGTTTCTATAAGATCCCCCTCCATCTTCTAAATTCTAGCGAGTACAAGCCAAGTCTATCCAGTCTTTCTTCATATGAAAGTCCTGACATCTCAGGAATCAGTCTGGTGAACCTTCTCTGCACTCCCTCTATGGCAAGAATGTCTTTCCTCAGATTAGGAGACCAAAACTGTATGCAATACTCCAGATGTGGTCTCACCAAGACCCTGTACAACTGCAGTAGAACCTCCCTGCTCCTATACACAAATCTTTTTGCTATGGATGCCAACATACCATTCACTTTCTTCACTGCCTGCTGCACCTGCATGCCTATTCACTGCCTGCTGCACCTGCATGCCTATCCTAACTTAATTACAACCTGGCCTCCTTAATTACATCCATTCGCTGACGCACGCTGGAAAGGAGGGAATGGTGAGAATGGTGAAAGCAACCAGGTGGCATCTGAAGATCTGCCAGCAAGGTCCTGACAAACAAACACCTCAACGAAAGTGTTAAAATGCCCAGAGGGATTAGCGCCAATGTCTGGCAGACCCTTTGAGAGTATACAAATAGATTTTATAGAGCTACCACGGGTACAGTGCTATAAGTATTGTTTGGTCATTGTGGATTTATTTAGCCGATGGATAGAAGCTCTGCCAGACCGTAGGGTAGAGGTTAGCTTCGACCTGCATGCTCTCAGTGATGAACTAATGACTTATGTGCAGCAATTAACAAACGCACTATCAGTCTTGCAGTCCCAGATTCATGAAACACAAAGGGCGACGACTGACACCCCTGAAGAACAAACAGCGTGGCCAGTGACCACATCCTCGTCTGAAATTGGGATCGGAAGAAGTTAGGACCATGGTGGAAAGGACCGTTCCAGGTGCTCCTAACTACCCCCACTGCAGGTAAGGGCCTGTTCCACTCACCGATTTTTTCGGCGACTGCCGGCATCATTGATGGATGTATCAGGTCACGGAAGAAGTCGTGGCGTGATGACGTATCGACGCGCGGTGTTTCCTCAAGAGCCACAACATTTTGTTTGAAATGTTCAAAATCTTTCGGTGACCCTGATACGTCAGTCAATAACGCTGGCAGTCACCACAAAAATCGCCAAGTGTGACAGGCCCTTTATGGTCGAAAATCATCCTCGTTGGATACACTTGACGGACTGCAAGCGAATCAGTTCACCAACAACAACAGCAAACTTGCAGCTGAAAGCAAAACAGACTCCCTTATCTGATTAGAATGTTGGGTTTGTGCCCATCTCTCTGCATGCTGAAAAAGGTATCCTTTTGCAAGCCCAAGGACAGGTTCCAACCAAATTATAATCATACACGTATTTTAACAACTGATTAATGAGTGAAAATATTAAAATCCTTTCTTTCTATAGTATAAATGTGGAGCACAAAGATCAACAAGGAGGGAATGTAGAGGAGGATGGGGGGTTAAGTGTTAATGTGTATGTAACAGATTCCATGTTGCACGTGAAGAGCCTGCTTTACTTACTTAGAATTGCAAGCTTATTAATAACAGGAGGTTTTGCAGAACTGCCAAGGGCGTTGTGACTGAAGAGGGAAGAGGCCCGATACTAAGTAGAACTGCAGAGAAAAACCAAGTCTGTTCTCGACAATAAGAATCGGTGCAGAAATGTGCTGATTGTGTGATTAGCTGGACCTGTGACTACTCATGTGTAAATATACTGCCCGTGTGCAGGATAATTGGGTGGGACAGCAAGGGACAACGAGTGTGCAACCATGCTCGGGGCTGCTCTCCCTACCCCCAGATGTGTAATAAAGAGGAATTGTTATATACTTAAACAAGATAATGTGTTTTGGTGTCTGACAGCACGGATAGAACTTTAACAGCTGAGGAGAGAAGAGTGAAATGTCAAGCCAGAGGGTGGGATATAGATGCAAGGGACAGTGGGAGAGTTGGGAGATTTGAAAGAGGGGCGCGTTAGTGGAAGATATAAGTGCACAGTAGGAAGAGAGAGGGTGGTGCTATAGGAAAGAATGAGCTGGTACAGCAATATTACTTAAAATTATAGAATCCAATGTTGGTTCCCTCCGCAGGTGCTGCCTGACCTGTTGCGTTACTCCAGCTCACTGTGTGTTTGGCTCAAGATTCCAGCAGCTGCACTTCCTTGCATCTCCATGTTGCTAGCAAAAGCCAATTATGTCAATTGATGGCATGCAGAATGTTTCAAAGTCCCACAAATCCAGGCAATTTTCTCTCACTTTTGACAGTTGTCGATCAAGATATGGCAAACACGCTTTTGTCCAATAATTTTAATAAGAGTAGAACATACAAGCAGCCTTCACTTGGTTTTGCCTGTTAGATTAAGGATCTGCCTACATACCTGGAATGTAATACTAAGGCAAAAGAGACTAATGCTGTTAATTGAAGTCCCCAATCAGTAATAAGTAATTATCAGTACAATAAGTAATTTTCCCTGTCTCCTGGGCCTGGCCAAGATGGCCATTCACTGGCCCATGCAGTGGACATTGAGGGTTCTGCCTGAGCTGACTACCTGCCCCTCTTCCAGCCCATATGTCTGTGCCCACATGTTCCTGGAGAGGGAACATACAATGTCCATGGGGACTCTGAAGGCCTTCCTTGAACACGGGGTGTGTCATGGATAAGGATGATAATGTTGCAATTTAATGATTGATTAATTTATGTTTGCAAACTGCTGGGCAGTTTTAACCTTTTCAGTATTTTATAAATGTGATATTTGGAATAAAATCTTGTTAAAGAAAAAACAATAACAACAACCAACCTCTCCCACAATACGTCATTGCACTCTCTCGGTAACTTCACTGGCTTCTCCTCTGCAGCAGAACATAAAACTGTTGAGCAACTCAATGACAAAAGGGGTTTGTGTGACAGGATAGGAAATTCAGTTCCAAATCAGCTTAGCCCTTTACCCTCTGCATTTCACAACTCCGCCAATCTTTTGTCTGAGTTCTCATGCACGAACTGATGCCAATCACTCTTTGTTCTTCAGAGATATGGCGTGGAAATAGGCCATTTGGCCCACAGATCCATGCTGACTGGCAATCACCCAGTACACTAACACTATCCTGCACACTAGGGACAATTTACATTTTTTTTAATATTGAAGCCAATTAACCTACAAACCTTCACATCTTTGGAGTGTGGGAGGAAACTCCATACAGACAGCACCCATAGTCAGGATCGAACCAGAGTCTTTGGCACAGTAAGGAAGCAACTCCACCGCTGCATCACTGTGTCTCCCCGCTAACAAGATACCTTTTTTATCCCCATATGCACCCCATCAGAGACATCCCCTCCCAGTTGGTATTTCTCTTTCAATGGAAAGTACCTTCAGGAGCATTGGAGGGAGTGGAAGGCACTCAAAAACAACTAGTAACATCTGAGACACGAGAGACTGCTGGTGCTGGAATCTGGAGCAAAAAAAAAAAACTGTTGGAGTTGTTTCTTTACAACAACTACAATGTACACATCAGCCAGATTTAGTGTGCTACTGTGAATTGTATACGAGTGACGATTCTGGAGTGGGACTCGCTGTCCCCAATGCTGTTCCAATGCCAATGTATTCCTTGTAGTGCTTCAGGAGGTCATTAATGCCAATGTAAATACGTGCAAATCTGCACAAAATAGACCAGATAAGGGGGAAACTACTTTTCCTCTCCCTACCTGGTCGGAGAGGCAGCTTTCCTCCGGGCTGCACATTCGACCCGTCATCACGGCCTACCAGCGGGCCTGGAGCGGCGTTTCCTGAGGGGACCGCCCAGAACCTCGGCTTCGGCGGCGGCACAGCGCTGGACCGCTATAGTGGAGTGGGCGATGCCTTGCTCAGGTCGCCGCGCTGGAACTCCGGTGAGCTGCGGACCGCCGATGAAACATCGCAGAGCTGCGGGTCTGTGGAGCGGCCAGCCATGGGCAGCGGCGCTGAACGTTACATCGGGAGCCTGGGATCTCTCGCCGAGATCACCAGTGGTGGAGCTCCATCCAGCGCGGCCTTGTTGGCTTCGGAAGCCACGGACTCCGGTAAGGAAACGGCCGTTCCAGGTGTCCCAAGCCGCTGAGAGGATTCTCCCGATGCTGGAGCACCATCACCCGTCTAGAACGGCTTGGAACATAGGGGCCTCCGTAAAGGCGACTGCGGAGGCCTCAATAGGCCCGACTATGGGTGGACATAGAAACATAGAAACATAGAAAATAGGTGCAGGAGTAGGCCATTCGGCCCTTCGAGCCTGCACCGCCATTCAATGTGATCATGGCTGATCATCCAACTCAGTATCCCGTACCTGCCTTCTCTCCATACCCCCTGATCCCTTTAGCCACAAGTGCCACATCTAATGCCCTCTTAAATATAGCCAATGAACTGGCCTCAACTACCTTCTGTGGCAGAGAATTCCAGAGACTCACCACTCTCTGTGTAAAGGGATGGGATGGGATGGGGACTGGACTTTGTGCCTTCCCTCATAATGGGAACCATTGTGGGGGGATCTTTTTTATGTTTAAATCTCTTTATTATTGTTATTTCTGTATTTTTTTTATGTGCTGCATTGGAAAGAAGCATTTCACTACACCTATGGTGTGTGTGACCAATACATAACCTTAGAACCTTTGAAGTGCTGGAGTAACTCAGCTGGTCAGGCAGCATCGGTGGAGGTAATGAATATGCAACATTACCTGGGGATGGGACAAGGCCTAGCAAACGATATGTGGAAACAGGTGAGGAAGCTTTGATTGGTAGATGGGTGGAGTAAGTGAAAAGGGCTAGAGATGGAAAGGAGACAAGAGGATGGCAGATAAGGATAGAGGAGCGGGTGAAATGTAAAGCTAGAGGGAGGGATATAGGTGGAAGGGGACAATGAGGAGGTGGGTAGGGAAGGGAAAGAGGGCTGGGATTGTGGTTGTAATGGATACGCATCAGGCTAAGGGGCATGGGAAAGAGAGATTGAGAAGGGGGATGCTACTTACAATTGGAGAATTCAATGTTCATACCATTGGGTTGTAATCTACCCATGTGGAATATGAGGTGCTGTTTGTTCCAGTCTGCTCTGGCAATGGAGGAGGCTCAGGGTAGAAACATCAGTACGGTAATGGGTCGGAGAGTTAAAATTATTAGCAACTGGAAGATCCAGCTGACCTTGGCAGACTGAGCGCAGGTGTTCAGCGAAACGGTCACCTCGTCTACGCTTGGTCTCGCCGAATTATAGAAGCTTACATCAGGAGCAACTAATACAGTAGCAAGTTGATCATGACGGGGCAATACCATAATCCATGTATGTCTCTGGATGCATACAGTGTGGATGCTTTGATAGATCTTCGGGTAGGGAGTGGATCTTAATGAGAGCTATTAAAGTCCTGCTCGAGCAGAATTGGCAGAAGGGCATGTCTTAGGAACAGGACCGTCAAACTGATGATAATGATTCCATGTCACTGGGATAGAAGTTGTTTGGCAAAAAGGCAGAAGGGAAAGTTCAAGCCAGCAAGTGCTCTATCAGATAACACATTTGCAGCGTTAAGAAATAAACAAATTTTGAAGAAGGGTCTCAACCCGAAACGTCACCCATTCCTTCTCTCCAGAAAGGCTGCCTGTCCCGCTGAGTTACTCCAGCATTTTGTGTCTACCTTAAACCAAAAGCTTTGGCTGCTGTCCAAGGAAACAAGTCAAGGGGTGCCCAGAACAGATTTAATATACAAGGCCTTATTAGAATGGAAGATAGATGCAAAAAGCTGGAGTGACTCAGCGGGACAGATCTGGAGAAAAGGATTGGGTGACATTTCAGGTCGAGACCCCTCGTCAGACTGACTTCTGAAAAAGGGTCTTGACCCAAAACATATTTTTCTCCAGAGATGCTGTCTGTTTCTGTCTATCTTTGGTTTAAACCAGTATCTCCAGTTCCTCCCTACACTTATTGGAATAGAAACTACGCAACATTTCCAGTAAAATGAAAACATAGGACCTTGATGGATGGAAGAAGGAGCAGAAAATCCAACGTCCAACTCACGAATCCCCCATTTCATCACTAATTCATCTTTATCTTGTTCATTTTGTGCAGATCTAGTTTAGTTTATACAGTAAAGTCCAAAAGTAGATAGTCCGATGGTCTCCAATGACGTAGATAGTCACTCAGGACTGCTCTCTAGTTGTTGGTAGGATTGTCCGATAAGATCTGTATGAATCTATGTTGGTTTTGAGCTCCCCTTAAAGGATAATGAGGAATACTCAGCACCACATTTAAACAGCATTGTGGAATGCAGTTTAAATGCCA
Source organism: Raja brachyura (assembly GCA_963514005.1). Next base: position 74,763,643 of record OY740786.1, read on the forward strand.
ACACTTTCCTTGCAGCTCCTTAGGGGGAGCTAAAAGTCAACACAGATTTGCACTGAGCTGTACACAATACAAGTGCTGATTAACCAATGTTTTGCACCTTTGCAACACATCCCATCCATTATGCACAATTCCTCAGCTTATAAGGGAAAGCATAACGAAAGACCTTCATCACAATCCAATCCATCTGTGTCATTACTTTCAAGGGATCGATGAACATGCACTGCAAGGTTGCTCTAGACACCACAACTCCCGTTCCTTCCTATTTACTCAGTATCCCTGCCCAGAATTTGATCTCCCAAAATGCATTATGTACTTTAGATTATTTTAGAGATAGAGCGTGGTATCCTGCTGTTTGGCAAACCAAATCCGTGCCGACCAACGGTCACCCGTTCACACTAGTTCAATCCTACACACTAGGGACAATTTACAGAATCCAATTAACACACAAACTTGCACTTCTTTGGAATGTGAGAGGAAACCGGAACACCCAGAGAAAATCCATGCATCACAGGAGGAATGTGCAAAATCTGTAGAGGCAGCAAATCTGTAGAGGCAGGACCAAACCCGGGTTGCTGGCACTGTTAAGCAGCAGGTCTACCAATACACCAATCTTACTTGTCTGTACTAAAATGCATCTGTCACCGCATCTTTCCAGCTGATCTATGTCTCAGTATATTCCTAGATAATCTTCTACACTACACTTCTACAATTGGTGGCGCAGCAGTAGGGATGGTGCTTCCAGCGTCTGAGGCCTGGGTTCAATCCTGATTATGGGTGCTGTCTATATGGCATTTGTATGGCCTCCCCGTGACCACGTGGGTTTTCTCCGAGATCTTCGGTTTCCTCCCACACTACAAAGACATACAGGTTTGTAGGTTTGTTGGCTTGGTGTAAATGTGAAGTCCCTGGTGTGTGTAGGATAGTGTTAATGTGCAGGGATTGCTGGTCGGCCAGACCCGGTGGGCCAAAGGGCTTGTTTCCACTCTGCATCTATACACTAAATTCTCCCAATTTTGAAGTCATGTGCTAACATACTGATCAGACCATCTACATTCTCGTCCAAGTCACATACATATATATATACACATACATATACATATACACATATTAATTGTTTCCTTTACAAATGAACATAAACCTTCTCCCTTGGAATCTTCTCCTGCAACTTCCCTACTACGGATGTAAGGCATGCAAGCCAGCAATTTCCAGGGTCACCCCTACTGGCCTTTTTCAGTTATCACCCAGTCAACTGGTACCTCAATGGTTCACAATGGTCTCCAGCAATCTCACAAATTCACAAGTTATAGGAGTACAATTAGGCTATTCGGCCCATCGAGTCCACTCTGCCATTCAATCATGGCTGATCTCTGCCTCCTAATCCCATTTTCCTGCCTTCTCCCCACTAACCCTTGACACCCGTTCTTATCAATAATTTGTCTCTCTGCCTCATAGTTTCAGACGTTTTAGACCGATATGGGACTAAGGCGGGCAAATGGGCCAACCTTGGATTGGGGACCTTATTAACTTAGTCGGCATGGACGGTTTGGGCCGAAGGGCCTGTTTCGGTGCTGTCGGACTCAACACCGCCAACAAACCACGAAACTCATTCCTTTTCACTTATCCGTACGTACACGCTCTGAACACGCCTTTGTGGTTTTTAAATGCCTCCCTCTTATCCCAATCTCTTTTACCCCCTTCTCTCACCAACTTTATCTTAACTTTTCCAATGAGACCTGGGTCGGTGTCTAAACAAGTCAGAACTCATTCATCGCCAACTCTGTGGAATTTGCAACGTGGCCAACTTTTCACAAAGAAACTTGTGCAGAGAGAAGCACGCTGCCTGAAATCCCTCACTCTAAACACCGCCACCCCAGCACTACACACATACAAGGGCTCTGCGTCGTTTTAAACTATCTTTCAGGCGAAAAGAGTAAAGCGACCTGTCTGAAGAAGGGTCTCGGCCCAGGGATGTGTAGGAAGGAACTGCAGATGCTGATATACACCAAAGATAGACACGAAATGCTGGAGTAACTCAACGGGCCAGGCAGCATCTCTGCTAAAAAGGAAGAGGTAAGTTCGGGTCGAGACCCATCTTCACTGCCTGACCCGCTAGTTACTCCAGCACATTTGTATATTCACAATTCTCCCTCCCTCTCCTTTCGCTCCCCTCCTTTCTCTCCCTCCCCCCTTTTTCACTTCCACATTCTCTCTCTCCCCCCCCTCTCTCTTTATCTCCCCCCCTCTCTTTATCTCCCCCCTCTCGAACCCCCCCCCCCCCCCCTCCTCTCTCTCCCTCTCCCCACCTGCGTTTTGTTGGCGGACCCGCAGGTCACAGCGTGGAGCCAGTAGTTGGTGCAGGCCGTTAGGTAGAAAGTGATCAGCGCCGCTCCCGCGAAGAACCGCGCAGTGATCAACATCAGTCGCTGCCGCTTCATGGCGAGGGTGGGTGGGTGGGTGAGCTGCGTTGCGTTGCTTGCGGATGAGAATAAACCAAGGTCCCCACCGGCTTCACACACTCAAGTCAAGGACAAATTCCCCATGCGTGTGCGTCCAAGAAGTAAAGTCTGTGACCCTGCGGAAAAAAATAATTCTGCACCTCCTAGGAAGAGAGAGATCTGAGTGGCAATAACGGCGCTGGTTGCGGAAGAGAGTGGGAGTGTGATGTTTGGGAATGTGATACTAACCAGCCGATTGGATATGTACACGGGGAACTTCCATTTCCATAATGCTCTTTAATTCAGAGGGGGTGGGGCTGCTCTGTGATGAGGAATGAAATTCAGTCCCTTGCAAGGGGTGACATTGAAACAGGAGATGTGGATTCAGTATGGATAGAACTAAGGAATTGTAAGGATAAAAAGACCCTAATGGGACTAATCTACAGGCCCCCAAACAGCAGTCTGGATATAGGGCGCAAGTTGAATCAGGAGTTTAAATTGGCATATAGTAAAGGTAATGCTGTGTTTGTTATGGGAGATTTCAACATGCAGGTAGGCTGTGAAAATCAGGTTGGTACTGAACCCCAAGAAAGGGACTTTGTAGAGTGCCTTCGTAATGGATTCTTAGAACAGCTTGTATTGGAGCCTACCAGGGAGATGGCAGTTCTGGATTTAGTGTTATGTAATTAACCGGATTTGATAAAAGACCTCAAGGTTAATGAGCCATTAGGAGGTAGTGACCATAACATGCTCAGGTTTAATCTACAATTGGAGAGGGAGAAGGGTAGATCGGAGGTGTTGGTGTAACAGTTGAATAAAGGGGACTATGGGGCCATGAGGGAGGAGTGGCCAAAGTTGACTGGAAAAATACACTAGCAGGGATGACAGTGGAACAAAAATGGCAGGTGTTTCTAGGAATAATACAGAAGGTGCGGGATCAGTTCATTCCTAGGAGGAAGAAAGATTCCAAGGGGAGAAAGGGGCGACCATGGCTGACAAGGGACGTCAGGGACAGTATAAAAATTAAAGTGAAGAAGCACAATGTAGCAAAGATGAGCAGGAAGCAAGAGGATTGGGTAATGTTTAAAGAACAACAGAAGATAACCAAAAAGACAATACGGGGAGAAAAGATGAGGTACAAAGGTAAGCTAGCCAAGAATATAAAGCAGGATAGTAAAAGCTTCTTTAGGTATTTGAAGAGGAAAAAAATAGTTAAGACCCAAGTTGGATCCTTGAAGACGGAAAAAGGTGAATTTATTATGGGGAACAAGGAAATGGCAAATGAGTTGAACAGGTACTTTGGATCCATCTTCACTAAGGAGGACACAAACAATCTTCCCGATATAGTAGTGGCCAGAGGATCTGGGGTGAAGGAACTGAAGGAGATCCACATTAGGCAGGAAATAGTGTTGGATAGACTGATGGGACTGAAGGCTGATAAATCCCCAGGGCCTGATGGTCTGCATCCCAGGGTACTTAAGGAAGTGGCTCTAGAAATTGTGGATGCATTGGTGATAGTTTTCCAATGTTCTATAGTCTCAGGGTCAGTTCCTGTGGATTGGAGGGTAGCTAATGTTATCCCACTTTTTAAGAAAGGCGGGAGAGAGAAAACGGAATTATAAACCAGTTAGCCTAACATCGGTGGTGGGGAAGATGCTGAAGTCAATTATAAAAGATGAGATAGCCGAACATTTGGATAGCAGTAACAGGATCGGTCCGAGTCAGCATGGATGTATGAAGGCTCATGCTTGAATAATCTTCTGGAATGTTTTGAAGATGTAACTATGAAAATGGACAAGGGAGAGCCAGTGGATGTAGTGTACCTTGAAAGCAGAAAGCATTTGATAAGGTCCCACATAGGAGATTAGTGGGCAAACTTAGGGCACATGTTATTGGGGGTAGAGTGCTGACATGGATAGAGAAGTGGATGGGAGACAGGAAACAAAGAGTAGCGAATTACAGGTCCCTTTCAGAATGGCAGGCAGTAACTAGTGGGGTACTGCAAGGCTCCTTGCTGGGACCGCAGCTATTTACAATATGCATCAATGATTTGGATGAAGGATTCAGAGTAACATTAGAAAATGTGCATATGACACAAAGATGGGGGGCAGTGTGAACTGTGAGGAGAATGCTATGAGAATGAAGGGTGACTTGGACAGGTTGGGGGAGTGGGCACATGCATGGCAGATAAAGTTTAATGTGGATAAATGTGAGGTTATCCACCTTGGTAGCAAAAACTGGAAGGTAGATTATTATCTAAATGGCGGCAAGTTGGGGAAAGGGGAAGTACAACGGGATCTGGGGGTCCTTGTTCATCAGTCAATTAAAGTAAGCATGCAGGTACAGCAGGTAGTGAAGAAAACGAATGGCATGTTGGCCTTTATAACACGAGGAATCGAATATAGGAGCAAATAGGTCCTTTTGCAATTGTACAGAGCACTAGCGAGACCACACCTGGAGTGTTGTGTGCAGTTTTGGTTCCCTAATTTGATGAAGGACATTCTTGCTATTGAGGGAGTGCAGCGTAAGTTTACAAGGTTAATTCCCGGGATGGCGGGACTGTCATGTGCTGAGAGAATGGAGCAGCTGGGCTTGTACACTCTGGAGTTTAGAAGGATGAGAGGGGATCTCATTGAAACATATAAGATTGTTAAGGGTTTGGATACGCTAGAGGCAGGAAACATGTTGGGGGAGCCCAGAGCCAGGGGCCACAGTTTAAGAATAAGGAGTAAGCCATTTGGAACAGAGACAAGGAAACACTTTTTCTCACAGTGAGTGGTGCGTCTGTGGAATTCTCTGCCTCAGAGGGCGGTGGAGGCAGGTTCTTTGGATGCGTTCAAGAGGGAGCTAGTTAGCGCTTTTACAAATAACGGGATCAGGGGATATGGGGAGAAGGCAGGAATGGGGTACTGATTGGGGATGATCAGCCATGATCACATTGAATGGTGGTGTTAGGCTCGAAGGGCTGAATGGCCTACTCCTGCACCTATTGTCTATTGTCTATTGAGATATGCACGCCCAGGAATTTCAAGTTTTTGACTCCACCATCGTCCCATCGATGAAGACAGATTTGTGGACCCTGGTCCTTCCTCTTCCAAAGTACGCAATGAGTTCCTTGGTCTTCTCAGGGCTGCAAACAATGGGTGAGAGTTGGGAGTGAGAAATTGCGAGAGACCAAGCCAGAGGATGCGTAGCAACCGAGGTGTGTGGGGGGAGGGGGGGGTGTGGGAGGGGGGTATACGGAGCTGTTGCATTTTTCAGCTTGAAATTGTGCAATCTGGTGCATGCTGTAGCGAGTCTTCTAACTTACATTTGAATGCAATATTTATGCTTTAAATTGGATTAGGTATGAATAAGGTTAGGCTAAATTACATTCCTAATTATATTCCACAGTAGAGCCAAGCTCTGATCAACAGGTGCAGCACATGAATGATCTAAGTATATTCATGTATGGAAATCAGATTATAATCAAACACTTGGCCCATGTTGACCAACCTGGGTCTCACTGCACACCTGGTACTACTCCTGACCCTGACTCCAGTTACATACCTTCTCTCATTCCTGACCCTGAGTCCAGCCTTACACCTGGCCCCCTATTCGACCCTGATCATAGCTGCATACCTGATTTGGTTCCCAGTGCTGAACACTCCCTTGTCCCAGCTTTGACTGCACACCTAGTACTATTCCAGACCTTGACTCTGGATGCATACTTGGCCTTGCTCCTAGCCCCTCTGCACTGCACTGACAATATATCTGGCCCACGCATAAAGCCCCTTACCTGACCCCCTGGACTTAACCTATTACATTCAAGTCCATAGGTGCTTATCTAATGTGGTAATCTATTGTGGGGCACTTTACTGACCAAATTTTGTATAACAAAATTTGCTAAATCCAATGGCATCCTTGTTATCTAACATGCTAGTTACTTTGTCCAAGAAGTTGTCAATTGGTTCAACACAATTTCTCATCCATAAAATTATACTCACTCAGCTGTATAAGTATTCTGTTACCATTTATTTCATTTTCCTAACAAACTGTCCTGAAGTAATTTTCACCTCCAATATTTTCAGTATTTTGCTGTCTTCCTCTCAGCTGGGACTTTTCCGAAATGTAAAGTCTAATAACTATATATTTAAGCAATATTATTCTATTAAATGTGGTCTTGAGAGTACATAATATTTTCTGTGGTATTCATAACACAACAAATGATAAAACGATCTTTGTTTTGATTGCACCTACCAACATGCATACATTATTATATTACAGTTAATATGTACCGAGGGAAATTTTTTGTTCCAATGCTCCCCATTCCCAATTACTTTTACATTGAAGTGATTGAAATCCAAGTGAAGGATTAATCTCAATCAGAAAAATAAAACCTCCGGAATAGTTGATATCATTACGTGGTTGGTTGGAGTCAGTATCAGCACAATTAGTATATTAAACTCCAAGCTAAAACTAAAGACAAATAATATCAGCCTTTAATCCATTCAATTTACCCAACACCACTTCTCGGCTAACCTGGAAATTCTCTTCCTTAGCACCCCTGCCCATTTGATTCACCCAATCTATATGTAGATTGAAGTCACCCATTATAACTGTTTTACCCTTGTTGCACGCATTTCTAATTTCCTGTTTGATGCCATCTCCAACTCCACTACTACTGTTAGGTGGCCTGTACACAACTCCCACTAGCATTTTCTGCCCCTTAGAGGTTCGCAGCTCTACCCATATCGATTCCACATCCTCCAAGCTAATGTCCTTCCTTTCTATTGCATTAATCTCCTCTCTCACCAGCAACGCTACCCCACCTCCCTTTCCTTTCTGTCTATCCCTCCTGAATATTGAATATCCCTGGATGTTCAGTTCCCAGCCTTGGTTCCCCTGGAACCATGTCTCCGTGATCCCAACTATAGCATAGTCATTAATAGCTATCTGCACATTCAACTCGTCCACCTTATACGAATGCTCCTTGTATATTATTTTTTTCTTCTTTCCCCCCTACATGTTGGGTCTGAGTGCTTCCCTTCTCTGCCTCCTGCCTCAGACCCTGTCTACTGGCTTTCTCTATTTGAGTCCCTCCCCCCCCAACTGTTCTAGTTTAAAGTCCCCCCAGTAGCCTTTGCAAATTTCCCTGCCAGGATACTGATCCCCCTCGGGTTCAAGTGCAACCTATCCTTTTTATACAGGTCACTCCTTCCCCAAAAGAGGTTCCATTGATCCAGAAACTTGAATCCCTGCCCTCTGCACCAGTCCTTCAGCCAGGCATTTATCCTCCACCTTGCTCCATTCCTACTCTCACTGTCACATGGCACAGGAAGTAATCCTGAGATTGTTATGTTTGCAGTTCTTTTCCTTAACTCACTTGCTAACTCCCTAAATTCTCCTTTCAGGATCTCTTCTTTTTTTTACCTATGTCATTGGTGCCAATATGTACCACGACCTCAGGCTCCTCTCCCTCCCTTTTCAGGATATCTTGGACACGTTCAGACACATCCCGGACCCTGGCACCAGGGAGGCAACACTCCAGGTGTGGTCTCGCTAGTCTCTGGACTGCATTCACAGAATCGCCAATCTGAACCCCTAACTATAGAGTCCCCTATTACTAATGCCCTCCTCTTCTTTTCCTTACCCTTCTGAGCAACAGGGCCGGTGTCTGTACCGCAGGCCAGGTCGCTGTTGCTACCCCCAGGTAGGCTGTCCCCCCGAACAGCACTCAAACAGGAGTACTTTTTTCATGGTGTACAGTCACTGGTGTACTCTCTAGCACCTGCCTCTGCCCCTTGCCTCTCCTAACCGTGACCCACGTGTCTGCCTCCTGTGGTTTTAGAGAGACTACCTCCCTGTAACTCCTCTCTATGACCTCCTCACTCTCCATGACCAGACGGAGGTCATCGAGCTGCTGCTCCAGGTTCCTAACACACTCCTTTAGGAGCCCCATCTCGACACACCTGCTGCAGATGTGAACGGCTGGAGGGCTACTCGACTCCATGACCTCCCACATCTGACATCCAGAACAGAATGCTGCCTTGGCACTCATACTTCCCTTACCCTAGATACAACACAAAATACAATATACAATACAAAGTACAGTACACTACAAACTGCTGGAATCTGACTGCCAATCAGCTGCGTACTCAAGTCCACCAATCAGCGGCTTCCGCAAGCCCAGTTAATTGAATAGAATGTTACAGATTTAGAATGTTAGGGATTTCAGTCGCTCCTCCCTCACCAACAGCTCCTGGGCCTCTGTAAAAACAAAGCCCCGCGCTCGGGTTTTAAGCTTACCACTCGGACATCACTCCTCCCTCACCAACGGCTCCTGGGCCTCTGTCATGGAGGTTCATGGAGGTTCCGCTGGACCACATCCTAGTGACTGCAGGATGGTCAAAGGAGCGGACTTTCCAAACCTTTTATAACAAACCAATTGTTTCCCAACTCAATTTTAAGCTCTGTTCAATAATTTGCTTTCCCGGATGAAAGGGATCACTATTATTATTATCATTTATTTACTAAAAGCATCAGCATGTTTTAAAGCTATGTCATGTCTGAATGCATTATCTTTTCAATCATTTCTGGTCAACTAATGCAGTGTGTTGCATGGACTGGTGTTCGCGGCATGAAATCACAGAGCTTTAAAGTCTTCATGTAGTCACTCACGTAACTTTGAAGTAAAATAGGAAGATTAAGCGAGAACTTACCAGTTTGAAGTTTGATCTTTATTTTATGAGAAGTTGCGATGAGGGATTACGTGCCGTCCACTCCCAACCTCTTCTCATAAAGATCATGTGGTAGTTCTGGTTCTCGAATCTTCCTTAAATCAGTTCAGCAACTGTTTTCTGTGATTTCTCACCACTGCTTTGAAGGTTGATGCGCATTCGGGCTGGCGAGGTTCTTCACGTAACCCCTCATCGCTACTTCTCATAAAATAAAGATCAAACTTCAAACTGGTAAGTTCACGTTTTAGTGCGTTGCAGGTATGATTTCCATGTTTTTTGTTTGAAGTAATTTTAAGAACTAAACTTTTAAGGGTGGTGGGTGTATGGAACAAGCTGCCAGAGGAGGTAGTTGATGCAGGGACTATATTCCTTGATTTCGCTAGCCCCAAGAGTTAAATGTAACTCTCTTGCAAACATCCAGTGAATTGGCTTCCACTGTCTTCTGTGGCAGAGAATTCCACAGATTCACAAATCTCTGGGTGAAGAAAGTTTGTCCTTATCTCAGTCCTAACTGGCCTGCCTTTTATTCTTAAACTGTGACCCCTGGTTCTGAACTCCCCCAACATCGGGAACATTTTTCCTGCTGTTACAGTAAGTGAAAATCTAGCAGGCAAGCGGGATGCTTCCTCCAATCACCCCCATTTGAAGGCCACTATCTTCCACCGTTTCTACCCAGTGCTTGGTACCTACTTCCAGCAGCCACCGGTTGTCCTCCAGGATGCACCGAGCCGCAGCCTGAAGGGCCTATCCCAATTAGGCAATCTTTTGGATGACTACAAGCATCAGTGGCAACAATTTTTGCTGTCGGAGGTCGTCGTAGGTTGTCGCGAGGTATTGTAGGTGAATGCTAGTAAAACTAGTCCCTGACAGTCGTCTAAAGAGTCGCCTCAGTGGGACAGGCTCATAAGTGCGTGAGAACAGCGTAGATCAGCGGAGCCGTGACCAGCTGTGACACTCGTTGTCCAGCCCAATCTCCAAGTCACCGATAGACACAAAAAGCTGGAGTAACATCCAATTTCCTCTCTGTGTCTGTGGACCAACTCCAAGCACCAGAGGCCAATTGATCTGTGGCGCTGCTCGATATGTGATTGGCTTTGTGAAGATCAGAGCCAGATGGCACCGTGTCCCGGCACTCTGCCCTACACAGCCCTGCTAGCCAGACAGGGTGCAGTTTAGAGATGCAGCGCGGATACAGGCCCTTCGGCCCAACGAGTCTGCACCGACCTGCGATCCCCGCACATTAACAGTATCCTACACACACTAGGGACAATATACAATTACACCAAGCCAATTAACCAGACCTTCAGTCTGAAAAAAAGGTCTTGGCCCAAAATGTCACCCATTCCTTCCCTCCAGAGATGCTGCCTGTCCCGCTGAGTTACTCCAGCACTTTGCGTCTATTGGTTTAAACCAGCATCTGTAGTTCCTTCCTACACGTGTACCTGTCCAAATGCCGTTTAAATGTCATCGTGGTCATTTCAAGTGTAGAATGAAGACAAGAGTGTTTAGTTGTCGTGTGCAGCGACAGCAGAACAATGACATTATCAGTTGCTGCACCTTAACAGGCGGTTAAAGCAACAACACGCAGATACATGTAAATAGATTGATTTAGTTTACAATTGCCACCTGTAGCGAGGTACAGGGAAAAGCTTTTGTTGCATGCTATCCAGTAAATGCAAGCAAGCCACTCACAATGTACAGATAAAGAACGGGCGCAACATATATAATAGAAAGATTAAACGAAAACTTACCGTTTTACGGTAAGTTTTTGTTTAATCTTTCTATTTTATATCGATTGGCTACATGAAGACTTCAAAGCTCTGTGGTGTCATCCAGTAACCAAATCTGTGTGTGACACACTTAAACAGATAAACCATAAATGGTAGAAAACATGGGTTATTAATACCATTATGCTAACTCGCATACATGGTCATAGCGCTTAATTGGACCACAGTCACAATTGGCTTTGAGTTAGGCAATAACTTATGCAACACTGTTCAAAATTCTATCTGCAAACATCCAGGCATATTCAACCAAATTTTATAACTGATGAAAAATAAATATCCATTCTATTGGCTGCTAATGGGCCATCAGCAGTCTCTTGAGAGACTATTAAATAACAATGAAGAAACTATCCTTCATCTCATAGGTGCTAGCAAGCTCAGTGTACCTGTATACATAATAACACCCCAATCTCCGATCTGGTGGGTATGCTGTCAACTCCAAATATACGCAACCATGCCCATTTTGCTTTAAGCTACCCTCATGTCAGTTATGACCCAGAGACCGAGCCAGAGATTGAGTAAAGACTGTGTTCCTTGTGCTGAAATCACAAAAGTACTAAAAGCATAATCAACTTAAAAGATACAGCTCCCGTTAGGAATACTGTAGATGAATATCTGCATAATAATTTACTGATATACATTGCACACTACTATGAGTGCAGGCTTATAGAGCGGTCATATAAAAGACACCTTGCATAACATTAGTGAACAGCGGATGAACAACCAATCATTTATTGTCCCACTTATGGGACTTTAGAGAATGACAAAGCAGCACAAGCAGTGTCAATTGTGCTATCACATAATTGCTTCTTGAAGGCCAAACTGAAAGCAACACAAACCTCTATTACTTCCTTTTAAAAGTAACTCATATGTCTTGTTCACAAACTTCCCATACAATCGCGCAGCACTAGGCTGCCCGAGAATCAGGCTGTACCAGCCATCACTCAGAATCAGAATCAGAATGCCTTTTATTGTCACTATACACATGTCCAATGAGATTAAAAGCTGCTCCTACTCAGTGCTAAACAAAACAAAAAGGGGGGGGGGGGGAGATAAGGTGCACAGTTTCTGCAGCGCTATATACATATCTATAAAAAGACAATGGATAAATTGAATGGATAATAGGATTCCTATATCCAGTATGGGTTATTGCACATATTGGAAATTACGGTTACAGTACAAATTACAGTAGGTGGATAGATGAAAGTCCGGGGGTTAGGCTGTGAAGTCAATGCATGTGTGAGTTCAGGGAGATAATGGATTTTGGAAAGAAACTGTTCTTGAGTCTATTTGTCCTTGTGCTGATGCACCTATAGCGCCTCCCTGAGGGTAGCAGGTTGAACAGGCCAAATGCAGGATGGGAGCTGTCCTTGATAATGTTCTTCACCCTGCTGAGGCAGCGGGAGGTGTAAATGTCCATCAGAGAGGGGAGAGGGCAGCCGATTGTCTTCTGTGCTGCCCTGACTACCCTCTGAAGCCTCTCCCTGTCTGCCATGGTGCAGCTGCCGTACCATGCTGTAATGCAGTATGTCAACAGGCTCTCAATGGACGAGCGGTAGAAGGTCAGCAGCAGGTTAACAGCAGGTTTGGCATGTTCCACTCTTGATTTTGAGTAAATAGGAGCTTCTTTTAGCCGCCTTACCATGGACACCCTGAATGAATAGGCAAAGTTGGTACAATTACATTTCATGTTGCCTCATCCTTAATATCGTAAGAGGCATCTACTGATAAACCTCTAAATCTTATCAGCTGCAAATTTTGCATGTCATCTAAAAACTCGATGACCTAATGCCCTTTTGATCTGAGTAGGGCAGAATTAGCTTCCACCATTGGCTTTGTTATCAAAACACCAGATATATCTGTGCCTCTTGTGTATAATAGACATGGCAAAGTATGCATCTTCAAGATCGATTCTCTGAATCAGCTAAATTGCTGAACGCCAATCATCTATCTCAAACTGGGTAACCAAACACATGATCAAATTAGTCAAAACCTAACCTGATTTGGCATGCTTCACATTTCTGCAATCTTGAGAAATATCAGAAATATACCCCTCTTGTTCTTGGGCAGACTACTCATCCTTTGTGATGTCACTGATTCCACTTGGAACCATTGTTTCCTCTATTGACCGTAGGGATGGAAATTTTTCGGCTTCTCTTGCTGTGGAATATGCATTATTTATTTATTCATTTATTTTGCTGATAACATATAATCAGAACCTTATGACTAGAGCTGAAACACTGCATCCACCTGATGTGGGAATACGCGTTCCCTGTCAACTCTTGAGTGTCAGAGTCACCACAAATCCTCAATGTTCTTCCTCAGAGTGGAGATTAGCATAATGCAAGCCTGAACCAGGTATTGCTTCGCAGTTCTCTGATTGCAACCACATGTCTGAGTCGCCAGTGTGCGCAACACAATCTCTTCGACCAGCCACTTAATCAGGAATACTGGTATGGAGAGCCTACAGATTATTATATTGTAAGTTATTGGGGCAAATCCCCCAAAATTATGGAAGAACTCGGTTAAGGACATGGTATTTTTTTTTAAAAAGACAGATTTGCTGGCTGCAACGGAAAAATCCCAAATCCACAGAAAGAATCAGTTTCAAGTTTCAAACCTGTCTGGCCTGTGGACTTGGGCATCACACAACGGTGTTGGCAGAATAGGCTGAGACGGAGATAACAAGATTATCTTGGATACACAAAGGAAGGAACCAAACCTCAGCAGACGGTGGCAAACAGGCCAGCAACAAGCACAATCACCATCGGGGATGACCCATCCATCGAGACAATAGGAGCCCATCCAGGTGATGGGATAACGATCAGGCAGAGGCATCATGACATCAGCAAACCCCTTATCATCGGAAGCCTATTGTTCATGCCAGATCGAAACTAGGAATCATCAAAAGAACCATTTTTATCCAGAGGATCACCTGGGGGGTTTCAAAGGAAACTCAGGTATAAAAGCCGGAGTCAAGCCAGAACTCGCTCTCTTCCTGCTCGGCTGGACAGCTCGTGGGCCTGCATCGACCTAGCTGTGAGTATCTCGGTGACCTGGTGAAGTTCCCGAAATCGGATAGAGGTTCAGGGAAGAAGGGGAAAGGGGGTGTACTGTAAGAAAAATTGTGTAAAGTAAGTTTTACGACGTGCCCAATAGTTTTCCGTCCATAGTCTTAGTTTAAAGCATAAGTTTAGCCACGTGTTATGTAGTGTTGGTAAGATTCGATTTCTCATTGTTTAATAAAGCCTGTAAATTTAGACTTGCTTTGAGTCCATCTTGGTTTCTGTTTTCTCTCATCAGCACACTCTGGTCAAGTCAACCTTTTTATCATATCCCACCATAATTCCGAGGTCTAGAACCTAGGGGAATCCCGTGGAGTGAAGGGACACTAAACCCCTACAATATATACATTTTTGATTCACAACATGAACCTGCATGTCAGATTAAAAATACTACATGCCAGACTGGCTTCCTGCTGGTAGCTACCTATCCCAGAGAGGATGGCAATGATGTTGCCAACGAACTAGCAACTCCACTAACTGAGCCGAAATTTAAACATGGTTAGAGAGAGACTTCAATTACTTCACTCTACTGAACAGCCCAATAACCTCAATCACGGATGTTTGAGGCAATGCTTCCCTGGTCAATATGACCCATATGGCCAGCCAGTTCCAAGATGGTCTACCCTGAGCCAGGGTAACCAAGCTGTTCCTACTTGGAACAGAGGTTGCTATGCAAGATACCCTGCCAATTTCTAGCATCAACCTGATCTTCTCCAGAGACAGTGAAAAGATACTAGACAGCCCATGCTGCCAGTAAATCCAAACCTGGGCCCACAGACTGCTCCATTTTGGAGTTTTACGGAGGTTAATAAAGAGACCTTACCTGCCAGCGTCTCTGAGCCCAGGTCGACCTGCTTGTTGGAGCTTCAGCGAAGTTCCATTGCAGACCCTGTCTGACCACATCTACAGCCCCATGCTTGCCAATGGCTCATTTCCGGAGCTCAAGAGCGATATTGCTGAGCATGCCAGCATTCCTGAGCCGAATGGGATAGACTACTTCTTCGACCTGCAGCCTCTTACACCCTTGCTGGAGCTTTATCGTGCAGGACACGCTGCCAGTATATTCCCAGCCTGGATAGACAGGCTGCTCCTTTGGCCAGCTGCTCCTTCGGAGCCTCATCGGGGCTCACTGGACAGGTCACGCCTGTTATTACTGAAAGCCTGGTTCAACGAGCTGTTCTTGCGAGGCCAGCTAGTGACTCTGGACTGCTCCTCTCCGGAGCTTCAACGGCGCTTCCTGCTCCTTGAATACAGGGTGAAAAACCCGCCGGAATACTGGAGCTTTAGCCACCTAGAATGGTACTCCACCCCCGCAGCCACCTAAAATTCCCTCTTCAAGTCTTCAACTTGGTACATAAGTACATATTATGCAGGCTGTACGTTACTGGCCCTGTAAAAATGAGCCATTTTGGGAATTATCTCATGCCTTATAGCATTTTGCGAAGACAATAGCCCCAACTGGGTATACAGAGAAGTGATAATGCAATTTCCTGCAAAAGGCAAAAATGACTCCAGAGCGGTTTTGGGCTTGCTGACATAATTTTGTTGCCTACATATCCTCACAGGGATATCCCAACTGATGTAATTGACGTATGGAAACATCCAAAAGTCTGGTAGTTACCTGGACTGGCATATTCCCTGGATACCTTTAGCCAGGTCTTCTATCCCCAAAGAGATGGCAAATATGTGACAAGAGCAGGTAGCTCCTTCATATGATTAAAAATGAAGCATATCGCCCATTAGTTCGAAGATATCGATTTATCGATATCCACATAGTTGGAGTCACATATGTAAGAATCTCCAACACTCCCCTCTTCTGAGCGGGAAATATCATAATGCAACCCTGAGCCAGGTATTGCTTCCGTTCTTCTGAGTGGGAGATAGTATAACACAACCCTGAACCAGGTGTTGCTGCCACAGGCATCTGACTGACACAGTCTGTAAATAACCAGGTTTGTAGGTTAATTGGCCCTTTGTAAATTGGCCCTCAGTGTGTAGGGAGTGCATGAGAAAGTGGGATAAGATAGAACCAGTATGAATGGGTGATCGATGGTCGGCACAGACTCGAGGGGTCGAAGGGCCTGTTTCCACACTGCATCTTTGAGCTAATTATAATATTGAACAACTCAAGACTTACCGATCGGATTTGAACATGCACAATATTATCCCATGGTTGCAGAGTATTTCAATGGCATTTACTGCATAATCCCTGAGGTTATTCTTTGTAAAGTGAAGGGCAAAATTCATAGAAACATAGAAATTAGGTGCAGGAGTAGACCATTCGGCCCTTCGAGCCTGCACCGCCATTCAATATGATCATGGCTGATCATCCAACTCAGTATCCCGTACCTGCCTTCTCTCCATACCCTCTGATCCCCTTAGCCACAAGGGCCACATCTAACTCCCTCTTAAATATAGCATCTCTACAAGTTTCATTTTCTGAAGTTAATTTCTAGTTTATATTTACCTTCTTGCCTTTGCTTATTTGTTCCCGCGATACATGAATCCTAAACTTACATTTGTTAGGCGCTTTCCCCCCTCGGTGAATGCTATGTACTTCCTTTTCTGTTTCTCCCTGGAGTGCAGGCCCCGTGGCTGGGAGTCAGGAATCAAGGGGTTAAGAGCTCCTGTACCCGATTGGCCAAGCTGCATCAGGTGACCGGTGTCTCATCGGAAGCTTAAATACCAGAAGTTCCCAGAATTCTCTCTCTTCTTCGCCGACCCTGACAAGTGAACAGGCTGCCGGTCTGAGCTGCAGGAGGCCTGGCCGCATGGCATAGAACTTTGTGTATTGTTACCTATATTTGTCATTTAATGTTGTATTGGGACAGATGAGGGCTGACCTGAGGGTTTTCGTGTATTTTGTTGCAGGATTATCTCTATTTAGGCAGGATTAGAGACTCCAGTTCGACGGTCCATTGCGAGGCTGGCTGGAGCACTGTTATATTTATTTGTTAGTCGATTCTTGTCCCTGACTGTGTTGTTTAAATCAGGTTTGGGTTTTTGTCTTTTAACAAAATTAAAGACTATTTTCTTAAACTTGAACCTGGTTTTTGATTATGTTACACGACTGAGGTACCTGCCTTCGGGAGTCTAACAAAATGGGGGCTCGTCCTAAGCTTTGAGGACCCTAGACAGTTTTGGGTTTTTTTTGGTAGGCTTCTGGTGACTGGGGAAGTCTGTGTTGTGAGGGGACTTTTTTTCTCTTCCATTTGTGGTAACATTTATGCCCAGGGTTTGGCTGGTGGTTTGGTCCTGACATTTGATATGGAGTTTAAAGTAGATGACTTTATTGAGACTCCTAGTCGGGAGTTGTTCGACAAATGTACGAAGGAGCAGTTGTTAGTGCTGGCAGAGAGCTATAAGGTGCCTATTGATAAGCATTCGAAGAAAGAGGCTATAAAGTCGGTGTTATGGTCTGCGTTGAAGAGGAGTGAGGTATTGCCTGCTGAGGCAGACAGTCCTCTAGCTTCTACACAGCCTGGTCAGGAAATGGGGGACCTCATTCGATTGAGGGAGTTAGAGCTTGAAATGAAAAAGGAGGAGCTGGCAATGAAAAAGGAGGAGAGGGCCTTAAGAGAGAAAGAGCTCATGCTCCAATTAGAGCTTGAAATGAAAAAGGAGGAGAGGGCCTTAAGAGGGAAAGAGCTCATGCTCCAATTAGAGCTTGAAATGAAAAAGGAGGAGAGGGCCTTAAGAGGGAAAGAGCTCATGCTCCAATTAGAGCTTGAAATGAAAAAGGAGGAGAGGGCCTTAAGAGAGAAAGAGCTTGAGATTAAACACCTCGAGATACGGGAGAAAGAATTGAATGCCTCCCGAGTTTCTTCTGGGGAAAGGGAGTTTGATATGAGCAAGAACATCTGCCTGGTTCCCCCGTTTAATGAGAAGGATGTGGACAAGTATTTTGCAGTGTTTGAAAGGGCTTCATCCTTGAAGTGGCCTAGGGACATGTGGTCCTTGCTCTTGCAGTGTGTCCTTGTGGGTAAAGCACGGGAGGTGTACTCCTCTTTATCTCTTGACAACAGTCGGGACTATGAGTGTGTGAAGTCTACGGTATTAAGGGCTTATGTTTTAGTTCCAGAGGCGTACCGGCGCTTTAGGAAGTTTGATAGTCAGACTAATGTGGAGTTTGCTTGGGAGAAGGAGGCACTTTGTGACAGGTGGTGCGCTTCTCAAGGAGTGAAGGATTTTAAGCTGCTGTGGGCCTTGATGATTATGGAAGACTTTAAGAACTCTCCCTGAGAGGGTTGCTACTTACCTTAATGAGCAGAAGGTGATGGAGGTGTCTAAGGCTGCGGTGTTAGCAGATGAGTATGTATTGACTCATAAATCTGAGTTTGTTGGGCGATCCTATAGTTTTGGTGCGCGGCCGGTTAATCGTGGTGGTGTCGCCGGTGGCAGTGTCAAAGCTGTTTCTGTGCCTGCAAGTGTCAGCACAGTGATACAGGGGGAGGTCCGAGATGATAAGGTTGACAGAGATCTCAGGACTAAGGAAGGTCCTGTGTGCTACTATTCTAAAGGGAGCGGGCACATCGTAAAGTTCTGTCCCATCCTGCACAAGAAAAATGCAAAGCCTGTGGTTTTGGTTGGTACACAAAAAGCACCTGTGGTTCCTGGGATGCCTGTGTCTGATGAGTGTAGTAATTATTCTGTGTTCATCTCAAAAGGTTTTGTTTCTCTAGAGGATGGGGGTTATAGAGTTCAAGTATCCATCTTGCGTGATACTGGTGCTACTCAGTCCTTTATATTGGATAGTGTACTGCCGTCTTTTGGGGAGACATCAGTTGGGTCCAGTGTCCCTGTGGTAGGATTCAGGTTGGAGGACATGGTAGTGCCTTTGCATACCGTGAGTCTCGAGTCCGAGTTGGTTTCAGGCCGGGTAATTGTTGGGTTACGGCCGTGTTTTCCCGTTGCGGGCGTTTCTGTGATTTTGGGGAATGACTTGGCAGGAGGTAGAGTTTTCATTTCTCCTGAGGTGACGGCTGTTCCGGTGGTGCAGAGTCCTGATAGATTGGCTATGCAGCATCCGACGGTCTCCACAGCTTGTGCTGTCACGAGGACAATGGCTAAGAGCCAGGCAAAGTTTGAAGATGTAGTGGACCTGAGTGAGAGCATTTTTGGGGATCAGGATGATGTAGCACGATGTTGTGAAGGGTGTTTCTACATCTCAAGATGGGGTCTTGTCTGAAAATGTGCCGGTGTCGCTGTCACGTGACCGGCTGTTTGAGGAGCAAAAGAGTGATCCAGGTTTGTCGGATCTGTTCGACTGAGCAGTGCCTGAGGGGGATATGGATTCCATAGCAAAGGGGTATTTTCTGAGGAATGGCTTACTGATGCGAAAGTGGTCTCCCTTGGATATGTCAGGGCATGATAATTGGAGCGTGGTTGATCAGATTGTGATACCTCATCGGTATAGGGACGAGATACTCAGTTTGCCTCATGATGGACCTCTGGGTGGACATTTGGGGGTCATTAAACGTATGACCGTATCTTACTGAATTTTTTTTGGCCAGGGTTGAAAAAGGACGTGAAGCAGCACTGTAGGTGTTGTCACATTTGCCAGGTGGCAGGAAAGCCAAACCAATCAATTGTTCCTGCACCTTTATATCCAATCCCTGTGGTCGGGGAGCCGTTTGAACGGATTCTAGTTGATTGTGTGGGTCCTCTACCTCAGACAAGGGTGGGCAACAAGTTTTTATTGACAATTATGTGTGCGTCTACCCACTTTCCGGAGGTGGTCCCTTTGCGTAACATTACTGCCCCTGCCATTGTGAAGTCTCTCACTAAGTTTTTTTTCGTTGTTCGGTTTGCCCAAGGTTGTGCAGAGTGACCAAGGTTCCAACCTCATGTCAAAGGTTTTTGGTCAGGTAATGAAGTTGTTGGATATTGAGCATTGTTACTCCAGTGCGTATCATCCTGAGAGCCAGGGAGCTCTAGAGCGGTTTCACCAGACTTTGAAATCTATGTTGAGGACTTACTGCCTGGAGTTTGAAAAAGACTGGGATGAGGGGGTTCATCTAGTTATGTTTGCGGTGTGTGAGGTCGTGCAGGAGTCTTTCGGGTTCAGTCCTGCTGACCTGGTGTTCGCACATACTGTTGGTGGTCCGTTGAGGGTCCTGAAGAAGAAATAGTTGCTGGAGAATTCAAAATGTAGTATTTTAGGCCACGTCTGTACTTTTAGGTCTAGACTGCGGAGGGCATGCAAACTGGCAATGGGTAATCTTGCTACTGCTCAGTCTAGGATGAAGGGCTGGTTCGACAGGAAGGCTTCAAGTAGGAATTTTTCTCCAGGTGACAAGGTCCTGGTGTTGTTGCCTATTCCTGGTTCCAGTCTGCAGGCTCAGTATAGTGGTCCCTATCAGGTGGTTAAGAAGGTTGGTGCAAGGGATTACGTTATTGGTACCCCTGATCGGAGGCGTAGGACTCAGCTCTGTCATGTCAACATGCTGAAGCAGTACCATTAGCAGGAGTATGGACAGGTTGATGGGGAGGAGCTGTGTCCTTCGGTTTTGTCTAAGCCAGTTTTGGCTGTAGAAGTGCTGCCCCCTGACACGGGTGGTGATGTGGGTGAGGCACGGTTGTCTGTGGCAGTGACGCAGGGAAAGCTGTGCAACTCTGAAGCTTTGGAGTCGCTTGCCTTGCGGTTGTCTCATTTGTCTGGAAGTCAGCGGGATGATCTGCTTGCTTTGGTGGGGTCAAATGGGTCACTGTTCTTGGATGTGCCTTCTCAGATGCCTGTGCTGCAGCATGACATTGACGTGGCCGGTGCTGCGCCAATTAAACAGCATCTGTATCGGGTCAATCCTGACATGCGTCATCGCCTAAGAGGTCAGGTTGACTATATGCTGCAGCATGCAATTGCTGAACCTACTTGTAGTCCGTGGAGTTCTCCGTGTCTACTGACTACGAAGGCTAATGGGGAGGACAGGTTTTGCACAGACTTTCGGAAGGTGAATGCTGTAACTAAGCCGGATTGCTATCCTCTTCCACGGATGGAGGATTGCGTGGATCATGTGGGAAGTGCACCTTTTGTGTCTAAGTTGGACTTGCTAGAAGGGTATTGGCAAGTTCCTTTGACTAGGCAGGCGAGGGAGATCTCAGCGTTCGTTACGCTTGATAACATTCTTCAGTACACGGTAATGGCATTTGGAATGCGCAATGCGCCGGCAACCTTCCAACGGTTAGTGAACATGGTATCGTCTGGTTTGTCCTTCTGTGAAGCATACCTTGATGATTTAGTTGTGTGCTCCAGGTCTTGGATCGAACACATCGGTCATCTGAAGGAGGTATTTTGTCCTCTAGCAGAGGCAAACCTAACGATCAATCAGGAAAAGTGTGAGTTTGGTCAGGCCACAGTGACGTATCTAGGTAAGATGGTGGGCCAGGGTCAGGTTCGCGCTCTCGAGGACAAGGTGGGACATATTGTCGCATTTCCTGTTCCAACATCTAGGACTGAACTCCGTAGGTATCTGGCTATGGTTGGGTACTATAGGGGGTTCTGTCCAAACTTCTCTGCAGTGGCTGCTCCTTTGACGGATTTGCTGAGTCCGAAGGTAGCTTTTGTGCGGTCCGCTGAGTGTCAACAAGCCTTTGATCATACTAAAGGTCTTCTGGTGCGCGCACCTGTGCTTGCGGCACTTGATTCTGAGCGTCCACTTAAGCTGGCAGTGGATGCTAGTGATCGTGGGGTTGGTGGGGTTCTTATACAGGATGATTCAGATGCGGTGGGGCATCCAGTTTCGTACTTCTCTAAGAAGTTTAATCCCCATCAGAGGTGGTACTCCACCATTGAGAAAGAAACCCTTGCTGTGTTTTAGTACTGAATAGTTTATTCCGAAGCTTATTCAGTATCTTTGGGTGGGGGTGTTAGGCGCTCCCCCCTCCCCCTTGGTGAATGCTATGTACTTACCTTTTCTGTTTCTCTCCTGAGTGCAGGCCCCGTGGCTGGGAGTCAGGAATCAAGGGGTTAAGAGCTCCTGTACCCGATTGGCCAAGCGGCGTCAGGTGACCGATGACTCATCAGAAGCTTAAATACCAGAAGTTCCCAGAATTCTCTCTCTTCTTCGCTGACCCTGACAAGTGAACAGGCTGCCGGTTTGAGCTGCAGGAGGCCTGGCCGCCTGGCATAAAACTTTGTGTATTGTTACCTATATTTGTCATTTAATGTTGTATTGGGACGGATAAGGGCTGACCTGAGGGTTTTCATGTATTTTGTTGCAGGGTTATCTCTATTTAGGCAGGATTAGAGACTCCAGTTCAACGGTCCATTGCGAGGCTGGCTGGAGCACTGTTATATTTATTTGTTAGTCGATTCTTGTCCCTGACTGTTGTTTAAATCAGGTTCAGGTTTTTGTCTTTTAACAAAATTAAAGACTATTTTCTTAAACTTGAACCTGGTTTTTGATTATGTTACACGACTCTGGGGTACCTGCCTTCGGGAGTCGTAACACATTTAAAGATGAACAAAATATTAATTTGAAGACAGATATCAACTAATTTCCTCGATTGAGTATGAATATAATTTTCTTTAACATCCCCTCTCGTCCCTCTCCCACCCGAGTGGTACTAGCTTCAAAGTTGTCTAGTTGTGTCTCATTGTGTGAGAAGGAACTGCAGATGTTGGTTTAAACTGAAGAGAGACACAAAATGCTGGAGCAACTCAGCAAGATAGGGAACATCTCTGGAGAGAAGGAATGGGTGATGTTTTGGTCGAGACCCTTCTGAAGGTTTCGGGTCGACACCCTTGGAAGGGTCATGAGCAGAAACATTACCCATTCCTTCTCTCCAGAGACGCTGCCTGATTCATGCCAGTCACCAGGGCGAATTCAGCACAGAGACTATCACGGCAGCGGCGCAACGCTTCTGACGCCTCCGATGGCCTGGGATTCTTGCACTGAGGCTGCTCCATGGCCGGTGCTGCAGCGAGCGAAGCGCCAGCCCGGCAAACACTCGCCAGCCCGGCAAAGACTCGGCAGTCCCGGCTCCCCATCCGCATCTGTGCCCGCCGCTCCTTCTTCTTCCATCCCTCCGTCAACCCCGGCTCTCCAACACCCGCGACCCATGAGATTTTGAAATTCTCGTTGATCACAGTCACGACAGAGCGTGAGAAATTTGCAATCACCGTGAGAGCGTGAGAATTTGTCGAAATGTGCGATTCTCACGCTCAATGCGTGAGAGTTGGCAGCCCTGAAGTCTTATTGACATTAAGAGCAAGGTTATTGTTCTGGCATCACTCGATCAGTTGATCAATCTCCCTCCTATACTCATCTCCCTCCTCTACTCCAGCTCATCCTATAATCCGGCTCATCTCCCTCCTATACTCCGGTTTATGGTCATCTGAAATTTGTCCAACAATGGTGGTGGTGTTGGCAAACTTGAAGGTGGAGTTTCAACTGTGTCTAGCTACAATTTACAATGTTGTAAAACTATCATAATCATCATAATCATACTTTATTACCCAAGTATGTTTTGCAACATACGAGGAATTTGAATTGCCATACAGTCATAACAAGAAAAAGCAACAGAACACACAAAATACATTTTAACATGAACATCCACCACAGTGACTCCTCCATATTCCTCACTGTGATGGAAGGTGAAAACAAATTGAATCTCTCCCTTCTTTGTCCTCCAGTGGTTGGGGGTCTCTAACCTTCCGTTGCTGGTACAATCTTACTCCCATAGCTGGCGGCAGGCCTTCTCGTCAGGGTGATCAAGCGACTGCATCGGGGGAGATTTCAACTCCCTTTCACCAGGCGATCTAGCCCAAGTCGGGGCTAGTTAAACGTTGTGCGACTTTTGGAGCTTCCCAACATCGGTTTCAAGCCGAGACTGCGAGGTCCTTGATGTTAAAGTCCGTAGGCGGCGGTTGGAGTGTCGTTCCCAGGCAAGGAATCGTCTCCGATGGTAAGTCCACGCCCCGCGGTGGGGCTCAAAGTCAGTCCCGAGCAAGGCTTTCAGCTCCACGATGTTAGGCCACAGAGTGACCGGAGATACGATCTGGAAAACAATCGTATCTCCGGCAACGTAAGAGGATGAAAAAAAGAGTCCCACCCCACCTCCCCACATAAAACAAACCAGAGAACATTAACACATACTTTTTAAACACACTAAAAATAAAAGTAAAAATACGAAAAGGACAGACAGATTATAGGTGAGGCTGCCATCGAAGCGCCACCCATTGTATTCAACATTTTTCTCCTTGCTCTTTACCCATTGTACTTGTGTATGGCTTGATCGCATTCATACTTTAGAGATACAGTGAGGAAACGGGCTCTTCGGCTCACCGATTCCGCTATCAGCGATCATCCTGTACACTAGCACCATCCAACACACAATTTACAATTTTACCAAAGTCAATTAACCGATAAACCTGCACGTCTTTGGAGTGTGGGAGGAAACCAGAACACCTGAGGAAGACCTACACGGTCACAGGGAGAAAATACAAACTCCATACAGACAACACCTGTAGTCAGTATCAAACCTGGGTTTCTGGTGCTGTACAGCAGCAACTCTACCATTGCACACCTAAAGGTGTATACACTGTGCCACTGCACCACCCTAAAGTTATCTGGTTCAATTGGATAGCATGTTGACAAAAACTTTTCATTATATGTCAGCACCTGTGACACTAATAAACCAATACCAATATTTCTGCTTGCATTGTTTGTCTAATCTCAGCAACCAACCTTGCATTCTTTGTAGATTGAATGCATTAAATGTACCATTGACGGTTTGAATAGTTACCAACAATTCATTGGCGCTGAGCTTAACATTGCCAGAGTAAGAAGGCAGAATTATTGCCTGTAGCATCCTATTTAATGATCTGGTTCCAATCATAACACGCTTTAATTCCGGGAACTCATGCCAAACAATTTATTGTTTTGTTAACTGTGGATGAGTATTATTAGTTGTTAAACAGATTCCATGAACTTCAGTGAAATCGGGGGATTTCAGCAATTTTCATGCTAAACTCTTGTTCGTGCAAATATATCCCTGATTAGTTTATTAAATAAAGCCTTTGAGGACGAACAATGGTGCTCATTTGTGTCCTAATCACAATCGCAATGCCAGAAAACTTCCACACAATCTTTCCATAACAAAGATCACATGTGAGACTGTTGGTGGAATCCGTAATGTTTCATTCTGTTTGCTGTGTGCAAGGCATACCATTTCATGAGGTGCAGGGTCTTAACCCAAAACATCACCTATTCCTTTTCTCCATAGATGCTGCCTGACCCACAGAGTTGCTCCAGCCTTTTGTGTCTATCTCACAATTTCAGGAATTTGCCTAAACACATGAGAAGGCGTAAGGTGGAAAGTGCAAGAGGTGTTTTTCAGATCAACTGGAGTAGGACATCTCCAGTAAATGGTAACACATTAAGGAAACGATGAACAGACGGACTTTGGGGTCCAAGTTCAGAGATCCTTCAATGAAGCAACAAGAGGTAATTAGAAGGCCAGGATGTTATGCTGCAACTAAACCAAGCCCTGGTTGAACTGCATATGATGCACTGTCATGTTCCTGTTCTGCGTGTAAACACAGTTAGTCAATATTATTAATAATTAGCCAGAGACAGTAAGAGACAACAGAACAAAGTGTAAAGATCAGTGCCAGAGTAGGTAGTAAGTGCTGGAGTAACCCAGCTGATCAGGCAGCATCTCTGCAGAAAAGGACGGTGACATTTCAGGTCGGAACCCTTCCCAGAGTGGACAAGTGTAAGCATGTGAGGCTACCAGCATGTTTGAATAAATAAGTAAAAAGGGTTTTTGAGCTGGTTTGGTCACACAAACCTAGCACCAACGTGTGAGAGAAAGAACCCTGAATTTGAGACCAAGTTGTTAACTCAGGCTGATCAACTGATCTCCATATGGGGCTGACATAGAAGGGGCAGCTTGGTTGTCATGCTGTTGGGGCTAAAGGGTCCATTTCTGTTGTATGGATGACTCCATGTCTCCATGGCTCTGACTGATGCCCAGAATAGTTAAGTGGAAACAACAAGAAAGTTGCAAATACTAAAAATAAAAAAGAAGATGCTGGAAAGCAGGACAGATTCCAGCAGGACAGATCCCAGCAGTGAGAAGAGAAAGAGAGCTCACGTTTCAGGACGGGATACCGTTGTCAGATCTGCAAAGGTAGAAGGAGGATGGGGGAGGCAGATGTGTCTGATGCGGTGAAAACAAGGTGACCACGGGGTTAAACTGTTAACGATGTTCTAGTTAGTGAATGAAAGGGAGCATTTGGAGAGTGAGAACACAGGCAAAGAACAGTGGCTCAGGACTGCAGGGGTTGCAAAATGCAGCACTGATTGTGTTTGACTCTGGCCTCACCCACCCTCCCTGCAGCTTTACAAGATTCTTTCATCTCGGTCCCAGTCCTGACAAATGGTCACAAGTAGGCGGCACGGTGGCACAGCAGTAGAACTGCTGTCTTACAGTGCCAGAGACTCAAGTTTGTTCCTAATTACAGGTGTGTAAATAAGCAATTCACATACTCTTGAAGTGTATAACATCCTTTAATGATAGTACTGGGTATAGCACACATCAGCAAGCACTGGCTACATTCTTCTACTGAACCGTACCCAGGGAGGGGGAAAGCGTTATGATTGATGTTAACTAGGCGGGGTTAATGGTACTAAGGTAGCTATATTATTGGTTGTATGCATAAACCATCTACATCCTTCCCCTTAGAAAATCGATACAGATTGGAAGCCATGACAACAGAATTATCAAAATCGCCATAACGAACAGGTGGCCTACTAATCCGACCCGAGTGCGTACCCAAAGCTGAACCCCAAGAAGTGCCGGTTTCGTGTCTCAGAAGTCACGTATGTTGGACATGTTTTCACCTCTAACGGACTAAAACCCGACCCTTTGAAGGCGGCTGCCATCTCCGAGATGGTAGCCCCCGCCGACGTGCCAGGTCTGCAACGCTTCCTGGGCATGGTGAATTACCTTGGGAAGTTTATACCAAATCTCCGTGAGCTGAGCGCACCCCTGCGGCAGGTGACAAAAAAGGATATCGCCTGGGCCTGGCTCCCACAGCACCAGCAGGCTTTCGACTGTCTCAAGTCCAGACTGATTAACACACCGACATTGAGGTTCTTCGACGTGAGCCGCCCCATCACCATCACCTGCGATGCTTCCAAGTTCGGTCTGGGCACGGCCTGCCATCAGTCTGTCGATGGATCGTTACATCCTGTCTCCTATGCCTCCCGCACCTTGACGGACACCGAGCAGCGGTATGCTCAGATTGAGAAGGAGCTGCTCGCGGTAGTGTTCGCCTGCTCCAAGTTCAGAGACTTCCTGTTTGGCAGCAAATTCACGGTCGAAACCGACCACCAGCCACTGGTGACAATCCTGAACAAACCGATTCATGCTGCCCCTGCCAGGCTGCAGCGTATGATGCTGCAGCTCCAGCGCTTCGACTTCAATATCGTCTATAAGAAGGGCACCGAGATACACATAGCGGACACCCCGGGGTCGATGCAACACTCGCCCACGCTCAGTGCCAGTTCTACTGGCCTGGAATGGCCAAGTATATCCGGGACCGCGTTTCTGCCTGCTCCAGGTGCAACAGTCTTGCACCACACCAACAGCGACAGCCCCTGTTGCAACAACCTGCTCCTGCCTTGGCCTGGCCCTCGCTGGCTGCCGACATCTTTGAGTGGCGTGGTAACCACTATCTTGTCCTGGTCGACACGTACTCAAACTGGTTCGAGGTGGATTTACTGACAGGGTTTTTTTGTACGGAATTTGCACAACCGCCCTGTGATCCCATGGGTTTCCTCCGGGTGTTCCCGTTTCCTCCCACATTCCAAAGATGTGTAGACTTGTAGGCTAATTGTCTTCTGTATATTGTCCCTGCAGTGTAGGATAGAACTAGTGCTCCGGGTGATTATTGGTTGGCTCGAACTCGGCGGGCTGACAGGCCTGTTTCCACACTGTATCTCTAAACTGAACTAAACTAAACGATTGTTGACCTAAACTGTAAGCTCTGTTTCTCTTTCCACCAGTGGCCAGACTTGCCAGAACATATTGAGGCACGTTGCAAGTGCTGTCTGTCTGCAGATATTTGAATATATGTTGTAAATCGTGTGTTTGCTTTCTCATGTCATTGATCAAGTACCAAAGTTTGATAAAAAGCAAGTTCTAAGGAAATTAAGCTGCCCATGGCTGCTAACAAGGGAAGTCAAGTCAAGTTTATTTGTCACATACACATACAAGATGTGCAGTGAAATGAAAGTGGCAATGCCTACAGATTGTGCAAAAAACTACAGAAGAGAATAGAACAGAATCAGTATTTACATATTAGGGGGAAAAACAGCAATTTTAAAAAGACACAACTAAATTGATAGAGGAAATTAGTCTCTGGTGAGATAAGAGTTTACAGTCCTAATGGCCTGTGGGAAGAAACTCCGTCTCATCCACTCTGTTTTCACAGCGTGATAGCGGAGACGTTTGCCTGACTGTAGCAGCTGGAACAGTCCGTTGCTGGGGTGGTAGGGGTCCCCCGTAATGTTGCTGGCTCTGGATCTGCATCTTCTGATGTTTAGTTCCAGCAAGGGGGGGGGGGGGGGTGGGTGTAGTTCCCATAGTGCTTTCGGCTGAACGCACTACTCTCTGCAGAGCCTTCTTGTCCTGGGCAGAACAGTTCCCAAACCAAATTGTGATGTTTCCGGACAAGATGCTTTCTACAGCCCAGAGTAGAAGCACTGGAGGATCTCAGAGACATTCTGAATTTCTTCAGCTGCCTGAGGTGGTAAAGGCGCTGCCTTGCCTTACTCACCAGTGCGGCAGCGTATGATGTCCATGTCAGATCCTCTGTGATGTGGACTCCCAGGTATTTAAAGCAGCTCACCCTGTCCACAGTAGCCCCATTTATCTCCAGTGGCATATACGTCCTTGGATGTTGTGCCTTCCTAAAGTCCACAATCAGCTCCTTCGTTTTTATGACATTCAAGAGGAGGCTGGTGTCCTGACACCAGAGTGACAGATCAGCCATGTCCTCCCAGTAGGCCTTCTCATTGTTATCAGAGATCAGGCCCACCACCACAGTGTCATCAGCAAACTTGATAATAGAGTTGGAGCTGAACCTGGCCACACAGTCATGTGTGCACAAGGAGGACAGTAGGGGGCTGAGGACGCAACCCTGGGGGGATCCTGTGTTCAGGGTGAGGGTGTTTGATGCATTTCTTCCCATCTTGACTACCTGGGGCCTGGTGGTAAGAAAGTCCAGGACCCAGGCACACAGGGGGGTGTTGAGCCCCATTTCCAGCAGCTTATCAGCAAGTCTGGTGGGGACTATCGTATTGAAGGTTGAACTGAAGTCAATGAACAGCATCCTCACATAGCCCCCCTTCTGGCTGTCAAGGTGAGAGAGAGAGAGCGGTGTGCAGAACCTTAGAAATATATTTAATATGAAAATACGCACAGTCTCCGCGGAGCTACCACGATGGCGACTGGACCGGGCCGCACCATCAAGGAGAACAAGGGAACATTCAGGCACGAGCTGATAAAATGGGAAGCCCAAACAGTTGAAGGCAATGATAATTTTCAACATATCCTTCATAGACACAAAATGCTGGAGTAACTCAGCGGTCAGGCAACAACTCTGGAGACAAGGAATAGGAGACATTACAGGTCAAGGTCCTTCTTCTGACTTTGAGTTCCAGCACAAAACATCACCTATTCCTTTCCTCCAGAGCTGGTGCCTGACCGGTTGAGTTACTCCAGCCTTTTGTGTTTATCTTCGTTAAAGCAGTCTGAAGAAGGGCAATATATTAAGGTTGGGTGGATTGATTTTCAATAATCATAAGCATCTAATTACATCTGATCTGGTGTAGGAAGGAACTGCAGATGCTGGTTTACACCAAAGATGGACACAAAATCTTGGAGTAACTCAGTGGGTCAGGCAATATCTCTGGAGAGAAGGAATGGGTGATGTTTCGTTGTCGAGGCCCATATTCATATTTAGGGGAGTGGGAAACTGGAGATGTGGAAGGGTATGGTGTGAAAATGACAGAACAAAGCCGATGATGATCATGGAAATGTAGAACGTTTCATTGTTGGCTAAGGACAATTTACAATTTTTACCAAAGCAATTAACCTCCAAACCCGTGCGTCTTTGCAGTGTGGGAGGAAACTGGAGCACCCGGAGAAAACCCACGCGGTCATGGTGAGAACGTAGAAACTCCATACAGACAGCACCCGTAGTCAGGATTGAACCGGAGTCTCTTATCTTATACATCTTATAAAATGACCTTTTGAAAGCATGCCTAATTTCATTGGTTGCAGTGTCCACCTTTATTAACCTAGCACATATGCAAGAAATAATAATACAAATGAATAAACTTATGTTATTGCAAAGTAGTATTTATTGACAATCCCAAACAGGTACCTATCATTACATTGTATGAGTAGAAACATTGCATCTTTTTGTACAAAAGTTACAGTCTTTCTGTTCTCTTTTTGGATCGGCAATCTGCATATTAATACATTAACTATTTATTCAATTCCATTCCACATATTACAGAGAAGTTATTTTGCTTTGTGCCTTTAGTGTTGCTGTCCTATTGGCAAAACCACAAAGTATTATTTGTAGCATTGCATAATGAATGTCTCAAATATCTAGAAAATTCTGTCTTAATCGCCAAAATTGTGTGAAATGAATTTAATCTTTCAAATAAGCTACAATTTTAATTTACAATATATATTTCACTCAAATCTGTCTACAAATTACCTTTGAATTCCCTTTCTTTTTCAAGCATTAAATTTAATCGTGCATTAATTAAGTGATGATGAGTGAACCAGGAGTCACCTTATGCACCTACCTTCATTTCATTCCATTGTGGAGTTAATCAGTCCTAATGAGGATAGACAAAAATGCTGGAGAAACTCAGCAGGTGAGGCAGCATCTATGGAGCGAAGGAAATAGGCAACGTTTCGGGTCGAAACCGTTCTTCAGACCTAATGAGGCTTGTTTTCCCCTCCCAAATGTTTATTTTGATCCAACTTTATCGTAAGAGGTGTAGGAAGGGAGGTGTCTGAAGAAGGGTCTAAATCCAAAATGTCACCTATTACTTTTCTCAGGAGATACTGCCTGACCCGCTGGGTTACTCGAGCATTTTGTGTCTATCTTCATCTTATAAGAGATTTGGATGGGGCAGAAACTCTATTCATAAGGGTGGAGAAGCTATCACAGTTTGGTGGCATTGATTAGGTATGTTACAAAACTTAGCTTTAGCGGTGCTGCAGTTCTGTCACTGGTCGTGTGCGCGACTTTGGCGCCTTTAAGGGGGTGGGGGGGGGGGGGGTGGGGTTAAAATGCGGTTTTTCCCCTGTCATCAGGAATTATATTTTCTCGGATTGCGAGCTTTTTCTGGAGAATCGTTCCGACTACCGGTAAGTGAAAATTATTTTTTAAATCGCACGACTATTTCAGCGCTAAAGTAAAATAAAAATTAGCTCCTAATGCCGTGAACGACGACAACGGGGATGGATTTTATGCAGGGGACAGGTAAGTGAAAGCTGTTTATTTTTTCATATAAACTTGCTTGTTTAGAACTTTATGAACTTAATCAATATTTCATGTTGTGAAATGGTGATTTATTCCCCGTATGAACTGGCACTGTTTTTCCTGCCGATATTGGGTTTAAATTCACCGCAACCACAACGTTCTAATCCATCGCGTTCAAGAAAATCCCACTCGCAAGCTGATTAAAATGCCCATCAATTTACGGGTATTAAACACTAAATTCCTTCAATTTGGCCTATCAATTCATAACAATGAGAGTAAAAAATCATGTTATATTGTGAATTCTTGTGTGAATGTTATTTGGACACTTAGCTACAATTGGGTAACTAACTAATTATATGCTTTAATTTCAGGTCATCCAAGCAAGATTGTTTCATATTAGTTTCAGAATGCTTCAATCTATAATAACTGAAAATTTATTTCAGTTCTCTTAATTTTTAAGAAAGTTAAGGGCTTTTGACTGTCCTCAATCACAACTTTTGTGTTAAGTCAATGGAAAGGCAATAGGGAACAAGATGCTAATTTCCGAGTATGAAAATGGCCATAACTTTTTTAATACTGAAGATATGAAAGTGAATTAGGTGTCAAATTAAACTTATTTTTATGCTTTATCTGACGGGATAAATTGCAGACTTGATTTTTTAAATCTCAAAATTTTGTAACATTGCTACATTGATGGAAGATTTTCTTATAAATGCTTTTACCCCTGTGTTTTAATTGCATCTGCATTCAACTGCTTTCAATGCTGCCTGTAATTCAATACCTTAATAATTTCAGTAAAATAGAGTTAGGAGTGAGTTTATTTCAAAGATTCAATCAAGTTTACAAGAAATGGAACGGTGAGCATGAAACTAAAGGGAACAATTTATTCTAAATACAAGGAAAGACGCGAAACAATTCGGGCCAGGATCCTTTCAGGAAGCTGGGCAGACAGCCAATTAAAACAGCAAGTTTGTTGACTTTTGGAAATCAGGAATGCATTGTTCTTTAATTCAGCTTGTTCCACTGGATGGAAAGCAAGGACAGGAAGGGCAAGCTGAGAGGCTCATTTTTGCATGTGCACGTAACTGGAACTTGACTACAGTCTTGATGGGAATGATGATGGAGTTTCCATGCCTGAAGAGTCAGCCTGAAGAGGGATAAGGGCAAGGAGTGCTCTTGCTCTCCTTGGTCCCTATAGATAAGAAAGCCACCAACTATTGATAACCCAAAGAATTAGGTGCTTGCCAAACTGTGAAAACAAGCTGCTTTAGCAAAGTAAAGGAATCTTCAAACAACACCGCAGATCAAAACTGCAGTCCTGCAATATCCAAAGAATGGCAAAGGAAGGAGGAGATGCAAGAACAGAACTGCTCTTACTGAAGGCAGGGTCCTACACCGGAGTGCAAAGTACAATAGAAGCATAAGAAATAATCTCCAGCAAGGACTACCAAGGATGAACCATGGAGACACAAGGAACTCCAAACGGTTGTACATTGAGTAAAACATTAAGTGCTGGAGTATCTTAGTGAGTCAGGCAGCATCTATGGAGGGAATGTATAGATGACGATTTGGATTGGGATCCTTTTTCCATTGGTCTGGCCAATCAGTCCGAAGGACAAACTCCACTATCACAGATGCAAATCTTTGACACGTTCGATTCATCCCTCGTGATGTTAAGCAACCTCTGAGCAAATTGTGAACAGTAACACTATGGGGCCAAACATCCTAGCTCCAATGATGACACTTCTCCAGCCAAGTTGACCAGGTGCAATGGCATAAAGGACATTTAGCTAGCCTGGAACTCGCCCAAGCACTTCTCCAGCCAGAATCTTACTAACAAGTAGTTCATATTAAAAAATATGAGTGTCTAAAATCCTTTACTATTGTCCTGCTGATGGATAGGGAAGCCTTGTGGTTTTAGCAGTAGGCCCACAGAATGAACACAAGAGACAATTATTGTTTTGCAAGAGTAGGGGGGAGGGGATGGGAATCAGAAAATGAATCCGAAATGTAACTGGACCAACCATGGGCAGCATGGTGGCGTAGCGGTATAGTTGCAGCCTTACAGCGCCAGAGACCTGGGTTCGATCCCGACTACGGGTGTTTGTCTATATGGAGTTTGTATGTTCTCCCCATGACCTGCTTGGGTTTTCTCTGGGATCACCGGTTTCCTCCCACACTCCAAAGACATACAGGTTTGTAGATTAATTGGCTTAATATAATTGCAAATTGTCCCTAGTGTGTGCAGGATAGTGTTAGTGTGCAGTGATCACTGGTCAGCGATCACTGCACACTGCACAGTGTTAGTGTGCAGTGATCATGGTGGGCTGTCGGCCTGTTTCCACGCTGTACCTCTAAACTAAAAAACAAACTGAACTAAACCACAAACATAGTGGCAGCAACAACAAGCCCAAGACTGATACTCTATGGTAACTTTGTTCATAACTTTGTTTTATCCAAAACCTCGCCAACACTGGCAAGGCACAAGTCAGGAATAGGGTGGAATACTCTCCACTTGTCTGGATAACTGCACTCAAACAATCAAACAGCTCTATACCATCAAGGAAAAGCAAACAGTCACTTAATTGGTGCCTCATCCAATGACTGAATTGTTAATTTCCTCCCCCTTCAACACACCATGAAAGACTCAATGACTCATTGAGATCTGAGGGGTAGGTTTCTCGCACAGTGAATGATGATTGCGTGGAATCTGTTTCCAGATAAGGTGGTGGAAGCTGATACTATCACAGGTTTTGAGAATAGAGGGCGAAATGCAGGCACATATAATATGCGTCGACAGGCATTATGGTCGCCATGGACAAGGTGGGTCAAAATAACCTGTTTCTGTGCTGTGCAATTCGATAATAGTATGATTATAAATCAAAGCTGGATCGATCCGAAGTGTATGTGAATTAAATAACAGAACATTGCTTACTGATAGTGTATTTGAGCCATTCATTATGGAGATAATAACATGAGATAAAATCACAGCCAAGCTTCCAACTCTCTTCACAAGCAGTTTTTCACTGAGATAACAGGTTTGGTGAAGTGATTCTTACATACACAAAGGCAAACTACACCACACCAGTTTAAGAATACCAACAGTATTTTGGAATTATATTGGTTACTTGATGCTATTGTTTCTTTAATTTTAGTACTTAGTTAAAAAATCACACAGGATATAAAAGATTTGCGTTATTCTTGGCTTCACTAGCCCTGGTGACATAAGTGATTGAATTAAATTCTGCATCTCTCTCAATGAATTAATTCACATTTTTCAGGAAAGTGCAAACAAATCACAGGATATTACAATGTTATTCACATGAATAGCTATCAAAATAACATGAAGTATCTGCCTAGAGGAAATGCATGCAGATAAAAATAAACTGAATGGGAGCTTTAAATGTAAGTAAGAGGACAGAAAATAGATGGTGGAAACTATATATATTAACTGAAACTAAGCTTTGAATATCATAATTTGCCCCAACAATTGAAACAGCTCAGAATGTTTCATTTTGGTATACACTAGGGTGCAGAAGGTCACTAAAACTATGTGGAAAGCTTTACTGTTCTGAATGTCTCTTGTAAATGTTAAACAATCCATGTTAGATAATTAATTAAATGTAGAATAAGGTTTATTGCTATAAACTGCTGAGCACTTCTTCCACTTCAGTGCTTAAGCTACAAGGCTTTATGCGATGGGGCACTTGTTGGAAGAAAGATTGCTTACCCTCTTCCATTAACTTGTTTACAGAGCAAAATGCATTTCAAATCTGAGGCACAGCTTTCACAAAAGGTTTGAAAGTAGTAAAAAGCTGGCTTCCTCGCGTTCCGTGAGGAAATACATAACCATGAATGATGCAGTGTAGGAAAAAATGATTAATACAGGTTTCAGGGGTTATGGGCATAAAGCAGGAGAATTGGGTTGTGGGGGGAGGATAGATCTGCCACGATTAAATGGTGGAGTAGACTTGATGGTCCAAATGGCCTCATTATGCACCTAGAACATGAAAACCTATGTTTTGACGTGGTCTACACTAAGTAAGCTATAGGACTCTACAAACAATCCAATTTACATCCATGCAAGTTACTCCAGTCTGATTACTGCCCAGAATAGATGGTGCTGAGCAGCACCTTTATGGATGCAGTGGACAAGTAGCACATCAACAATCATTTCCCAAACTCGTTTAGTGGGATTAGGAACAAGAGGACTGCAGATACTCAATGTATGTGATTACTGGAGAAACTAGGAGCAAATGGAAGAAGTAGGAAATCACAGCATGGAAATACAATCAGAGGTCATCATCACCAACTTTTTCAAATGGCACAGAATACATGACGTCCCTTTTTTTCTTTTGGACCATCCATCCAACCTGAAAGAAAAGCAAACCTGCAAGTATGGCAAAGAGTGTGCCAACAGGAGCCATCATGAAAGACCAACCAAACTGAACTTTAACCATCGGGTGTAGACATGATTTATTTGGTTCAATGATCTGACTCATTACAGCATTGAGAGCTTGAATCCAAAAGATGTACATTATAATGGAAAATGTGGATAAAATACCTGAAAATTAAAACAAAAGATGTGTCATCAATACTGTTGGAAGGTAGACAAACTATCTAGCAGCTAGACACAAAATGCTGGAGTGACTCAGTGGATCAGGCAGCATCTCTGGGGCTATTCCTAAAAATGGCCTATTTTCCAGAGATGCTGCCTGACCCGTTGAGCTACTCCAGCATGTTGTGTCTATCTTTTTTTAAAACTAGCCTCTGCAGTTCCTTCTTACACATGCTATCTAACAGCAACTGGCAATGCAAGATTTTATGACAAAGCTTCAAGTGAAGAACAAGGATCTCAACCTGAAATGTCACTTATCCATATTCTCCAGGAATGCTACCAGACCCACTGAGTTACTCCAGCATTTTGTGTCTTTCCTTGGTAAACCAGCATCTGCAGTTCCTTGTTATTCAAAGTGTAAGCTATCATTTTTACCAAGATTACATTGCCATTTTGTTTTATATTTTTGATAGACTAGTCTGTGTGCCCACGCAAAGTTCTACTGACTTTACCACTCTTGAAACATTGGCTGGTTATGAGGATGACAATCTGATCTTGCAAGGTTAATAAGATTATCTAGACACAACAGAGCACAAATTAAACTTCTGGAGGAACTCAGAGGGTCAGGCAGCATCTGTGGAGGTAAATGGACCGTTGATGTTGATGTTGACGCTTAATCTGGACTGCAGTCATTTGTATCTATATTTTAGACACAAGAGAGATGGGTTTTGTACAATCAATTATAAATATACAATTTTTCACATCACTTCTGTTCACTTCAGTCATCACAGCAATTTTTACCAGAAGGTTAACCACACAATAATCAGGGTCTAATGCAGAGAACATGCACATGTAATTTAAAGTTTCTCTGCTTTCTGTGGGCACTGGTTTCCAGAAGCTGTGACCTTACAAGCACCTCTTCCTTTTAAAAACACCTCCCTTCAATCCTCATGAACATATTACCAAATGGATGAATGTGGCACCCGAATATAATATATACACTACTACATCCTCATCTTTCTTGGATTTAAGCCAAAGGAAATATCATAAAAGTGCAGACCAGCAGGAACCCAAGACATTTTGATAAAACTCCAAATCTAATACCATAACCAACTTAGTCCAACTTTTTATTAAGTCAAATCTGGTCAAGCCAAGAGTCAAGTGTCAATAGAGTTTAATTGTCATTAGCACTGGGTCTTAAACATTGAAATTTGTTGCTTGCTACAGTGTCACAGGCACATTAACACGACAATACAACAAGTAAATATAAACAAACAATAATACAATCAATTTAGAGTTATATTAAGTATCAAGTCAAGAGCGTCAAGGGTGTTTAATTGTGATATGCACCGGGAACTGAACAATGAAATTCTTACTTGCTGCCGCTTTACAGGCTCATTAACACAACAACACAACAAATAAATATACTATGAACAATAATAAATAAATTATTAGTTATACTAGTTAACTAGACCATAATAGTGCAAGCCTACGTATGTAGTGCAACCTCATATAATGTACATAGTAGTTCAGGGCTGAGGTATGGTTGTGTTTAGGATTGTGCAGAGCCTAAAGGTTGATGGGATGAAGCTGTTCTTGAACCTGGAGGTAACGACTCTCAGACTTCTGTCCTTTCTTCTCGATGTTAGCAGTGAGATGAGAGTGCAACCAGGGCAGTGTTTGGTCTTTGGAGATATTACTTCCTTCTTCAGGCAGTGCATTGTGTGGATCCCTTTAATGGTAAGAGGTCAATATTCCCGATGCCCTTCATTTTCTTTTAGATAGGCATGTGGAAGCACAGGAAATAGAGGGATATGTACAGGCAGGTGAGATCAATTTAACTTGGCATCATCTTCTGCACAAACACTGTGTGCCAAAGGGGTCGTTCCTGCTTTGTACTTTTCTATGTTCTGCAGTCTGCTTCGTTCTTGGGTGCCTGAGTCATCAAACCAGGCTGTGAGGTAGCCGGTCAGTATGCTCTCCACCATAAACCTGGATGAACTTGAGAAAGTATTTGGTGACTTGCCAAATCTCTTCAAACCTCTGAGGAAGTAGAGGCATTCGTGAGCTTTCTTTGTGTTTACATCAATGTGCTGTTCCTACGACAGAACCTCAAATGCCCAGGAACATGAAACCGTTGACTCTCCACTGCCTTGCTGCCAATGAAGACAGGTTCATGGACCATCGGCTTGCCGCTCGTGAAGTCAGCAATCAGTTCCTTGGTCTTCCTAACAATGAAAGCAAGATTGTGCTATGATACCACTCAACCCGATTATCGATCTCCATCCTGCACTCTGATTCTTCAATACCCATCATTATTCATTGAACAGTGGTATCGTCAATGAATTTAGAGATGGCATTGAAGCAGTGTCTGGCTACACATTTAAAGATATGCAGGGAGTCGAAGATGGGACCGAGCATGTTGCCTTGAAGTCCCGTGTGCTGATGGTTAACAAGGAGGAAGTACGGTTGATTAGTATGGGAGTCAGGGGTTAATGGGAGAAGGCAGGAAAATGGGGTTGAGAGGGAAAGTGAAATCAGTCAAGATTGAATGGTGGAGTAGACTTGATGGGCTGAATGGCCTAATTCTGCTCCTATAACTTATGAAATTATGGAAGTGTTGTTGCCAATAATTGTTGCATACTGATATGAATCCTGGAATCAATTGGCTTTTAGGGAAAATGTTCTGCATATCTTGCAGAAAGGAAGATGGTAGCGATTGTTGGTCAGTCATCCAGCCCGAGGATGTCACATCAAGAGACTATTAGATTGTAGAGGGTGGATATAGGTCCACTGAAGTTTGCTGAGATCAGGGGTATCATTGGAATGACATCGGTGAATAGAGCAGCATCAATGGCCAGACAGGGCAGTGCCTTATGCCCAACCGTCTTCAGAGCAAAGGAGGGATGTTTAGAAATAAATGCACAATGTTCAGTTTTAATTACATCTCCCCAGGAAATGCCTGCACGCAGAAAGACCCAAGTAATATTCAGACACGGGCTGAATGCAGCAAATGATATTTGCATCACACAAGTGTCAGGCATTGACCACCTCAATATGACCATTGACAGTGAATGGCATTATCATCACTGGGTGGCAAATCATCAGCAACCAAGGGTCTCCAGTGACTAAATATTTCACTGGAACAGCCACATTAAATACATTGATTGTAAGTCAGGCATTGTATAGATTGTGGTAAGTGACTCACCTCCTGATTCTCTGATGCTGTTGCACCATCTATAAGGCCGGTCTGCAACGTAATATTATTCACTTGGAATTAAGAATGTGTTGATGTACTCTCCAGCAATATTTCTTCAGAGGGTGGTGAATCTGTGGAATCCATTGCCATAGAAAGCTGTGGAAGCCATGTCAATGGATATTTTTAAGGCAGAGATTGATAGAATCTTGATTAGTAGGGGGGTCAGGGGTCATGGGCAGGAGAATGGGGTTGAAAGGGAAAGATAGATCAGCCATGATGAAGGGCAGAGTAGACTTGATGGGCCGAATGGCGTAATTCTGCTCCAATAACTTATGAGCTTATAAACATATGAATATTTAAGAGGCTTAACACTATACAAGACGAAGCAGTCCACTTGACTGATACCTCCACACTCCTGAAAACATCCAATTATTCCACCATCAGCTGTAGTATGATGCACCATCTACAAAATGCACTGGAGTTACTCACCAAGGCCACTCCGACAGCACTCCCCAAACCTACTACCTCCGCCAACAAGAAGGTCAAAGGCAGCGGGTAAAAGAAAAGACCACCTGCAGATTTCCATCCAAGTTAGAAATCTTTCTGTGTTGGAAGTGTTTCGTGGTTTCATCAATGCCACTGGCTCTAAATCCTGGAACTCCCTTCCCAACAGTTTTGTTGGTACACAACACTTCACCACCTGTGTTGCCATCATTTAAGGGGACAATTCAGGACCAGCTTCTCACGAGTAAGTTAGGGTGGACAGTAAATCCTAGCCTTATCAGCAATACCCTCACCCTGTAAATGAATGAATAAGAATACATAAAGATTAACGCTCAAAATAGCTTACAGTGTGAAGCAATAGGCTTTCCAAGATAAACAGGATACGTTTTTTAGATGGATTGATGCCTTGTATTTCGCTTTCAATGTTCAAAATGCAAGATTCTGTAGGAGAATGCCCTGATGGTAACAATGCCAAGCATAAGTGATTGAGCTTTAACGTTATGGGCAAGGATTAAAAGTGCTTAAGAGATTTTTTACTGCACGTATTATGAGATTCTTTACATAGAAAGATAATTAAAAATAAAGACTGCTCTTCAAGGACGTTTAGAACAGCAAAGTCAGGAAGTATTGTCTAAAGGTAGTAGCTTTGGTGCAAGCACGTGCCATTGTTTCCATGATTAGACTGTCATTAAAAAGGATTTTGGAATAAATATGTCTCAAGCTCTTTTCCCTGATACGTATATTATGCAGTCTGCATTGCAAAGGCAAAATACATGGCAGGGAACATGGTTTTCAATGTATATCTACAGAAAACCTGTTAAAGCCGCATTGTTTAGGAAACGACCTCTAACAGAAAGAATCTATCACACAAGAGCTTCAATGCATCATATACATGAGAACAGATCTTGCACAATGGTCTCTCCTTCCTTAGCAATGGTCTTTTCTTCCGTAGCTTTTCCATGGACTGTTGAAGGATGTCAAGTAGACAGGTGGATTGGTAGAGGGTAGATATAGGAACACAGAAGTTTGCAGTGGTTCCAGGGAATCGCTGAAATGGCAGATGAGCAGCATCAGTGGTCAGACAGGGTACAGCGGAGGCTGTCATATAGTCTGATGAGGTTCAGATTGATGGAAGGTTAGGTCAGGCACAGAAGCAGATGAAGGGACCACAACACTTCAAACTCCAAACCTGTGGTTCGTGTAACACCAAGGACGTCCATTCAGTTGTGGACTTTGTAATACAAATACATACAAATAAATTATTCACCATTCATACAAAATACACATTGTGTGCTGTACTCCATAGCTGCACATATCCAGAGATCTCTAAATGTGCATGAAGAATCCTGGCCAAGTTTACCAAAATGTGTTAAATTGCAAAATGTGAACAACCAGCTGTATCTATAGTAATTTAGTGAACAAGCTTTAGATAAAATTCAACCATACAGCACACAAATTGACATGTTATGAAAATGTAAATTGAACAAACGGAAGCTGAAAAGCTACTTACTCTGTATAACCATTAGACCTCTAACTGTGCTGTATATCAATAAAGTTTGTACGCCATACTGCTCCATCAAATGTGCTCTGCCAATTGATGTGGTTGTCAAGAACCGCAGAAGGATATGTTGAATGATAACATTGAAATGAACAGTACCACCAAAAAAACAGCTCAACTCCTTTCCAAACCAAGGTGCCATTTCACACACAAGAGTTTTCATGTACGTTCCCCTAGTGTTCAATGCACTAAACCCAAGTTTATTTACCAGCCAAAATGAAGAATCCTCCTCCCAGTATGTACATGGAGTCCTGCGCTTGGAGAGCTTCATAAACAATGAGCCCAAAACCGA
Source organism: Raja brachyura (assembly GCA_963514005.1). Next base: position 74,805,275 of record OY740786.1, read on the forward strand.
TTCCAACGGTTAGTACAGACAATACGATCAGCACGCTCCAGGAATGGCGATAACCTAGAAAAGGCAAATAACATCATGCCGATTATAACAGAAGCTGTAAGTTACCAGTTAAGTAATAGCATGAAAGTAGTCAGAAGAAACTGCAGATGCTAGAATCTTGAGCAAAAAACACAAAAGTGCTGGAGTAACACAGCGGGTCAGGCAGCATCTCTCGAGAATATGTTTACGCTGGGTCTGAAGAAGGATCCCGCCCAAAACGTTGCCTATACATCCAGAGATATCACTCATACATCCAGCACTTCCAGACATGCTGCCTGACCCATTGGGTTATCTCTTAAATGCCACTATCACGTCTACCACCACCATTCTTGGCAATCCGCTCCTGGCCCCCACCACTCTCTGTGTAAGAAAACTTGCCCATCTTCATTAAATCTTCCCCCTCACCTTATACCTTACTATAGACTAGTAGGGTATAAGTAGGGCACAAGTAGGGTAGATCTCTATACTGTAGACCCCAATTAATTATCAAGGAATTAAATCAAACATGAGAAGTAACCATCTGATTTCTACCGACTATCATTCCTCAGCTGTTGAAGCAGAATTAGGCCATTTGTCCCACCAGACTATCAATCATGGCTGATCTATCTTTCTCTCTCAACCCCATTCTCCTACCTACTCCCCATAATCTGACTCCCTTCATAATCAAGAATCTATCAATCTTTATCTTAAAAATAATAACTGTCTTGGCCTCCATGGCTTTCTGTGGCAATAAATTCCACAGATTCACCGCACTCTGACTAAAGAAATTCCTCCTCATCTTTCTAAAGGTATGTCCTTTTATTCTGAGGCTATTCGGTAAGTTTCAATGAGATCCCCAATCATCCTTCTAAACTCCACCGGGTAAAGGCCCAGTGCCGTCAAAAGCTCATCATATGTTAACACAATCATTCCCGGGATCATTCTCTTTAATGTTGCTTCTCCATGTTGCATACCAAATGGAAGAATGGTGAGATAATTAACGTGAGAAAACTGTCAATTAGCATTAGTTTGAGAGGTGGCACAGTGCACCCTCACAGAGGCAGAGGTCCGGATTCAATCCTCAGCCACTGTTCTTGTTGGGTCTGCACATTCTGCCCATGACAATGTAATCCTCTGGGATCTCTGGTTTCTGCCCATTTACCAAAAACGTGCGGGTTGATAAGTTATTTGGCCACTGTAAATTTCTTTGAGCCTGCAGGCACATTGAAGAATCTGGGCATACTGATGATAAAGTGGGGATAATTAAACATGTCATTAATAAGGAATTAAGGGAAAGTTTTGGTTGATGGTCCATGTGCATCAAGGGCCAAATAACCTGTTTCCATGTTGTATGGTTGAATGACTCGGCAAACGTACCCTCACCGATATATCTACGCTAAATGCTTTTGCCCATTACAATATTGATTGATTCATAGTCGTGTCTTTCATTGTGAAACAGGCAACACAAAATGGAATATGCATAAAGTGGGCAATTAATCCTGCCAGAATCATATACCATCCCAACCTGTCACCACAAGCTGCAGCAAATACCCATCTCTCCCACTATCATCAAACAATCGGACAGAATGGGCAGCACAGTAGCGCAGCGGTAGAGTTGTTGCCTGACAGAGCTGGAGACCCGGGTTCGACCCTCACTACGAGTGTTGCCTGTACGGAGTTTGTACGTTCTCCCTGTGACCGCGTGAGTTTTCTGCGGATGCTCCAGTTTCCTCCCACATTCCAAAGACATTTGTAGGTTAATTGGCTTCTGTAAATTGTCCGGAGTGTGTAGGATAGAACTGGTGCATCGGTGATTGCTGGCTAGCGAGGACTCGGTGGGCCGACGGGCCTGTTTCCATGCTGAATCTCTAAACTAAACTAATCTAAAATACCAATCCTGTTTCAGTTAGGAATGTAGAAGTCCGCTAGATATAGCAATGTAGCTACCTAAAATGTGGTGTCAATCTTTTGAAGCTACAGCTCAGGATCACATGATAAGGAATAGATGAGATTTTGGATAGAACAAAGGTAATGGGACAAAAACCACTCAGATTTAGAGTTAACTGTTTCTTTCTTTAACTCCTACAGCTCTAGGGTCCCATATTCAATCATGACATGCTATTATTGAGAAAGAGTTTCCACTTTCCATGATTGCCTGGGTTACCACAAGGTATCCGATCAAAGGCCAGGTACATGCTATGGGTTAACATGCTATGATTTAATGGTGGTACAGTGGCTCAGTAATAGAGTCGCTGCCTTACAGCACGATAGACCCAGGTTTGATCCTGGGTGATCCCTGTACGCTTTCCCTGTGACCGCGTTGGTTTTCCCCGTGTGCTCCCGTTTCCTCCCACGCTCCAAAGACATGCAGGTTTGTAGGTTAATAGGCTTTGGTAAAATTGCAAATTTGTCCCTTGTGTGTAGGATAATGCTAGTTTACGGTGCAGTCACGGTGGGCAGAAGGGCCTGTTTCTGCGCTGTATCTCCAAAGTTTATAGTCTAAATTGGTTATTATGTGCAAGTTATTATTAACAGGAATCAAAGGGGAAAGTTTGAGCTCGATTGGAGCCACAGTCGCAAACAGTGAATGCAGTGAATGCAGCTGTAGGGAAATGCTAGCAGAGGGAGGCAAGGGTGCAGCGGGACAAGCCTGAGTATTGGGTCACATTGCATTGTGACTAAAGGGCCTGTCCTACAAGCATGCAACTCTATGCGATTAGCGCGACCTAACGTGGTCGCTTGAGCCGTCTGGTGTCGCGGGGCCGGTCCCACTTCGATCGCTGGAGCCGTGCGGAATTGTGCGGAGTTCGTCCCGAGTTCGTCCCGACACCGCGCGGGGCTCCGTAAAACTGACTATGTCCAAAAATTCCGTGCGGCAACGGCTTCTCGGCTCGCAGTCGCCTCGACGCATTACACACCGCCCCGACATCGTGCCTCCGTGAACCTATCTGTAGGTGCCTCCATGACCCTCTATGTGTGTGGCTCCGTGGCCTTCTGTGTGTGTGTGCCTCTGTGCCCCTCTCTGTGTGTCCCTCTCTGCCCTGGCGAACTTACCTTAGACTTCGCTCCAAGTTCGCCTCACTTTGCGCCGCGTTGCGCCACTCACCCGACCTCCGCGCGGCCCCTACTGCCGGTTTGGTTGCACTTGCTGCATGCAGGCGCATGCTGGTAGGAACGGCCCTGTACAGGGGATCACCCGACCTCCGCGCGGCCCCCGCTTCTAGTTTGATCGCGTTCATCGCATAGAGTTGCATGCTGGTGGGACAGGCCCTTAAGAGCTACACTGGTGTGTAAACCACAAACTGGATCACATGCTGAATTGTTGAATCCTGGATTGTTGCAAATGAAACTGATGCTTGGCTGAAATGATCACAGTGTCCCCTCTTAGAAGCACTGAACATTTACATGCAAATCAACATTGACCTTTTATGATTATTTACCAATGATGGAAGAGCATCTCCCCCACAATCATGATGCAAAAGATAGAGAATATATGACCAAACACTTGGGAGAAAAGATGAACACTGGAATTAAAAATATATATATATAATTGCAGATGAATTGGTGCATTAAATTAGGTTGTAGATCTGTAAATACAGGCACAGGATTAAATTCATAAGTCGTACGAATTTGGCCATTCAAGTCTACTCCACAGTCAAAGGGAGAAACGTAGACTATTGAGATTGAACCTGGGTAACTCAAACAGGAAATTATATCTGTTTGCATAGTGTAATTTTACAGCAAGGTGTCCAATTACACACCTACTCAGAGTGAGGGTTAGGATTAATCTGCCTTTCTCATTTATTACCTGACTGTCCCATTTTTGACTTTGCTGTGTGGAATTCATAACATATTAGAACATAACACTGTGAGATGCAGCACATGGAGCACAAAGATGGAAGTAGTTGGATTTGGACACCACACACGCCATGGTTTAGTGTTCCAAGGCTGGAAAAGGATTAAAATGGGTTACATAACCCAGTGAGATACACAAATAGATTAATAATGGCTGTTAGGCACCAGAGCAAGTCACAACTTGTAGGTTAATTGGCTTGGATTTGTATACTTGGTATGCTTGGATACTGAAATATGGGAGGAAACCAGAGTACCCGAAAAAAACCCATGTGGTCACAGGGAGAATGTACAAATTCCGCACAGACCGCACCTTTAGTCAGGTTTGAACCAGATTCTCGGAACTGTGAGGCAGGATTCCTACTTCTGCACCACTGTGCTGCCCACCAGACTGATAATGAGGAGGGGGAAGAAAACTGCAAGAGGGGAGGCACAGGACAAAGCCTGGCAAGTAATACATTGATACGGGTGAGAGGGGAATCCCTATTTCTTGCCAGGTCTCGTCCTGCCCCTCGTCTCTTTCCAGCTTTCTTACCCCACCACAATCAGTCTGAAGAAGCGTCTCGATCCAAATGTCACCCATCCAAGTTCTCCAGAGATACTGTCTGACTGCTGAGTCACTCCAGCACTTTGTGTCTTTTTTAGTAAACTAACATCTGCAGTTTGTGATATCAACGTCAATAACTGCTTATGTTAGACCACTAAGAAATCATATGTATAAATTTATTTGCAGGGTTAATGACTCTGAAAATAAAATTATCTTGGTCTGATCAAACATAAGGTTTAGCACTACACGCTACAAATCCCAGCTGTGGAAATATAGAAACATAGAAATTAGGTGCAGGAGTAGGCCATTCAGCCCTTCGAGCCTGCACCGCCATTCAATATGATCATGGCTGACCATCCAACTCAGTATCCCGTACCTGCCTTCTCTCCATACCCTCTGATCCCCTTAGCCACAAGGGCCACATCTAACTCCCTCTTAAATATAGCCAATAAACTGGCCTCAACTACCCTCTGTGGCAGAGAGTTCCAGAGACCCACCACTCTCTCTGTGTGAAAAAAGTCCTTCTCATCTCGGTCCTAAAGGATTTCCCCCTTATCCTTAAGCTGTGACCCCTTGTCCTGGACCTCCCCAACATCGGGAACATGGAGAAATTGGCATAGTTGTCTCATTGTAGGACACTGATCTTTCCTTTTATTCTGGATTTTAAACCATGTATTGTGTTTTTTGTATATAATTTATGATGCTCTTATAAGTAATTTACTAAGCTTTTATATTTATTTTATCGTGTTTTTATATGCAATGTATTCTATGTAATGTCGGCTTTTATCTGGACCTTGAGTCTAAAATAAAAAGTTTATTATGCTTTCCTTATCTATGTAATGCTTCAGTCCCACATTCATACCTGTAATTTGAACAAATATTTTTTCCGGTCCAGTATATAAAGTCCATTACTGCACTTACCAGTGGCAGGGTCATAAGCAGAGCTGTTCTGGGTCAGTCTTGTTGGGAAAGGAAGGTGGTAAGCTCCGATACAGCTTTTCGATACTTTTTGCTCAACTAAATAAGACAGAAGTTGGAAACACATTTACTAAGATCAAACACATACTTTTGCAAAAATATAAAGTTTAAATGAAGCTGATAATAATATCTACTGTATATTTTAAAGTTTATTATGCTATTAACTGTGAAGCCCTCCCATGAGTGGCACAGTGGATAAATGCACCACGAGATGTGGTACCAGACTCTATCCAGATATGAAGAAACGTTCCCAACTGCAGTAGAGGCAATTGTGGAGAAACCGTAGACAATGGTGTCTGCAAAGATGAGTGTTGCTCATCACTGGCCTTTGAGGCCCAGTGGAAATGCAGGTAGTTGACAACAAGTTAAACCACCACAACATCAAGCTACCAACTAGGCTGAAAGTCTGCAAAGCTGTAGTACTCTCCAGCTTGGATGTGAAACATGGACCTTGTACAGGAAACACATCCGCCAGCTTGAGAAATTCCACATATGCTCTCTGCGGTTCAACATGGGCATACGCTGACAAGACAGGGTGACCAACGTGGAAGTGCTGGACCGGTCCGGCTTCACAACCATCGAAGCAATTATGATAAAGGCCCAACTTCAATGGACAGGCCATGTGATCCAGATAAATCCCGTATGCCTGGTCAACACCTGTATGGAGGGTTACACAAAAAGCTGGAGAAACTCAGCGGGTGCAGCAGCATCTAAGGAGCGAAGGAGATAGGCAAGTTTCGGGTCGAGACCCTTCTTCAGACTGGTCAGGGATCAGGGAAACGAGAGATATAGACAGTGATGTGGAGAGATAAAGAACAATGAATGAAAGATATGCAAAAAAGTATTGATGATAAAGGAAACAGGCCATTGTAGGCTGTTTGTAGTGTGAAAATGAGAAGCTAGTGCGACTTGGGTGGGGGGGGGGGGGGGAGATGGAGAAGGAATGTCAGGGCCCGAGGGCTAAGGGAGAGGTGGGGAGGGGGAGGGGGCAGTCTGGGTTAACAGAATTGAGAAAATTCAATGTTTAAGCCCAGAGGATGCAGACTCCCCAAGCGGAATATGAGGTGCTGTTCCTCCAACTTGCGGTGTTGCTCACTCTGGCCGTGGAGGAGCCCCAGGACCGAGAGGTCGGATACGGAATGGGAGGGGGAGTTGAAGTGCTGAGCCACCGGGAGGTCGGGTTGGTTATTGCGGACCGAGCGGAGGTGTTCGGCGAAACGATCGCCCAGCCTCCGCTTGGTCTCACCGATGTAGATCAGCTGGCATCTGGAGCAACGGATGCAGTAGATGTGGTTGGAGGAGGTGCAAGTGAACCTCTGTCGGACTTGGAATGACTGCTTGGGTCCCTGAAAGGAGTGGATGGGGGAGGTGAAGGGACAAGTGTAGCATCTCTTGTGGTTGCAAGGGAAAGTGCCCAGGGAAGGGGTGGAGCGGGAGGGAAGGGAAGAATTGACAAGGGAGTTGCGGAGGGAGCGGTCTTTGCGGAAGGCAGACGGGGGGGAGATGGGAAGATGTGGCGAGTGGAGGGGTCACGCTGGAGATGGCGAAACCGGCGGAGGACTATCTGTTGTATGCGCTGGCTGGTGGGGTGAAAGGTGAGGACCAGGGGGACTCGGCCCTTGTTGTGAGTGGGGGAATGGGGAGAGAGGGCAGTGTTGCGGGGTATGGAGGAGACCCTGGTGCGAGCCTCATCTATAGTGGGGAGGGGAAACCCTGAAGAACGAGGACATTTGTGAGGACCTGGTGTGGAACACCTCATCCTGGGAGCAGATGCGGCGTAGACGGAGGAATTGGGAACAGGGGATGGAGTCCTTACAGGAAGCAGGGTGGGAGGAAGAGTAGTCCAGGTAGCTGTGGGAGTCAGTTGGTTTGTAGTGGATGTACTCCTGTACGGAGTTCTGTCACAGGGTCAAAGGAACCCAGGACGTCCAAAGAAACGGTTCAAAGACTGCATCAAGGATGACTTCCAGCACGCAGGCCTAGCCCCAAAAGACTGGAAACCCGTGACAGTGGCAGGACAGGTTGGCGTACAACCACTAGGAAGGCAGTCAGCAGTTTTGAAGATAATCACCAAAGCCAACTCGTTAGTGTCAGAGACAGGAGGAAGGCTGCAGCCCTAAATCCTCCCACAGCGGCTCTCATGTGCCCGCACTGCGTGTGGCTTGCGTATCGGAATTGTGACCCACAATCCCACAAGACATGATAGTGCACAACAAGCCTATCATCGTCTCCCGCAGGCCCCCACTAATAGACAGCAAGAAGTGAAGTGATCATCTCCTTGCAAGATAAAAGTGTCCCCATACTTCATTGGCTTAGTTTACATATGGGGGAATCGATACAAACAAAGTAATAAATAGTATCAATAAATGAAATTATCGCAGGCTGGGTTGTTACTAAAGTAAATCAAGAGTGTAAAAGAGCTATCTAGCTGTCAAAAAGGCACAACAGAGGATGTACTTCCTGCGGCAGCTGAGGGAGCACAATCTGCCACAGGCAATGATGGTCCAATTCTATACTGCCATCGTAGAGTCTGTCCTCACCTTCTCCATCATGGTCTGGTTTGGCTCAGCCACCAAGCAAGACATCCGGAGGCTGCAGCAAATCGTCCGATCAGCTGAGGTTATTGGCTGCAACCTTCCCTCTATTGACAAACTGTACACTGCAAGGGCCAGGAAGCGAGCAGGCAGATAATCTCTGACCCCTCCCACCCTGGCCACAAACTCTTTGAATCACTGGAAGGCGACTCCGGACTGTCAAAGCTGCGCAGCCAGACATAAAAACTGTTTTTTTCCATGAGTAGTAGCTCTACTCAATAACCAAAAATCTGTAGCTTCCTTTTGCCCTGGTATTTTATTTAATTCACGTGTTTAATCAATAATGTTTTATTATTAATGTTTAATGTTTTATGTGTCGTTCCTAACTATCACTGTACGTCATGTTGTCACTTGCGGGCAGAGCACCAAGGTAAATTCCTTGTATGTGAATACTTGGCCAATAAACTTATTCATTCATTCATTCATTCATTCATTCATTCATTAGTATTCCTTCCTATACCACCAGCTCAGATTATCCAAAATTAGATGGCCATCAAAAATCATTTTTCAACTTTTGGATGCAATCAAACGACATTGGTCGATGAATGGAAAAAATATATTTTTTTTTAATTCCTTTGTATTGCTATGAAGGAAAACAGGAGACCTTTGGTTCCAATGTATCATCTGACCAATGCAGTTTAAAAAAACATTTAAGTCAATCTTTCAACAATTATCACTTCACTCAGCAGATTATGGAGATGTTTGCCATGGGAATGGAGAGAGATTACAAGGGAACATAGAAATATGGAAAATAGGTGCAGGAGTAGGCCATTCGACCCTCCGAGCTAGTACCGCCATTCAATATGATCATGGCTGTTCATATAATATCAGTTCCCAGTACAAATGGCCTTCTTACAGTTGACAGTTTATGTGATCATTACAAAAATATCTGTCATGACAGAGGGGAGAAGTTAGAACAGAAACCAATGTCCATCTTTATAATTCATGTGGTTTATGTCTAATCCATCACAAAAAGGCTAACTTAACTTCAGAGCACGAAGTAACAATTCTGTTGGTGGAATTGGTACAAATCCAAGCAAAGAAAAGCTTCTGTGTGTGATGAAAATGCACAAAATAACAAAAGTAAGAAGTGGCTTGCACAGTTTGGATTCCACGCAGTTTATGCAAGCCAAGTTAAATATGTTGAAACATGTCTTTTCTCAAATGTGCTAAAAGTGTGTCCAAATGCATCCTCCTCCCCCTGAAACTGTACATCCTCCCTGCACTTCACCCTAATTTCCCAACCTTCCCCCCCCCACCCAACACAAACCCCAACTGGCAAAGAAGGGTCTTGATTCGAAATCTCACCCATTCCTTCTCTCCAGAGATGCTGATGTCCCGCTGAGTTACTCCAGCTTTTTGTGTCCATCTTTGGCAAAGAGACTATATTTCATCCCAAGCCCCCAAGAGGTTTCCAACCAGCGTAACCCATGGCAACATTAGTACACACAGCATGGTTCAAGCTGCAGATGACAGAGAATCTCAGCATTGTAGAACATCTGTCTTTGTGCTTCTTGCTGTTATTTATCCAAGGCGTTTCAATAAACGGTTTTATATGAAATGTGTAAAAACATGGAGGGTTGCATTGTGTTTCTCTCCTATAGCAACTGCCGGTGTCAGACTGATGAGACTTAATTCATACTAAATTAAAAGTAACCCAAAATTTCAGAGGTCATCTAGGAGACCCAAAACTGTTTTAGGACTTTGTTAATTTTATGAATAAAGTCAGTTAACAACTGAGTCAGTTAAAAGGTAAATGGAGTAAAACTAAACTGAAAGACTGGACTACAGCAGGCACATGGACTGATTCATAAAAACATAGAAAATAGGTGCAGGAGGAGGCCATTCGGCCCTTCGAGCCCTTCGATTCTTCAGATGAGTCTGCTGAGTGAACACATTCGAATCATGGTTAATCAGACTCACTGGTCAATGACACATGCAGATATTGGTAAAGAATGTGTAACTGATAACCTGAAAGAATGAACTATTCTGGAATCTCGAGAAATTAAAGGTCAAATTCAGTAAACTTGAACTTTAGCAGCTAACGCAAGATTTCCATAAATACTGGAGCAATCCCCGAACAGCATGGAACAACAAATTTAGTTGTTTAAAACAGGTTAAACCTGATAACCAAGGCTAACTATAGTTTGCCTAATACCCATTGCAAAAAAAAAATCATCAGGGTATTCTGCTGATAAAGGAAGAACATTGCATTTCATGTTTTCAGGACATTGCAAAAATAATTTTAGATATAGTTACCTGTTTTGTAGACAAAAACAAGAGCCACAGTCTTATATGAACACTTGAACAATTGTGGTACTACAAATGTAGCCAGGACTGTCTTACGGCATTGTCATGCCTGTCAAAATGTTAGTTTTACAATGCCCATAAGAATTTATCATCATAAAGCTTTCTAAAAAAATTATCTACTGGATTTAGAGGTTTGGACTGTTTACTATGTGGATGAGACTGTTAAAACCCAATGCAATGTAAAAGGTTAAATTCACTCACAAAACATATATGTTGAAAAACTGTCGTCAATGTGTGGTACTTTCATTGCACAACTCCAGAAGAAACCCTCATAGTGAAATATCTTTGCAGCTGCCTGGGGAAAAACAACAACAACTTCAAAAGACAATACAAATATGCACTCTGCAATTGGTCAAAATGTCCTGCATTACTTTTCCACCCTTCATTTAGCATTAAACTATCAGTTTTGTATTAAAATGAAAAGTTTCATCGTTTTAAAATTCACACAAAACAATTCTGAGTAAAAAGTGAAATAAGATGTGAGTGTTTCCTCTGACTTGACAATTCATCACCAAGCATTGAAAATATGTAGTTTGAAAAAGATTGAAAAAATAAAAAAGTGTTGCATAGCCTTAAGGAGGAAGATTTCAAGGTGATGCGTGAGGCATGTTTTTTATACAGAGGGTGGTGGATATCTGGGATGGAGGCAAATATAGTGGTGTCAGTTTTTTTAGTGCTGTCTGTATGGAATTTGTACGTTCTCCCCATGACCTGCCAGGATTTTCTCCCGGAGCTCCGGTTTCCTCCCACATTGCGAAGACATACAAAATTGGCTTTGGTAAAAAATTGTAAAATTGTCCCTAGTGTGTGGGATAATATGAGTGTATGGAGATCTCTGGTCAGCGTGTACTCGGTGGGGTGAAGGGCTGTTTCCGCGCTGTATCTCTAGACTAAACTAAATTAAATGCTTGAATTGTCATCATAGAAACTATGGATATGGTGCTGGGAAATTAATATAGATATAACTTGACGGATTGCATAGACATGGTGTGCCAAAGGGCCTGTTTCTGTGCTGTATGACTCTGTGACTCCATGACCAACATTTCATGCCAGCTTTTACAGTTCCTGATGGTTATAGTGATCGGAGGGATCCTAGTGGAGATATGAGCTAACTCTGGCACCAGAAATCAAGTGAACGGCTGGAAGAAATTGCCTCCACATAGAACTTTCACATCTCTACAAAAGGAGTCGTTTGGAGGGGACAGTGCAATAAGAGCCTCCCATCTTGAACCAAAACTCAATATTCAAAAAAAGAAGATAAACCAATTACATCTTGCTTGGTTTCTATATCATGTGGAATTCATTCAAACTTCTGCTTCCCTGACTGTTAGAAGTCTACTTCTTCCATCACTCTTGTAATCACTCTTGTAGTCCAGATCTAGACTGATTCTTGGGATAGCAATGATTCCCTGATAGAAATTCTCCTCCCTGTATTCAAATCTCAACATAGCCTTGCTCTAACCATTTTTGAAGCCTCCTCGAGTCCTTTGCAGTGACTGCATTCCTCCATCTGCTCTCTGTTTTAAGCCCTCCTTTAATAACCATCGCTAATTAATCAGCAATAAACCTCACTCAGTGAACTTGGCTAAGCAAATGAACCTTCCTCAGTCTGGGTCCCAGGTTCTAAAATTCCATCATTAAACCTCTCTTCTCTTTACTCTCCTCCTTTAGGACATCTGTATAATATCTCATCACTCCCAATTTTGTAGCTGCTTAAAAAACCTATCTACAGTTATGGTTAACACACTGCAGGAAGGATTGGGAGGCTTTAGGGTGAATGCAGAAAAGGTTCATCAAGAAGTTACCTGGACTGGTGAATATTAGCAAGAAGAAGAGGCTGGACAAAGTTAAATTGTTTTCTCTGTAGCATCGGAGGTTAAATCGCACACTAATGAAAGAACATAACGTTGTGAGAGATATAGATAAAGTGGACAGTCAGAGTCACACAATGGAAATGTCAAGTAATTGAGATCATAGCTTTAAGTTGAGAGAGGTAACATCTAAAGGAGTAGTGTGTAGGAAGAAACTGCAGATGCTGGTTTACACTGAACATAGACACAAAGTGCTAAAGTAACTCAGCGGGTCAGTTAGCATCTTCCAGTCTGAAGAAGGGTTTCGACCCAAAAGATCACCCATTCCTTTCCTCCAGAGATGCTGCCTGACCCACTGAGGTACTCCATCATTTTGTGTCTTAACATTTAAAGGAGATTTGTTTTACAAAGAGAACGGTAAGTGCCTGCAATGTGCTGCCAGAGGAGATGATAGAAGCTGATACAATGCAATGTATAAGAGCATTTAGACATGGACCGGAACAGGCAAGAAATAGAGGAAAATGCACCATGTGTGGGCAGAAGGGATGTAAGTAGATTGGTATCATGGGGCGGTGCAGAGACGGTGGGCCGAAGGGTTCTAACTCCTAAGGTAGGTAACTTGTCTATTCACTCATTGTACATATTCTCACAATGTGGAAACAAAGAACTGCAGATAGTGGTTTATACCAAAGATAGACACAAAGTGCTAGTATAACTCAACGGGGCAGCATCTCTGGTGAAAAAGGATGGGTGATGTTTTGTTTCAGAACCCTTCTTCAGAGTCCCGATCCGAAATATCACCCATCCTTGTTTCTCCAGACATGCTGACACTGAGTTACACCAGCACTTTGTGTCTATTGTGCATATTCTCACAGTGGTCTACCACAGTAAAAGCATCATATAAAGATAGAGTGATTTGGCCAACAATAAGTATATAATCGCAACTGAGAAGAAAGATTGGGGGATAAGGCAATATGTGCTTTGCTATTTGACTGACCTTTTTGTTTGATTGTCAGAGGTTATGGGGAGAAGGTAGGGAAATGCAGTTAGGAGGGAGAGATAGATCAACCATGATTGAATGGCAGAGTAGACGTGATGGGATGAATGGCTTAACTCTACACCTATCACTTATGATCTTATGATTGCAAGCTCGGCGTAGGTCATTCACTGCCCCAATTTCATCATTTTATTTCTTCCCAACGTTGCTTAAGGTGAAAAGCATGGAGCCCAGCCGATATCCCCCTCACCCAAGACTTCCGCTACTCAAATAACCTATCTGCCAAATTCATTTAACTGGAAAACATCATGAGTCCAAACCAATAAATTCCCAACATGGGGATTTTACACCTTTTTACTGTGGTGGAACCTCAGTGAGATGTGCACCATGAAACATTCAGGATTGTCTTCAGATAACTACTTGACAATCCTTTGTACATGACCTCTGTTGCAGAGCTGGTAGGTGCTACTGAACCCGTGAAATTTCAGAGCCCAGCACTTTTATTTTATGGTTTATTTGACTTTTGATTCACCTTTTAGTGAATTTAATTCCCCTAACATTATTCTTCATATTAAGGGAATCGTGGACCAAAGGATACACGTTTAAGGTGAGGGGGGGGGGGGGGGGGGGGGGGGGGAGTGGGGATGATTTAATAGGAACTCAAGGGGTTGCTTTTTCACACAAAGGGTGGTGGGTGAATGGAATGAGCCACCAGGGGATGCACGTACGATTGCAATGTTTAAGAACCATTTGGACAGGTGATAGGTTTAGAGGGATATTGGCCAAATGCAGGCAGGTGAAATTGGTGTAGATGGGGCATGTTGGTCGTTGTGGGCAAAGGGCCATGCTGTATGACTCTGACTATGACATAAAGATGAAAACTATTTGTTTTACCACAATAAAGTTCACAATAAATGTATCTTTTCCTGATATACACATTGTGTAATTCACAATAAATGTATCTTTTCCTGATATACACATTGTGTAATTAAAGCACTTCTAAAGAGCTGTTGGGCCAGCACGCCTGCCAAAAACACAGCTCATTATCATGGGGTATCACTCATTGTATATAGTAATTTGAAGTCTTATCCAAACAAAATTCACCCTGCATTGTAACAGTTTATACAATGCAGATTGGTTCTTACTTTGCTGTGGTAATTAGATATTTCCGAAAATTGCTCGACTTTCTTCATTGTTTCAGCAATACTTCGTCGTTGAATGTGTCGTTCAACCTGGTCTCCATATCCACTTTGATTCCACGAGTTCTTTGACAGCTGATTTACTTCATCTAATATTTGACTTGGCTTCAATTCGTTGCCAACTTGAAGCTCCTGTAAAGGATACATCAATTTTCAAGGATTTTTTCCCATTGAGACAATGTTTAGGTTTAGGTTTATTATTGTCACATGCACTGAGATACAGTGAAAAACTTTGATTTGCATGCCATCCAAACAGATCAGATATGCCACACATGAAAAACATTAATTTAAACTCAAGTACAATTTATAGAGCAAAGAGGAAGAAAACAAGTGCAGAATTGTTTTTTAGCATTGTAGCAAGTCAGTTTCATAGACACAGTCCAATGTCCACAATGGGTTAGATGCAAATCAAACAGTACCCCAGTCTATGGAATGACTGTTCAGAAGCCTGTTAACAAAAGGGTAGAAGCTGTTCATGAGTCTGGCAGTGCGCACTTTCAAACTTCTGTACCTTCAGCCCGATAGGAGCAGGGAGAAAAAGGAATGACCAAGATGGAGTCAATGATTGGAATTTTGGTCTGTGTTATGGACTGAGCTGTATTTCTAACTCTCTGCAATTTGTTGCAGCCCTGGGCAGCGCAAAACCCATTATATAATTAATTTAGGTAATTCATCAAGTCAATTAAAAGTTGTCTGAAAAGTGCAATTAATTTGTTTCAGTGAGTTTCTTTCTTTGAACGATATGAATCCATACTGCAACATACAGTTCATAAGTTTTATATTTAGGAATATTGAATTATCCCACAGCAGCCGAAAGAATGTGTGCAGGATAGTGTTAGTGATCATTGGTCGGCGTGGACATGATGGGCTGAAGGGCTTACTGTGCTTCCAACCTAAACTAAACCTCACACAATGCAAGTTTTTTACTAAAGGTATCAGTTCCCTTTGTGAGGGTATTTTTGTAAGGCTGGGTTGCATAACAATGTTTTGTAGTATTCGCCATCCTGGGTCCATGCTTTACCTTGCCATCGTTTTGATTCCTCTCTCACCACCTTTCATTGCGAGAGGATTTGAGTTTAGGAGCAAGGAAGTCCTACTGTGGTTGTACAGGGCCCTGGTGAGACCACACCTGGAGTATAGTGCGCAGTTTTGGTGTCCTAATTTGAGGAAAGACATTATTGCTATTGAGCGAGTGCTGCATAGATTCACCAGGTTAATTCCCGGGTTGGCGGGACTGACATATGATGATAGAATGGGTTAACTGGGCTTGTATCCACTGTAATTTAGATGGATGAGAGGGGATCTTATAGTAACATATCAAATTATTAAAGGATTGGACAGGCTAGATGCAGGAAAAATGATCCCTATGTTGGGGGAGTCCAGAACCAGGGGTCACAGTTTAAGAATAAGGAGTAGGCCATTTAGGACTGAGATGAAGTAAAACATCTTCACCTAGAGAGTTGTGAATCTGTGGAATTTTCTACCATGGGCAGTGGAGGCCATTTCACTGAATGTTTTCAGTTAGGGCTAGAGGAATCAAGGGATATGGGGAAAAAGTAGGAATTGTGTACTGTTTTTAGATGATCAGCCATGAATGGTGGCGCTGGTTTGAAGGGCCGAATGGCCTACTCTCGACCTATTTTGCAATGTTTCTATCAGTACCTGTTTGTTCTCCCAAAGCACCTATTTGAAAAATGTACCATTTTCCCTTTAATCTTTTCCCTTCAAACTATCCAGAGTCCTAAACATTGTTTAGTTTAGACATACATCGTGGAAATAGGCCCTTCCGCCCACTGACTTCATGCTGACCAATGATCACCTATACACTATGTTTTCAGTGTTTTGCATCCTACTCACTAAGGGCAACTTACAGAAGCCAATTAACCTACAAACTTGCACATCTTTAGAACATGAGAGGAAACCAGAGGGAAACCTGGAGGAAGACCACACAGTCTCAGGTAGAACGTGCAAACTCTGTACAGACAGCACCTGAGTCAGGATCGAACCCGGGTTTCTGGCAGTGTAAGGCAACAACTCTACTGCTGTGCCACTGTGCTGCACCAGGTAATGTAGTGACTCACTTGCACATTTTCAATGTAAACGTCCGCATTGTTTCAATTAATTTAAATGGAGAACGGTACCTCATCTTCCAGCTGCTACATAATTGCTTTTGGGGGTGAACACTGAATTCAACAATCTCAAAATATCAACCATTCTAGTCCAGTCGTGGATCTCATTGTTCCAGAATTCAAATTTTCCTATTTGCTCTTCTCGAAAGGTTTTGTTTGTCTCTTCGCATCTGCAGCTTTCTCAGAAGTGCCTTTTGTTATCCATAAACTTGAACACCTAGTTTCATTCTCGACCATTGACATCATTCAGCGTCTCATAGTCTTTACTCCATTGTCCAGCCAACTTTTTGTTCTCCCTGCCCCTTCCCCCTTTCCCTACAACTAAATGCTTAAAGTTTTTAATCACCAACTTTTTACAAGATCTGAAGCAGTAACTGTTTTTCCTTTCTCTGTGGACACTGGCTGACCTGCTGAGTACTTCCAGCCTCTTCTTTTGTGATAAAAAAGGTTGTGTTTATAGAATGCACCAGATTCAATTACAAATGATTAACAGAAAACAAATCGACTAACAGAGATTTTAAAAGCATCTGAGTGTTTAACTATAGTTCACCATTAACTGAATCATGGACCAGTAAATTTATTGTTTAAATCTATATTTAGACTTTTCTAAATTGATGTACTTAATGTTATAGCTCCAGAAAGCTGACAAATTAACAGCATTGGCCAATTATTTAGTTGAAACACTTCTGGTTAATGAGTGATGGTCTATCAGACTTTGGTTAGGCTGCATTTGGAGTATTGCGTGCAGTTCTGGATGCCCCATTACAAGAGAGATATGAAGGCTTTGGAGAGGGCGCAGGGCAGCTTTACCAGAATGCTGCCTGGGTTAGAGGTTTTCAGCTGCAGGGAGAGGTTGGATAGACTTGGATAGACAACATACTAAGGGCAATTTACAGAAGCCTGTTCGCCCTCAAACCCGCATGTCTATGGGATGTGGGAGGAAACCGGAGCACTCGGAGGAAACATGCGGTCACAAAGAGAACGTCCAAACTCCACACTGACAGCTCACAAGGTCAGGATGGAAACTGGGTCTCTGGCGCCTTGAGAGAGCGACTCTACCAGCTGAGCCATTGTGCCGTATTGACCAGGACAGTTGGTTCTTTCTTCACCCATACTGCCCCAGGATGAGGTGCATTAAGGTTGCAACCATGGCCATAGACAGGAACACAACCTCAGGACTCAAGGTCACAGAGCAGTGCTTATCACCCTAACTATAGTGTCTCTATAATCATTACCGGTACATCTTTTTCCCCCACCTTGAAATGGAAAGCCCTACTTATATCAAGGAAGCTGTGATTAGTTTATCATCCCAGGAATCTCAACTTGTCCCTACAAGAGTAAACCTGTGCTCTGCAACACCCCTTCCATTTTTATTTATCCTTACACAAATACTCACTATATTTTTTCCCCATCCTGTCTCTTAGCTCCACACAAACAGACTTTGATTTTCTGAGCTAAGATTCTTCTTCTCTATGACTTTTTTTGCATTCTTTAGTATCTGTACTAATCCACATTCTCTGCCATGTTGCCCATCTCTTCTAAATGTTAAATACTCTCAAAATGTTCATTGCCAAACCTTTGTGGTCACGCTCCGTCCCTTAAGACTGTTGGAAGCTCGTATCCGTTGACACGTACAAACATCGAGTCTTCTCCAGTGCTACTCTCTGGATTCCACTTCCTGTGCAACTCAAGGCTGCCCCCTCCTCTACCACCTGACTGATAATTCCTATGTTATTCTAGGAATAGAGTCATCGAGCCATCGAGCAATACAGTGTGAAAACAGGCCCTTCGACCCAACTTGCCCACACCAGCCAACATGTTCCAGCTACACTAGTCCCACCTGCCTGCGCTTGGTCCATATCCCTCCAAACCTGCACTCTCCATGTACGTGTCTAACTGTTTCTTAAATGTTGAGATAGTCTCAGCCTCAACTACCTCATCTGGCAGCTTGTTCCATACATCCGCCACCTTATGTGTGAAAAAGTTACCCCACAGATTCCTATTAAATCTTTTCCCCTTCACCTTATGTTAAAATTATGTTTTCTGATGCATCCCAAGAGAAAGACTTGTATTGGCAGAACCAGGATGAGTGTTTGTCAATTACGCACTTTTTTGAATCTTTCGGCAATGTGAAGCAGTGAACATGAGGAAGATTGCTAAGCCTCCTTTGAGTAGCAGACAATCATCTGTCAGCGAAAGGGGTTATCTGGAGTAACTCAGTTATCTGGAGTAACTAATCTAGAGTAACTGGAGAACTTACTCCAGAGATGCTGCCTGACCTGCTGAGTTACACCAGCATTTTGTGTCCATCTTCGGTATAAACCAGCATCAGCTGTTCCTTCCTACACGGTTATCTGTCTAGCTCTGCTTCTCTTTTGATAATTATCTTGTTATCTTGTAATCTCCATATTTCGTAATGGTGTACACTACAGAAGCAATGCTGCAGCCAAGTCCAAAAACTCAATTTAATCAATTAAAGCCTCTTCCTGTGTCTCTTCAGCGCTCCCCAAATATTAGAAATGGGTTTGAAGGTCACAAGGTGTGAAATTCTCCTCCAGATTACCATTGGTGTTCGTTCCTTCAAAGTTTCCTATCATGAAACGCTTCATGAAACACCTCGGGTTCTTAAGGAAAAGTGTTTCCATCCATTGCATGATACAAATGAACTACGAACTATGATCATCAGTGAAATTCATCTCAGTAAACATGTTGCTCAAAGTTTCAGAGGAAAAAGCAACAAAAAGTTATAAATGTCAAATAGCTCTTAGTCTTTTAACCATGCTAGTTAATCTCCATTCACCTGCATTTCCTATTATTATAATTTGATCATTTAGTCTATTCAGATATCAAGTGAACACATTATCCACAGTTTTATAAACATAGAAACATAGAAAAATAGGTGCAGGAGTAGGCCATTCGGCACTTTGAGCCAGCAAAGCCATTCAATATGATCATGGCTGATCATCTAAAATCAATACCCCGTTCCTCCTTTTTCCTCATATCCGTTAATTCCTTTAGCCCAAAAAGCTGAATCTAACTCTCTCCTGAAATCCAGTGAATTGGCCTCCACTGCCTTCTGTGGCAGAAAATTCCACAGATTCACAACTCTCTGTGTAAATAGGTTTTTCCTCATCTCAGTCCTAAACGGCCAACCCCTTATTCTTAAACTGTGACCCTGGTTCTGGACTCCCCCAATAATGAGAACATTTTTCCTGCATCTAGCCTCTCCAACCCTTTAAGAATTTTATATGCTTCTATAATATATCCTCTCATCCTTCTAAATTCCAGTGAATACAAGCCCAGTCGACCCATTCTTTCATCATATGTCAGTCCCGCCATCCGGGGAATTAACCTGGTGAACCCATGCTGCACTACCTCAATAACAATAATGTCCTTCCTCAAAGTAGGAGACCAAAATTCCACACAATGCTCCAGGTGCTGTCACACCAGGGTCCTGTACAACTTTAGTAGGACCTCAATCCTCTCGCAATGAAGGCCAACATGCCATTAGCTTTCTTCACTATATGCTGTAACTGCATGCTTACTTTCAGTGACTGATATACAAGGACATCCAGGTCTCGTTGCCACTCCCCTTTTCCTAATCTGACACCATTCAGATAATAATCTGCCCTCCTGTTCTTTCCACCAAAGTGGAGAACCTCACATTTATCCACATTATACTGCATCTGCCATGTATCTGCCAACTCTCCCAACCTATCCAAGTAACCCGGCAGCCTCATAGCATCCTCCTCGCAGCTCATACTGCCACCCAGCTTGTGTCATCCGCAAACTTGGAGATGTTACATTTTTAATGTGTAGGTAGGAACTGCTGATGCTGGTTTACACCCCCAAATAGACCCAAAATGCTGGAGTAGCTCAGTGGGTCAGGCAGCATCTCCATAGAAAAGGAACAGGTGATGCTGATTGAGAAATATCTCTAATTTCAAGTAACTCTTACATTCCTGATCTCCCCATCCCTCCCCCACCCTCGTCACCCTGCTAGTTTCACTGTTCGTATCCGTTCGTTATCACTCCTTCCACAGGAAACAATGGACCGTTGTGGGCTCCACATTTCCTTGGTCATTGGTGCTGGCTCTGATTTGTTCTGTACCTTTTTGTACCTCTAATTTCCCTCTCCCCTTACTCTCTGTCTGAAGAAGGGTCTCAACCCGAAACACGTCCTATTCCTTTTCTCCAGCGATGCCGCCTGACCCGCTGAGTTACTCCAGCATTTTGTGTCCATCCACGATTTTGACATGTTTTAGCCGACTTTTAACAAGTGTTTCTAAGTGCACAAAGACATTTCATCTTGCGATGTCAGCTAACCACAAGTAAGATTTCCCAACAGTGGGATCTCAGTGTCTCCTAAAGCATCCTCTTCTGTCAGAGCGAAACTGAATGTGTGGGAAGGAATTGCAGATGCTGGTTAAAACTGAAAATAGTCTGAGTAAGGGTGTTGACCCGAAATGTCACCAATTCCTTCTTTCCAGAGAAGGTGTCTGTACCGCTGAGTTACTCCAACTTTTTGTGTCTCTTGAAGCAAAACTGAATGGTCTCTGGTGCCGTGCATGAAGCAAAAGGTTTACTGAGTCTTCAAATGGCCTACCACTATAAGGGAGAGAGCCATCTTGATAAGACTCAGTAGTTATCTCCACCCCCACTCCCACCACTGGAAGCAGTTTAGTTTAGTTTAGTTTAGTTTATTTTGTCATGTATACTGAGGCACATTTATTATTGCAGTGTACTGAAGTACAGTGAAAAGCTTTTCTTTGCGTGCTATTCAGTCAAAGAAAAGACTATATACGAGTACATTCAACCCATCCAGTGTTTGCTTTTATTTAGTTTATTATTGACATGTGTACTGCGGTAAAGTGAAAAGCTTTTGTTTGCGTGCTATCTAGTCAAAGGACAGACTATATATGAATATAAATCAAGCCATCCATAGTCTATAGATAAAGGATAAAGAGTACACCCTTTGGAGCAAGAATTAACATTGAAGACCGATAATGTCTGATTATCGGACTTCACTTCTTCCCACCCTGCTTCCTGTAAGGACTCCATCCCCTACTTCCAATTCCTCCGTCTACGCTGCATCTGCACCCAGGATGAGGTGTTCCACACCAGGGCATCGGAGATGTCCTCATTCTTCAGGGTACGGGGGTTCCACTCTTCTGTTCCCCTCTTCTACTTTAGATGAAGCTCTCACCAGGGTTTCTTCTATACCCCATTACTCTGCTCTCTCTCCCCATCCCCAACTCGTAATAAGAGCAGAATCCCCCTTGTCCTCACCTTCCACCCTACCAGCCGTCACATACAACAAATAATTGTCCGACATTTTTGCCACCTCCAACAGGATCCCACCACTGGCCACATCTTCCCATCTCCTCTCCTGTCTGCTTTCCACAGAGACTGCTCCCTCCATAACTCCCTGGTCAATTTGTCCCTTCCTACCCAAACCACCCCCTCTCCTGGCATTTTCCCTTGCAACCACAGGAAATGCTACACTTGTCGCTTTACCTCCCCCCTTGACTCCATTCAAGGACCCAAGCAGTCTTTCCAGGTGCGGCAAAGGTTCACCTGCACCTCCTCCAACCTCATCTATTGCATCCACTGCTCTAGGTGTCAGCTTATCTACATCGGTGAGACCAAGCATAGGCTTGGTGATCGCTTCGCCCAACACCTCCGCTCGGTCCGCAATAACCAACCTAATTTCCCGGTGGCTCAGCACTTCAACTTCCCTTCTCATTCCGAATCCGACCTTTCTGTCCTGGGCCTCCTTCATGGCCAGAGTGTGGCCCACCGTAAATTGGAGGAGCAGCACCTCATATTCCGCTTGCGCAGTTAACACCCCAGCGGTATGAACATTGACTTCTCTAATTTCAGGTAGTCCTTGCTTTCTCTTCCCCTTCCCCTCCCCTTCCCAGCTCTCCCTCAGCCCACTGTGTTCCTTTCTTCTTCCCGCCCCCCACCCCCCCACCCACCCTCACATCAGTCTGAAGAAGGGTCTTGACCCGTAACGTTGCCTATTTCCTTCTCTCCATAGATGCTGCCTCACCCGCTGAGTTTCTCCAGCATTCTATGTCTACCTTCTATGTCCGATTAAAGATAGTTTAAAGATATCCAATCAGGTAGATGGGAGGGCAGGACCTCACTCTAGCTGATGAGAGGACTGTTCTGTTGCCTGATTACAGCTGGGAAGAAACTGTTCCTGACTCTGAAGGTGTGTGTTTTCAAACTTCTGTACCTCCTGCCCAATAGTAGAGGGGAGAGATGGAGTGACCGGGGTGAGCCTGGTCCTTGATTATGCTGGCGGCCTTGCCGAGACAGCATGATGTATAAGAACTGTGGTGCCAAACACACATGTTTTACACTGCAAAGCAGGCTTTTCCCTGCTTGTGGATACATAGATAATGGCTGACTATCTTAAAAGCCTGTCCCACCAGCATGCGACTGCATGTGGCTAGCGCGACCTAACGTTGTCGCTTGAGCCGAACGGCCTCGCGGGGCCGATCCCACTTCGATCGCCGGAGGCGTATGGAGTTGTGCGGGGCTGGTCCCGACATCGCGAGGGGCTCCGAAAAACTGACACTGTCCAAAAATCCCGCGCGGCAACGGCCTGTCGGCCCGCAGGCGCATTGAGGACGTACGCAGCGTCTTGACGTCGTACGCAGCGTCTTGACGGTGTATGCCTAGCGCGTGGCGTTGCGCGATGACGTCACCGCCCGGTGTGCCGTTGCGTGATGATGTTACCGCCCGACGCTGTGCGACGTCCAAATTCAGTCAGCCCATGTTACAGAGATTGCAAAATATTGAAAAGAGCATTCTATTCACATACACAGTGAGCAGAGAAAACAAAAACCTGCATGCAAATAAATAATTGCCTTCTTACTTAACTATATGCAATTTGCACATTTTACCCAATGTAAAATCCTTAAAAATTATTGGAAATTATTGGAAAGCAAGACGGCGACAAAAACAGGATCTGTGACTGTGAAAAGGGAAGACGTAATAAGGAAAATGAAAACAGTTCAGTCACGGATTGTTCCAGTGTAACTATATGGGGCTTGCAAAGGGCAAAGTGTGTTGAATGCAGCATTGACAGCGTGCTTTGGTGAGCAAGGAGCTTTGGTAAATTAGGGGAATGGTGAATTAATTTAATTTAATTAAAAAACAGCAAATAAGTTTATTGGCTGTTGTAAATTGCCCTAAGTGTGTAAGCAAGTGATAGGATCTGGGGGGGAGGAGTTGGTGGGAATGTGGGGAGAATAAATATTAGATTAATGCAGGTTTTGTGTAAATGGGTGGTGGATGGTGGAAACAAAATGCTTGTTTCCGTTCCTTGTCTCTCCATGACCTCTATGACCTAAATGAAATAACGAAAGGCAGATGAGTGGCCCTGACATAGCCTGCACTTAACCACGGCAAACACATTGCCACCTAACATATGACTAAGCACATGCCACTTAAAATCACAAAGACTCAAATAACTCAGCGGGTCAGGCAGCCTCTCAGGAGAACATAGACAGGTGACGTTTTGGATTGGGTCCCGACCCGAAACATCACCTATCCACATTCTCTATGGACACTGCCTGACCCACTGAGTCACTTACGCACTTTGTGTATTTGTGTCTTTTTCTGATGAAGATACTATATGATACTTGATTGTCACTTGTATCTAGGTACAGTGAACCAGCATCTGCAATTCCTTTGTGTAAGAAAGAACTGCAGATGCTGGCTAAAATCAAAGGTAGACACAAAATGCTGGAGTAACTCAGCAGGTGAGGCAGCATCTCTGAAGAGAAGGAAGGAATGGGCGCGTTTCGGGTCGAGACCCTTCTTCAGACTGCAATTCCTTTGGTCTCCAGTTAAAAGCACACTTGCAACATTCTCTCCAGCATCTGCAGTTCCTTCTTTAACACTGCAACATTCTCTCCTTCAGTGATGATTTAAAATAGCCTGTGTTATTATCTGTTATCCGTCGAACTGCATTCGTCCTGCTTTTCATGGCCACACCAAGCCAGTTTCTCTTGGTTGAAGCTTAGTTAGTTCTGGACCATTAGTCTTTGACAATACAACCTTCTGTGAATTCCCCTTTTCTTCTGTTTCTGGTACAATCAGCCGTCACTGAAGATGGGCACATGAATGGGAAGTATATGGTCATCATTCACAGTGCAGACATTATTACTGAGGATACAGATACAGCAGCGGTCTGAAAGCAGAAGAATTCGCCAACAGCATCACCAATTCATTGAAAAGCCAACTGCTGGAATCTAAAAAAAGTAGAAAAGCTGGAATTGCTCATCAGTGAGGTATTTGATGATGGAACTTCCTTTATCTGTCGATGCTACGTGGTTAGACTCTCTCTTATTGTGTGTGATCATTGTGCTGGACTTCTGTGGCATCCAGGAAACTAAGTTTTAACAGAAATGTTGAAAGATCAGCAATATGAAAAATTAACTCTGTTATTCCCTCTAGAGATAGATGCAGCCTGCACTGCTGAGTATTTCCAGCAGGTAAGGAGAGGATCAAGAGCAGCCTGCAGCAGCCTGCAGCAGCGCGGAGCAGTGGTGAAAGCAGCCAACGGCATCATACTGGGCCAGGTCAATCCTGCCTCTTCGATCCAATGCCACAAGTCTTTAAGAAGCAGATAAAGTTTTTGGGAATCAGGAGGCCAAAAGATGTCAAGCATTTGATGGACAAGATATTTATGTAGCTGGTCCACTTATGTTTCTAGTGAATGGTATCCCCGATAACATGAGTTTGATGATGTTGGAATAGCTGAATGTTAATATTAAATCATTAAATTCTTTCTTATTGGGTGCAATCATTAGGTCACCAGGACACCAGTCCTTAAAGTGAGAATAAAATAAATCACATATCTCCCTGGGCCAAGATCGGACATTTCAGAGACCTGGAAGCTACAAGGAGGAGGCAGAACATGGTGGGTCTCTGCAAACTGTTCCAAAAGACGATCTATTATAATGTACAGTATGATTTGACTGGATAATATGCAGCACAAGCTTTACCCTCTGTAGACATGACAATAAATAAGCTAAATTGAACTAAACAAAACTAATTAATGGAAGACCATCAGTTAAGTGCTGGGCAAAATATCAGAATACCATAAGACCATAAGACATAGGGGCAGAATTAAGCCATTCAGACCATCGAGCCTGCTCTGCTATTCAATTATGGTTAATCTATTTTTCCCTCTCAATCCCATCTCCTGTCTTCTTCCCATAATCACAACTACTTTGCTCCACTGGAACAAGGACAAGGATACCTAGTATAAATACTTAAGGGAAATTGCTCAAAGTGTTTACAATTTTTTGCCAGTTTATCTCAAGCCAGGACACAGTCGTGCTGCTGGAAATAATCTGAAGACTGGTGGTAAAACGTGGGTTTAATAATCTTGCTGCACGGGTGTGCAGGTCCAATACACTCCAAGACTTCTGCTGCCTCGGCAGGGCTGTCAGCATTCAAGGACCTGCCTCATCCCAGTCACTTCCACTTCTCCGCCTCTGCCATCAGACAACAGGTACAGAAGTTTGATACCTCCAGATTCAGGAACAGTTTCCTGCTGTTATCAGGCAACTGAAGAGTCCTCTCATCAGCTAGAGTGTGGTGCTGACCCATCTACCTCTTTGGAAACTTTAATTGGACTTTATTGGATTTGAATGTTATATTTTGCACTAAAGGTTGTACCTTTTATCTGAGCACTGTGGACGGCTTGATTACATTCATGTATGATCTTTTATTTGACTGGATAGCATGTAAACAAAAGCTTTTCACTGCAGCACGGTCCATGTGGCAATATTAAACTAAATAAACTAAACAAAAAAATATTTTGATTTGCACAACAATGTGAAGATATTTTCCACATAACTTGCTTTGCTGGACTCTGTCGTGCAATTAATTGCACGAGAGTTATGTTTATTTGTTGAATGAGGTTTCCGTGGTAGACAAAAATGCTGGAGAAACTCAGCAGGTGAGGCAGCATCTATGGAGCGAAGGAATAGGTGACATTTCGGGTCAAGACCCTTCTTCAGACTGAGTTTCTCCAGCATTTTTGTCTACCTTCGATTTTTCCAGCATCTGCAGTTCTATCTTAAACAGGTTTACCTGGTAGTAACTACATTGCAGAAGAGTCAGACGAGTAGTGAAGCTAATGCAGAAATGCCCCAATTGTCCAGACTTTTGAACATAGAATTAAACCATAACAATGCACAAAAACTATATCTGGCAATTTAGGAAGCTATATTGGTGCAGCGGTAGAGCTGCTGCCAGAGATCTGTGTTCGATCCTGACAACAGGTTCTGTCTGTACAGAGCTTGTACGTTCTCCCTTAATTAGTATAGGTCTCAGAGATTATGCGGAGAAGGCAGGAGAATGGGGTTAGGAGGGAGAGATAGATCAGCCATGATTGAATGGCAGAGTAGACTTGATGGGCCGAATGGCCTAATTCTACTCCTATTCCTTATGACCTTGTGGGTTTTCTCCAAGAGCTCCGGTTTCTTCTATACTCCAAAGAAGTACAGGTTTGTAGGTCAATTGGCTTAGGTACAATTGTAAATTGTCCCTAGTGTGTCGGATAGCATTAGTGTGTGGGGATCGCTGGTCAAAGTTTAATTTGATTGCTTCATGGATTGTGAAAGCCATTGGAAATCAGGAAGGAAATCATCCCCTTCCATCTGCTCTCCCACCACATGGTTTACATGCAATTCCCAACACACTGTCTGGTTAATTATTGATGCTCTGAGCGACAGTAGTGATGTTCAATAAATATTATGATACCAACAGAAAAACTGGAAGGTTAGGTGATGCCAAGAGCAGTGCTTCCAATCTGATGACCATACATCAGAACTAGAAGCAGTTTTGATAATATCATGACCTATGAATAATTCAAAACAATGTTGGAGATTTTGGGGGGATAATAGGTGGGGGCGGGCGGGGGCGTTGGCGGTAGGGAACACATGTAAATTTGGACAAGACCTTCGATGCATAGAGAACTGTGGAAATGACCCATCTCATCCCTGCTAAGATCAGTCTGAAGTAGGGTCCTGAACCAATACATCACCCATCCATATTCTCCAGAGATGCTGTTTGACCTGCTGAGTTACTCCAGCACTGAGTTACTCCAGCACCTGCAGTTTCTTGTTTCTCCACGCCCATTCTTACCTCTCGGCCCTCAACTTCCTAAACCATTTCAGTGAAGTTCAATGTAAGCTCAGGAAATTGCATTTCTTTCTTTGATCATAGTATAAGAATTGGAAATTTTATTAAATGTTTCACAATTTAAAATAATATCAATATTCTAACTTTCAACTCCTTTAATCCCTTTCTTTACTCCTTATACATTCACAATATGGCAGCCGTACAAATCCCACCCAATGTGCACATTTTCAGACAACACCACTGTTGTGAGCTGGATATCAAATAATGACGAGAAGGATATGGCAGGAGATTGAGAACCTCATAACCCGGTATCAAGAAAACAACAAAGCTCAGGCTTGGCGATCACTTCGCCCAACACCTCCGCTCAGTTCGCAATAACAAACCTGATCTCCCGGTGGCTCAGCACTTCAACTCCCCCTCACATTCTGAATCCGACCTTTCTGTCCTGGGCCTCCTCCATGGCCAGAGTGAATCCCACCGCAAATTGGAGGAGCAGCACCTCATATTTCACTTGGGTAGTTTACACCCCCAGTGGTAGGAACATTAACTTCTCCAATTTCAGGTACATTGACTTCTCCAATTGCTTTCTCCCTCCTTCCCCTCCCCTTCCCAGCTCTCCCACAGCCTACTGTATCCGCCTTTTCCTTTCTTTTTCCCGGCCCCCCCAGATCAGTCTGAAGAAGGGTCTCAACCCGAAACGTCGCTCCATAGATGCTGCCTCAGCCGCTGAGTTTCTCCAGCACTTTTGTCATCTTCGATTTTTCCAGCATCCACAGTTCTTTCTTAAACCTTTCTCTCAATGTCAGCAAGATAAAGGAAACAGTGATCAACTTTATGAAGCAAAGCCATACACAGTGACAGTGCCGAAGTAGATGGTTTAAAGCCTCAAGTTTCTAAGAGTAAATATCAACTTGTCCTGGACTAGCCATATCGAAGCAATGGCCAAAAAAGCACACCAACACCTATACTTCCTTAGAAGGCTTAGGAAGTTCAACATGTCCCTAACAATTCTCACCAACTTCGACAGATGCACTGAAAAAAGCATTTTAAGCAAAAAGCAAAAAGCTCTATCCAAGACTGCAAGAAATTAGAGCATTGTGGACGGAGCACAGACCATCATGCAAACCAACCTCACTTCCATTGACTCCATCTACACTACATGCTGGCTCGGCAAGGCCACCAGCATAATTGAGGATGAGTCCCACCTCAGTTACTCCCTCTTCTGCCTTCTCCCATCAGCCAAGGGGTACAGAAGTGTGGAAATGCATACCTCCAGATTCAGGGACAGTTTCTTCCCAGTTGTTATCAGACAACTGAACCATTCTACCACCATCTGGGACTCACAAAATTTTGGGGAAATAATGAAATGGCTTTGGCTGGTCAAATGTAGAATAAAGGGCTTGTCCCACTTTAACGAAGTTATTCATGACCTTTGCCGAGTTTGCCCTTGACTCATACTCGCAGCATGGTCGTCACGAGGTCGTAGGAGGTTGTAGGTAGGTTGTAAGTGGGTTGTGATGGTAGTCGTAGGTACTCGTGGCATCAAGTAGGTCGGGGCGCTTTTCTAGCCTGATGAAAAAAGTTCACGAGTAAAAAAGGTCGTGAATTAGGTAATGAAAGTGGGTCAGGCCCTTAAGGATTCTGCAGCACTTAGTCCATTGGGAAAAAATGTTTTTGTTTTTTTTACGTTTTTCTGCAAAAATTCAGGAAATTAAAGTGTCAGAAACACAAATGGGAGGGACAAAAAAATTACATCATGGACTCGAGAATGTTGCCAGGACTCGATGGTCTGAGCGATAGGGCGAGGTTGAGCAGGCTGGGGCTCTATTCCTTGGAGAACAGGAGAATGAGGGGTGATCTTATTGAGGTGTATAAAATCGTGAGAAATAGATCGACTAGTCACTCTTGCCCAGAGTAGGGGAATCGAGAACCAGAGGACATAAGTTTAGAGTGAAGGGGGAAATATTTCATAGGAATATGAGTAACCTTTTCACACTAAAGGTAATGGGTGTAGGGAACAGTTGCCAGAGAAGATAGTTGAGGCAGAGACTATTGCAACGTTTAAGAAACAATAAGACAGGTACTTGGATAGGACAGGTTTAGAGGAATATGGGCCATGGACTAGTGTAGATGGGACATATTGCTTGGTGTGGGCAAGTTTGGCCGTAGGGCCTGTTTTCACGCTGTATGACTATGACTCAGGAGTCATAGTCGACCAAGATACCCCATCCAAACTTGTCCCATTTGCCCACATTTGGTCTATATCCCTCTACACCTTTCTGTAAGATTTAGATACAGTGAGCATAATGCAAACCCATGATATAATTTGTGAAAAAGATGCACATGAATAATGTGTAATAAATGTAAGCACATGAATTTTTCAGGTTTCTAGATATTGTACACTATTTGAGTACTTGCAGGTTAGTAATGAGTTTTTAATAAAATTCAAATTGAACTGAATATAACAATGTGAACAGTAAGGAGGCGGCAAGATGGCACGGTGGTAGAGTTATTGCCTTACAGAGCCAGAAACCCAGGTTTGATCCAGAATACGGATGATGTCTGTATGGAGTATGATCATTCTCCCCATGACCTGTGTGGATTTTCTCCAGGAGTGTGGGAGGATAGTTCTGGTTTCCTCTCTCACTCCAGATGTACAGGTTTGTAGGTTAATTGGCTTGGTAAATTGGTAAGTTGTCCCCAGTGTGTGTAGGATAGTGTTAATGTGCAGGGATACCTGATCGGCGCAGACTCGGTGGGCTGAAGGACCTGTTTCTGTGCTGTAGCCCTAAACTAAACTAAGTAAGATCCATGTCATTATTTACAAAGTAATTATGATTACTTAATACAATTTAATTTTCATTCCCAGGATTCTTTTTGAAATATATTTCAGTTTAATTATAAAGCCGATTCAATATAAAGTTGGTGCTGAATAAAAAAGCTTCTATATTTTACAATCAAGTACTCTGTACTCCATTACTTGTGCGTCACTTGGTATTCTCATGCTGAACAAATGTCCCATTACTTTTGTTCATGTTGCAGGTCCAGCCTGTCCTGGTGCTAAGAAGAAGCAGGGGCTTCCTTCTTTTTCTTAACAAAGCTACATTTAACGGTTTGTGCATTGAATCTTAACAGACCAGGCACTCTTTTGAACCAGGAAACTGGATTTTCTCCAGGGGCTCCAGTGTATTGTAAAAGCTTGCATGGGCCCCATGACCTTGGCTGATCTCCAGTTGAGAGAAGAGAATTCCACTATTGAGCAGAGATTAGAGAGGTATTATGATAACAGCTGCTTTAAATGGGTGTTATTCAGTCACGCAAAAATATGGGGAAGTATTAGTATGTGGTTCTATGTGGCACAGTTTCTCGACCAAATGAACAGGTACACTTCTAACTTGGGAGGTGATAGGGTTGATGAGTACGATGGGGTTGGAGCCAATATTTTGGGTCAGAACATAAGGACGCAAGAATCAAGAGTGGAAATAGGCCATCCTGCTCATTGTTGATCTTCTTTCTCAATGCCACTTTCCTGCACTCTTCCCGTCACTTGATTTCCTTACTATTGAGAAATCTATTGATCGCCGTTATGAATAAACTCAGCGACTGAACATCCACAGCCGCCTGTGGTAGAAAATTCCCAGATTCCCCTCCTAAATAAAGGAATATCTCCTCTTAGCTGGAGAGCTGCCTTGATGGTCAGAGCACAAGTGTTTGCCTAGTCTGACCCTTGTTCTCACTAAAGTAGAGGGGGCCACATCGGGAGCATTGAATGCAATAGACAAGGTTGGGTGGGGTGCTTGTAAGTTTGATCTCACCTGGAAGTTGCTGCTAGGGTCCTTGAATAGATGACAAACTTGCAAGAGACGGAATGGAAGAAGGTAGCACTGCCTTGACTCCACCTCCTCCCCGTCTCCTGCAATGACGCCGCTCATTTCCGTCTCTGCCACGTCTACTCTTAACATGAGTGTTTTTATTCTCTGGCATCTCTGATGTTCGCATTCTTTCTTTAGTAAGTGTGGTTTATAAATCTCAATAGTCACCCCTTAACAATAGACAATAGACAATAGGTGCAGGAGTAGGCCATTCGGCCCTTCGAGGCACACACCCCTACACTCCAGAGAAAAGAAACACTCAGTCTATCCAGCCTCTCCTTATGTCAAACCCTCCATTCCCTGTAACGTTCTTGTGAATCTTATTGCAAACTTTTCAGTTTAATGACTGAGAGAGATGGGGCATAGTTGGGGTGAGAGAGGAGGGGAAGATTCATGGCTGGTGAGAGAGAGGAGAGAGAAGTCATAGCTAGGTGAGAGAGGAGGGGCAGGTCATGGCTGGGGTGGGAGAGGAGGGGCAGTACTGGGTGGGAGAGTGAGATGGGGCAGGTCATGGCTGGGGTGGGAGAGGAGGGGCAGTACTGGGTGGGAGAGAGAGGAGGGGCAGGTCATGGCTGGGGTGTGAGAAGAGAGGCGGTAATGGGTGGGATGAGAGATGGGGTGGAGTTACAGCTAGGGTGAGACAGAAGAGGCAATAGTCATGGCAGGGGAGGGAGGAGGGGCAGTCAAGGGTGGGGTAAAAGGAGAGGAGAAACAGTTGAAGGGTAAAGACACAGAAAGAGAAGGAGATGCATTGCAGTAGGACTTATCAACATTCAATGCTCAGAACAATCCATGGCTGGCACTCTGTTCCATCCATGTTCTGCAGGTAAACTATTCACCTAGCACTGTATGGATTAACATGCTATTCCCTTGTCTGTCCCTCTGTCAATGAACAGTCCTTTCGTAATCTGTGGATAAATGTGATTACGGTACATTCTTCTGAAGTACTGAAATATGAAACCCAATGCAGGCTAGTACTCGAATATCTGCTTTATGTGTGGCTTTGTTTATCTCTCACAAATGCAAGTTTCCACTTGAAAATTTGTTTTGATCTTCGTTATGGCTGGACTCCAAATCCAGCTTTATTTTCACTTTCCAGCTTTTGCCAAGCAAACATGGAACTATTCAAGAAACACTCCGTTATAATTTGCCTTTCTAACTGACTTATTGTACCACCCATGCATAATTGCAGATAATGCTAATAAAATTGTTGGTATGCACGCACTCCTGAGTGCTCCATGGTTAATAGAGGCACAAAACAATTGGAGTGAACACAACAACTACTGAGTGAAAACTATTGTACAATTGTTGAGCTCACTTCCATACAGTGAGAAAAGGTGGAGAGAGAGCAAAAGATAGATAGCGCAGGAAAGAAAGAATGAGATTGAATAGGAGAGGGCAATAACGAAAGAGAGGGCAGGAAAGATGTAAGGAACGAAACATATTAGAAGGAAAATAACACAGGTAGAAAAAGTAACTTTCAAAGCTAAAATAATAATAAATATCTGAAAGAAGTCAACACCAAAATTGTCAATTAAGAGCGATATAAGAGTCCATTATGAGAAGATATAACAAGCCTATAAAATTTAATTTAAACTACAATAGACAAGCCCTAACTTTTTCTGGTGAGGTTACTAACTTTTCATCAAGTAACTATCCCAACTTTGTGCTGTCTTATCTATTTCAGTATCATGTGATTTGATATTATACTGCCATGGCTCTTTCTGGAGGAGACCACTTGTTCATTATCTTCCTGACTATTGTTTAAATGAACATATCCAACAAAAAAAAGTCCCCTTTTTAATCTAAAATTTAATGTAAATGTAATGTAATGTAAATATAATCTAAATGTAACTTAAGTAAAATCTAAAAGTATATTATAAATCAATACAAATCATTTCATTCCTACATATAAAGATATTAGGGAATGATGGAATTTACAAACATCTTAAAATTTATAGATAAAAGCTTAGAACAGGGAAAGATCAATTTTGTAGATTGCCCTTACAAAATCTTGCCCCAGAACGCCTAACACACGTAAAAGGCCTGTCCCACTACGGCGACCTAATTGGCGAGTTAGAAGAGTTTAGGAGAGTTCGACCTCCTTCGACTATCGGAGGAGAATTAGGGGGGAGAAGGGGGGGGGAGAGAAGGGGGGGAGAGAAGGGGGGGGGGGAGAAGGGGAGGAGAGAAGGGGAGGAGAGAAGGGGAGGAGAGAAGGGAAGGAGAGAAGGGGGGGAGAGGGGGGGGAAAAGGTGGGGGGAAAGGTGGGGGGAGAAGGTGGGGGGAGAAGGTGGGGGGAGAAGGTGGGGGGAGAAGGTGGGGGGAGAAGGTGGGGGGAGAAGGTGTGGGGAGAAGGGGGGAAAAGGAGTGGAGACACCTTAAAAAAGTTTAATAAAGTTTAGCGGGCATTTTACTTACCGGTCGGTTTTCTTTGGTCCTGAAAACTCAGATGAACCAATCAAAATGACCGGTCAGCGAAGGAGATTGCCTATGGCTGCCCTCGACTGCCTGTAACTAAATAGCGACCCCACTCCACTGCACTACGAGTTAAAAAGAAGGGGGGGGGAGAGAAGAGGGGGGGAGAGAAGGGCTTGGGAGAGAAGGGGGGGAGAGAAGGGAGGGGGAGAGAAGGGGGGGGGGAGAGAAGGGGGGGAGAAGGGGGGGAGAAGGGGGGGAGAAGGGGGGGAGAAGGCGGGAGTAGAAGGGGGAGAAGGGGGGGAGAAGGGGAGGAGAAGGGGGGGAGAAGGAGTGGAGACACTTTTAAGAAGTTTAATAAAGTTTAGCGGGCATTTTACTTACCGGTCAGTTTTCTTTGGTCCAGAAAACCGATGAACCAATCAAAATGACTGGTCAGCGAAGGAGATTGCCTCTGGCTGCCCTCGACTGCCTGTAACTAAATAGCAATCCCACACACTTACACTATCCTACACCCACTCGGGTACATTTATAATTATACCAAGCCAATTAACCTACAGACCTCTAGGTCGTTGTAGTGTGGGAGGAAACTGGAGATCCTGTAGAAAACCCATGCAGGTCACTGGGAACACATAAAAACTCCATACAGACAGCAGCCAAAGTCAGGATCGAACCATCTCTAGTGCTGTAAGGCAGCAACTCAACTGCTGTGCCACCATGCCGATCTACCAGACATGATCTCAGCAACACACGTGTGAATGAATGCATGATTATGTATGTGCTCATGTGCACGCATACACACACTCCACACCAATCCTCTTGGCCAGAACCCTCTGAAATACCAGCATTGTATCCATTCATTCTAACAGTATATAGTTACCGCATTGGAAAAATTACTTCCTTTGAAGGCCAAGGTTTTGAAACAGACACATATCAAGTTTTAAACTATAAGCTCAAGTTATCTTTATCTTGGCCAGTCAAGTAATATAACACTGAAATGGGCATGGGCTACTTAAGACAATTTGGGTCTATATTTTGTTTGCAAATAACACGGCATTAAATTTTAAGATGTTTGCAAATTCCATCATTCCCTATGTCTTTATAAGTAGGAATCAGAATCTCAAGATCTGGATATGGCAAATAGTGCTCTGATATTATCAAGAGAAATTATATCTAATTGGAAAAGTCTTTTTTTTTTACTCGAGATAAGACCATCTCAGCCTACACTGAAAGCAAGCAGTCATATCCCAAGTTTATTTGATAATTATGTTGTCCGAGTGTTATTCATTAACTATTCGTAAACAGAAAACCTGAAACTTGGATTGTTTTCTCTGAAGCATCGGAGGCTATGGGGAAACCTGATAGAAATTTCTAAAATAATGCGAGGCACAGTTACGGGGGAACAGTCAGAATCTTTTCCCTAGGGTAGAAATGTCAAATACAAGAGGGCATATCTTTAAAGCGAGAGGGGGGAAATTTAAAGAAGATGTGCAGAGCAATTTTCTTTACACAGAGAGAGTGGGAGATGCGTGGAACTCAATACCAGGGGTGATGATGGTGTAAGCGCAGCCGATAGTGGGGTCTGAGGCTTTTAGATGGGCACATGTATATTCAGGGAATGGAAGAATTGACCATCAAAACATTTTTCCCAGGGTTGAACTTCTAAAGACGAGAGGGTGTAGCTTTAAGGTGAGTGGGGCAAAGTTTAAACGAGATGTAGAAGGCACAATTTAGACACAAAGAGTGGTGGCTGCCTGGAACACACAGCCAGGGATGGCAGTGGAGGCAGATAAAATGGTGGTGTATAAGAGGCTTTTCATTGAAATGCAGGTGAATGAAGGGATATGTACCATATGCGGGCGGAAGTGATCAGTTTAATTTGGCATGTTCAACACGGACATTGTGGGGCGAAGGGCGTCTTCCTGTGCTAAACAGTTCTATGTATACACAATTTCTTATTAAGTAGGAAGGAATGGCAGATGCTGGTTTACATCGAAGATAGACATAAAATGCTGAAGTAACTCAGCGGGTCAGGCAGTATCTCTGGAGAAAAGGAATAGGTGAAGTTTCGGGTTGAGACCCTTGTTCAGTCTTGACTAGGGTTGCCAACTTTCTCACTCCCTAATATGCGACAAAAGGTCAAAATAAGGAACGAATTCTCAACAGCAATTCTTTGATCGACTCGGCCGTGGCTGGATGAATGATGAGTTGGCTTGGGTGCTGGACTGCACACAAAGCCCAGCCGGCGGGATATTTGAGGAGTTTTGGCTCAGGCCGCGCGATATCGTGCGCAACGTCCGGCACCCCATCCAACTCATGAACCGATGGTCGGCCATGAGAAGGAGGGATGGTTCTGTCAGCGGTAAGCGAAGATCTGAAGGTCAGACAGCTGGCCTGGCTGCCGACCGACGGGGCCACAGGCGAGGCGCTGCTGCTGCACTCCATGGACTGCACTACGTTGAGACGGGTGAGGCGTGACTCAGACCTGACAGTCCCCTCGACCTGAGTAGTAGCAGTCAAATATGGGACAAACCAATTTAGTCGAATGTACGGGATGTCCCGGCTAATACGGGATGGTTGGCACCCTAGTAGCGACCCGAAATGTCACCTATTCCTTTTCTCCAGAGATGCTGCCTGATCAGCTGAGTTACTCCAGCATTTTGTGTCTATCTACAATATCTTTTGTTTGTTTCTTGGGTGTTAGACAGATTCCTCCTCCCCCCCCCCCCCCCCCCCCCGTGCCTCATGTCAACCATCTTCATTAATGATAACTAGAACCAGGATGTTTAGGCACTAAAAAACTTTGAAATAGGCAGGCAAAAAGGCATAATAAAATTACAAAAAAGGCACGAAAAAGGCATATATTGACAAAAAATGCATAAAAAGGCATGTATTTCCACCACCAAAATATGGTTAAAAATGATAATATAAAGGTATACTACATTAAATGACCAAAGTAGCCTGGTTGCATATAATTACTGGCATTTTTTCCAAATTATCTGGTGTTAAACTATGCCGTCTGTCAGACAGAATCTGCTTCAGTTGTGAAAAACTTCTTTCTACCTTACCTGAGGTCACTGGTGCATACCCGAAACAAGCTACAGACTCTATACCTTGTGCATTACAACTACCTTTGAGAATTTTAGCTATGTTTTCTATTTCTTCAAGATCTTTGGTAGCTAAAATCACTCTCTCACATTTTCCTTGTATGTCTTTACCTACATCGCCAGGAACTTTACGAATATCATCAGTTACTTTGTTGAAAACCTGCATGTTATTCACTAATGTTTCGCCACGTTTCTCAAGGAAAGTGATAGCTTATGGGAAGTTTGCAAAATTGGAAGCTATAAACACAAGATCGCGGTGGAGGGACTTTTTCTGCATGATTTCACTGACGATCCTGACTGCAGCAGA
Source organism: Raja brachyura (assembly GCA_963514005.1). Next base: position 74,842,589 of record OY740786.1, read on the forward strand.
TTCTTCTTCTTCAAAACAGTTGAGGATTTATTTTATCTTTTCAAAATTTGCAGCATTGTAGAGTGCAGCAGAGAGCCATGTACCCCACCTATTCAAAATGGGCTGAGGAGGTAGCGGAATTTTGGGTGCCATTTCCTTCAACAACTGCACATGTGACGGTGTTTTGAGGAAGATTTTCTTGACATTGGAAACTAGGCGACTGGTATGTGGAAACAAGCTACGTATGTGCATGCCAATTCTATGACATCCTTGAGCTAAGCATGTCAAATGCAACATTTTAGGGAATAAAACTTTAAGTCACAAACAGAAGAACATTCTCGTGTTTTATACCTTCTGGCCAAAGTGCAGCAAGTGAAGATATAAACAACTGAGCAATAGTTGAGCTGTTTGACTTCTCCAATACTCCCAATGTCAACAAATACTCCTTTGATAGTTGACTTGCCTCCAGTGTACAGATGACCACATTGACAATATTACTCCCCACAGCATTGGTTGTCTCATCTATTGAGATCCATATTTTGTTGCATGCAACTTAATCTCTAATTTTCTGCACAACAATGTTGAAGTTGCTGTCAACATCATTTTTCTGTAATGATGACTTGCTTGGTATATGTTTTTCTGTGTATTTCTCTAAAAATCCTCTGAGAGATTTGTTTTCCAATTTCCATAGTGGAATTCTAGCATCAATGAATGCCTTCCACAGATCACTCGAAAACTTAGATTTGCGACTGGAGCCAGCAGTAAATGTAGTGAGGAGACAAGCTTGGGTATTTCCCTTGGGTAGTCTGCACCCCAGCAGTATCAACATTGACTTCTCTAATTTTAGATAGCCCTTGCCTTCTCCCTCCTCCCCCTTCCCAGCTCTCCTTCTAATCCTACTGTCTCCGCCTCTTCCTTTGTTTTTCCTGCCCCGCCGCCACAGCAGTCTGAAGAAGGGCCTCGACCCGAAACGTCGCCAATTCCTTCTCTCCATTGATGCTGCCTTACCCACTGAGTTTCTCCAGCAATTTTTGACCACCTTCGACTTTTCCAGCATCTGCGGTTCTTTCTTAAATAGATCTTAGTGAAGACTGAACCAGCGGGCAGTGACATGAACGAATGAATGACGGTGATGCCCCCGGTTTTGTGCTGGTGGTGGAAATTTTCTTCTAAGTTATACTATGTTAACACGTTAATAATAACATTAATATTAATGTGTTAACATAGAAAATGTCATTGTAATCATGATACAACTAGAGAAAATAGCATGACCTTTTAGCAAAAAGCTTTTAAAAAGGCTTATTTAGGCACACGATTGTGAAAAAGGCGTTATCCTGGTGAAATCATCAAAAAAAGGTTATAAATTCTGCTTTAAAGCCTTTTTCTCTGTAAGTTTTGTGGCAGGGGGTGAGCTCTATGTTGATAGGGAAGACACTGAGCTTTGTTGTGTACCTGTTTACATTCTCTCTCCTGCCTGCATGGCCAACAATGAGAGCTCAAAAAAAGGGCACTAAATGCTGAAGTAACCGATCCATGTTCTCCAGAGATGCTGCCTGGTCCCCGCTCGGTTACCCCAGTACTTTGTGTCTTTTTAAAAAATAAACCAGCATCTGCAGTTCCTTGTTTCACCACTAACATTCTCACATTCCCAAGGTCTTATAGATCTTCGGAGACAGTCCCTTCCAGTGTCGCTCACATATCTTAACTGGGTTGTTAAGTGTGGATTAACGGATCATTAACGAAAATCAACGCTTGCTGCCAGTCTCTGGATAATAAAGTAACAACAGGCCACCCATAGTAACCTACGGCTTGGTAGTGCCTTCAGGAGGGAATGGTTTGCAAACTTGAGCCCAGCAATGGATTAACTCTGATTTACAGGGCCCCAATAAACAGTTACACATGCTCCAGGTTAAGTTACGGTAAACACATACCCAACTTTTCTGTATTTTTAATTTTAAGACTTTTAAGTTCCGAATCTATTCTAAACGCTCATGCTTAATGCATATCTTCGATATAACTCTCCTTGCGCTCAAACTGCGTGCTTAGATTACAAATCGAGCTGTAACTCACAGACCTGACTGAACTCCGGTTCTGTGTCATTTTTTGGCAGCGTGCAGATTTCGGTAGCGAGCAGCCAGCAGTTTGTGCAGAAAGTCAACAGGGAAACTATAATGGCCAGAGTACTCAGCAACCTGGCGACGGCGGTCACAACGTTTGAGCTTGACATGACTTCCCGAGGAGAGAGGAGGCCAGCACCCGATCCGTCTTCAGCGGAGTTCAGAGTGCCCGGCGCTGGCTGGGTCTTCGCCCGGCGCTGCGATCAATAATAAGACTGAAGATTGATGGGGCGCTGGAGAGAGGTGGGGGGTGGGGTCGTTTTGGTGTTTCAGTCTATTAATAATTGTGAATACAAAGTGCTGAGTTTACTTTGGATGATCTTAAAGGTTATTTCTGTTTTGCAAGAATGGGGGGAGGATCATTCAGTGACAACATGCAGAAACGTTGCCTTTTGTTCACCTTTGGAAGATGATGCAGAATTTGGATTATTTTCAGCATCTCTCTCCTGCTCTCCTTTAGTTACCTGTGCGATTCTCATGAATATGTTTCTGTACATGTCCCTGCCCTCTAATCTCTTTCATTCTTCCTGTCCTTCTTATTTCACGCCATTATGCCTGCGGCAACCCTTCTTAATCACTTTCATCCTACCTGTTCATTCTCTCCTTAATTCATAGAATAGAATATAGAATAGTTTCTTTATTGTCATTGTAACATGAACCATGTACAACGAAATTTAAAAATGTCAACCAGTCAGTGCAACATTCAAACCATAAAAGCTAACGATACATACAAGGTAAAATATTAAAAAAAGATAAACAACTAAAATAAATATGAAATATGAAAATAGCACGCATAAACACCCAACCCTACATCCTTCTGTCGATTTCACAGTGTACCAACCACAGTCCCTTAGTCCCCGCGTTCCTTGGCGGCTACATTTAGTACCTTTATAGCAGTGGGGTAAAAACTGTTTTTAAGTCTGTTTGTCCTTGTCCTTGTAGATCTGTACCGTCTGCCTGACGGCAGCAGTTCAAACAGGGAGTGTCCGGGGTGGGAAATGTCCTTTATAATAATCTGGGATTTTTTTTATGCAGCGGGAACTGTGTAAGTCTTCCAAGGTAAGGAGAGGGCAACCGACAATCCTCTGGGCGTTGTCAATGGCCCTCTGGAGCACTTTCCTCTGAGCCGCTGTGCAGCTGGTGTACCACACGCATACACAGTATGTTAGGATGCTCTCAATGGAGCACCGATAAAAGGACAGCAGCAGTCTCTGTGTGATGTTATTCTTCCTGAGCACCCTCAGGAAGTGCAGTCTCTGCTGGACCTTTTTCAGCAGCGCAGAGGTTTTCACGCTCCACGTCAGGTCCTCCTCAATATGGATTCCCAGGAAGCGGAAATCCGCCACCCTCTCCACACAGTCCCCTCTGATGATTAGTGGTACGAGTTCTGTTTTGTTCTTCCTGAAGTCTATTATTATCTCCTTGGTCTTTAAGGTGTTCAGGAGCAGGTTATTTTCCCCACACCACACTGTCAGCTGCTCCACCTCATCCCGATAGGCGTACTCGTCCCCCCGGAGATGAGCCCCACCACCGTAGTGTCATCTGCAAATTTGACAATGGTGTTGCTGTGATGGGCGGAGGTGCATCACGTGTGTAAATGGTGTAGAGCAGGGGGCTCAGCACGCAGCCCTGTGGAGAGCCGGTACTGAGGCTGAGGGCCGTGGATGTGTGATGGCCCATTCTGACTCTCTGGCTGCGGCCCGACAGGAAGCTATTTATCCACATGCAGGTGGATTGTGGAAGTCCCAAGTCCCCCAGTTTGTCCACCAGTTTGTGGGGAAGGATAGTATTAAAAGCAGAGCTGTAGTCCACAAAGAGCATTCGCACATAGCTTCCCCGCTGCTCCAGGTGGGACAGTGCAGCATGGAGAGCTGTGTCTACAGCGTCCTCTGTAGATCTATTCGCTCTGTACGCAAACTGGTGGGGGTCAAAGCTTCGGGGCAGGAGTGATATGATATGACCCCGGACCAGTTTTTCAAAGCACTTCATCACCACTGGTGTGAGTGCGACTGACCGGTAGTCGTTGAGGCTGATAATTCTATTCACTGTACCTGTTCCTGTCGTTCTTAATTTATTCCATTGTTCCTGCTCCTGCTTTCTTTAATCTTTTTCACTATATCTTTTCATGCCCTCTTTTGTTTTCACAATTCCTGCCCTTCCTAATTTATGTAATTTATGGGTTATGCGCGATGGCAGGAGAATGGGGTGAGATAGATCAGCCATGATTGAATGGCGGAGTAGACTTGATGGGCCGAATGGCCTAATTATGCTCCGATCACTTATATAATTGTACTGTTGCAACCCTCCTTACTTTATTTCATTGTGCCTGTCTTTTCTCGCCTTAATCTTTTTCAGTATGTGTCCCAGCCTTCTTAATTTCTCTCATTGCACTTCTTCCTGCTCGCCTTAATTTCTTTCACTGCACCTGTTTCTGCCCTCTATAATTTCTTTCACGGTATCTGTTACTGCCCTTCTTAATTTCTTTCACTTTACCTGTTTTTGCCCTCCATAATTTCTTTCATTATACCGGTTTTTGCCCTCTATAATTTATTTAACTCTTCCTGTTGCTTCCCTTGATAATTTATTTCACTCTACCTGTTGCTGCACTGCACTATGAGAGGTGCACCGCTACATTGCCTTCCGCAGACCTGTCCTCACTCTCTCTAATGTTCAACATATTGGCTGGAGGCCCCTGCAGATTCCAGAGCCTTAAACAGCTGCTAATGTTGATTTACCCATGGCTGTTCATTAAATCGGAGCACAAAACTGCTGATGCTTGAAATCTGAAACAATTTTCAAAAGCAGAAGATGTTGGAAATACCCAACAGATCAAGCAGCATTTTATTTGGGTACAACAATTGGGAAAATAATGGGGCCTGGTCTAGATGAATCACTAGGCCCATCTTTTCTACCTCAATGCATGAAATATGTCGGTGTAAAATATAACTATGACTAATTTGACCAAACCTACCCTTTGTGTTCACCAATTATGTTAACTGAAATAATTCTATACACATACATATTAATTTTATTATAATAATATTAATGAATCAGTCTGAAGAAGCGTCTTGACCTGAAATGTCGCCCATTCCTTCTCTCTCCGTAGATGCTGCCTCACCCGCTGCGTTACTCCAGCATTTTGTGTCTACCATATTAATTTTATTATGTCCCTACATGTTTATTTAAGTCAAGAACGTCATCAGTTCTGCACGTGGCCATACCCGTAAGATATTTTCACAGAAGTAATTAATTTGGAGGGGAAAACGACAGAGAGGGGGAACATAGAGGGTAAGAGAGAAAAGGGTAGTTCAATGAGAGCAAGTGTGAGTTGTGGTATCTAGGGAGGTCGAATGACAGGGAAAAGTACACTTCATGGCAGGACCCTTAACAGCAATAACGTACAGAGGGATCTTGGGGTCCAAGTCCATAGCTCCCTGAAAGTGATGGGGGCTATGGGGAGAAGACAGGAGAATGGGGTTAGGAGATAGAGTCATGATTGAATGGCAGAGTAGATGATGGGCTGAATGGCCTAATTCTGCTCCTATCACTTATGACCTTATGAAAGTGACTACACAAGTAGGTAAAATGCTAAATAATGCGAGGTGTATGCTTGCCTTCATTAGTTGGGGCATTGAGTATAAGAGTCAGGAAGTCATCGTGAAGCTTTCTTGGAGTTTGGATATGCTGCATTTGGAGTATTTTTCTGGTTGCCCTATTAATGGAAGTGTGTGAAGGCTTTGGAGAAGGTGCAGAAGAGGTTTACCAGAATGGTGCCTGTATTAGAGGATATTAGCTATACGGAGAAATTGGGCACGTAGATTGCTTTCTCTGGAACCCAGAGACTATGGGGAGATCTGAGAAGTATATAAAATTATGAGAGGTAAAGATAGGGTAGGCAGGGAGAACTTTTTCTCAGGGCAGAAATGTCCAAGGCAAGAGTGCATAACTAAGCTAAGAGGAGCAAAGTTTAAAGGAGATGTTTGGGGCAATTTTTTTTACATAACATCTGGAATGCACTGCCAGGGGTGGTAGTGGAGGCCAACACAAAAGTGGCATTTTACGGACTTTTGGATAGGCATATGAATGCAGGAAATAGAGGTAGTAAAGTTCATATGAGGGTAAATGAGATTAGATTATTTTGACATTATGTTCAGCATAGATATTGTGAGCTGAAGGGCTTGTTCCTCTGCTGCACTTTTCCTACATTCTAAAACAATCTGAACCATTCCACTGTGACAGAACATAGAACAGTACAGTACAGGAACAGGCTCTTCGGCCCACAATATCTGTGATGAACGTGATGCCAAGACTAACTAAACTCATCTGCCCACATGATCCACATCTTTCCATTCCCTGCATGCCATGTGCCTATCTAATAGTCTCTTAAAAATCACTATCGTATCTGCCTCCAATATTTGCAATTTCCACCCTGGAAACTTCTGAGTGTCTACCCTGTTTATGCCTCTCATAATTTTATATACTTCTTCAACGTCTCTTTATATACTCCCTTCAACCTCTGCTGTTACAGAGAAAGCACGTTTGAAAGGGATCGAATATCTCTGGTGGCTGCTGAACTTTTATTATATATATATATGGTCTGCTACAACACATGCGCCACATGTGCTTGTCTAATATTTCGTATGGCATTGTAGACTTGCTTTTGATTGAATTAAGTTTACTCTTAACCACAAAGGTATTGACAGTCAAGTCCTGATACATGCAGAATCTTACAATGTTAAGCCCTTCTTGATTTATGGTATTGAAAGTGAATGAATAAATGTGGAAAGTCAACCAGGGTGAACCATCAGAAAGGTAAAACAGCAGCGATGCCATTTCTATATTAATTATATTTGGGACTATTCTTAATAATAAAGTCTGACATCCTGTTTAAATGTCAGTGGAAAATTGTGAATATTGTGTCCCCTGGTGTTGGATAGGACTGGATGAAGAAAAGAGTTGAAGAAGAGTGTGTTATAAAAGGCAGGGGATACATAGCATTTGTTACAAAATCCAGCAAGGAATCATTGACTAAATTAATAACATAGAATTGTTCACTGATATCAGAAGAGATCAGATGTCAGTGAGCAAGTTTGGAATACTGTAATGATAAAAACACAAAGTGCTGGAGGGACTCAGTAGGTCAGGTGGAGGAAATTGACAGCCAACATTTTGAGTCGGGTCCCTTCTTCAGAATTTGTGTTTCGCTCAAGGTTCAAGAATCTACAGTTCCTTGTGTATCCATAGTTTTATTACAGCATCTTTTTAATTAACCACAACTGATATGCATCATGGCATGGTACTGCAATTCCTATACACACAGACGTAAGAGGCTGCAGAAACCCAGCTTGGTACATCATGGGTACAGCCTTCCCCACCATTGAAACCACCTACATGAGGCTTCTCAATCCAAACCACCACCCATTGTTCTCCAGAGATGCTGCCTGTCCCGTTGAGTTGCTCCAGCACTTTGTGTCCTTTTGTGTATTAATCAGCATCTGCAGTTCTTTGTTTCTACCAGAAGAATTCAAAGTCTGGCACTAGAGGGTGAGAAACTGAAACAAATGCTGCAGTGTGCAAGAGGTAACTAGCTGGAAATTGGTGAGGCAGCCACAATATTGCACAGATAAAACTCAATGTATGCTTCAGTTATTAGAAAGAAAGAGGTTTAACTGAAAGCAGGAACTTGTTTTTATGAATGTAAGTGACAACGGAGAAATCAAAGGTAACATTGACGGGGGTTATCCAGCCTGGGAGAGAGACTGTGAGAACTGTAACTTTAGTTCATTCCCTCATCCAGTTAATCCTATATTTGTAAGCATATTACCAGTTATTTTGAAAAATCCAGTTAATTGCATGACTTGTTCTAAAGGGCAGCATGGAGGCGCAGCGGTAGGGTTGCTGCCTTACAGCGCCAGAGACCCGGGTTCGATCCTGGCAATGAGTGCTGTCTGTACGGAATTTGCACATTCTCACTGTGACCATGTGGGTTTTCTCTAGCCAGTCTGGTTTTCTCTCACAAGTCAAAAACGTACAGATTTGTAGGTTAATTGGCCAATAAAATTCAAAAATTGTGCCTAGTGTAGGATAGTGCTAGTATATAGGGATTGCTGGTCGGCACAGACTCGGTGGACCAAAGGGTCTGTTTCCATGTCGTATCTCTAAAATATGTCTAAAGACTCAGTCATTCCACAAGGGTCAGTGCCACATGTAGATTGGAGAACTGGAGCCAATACCGTGGTACCACCTCGATTGCTGGGTCAGACTGGCACTCATTACTTTTAATTGTTTCAAAGACACCTTCTATCTACCCTCATGACGCAGCAAAGAAAACTGGACATGCATTTCTGCCGAATTTTATACAGTTTATTTACTTCACTTTAAGTAATAGATTATATTTTTTTCTGACAAGCTGAAGAAATGGTGATTAAACAGGTATTGCATAAATTTACCAGCAGGTAGAGGTAATTATTTAAAGCAACCCTTGTGGACCGTCAGCACAGAAACATTAGGTTAGGCAAACTAAGTACCAATGTTTGACAATGGTAGTGTGCAGGGGGTCATCTGAAGTGAACGGAATTGGGAGTCTGCCGGGTACCACCCACTGCGTGTAGACCCGGGGAAACCCCCAAGGAGCCAAAAAATGGGTGCTAAATAGATGAGTGAGGTATCACTTAAATCCACTACCATAGTGTGCTCACTGCCATGTCTATATCAACAACACAAACGTCAGACATTTTCCCGCTGCAAAAGGCCCGCCAGACCCCCCACACAAAGGGCCTATAAAATGGGCTAGCATATAGACGAGCAAGGTACCACTCAAAAATAATGCCAAATGAACAAGTTGAGTTCATAGAGTACAAAATGGGTCACAAATAGTCCGCTGCACTACAGGTACCAGACACCCCAAAAATGGACACCCTAGACCCTGCTGTCCACCTGCTGCATTGGGCCTACCAGACCCACTAAATGGAGCCTTGGGCCCATCTAGGCTAGCTTAGATATTAAAAGTACCAGCTAAAACCAGGTTTAGATGATCAATCACAGCATAAGAAATACAAAATCACCCATGCCAGAATAATAATCCATTGCCTTGGTCCTACCAGACTCCATAAATAGTCTCTTAATTGCCCAACTGGGGGGAGGGGTCTGATAGGTACAAGGCAGCAGATAATTGCTCTGGTATCGGTCGTTTTGTATTCCTCAATGTGTGATTGATCATTTAAAGCAAACAGTTAGCCCGATGGCAAACACGTGGTCCAAAATTGACATTTTGGTCCCAATGTCATTTGTATATGACCCAATGTATTTTTAAAGTTTATTATTAATGTACTTGTGTAAGGAATGATTCATTAACACTCAAATGTAACCCTACCCCTCAGGAAGATTTATTTTCTTATGTTACAGTTACATTAAACCTTTGAATTAGAAAGATATTAACTTCAAATTGTGTAACAATAGTTGGAAGATGCCCAATAAAATGTTCTCTAAACGTATTGTTGTGAAATGCTGTTAAACTACAATAATCATTTCAGTTTCCTAACATTACTGAAAAATCAAAATCTCGAGGTCGCCATGATAACTGTATTTGAGGTTAGAGGACAAATTGAAAAGTTTCTTATGGCAAAAATAGAAAATTATTTCAGCTTTTGAAAGAAAATGTAAATGATTACTGTACCAACAGTTGCGCAAGTTGCTTTGGTAGTTTTTTCAAGCAAAACCTCGCCTCATTTACAAATAAAAATGGAAGCGATATGATGACCTAACACTAGATATGCAGCGTGGGTTACACAAAAAGCTGGAGAAACTCAGCGGGTGCAGCAGCATCTAAGGAGCGAAGGAGATAGGCGACGTTTCGGGTCGAGACCCTTCTGCAGTTCCTTCTTTAACACTAGATATGCAGCTGTTGGTATTTTGTATTTTGTATTTTGGTCTTTCAAAGGGAGTATGTATTGCTAAAACCACACAGTCATTCGAGTAAAGCTCACTGGCATTTTAAGGCGTCTAAAAACTGCTTAACCAGGTCATTTACCCTAAATCTTGATTTACAAAATGAACAAAAAATGCTTAATGAAATTAAATTACATGACTTTCTTAAGGTGGCTTGGACATTACGAAACAGCTCACTAACTTTTCTTCCAGTTAACATATTCTGTACTTCAATATGTTTACCTGAGAATAATTCTGAAAAGAAAACTGGGTCTGCCGTTACTCAGTTCTCAGATATGGCCATTTCAAAACAAACAGTGGCAAAAAGTCAACAGCTGGAACATTTTTTGCAATGAAAATTAGCTTGATAACTGTTTCTAAGTTTCATATATGTTTTAATATAGATTATATGATCTTCACAAACATGTGGAAAATTTAGTGAGTTGCATTTAGTGAGTTGCACATCGAGATGTTAAGAAAAATCACAAATATGCCCCAAAATGCTCATTTTTGCATTTATTTCTAGCTCATTGCGTGCTATGATTTCTATGCTACTAGTACTAGCTAGGTTTGGTAATTTGCCCAGGATAATATTAACCTGAACTGTACTTAAAAGCTTTTAATGGGAGAACAATGTGAACTAAAAATAATCTCCTTCAAAGCTTGTTCCTCCTTTTGAATGTAGAAAACTTTAAAAACCTAGGTCATCGAAGTATTTTTTCATTAGTTTAGTTCAGGGTGGTAAACCTAACAAACATAAATAACAAATTATCAGTTTATGAATCACTAAAAAATTTACATTATTGTAGCAATTATCTTCTTGATCTGTGATATAAGGTAAGTAAATATTGCAAATGTTCCACTGTGAAATATGCTAAGTAAATATTGCAAATGTTCCAAAATTCATACTTACATACATACAAACACACAGCAGGTGGTACCCGGCAGACTACCAATTCCATTTATTTCAGGTGACCCCCTACACACTCCAATAGTCAGACATTGGTATCTAGTTCGTCTAACCTAATGTCTCTGGGCTGACGGTCTATTATTTCATTTTAGTGAATATCTTGGTGAGGTCCAGTTGCTTAAAAGTTAAACTTCAAATTAAGTCAAGTCCGACAGAGATTCACCTGCACCTCCTCCAACCTCATCTACTGCATCCGTTGCTCCAGATGCCAGCTGATCTACATCGGTGAGACCAAGCGGAGGCTGGGCGATCGTTTCGCCCAGCCTCACCTCCGCTCGGTCCGCAATAACCAACCCGACCACCCGGTGGCTCAGCACTTCAACTCCCCCTCCCACTCCGTATCCGACCTCTCGGTCCTGGGCCTCCTCCACGGCCAGAGTGAGCAACACTGCAAGTTGGAGGAACAGCACCTTATATTCCGCTTGGGGAGTCTGCATCCTCTGGGCTTAAACATTGAATTTTCTCAATTCTGTTAACCCAGACTGCCTCCTCCCCACCTCTCCCTCAGCCCTCGGGCCCTGACATTCCTTCTCCATCTCCCCCCCCCCCCCCCCCCCCCCCCCCCCGTCGCACTAGCTTCTCATTTTCACACCACAAACAGCTTACAATGGCTTGTTTCCTTTATCACCAATACTTTTTTGCATATCTTTCATTCATTGTTCTTTATCTTTCCACATCACTGTTTATATCTCTTGTTTCCCTGATCCCTGACCAGTCTGAAGAAGGGTCTCGACCCGAAACATCGTCTATCTCCTTCGCTCCTTAGATGCTGCTGCACCCGCTGAGTTTCTCCAGCTTTTTGTGTAACCCTAAGTTTTAGTAAAGTTTAATTCTGTGCTAGAATGCCCCAGGAATTGCAGTAGCACTCTGAAATAACATATAACATAGAAAAGTACAGCACAGGAACAGGCCCTTAAGCTCATAATGTCCATGCCGAGTATAATGATTGATATCCCTCCATTCCCTGCATATCCATCTGCCTATCCAAATGCCTCTTAAATGCCACTGTTTTATCTACCTCCACCAGAACTCCAGACACTCACCATCCTCTGTGTATAAAACCTGCTCCGAAAATCTCCTTTAAACTTTGCCCCCTAGTCTTTGACATTTCCACCCTGGGAAAAATGATTCTCACTGTCTGCCCTGACTATTCCTATCATATGCTCCTATCCGGTCTCCCCTCCACCTTCGAAGTTCCAGAGAAAACACTCTCTCAAAATAACCTCGCAAAATATTGCTGGAAAGTGGAATATAATTTAACTGGAGAAGGCAGAAGGTTGACTAGTCATCTGACCAGCATGGAACAAAGTTGGAAAAATTTGCTGAAGGTTGTGAACAATAATCATAGAGCAGAGCAAGATAGACCACTCGGCGAAAAAGCTGTAGTGTGTTATGGGTACATTTTAGCGCCATCTTGGTAAGCAGACTTGCGAGATTCGTCATGGCATCTACATGTACTTCTACAAGCTCAGCTCACTGTTCTGCTGTAAATTGCTCAAATCGCCAAAGTAAACGACCCGACCTGTCATTCTTCAGGTTCCCCAAGAACAAAGAAAGGTGAGAAAATATTATTACTTCTATCGTTATTATTCTGTTCTCCCATCAACGGTCATGGAGAAACTAGGTTTGTTGGTACATTAGAAAGTTATGGAAACCTTTTTTTTTTACCACTCCGGCAAAGGTACTAGGGCATTTGGTGATAAAAATAGGCAAATACATTTTGGGGGGCTTTTTTTTTCTCTCATTGTGAGTTTTATGCGATTAAACCAGAAGAAATTCTCAAAGATGCACTTGTGCTTCAAAGTGCGCACACAGAGTAACAGGGTGAAGATTGCTTTGAGAAACTGACTGTCCTTAGAGGAAGCAGAGGGGGTTAGTCAAGTGGCAGAGGTGATGGAGTATCCACTTACAGCCCCTCATGCATTCCTGGGTAAGAATGTGAGTCATGTGGGCAAACGCAAGGAAATCTCTAAGGTGGAGAGAAAGAATGGTCATAATTAGGGCTAAAGGGGCCAGATGGATATGATCATGGTGGAGAATTGTGTCTAATAAGCTTTTCACAAAGTAAGGAGAAGAGTGATCATTTTCCAATCAAATGCAGTGACAAGAATCATCTGATGATAAACAGACTGCCAGAACAATTGATGAGGAGGCAGGAACAGTTTTTGTTGTTAATGAAATGGTTACAGTCAGAGACCCATAGATTTATACAGTTCAGAAATGGACCCTCATCCCAACTCGTCCATGCCAACCAAGATGCCCATCTAAGCCAGCCCTGTTCGCTCATGTTTGGCCCATACCCCACTAAAGGTTTCCTATCCTCTTGGTTTGGATGATGTGAAGTGCATTACACATAAATTAAGATCAAGCAGATTCTGATGTTTCAAATGGCAATGATCCCATGTATAAGGTCATGAGAGGAATAGAGATGGTAAATGAAGTGTATTTTACCCAGGGTAAGGGAATCAAGAATCAGAGGGCATAGGCTTAAGATAAGGTGAGAACGATTTAATAGGAACCTGAGGGGCAACATCTTCACATAAAAAGTGGTAGGTATATGAAATAAGCTGCTGGGGAAGGTAATTGAGGCAGATGTTATTCCAACATTTATTCAGGTACATGGATAGGATACGTTTAGAAGGATATGGGCCAAACACAGGCTATTGGGACTAATGTAGATGAGGTTTGTTGGTCGGCGTGGGCAAGTCGGGCTGAAGGTCCTTTTGACTATGACCTTAAAGGGAGCCCATTAAAATGTAATATTCACTTATGCAAGAAATCAACCAATGGTAATTTATGATGGAGTCTCACTTTCTGTGAAGAGACAGGTACTATTGCTGTGTGATTGCGCTGATTTCTGATGGCATGACCATATGATCTGTGTTGTCAGAAAGGCCCAGATATCACCTGGTATGATGATCATGAACCAAGCAATAGACGACTATCTACTGGGCCCATCATGTTTGAAATAGGTTTTGAAAATTAAGAACTGATGGGAAACTGTTCAGCCTATGAAAACTACACTCCAGATTCAAAGTCAGCCCCCACCTCTGGAATCAAGGTGCAATTGGCAGATGACGTTTATAGTTAAACTTGCCCTTGATCAGAGACCAAGTTCCAAACCATTGTCAGTTCTTTCACTGAAGCAAATGAAAGGATGGGGAAAGGTCCTCAACCAACCTAACTCTGCTGCTCTAATTAAGGTTTCTTTGGATAGCTCAAGAGCCTGCCCCGGGTGAAGATAGGCACAAATGATGAAATTCATCAATAGCTTTAATGCACCAGGACAGAAGTTGAAGATCAAAATTTCCAAACCAGCACACATGGTCTATAAAGCAGCAGTGATCGTTTACCTCCCGTATACCCCTGAGATTGGGACCACTTACGACAGGCATTCCCGGATAGTGAAGAAATGCCAACAACACGGTCTGTATTAAATTTTCACTGCAAGGATAATCAAAAGCAATGTCAGTGATTCTCCCAGTCCAAAACCCCCAACATTGAGGCCTGGTCTTACCCAGTTCAGCCGTATTGGTCATAGATAAAAACAAAAGAAACAATATAGTGCAAAGACAAAAACAAAGTCCGAAGTCCAAATGCAATCAAGAAAGTTCAACGTTTAGTTTGAGTTTGTAACTACAAAGGGATTATGCATTGGCTAATTGTGACAGATGTGTCATTGCTCATCTTCTTTGCATATCCTCGGGGATTATGCAAACTAAATGTAACAAAAAGCTAGTCCCCAATGAAGCAACTAAATGGAAGGAAACCTAGGACTGGTAGTATTAAATAGGGAATGCGCAGAGTAGGTTTGGTAGAAAGCACAGTGGTGTGGTGGCAGAGCTACTACCTTACAGCACCAGAGACCCGGGTTCGATCCTCACTATGGTGCTGTCTTCATGGAGTTTTTACGTTCTTCCTGTGATCGCTTGGGTTTTATCCAGGCGCTTTGGTTTCCTCCCAAACTCCAATAGTTCGTAGGTTAAAAAATTGTCCCTAGTGTGTAGGATAGTATTAGGGTACAGGGTGATCGCTGGTTGGTGTGGACTCAGTGGGCCAATGGGCTCGTTTCTAAGCTGTATCTCTAAAGTCTAAAGTCGCTGAGTACGTGCAATAAAAAAAAGGAGAAAACAACTGCATAGAGAATGAAACAAAAACCATTTAGACAATGAATGGAGTAAGGAAACAGAGGAAATAAGTGAATTGAAATAGATTAAACTGAGATGGATGAGATGAAATAATTGAAAACTTAACTGTTAACTGTTGCTTGAACAGTTCTGAAGAAATGATGAGCTCAGTTTTAACAATGACAGTCCTTGCAAAAGATCTATATTTTCTTTCCTGGGAAAAACATAAGCTTTTATGTACAAACCAACGACCGTAAGATATGTGGAATGCTCAAATGAACTTTAAGATCTGATCTAATAAACTAACCATCTGGTGTTTGTTCAAAAAAACGGGAAAAGGATATGGTATAAAACTAGAATAACCATATAACAATTACAGCATGGAAACAGGCCATCTCGTCCCTTCGAGTCCGTGCCGAACACTTACTCTCACCTAGTCCCATCTACCTGCACCCAGACCATAACCCTCCATTCCTTTCCCGTCCATATACCTATCCAATTTATTTTTAAATGATAAAATCGAACCTGCCTCCACCACTTCCACTGGAAGCTCATTCCACACAGCTACCACTCTCTGAGTAAAGAAGTTCTTGGTTCTTGGTTCTTGGTTACTTGGTCCTCCAAAATATTCCAACTGGAATTTAAACTGGAGGTGGTGAAGGGAGGGGTTTAGCCAGAGAGGGTTATTGGGAAGAAAGTGCCACTTTAAATTTAGTTGCATCTGGCTGGGCAACCGTGGCTTGGTGGATAATATTTCATGCTTTAATAGTGCGTGGCAAGAACAAATTGCTGTACACATCTGTCTTTGTGGCTGGGACCACAAATTGGATCGAATGCCCTCGTCTGCTCCTAATTGGTTTGGGCTTGGTGTAGGTCTTGTGATCTATGTCTAGCTGACCATTTAACATTTTGTAAAAACAGGTCAAACGGTGAGCTTCACGTCTGTCTTGGAGAGGGTTCCACCCCAGAGAATTCAGAAGTTTGGTGACACTCGCTTCTCTCTCGTAGGTGTTAGTAACAAATCGAGCGGCCTGTCTTTGGACACGTTCGATGGTTGAAATGTTTTTATCTGTGTATGGGTCCCAAGCTGCAACTGCGTAGTCCAGATGAGGTCTAACGAGGGTGAAATACAGCTTCTCCTTGACAGAAGCTGAACAATGATGGAAGTTGCGCCTCAGGAAGTTTAGGACACCTGTTGCTTTCACTGTTACATGATGAGTCTGACCATTCCAACGTAGATCATTCTGAAATTTGATGCCAAGATACTTGGTTTGTTTGGATTCTTCAAGGGTGACACCAAGTATGTTGTAAGATGTGATGCCTGGATTCCTCTTTCTGGTGACACGTATGGTTTCACATTTGGAAGGGTTGAACTGCATGCCCCATTGTTGTGACCACTCGACCATAGTATCGAGATCCTTTTGGAGAGCATCTTCATCATCAGCTGACTTAATTGGACGGTACAGCAAACAATCATCAGCGAATAGTCTGGTCGTACTTGCGACTTTTTCATGGATGTCATTGATGTAAAGCAAAAATAGGTGTGGGCCAAGTACTGTGCCCTGGGGTGTACCACTCAACACTGGGTGCCAATTGGAGCTCTTTACGTTCACACACACGCGCTGAAGACATTTTGTCAGGAAACTGGAAATCCATCGTTTCGTGTTGGAGCGAATACCGTAGAAGTCAAGCTTCCGAAGCAGTCTCTGGTGTGGGATGACATCAAATGCTTTAGAAAAGTCCAATACAACTAAATCCATGATGACGTTACTGTCAAGGTGCTTGGCCAGGTCATTTGTCGTCAGGATAAGCTGAGACTCGCATGATCTATGCCTCCTAAATGCATGTTGGTTGTCGGCAAGAATATTATGTTTGCTCACGTGAGCAATCAGATTACTATCAATGATATGCTCCAGCAATTTACAGCAAGTATTTGTTAGTGAAACAGGACGATAATTCGCTGGGTTGGTGGTTGAACCTTTCTTAAAGAGAGGAGTGATGTTGGCCTTCCTCCAATCCAGCGGTACATCGCCCGAGTCAAGCGATTGTTGAAAAATGAACTGTAAAACTGGAGCCAGTTCTTCGGCTGCGATCTTAGAATAGAATAGAATAGTTAGAATAGTTTCTTTATTGTCATTGTAACATGGACCATGTACAACGAAATTTAAAAATGTCAACCAGTCAGTGCAACATTCAAACCATAAAAGCTAACGATACATACAAGGTAAAATATTAAAAAAGATAAACAACTAAAATAAATATGAAATATGAAAATAGCACGCATAAACACCCAACCCTACATCCTTCTGGGGTTACACAAAAAGCTGGAGAAACTCAGCGGGTGCAGCAGCATCTAAGGAGTGAAGGAGATAGGCGACGTTTCGGGTCGAGACCCTTCCTACATCCTTCTGTCGATTTCACAGTGTACCAACCACAGTCCCTTAGTCCCTGCGTTCCTTGGCGGCTACATTTAGTGCCTTTATAGCAGTGGGGTAAAAACTGTTTTTAAATCTGTTTGTCCTTGTCCTTGTAGATCTGTACCGTCTGCCTGACAGCAACAGTTCAAACAGGGAGTGTCCGGGGTGGGAAATGTCCTTTATAATATTCTGGGATTTTTTGATGCAGTGGGAACTGTGTAAGTCTTCCAAGGTAAGGAGAGGGCAGCCGACAATCCTCTGGGCATTGTCAATGGCCCTCTGGGGCTCTTTCCTCTGAGCTGCTGTGCAGCTGGTGTACCACACGCATACACAGTAAGTTAGGATGGCTTGAGGGCTTGATTTTGTATCTGATCTGGTCCAATTGCTTTTGTGGTATTAATGTTGAGCAATAACTTCTTGACACCTTAAACCTCAATTTTAATAGCAGGCATATCAGCATATGGGCTGGGCGGAAGGACTGGAAATGATGAAGGCTCCACATCTTCCCGGGTGAAAATGTGTTGGAATTGGTTCGCAAGAGCTTCTGCTTTCGCCTGGTCCTCAGTGATCAGGCAGAAGTTCCCCCTCATGTTACCCCTAAACTTCTGTCCCTTAATTCTCAAATCATGTCCTCTTGTTTGAATCTTCCCTACTCTCAATGGAAAAAGCTTATCCACGTCAACTGTCTATCCCTTGCATCATTTAAAGACCTCCATCAAGTCCCCCCTTAACCTTCTGCGCTCCAAAGAATAAAGAGCTAACTTGTTCAACCTTTCTCTGTATCTTAGGTGCTGAAACCCAGGCAACATTCTAGTAAATCTCCTCTGTACTCTCTTCATTTTGTTGACATCTTTCCCATAATTTGGCGACCAGAATTGTACACCATACTCCAGAATTGGCCTCACCAATGCCTTGTACAATTTTAACATTATATCCCAACCTATACTCAATGCTCTGATTTATAAAGGCCAGCACACCAAAAGCTTTCTTTACCACCCTATCGACATGAGATTCCACCTTCAGGGAACTATGCACAGTTATTCCTAGATCCCTCTGTTCAACTGCATTCCTCAATTCGCTACCATTTACCATGTATGTCCTAATTTGATTTGTCCTTCCAAGATGTAGCACCTCACACTTATCAGCATTAAACTCCATCTGCCATCTTTCAGCCCACTCTTCCAAATGGCCTAAATCACTCTGTAGACTTTGAAAATCTACTTCATTATCCGCAACATCACCTATCTTAGTATCATCTGCGTACTTACTAATCCAATTTACCACACCATCATCCAGATCATTGATGTATATGACAAACAACAGTGGACCCAACACAGATTCCTGAGGCACCCCACTAGTCACCGGCCTCTAACCTGACAAACAGCCATCCACCATTACTCTCTGGCATCTCCTATTCAGCCACTGTTGAATCCATCTTGCTACTCCACCATTAATACCCAACAATTGAACTTTCTTAACCAACCTTCCATGTGGAACCTTGTCAAAGGCCTTACTGAAGTCCATATAGACAACATCCACCGCTATACCCTCATCAATTTCCCTAGTAACCTCTTCAAATAATTCAAGAAGATTAGTCAAACATGACCTTCCAGGCACAAATCCATGTTGACTGTTCCTAATCAGACCCTGTTTATCCAGATGCTAATATATATTATCTCTAAGTATCCTTTCCATTAATTTGCCCACCACTGACGTCAAACTAACAGGTCTATAATTGCTAGGTTTACTCTTGGAACCCTTTTTAAACAATGGAACAACATGCGCAGTACGCCAATCCTCCGGCACCATCCCCGTTTCTAATGACATTTGAAATATTTCTGTCATAACCCCTGCTATTTCTACACTAACTTCCCTCAATGTCCTAGGGAATATCCTGTTAGGACCTGGAGACCTATCCACGTTTATATTTTTCAAAAGTGTCAGTACTTCCTCTTCTTTGATCCTCATAGTTTCCATAGCTACTCTACTTGTTTCCCTTACCTCACATAATTCAATATCCTTCTCCTTGGTGCATACCGAAGAAAATAAATTGTTCAATATCTCCCCCATCTCTTTTGGCTCTGCAGATAGCTGACCACTCTGACTCTCTAATGGACCAATTTTATCCCTCGTTATCCTTTTGCTATTTATATAGCTGTAGAAACCCTTTGGATTTACTTTCACATTACTTGCCAAAGCAACCTTATATCTTCTTTTAGCTTTTCTAATTTATTTCTTAAGATTCTTTTTACATTCTTTATACTCCTCAAGCACCTAATTTACTCCATGCTCTCTCAATGGAGCGCGGCTCACCACCAGCCCTTCATAAGGGCCACTCAGGTAAGTACAGGCAACCTTGAGTTGGTTGTTCCTGCTGTTTTGAGTATTTTTTCTCTCCAACAGGAACACGGATAAGAGGAGTACGGGCCGCAGGACGTCCGAAAGGAGTCGCCGGCCACCTATCCCGGAGCCCTCTTCAACAGCAGTACCCGCTAGACGGGCCGGGAAAAAGGCGCGCAAGTCGGGGAGCCCTGTATTCACAGGACCTGACCCACCGACACAGCTGAGCACTAGCGGGGATCCCGAAGAGAAGGAAGTCGGTACGGCGCCGGAGCAGGTAGACCCTGACTCCATTTCATTATCACCAATGGGATCGTTGGCTGATACGAGCAAACGGGGTTCACGTGCTGCTGCACGGCCCTTCTCCCTGAGCCCTCGTGGAAGAGCCAGGGATAGAGCTCGACAACCTAGCCCTTTTCGGGCAGAGGTTTCAGGAGGGCCAGTGTAGACTCACCACCTAGTTGGACCAGGAAGAGTCGCACAGGTGGAGTCTCGCCACGGTCACCGCTTCCCCCGTTGGCGGCAGGATGGGACCGTACGCCGTCTGGGTCCAGGAAAAGGACAGTCGGCAAGCCCGCGCGGATGTCGGGTCACCACGCTGCGGCGTTGGGTGCCAACCTCACACCGCATATGCCCTTAGAGGCAGTCGGGCCTAGCTCAGCCAAAAGGAGGCGCATGAGCAGATCCGCGCGGGAGTCGTTCAGTTTCGCTGAGGCGGCTGGAAGCGACATTTCATCTCGACACCAAGATTACCTCGACAAGGTACGGGCCGATGATAGGAGCCTCAGAAGTTCCTTCGGGCATGAGGACTCTGACCGCCCGTTCTCGCATGACGAAGGGCGTATTGACCGGATGGAGAGGATGATGGAACAAATCCTGCAGCAAAATCAAAGGCTGGAAACATTCAGTTCCAGGGGACTCATGGACATATCCCCATCATCAATGGATAGCATGAGGCAGCCAGAAGAAGAGGAGATCTTGGTCCACGCACCAGTAGCACCTGAGGTCCCTGAGGAGGAACTCCTGGACGTGGCAGCCAAGTTTGCGTTACCCGAATCATCGGGACAACCCCTCAATACCAAACTGGCCGCTACCATTGATTTCCTCACAAACCATCAGCTACAGGAGCAGGTCCTTGCGGAGGCCATGAACAGACACAAGGCACCGGGTAATTGCAACTCGCTCAATGTGCCTATTGTGAACATGCCTATTTGGGGCAATATTAGCCCGGGCATTAGAGCACAGGAAGTGAAGTTACAAAGGATCCTGAAACTGCTCAGTCCTGGGATTACCGCTTTTGCGAGGTCGGTGGACGGTGTGGATATGAACACCGAACAGGAGGATACTCTGGCACTGCTATGCAACACGCAATGTGAGATAAATGCGTTCCGGAAAAGCATTATCAAGCCTACATTAAACCCCAAATTTGCGGGGCTATTAAGAGCACCCCCAACACCACCACCCAGACAGCTATTTGGAGAAGACCTCCCGAAGCAGGTCAAGGATTTAGATGACCATGCCAAGACAGTGGGTCTTATGAGGTCACACACCTTGACCAGACAAACGGCCAGGAAAACACCATATTTCAGCCCACGAGGTCAAACCGAAAGGCCAGCAAGGACCTACGTTCCGGCGCCTCCGCAATATCAACAGCCCAGGCCTTTTTTAGGGCAAGGCCCGCAGCGGCCAGCATGGAAAATGCGGGCTCCGCATCACCAGCAAAACCCAGCACCTCCACGTCCCTCCAAACATGTCAGGGACTGCCGATAACCATGAAGGTAAGGCGGTCTGGATTTCATGCACTTGCATGTCTAACCTCACATGTTGGGGGTAGACTACGGTTTTTTAAGGAGGCATGGGAAACCATCACTTCAGATGAGTTTATCTTACAAAGTATTCAAGGCCATGAGATTGAGTTCATAAATGGTCAAATTCCTCCACCTCAGCATATGCCGAATCGCAAATTTGCACTTTCCAGCAAGGAAACAGCAGTAGGCTATGCTGACTACAAGGGAAAGGCGTGATAGAAAGAACTATACACGAACCAATTGAATTTGTATCTAACATATTCACAAAAACCAAGAAAGATGGAGGATGTCGGGTTATTATAGATCTAACCCATTTGAATACTTTTGTAAAATATACCCATTTCAAAATGGACACGTTCGAAACAGCCAAATCTTTGATTTCTGAGGGCTGCTTTATGGCATGCATTGATTTAAAAGATGCATACTATTCAGTATTCATTCGGAAACATCACAGGAAGTTCTTGAAGTTTACCTGGATGGATCAGCTTTGGCAATACAAAGCTTTGCCTAATGGGCTTACCACAGCCCCCAGATTGTTTACTAAATTACTCAAGCCAGTGCTGGCAACACTGAGGAGGCAAAATCACATGGTTATGGCTTATCTGGATGATATCCTAATCATTGGAAATACACTGGAATCAGCAAAATTGGCAGTCTCAGCCACTGTGGAAATATTTCAAAAAATGGGATTTATTATCCATCCAGATAAATCAAAGTTCTGTCCTTCACAGATCATGGACTATCTGGGATTCACGGTGGATTCCAATCGCATGATGGCCACCATACCAGCTAACAAAGTTGGGGATATCATTCAAGCATGTAAGAATCTGGTCTGCGCCAGTATACCATCAATTAGACAAACTGCTAAGGTGATTGGGAAAATTGTAGCAGTTTTTCCAGCTGCTCAATTCGGACCTTTGCATTATCAAAATTTGCAAAGATCCAAGATTTCAGCGTTAAAATTGAATGCTGGACATTTCGATAGACCTATGCAGCTGCCTCTTAAGACAAAAATTGAGTTACAATGGTGGATTGATAATATCCATAACTCATTTAAACCCATCATTGTGCCTCGTCCGGTGGTATACTTACAAACAGATGCAAGCTCCCATGGCTGGGGAGCTACGGACAACTACACTAGTTGTGGAGGCAGATGGGACACCCTTGAATCTATCCTGTTGTTATCACAAGGGATAAATTATTTGGAGATGCTAGGAGCATTCCACGGACTTAGAGCTTATTGTTCAAACTTTACTGACACTCATGTCTGTCTCCAAATAGATAATACCACTGCGGTGGCATATCTAAATCATATGGGCGGTACCAGGTCAATTTCATGTGATGAATTGGCAAATACAATTTGGCTCTGGTGCATACAACGGAATATTTGGATTTCAGCTACCTATTTACCAGGTAAGCTCAATACAGTGGCGGACACCAGGTCACGGAAATTTAATGACAACATCGAGTGGATGTTAAATCCCCAAATATTTGCAAAAATTACAGCCAAATTTGGTAAACCGGATATTTACCTTTTTGCGTCACAGTTGAACCATCAGGTACCAACATACGTATCATGGGAGCCAGATCCTGGGGCAATGGCGATGGACGCTTTCTCGCTAGACTGGGGGAAATGGTTTTTCTATGCATTTCCTCCATTTTGCCTCAACATTCGGGTATTGCGGAAAATCCAGTCAGATGCTGCTAAAGGCATTCTTATCATACCCGACTGGCCTACTCAGCCATGGTATCCGGTGGTCCATGATATGATCAGTCAACCATGGGTCCTTTTCGAGGGTTGCCCACAATTGGTGACGAACCCTGCTTCAGGGGAACAACATCCCTGCCACAGTCACTTAAAATTATTGGCTTGCAGGTTCTGAACAGACCACTACTGCAGTATGGTCTATCATCAAGGACAATGGATACAATTGGAGCATCATGCAGGGAGTCCACAAGACGGCAATATCTAACGCATATCAGGAAATGGGAAACCTACTACGGCCGCTCCAACATTGCATATGACTCCGTTACTATCACAGATGTGCTGGAATTCCTTGCGGGGTTGCATCATGACGAACACCTGAGCTACAGTGCCATCAACAGTGCCAGGAGTGCGCTATCATTCTACCTCGATATTGAGGTAGGATCCAATAAGCTGGTGTCCAAACTTATGCGGGGAATATTTATTTCCAATCCGCCAAGACCTCGTTACAACGTCACCTGGGATATTGGGAAAGTACTAACCCTGCTCAGGACGTGGTCGCCCATGGAAGGGCTTGAATTGGACAAACTCACCCTGAAGCTGGTGATGTTATTCGCATTTCAGCACAAAGGGTACAGACACTTCACAAGGTCAAGATTGACAGAATGATCTCTACCCCAGAAAAAGTAATCTTCTTTGTTGATGAATTACTTAAGCAGCATAGACCTGGATACACAGGGCTGCAGCTGAAGTTTCCAGCATACCCCGCTGATGCAAGGCTATGTTTAGCCACCCATATCTGCCACTATATAAGAGTGACGCGGAAATTAAGGGGAATGGAAAAATACCTGCTAATCAGCCACAAAAAACCTCACCATAGAGTGACAGTACAGATGATCTCCAGATGGCTCAGGATCGTCTGGAACGAAGCAGGTATTGACACTAATGTCTTTAAATCCCATTCCACCAGGGCTGCATCGACGTCGGCGGCAAAGGTCATGGATGTGCCCATGGACCATATTCTTGCCACAGCGGGATGGGCCAGAGAAGCCACCTTTCAACGGTTTTATAATAAACCTGTTACCGCTCCTGTATTGTTCGCAGAGGCCGTGCTGAATGCGGGTCGAGAGCATACAGATACTCCCCAGTGAGGGTTTTTTTCTTTGTTGTTATTAATAAATATTATTATTTTTCAGTACAAGCAGTCTGAAAATTTGATTACTCCTATCCATCCTTACAGTGGCGTGTGTGACAGCATGGACGTTGTCCAGGGTATGAAATCACAGAGCTTTGAAGTCTTCACGAAGTCACTCACATGACTCTGAACTGAAATAGTAAGATTAAACATGAACTTACCAGTTTGAAGTTTGATCTTTATTTTATGAGGAGTTGCGATGAGGGATTTCGTGCCCTCCACTCCCAACCCTCGATCATAAAGTCAACTGGTAATTAGAGTCTCTTCAATCTTACTGTAACAAGTCATTTCTTTGTTTGTTGGTTCTGTGATTCCACACCGCTGCTTTGAAGAATGTCGTGCATGCGTGCTGGCGGGTTCTTCACGAAATCCCTCATCGCAACTCCTCATAAAATAAAGATCAAACTTCAAACTGGTAAGTTCTCGTTTAATCTTACTATTATCTTTTTCTTCTTTCTCCCCTACATGTTGGGTCTGAGTGCTTCCGTTCTCTGCCTCCTGCCTCACACACTGTCTACTAGCTTTCTCTATTTGAGTCCGTCTCCCCAACCATTCTAGTTTAAAGTCTCCCCGCCAGGATCTTGCCTTTGCAAATCTCCCCGCCAGGATATTGGTCCCCCTCGGGTTCAAGTGCAACCCGTCCTTTTTGTACAGGTCACACCTTCCCCAAAAGATGTCTCAATGATCCAGAAACTTGAATCTCTGCCCTCTGCACCAGTTCCTCAGCCACGCATTTATCCTCCACCTCACTCCATTCCTACTCACTGTCGCGTGGCACAGGCAGTAATCCTGAGATTGTTACTTTTGCGGTCCTTCTCCTTAACTCTCATCCTAACTCCCTAAATTCTCCTTTCAGGACCCCTTCTCTTTTTCTACCTATGTCATTGGTACCTATATGTACCACGACCTCAGGCTCCTCTCCCTCCCATTTCAGGATATCTTGGACACGTTCAGACACATCCCAGACCCTGGCACCAGGGAGGCAAACTACTATCCGGGTCTCCTGACTGCATCCACAGAATCGCATATCTGACCCCCTAACTATAGAGTCTCCTATTACTATTGCCCTCCTCTTCTTTTCCCTACCCTTCTGAGCAACAGGGCCTGTCTCTGTGCCAGAGGCCTGGCCGCTGTCGCTACCCCCAGGTAGGCTGTCCTCCGCAACAGTACTCAAACAGGAGTACTTATTGCCAATGTGTACAGCCACCGGGGTACTCTCTGGTCTCTGCCTCTGCCCCTTGCCCCTCTTAACCATGACCCACTTGACTGCCTCCCG
Source organism: Raja brachyura (assembly GCA_963514005.1). Next base: position 74,868,449 of record OY740786.1, read on the forward strand.
TGGTCTCTATAATTCCTCTCTATGATCTCCTCACTCTCACTGACCAGACAGAGTAATCAAGCTGCTGCTCCAGGTTCCTAATACGGTCCCTTAGAAGCCCCATCTCGACGCACCTGGCGCAGATGTGGACGTCTGGAAGGCTATGAGACTCCATGACTTCCCACATCTGACATCCAGAACAGTAAACTGCCCTGGCCCTCATTCTCCCCCCTTACACAGGATACAATACAAAGTGCTGCAAGAAATCAGCAGGGATCTGACTCCCAATCAGCTGCTTCCTCTAGTCCACTTCCACCAATCAGCGGCTTCCTCAAGGCCACTTATTTTGAAATGTGATAAACGTTACAGATTGGTTATTCCAACCGCTCCTGGGCCTCTGTGAAACAGCCCCGTGTCCGTTTTTGAACTCACCGCCCGGACACTGCTCCTCCCACTCCAACAGCTCTTGGGCCTCTCTAAATAATACTATTTAGAATAATAGCACTAAATCGGTAGCTGTGGCTGCAAGAGTCATGAGTGTTTAATTGTCATATGTACCAATAACAGAACAATGAAATTCTTATTTGCAGCAGCATTACTGACCTGTAAACACAATAATCAATACACCTAGATAATAGATGGTCTGAAGAAGGGTCCCAACCCAAAACGTCACCTATGCATGTTCAAATATTATCTGATTTGATCAGATAGCATGCAAAATAAAGCTTTTCACTGTACCTTGGTACACATGACACTAAGAAGCCTAACCTAAACCAATGGTGGGTCTACAGATGGAGCAGATAGTCAGGTGAACTCCATCTGACCTTCAGGACATTTAAACTTCCATCTTTGGCAATGTGTGCACAGAAACTCCAAGACCTCCTGAAATAATAGCGACTAATAACCAACAATTCATTGTGCAACTATTAACCCAGCACGGTTTGGCCCAATGCATACAGGAAGTGAGTGATAAATAATATGTGAAGTTGCGTATAACAGGCTATGTGTTGCTTTTGTTCAGTCTAGAATTAGACGGGGATCAACAAATATCCTAAACTTGCAGGTGGCTGTAAGTTTAGTTGGTTTCAAAATGTTTGAAAACACTGCATAAACTGGTTAAGAATTTATTACATTTCTTTATTTAAAACATAAAACAGTACAGCACAGGAATCGGCGCTTCAGCCCACAATGTTTGTGTCAATTCCCTTCATTCCTCCATTCCCTGCATAACCGTATGTCCATCCAAAGGCATCTTAAATACCACTATCATATCTGCTTCCACTGCCACTCCAGGCAACACATTCCAGGCCACTTTGAATCTCTGTCTAAAAAAGCGCCCTGCTCATTGCTTTAAACTTTCCCTCGCTAATCTTAAATCTATGCCCTCAAGTCTTTAACATTTCAACCCTGGGAAAAAGGTTCTGACTGTCTACCCTATCTATGCCTCGCTTAATTTTAAATATTTCTATCAGGTCTCCCCTCAACCATCGATGCTCCTGGGTAAAGAATCCAGGTTTTTCCAAACTCCTCTTATTGCTAATACATTCTAATCCAGGCAGCATTCTGGTAAATCTCTCTCTGCATCCACACACTTCCTGGGGGATCTGAACTATATACAATATTCAAAATAAACGGAACTTCTATAAAGCTACAACATGACTTCCTGACTCTTATACCCAATTCCCAAACCGAAGAGGGCAATCTGCCTTCTTTACTACTTTATCTGCTTATGTTGCCACTTCTAGGAGGCTATCGACTTGCACTCCAAGATGGAATGGAATACTTTATTGTCACATGTGGCAAGGCACAGTGGAATTCTTTGCTTGCATTCTCTGGGTTTGCAAATAGCCACCACCTACAGTACTGACAAAGTTAAAAAATACGCCGGGTCTTCCTTTGTTCCTCCAATGCTGCCGAGACTCCACCTCTGCTGGGACCACCACTGCCGAGGCCTCACCACTGCCGAGGCCTCACCGCTGCCGAGGCCTCACCGCTGCCGAAGCCTCACCGCTGCCGAGGCCTCACCGCTGCCGGGATCACTACTGTCGGGACCAAACTGCCGAGACCCCACCACTGCTGCCGAGACCCCACCACTGCTGCCGAGACCCCACCACTGCTGCCGAGACCCCACCACTGCTGCCGAGACCCCACCACTGCCGAGGCCTCACTGCTGCTGCGACCCCACCACTGCCGAGACACCAGCACTGCTGCCAAGACCCCACCACTGCTGTCGAGACCCCACCACTGCTGCCGAGACCCCACCACTGCTGCCGAGGCCTCACTGCTGCTGAGACCCCACCGCTGCCGGGACCACCACTGCCGAGACCCCACCAAATCCGTATGTCTGTAGGTACCGATGTACATGAAAAGCTTTTGTTGCGTGCTAACCCAGACGTGTAAAGACAATACATGATTACAATCGAGCCATCCACAGAAAACTTAAGAGGGTGGGCGGAGGCAAATAACAGAAGCTGCAGAAAAAATATCAAGAGCTCAAGATTATAGAAAGCCTTGAGAATCAGAAATCGGGACAGGGAATCAACATTTGTAAAGGCAAAGAAGGTGTGTGAGAAAAGACTGGCAAGAAGATTGAAAGAAAAGCCTTTGTTTTTTTTTACAAATGTTCTGAAAAGAACCAAAGAGTATTGAGCAATTCCTACTGCTGACCTAAACAGTTGTATGTTTGAAAATGCAAAATACATGTACTATTCTGGTTGGAAAATTTACATCTGCTTTTACAAAACAGGAGAAATGATGTTGGCGTTGACATTTTGTAGTATTTTCCCATAAGTCTAGTGTCCCACTCCCCGACTCTCAGTCTGATGAAGGCTCGACCCGAAATGTCACCTCTTCTTTTCTTCAGAGATGCTGCCTGACCCGTTGAGTTACTCCAGCATTTTGTGTCTATCTTCAATGTTCCAAGCTTTTCAGGATCTACAGATACATCATGCTTCATTGTTGGAACCATGATTAAAGAGCTTGCTGATTAAACCAAACTTGGGTGAACGGTTTGATAGTAAGGAAGAATGTTCTAGGCTTCATGAAGGTAGAAATGGAATTGTTTGGTGGGCACGAGAAGCAAATATAATGCAATCCAAATAAGGTGAGCTAATATGGGGAAAGCAAACAAGATGAGGAAAATATCAGAATAAATGGCTACAGGTGTAGAGGAAAAGAGAGATTGCTAGGACTTGAGGGCCTGGGCTATAAGGAAAGGATGAGCAGGCTAGGACTTTATTCCTTGGAGTGCAGGAAGATGAGTGGTGATAAGATCAGAAGGGGAACAGAAAGGGTAAATGCACAGAGTTTGTTACCCAGAGAAGGGGAATCAAGACCCAGAAGACATAGGTTTAAGGTGAGAGGGGAAAGATTTAACAGGCACCCGAATGGCAACTTTTTCATGCAAAGGGTGGTGGGTGCATGGAACAAGTTGTCAGAGGAGGTAGTTGAGGCAGGCACTATCACAACATTAAAAATACATTTGGATAGGTACATGGATAATAAAGGTTAAGAAAGATATGGGCCCATCAAGGCAGGTGGGACTAGTGTAGATGAGGCATTGGGGTCTGGGTGGGCAAGTTTGGCCGAAAAGCCTGTTTCAACGCTGTATTACTTTATGACTAAGATTTAGGTCACGTTAGAAATATGTAAGATAATTGTCGTACGACCAACTTTTATCTTTATGATATCTTTATTTATCTTTATGATATCTTTATTTCGAAAGATTAAAAAAAAGAGAAGAAAAGAAAAGATGAAAATTAATAAATAAAAGGAAAATTATATATATACATATACATATATACATATATATATATATATACACATAAATACATACACACAAACATACATATATATATATACATACATATACACATATATATAACATATATGTACATACATAAATTAAAAAATCAAAAGCCAATTTCAACATAATACACATTAGACTCGTTCAGAAAGGGATAGGAAGAAGCCTATGCTTGTCAAGTCCTACCCCCATTGGTCACCATTAACAAATGCAAAATTCAATAAAATAAACTGAACAGACAATTCAAATAAAATTACTCCAATCAAGCTATTAATAAAAAAAAGAAGAAAAAAAAAGAACAAAAGAACAAGCACCATTAACATCTGTGAGATTTACATTCTCCTTCCTCATTACTGTACTTGTCAAGGATATATCTTTTGTACATTTTTTAAAAATGCATTTTATTCATACTTTGTTTAATCGATTCGTCAAGACCATTCCACAAAACCACCCCACAAATGGAAATACACATACGTTTTGTATGTGTACCCAACTTACTTGTGTACCCAAGACCTCTTGCAATGAACCCTAATGTACCATTTGCCTTTTTAAGTACTAGCTTCATCTGCTTGTTTGTTTTCAGTACCTGATGTACATGGACACCCAGAACCCATTATACATCAATACTTCCCAATCTTTTGCTATTTAAGTAATAATCTGTGTTTCCGTTTTTCCTACCAAAGTGAATAACTTCACATTTATCCCCATTATATTGGCCCTTCCATTGATTGACCCACTCACTCAGCTTGTCTGTGTATTGACTATGAAGGAAAAGGCTGCAAACAGCATAGCCTGCGGACCTGCACTGCAACACTGACTGCAACGTCAAGATTTTAACTTTAAGCCACACATGAACGGAAGCTCAGAGGTTGTTGCTAGTTTCACAGTATTGTATTCATTGCTCATGCAAAAATCTAAGTTAATACGCTTGCCGTTGACTGCAATGTCACATTTGTACTTGGTTAACATATTAATAACTTACTATTAGTGAGCCTTTTACAGAAGGAAAACAAAATACAAGTAAAATTATGACCTTTGTACAGAGCATATTGATGAACGCTGATATAAACAGTGGAGATAGAAGAGCACAGGTCTCTCAAGGCTGGGCTACTGTTGGAGATGGACATTTTGTCCGCATTTGAGGTCCAGTCTTGGGCAGCTAACCTAGATTAATTTACTTTAGTTTATTATTGTCACAAGTACCGAAGTACAGTGACAAGCTTTTCTTTGCATGTTATCCAGTCAAAGAAAAGACAATACATGAATACAATCTAGCCGTCCACAGTGCACAGATAAAGGATAAAGGGTACAGCATTTAGTGCAAGATAGAACAATGAAGTCCAATAAAGACAGATTAAATATAGTTCAATACTCCGTAGGTCTCTATGTTCCTACTGCGATTCACTAAACCTTGAAAGTAAAGAAAATTATTTGGGACAGTCAAGTTGGCTTTGTTCATGGGAATTTGTGTCTCATGGATTTGCGTGAATCGTTTGAAGAATGCTGGGTTTTTAGCGAAACCTACGACAAGGTCCCGCATGGCAGAGTAGTCCAGAACGTAAGATCACATGGGATCCAGGGTGAGCTAGCCAGTTGGATACAAAATTGGAGTAATATAAGGAGTCAGAGAGTGGTAGTGGAGGGCTCTTTTTAAGACCACAGGGTTGTGATTAGTGGCCTGCATGGGTTCCCTATTGTTTGACATATACAGTAACGATTTGGATGAGAATGCATTTCATAAGCGGTAGATCTGCAGATAACATCAACATTGGTGGTGAAGTAGACAGTGAAGTAGACAGTGAAATGGGTTGTTAAAGATTAAAATCTGATCTAAGCAAATTGGAAAGCAGGCAAAGGAAAGGCATATAGAATTTAACTCAGAAAATTCCAAAATGAGGCAGAGAAGGGCAAAAAAGTCCGAAGAAGGATCTCGCCCTGAAACGTCACCTATCCTTGTTCTCTGGAGATGCTGCGTGATCTACTGATTTATTCCAGCATTTTGTGTCCTTTTGTGTATTAACCAGGGTCTGCAGTTTTTTGTTTCTACAAAATGTGGCATTTGGGGATGTTAAACCAGAGCAGGTCTGGTACACAATGAAAGCCAAGGTCCTGGAGAGTTCTGTATAACAAAGAGACCAAAGGATATAAGTACAGTTCCCTGAAAGTGGTCACGCAGATAGACATGGTGATAAAGAAGGCGTATGGCACTCTTGCCTTAATTGTTGAATACAAGAGTTGTGCAAGGACATTGGCAGAGCTGCCAACTCTCACACATTGAGTGTGAGCATCACGCATTTCGTCCAATTCTCACGCTGATCAAAGAATATATCACGCTCTGTTGTGAGAAAGTTTGTGATCAACGAGAATTTCAAAACTAATATCAACTGCATGGGTCTGGGGTGTTGGAGAGCCGGGGCAGAGGGAGGGATGGAATCAGAAGCAGCGGTGGGGGCAGATATGGATGGGGAGACGGGGCTGGCGACTGTTTGACGGGCTGGCGAATCGCTCGCTGCAGCTCCGGCCATGGAGCAGCCTCATTGCATGAGTCCCGGGCCGTCGGAGGTGTCGGAGGCGTTGCGCCGCTGCAGTGTCGAATTCGCCCTGGTGACCGGCATGTACCAGACTGCGGCTCAGTGCATCCTGGAGGACAACCAGTGGCTGCTGGAAGTTGGTACCAAGCACTGGGTAGAAGCGGTGGAAGGTAGTGGCCGTCAAATGGGGGGCGTTGGAGAAATCATCCTGCTTGCCTGCTAGATTTTTACTTATTGTAACTGCAGGAAAAATGTCGAGGGAGTTCAGAACCAGGGGTCACACAGTTCAAGAATAAAGGGTAGGACATATAGGACTGAGATAAGGACAACCTTACATCACCCAGAGAGTTGTGAATCTGCAGAATTCTCTGCCACAGAAGGCAGCGGAGGCCAATTCACTGGATGTTTTCAAAAGAGAGTTACATTTAGCTCTTGGGGCTAGCGAAATCAAGGGATATGGGGAAAAAACAGGAAAGAGGTACAGATTTTAGATGAACAGCCATGATCATATTGAATGGCAGTACTATCTTGAAGGGCCGAATGGCCTATTCCTGCACATATTTTCTATGTTTCTAAGCTTGAGTATATGGCAATAAAACTCGATCACTTGATTTTGAAGCATTCATGCATGCATGGTTCAGGTATAATGTAGTCACCGAGTGATACAGTATGAAAACAGGCCCTTCATCCCAACTTGCCCACACCTGCCAACATGTCTCAGCTACAGTACCTGCTTTTGGTCCATATCCCTCCAAACCTGTCCTTTCCATGTATCAGTCTAACTGTTACTTAAATGTTGGGATAGTCCCTGCCTCAACTGCTTCCTCTAGCAGCTTGTTCCATACACCCACCACCCTCTGTGTGCAAAAGGTTACCCCTTATAAGTTACCTCTTAAAAATACTTCAAACAAAAAACATTGAAATCATACTTCTACATTGCACTAAAACATGATATTAATACATCAATACGTCACTCCACTCTCTCGCCTGGTACCCCCAAGGCCAGTGATCAGTGATCGCTCAGCCCCCCCATTTTCAAAAACACTCCGCGGCCCCTGGTTCAGACGGAGGGCACTGCCAGATGTGAGCGTGGAACTGAGGCCAGTTGTCCATGATGTCTGGATCCCAATGCTCAGTGCTTCGTGTTTTGGAGTTGGCTAATGATATTGATTTGTAATTAGCCTGATTTATAATTAGTTGACTAAACCTTAATTTATTAATCCGGAATATCCAGGGGGATGGGATAAGTGTAATATTGAAATGACATGCAAGGTGTCAGGCGGCATGTCATAAATATATATACACATATATATATATATATATATATATATATATATATATATATATATATATATATACACACACCTACATACACACATACATACACATATCCATACACACATACACACACACATACACACATACACACATATATATATATATACACACACACATATATATATATATATATATATATACACATATATATTATATATATATATATATATATATATATATATACATACACATATATATATACAAGAAAGGGCATATTTTAAAGGAGTGACAGATATACTTGCAGGGGAATGTGTGAGGAGGTTATTATTTGTCTATAGTTTTAGCTTGAACCAGGACACCTGATGAATCAACGTTTAATATAGTAATTGTGCTGATACTGACTCCAACCAACCACGTAATGAATGTCATCCATTACGGAGGTTTTATTTTTCTGATGCCATTTAAACTTCACTTGGATTTCAATCACTTAAATGTAAAAGTAACTGGGAATGGGGAGCATTGGAACAAATATTTCCCCTCGGTACATATTAACTGTAATATAATAATGTATGCATGTTGGTAGATGCAATCAAAACCATATAACCATATAACAATTACAGCACGGAAACAGGCCATCTCGGCCCTTCAAGTCCATGCCGTACAACTTTTTTCCCTTAGTCCCACCTGCCTGCACTCATACCATAACCCTCCATACCCTTCTCATCCATATGCCTATCCAATTTATTTTTAAATGATACCAAAGAACCTGCCACCACCACTTCCACTGGAAGCTCATTCCACACCGCTACCACTCTCTGAGTAAAGAAGTTCCCCCTCATGTTACCCCTAAACCTCTGTCCCTTAATTCTAAAGTCATGTCCTCTTGTTTGAAACTTCCCTATTCTCAAAGGGAAAAGCTTGTCCACATCAACTCTGTCTATCCCTCTCATCATTTTAAAGACCTCTATCAAGTCCCCCCTTAACCTTCTGCGCTCCAGAGAATAAAGACCTAACTTATTCAACCTATCTCTGTAACTTAGCTGTTGAAACCCAGGCAACATTCTAGTAAATCTCCTCTGTGCCCTCTCTATTTTGTTGACATCCTTCCTATAATTGGGCGACCAAAATTGTACACCATACTCCAGATTTGGTCTCACCAATGCCTTGTACAATTTTAACATTACATCCCAGCTTCTATACTCAATGCTCTGATTTATAAAGGCTAGCATACCAAAAGCTTTCTTTACCACCCTATCTATATGAGATTCCACCTTCAAGGAACTATGCACGGTTATTCCCAGATCCCTCTGTTCAACTGTATTTTTCAATTCCCTACCGTTTACAATGTACGTCCTATGTTGATTTGTCCTGCCAAGGTGTAGCACCTCACATTTATCAGCATTAAACTCCATCTGCCATCTTTCAGCCCATTTTTCAAACTGGTCTAAATCATTCTGTAGACTTTGGAAATCCTCTTCATTATCCACAACGCCCCCTATCTTGGTATCATCTGCATACTTACTAATCCAATTTACCACCCCTTCATCCAGATCATTGATGTACATAACAACAAAGGACCCAACACAGATCCCTGAGGCACCCCACTAGTCACCTGCCTCCAGCCCGACAAACAGCCATCCACCATTACCCTCTGGCTTCTCCCATTCAGCCACTGTTGAATCCATCTTGCTATTCCTGCATTTATACCCAACAGTTGAACCTTCTTAACCAACCTTCCATGAGGAACCTTGTCAAAGGCCTTACTGAAGTCCATATAGACAACATCCACTGCTTTACCCTCGTCAATTTCCCTAGTAACCTCTTCAAAAAATTCAAGAAGATTAGTCAAACATGACCTTCCAGGCATAAATCCATGTTAACTGTTCCTAATTAGACCCTCTTTATCCAGATACTTATATATATTATCTCTAAGTATCTTTTCCATTAATTTGCCTACCACTGAAGTCAAACTAACCGGTCTATAATTGCTAGGTTTACTTTTAGAACCCTTTTTAAACAATGGAACAACATGCGCAGTACGCCAATCCTCGGGGACTATTCCCGTTTCTAATGACATTTGAAATATTTCTGTCATAGCCCCGGCTATTTCTACACTAACTTCCCTCAATGTCCTAGGGAATATCCTGTCAGGACCTGGAGACTTATCCACTTTTATATTTTTCAAAAGTGTCAGTACTTCTTTTACTTTGAAACTCATAGTATCCATAGCTACTCTACTAGTTTCTCTTACCTCACATAATTCAATATCCTTCTCCTTGGTGAATACCGAAGAAAAGAAATTGTTCAATATCTCCCCCATCTCTTTTGGCTCTGCAGATAGCTGTCTGCTCGGTCTCTCCAATGGACCAATTTTATCCCTTGTTATCCTTTTGCTATTAATATAGCTATAGAAACCAAATAATTTTTTTATCATTGTAGTGTTATGAATGCCATAGAAAATATTATGTACTCTCAAGATCACATTAAATAGAATATTATTGCTTAAATATATAGTTATTTGGACTTTGCATTTCGGAAAAGTCCCAGCTGAGAGGAAGACAGCAAAATACTGAAATATTGGGGGAGAAAATGATTTCAGGACAGTTTGTTAGGAAAATGAAGGAAATGGTAACAGAATACATACAGCTGAGTGAGTATAATTTTATGGATGAGAAATTGTGTTCAACTAATTGATGACTTATTTGACAAAGTAACTAGCATGTTAGATAACAAGGAAGCCAATGGACATAGCAAATTTTGTTATACGAAATTTGGTCCGTGAAGTGCCCCATAAAAGATTACCGCATTAAATAAGCACCTGTGGATTTGAACGTAATAGGTTAAGTCCAGGAGGTCAGATATGGGCCTTTGTGTGTGGGCCAGATATATTGTCAGTGCAGAGGGGCTAGGAGCAAGGCCAAGTGTGCATCCAGAGTCAAGGTCTGGAATAGTACTAGAGGTGCAGAAAAGATTTGCAAGGATGTTATTTGAACTGGAGAGCTTGAGTTACAAGGAGATTCTTATATCCTCTGGAAAGGCTGGAGCTGTTTACCCAGGAGCGAAGGAAGCTGGGGGGGAGGGGGGAGGGGGGGCTAAAAATAATGAGGAACGTAGGTGAGGTGGACTGTTACAGTGTTTTTCCAAAGGTAGAGCATCTAAAGCTAAGGTTAGGGTGAGAGGGGAAAAAATTAAAGACGACCTGAAGGAAATTATTTTACATGAAATTCCCCAAAATGCCACACTGGATCAGCAGTGATAAATACACCATACAGCAGAAATAATGCATTGCACTTTGGTGCCAACAGTGGATGCCAAAGGCAGAATACATTGCACAATGTAGAACCAAAGAACTGCAGTTCCTGGCTAATACACAAAGTGCTGGAGCAACTCAGTGGTTAAGGAAAGCAGCATCTCTGGAGAACATGGATAAGGTGTTGAGAACCTTCTCTATCCATTTTCTCCAGGGATGCTGCCTGACTTGCTGAGCTACTCCAGCACCTTATGTCCTTTTGTTTTTTTTTATATACATTACACTGCCACTGAGATGAGACATGTTCAAACTTACATTTCTAACCATGCAATTTTTCAGTATTGTGAATGAACACTCTTTCACATCAATGGATTTAAAAAAAACAATATTTATTGCAGAATATCTATGTGGTTAATTCAGTTGTTCGACAGCTTGTGAATTTGTGTCTTGCCTTCAGTGATAAGTTTCAACATGTCGGTAGAAACTGAACACTGTATCAAATATGATAGACAGTTCAAACATTGCTGCAACTGAGCAATTAGCTTGAGCTAATGGGAAAGCCACCTGTCCTGAGAGGCTTGCAAGCAAAGAGCTTAAAATAGTTAAAGAAGGAACTGCAGATGCTGGAGAATCGAGGGTTACACAAAAAGCTGGAGAAACTCAGCGGGTGCAGCAGCATCTAAAGAGCGAAGGAGATAGGCGACGTTTCTGAAGAAGGGTCTCGACCCGAAACGTCGCCTATCTCCTTCGCTCTTTAGATGCTGCTGCACCCGCTGAGTTTCTCCAGCTTTTTGTGTAACCCCCAAGAGCTTAAAATACATCAGTTCAGGATGGAGGTCAGTGGGTTGAAAGTGGTTGATGTTTCTGCAATTTAACACCCTGACTCCATGTCTAAACTATGTCCTTCCCCCACGACTTACAAATATTTTAGTCATATAATTTGCCACTTGCTCCCTGAAGCAAACGCCTTGGATTATTTGCAGTAAAGAGCAAATTATTATTTTTAATAGAGTTATTAATAAAGCTGTTTAAATTCTCTCCAGAGATGCTACTTGACCAGTTACTCTGGCATTTTATACCTGTCTTTATTAAGAAAGCTACTGTATCTCCTCTATATTATTTTAAATATTTGATTCATTAACCTGTCAACTCCCAAGACGCTTCTACTCTGCGGCTGTGGAAAGCATCTTGTCCGGAAACATTACAATCTGGTTTGGGAATTGCTCTGCCCAGGACAAGAAGGCTCTGCAGAGAGTAGTGCGTTCGGCCGAACGCACTATGGGAACTTCTCTCGCCCCTCTGCAGGAACTATACATCAGGAGGTGCAACTCCAGAGCCAATAAGATAATGGGAGACCCCTTCCACCCCTGCAACGGACTGTTCCAGCTCTTACGGTCAGGCAAACGCCTCCGTTGCCATGCTGTGAGAACAGAGAGGATGAGAAGGAGTTTCTTCCCAGAGGCCATTCGGACTGTAAACTCCTATCTCACCAGGGACTAACTCTACTAACACTGTACCACAATACCACCCACAATATTTAATATGAAAAATAACATGTGATTCTGTTGGTTGTATGTTTGTTTGTTTTTTGCACAAAGTCCACAGGCACTGCCACTTTTCATTTCACTGCACATCCCGTATGTGTATGCGACGAATAAACTTGACTTGACTTGGCTTGCATTCATGATGCTTCAAATGCTGCAGTTAAATGCAATAGATGGTGAAATTAAGCTGGCTTCCCAAAATACATATATTTGAGTTTTTTTGTTACCTTCTGCTCCTGCAGTCCAACCATAAGACCATAAGGCATAGGAGCAGAATTATGCCATTCAGCCCATCAAATCTATTCCATCATTCACTCATGGCTGATCTATATTTCCTTCTCAACCCCATTCTCCTGCCATCTCTCCATAGCCTTTGATGTCCTTATTCATCAAGAACATATCGTGGTCAGTGAAACTTCCACCTTAAAAATATCCATTGTATTAACTGATAAGGTTCACTTCTTAAAAAAAAGACAAAATACATTGACTTAAGACTAGCTTTACTTTTACGTCAGATGGAAGTGGCTGGAGATGCTTCAGTCCAAAAGTATCCAGTGATACTTCTGGTTCTCCCAAAAATACCATTCAATTTGATAAAGAATCCTGGGGTCTTTTATACAACAAGAGTCACGTACACCGAATATCAGGGGCAGTAGGTGATGTCCCAAGAAGCACCAGCCAAGTCCAAATATGGAGTTGTTTTTCACCTTTTGCTTGAAATCAAGCATTTAAAGACATTAGCCATAGTCCCAAGATGCAACAGTCCAGTCCTAACAATGAGAGAGAGAGAGAGGGGGGGAGAGGGGGAGAGGAGAACGGGAGAATATTCCAGGCACACACGGCACTGAACACACAATATGCATACCATGCAGGCTAGGCTACATCATATATGTGCATAGTGCATAATGCCTTGCATAACACTGTACAAGTGAGTAACAGAAGCAGGCAGATACGGTATAGTCACATAGATCTGTTTTGCCTCGTACTTTGTGTTGTTAACGTGTGCCCGCGAAAGAAAAATAACAACAAATAGCACGTAGGAAGCATTTTTGAAAATTTTAGGAAACACCATCAAATTTGGGATTCTATTTCAGGAATTTGTGGTGTGGAAGAACTGCTGGATCCTCTCCAATGCCAGCACATCCTTCGTTAGATACAGGGCCCAAAACTGCTCACAATATTCAAAATGTGGCCTCACCAGCATCTGATAAAGCTTCAAATATCGCTGCCATGCTTTGCAAATATTTTAATAAGATGCTTCATCGATTACTACCTGGAACAATTGCAACACTTTATTTTTAATGTACAGCAAAAGTAATAAATTTAGGAAAGGACCACATATATTACACTTTCTTAAGATGCCAGTGCATTGGAGAGGGGCAAATTGCTTAACTACTCTGTCAATATCGAAGAATGCTGTGCTAACCATTGCAAAAATAAGATCAAATTTCTTCCCCAACATACTTAATATACCTTTTATCTGTGGGATGATAGTCACAACAAATAAAGGCATAGATCTTTTTAAATGATGTCCTCTTGCCATGAGTAGCAGTAGCCTGAGCTAACAGGATGTGCAGCAAATCTAAGGACATTCACAGAGTGCCAGTCGTGAAGGTGTAAATACTGTTGTTCCACAGACATTCAGCATATGTTTGCCTCACAGACCCATTTGTACTCCTTAGGCAGACACATCAGATAGAATTTTAATATCAGGACAGACATAGAATAGTACAGCATAGGAACGGATCCTTCAGCCCACAATGCCTGTGCCAAACATGATACAGAGTTAATCTATTTCCTCACCCTGTACATGCTCCATATCCCTCCATTCCCTGCATATCCATGTGCCTATCGTACTAGCCTCCAGCACGACCAGCATGTTCCAGGCACTTTCCATTCTCCGTGTTAAAAAACTTGCCCCGCCGATCTCCATTAAAATTTACTGCTCTCATTTTAAAACTATGTCCTCTAGTCTTTTACATTTCCACCCTGGGAAAAAGGTTTTGACTCTTCACCCAGTCTAAACCTATCATAATTTTATATACTTCTATCAGGTCTCTCCGCAATCTCTGATTTACCAGAGAAAACAGTCCAAATTTGCCCAACCTCGTCTTATAGCTAATACCCTCTGAACCAGTCAGCATTCCGTTACATCTCTTCTACATCCTCTCCAAAGCCTCCACATCCTTCCTGTAATGGGGCAACTAGAACTGCGCACAGTACACAAAATGCAGCCTAACCAAAGTCCTCTAAAGCTGCAACATGACATCCTAACTCTTAAACTCAATGCCCTGACTGATGAAGGCAGGCACACAATGCACATTCTTTACCCCTCTATCTACTTGTATTGTCACTTTCAGGGACCATGGACTTCAACCCCACAATCCCTCTATACATGAATGCTGTTAAGGGTCTTGCCAATAATTATATCCTTCCCCTTATATTCAACCTCCCAAAGTGCGACACCACATATTTGCTTAAATTAAACTACATCTGCATTTACTGTATGTAGGTGATCTATATCCTGCTGCATACTGTCCGCAACTATACCAATTTTGGCATTGCCGACAAAGTTACTAAGCATACCAGCTACGATCTGTCCAAGTTCTTTATATATGTCACAAGCAACAGAAGTTTCATATAGATCATAACTTCGCTGATCATAGACCTCTAGGCAGAATAACACCCTTCCACCACAACCCTCTGTCTTATATGAATAGGCCAGTTCTGAATCTAAACAACCATATCACTGTGGATCCTGTGCATCTACATTTTCTGGGGCAGTCTACCATGAGGTAGACTTCCTGGCCAAATGACTTCCTGGGCATTTGATTAAGAGTATTTATTAAAGGGCTATTGATTTCCGGGCTATTTTCAGTTTTAATGGAACAGGAAATGGTGTGACCACTAAATTAAGGCCTTCATCCATTATTTAATAAGATCGGGGTTAATTTGATTGTAATCTCAATGCTGCATTCCTATTTACATTAGATTATACAGTAATTCATTAAACTATGCACCCTTTCCACAGAATAACCTAGTGAAACACAATATGATTAAGGAAAGAATGCAAGACATAATATATAGATAGATGCCAGTTAAATGACCACTCATATCCCGGTCATCTTTCTCCCTTCAGACCAAAGATACAAAAGCTTGAAAGCACCTACCACCAGATTCAAGAACACCTCCTTCCCCACTATTATCAGACTCTTGAATATGACTTCTCATAAAACTTCCCATCTGCCTCGTTGCCAGCTTTGCGCTTTTTTTATCTGTACTTTCTCTGTAGTTGTAGCACTATATTCTGCACTCTGTTTATTTTCTCTCTCTAATTGTGTTGTACTAATCTATCGCATGATTTCACTCACACATCATATGAATGGTGTGGATAGCTGGCAAAAAAAATGTTTTTGTTATATCGCGGTACACATGACAATAATAAACCAAACCAAATTTACTTTAGGTTGTAAGATCAGAATCACTGTTGAAAAACAATAAACATTGAAATGTGACTTTATTTGTCATAGAATGTCTTCCGTTAAGATATTTGGTTTTACATTGTGCCTTTCTTTAAGATGTTGCAAAAACATTGGAAGCCTTTTAGGTACTTTTTAAGGACTAAGCATGTTGTAATGTAGAAAACACAGTAACCAATTTGTGCGCAGCAAGGCTTCATAAGTTCATAAGTTCTAGGAGCAGAATTAGGCCATTCGGCCCAACGAGTCTGCTCTGCCAATTATTCATTGTTAATCTGTCTTTCCCTCTCAACCCATTCTCCTGCCTTCTCCCCATAACCCGATACCGTTCAAGAATCTGTTAACCTCCACCTTAACATATCCATTGACCTGGCCTCCACAGCCTTCTATGGCAATGAAGTCCATTGATTCACCAGCATTTGACTAAAGAAATTCCTCATCTGCTTTCTAAAGGTATGTCATTTTACTCTGAGGCGATGGGCTCCAGCCCTAGACTCTCACATTTGTGGAAACATCCTCTTCATGTCCACTCTATCCAGGCCTTTCACGATTCAGTCAGTTTCAATAAGGGGTCCCCTCATCCTCCTAAACTCCAGCGAGTACAGGCTCTGTACCAAACCCTCATCATATGTTAACCTAATCATTCAGGTTCATTCTCATAAATTCCCTCTGGACCCTCGCCAACGGCAGTACATTTTTCCTCAGAAAAGGGGGCCCAAATGAGGCATGACGAAAGGAAATGACCAAATAAACAGGTCAAAGTTCAATGTTAGTTGGGAGAGGAACTTTGGAACTACTGCTGATATTTGGAATGGTGCCATCTGCTACACCTGCAACCTGGAATATTAGGCTTGATTTGGCACACAGGTCACCGAGATAACATTTATTCTCACAGCCAGCTAATATTAGCCCACAGTCATCAGTGATTTGCGTTATCGCGCATGTAACTGCCAAAAACGTCTTTATTTATTGATTCACAACGTGAAAAATTATGGCAACACTACCATCTACTGCCTGTCCCTAACTGGCCTTGAATCAAGGTTGTAAATTGAGAGCCAAACACATTGGTGGCCCTGAAGGAACAAATGGGCTAGACCAGGTAAGGATAGCATAGAGTTCATTCTTTGACAAACACGATTGTACAGGATGGATGTTTACGTCAACCATGTTATTTTATTGGCTTATTGGTTACAAAATCGCCAAGTTATTTAATTCCTGTCATGGTGGGATTCAGATTTGTCTGCCTGTCCAGAGCTTTGGCAGCTGGTCAAGTAACTGAACCACTACACAATCACAAACCAAACATACTTTAGCTTTCCTTGCGACTTGAGTAAAACATTTGCTGATTGATAAGATTTTATCTGCATGAGAACAGCAAATGAGGCAGGTAGTAACTTCCAAAATGTGGAGTTTCTTGGTAAAGCTAAAATAATTGATGTATTCTTGTTCCTGTATTCTTGTGATAAATAAATAGTACTGTGAAGAATATGCTTCCGAAAATGAGTGGGAAAGGGAACAGACATTCGTTGCAAATATTTTATTGAGATGATTTCCCAACTGTTAAAGGCAACAACTGCCTCACAATGTTTTTTTTAAAATAAATAACAAAGAAAATAAACCCAGCAATAGGGCAAAAATCTGACTTTAAAGTTTCTAATATGTAACATTTTCAATGAAATTCAATAGGATAATTGTTCAATAGTTCTGTTGAGAAATATTTGAAAGACAATTAAATTGCAAGTTTCAACCAAATAGGCTGTGTAAACATGCATTTGACGGAAAGATATCCTTTAAATAATTAGAACGAGGATTATGGTGAATGATCATTGAGTAAAGAAAATGAAAGTTTTGATTCTGTAAAAATGTCATAATATTGCTACACATTTAGATCCATCAAAGGTTTATTGTATTCTTTAATCATACTATATAACTTAACAGATCTATTCCATGCCTATCTCAACACATCAAAATAACTGGACATATTTCCAAGATACAGGAGCGAGCTACGTTGCTAGTTTTAACACCATACCTTAGTATGGATATAGCATGCATGCCTTCATTAGAAATTGGGTAACTTAAATTTAGCCACTAGGATGCACAAAGGATTGTAGTCCTTGTGCAGAATCAGCCCAATTAAATGGACTGAAAAACAGCTCTGTAGGAAGGAACTGCAGATGCTGGTTTATATCAAAGAGGGACACAAATTGCTGGAGTAACTCAATGGGTCAAGCAGCATCTACGGAGAAAAAGAATATGTGACATTTTGGGTCAGAACCCTTCTTCAGGTTCCGACCTGAAATGTCACCTATTCTTTCTCTCCAGAGATGCTGCCTGACTCACTGAGTTACTTCAGCATTTTGTCTCTGTAAAAAACAACTAGGTTGTCTTACATGCAAATGATCAATTCTATCAGATAATCAGTCAGGTTTAGCCATGTGCAGGATTATTTTTCCCTGGTGATATATGTTAAAACATGCAGACTTTTAGTTCAAATAATATAACAGGACTTCTCCTGTTCTACCTATCCATCTTGAGAAGATCAGTGGAGACCACACATTTATAGAAATTAGATTTCAGCTAATTGTTACCAAAGTTAGAGAAGCTGAGCAGGTGATCCCCAGAGGAAATCCATTCCTGCTTTGTCAGAGTTCATTATTTTAAAAGGAAAAATAGTTCCTCTGAATGGTTTCATGCTATCATTAGCACATGAAAGCTGGCAAAATAACCAGTCGAGGATTCTGCTTGTCACTGCTTCATATCTTAGTCAGAAGAAAATTAATCCTTCAAGAACAGAAAAATATAGCCACCAGTCAAAAATGAAGTTGAGAGATTCCTAAACAATGTATGAAAAAAGTAATGTGTTGTTGTGAAACACAGACGAGAAAGAAATGGAGATTGTAGATGAAATGTCTAGACCCGTTACTGTGACTCTCCATTTTCCTCCATAGATGCTGTCTGGCCCAGCAAGTTCATCCAGCAGTTTTTTTTCACAATAGAAATGTCTGATCTAACCCTGCAAGTATTAATGTCCTTGCCAGGAAGCAGACTAGTTTGCACATGCCACTCATTAAAATTCGCAAAAGACACTTGTTTTATGAATAACAAAAGAAACTACACTTGATTGTAAATGGTGAGTCACAGAATTCAAAGTTCTGTTAAGCCATGATGGAAATGTGATGCTTGGAGTATCTGCTGAAGATGACCAAGAATGAAATAATGATGATAGACACAAAGTGCTGGAGTAACTCAGCGGGTCAGGCGGCACCTCTGAAGACAAATAGGTGACGTTTTGGATCGGAACATTTCTTCAGACTGTGTATGGCTAAATCTGATCAGAAATGCTGCCCGACCAATTTCTGAGTTACTCCAGCATATTATGCCTATCTTTAGTATAAACCAGCAACTGCAGTTCTTTCCTACACAGTGAAATAATGATTATAGTTGGCATCTACCGTTTTCTTCTCCCAAGGGAATATCCTGAACTGTGCAGGACACAGAAATATATTTTATACAAACTGTACTGGAAGTCACCCACATTATTACCATCACTGCATCAGACCCAAACAAAATTTACATTAACATTCACAAATTAAGCCAAAGTGATTAAGTACTTCTGCACAGTATACTACAGAAGTATTGAAAAGCACACATCTCTGCAAATATGGGACAAATTAAACTGAAGGAACACCAAGATGCATGATACACCGGGACATGCCACCATGAAGCAGTTTGGAGAAATCCATGGCCAAGACAATTTATCTTTCAAAATCCTGCAAAAATAAATGAATTGACTAAAATCCATCAGAGATGAAACAAATGATTGCAAATCCAACCTCCACGATTTAGCAACTTAGGAAAATACTTGAAAATATTTTAGCTCCCGTTGTCTAACGTTTAAGTATCCCTGCCGTCAGAGCTAAGAAGTCTTGGAGAGGCCATACAGTCTGTCGTGGCTGAATGGAATTAGTTTAGTTTATTCTAAAGATTATATAAAGTGGTGTCTTCTAAAGCATCACCAGCACACAATACCTTGAGTAGGTATTTATTAAAATGGTCCAAGCAGAGGATGTTGGATACAGGACATTTCACCTAAGGTTTCTGGCATACCCTGTTCTTAGTTGTTATAATATAATGAGGATTTGAGACATTTCTTGTGAAGATCATTCAGTCAATCTTTATGAAAAATCTAAAATGCCCAATTGACTGAACCACCATCATCACTGATAGCAACTAGAATAGGGTCATATAAATTATTATGAGTGAATATAAGATAAATGGATTTCATGCACTAACAACACACATTACACAGTCATGCAAATTTCTTCACTTTTAGAAAATAAACATGTCTTTGCTTTGCCCCTTCTATCACCAGGGCTTCTAATAAGGGAGCAGTAATTTATTGCAATGAGAACAGTTGTCAAATAACAAAAAAGAACAGATAGTAGTTGTTTGGTACAATTACTTCAATATAAGACCTGTAAATGATATTTTTTGGCTGAGAACAGGAACTTGCTTTCCAACCTCACATTCATTCTATCCTATAGCTGTTGATTAAATGAATAAAGATGTTCACTTATTTGTCCTCTTGTTGGTTTATTGACAATTGGTGCATCCCTTTGACACCAGTTCTGGGCTGGAGCTATACATGACAACTGCACACAAATGATTTTAATAATATTAAATGATCAGAATTTGCAAAACAACCCACTCTATTTCATTCGCTAAGAAGCTGCATTGAACCTTTTAGACTTGTTCACAAATGAATTTCCTTTGTCATTAATCTACATGAACGGGTAAATATCATCACCCATTAATAATTTGTTTTAGTGTAATAATCAACACTATCATTTTTGTGTCAATAGACATTGAAAGTAATATCAGCAACCTAAAGATATCCCTAAGATATCTATCTACCTCTTTGGACGTTTGTAATGATTGCATTCAGATGTTTCTTAATATTTGCCTTTGGAGAAATCAAAGAAAATCAATTCCTCATTGTATAGCTATCAATTGATTATAAATTGCCAAGCAAAACAATACTAAACGATTATTTAGAATAGGATAATTATTTTTTCAAGGCTTATTTTTTCAAGGCTTAACACAGCAAGGCTTTAAAATAGTTGGTTTGAGATTATGTTTTGTTTTTTAGCAATTTCATTTTTGTACCTGCTTCTAAATTGTTAACAAGTCTAAAGATTGTTCATGGTATACAAATATGAAGATCATATCACCAGAATGATGTTCGAAGTTGCATTGTAAAAAAAATCATTTCTAATGTGTACATTTGGCAAACTTTCTTCGCATTAAAAGCAGTGATTTCTCATTTTTAATGCACAGGATTTGTCTTTTAATCATAATGAATTTGAATGGTGTGGCCAGCAAGAAGGAACAACAAGCCTGCCAGCAAGGAGAAAAATATTCCAATGGGAGCAATTATGAAAGACCATCCATACTGAATGCTCAGCTCAAAATCATAGCAGATGTTTGTTCTCTGCTTCTGAATGTATTCTGGAATATCAATGACAGTTTCGATCCAGATGACATACATAATGACGAGTATCGTGAATAACATACCTGAAAGATAAAGAAAGAAATGAATTAATTCTCTTTTGGTATATTATGTTTTTGAAAACTATGTTTACTCTGATCTGTTACAGCCATCAGCCTGGAGTAATGGATCTATCAACATTCTCCCCCAACATGATATAAAATTAAATGTACTGTAGTTGTTGACTGTATATATTTGAATCTGGAAGGGAACAATTGTTAAAAGAAGTTTGAATACAGAACAAAGTTGAAGGAAACCTTTTTCCCAGGGTGGAAATGTCCAACACTAGAGGGCATGCATGGCTATTAGGTAAGAGGGGGAAAGTTTAAAAAAGATGTGCAGGGCAAGTTTTTTTACATAGAATGTGGTGGGGGCCTGGAATGCACTGCCAGGGGTGGTGGTGGAGGCAGTTACAATAGTGGTGTATAAGAGGCTTTTTGATAGGCACCTGGAAATGCAGGGAATAGAAGGATATGGATCATTTACAGGCAGATGAGATCAGTTTAACTTGGCATCTTGTTTGGCACAAACATTGAGGGCTGAAAGGCCATTCCTGAGCTGTCCAGTTCTATGGTCTATGAAACAGGCAACAAGGGATTGTCCCTGCTGTTTTTAGCAGAAACTTCAGGGAGAAAGCCGGGAAAAAAAATATTGGGGATGATTAGAAATCCAAGGAATGTGAATATAATAACAAAACAATTTTTATTTCTTAAATTGGACAATCATTTTAGACCCATAGATTCATCGAGATGAGTCCACCACTTCAAGCTAATCTTTTGGCCCATCTATACTAATCCATTTGCCTGCATTAAGACCTAATTTTGGGACTGGCACATCAAAGGTTGAGGATGAAGATCGTCTCCAATAATTTAGAGTTCAGATTACTTCAGAGAAGATTTAGTAGGACTTTGCCAGGACTCAAGCATGTAAGCTATAGGATAAGGTTGAGCAAGCTATTGGACTCTAGTTTTATCTGTTAAGGCTGCCCAGTTTTCCACTGCAAATCATCTTCTTCAGTATTTTCCTCGATTCTTCTTCACCCTCACTCCAACAATATATCACAAGGAATGAATCAGCTGCTTCGGGCATTTACTTTCTATCCCTCAACCTAGTAGCCAAACCTCTGAAGATCTCTTCAGCAATTGCTTGGAACATGCACTTATCTCAATTTTTTCTCCAATCTCTACACATGTACCTTCTGAGCTCATTTTTCCAACATATCCACCTTGTGATTCCCTGGCCTAATTCCCATTCAACTAAATACTGCACAATTTGTGGGCGGCACAGTGGCGCAGCAGTAGAGTTGCTGCCTTACAGCGCTTGTGGGTTTTCTCCGAGATCTTCGGTTTCCTCCCGCACTCCAAAGTCGTACAGGTATGTAGGTTAATTGGCTTGGTAAATGTAAAGATTGTCCCTAGTGTGTGTAGGATAGTGTTAATGTGTGGGGGTTGCTGGTCAGTGCGGACCCGGTAGCCCGAAGGGCCTGTTTCCTCTGTATCTTTAAAACAAAAAAAAAAGAATTTCTCTTCTTTTCCCACAGTATTACAAACATCAGTGAAAATTATTCTTCCTCAGTTTTTGTCCCCTTCTTCTTCAAAAATACCTTCACTTACCATCCTCTCAAAAACTAAACCCTCGACCTGTCCAACTTTGCAAATATATCACCAATTTTCAAGCCTCCAGTCCTTCTGCAAATGTTTTGGAACATGTTGAATCCTTCTTAATTTATACAGCAACTAACTCTTTCCAAACTCCTTGTTTGAATCCTTCTGTCAAGTTACCACCCACCACATAGCCAGTGCAGCTCTTAGTAATATTACTTATTACACCCAATGTGATTATAAGAAAAGCATTGCATTCCGCCTTAATCTCCCTGACTGAAGTGACTATTGACAAGAAGTGAACACACTTGCAATCTCAATATATCTCTTTATCTCAATCTCAATATCTCTCCTTACTGTTTCTTTGGTTCAACTAACATTTTTCTTAAAATATGCAGTCACGTTTTGTTTGCGGCCATGCAGCCTGGGACATTTTGCTATATTAAAACATCTATGCAAATGCAAGTTGCTGGTTCAGTAATGTCCTGCAGGCAATGGAACCCTCAGCAGCCTATACACAACAGGAATTCCTACACCGAAGATAGACACAAAAAGCTGGAGAAACTCAGTGGGTCAGACAGCATCTCTGGAGAAAAGGAGTAGGTGATATTTAGGGTCGAGACCCTTCTTCAGATTGAGAGTCGGGGGAAAGGAAAACAAGAAATGAATCCCTACACTGATGTTTCAATTTTCTATGGTAGATGAAAGGCAAGAGGGCACAGGACAGAACTCAGGTCTGTTTATTGTCTTTGCATCATGACCTTTAAATTCAAATTAGACGTCTGCATGAAGCAGGAACATCAAGTCCGTGATGGTAGTGAGATACCTCAGACTGTCAAGAAAACCTAGACTTACCTTAATGTGCAGGAAGGAACTGCAGATACTGGTTTATGCCAAAGATAGACACAAAATGCTGGAGTATCTCAGCTGGTCAGGCACCAGTTTCATCCCCCACACCCTCATCTCTATCTTTCAGAATGAAGAAGGGCTCCGACCCAAAACTTCACCTTTTCCTTTTTCTCCAGAGATGCTGCCTGATCCGTTGAGTTATTCCAGCCTTGTGTGTCTAGTTTAGACTAATCTTAATCCTTCTCCCAACCATTCTTACCAAACAAGGGGAAATATCGGCAACAACTTATGACTTCTCCAATGGTAAGCCAAACTATTCAGTGAAAGAAACCATTAAAAAACAGATCCTCTTCTCTTGCTAGCCCATCACCCATACTGTAAGTAAGATGTAGTGGCGTATAAAGTGGACAGCCAATCTCATTGCATTAGTTTTCTATTGAGCAAGTTTAGATTTTACTTCGGAGTCACGTGAGTGACTTCGTGAAGACCCCGCCAGGCACGCATGCACGACATATCGTCGACCGCATGCGAGCGACAGGCAGGGAGGAGCGTTGCTCCTCTACTGCTGGGACCTGCAGGTAAGTAAAACACTAACCTGCGATCTTTTTTCTTCTAGGTGGCCCTATCGCAGGGTCTCACGGCCGCCTCGGATCTGGCTGCTGCGGCAGTCAGTGGCGGCTGCAATAGTTTGGAGTCGGGAAGCCCGTTGACCCAGGAGGGTCCGGGGTCACACACTCGCCGGCAGAGGACGGCAGAGGCAGCCCGACTCCACACCGCAGCCCGCGGGGGACTCCGCGGGCTGGCGGCACGAAAAGGAATGGGGCTTGCCGGCTCGCCGTCAAAAGTTCGCGACGGCAGAGCGGCAGCCCCGACTCTACACCACAGCCCGCGGGGGACACCGCGAGCTGGCGGTGTACATGTAGGAGTGGGGCTTGCAGGCTCGCCGCTGCACTCTACATTGGCAGTAAGTATTAATTTCTTGACGACACACCAGTTCCAAGACCAGGTGCTTTCAGAAACCATGGCGAAGTACTAGGATCCTGAAAACTGTGTTACCCTGAACGTCCCGAGGTTCGACTCAGCCATCTGAGGGAACATTAGTTCCAATGCGAGGGCACAAGAGATGAAGAGGCAGGAAATTCTGAAGCTATTGACGTCGGGCATCACGGCGCTCGTCAGGACCCTCGATGGGGCAGGTGCATCCGCAGAGCAGCAGGATGCTCTAGCCCTCTTGTGTAGCACATTTCGGGAAACTGTTTTAGTCAGAGCTCCATCCAGCCCGACATTAACCCTGAATTCGCTGGGTTGGGTCGTACCTCCACCACACCACCAAGACAGCTGTTTGGGGAGGACCTGCCCAAGCAGGTCAAAGACGAGGCCATCAAGAACACATCTGCACCAGCTCCCCAACAGCAGAAGCCTTGTTAGGGCAGAGCCAGCATAGACTACCTCACCACACACCAGCTGCAGGAACAAGGATTTACCGAGGCAATCGAGCAGCACCCAGCAAAGACGGAATACTAGAAACCAGAACGTCAGGCCCCGGTAACCATGGAGGTAAGGGGGCCTGGTTCTCTTGGAAGTGCTGCATGCATAACCTCACAAGTAGGAGGGAGGTACATACATTCTGGGGCTCTGTTTGTCACTATCCAGGGAACAGAGCTATAGACATAATAGATGCATGTAACAGCCTTGCTTGCGCCAGGGAACCGACTTTCGACATGCTGCTAAGCTATGGGTAAATTGGAGCTACATTCCAGCCACATAATTGGGTCGTTACGCTATCAAAGCTTGGGTGAATAAGCAAAATCTCGGCATGTATAGCGATGCTGGACAATTACGAGCTTATGCAGCTGCCAATCAAAGCATAATTGAGGTACAATGGTGGATTAGCAATGGTTGTGATTGTTAAATCCCATCATTACATCAAACCTAGTAGTCGCGTTACAAACCGACGCAAGCGCCAAGGGCTGGGGAACTACTGACACCATTCCAGTTGGGGCGGTAAATGGGATTGCATGAGTCTACCTTCTTCAATCACAAGGTATAAACTGTTTAGAAATGCTGGGAGCATGTCAAGGGCTGCACGTTAATGCACTAATCTGCAGCATACGTATGTTCGTCTTCAAAATAATACCACTGGGATGGCATATTAAACCTTATGGGTGGCGTCAAGTTGATATCTTGGGATGAATTGGAAACATTAATTTGGCTCTGGTGGATTGAAAGAATTGGGTTCAGCTATGTACCTTCTGGATAAGCTCAATATAGTGGCGGACACCAGGTCACAAGTATTAATAACGACATCAAGTAGATTGAACCTCCAAATATCTGCTAAAATTATAGCCTAATATGGAATACCAGATTTCGACCTCTTTGCGTCCAGGTTGAGCCATTGGATACCAACATATGTCTTGAGAACTAGATCCTGGGGCAGTGGCGATGGACGCGTTTTCACTACATTGGGGGGAAATGCGGGGTTTCTATGCTTTCTCCATTCTGCTTCATCAGACAGGTGCTGCAGGATACGCAACCAGGCTCTGCAACATAAAGGACCATGGATGTCAAACAGCTTCGTGCAGAGAGAGTCTAGTAGGAAGCAGTACCTCGCCTACATAAGGATATGGGAGGTTTCTGTAGTCGGACCTAGACCATCTACATATCTGCTATACTCTCCAAGGTGCTGGTATACTCATGGGTCGTCATTATGATGTGTCCCTCAGTTACAGTGCTGTATACAGTGCCAGGAGTGCATTGTCGTCCTATCGCTAGATTGGACTGGGATGAGGTAGTGTTGACCCTCCTCAGGAGCTGGTCGCCCATGATGGACTTGCTCACCTTCAAAGTGGTTATGGTAATGGCACTGAACACAGCTCAACAGGTCATGACTTTACAGGAATTAAACCTGGATAGAATGACCAGACCATAATAAGGTAACTTCTTTATAGAAGAATTACTTACACTACACAGACCTGGGACTACACGTCTGCAAATGGGCATCAGATATATGGAGACGGGTCTGTTTCAGCCATGGAAACCCACGTCACAGGGTGATTGTGCAGAGTATCTCCAGATGACTCGAGGTGGTATTCGGTGCAGCAGGTAAGACACTAATATTTTAAATGTCATTCTACCAGGGCTGCATCCACATCGGTGGCAAGGACTATGGCGGTGTTCATGGATTATGGCCTCGCAATAGTGAGCTGGGCCAGTGAATCTACACTTCAGCGGTTTTAGAACTGATTTATAACCGCTCCCGCAACGTTGGCGGATTCAGTTTTAAGTGCTGTTCCCTAAACGTTGGTCCCCGAGTCAGGGGTTATTGGTGTATTAACAAATGTTATTATTTTTCAGCTTGTTGAAGTCTGAAATACGTTAACATACTTCCTCCATCAGTCTTCACGAAATCCCTCATCGCAACTCCTCATAAAATAAAGATCAAACTTCAAACTGGTAAGTTCTTGTTTAATCTTACTATTAAAATTAGCCCTTGTTTTCCCAGACTCTTGCTATTTCCTCCTTTTTTGTATTGGGAATAAACATCCTTTCCCAACCCCGGAACTGCCAACATTTTTCTCCTCTCATTTCAAGGTCATGAACTTTTATTTTTTAACAGGCGATTTACAATTTTCATT
Source organism: Raja brachyura (assembly GCA_963514005.1). Next base: position 74,895,948 of record OY740786.1, read on the forward strand.
GGAATGAAAAATAACTAACACTTGGCAGATTTCAGTTGCAATCACTTTCTTTCCTCCAGTATTTTAATTCTATTGGGCTTTTAGCTCAAATTTTTAGAAAGACAGATTGACCTTAACTGATTATTTCTTAATCATCTCTATGAAGTTGTGTGGAAGTTCAATTTCAGCATGATTCAATCTTTATTTTTGTTAATTGCGTTGGAAGCACCCTAGCCCACTCATTAACATGTTGAAGCAGATGTGAAACATGGTGAAGTAGAAGTGAGCATATGAATTTGACAAAGTGTAGCTGGAATGCGGCCAACCTGTTTCCTGTAATAGGTTGGAGTTTCTAGTAAAGCAAGAATGAAACTCCATTAGAAGTCTATTAGTTCAAATTCCACAAGAGATATTTTTACACAAGGGTCCAGGCCAGTACTTAACTGGGACATGGTTGGGGGTGGGGGGGGGGGGGGGGGGGGGGGGTGGGGGTTATTGAGGTATTGGCATTGTTTTTAGATTATGTATTAAACTGAGCTTCTGCCTGCCTGCAGGTGTGTATGTTTGCAATAGATTAGCTTAGTCTAGTTTAGAGATATGACGCGGAAACAGACCCTTCGGCCCACCACACTAACGTATCCTACACACTAGGGACAATTTACAATTTTACCAAGCCAATTAGCCTGCAAACCTGGAGTGTGGGAGGAAACTGGAGCACCCGGAGAAAACCCACGGACGACACGGGAAAACGTACAAACTCCGCACAGACAGCATTCGTCGTCAAGATCAAACCCAGGTCTCCGATGCTGTAAGGCAGCAACTCTACCACTGCGCCACCATCCGGCACTATTTTGTAATACGCCAAGAGTTACCCCAAGCAACCTGGTCAATATATTTATCCCTTTTGGCGGATGAATTATGACAATTGGTAGGTTGGAAAGGAATTTATTCGCAATCCTCATTCACCGATAACACTGGTTACAAAACACAACCGACTACAATGGTGGTCCTGGAACGACTGATGGGCAGAGCCAGAAACTGCGTGAAAACCTGACCCCTCCCAGAATCACGTGCGCACAGCTTCTGACCACAGGGTTCGATACTGAGGAGCCGCTACACCTCAACAATTAGCACCAAAGGACAAATTAACTAGTTATTTTCTCATTGGTACTCATGGGAGCATTAGCAAACTAGCTGTGCTTACAATACAGAAATACTTATATAATGTCTCAAGGCATTCTGAGAAATCCTAAAATCAAGAAATATGCCACATGGTTGTACATCTTTCTTCTTTGATTAGTTTGAAGTGTTTGCAGGTGAACTATGTTTTATATGCGTGGATTTTAGCTGGACCAACAGAGGTCACGGCCTCCGTGAGGAATTGAACGGTACTGGAACGGTCTGTCTAGGGGCCTGAGATAATGGCCCACAAAGTCGTCCTCGGAAGTCGGCTATGGGAACCGATCTGCTGGATCCGGCCAGGACAGGGTTCCAGAGCTCTGGCAGAGCAGGAGGCAAATTCGATGAGTCGATGAGGTTGAGATTGGCTGCCACACCTGGCCTAGGCACCACATTTTTGGAGGGGGCTTTCGGGGGAAATATCAAGCGCGCTCTCATAATTTTGTACGGATTAATGGAGGCGCCGGACCACCTATTGTCGGGAAATTGGTGGTGGACCTGCACTGTGCTTCTGAACTGCTGAACCAGAGAACACTAGTTCAAATTCTACAAATGTATTCTGAGAATTTTAATAGTTTTAAAACAATGAAAATGCAAAATCTGGAACATTATTTAGGTGGCACGTTGGCGCAGCTGTAGAGTTGTTACCTTACAGGTCCTGAGACCAGGGTTCGAGCCTGACTGCGGGTGCTGTTCGTACATTTGTTTGTATGTTTTCCCTGTGACCGCATGGGTTTTGACCAGGAGCTCCTGTTTATTCACACACTCCAAAGAAGTACAGGTTTGTAGGCTAATTGGCTTGGTAAAATTATAAATTGTCTCTAGCGTGTGTAGGATAGTATGCGGGGATCACTGGTCAGCACCGACTCGGTGGGCCGAAAGGCCTGTTCCCGCATTGTATCTCTAAACTAAACTAAACTAAACTAAACTCATATAATGCACAAAATTAGGCTATTCAGCCACAATATCCATGCCATCCACTGTACTCATTCAGACTGGTCCCATTTACATGCTTTATGCTTAGTGGTGCTTAGCTATGCCAGGTCCATAGCCTTAAGCTTTTTTGTTGTTTGTTTTATGGTTTGATGATTCAAGTGCTTGTCATGATGTTGTGATAGTACCTGTTCCACCATCTCCTGAGGCAGTGCACTTCAGATTCCAAACACTCTCTATGTAAAGAAAATCCTTCTTGTATCCAGTTAAAAATCCAGTTGTACCGGGTCCTAGTGAGACCACACCTGGAGTATTGTGTGCAGCTTTGGTCTCCAAACTTGCGGAAGGACATTATTGCTATTGAGGGAGCGCAGTGTGGGTTCACAAGGTTAATTCCCGGGATGGCAGGACTGTCATATGTTGATAGATTGGAGTGGCTGGGCTTGTATACTCTGGAATTTAGAAGGATGAGAGGGGATCTTATTGAAACATATATGATTATTAAAGGTTTGGACACGCTAGAGGCAGGAAACATGTTCCCAATGTTGGGGGTGTTCAGAGCCAGGTAAGGGATATGGAAAGAAGGCAGGAACGGGGTACTGATTGTGGATGATCAGCCATGATCATATTGATTGGCGGTGCTGGCTCGAAGGGCAGAATGGCCTACTCCTGCACCTATTGTCCATTCAGCCTCCTTTCTGTCATCTTATGCTGAGACCCTCTTATTTTAGATACACAGGCATGAGAAAAAAGATTCTTTCTTTCTACCCCACCTATCCCTTCATAACTTTACATATCTCTATCTCGTCACCTCGCAGCCTTGTTTTTAGGAAACTATTTAATAACTATGTAGAAACAAGGAACAGCTGATGCTGGTCTACAAAAAAGACACAAAGAGCTGGAGTGAGTTAGCAGGTCTGGCAGCATCTCTGGAGACCATGGATAGGAGACGTTTCGGGTCTGCATGCTTCTCCAGACTGAAGACGAGTCCTAACACGAAGTGTCACCTATCTATGTTCCCCAGATTTAGTGCACAGTGGCAGAGAGATAGAGTTGCTGCCTCGCAGTGCCAGAGATCCGGGTTCGATCATGACTCCAGGTGCTGTCTGTATGGAGTTTGTACGTTCTCCTTGTGACCACATAGGTTTCCTCCAGGTGCTCCAGTTTCCACACTCCAAAGACGTACAAGTTTGTAGGTTAATTGGTTTTGGTAAAATTGTAAATTGCCGCTAGTGAAGGTAAATACAAAATGCTGGAGTAACTCAGTGGGACAGGCAGCATCTCTGGAGAGAAGGAATAGGTGACGTTTCGGGTCGAGACCCTTCTTCAGACTGATTGCCGCTAGCGTGTAGGCTAGTGCAAGTGACATGGTGATCGCTGGGCGGAGTGGACTCAATGGGCTGAAGGGCCTGTTTCTGCACTGTATCTCTAAAGTCTAAAGTACAGTCAAGTAAAGATGCTGCCTGATCTGCTTAGTTACTCAGGTACTTTGTTTTTTTTTGTAAATCAGCATCTGTAGTTCCTGTATCTAGTTTATTCTAAAAATTTATTCAAAGTATTAAGCAAGAAATGCATATTATTTTAATGTGGCTGGATGTATTGATGCGGTATGAATATATAAATGTAAAAGTAACAATACAGCATTATTTAACAGGATTTAATATTATCATTACACTGAAAGCCATGTCACACTCGTCATTGTTAAACCGGGTGCTAAGTGAGTGCTTATTATATAATAAACATGAAGCAGCCAGGTCCTGTAAAATATTTACAAAAGATAAATATTCTACTTACCAGCAGACAGAAATAGTCCACCACCTGCTTTGTATAGATTATAATTGGAAAATGGAGCAGCACAGATGATGATGAAGCCTCCGACAATGGCAGCTACGACGCCCAACATCATGAATACAGACCAAAAGCCTCGGTAAACTAAAGGCACAGACAACATAGTTAATGAAAGGGTCAATATTGCTTCTTTGGTAATTAATTCTCTTTGTCAGTTTTGTTCTAAATGAGGGATTCTGTGCATTTGTACTCATTGCTTATTTGTTCATTATGTATTCAAACAATACATAGCATACATAACATAAACATTACATAACATAAATGTATTAATACATTTCTCTCCTTGTTGAAACTCAGATATGGTATAGTATAAACCTGTGACATGTACCGAGGTACAGTGAAATTCATTTTTGTATACAGTTCAGTACCACTACACATAAGCACGTCATATCCGTTCGGTTATTTGGCGTTTCGGCGTCGTGTCCGTTCAGTATCTTGGCTTCCACTTCTTGGCTTCAGCTTCTTGTCCTTCGACGCCCCGTCCGCACACGGTTTTCAAGTCCCAATTGTTGTAAGTGCAGGGTTCTTGAACTAACCAAGAATGCCATTGTCCTGGCCGGGTTGCAGAGTCGGCCTGGCCAAGCGCGGCCGTTGCCGTCCTCTGTCTCTGCTCCACCACTCCACGAAGAGTCATCATAATATACAAGCATTTTTCTCCTTTCTAGCTTTTGCCATGCTTTTGTTTTCATTCATTCCCAGGATATAGCTGTCACTGTTCAGAACGGTAGTATTGTTCGCTCCTAACTGATAACTTGGGGAGATGGCTACATTGTCTTGAATACTACATTTAATGTAGTAATGTTTCACCTAAGGGGTGTTAGGTAGGGAGTGTCAAGTGACTTAGTAATGATGAAGGAAGAGTGCTACATTTCAAATGGTATGTAGTTTGGCTGTTTACAGGTTTAATGTTCCTGTGTGCTTACTCCCCTTATTCAAGCAGGTTTTGTTAGGGATTTCCTTGAAGCGATTGTGGGTCACCATGGCAACAGGGTGTGATGATCCTTTGCGTCTTCATACCAGAGGAAGATCTACTATCATCCAAAACAGTCCTACTCTTTTAAATTTCTTTTCTACCTGTAAATATAGCACATTTTCTAAAGGTTTCTCCTCTACTCCATTGCATACATAGGACTTTGTCTCTGAACTGGTGTGCTACAAAGCTGAGAGCTATATTCCGCACTCTGGTACCTTTTCCTTCGCTCTACCTATTGTGCTTGAGATTGGCTTGATTGTATTTATGTTAACTGATTGAATTGGAAACGTTAACTGAAGATGCCACTGCACTGCAATAACTCTGGGGATTTGATGTGTTAACTGGTTTGATTGTAAAATATGCAACAAAACTTTACCTTTTATCTTGGTGCAATTGACAATAGTAAACCTTAAGGGCCTGTCCCACCAGCATGCGACTCCATACGGTGAGCGCGACCTAACGTGGTCGCTTGAGCTGTCCGGCCTCGCGGGGCGGAGCCATGCTGAGTTGTGTGGAGCTGGTCCCGACATCGCGCGGGGCTCCGAAAAATTGACCGTGTTCAAAAATTCCGCGCGGCAACGGAATGTCGGCCCGCAGTCGCCTCGACGCATTACGCACCGCCTCGACGTCGTGCCTCCATGACCCTCTCTATATGTGCCTCCGTGACCCTCTCTGTGTGTGCCTCCGTGGCCCTCTCTCTGTATGCCTCCGTGCCTCTCTCTGTGTGACCCTCTCTGTCCTTGCGAACTTACCTTGCGGACTTCGCATGCTCGTGGGGTCGGCGCTGTACAGGGATCACTCAGCCTCCGCGCGGCCCCCGCTTCCAGTTTGGTCGCGCTCACCGCATGGAGTCGCATGCTGTTGAGCCAGGCCCTTAAACCTAAAATACTGTATTGAATTCTACAGTCTGGTACATGCCTCACTACATTGCACCAACATTAGAAGGAGTAGATAGGCGTTGATTTATGAGGTTGATTCTACTAGATATAGTCAGGATGCTTGAATGATGTTAGATTTACATGTGAAAGGCTGCACATTTAAGCCTATAAAGATTGTTGAAAGCAATATATTGGCATTGAACCAAATTAAATCAGATCTTAGGAAGTATGAACTATCCAGGGGTGATCTTGTAGATATAACCTAACTTTAAGTTGCTCTGACAGGTATACAAAAGCACAAAATACCATTTATGGGTATTTTCTATTTGAAGGATAGTTTCTGTGAACTATTTCAGTAATAGCCACTCCCTAAGTGAAAGTAGTAAGGAGCTACATATATAGAAGTATCATCACAATGATACCCTACAAGAATGAAAAACTTTGATCTAATGGGGGGGGGGGGGGGCACAGTGGCAAGGTGGCACAGCGGTAGAGTTGCTGCCTTATAACAGCAGAGACCCAGGTTCAATCCTGACTACAGGTGCTGTCTGTATGGAGTTTGTATATTGTCCCTGTGACCATGTGGGTTTTCTCCAGGTGCTCCGGTTTCCTCCCACATTCCAAAATCGTACAGGCTTGTAGGTTAATGCCCTTAATAAAAATTGTAAATTGTCCCTTGTGTGTAGGATAGTGTTAGTGTACGGGCTGATCACTGGTCAGCGTGGACTCGGTGGGCCGAAGGGCCTGCTTCCACGCTGTATCTCTAAACTAAAGTAACTAAATACTAAACAAGGATATAAATGGAGATCTGCAGCTGCTGGAAGTACTCATTTAAATGCTGCCTTAGTGGGCGGCAGATTAAGGAGTTGCTTTAAAATATGCATATAGGCAAAATGCTACTTGTAGATGTAAAGGCAATTTAGGTAGTGTATGTTTATAGCAGTGAATGGGATGCTCATTGTATGTCATTCTTTGTCCCAGAATTGTTTAGTTCCTAGTCTTTAACCTTTGTATGAGTGAAGAGGAATAAATATGCCAGACCTGCATCGAGGTGGAAAGGAATATGTGAGCTTTCAGCCAGGTGTGAAGGTTGAAAATCTATTCATTTTATAGTCGAAGAAGATGCTGTTGTCATTGTAATATTGGCCACATTAATAAAATGGCAATCACTTGAAATAGATCATTTATGAGTGAAAACATCAAGGAAAAACTTTTCTCCAATTACGCACCGGCAAGACTTGTAAAACTTTGTACAAGTCCTAGTAAAACTTGCAAAACACTAGATAGTATACCATATTGAACATTATATTGCATGCTCTAATTAACTCTTGAAATGCTCCCCATTACCAATGAACCAATCGCGCCACCGAGAACAAAGGGGGACCCAGTGGGTGGGGGGAGGGGGGGGCACCGAGACCATTGGGGACTATAATGAAAACGTTGTAACTTTGTCAGTGGCCTATAGGTGGGCACTCTTTGCATACTTTGTGTATGGTATGCAAAACAAAGAATTTCACTGTGACATCACATGTGATAATGAAGTATCAATCAATTAACAATGAATATTTGACTTATTTTGTATTATATTTATTAAGGTTTATGTTTTAGATTAGAGGGAGCCATGTTGTATAATTGTAAGTGGAATCGGGTTTGAAGCATATTTTAATGTGGTCACAGGTGATCAACGTTACGCTGAGATTTTCATGAATGTTGTTGGACCTACATTCATCCCAGCAAATGAAAAATACCGAATCATATTTTTAATAAATGCCCTGCAGATAGTTATAGGACTATGGAGAGTCAGAAGGTGAGCCATTTTGCGCAAAACGGTGACGAGATCCTAACCTGTTATTATAGTCAGTATTCAAGTGGTTAGCACAAATATACTTCTGGGTTGTGGTGTTCCCTCAGGATTGTTCATGGTGGGTGATAAGACTGCAATAAACTGGCTGCTATTAGTCAAACATTGACACAAAACTAATAAAATCAATCCATGGAAAATATAAAATACCCAGCAATAATCTCATCATTGTAATCTCTTTTTAACATATTTTTCAGTGTAACTAAGCATAAAGAAAGGTTTTGTTGTTATTTTGTGATTTGAAATTCTCCAAATTGCTTACAATCACTACTACTTTGCCATTATCCTCCAATTTTGAAATAATTTGCTACAATTCTGTGTAATAAGCTGCATTTACTTACTGATTGCAGTCTCATAGGCTGTGGAATTATGTGCTTCAGTTGTCAAAGGGAATGGGAGAAGGTACGCGTGCATACAGAACTTTGAAGGAGGCTGGTTAGCTGTAATGAAGAAAATAAAAGAGTCTGAGTAACACTAGCAATCATAACAACTTCCAGTCGAAGTCCTGCATCCACTGATGATAAACTGGTTTATCTGGTAAATGATGTATAATTACGTCAAATTACTGATGATTATTTTAGAATAACCTTAAACCATTTAAAAATAAATCCGTATTTTGAATCGAGTCATAGAATCATACAGCTCGGAAACAGGACCTTCAGCCCAACTCGTCCATGCTGGCCAACTTGGCCCATCTAAGCTAGTCTCATTTTCCCACATTTGGCCCATATCCCACTAAACTTTTTCCACCCATGTATTGGAGTACGGGGCGGCACAATGGTGGAGTTGCTGCCTTACAGCACCAGAGACCCGGGTTCGATCCTGACTATAGGTGCTGCCTGTACGGAGTTTGTACGTTCTCCCTGTGACCGCGTGGGTTTTTCTCTGGGTGCCCCGGTTTCCTCTCACACTCCAAAGTCGTACAGGTTTGTAGGTTAATTGGCTATGGTAAAAATTGTAAATTGTCGCTAGTGTGTAGGATTGTGCTAGTGTACAGGGTGATCGCTGGTTAGCACGGACTCAGTGGGCCGAAGGGCCCGTTCCATGCTGTATCTCTAAAGTATCTTTAAAGTGTATAATACTTGCCATTAAAGTATTTGTCCAAATATTTTTTTAAATTTGTTAATGTGCCTGCCTCATTTGTTTTCTCGTTCCATTTTCCCACCACCCGCTGTGTGAAAAGGTTGCTCCTCAGGTTTCTATTAATTCTTTCCCCTCTCACCTTAAACTTATGCCCTCCTACTCTTCATTGTTCTACTCTGGGGAAATGACTGTGCATTTACCCTATCTGTCCCCCTCATGATTTTTATACATTTCATACACCCTCAGCCTCCTGCACTCCAAGAAATAAAGTCCTAGATTGCCCTATCTCTCCTTGTAACCCCAGAATCCTGGCGACAACCTCATGAATCTTCTCTACACTCTTTCCAGCTTAGTGGCATCCTTCCTTTGGCAGAGCGTCACAATACTCAAAGTGCAGCCTCACCAACGTCTTTGATATATAAAAATCGCATAACACAATTTCAAGACATACCCAATTAAAACAAAGGCCATATTTATGAAATATTTGAAAAGTTATGTCAATCATTCATGCTATCTATTAAAAACACATTGCATTTAATTATGGAAGAGCGGAAACAGTTTTCTAATGGAAGCCTACTGTCCTTTAGGTTACTTCAGGCTGCGCTAACATTAGCCTACCACTCCCCAAACCCCCATCCTCCATCTGGCTTCACCTGCCTCTTTTTATCCTTTCTCTTGCATGCTTCCATCTATTATCTACCTGCCTGGCTCCCAACTCCACCCCTTGGCCTTTCCTACCTGAAGAATGTAATGTTCTGCATGTTGATATGCCTTTGTTTTAAAGCAAAAATAACATCTAACGCATGAACATTTCCTATAGCTAGAAATATGTGGACCACACAGTTAGTGGCAGCAATCCTAGTGCAACATTATACTGCCAACTGAGGTAAGCAACCGTCTCCTCTCCAGAGCAGCCATCCCGAGGGCATTGCTCATTGGAAGTGAGGTTCCGACGGTGCAGGCTGAGGATCTGACTGAGTGGGTCTCTCTCACTGCCAGCCAAGCCAGGTCATGCAGCTTGTTGGTGCGTTCTGTGGATGAGCCATTTTGCCAGACAAGTTGGGCAGTCTGTTCAGGGAACCATGCCACAGGATCCATCGAGTTTTTGTCCTGCAGGATGTTCCGTGCTGACCAGCGCTCGATGGACTCGTGGTCAAAGGTGTTGGTCTGGAAGACACTTTCCACAAAGGACGGGTGGTGCGGCAATGTCCAGCTGACTGGCACATTACTCTGCTTCGGGGCCGTGCGCATCCTTCGCAACACAGTCATCTGAGTTGTGACTGAGTTGGAAAATTAAACCCCAAAAGTGGATGGTTGTAAGGAAGGACATGGGTATGTGGCTGAGAACGGTCGCAGGCTGTAGGGACAGATGCAGCCACAACGAACAGCTCAAACTGCCTTACTGGTTATTGCCCAAATCCTAATTTCTTGTTTATATGTGTGGATGAGCTTAAAGAATTGCAGAAGCTGTGATATAGAGCACGGAATAGTACAGCACAGGAACAGGCCCTTCGGCTCACAATATTTGTACCAAACATATTGCCAAGTTACAGTGATAGGATAGACTTGGATTGTTTTCCCTTGGAACATCAGAGGTTGAGGGTTGATTTGATAGTATATAAATTTATGAGAGGCAAAGATGGGGCAGTAATAAATAACTTAGGGGGCCCCGTCCTTTATGGGTATGGCTGCCCAGCCTGCAGCTGTCCGTTTTTTCACTTCTTTTTATTTTATTTTTAGTTAGTTGTGGGTTTTTTTTCTGGAGCTCTAGTCTTTTTTATGTGGGGGTGGGGGGGGGGGGGGGAAGGGGGAAACTGCTTTCCAGGGTCCCTACCTGGTCGGAGAGGCGGCTTTCCTCCGGGCAGCACCTTCGACCCGTCCTCGCGGCCTACCAGCGGGCCTGGAGCGGCGTTTCCTGAGGGGACCGGCCAGAACTTCAGCTTCAGCAGCGGCACAGCACTGGAGCGGTATCGCGGAGCGGCCGATGCCTTGCCCGGGTCGCCGCGCTGGAACTGCGGTATGCTGAGGACCGCTGATGAACAACATGAAGCTGCGGTCTGTGGAGCGGCCAGCCGTGGGCGGCGGCACTTACTTTAACATCGGGAGCCTGGGATCTCTTGCCGAGATCGCCAGCGGTGGAGCTCCATCCAGCACGGCCTGTCGGCTTCAGAAGCCGCGGTCTCCGGTAAGGAAGCGGCCGTTCCAGGTTTCCCATGCCGCTGAGAGGATTCCCCTGACGCCGGAGCACCATCAACCGGCGAGAACGGCCTGGAACATCGGGCCTCCGTAAAGGCGACTGTGGAGGCCTCAATAGGCCCGACTATGGGTGGACATGGGGATGGGGACTGGACTTTGTGCCTTCCCTCACAATGGGAACCATTGTGGGGGGATGTTTTTTTATCTTTAAATTTCTTTATTACTGTTATATTGTATTCTTTTTTTTATGTGCCGCAATGGCAATACGCATTTTACTACACCAATTGGTGTATGTGACTAATAAAGAACATTTGAACTTCTGAACTTTTTTTTCCCAAGGTGGAAATGTCCACACTAAAGGGCAGAAATAAGGACAAAGTCACCACATTTATGAACTAACAATCTATCTATCATAATGTGACAGTTGCATTTGAAATAAACCTTGCTATATAGGTATTGGTATTATAAAAACAATTGTGTCAATGGGGAAAAAAAAGTTGGTGGTTAGATACTTTTGGACTTTTATAAGGTGAACGGAGGGAAGTTTAAAGGACTGTCTATTGGCAATTTTAGTACACAGGGAGTAGTGGGGGCTTGGAATGCATTGCCAGGGGTGGTGGTGGAGGCAGATCCAATAGTGGCATTTAAGAGGTTTTTAGATAGGCACATGGACGTGCAGGGAATAGAGGGATATGGATCATGTACTTGCAGATGAAATCAGTTTATCTTGACATCGTGTTCGGCACAAATATCGTGGGCCAAAGGGCCCCGTTCCTGTGTTGTACTGGTCTATCTTCTAGAAAATAACTCTTAATTGCGAATCTGAAACTCTCTAGCTCCTAACTCTCTTTTCCCCATTGACACAATTGTTTTTATAACTCAATTTTCTATATAGCAAGGCTTATTAGAAATGCGATCATCATATTACGGTAGTATGGTTGTTACTTCATCAACGTGCTGACGTTTCCTGGGATCGACCTGAGCAATATCTATGACCAAGTATTCAGGGTGAATATATCTTTCATTAGATATTTTCCCAATTAAAAACAGCTGTATAAAGGCAGCAGGAGCTGCAAATGATTATCAGTTCAGGTGGAACGTTAATATAAATCATTTGGGATGTAAAAACCCAAATGCTCTATAGGACTGAATACGGTCTGTTCAGGATCGATACCCCTGGGAGGTAATTCAGGAAGGAATAACAAATCAGAATGTGCAGTGGAGTATGTAATGTACTTAGTGGCAGCAAAAGATGAAATATCTTCCAGTTAGTTAAAGCAATAGACTTCTGACTATTATACTGACTTTTTTTAATTTAGAGTTACTTTTGCTATCAATTAACAATATTTTAAATGATACCTGATTGTTTATTCCATATCAATAACCTTCCTTCACAAGTATGCTTGCATTCATAACTGTAACCGTGCTTCCATGGTATACATGTTTTATATCTAATAAAAAACGTTATGTAATATAACATAATATGATACAATATACTGTAATATAATATAATATAATATAATAATCTACCCAACAGAATTGATTCACATGTAGTTACATCTATATTGCTCTAGATGGTGCTACAATTACATTTTATAGATATTCAAAATTAGTCTGTGATTTTATTCTGGAAAGAGAGTGAATTTATTCCCCTGACCATTTCACTGTGTTTAGTTTCATGTAACATGCAGTGTTTTTTTGGACTTCATTTTTGCCAAGACGGCTTTTCCTCTGCTTTTCAATTTACAAAGTAACACTTAAGTGGTTCCCTAGTTCGTGATCAAAATTTCATTACAACGAATATTGCCTGCATAACATAAATAGAGGAAGGAATTGGTGAGGAGGGAGCAAAGAAATTGCAAAAAGTGGAGAGCGGAGCACGGGTGGAAAGAAGGGACAACCTTATACATTTATTTCCTTCCCAGTGTGAAAAAGAAGAGTGGCAGGATGAAAGAAAAAGGGTGTAAAAGTTAAGGGAGAGTTCAAAGCTGTACGGCATCTTTACCAGTACACACCATGATTGATTTGGTTGAAATGACCAAGAGATCTCAAAAGTAATTAACTACAATCACAAGGCATTCTTGAATTGGAAACTTCACCGTGCCTCAATTGGCATCTAAAGTCCAAAGTCAAATAGAAAACCTGCGACTTAAAGAAGAAATGACTCCAGAAGAATGCTCGTATTGTGTGGCAGACATTTGTTGAAGGGTTACCATTCAGGAATTAAATCTTCCGCCTATATTGGGAGTATTGCATGCAGTTCTGGTCATCCCCTTACAGATGTGGAGGCTTTGGAAAGGGTGATGAGGAGGTTTACTAGAATGCTGCCTGGATTAGAGGGTTTCAGCTATGGGAGAGGTAGGATAGACTTAGATTGTTTTCTCTGGAACGTCAGAGGTTGAGGAGAGACTTGATAGAAATATATAAAATTATGAGAGGCCTAGATAGGGTAGACAGTCAGAACCTTTTTCCCATGATGGAATTGTCCAACACTAGAGTGTAAAGCAATATAAGGTGAGATATAAGGGAAAAGTTTATGGAGATGTGTGGGGCAAGGTTTTTTACACAGAGAATGGTGGGGGCCTGGATCACATTGTCAGGAGTTGTATGAAGGCAGATACGATAGAGGTTAAGAGGCTTTTGAATAGGCATATGGAAGTGCATGGAATGGAGGGATATGGATCATGTGCAGCAGATGAGATGAGTTCAACTTGGCATCATGTTCGGCACAAACGTTGTGGGCCGAAGGGGCCATTCCTGTGCTCCACTGATCTATGTTCCTATCCTAAAAAAAACATTTCAGATCACCACACTACCTATCTCAATTTCTCTCACTGTGATACTGCACTTCAGCTCCAAAAGGTTCCCCGCTGGAACTAATCTGCAGGACAAATAGCAAATGTTCGGCTACATTGCCATCATTCCAGAATCAAGGTCACCCCAACGTCAATCATTAAGCGTCAGTACACAGATGATGACTGCTATGTACATGTTGGGAGATGGAGTGCAACATGATATTTGAATCATTCGCTGAAGTATATAAAAGGACGGACCTTACACTTAACATTAAAAAAAACAAAGGTCCTCAACCGACCTTCATCTGCTGTGCAATTCTGCCTTCCAAAAGTAAAGTCCCCGACAAGAACATAGAAAACATAATGGTTCCAATATCTTAGGAGCAATCTCTCTACAAAGACAATGTTGACAATGAAATTCAGCAGTACCTTCATGCATCAGCTCGGCACTTTTCAATTAGGTGGAATAACGTTTCAATCTGACGATTTCATTCCAGACAAATGAGTCATATCTACTGAGAGCATTGATCTCTCTGTCACATGCACTTCTAAGCCTTGGAGTACCACAAATACTGGGCTGACTAACAGAACCGACAAGCTCCACAAAATCTTCCAATTCCACTAACAGAATAAGCAAATTAATGTCAGCACCTTCTTCTAGCCCACTAAGCCAAGCATTGAGCCACTAATTATGCTCAAATAATGTTGTCATATGCCCAAGAAGGGTCTCAACCTGAAACGTCACCAAATCCTTCTCTCCAGAGATACTGCCTGTCTCGCTGAGTTACTCCAGCTTTATTTGACTATCTTTGGTTTAAACCCACATCTGCAGTTCCTTCCGACACATATCTTGTCAGATTCTTGTCAGACAACATCAAATTCGCAAAGTGGACATTCTCCTCTGAGCTCATTCATGGCAAGAGATTATTATAGGTGGTCAAAGGATGTGATTCAAGGGTTCTCAAAGGTTCCTTAAAATAGTATAACTTTCCCACTGACTCTTGGGCATCCTTGGACTGTGATTGTTCAAAATATGAAAGAAACAGAGAAGCCAGACTGCCCAAGCGGAATATGAGGTGCTGCTCCTCCAATTTCCGGTGTTGCTCACTCTGGCCATGGAGGAGGCCCAGGACAGAAAGGTCGGATTCGGAATGGGAGGGGGAGTTGAAGTGCTGACCACAGGGAGATCAGGTTGGTTAATGCGGACCGAGCGGAGGCGTTCGGCGAAACGGTCGCCAAGCCTACGCTTGGTCTCACCGATGTAGAGCAGCTGACATCTAGAGCAGCGGATGCAATGGATGAGGTTGGAGGAGGTGCAGTTGAACCTCTGTCGCACCTGGAACGACTGCTTGGGTCCTTGAATGGAGTCGAGGGGGGAGGTAAAGCGACAAGTGTAGCATCTCCTGTGGTTGCAAGGGAAAGTGCCCGGGGAGTTGGTGGTACGGGTGGGAATGGAAGAATTGACCAGGGAGTTACAGAGCGAGCGGTCTTTGCGGAAAGCAGACGGGGGGGGGGGGGGGGGAGATGGGAAGATGTGGCGAGTGGTGGGATCACGTTGGAGATGGCAAAAATGACGGAGGACTATTTGTTGTATGTGACGGCTAGTGGGGTGGTAGGTGAGGACTAGGAGGGACTCTGCCCATGTTATGAGTGGGGGAATGGGGAGAAAGAGCAGTGTTGCGGGGTATTGAAGAGACCCTGGTGAGAGCCTCATCTATAGTAGAGGAGGGGAACCCCAATTCCCTGAAGATTGAGGACATTTCCGATGCCCTGGTGTGGAACACCTCATCCTGGAAGCAGATGCGGCGTAGACGGAGGAATTGGGAGTAGGGGATGGAGTCCTTACAGGAAGCAGGGTGGGAAGAAGAGTAGTCTAGATAGCAATGGGAGTCCCCCCCTCCCCCGTCGACTCCATTCAAGGACTCAAGCGGTTGTTCCAGGTACGACAGAGGTTCACCTGCACCTCCTCCAACTTAATCTATTGCATCCGCTGCTCTAGATGTCAGCTGATCTACATCCGTGAGACCAAGCGTAGGCTTGGCGACCGTTTCGCTGAACACCTCAGCTCGGTCCGCATTAACCAACCTGATCTCCCTGTGGCTCAGCACTTCAACTCCCCCTCCCATTCCAAATCCGACCTTTCTTCCCTGGGCCTCCTCCATGGCCAGAGTGAGCAACACCGGAAATTGGAGGAGCAGCATATTCCGCTTGGGCAGTCTGGCTCCTCCTCTCCCTCAGCCCTCTGGCTCCTCCTCTTCCTTTCTTCTTCCCCCCCCCCCCCCCCCCCCCCACCGTGCATCAGTCTGAAGAAGGGTTTCGGCCCAAAACGTTCCCTATTTCCTTCGCTCCATAGATGCTGCCGCACCCGCTGAGTTTCTCCAGCACATTTGTCTACCTTCGATTTTCCACCATTTCCAGTTCCTTCTAGAACATCCTACTTGACATGCGGCAGTTTATAGATCCCACCTCAAAATCCACAGAAATTAATTGGAAGCAAGTTTTCATTAAGCCCTCGGGACTGCTTGGAGAAAAGATCTGATCAAGGATGTTCCTGCAAATTCACTGTGTGCAGCTATGATACATTAACGCAAGGATTGCAGGGAACTGAAAAACCTGTGATCTTCTATGGCGTTTGTGATTACTTCATTCTTGGAACAATGGTGGTTGGTAAATGGAGCCAGCTGCCAGAGAAGCTAGGTGAGGCAAACACTATAACAACATTTAAAATACACTTGCACGGGTACATGGATAGGAATGGTTCAAAGGATTATGGGCTAACAGCAGGAAAATTGAACTATCATAGATGGGCCATCTTGGACATGTTGAGCCAAAGGGCCATTTTCCTTGTTGTCTGACTATAACTCAATGATAGAATTATTCCCCTTGAAGAAACAAAATAGCATGTGTCTATGCTCATTGGAGTTTGGAAATTTCAGAGTTACTCCTAATTAAACAAATGGAGATAGACAGAAAATGCTGGAGTAACTCAGCGGGACAGGCAGCATCTTTGGATAGAAGGAATGGGTGACGTATCGTGTCGAGACCCTTCTTCTACTTTTCAAAAACAAATGGAGATGTGGGAGGAATAGAGAGGTAAGAATTGGGGATATGGGGCCAATTTCTTGGGAGCATATTCTCAGAATAAGAGTTTGGTCATTTGCAACTAAGTAGGATAAATCTATTTACACAGAGGATTAAGAAATATTGGAAATCTATAGGTCTCTGGAAGCTCAGTCTTAGAATATTTAAGGCTGTGATTTTTGGAATTTTGAACACTAAGAGGGAACATCAAAGAGAACAGGGTGTTCCAATGTAGCATCTCAATAGGAAGCGGCAAACAGAATCAATACAGATAAGGATCACTGGTTCTCGGGGTGAATGGGTAGATGTATGAAGAAAGGTTGGGCAAGTTGAGTCTATACACACCAGTGTACACACCATTGAGTGAACTTAATGAAACATATAAAGTTGTAAAAGAAAGTGGCAAGGTGTATACTCAGAGGATCTTTTCTCCAATGTAATGATCTAAACAAGGCGCTTATCTCCAGAAAAAGGAGCGTGGGGGAGGTGGAGGATGGGGTGTGGGTCACCCATTTAGGATGAAGAAAGATTGTTCTGATGCCATGTGAGGGAATTTGTGATATAATGCTATCTTTCCCCATTTTAGGTGGATTATTGTGGATTCCAGTGGATAGACCCATGATTCGCATTGTCATGCTGAATATTCCTCTGTTTTGAGTGTTCATGGGCCAAGGATTGCCAGGAGCCAGTGGTGACAAATCTTTTCCATCAGCTGATTGGTTATGTCTTGAAACGACAGAGCTCAGAAGAGCCTGTTTCAGGGTTTGCATGCCAGGCATGCAAACAATGTGCAGAATGCAAAGTGTTGGAGTAACTCAGCGGGTCAGGCAGCATCTCTGGAGGACACGGATAGGCAACATTTCTGCCTGTTGAGTTATTCCAGCAATTTCTATTCAATGCAAGATGCAGTTGTGCTGCCTGACCTGCTGAGTTATTCTAGCAGTTTGTGTGAGACGCAGGATTCCAGAATATGCAGTTCCTTGCGTGACCATCATAAAATGTGGCCTATCCATATAGGTTGGCTAAGCATAATTAGAGCCTCAGTGTGGGGCATGTGGGCCTGGGAAACGTGTTTAAGTGTCCTTCTAATTGATTTTGAGGATTTCTATGCAGATAGCATTGATAGTATCATTACAGAGCTTTGAGGTGACTCCTGGAGGTAGTCCAGAATTTAGAAGTATATTGGAGAGTAGGAATTAATGATGACTCATAGATAACGAGTTTGAGAACAATCTTCAGATGCCTTTTGTGTAATTTGGCTAAGGGAAGATGATGTTGAGTTTCATCATCAATTTCCGCCTTCACTGAGAAGTGACTCCCAAGATATCTAACATGGACCATGTTTTACTAGGAGCTAGTCCTGAACCTTATTTGCAGAGGATGTTGGATGAGGACCTTTGGCCTGCATATTCCGGATGCAGGTTTATCCTATCCCATTCTTCAGAATAGTGGTTGACAGAATAGTTTAGCCTCCAAAGGTGGTCAAATCCAAGCGTTGTCTTCATATTACAGCTTGATAAGTAAGGCTGGGCTGAACTTGGTTCTGGAGTATCATGCCACAAGATGAACAATTTTCTATTAGTCCTGTAGATTCCTTCCCTGTGAGAATATCCTAGTTAATAATAAATTATAATGTAGGGTATTTTATTAAGTAAAGATTTATTTGACTTCTTTGGGTTCTGAGTAAACTAAAGCTTTGTAATTCTGTGCTGTAGAAGAGCAGGGTAATCAGGAAGTTGGATGCCAGCATTGAAGCTGCTCTTGATAGTGCTTCCTGTTATGCCCAAGCAAAAGACCATTTCAATAGAGAGAGAGGATGTTTTTCCTGAGAAGGTGGTAGCTTCTGTAAACAGAAGCCTTCTAGCTGACATGATGATTACATTGTTAAGACGGAATTGTAAAGGTTGGGCTTTCCTGTTGTTTCGAAGTTTGTGGTCAACAGTTTGTGATTGATAGAACCACAAGATGACAACCATTGTATTAGTAGTAAGAATACTTTTAATGGGTATATTCTGTGATTGATTTGTATTAAACGTCATTGCTGCTACTCTGTATAAACATGTGATTACGTTTCCAAAATACTATAAAAAGATGCTGTATGATTTTGTTCATTAGAGTGGTGGCCCAGGAGGGTTAAGTACATGTGTATACTTGGCTTTGTATCCCTGGCACTCTCGCCGGCTAATGATCAGTAAAGCTTGTGTTGGTTTACCTAACCTATTGTGAGTTGTCTGTTTTAAGAAATGAACCTTAACACCTGTTGCAGGATGCTTGCTGAAGATGACACATAACATTTTGGGAAGAAAGACTGCGAAAATATTGAGACAATGACACAAACAACTTTGCTCGATACTTGCTTTTACTGAGATTGACTGTGTTATAGTCATACAGCATGGAAACAGGACATTCGGCCCAACTGGTCCATGCCAAACAAATTGCCCATCTCGCTTGTCCATTTTGCCTGTGTTTGACCCATATCTTACTCAAACTTTCCTATCCATGTACCTACCCAAATATACTTTAAATGTTGTTATAGTAACCTGCCTCAACTACTTCCTCTGGCAGCTTGTTCCATATATATACAAGATGTTCCTCAGGTTCCTAATAAATCTTTCCCTTCACACTTTAAACCTATTCCCTCTTCTTATTTGTCCATTGACCTGGGAAAAAGATTGTGTGTATTCACCCGAGTCTATACCCTATGTCCATCTGTTCTGAACCTGTTCATTAGAATCATGGTTTAGATGCAGCCTGAAGTGAATATAAAGCAGAGGCAAGTTTCAGCAGCCAAATTTTGAGGAGATATGGCCTTGCTGTGCTCTCTGGAAAATAATTATCTGATACAATCTACCTGACAATCTGGGACATATCTTACTTCGTTCTTCGAACACATACTATACACAGAGATTGCCATAGGATCCAGATCAAAAGGGGGAAAAGCGGTACTCCGTTTTGTGACAATCCACATGCTACAGTGAACCTCTAAAAATGTAAGCGTTTTCTGGCCATGTGACATATATGTTTATTAATCAATCGCGTGTAGCCACACCTTTCCGTCCACAGAAAAAGTACTGAGAAAAAAAGTATTGCTAACACATCTGGCGAGGGGCAACTGCAACCAACAAGTGATACATAAAAGCCAAAATAAATTGTCCAAATGAAATCAAAAGCACACATAGATCTAGCAGACATTCCTTTAAATAACAAAATTAAAAGGCAGAGGATGAATGCAGAAAGTGGACAAGATGTCAGCTGAACTGAATATAATGACTAAAATAATAGACCAGTTTTGTCAAAGAAATCATGACAAAAACTGTGGAGTTTACTAACATTTCCCTGTGCTATTGACTTCAAGAAACCACTGAAGCACTTTGGAGAATTGCAGAGGCCTCAACTATAATTTAATAGCTTTCTCTTCGATATTCAAAGATTATTTTACTCACTGAACCAGAATTTCCAGATGTTGTCATCCATCACCGCTTCATTAAACCAGCATCTCCAGAAAAATCCCTCATGGTGGTAAGTGGCACCAGCTTTATGGGGAGAAACAATGATATCTCCCCTCTAAACACAAAAATAAATGTTTGATCGTATCACAATCACAATAACACTTTATTAGCCAAGTATGTTTTGCAACATACAAGGAATTTCATTTGCCAAGTCAGTCATACAAATAAAAAGCAGCAGAACACACAAAACACATTTTAACATAAACATCCACCACAGTGACTCCTCCACATTCCTCACTGTGATGGAAGGCGAAAGAAAAGTTCAATCTCTTCCCTTGTTTGCTCTCGCGCGGCCGGGGGCCTTGAGCCCTCCGTTGACGGGACGAATACTTGTTTGCTACAGATTAATATTATTCATAATGTCATCTTTATTTTAAGTATTAAGTTGACTGAAGATGTATTAACTAATAACATCAATATTAACACTTACAAAAGTTTAGTGAAGTTTAGAGGATAGTAGTGAGAAAGAATGCTAACAAAGCAAGATGTTGAAACAAGGCGACCTTCAGAGAAGATTTACGAGGGTGTTGCGAAGATTTACGAGGATGTTGCCAGGACTTGAGGGCCTGAGCTATAGGGAGAGGTTGGGTAGGCTAGGATTTTATTCCTTGGAGAGCAGGAGGAGGATTGGTGTATACAATCATGAGAGGAATGAATGGATAGTGTAGATGCAGAGTCTTTTACCCAGAGTAGGGCAATCAAGAACCAAAGGACATAGGTTTAAGGTGAGAGGGGTAATATTTAACAGGGAGTGGTCAGTATATGGAATGTGTTGGCAGATGAGGTAGTTGAAACAGACACTACAACAACATTTAAAAGACATTTGGACAGGTACATGGATATGAACGGTTTAGAGGGATCTGGGAAAAACACAGGCAGGTGGGGCTAGTGTAGATGGGACATCTTGGTCAGCATGGGCAAGTTGTGCCATAGGGCCTTTTGCCATGTTGCATGACTCTATGACTCTAAGGCAATGCGTGTAAAGGGAAAGAAGGTGCCAGAAATTTGTAGCAGTGAAAGGCCACATCTTGACAGTCAAAGTTTAATGTGCATTGCTTCAGAAGCAAAGCCATGCTATTAATGCAAACAATAAAACCAGGCATAAAAATGGGATGGTAGACTCAAAGTGCTGGAGTAACTCAGTGGGACAAGCAGCATCTCTGGAGAGAAGGAATGGGTGACGTTTCGGGTCAAGGCCCTTCTTTAGACGTCTCGACCTGTCTGAAGAAGGGTCTTGTTTCGAAACGACACCCATTCCTTCTCTCCAGAGATGCTGCCTGTCCCGCTGAGTTTCTCCAGCAATTTGTGTCTATCGTTGATTTAAACCAGCATCTGCAGTTCTTTCCTACACATAAAAATGGGCAAATAAACTATCACCATTATCTTGCCATTTAATTGATCTATTGTCATAGATTTTCATCCTGAAAGATAAGTTTCTACGCAGTACTTTTGTTACTTTACAACCACTTTTTTGCATAATAAATGTAAGCTCCAGTTTGAGACAATTTTTCCCAAACACACCCATAGGAAATTTTGATTTCACATTTTCCTCTGGTTCTCGATTCCCCTACTCTGTGCAAGGGACTCTGTGCGTCTACCCAATCTATTCCTCTTATGATCTTATGCACTTCTATAAGGTCACCCCTCATCCGTCTACTCAATCTATCGGTGTATCTATTTGGAGTCTCCTAAAATCTTTTTTTAAGTACTTTCTTTGATTCTTGGCAAAGTCTATTTGCAAAACGATCCCACAGGATGGCTGGCGCCTTCCCATTCTCAATCTCCAGGTCTCCAAAGTCGCTTCGATGTCAGACAAAGCAGTTCTGAAAGAGCTGTAATTTGCAACCTTTCGCTCAGTCTGAACCACATTGTTGGTTGCCCCAATGTCACAGCCCACATGGAGCTGAACATCTAGCGACTGGCCCCTACTAAACTCGGAGTTATGCACTTCACCAGATTCTCAGACATTCAGATCTCCGAATGAGTTGGTAAATAACCCAAGAGATTCTCCCTTCTATTATTCGTTTTTATAAAGTGGGACCAAGGCTTGAAGGTCCCGCCTGGTGATTTTAAAGAATTTGGATATCTGTGGGCTGAACCATGGAGATCATAGTTGATAGGCGGTTCACAATGCAAGTTGAAAATGAGATGTATGTTTCTACTGAAGAAACTGATTTCATTTCTGAATATGTCGTTATATTAAGCCGGACCATTGATTTTTTGCTATACAGCACTTAAGATGTAGGAAACTTAACTTACATTAAGTAAATGAACTTTTTAGATTTATTACAAAATGTCAAGTATAACAGGATGACTTGCGATAAACTGCTAGAATCCAGCGTAAAGTTATTGTGTGGTGAAGAAACAGACTGTCCACCTGCCTCCAAGTAATTTGTTTCTGCTCGTTGAATCGTTTCAGCCTAAACAGCTTTTGTTGGCTACCTGGACAACATTCAATTGTTACTTTAAACTCAAAAGGTAAATAATGTACAGATGAATTATTGTAATTGTTGTTGCACGGCCGTTATTTCATGCAGATATTAATATCATTGGTGTTGAAGTTTGCATTGTTTGCCTCTCTCTACAAATTCTGGTTGCAACAAGGCTGCGAAGTAACGGAGATTGACACTAACCTCTGCAGAGAACGAATCCATTCTATTTTCGACAGAGGGACATCTTTCGGTGGCGAGAAGCCAGTAATCCGTGCCAAAAGCCACAAGAAAGAGCAGAACACCGAGAGCCCCAAACACACCGGCGAAGAACAAAGCCAAGCTGAGTTTCATGGTGATCCACTCGAGTTATGATAACTTATTAAACGATATCTGGTTGCCCGCAAGACGTTGCCCAGAAAGATCCCTCTTTCACTCACATTCTCCGTCTCCGTCCTGTTTAGGAATCTGATCCTGCTCCCCTCCTCTTTGCACACGGGTGCGGTGATTCAAAAATAACCGACCTTGTAACCATGAGGGGGATTTAATACCAATTCCCACATGCATGTTGTCAGCACTGGACTTGGAAGGGGCTACCAGCTGCTATGTAACACTTGCATGTTAGGAAACATGATTTACATTCAGTAAGGAAGTGCATTTAGACATTATTACAACATTGCAAGTATATGGCTTGCTATAAACTTGGAGAAACTAGTGTAAAGACCTCGGGTAGAAATGCAAACAAACTAAGGTTCTCTGGATGTTTTCAAGCGAGAGCTAGATAGGGCTCTTAAAAACAGTGGAGTCAGGGGATATGGGGAGAAGGCAGGAAAGGGGTACTGATTGTGGATGATCAGCCATGATCATATTGAATGGTGGTGCTGTCTCAAAGGGCCGAATGGCCTACTCCTGCACCTATTGTCTATTGTCTATTGTCTAATTGTAAATTACTATTAGACCTGCTCTATCACTCCTTCGGGCAAGTAGTATCTCAGGAAGGGAAATAAAAGAAAAGATGATGACTCTTTGAATTTTGCTTTCATTTGATTAATTATAAGGAAGAATAATATTGTGACAAGTGGAGAGGCATTTGGTAAAGCCTTGTGTAGACAGATTTGACATGCTGTAAGCATTAGACATTGGTGGCTCAGAAACAATGGAATTATTTGTATCGTATGTTTACTTGAGCCCATTTAAAAATAATTTGATATTTTAAAAAAACAGGTTCAAAGCCGCTGAGCAGCCAATGGATGCTGGTTCTGATCAGACAACTATCAGTACAGTGGACCAGGCCTCCCACTGCAGCTTCCCACGTCGATAATAATACACTCCGTCAGTCCACCGTACCTGATTTGTATTTCTTACATATTTAATGTTTACCTGATCCAACTATATAAATTCTAATTCTGTCCTTTCCTGTGTTTGGGCTTTCAACTCCCACTCATCTATTAAATGCTTTACGATTTCGAAGGAGCTCATACTGAAAAAAGAGTTTTATCTCGGCCTTATCTCTGAGCTTCCCGTGTTTTGTTATATTTACAATACATTTATTTTTCTTAATTTATCATAGGAAGGCATGTAATTTTCCTGTGTCTTTAATTATGACATTGTACACACCCAGTAATTTGACTTGCAGGTCATTTTGCCAGTCAATTCCTTTCCTAACAGCTGCCTTATCTTTTCCACATTGCTCAGAAGCATATGTGTGCATTTGCAGCCTTGGAATAGAGCAGAAATTAAAGCAGATAACCTGTTGACGATAGAGAATAGAGCAGATAAAATAAGCAAAAACTACAGGGAGATTCCAAACAATAACATTTCCTGCTGCAATCTATTATATTGTATCAATAATCAAAGCCATATTTTGTTTTACAAAATCATGAATATACAATAAAATGAACAATTAATTTTCAAATTTCCTTTCTATGTAAATGTTACTGGTCACAAACTAATAGATTTTACACTAGATAATACATCATGATACTGCCATTTGTTTTTCAGTTTTAGTTTTAAAAATACAGCGCGGAAACAGGCTCTCGAACCCACCGAATCCGCACTGACCAGTGATTCCCGCACATTAAGACTACCCTACACACACGAGGGACAATTTACATTTATACCAAGCCAATTAACCTACAAACCTGTACGCTTTTGGAGTGCGGAAGGAAACCGAAACTCGGAGAAAACTCACGCAGGTCACGGGGAGAACGTACAAACTCCGTCAGGATTGAACCCGGGTCGACTTCCGGTGGCGCCATGTTCTAAGAAGGAACCGCGCCAGAACAGCTCCGGAAAAATCTGAAAAAAATCGGGGGTTAAAGGAGGCTACTAACGGTACTTACCGCAGGAGAACGATTTTAAACGGCTCCGGGTGCGATTGCAAGCTGCGTGACGTCATCAGGCGCGCGACTTCGGTAAGAAATTTAAAATGCATCCCTCCTCCCCCCCGCGACAAAAAAAGGACAAAGAAGGGAGGTAGGCCTCGCCAAAGCCTCGGGCTCGAGTTTGGCTGCCTCCCAGGAAGAGATCTCACAGAGAAAAAGTGAAATGGAAGAACTTAAAAACTCCTTGCTAGGTGAGATGAAGAAACTGCTGAAAGAAATGAAAGATATGAAGAAGGAATATAAAGATGAAATAAAACTGTTAAGAACAGATATCCAGGCGTCTCACGAGAGAATTAAAGAAGAACTAAAAAAAGAAGCTACAGAAACGGTAAAGATTATGATGAATGAATGGAAAATAAAGGCGGACGCTGAGTTTCAAAACCGAATGGCTGAGGTAAACGACAAGCTTGCTGGGATGGAACAAATGTTGGATGCGAAGATAGATCCTATTTCAATCTCACTTGACCAACAAAATGATGCAATTAAAGAACTGACTGATTTTGCTGTATCAAGTGCTAAGGAAAGTGAGAAGCTACGTGCCGAGAATAAACGCCTCTCAGAGCTACTACGTAAAATAAACGAGAAATGTATTGATTTGGAGGGACGACAAAGACATAAGAATTTGCTTATAGTAGGATTGACCGAGGGTCGTGAAGGAAATCAAGACCCGCGAAAATTCGCTGCAAAATTCCTAAAGGACATTCTGAATTTGGATCAAGAGCCCCTGTTGGGCTGTGCACACAGGGCTTTAAGATGGGCCCCTGGGAGAGGTGCACCGCCAAGACAAATGATTGTAAAGGTGGCCTATGATCACGTCTTTGAAGAAATGATGAAGATAATAATAAGAAAGAAAAATTTGAAATACAAAGGAGATAACATCAGTATCTTCAGAGATTATCCGGCTGAAGTGGCTAAGAGAAGATCTTTATTCACAGAAACAAGAGGTATTCTGCGGAATATAAAGGATACAAAGGATCTCAGATATGGTCTGATGTACCCAGCAACATTGAGAGTGACCTACAACAACAAGGAATATCGTTTCGTTAAGCATACTGACGCACT
The DNA here is from genome assembly GCA_963514005.1 of Raja brachyura. Next base: position 74,922,138 of record OY740786.1, read on the forward strand.
GGAATTCGCTCGAGACATACAGAAGAAGGCAGAAGAGGAAGCAGAAGAAGAAGCACGGGAGGAAGAAGAAGATGACTGAACTTTTATCACCGGTCTACGGTTATGAATTATTCATTGAGAAAGAGGGGGAATAATGGGCATGTTGTTGTAGTTTGGTATTAATTAATGAAATTTCAATTGTTCCCCTAAGATAGTATTACTTATTATAATATTAATTATAATAGAAATTAATAACTAGTAATTAGTAATATGAATAATAGAAATAATTACTAAGTATTTAAAGTTAGTACCCCACCCCAATATACACAGCATTATAGATAGGAGCTGGAACACTTAATATATATATTTTTTTTTAAACGGAAGTCAGTAGATTAATAGCCACACTAGTGTGGCTCTCACTAATGCACACTACACAACATATTAGTGTAGTTTCTTTTTTTTCTGGGCACCCTGTTAACACCCTTTTCTCTTTTTTTATTTACACTTTTTATTTTTTTTATATATCAAGTATTTGATTTTATGTTATATATTATATGAATGTAGTTATGAACGATATTGTATAATTACTTTAAGAAGACATGTATATGGATTATTGAGGATAGTAATTTTCATCAGGTTGGCGTTTGGGTATACCGCTGGGCTGGAGGAGTCGAGAAGGCTACTCCAAAAAAAACCACCCTAACATCAAAATTCAAGACATGAATGTGAAGACTGGGGGGGATGGAATTACCTTCTGTAGTTGGAATGTTAAGGGAATTAATGAACCAATTAAAAGGGGAAAGGTGCTAGCACAGTTGAACAGATTGAAATCAGACGTGATCTTCCTTCAAGAGACCCATCTTAAAAGAGATGCTCAACATAGATTAACAGCAAAATGGATTTCTAAGGTGTATCACTCTTCATTTATACATAAATCTAGAGGAGTTGCAATAATTATTCGTAAAGGTATACCTTTTAAACAAAATACTATAATAGAGGATAAAGAGGGTAGATATGTAATAATTACAGGGGAATTATATTCAAAGAAAGTAATTTTTGTGAATATATATGCCCCTAATTTTGATAATCCATTATTTTTTAAGAAAATATTTAATAATATTCCTATTTCCACTCAATATAATTTAATAATTGGGGGTGATTTTAATTGCACCTTAGATAGTTATCTAGACAGATCTTCTACAAAAAGGAAAGCTACCTCTAAATCAAGTAAACTTATAAATTCTTTTATTAATACATCTAATGTTAAGGATATTTGGAGATTAGATAATCCATCCGGACGAGAATACTCCTTTTTCTCGCCCGTATACGGAACTTACTCTAGGATAGATTATTTTCTAATAGATTCAAAATTACTACCTTTTACGTATGATGCAAAATATCACAATATTATTATTTCAGATCATGCGCCACTAACATTCAAGATAAAATTAAAAGATATACTTAATAAAACTACTACTTGGAGATTTAATCCCCAGATATTAAAGGAATAGGACTGTTGTAAACATGTAGTGGAACAGATTAAATTATTTTTTGAAACTAATGACAAACCTGAAATTTCACCATCGTTACTTTGGGACACATTTAAAGCATTTATGCGTGGTGCAATAATATCAGCACAAGCATATTTTAATAAAGAAAATAGAAAGATGGAACAAAAGTTAGAAAATGAGATAAAACAACTAGATAGCGAAAACATAATTGCAATAGTAAAATATAGACTAAATAAAATATATTCTAACCAAGTCATTAAACTTTTTCAACAAACCAAGCAAGTGCACTTTGAATTTGGAGACAAACCACAAAAATTGCTAGCACGACAACTTAGAAAATTAGAAGATGAAAAAATGATACATAGAATTAGATCTACGCATGGAAATATATTGACTATACCAAAAGATATTAATGACAGATTTCTACAATATTATCAAAATCTTTATTCATCTAAATTAACAGGACAAACAGATGGTATGGAAACATTCCTACAAGAATGTCAAATTAATAGTCTAGATCAGGAAGGTAGACATTTGTTAAATGCTGAAATAACTGTAAAAGATATTGAAGAATCAATTAGTTTGTTAAAGAATGGAAAAGCAGCGGGCCCTGATGGCCTGAGTGCAGAATCTTTAAAAAAATTTCAAGATCTGATTTCCCCAAGATTACATACAGTGTATAGATATGCATATGAACAAGGAAAATTACCAGAATCTTTAAATGAATCTACAATTACACTCGTTCCTAAGACAGACAAGGATTTGGAAGATCCAGGATCATATAGAGCGATTGCCCTTCTAAATACAGACCAAAAAATATTAACTAAATTTTTATCTTGGAGATTAAGTCTGGTGATTTCTAAATTAATACATTATGATCAAACAGGTTTTATTCCAAAACGCTATTCATCCCATAATCTTAGACGCTTGATTAATATTATATATTCAAAAAGAGTATGGGACAGGGAATTAGCGGTTGTATCGTTAGATGCAGAAAAGGCATTCGATCAGGTGGAATGGTTATATTTATTTAATATAATGGAAAAGTTTCAATTGGGGGATAGATTCTGTAAATGGATAAGAATTCTATATTCGAATCCTACTGCAAGAATCTTAACTAATCAAATATTATCAGCTAAATTTAAGCTCTCTAGGGGATGTAGACAGGGATGTCCGTTATCACCTTTATTATTTGCTTTGATGATAGAGCCTTTGGCGGAAAGAATTAGATCTGAACCTGAAATATACGGCTATAATACTGACACAACAACTAATAAAATATCTTTATATGCAGATGATGTTTTGATTTATATTACAAAACCAGAAATTAGTATACCCAAGCTGTTTAATGTTATAACTAAATTTGGCACATTTTCTGGATATAGGATTAATTGGAACAAAAGTGATATTATGCCTATAACTGGAATAAATTTAAATATATTACAACAATACCCACTAAAAATAGTTACAGACAAATTTAAATATTTAGGAATTAATGTAACTAAATCCTATAATTCACTAATTAAGTCTAATTATCCTCAATTACTAGATAAACTTAGAAAAAATATTTTATATTGGAAAACACTTCCTATATCTATGATCGGTAGAATAAATGCTATAAAGATGGTGTTTTTACCACAATTGTTATATTTGTTTCAGGCTATTCCTTTTTTTCTCCCCAAGACCTTTTTTAAAAAAATAGATAATATTATTAATAGTTTTATTTGGGATTATAAACATCATAGAATAAGTAAAAAACATTTATGTAAATCTAAGATAAATGGAGGATTAGCACTTCCAAATTTTTTATATTATTTTTGGGCAGTCCAGATTAAGAATATGAATTTTTGGTGGGTAAATATGGATCATGAACCAATGTGGTTAAAGATGGAAAAGGAAGACTGTTTACCTTTCAATGTAGGCTCGATTCTCTTTGCCCCAAAGGAAGTACAAAAAAAAATTTATAGGGACAACCCTATAATTTATAATAATAGACGTATTTGGAAACAAATAGTTAAAACTTTACATTTAGATAATCTTTCACTTAGACTACCAATTACGAATAACCCATTATTTAAACCCTCTATATTAGATGGGGGGTTTAGACATTGGGATGATTTAGGAATTAAAAGGATAGAGCACCTTTATAGAAAAGGAAAATTTCTTTTATTCCAGGAGTTACAAGATATCTACAGATTGTCTCCGCAACACTTGTTTAGGTACTTACAAATTAGAGATTATATTAAATCCAATACGCAAGATTATAAAAATAAAGAACCAGGATTATTAGATGAATTGTTTAACTTGCACCCAAACACATTTATTTTTCTTAATTTATCATAGGAAGGCATGTAATTTTCCTGTGTCTTTAATTGTGACATCGTACACTCCCAGTAATTTGACTTGCAGGTCATTTTGCCAGTCAATTCCTTTCCTAACAGCTGCCTTATCTTTTCCACATTGCTCAGAAGCATATGTGTGCATTTGCAGCCTTGGAATAGAGCAAAAAGTAAAGCAGATAACCTGTTGACGATAGAGAATAGAGCAGATAAAATAAGCAAAAACTACAGGGAGATTCCAAACAATAACATTTCCTGCTGCAATCTATTATATTGTATCAATAATCAAAGCCATATTTTGTTTTACAAAATCATGAATATATAATAAAATGAACAATTAATTTTCAAATTTCCTTTCTATGTAAATGTTACTGGTCACAAACTAATAGATTTTACACTAGATAATACATCATGATACTGCCATTTGTTTTTCAGTTTTAGTTTTAAAAATACAGCGCGGAAACAGGCTCTCGAACCCACCAGATCCGCACTGACCAGTGATCCCCGCACATTAAGACTACCCTACACACACGAGGGACAATTTACATTTATACCAAGCCAATTAACCTACAAACCTGTACGCTTTTGGAGTGCGGAAGGAAACCGAAACTCGGAGAAAACTCACGCAGGTCACGGGGAGAACGTACAAACTCCGTCAGGATTGAACCCGGGTCTCTGGCACTGTAAGGCAGCAGCTCTACCACTAAGCCACCATGCCGCCCTAGTAAATAGAAGTTTGAATCTTTCATATACAAAACCATATGAAATCTAGACCGTTGCAACACAAATTAGTGTTAACACATATATTGTGAATGTGATACCTCTTACAATTGTATTGATACCTTGTATGTAGCAATTATCTTTTATATTCTCCTTTGATTGAGGTGAACGAGTCAAGGGGGTTATGAGTGTTTAATATCATGTTTACCAGAAACAGAACAGTTACATTCTTACTTGCTACAGCTTTACAGACCAATTAACGCAATAACACCCAAAAAAATACACTTAATCAATAAAACAATGAATTAATTATCAGTAATATTCAGTAACCAGACCATAAAGACCAACCGAAGTAGGTAGTGCAACCAAAAGTCCACAGTACATCATGGTTGCTGAGGTAGGAATGTGGTTAGGATTGTGCAGTTTTCAAGAGTCTGATATTTGCTGGGAAGGAACTGTTCCTGAACCTGCAGGTCACAATTTTAGGGTTACTGTACTTTCTTCCTGATGGTAGTAACAAAACCAGAGCATGGCCACGGCTGTGTGGGTCTTTCATTGTGTTTTCTTCCTTTTTGAGGCAGCTGGTATCAATAAAGTATATGCTATGGTTTCTGATTACCGGCATATCCAAAAGATTTTTTTGTTCTTCTTAACTTTATCAATTCTACAGTCATTATTTACAGTTTTTGAAATATCACATTAATTGAAAATAGGACTCTTAGTAAGCAAATTGGTTGTGGATAACTTGCATGCTATGAGATTCTAAATGTATACATGAGCAAGAACAAAAATGTGCAGGTGCAAATTGTGCAATAATGTAGAAGTAAGTCAGTTTAACTCTCTCCTTACTGAAGAAACCAAAGGAATATAAATTGCGGTTTCAGTTACCCATGATTTTAAGTATTATCCAAGAGTATTGACCGTCTTACCAGTAGTAAATACCTCCCCAGCCCCCTCAGCCTCTCAAAATGTTCAAATTCCCAGTAGAAAAAAGATATTGTAGCAAATGGCAACAACTATGGAAAGAATGAGGGTAAATTACCATTTGCAGCACAGCTGTGTCCATTTCTCATGATTTTATAAAAGTAGCCTATCTTAATGTTTTTTCTGGTCTTCTCAAAGGTATTAGGGTAGGGTATTTATCCAAAGACAGTGGCTTGTTGTAAGTCTTGCATTTAAACTATTTGCATGTTATTAAGCTGTGAGACTGACTGCTGCAAACTCCCTGTGACATTGCTATGCTACACCAAAACATGATTCTCCTATCGAGTAGAGTCACAGTATGAAAACTGGATACAGAGAGAACAGTAAGTACTTGCATAAAATTGAACTACCACCCTGTCCTCTCCCTCACCCCATGCTCATCACATTTTTAAAAGAACATGAGATACAGGTAACACACCTGTTAATGAACAGCTATTAATCTACACAAATAATCAATTTTCCTAGAATTTCTGATCTCCTCTGAGTGACTATCAGTCTGACCAGGAAATTGCCATTCCCTTTTTCACAAAAGTTTACATGTGCCCTCAGAAAATATTTAGCAGGAAATGATTCTGACCGCAAAGCAGTTATTCTTGGTGCTGTGGTAGTTCAAGCAACCTTCAACACTTGCTGTAATCTGTAACTTATGTTTCCTTTGCTTACTGGTTTATTGGCCAATATGTAAGAGAGCCAACCGGCTTCAGAGTTCCAGGATGACTTTAAAAAAAGTTCTAAGGTTATATATCAGAGAGGAGTATCGCTCTGACTAATGTTTAGATATTTATTCCCTTTATGGTGTATCTGTACACTGTGAATGGCTTGATTGTAATCATGTGTAGTCTCTTCGCCGACTGATTATGCAACAAAAGCTTTTCACTGTTCCTCGGTACATGTGACAATAAACCAAACTAAACTAGATATTTAGTTTTCACGTCTTGACCAACCCATAATGAAATTGCAACTCCTAGTCAAAATGTGATCCTAACAAAAAATCTCTCTGATGCAATCCATGAAAATTACATCCCTCCAAAAAATTATTTATTAGTAGCCGCTTTCCCAGCTGAACACCTGTTCACAAACCTGTTACATCTTCCTGTATTCCTGAAGGCGTTACTTGTTTTAGGAACATGTTTGTAGCTCATTTTACCTCTATGACATCCTGTGGTAGATCTGCTATAACAGCTGCTTGCAATTGGTTTCAGACTTACTGTTCCTGTGTGTCAGTATAAAATGTGGTCAAACCATCTTCTGTCAAAGCATTTAATGTTAATCTTGATCCCAGCAGCCGTCAGGTCTATGGCACCTATGCTGCCTGTGAGGCACAGCAGGGGAGGGTGAAGTCAGATAGAGCGATTGTGCTAAGATACTCGTGTTAAAGAAGGAACTGCAGATGCTGGAGAATCGAGGGTTACACAAAAATCTGGAGAAACTCAGCGGGTGCAGCAGCATCTAAGGAGCGAAGGAGATAGGCGACGTTTCGGGTCAAGACCCTTCTTCAGACTGGTCAGGGATCAGGGAAACGAGAGATATAGACAGTGATGTGGAGAGATAAAGAACAATGAATGAAAGATATGCAAAAAAGTATTGATGATAAAGGAAACAGGCCATTGTAAGCCGTTTGTAGTGTGAAAATGAGAAGCTAGTGTGACTTGGGTAGGGGGAGGGGGGGGGAGATGGAGAAGGAATGTCAGGGCCCGAGGGCTGAGGGAGAGGTGGGGAGGGGGAGGAGGCAGTCTGGGTTAACAGAATTGAGAAAATTCAATGTTTAAGACCTGCTAAGATACTCATTAGATAGGGGGACAGACGGGACATTCTGTGGCCGCAAACAGGATTCTAGGATGATGTGTTAAAGAAGGAACTGCAGATGCTGGAAAATCGAGGGTACACAAAATGCTGGAGAAACTCAGCGGGTGCAGCAGCATCTATGGAGCGAAGGAGATAGGTAACGTTTCGGGTCGAACCCCTTCTTCAGACTCTATCCTATTCAGATTCATCCTATTTTCTAGGATGATGTGATGACCCCTTGGTGTCAGGGTCCCGTATATCTCGGAGTGGCTCGGAGAAAGGAAGAAAGCTGATTCATTAAGGAGAACATCATGATAGTGTTCCAAGATGACATTACTGGGGGATCATCCAGTGAGGCTATATAGGTGCAGCTGAGAAGTAAAAACGGTGATCATCACTTTGTTGGGATTGTACTGTAGGACCCCAAATAGACAATGGTGATTCGAGGGACAAATATGCTGAGATTGCAAACAGCTGTGACAACGGCCCTCCCTCAGATGCCGTTCTGATCCCTATTAATGACTGACAGGCCAGGAGAGGCCAATCCCCAGCACCATTGGTAACAGCTGGGTCCAAACAACTGATATTGGTTTGGCCACTTGAACCTCATCAGCCTACTCGCTATAGACATTCTAGCCAGAGGGAGTGGGAGTGGGAGAGGGAGAGGGAGAGGGACAGGCTTCCTTCTTTCCTTTCTTTCCCTTCTTTCCTTCACTCCCACCCTCCCTGTCACAGGTTTGAGGAAGTCTGAGCCACTGGGACAAACCTCACACCACCAGCACCACTTTGTGGTGAAGACTAGAGGCTAGGGCTGAGTGGCCGGGGCAAGCCTGAGACACCACAACCTCTTCAGGGCCTGTCCCACTTGGCGATTTTTTTCAGCGACGGCCGGCATCATTGACTGATGTATCAGGTCACCAAAAAATATGCGGCGTGACAACGTATGACGCGGGGTGATGCGGCGTGATGATGTATTACGCTGCGTGATGACGTACGACGTGGCGTGATGACGTATGACGCGCGGTGGGTTTTCACGTGTCGCAACATTTATTTTGTCGCCGCTGGATTTTGAAATGTTCCAAATATTTTGACGACATTGATATGACGCTGGCAAAATCGCCAAGTGGGACAGGCCCTTTCCTGTTCACAAACAACAGTCCTCTTGAGGCAAGGGTGAACTGCAGGAAAAAGCCTGAGATTGCCCCGCTTGCTCTTTCGTAAAATAGGACTGAGCTGCTGCGACAAGCCTGAGATCGCCAGCGTCATCGCACATGTGCTCTAAGCATGAGGTCCTGGACTTTCTGAGCACTGTAAATAAAATAAATCATGAGTTCACCCTATTATGAGTGTTGGCGTAGTTGCTGCCGAACCTGGCCTCCTCCCTGGTGACAATATGGATAAAACATTTTACACGTGTTGACTTATTTTGGCATGGGATTGTGGTCTAATTTTGTGGATACTTTTGATCTCTGAATTTAGAGTACATTTTATTAGTGGGTAGTGGATATTATTCAACACCCACTGCTTGATCTGACAAAGGGTCTTTGATTTGAAACTTCACAAATTCTTTTTCAACCGATGGTGCTGGTATACTGTTTTGAGCAAATGTTTGTGATTTGTTCAGATCTCTAACATTTGTAGTTTTTTTTTCAATAGACAATAGGTGCAGGAGTAGGCCATTTGGCCCTTCGAGCCAGCACCGCCATTCACTATGATAATGGCTGATCATCCCCAATCAGTACCCCGTTCCTGCCTTCTCCCCATATCCCCTGACTCCACTATTTTTAAGAGCCCTATCTAGCTCTCTCTTGAAAGCATCCAGAGAACCTGCTTCCACCCCCCTCTGAGGCAGAAAATTCCACAGACTTTTCATTGCTATAGAGTGACCAAAGTTTCCACACAACCTGAGGTGAAATTACTCTTGGCCTCATCATTCTGTTCAGCTTACACAAGCACACCATTAGGTTCCAGCTTTGTTCAATCAAGAAGTGATTTACTTGTTAGGGTGTTTGGGATTGGTTTGGCCTTGTATCACCTTGAGTTAAAAACAAAGTTGTGGAGTACCTTTGTGGAGCAGACAGCATCAATGAAGGAAATGGACAGATGCCATTTTAGGGTGGCACACTTTTTCAGACTGAAGGGCCCTACCATAAAATATTGTCTGCCTATTTCCCTCCACAGATGTTGCCTGGCCTGCTGAGATCCACCAGCATTTTTTTTTGCTGAAGTCAAAGTCAAAGTCAAAAAGTCAAACAAACTTTATTGTCATTTAGAAATACATTGATATATGCAGTTCCAAACGAAATTACGTTGCATTTGGCTCCCTGTGCAACACAATAAATTAACCGAAGGATAGGTATGTATGAAAAGGATAAATAGACAATAGTGGCAGCCCATTTACATGGCATTCAGGAGTCTGATGGCTCGTGGGAAGAAGCTGTTGCGGAACCTTGATGTTCTGCTCCTCATGCTGCGGTATCTTTTTCCCGAGGGCAGCAGAGTGAACAGTCCGTGATGGAGATGTGTGGGGTCCTTTATGATACTGCTGGCCTTAGACACACAGCGTTTGGTCGCAATATCCCCGATTGAGGGGAGAGAGGTCCCGATGATTTTTTCCGCTGTCCTCACCACTCTCTGCACAGACTTCCAGTCGGAGGCTCTACAGTCCACAAACCAGACAGAGATACAGCTGGTCAGAATACTCTCTATGGTGCCCCTGTAGAAAGTAGTGAGGATGGGATGGGGGAGATGAGCTCTTCTCATCCGGCGCAGAAAGTGCAACCGCTGCTGCGCTCTCTTAACAGTTGATGAGATGTTAGTCGACCAGGTCAGACTGTTAGTGACCTGCACCCCCAGGAACTTTGTGCCTGCACAAAGATCCCTGCACTTGCAGTTCCTTGTGTCTTGTGTCACCTTCCTTGTTGGATTCCAGCACTGGTGGCCTTTAAGTCACTGTATCACCAGTTATCATTTTCCAGCAGCTAAATCACCCTCCCTGCCCAGCCCCGCCGGCCTAGTCTTTACCTATATTCTTTCTTTCTTTGTTTGCTTCCTTCTATCACCTACTTGCCTCTGTCTTCCACCACTCTCCTCCCCATCTGTCTTCACCACTCCTTGCTCCATCTAACATCTTCTTAACACCTCTTCCATCTTCTCTTTATACAAGCAGCTTCCCTCTGCAGATGCAGGAAATGTTGACATTTCCTCTCCCTACACAGTTGCTGCTCGATCTGCTGAATTCATCTAACCATTTGTCTTTTTTTTAGCATCTGCAGTCTCTTGTGCCTCCAGTGCTACCTTTCCCTTTGCCACTTAAGAATGTTCTTCTTTTATTCCCATCAAATGCATTTTACTTTTATTTAAGGTAGACAAAAATACTGGAGAAACTCAGCGGGTGAGGCAGCATCTATGGAGCGAAGGAAATGGGTGACGTTTTGGTTCGAGACCCTTCTTATTTACATCACACACGATAATAGGTGACAATCTACTCTGCGAGAAATGTTTTGGTGTTTTCCCCTCTCCCTCCCCCTCCCCTTTTTGACAGTGGCAGCACTGACAAAGATCACAGCATTTGTGTATTAGATACCATGACCTGTGGCCTGACTGTTCGTTGTGGCAGAAGCTTCGTCGTGACACAAGGTCCAGTAGCACTATCATGTTACTCCATGGTATGTGGGATGCCATTAGCTGACACCGCTCCATTAAACCACCACTACCCTCCTCCCCCTTTCATTACCCTGCCCCCCCACCTCCCCTCCTCCTCTCTTTCTTTCTATCCTTCTCCCACATTTTCTCTCACCACCGAAGTGAATGGTGTGACTTGCCTTGTGAGGGGTAAAAGTCATAAATGTGTCAACGTGACAGCAGCCGGCAGCCCAGGCAGCAGCAGCAGCAGCAGCCGCCGCCGCCACGGGGCTCATGCCAATCGGCCTCCAACATGTCCACGTGTGGGGAAAACAATTGCAGTTTCTGTAAAAATCAGAGTGCCCCAATGCTGCTAGTTTATTCAGTAAACGTGTTGTACAAAAATGGGGTGAAAGACTCAGACAATACAGTTTATATGGGGAGTGGAAGTCCCCGGGGCTCTGAGGAACACGGCCTAATTTATATCTGACACAGAACAATCTATGAAATGTTTACAGCTGCCGTGCATGCACGAGTTCCGTGCAAGCAAGAGCAGTCAAATGATCTCCTGAAATGTAAGGCATTGCAGTCAATACCGCCTCCCGCTGTGTGACCCTGTGTCCAAAGTGTGTTAAAGTAACATACTGTATTTTTCTAATATGTCAGAAGAAGGGTCCCGACCCGATTCAAACATCACCTCTCCATTTTCTCCGGAGCTGCTGCCTCACCCGCTGAGTTACTCCAGCATTTTGATATAAACCAGCATCTGCAGTTCATTTTTATTACAGAATATTTAGAGCATCTGCACTAGTCCCACCTGCCTGCTTTTGGCCATCTATATAATTAAAACTCAAATCTTGACCACTTCCTGTTTGTACTGCCGATTGATTTTTTTAAAAAACACTACCACTTATGGCTGTGATTTTTGGCCATCTTACAGTCCCCTTCCGCTGCACAGGACAAGAGGATTTTACCCATCGATTAAAAATAAGGGACTAATTAATGTTTAAAAAATGTTGAGATTCTCTCCCTGTCAATCATGCCATGAAGGCCATGCCCCTTCCGTGGGAGGGGGGAAGGTCTATAAAACGCAGAAGTATGGACGTGCCTCAGTTTCTGCAAGATGGGGGAGGGAGCGGTCACAACTTTCAATCCGAGCTGTGAATAACACTGAACACGTCTACTAAACTGTGAGTGGTTTTACTGACCTGTGAATGTGCTTAATGTGATTTGAAAATGTAGTTTGAAAATGCAAAAGTTGGTTGGTTTGAAAATGCAGAAGTTGGTTGGTTTGAAAATGCAAAAGTTGGTTGGTTTGAAAATGCAAAAGTTGGTTGGGGTGTGCCTTATTCAAAAATGGTGTGCCTTATCCATATACTTTGTGTGTGTGGGTGTACAGCATTTTGCCTTTGATTCGTTATTCCGCGAAAACCAGAAGCAAAAACGCCGTGATTTTTACCATTTCGGTAGCGATTTTACTTTTACATTTGCATATCCACTCCTCATTAAATTTGGTAATTTTTCTGTACACATTTTCAATAAAATCCTTCACAAAACTGTTTTCTTTAAATCAGCAGCTGCAATGTCACAATGCCCTTGCGCTCGCGGCACCGTCACCCACTCTCCATTCAAGCAAACGCTGTCATCGCACTTTCTATCCCCCTTCCCCCCCCCCCCCCACTCAGACCTGGACTAATTGTTCAACATTAACATTTATTTTCAAAGAACCGCTGCCCAGCTGCAGCAGCTCTGGACATCACAATGCCCTTGCACTCGTGCCACGCCTCCCGCAGATGGACTCCCATGCCCGCCCGCCAGCTCACTCCAACCCTACCCCCCCTCGTTCTCAAAATGCTCTGCAGATCGGGAGGTCACCGGAGGCCACAGCCAGTCACCGGAGTTCACCGGCTTGAACATGGCGGCGGCAGTTATTGTCGTGCGGGGCATTACTCGCTCTGGGAAACCTGAAATGCCTCCGTTGCAAGAGCTGCTGCCGCTCTCCATGTTGCCCGAGGTCGGCCCCGTCAGAGCCGCCCGCTCACCGAGTTCAGCTCCGCCCTCTCTCTCTCTTTCCCCCCTGCTCTCCCCATCCTCCTTCCCTCTCCCCCCCCCTCCCGCTGCAAACCCAACGTGCTGCCAGTCGCGCCTCTCGCAAGTCCTTTGATAAAAACCTTGCGATCCCCTCCTCTCTCTCTCTCTTTCTCCCCCCCTCTCCCTGTTCCTCCGCTCCCTCTCTCCCCTCCCTCTCTCCTCTCCCCCTCCTCCTGCCTCCCCCTCCTCCTCCCCCTCCACCCCTCCTCCCTCCCCCTCCCTCTCCCTTCCCTCTTATAAAACTGCACTTGAATTTGGTGGCCTTGCACCCTGCTTGAAATGGTATGAAACTGCACTTGAATTTGGTGGCCTTGCACCCTGCTTGAAATGGTAGGAAACTGCATTTGAATTTGGTGGCCTTGCACCCTGCTTGAAGTGGTAGGAAACTGCACTTGAATTTGGTGGCCTTGCACCCTGCTTGAAGTGGTATGAAACTGCACTTGAATTTGGTGGCCTTGCACCCTGCTTGAAATGGTATGAAACTGCACTTGAGTTTGGTGGCCTTGCACCCCGCTTGAAATGGCAGGAAGCTGCATTGAGTTTGGTGGCCTTGCATCCTGCTTGAAGTGGCAGGAAACTGCACTTGAATTTGATGGCCTTGCACCCTGCTTGAAATTGTATGAAACTACATTTGAATTTGGTGGCCTTGCACCCTGCTTGAAGTGGTATGAAACTGCACTTGAATTTGGTGGCCTTGCACCCTGCTTGAAATGGTATGAAACTGCACTTGAGTTTGGTGGCCTTGCACCCCGCTTGAAATGGCAGGAAGCTGCATTGAGTTTGGTGGCCTTGCATCCTGCTTGAAGTGGCAGGAAACTGCACTTGAATTTGATGGCCTTGCACCCTGCTTGAAATTGTATGAAACTACATTTGAATTTGGTGGCCTTGCACCCTGCTTGAAATTGTATGAAACCACGCTTGAATTTGGTGGCCTTGCACCCTGCTTGAAGTGGTATGAAACTGCACTTGAATTTGGTGGCCTTGCACCCTGCTTGAAGTGGTATGAAACTGTACTTGAATTTGGTGGCCTTGCACCCCGCTTGAAGTGGTATGAAACGACACTTGAGTTTGGTGGCCTTATGCCCTGCCTGAAGTGGTATGAAACTGCACTTGAGTTTGGTGGCCTTGCACCTTGCCCGAAGGGGTATGAAACTGCACTTGAGTCTGGTGGCCTTGCACCCTGCCTGAAGTGGTATGAAACTGCACTTGAGTTTGGTGACCTTGCACCCTGCCTGAAGTGACAGGAAATTGCACTTGAGTTTGGTGGCCTTGCACCCTGCTTGAAGTGGCAGGACACTGCACTTGAGTTTAGTGGGCTTGCATCCTGCTTCAAGTGGCAGGAAACTGCACTTACGTTTGGTGGCCTTGCACCCTGTCTGAAGTGGGATGAAACTGCACTTGAGTTTGGTGCCTTGCACCCTGCTTGAAGTGGCAGGAAACTGCACTTGAATTTGGTGGCCTTGCACCCTGCTTGAAATAGAATTTCAAGGAAAAGTCGTGAGTCAACTGCCATCCCACCAGCCGTGAGTGAGTGAGCTGCCAGCACACCAGGCTTGAGTGACTGTGCTGCCAGTCCAAGAATTCTTTTGGCACAGTGTCCATACTAGGCCTCTGGAAACCAGTCCCTTCAGCCCACAACACCCATACTAGCGCTCCAGAAAGCCCCTCCCCCACTGGCCTCCAATATTGGAATTGGTGGAGAGGTGGAATATTGCATTAGGGGACCAGCCCTCCCGTGTGAACATGGGACCCAACGGGTCCCACTAAGTCTATTATTTCTCTAAACCTATCCTATCCATGTACCTGTCCAAATGTTTCTTAAACATTGTGATAGTACCTGCCTCAACTACCTTCTCTGGTAGCTCGTTCCCTATACTGACCACTCTAGGGGGAAAAAAGTCACACCTCAGGACCCCATTAAATCTTTACTTCAAACCTATGACATCTGGTTCTCAATTCCCCTACCCTGGGCATGAAACTCTGGGTGCATACCCAATCTAGTCCTCTCATGATTTTGTAGACTTCTATAAGATCCACATCCCCCTGCTCTCCATGGAATAAATCCTAGCGTGCTCAACCTCTCCCTATACCTCAGCTCCTCGAAATCTGAAGTCTGAAGAAGAGTCTCCACACGAAATTATTTATCTCCAGAGATGCTGCCTGTCCTGTTGTTACTCCAGTATTTTGTGTCTATCCTGGTAATGCATCCTTTCCAGCTTGACATTTTTCCAATAACATGGTGACCAAAACGGAACACAATGCGGCCTCACCACTTTTAATTATTTTTTTTTAAGTAAATAGCGTGAGTAAAAGATCAGTTAATGTCAAATGCACCTCCTCCCTCCACCCCCACCTTTCCTTGGGAACTTTTCCCTATTGAATTCTGAGACAAACCGCCCTTTGCAAACAAACACACGCCGCCTGACACACGTGCAGTTCCGGGTCGCGCGCCCGCAAGGCAAGATTCAGAGTTCCATTGAGGTGCACGCGCCCGTTAGGGCAGGGTTCCATCGGAGTGCACGCGCCCGCTGGGGCAGTTCCACCCGGGTGCACGTACCCGCTGGGGTAGAGTTCCATTGAGGTTCACGCGCCCGCTGGGGCAGGGTTCCATTGAGGTGCACGCGCCCGCTGGGACAGGGTTCCATTGAGGTGCACGCGCCCGCTGGGGCAGGGTTCCATTGAGGTGCACGCGCCCGCTGGGGCAGAGTTCCATCGGGGAGCGGGTGCACGCGTGTGTCAACGTGTCCATTGTGCCGGCGCCTGGGGACAATGGGCTGGGGAGGTGGGCGCCCTGTGCGCGTCCCCGGTCACCAGCCCCTGCAGCAGTGGCTCTATCTGGTGGGATTTCTGGTGAGTTTGCACCTGCTTTAAAAAAAAAATCTGATGTTTTTTTTGGTTTAATCTCTCCGCTGATCTAACAGCACCGCTATTCACGCGAATAGGAAGTGGGGACTTAAAACTAGGATGTAATAGGAAGTGTGGACTTAAAACTAGGATGTAATACGAAGTGGGGACTACAAATCAATGATTTGGTCCCGGAGATCAGCACTTATCAAATTATTCACACAGTAAACCCCCTGCACAATTGTCAGCTTGAATCTCCAAATGTTTATATCCTGTTTGTGATGCAAACGTATAGTCACCAAAACGAATTCTGCCTTTTTAATCTACTCTCACTTAATGAACTGTTTTATATAAATGCAATTGAATTTTCTTCATGGTTCTGGAAATACTTTAAGTGTTATTTACCCAGTCAATGCTCAAATATTTTAAGTCTTTATTGAGTCGATAGAGAAACTTAAAGGACTGCATGCAGGAGGAAGTTAGAACAGTTTACCTTTTAAGGAGATCTCACAGCAATCTTAAGCCTAGGCATGCATTTAAATAAATCTTTGTAGGATTCCAACAGCAAAAACTGAATGCGTGTGGTCATAATTTAAAGTTCACATATGATGAAATAGTTATTTAATAAATTTCCGTTTAATGGGCAGGAGCTGATAACAAGCTGAAATAGTGGTTTCATGGGGCAGGAACAGTAAATAAAAACACCCAGCAAAACACCAGTGGAGTGACTCGGCTGATAAGGTAGCACCTGTGGAGGGAAAAGATAAGCTACAGTACATTCTGTGTCAGGACCCTTCTTCAACCTGATTGTTGTAGGGGGAAAAAAAGTGTAAAAGATACAATGCCTGGCAATTGATCTGATCTCGACCTAAACTATTACCTTGTACGGGTAGTTTTTCCGCTATAACGTGTATTTCCTCTATGCAAATTGGATAGAACATGATTGGTAAATTAGGGGGACACTATTTGTAATCTCCTTTTTCTCATTGACACAATTGTTTTTATAATACAATTTTTTTGAAACACAACCTTTCTTAGGAACAGAACTATCGCATCGCAGCAGAACTACCTGTATAAGAAAAATGTATACGGTATAAGGCGACCTTTTTGACAGCTCGTTGCTATCAAAGTCCTTGTAACTAGACATTATTTAATTTTAAGTTGTGTTTATACTTTAGAGATACAGCATGGAAACAGGTCCTTTGGCTCACCAAGTCGACGCCAATCAGTAATCACCTTGTACACCTACACTATCCTACGCACTCCGGACAATTTACAATTTTCACCCTAACCAATTAGTCTACAAACCTGTACATCTTTGGAGTGTGGGAGGAAACCGGAGCACCCAGAGAAATCCCACATGGTCACAGGGAGAACGTACAAACTCCATACAGACAGCACCTGTGGTCAGGATCGAACCCGGGCCTCTGGCGCTGTAAGTCAGCAACTCTACTGCTGCACCACTGTGTTGTTTGCTCCCAATTGTTTTTGTGAATGGGGTCAGAATTAGATCCTGTCCACTTTTGATACATCACCTAACAGTGGTTTAAAGAGGTATTGAAACTCTATTCAATCTTTATTGAAAATGTATACATTTGTATTTATCAAGATGTCTTTGATTAGGTTTATTTATTTTTTGTCTATGTTTTTTAGGACTTATTTGGTGTGAGCATGGTAGTTCCTTTATTAAGTCGACACATCAAGCTTCTAGGAGGAAGCACAACAGTGGCAGGACTAATAGGTCAGTGTGTTAACACAGATTTCCTTGACAATTAACATTCAATTGCAGTTATTAATGAAACATGTTGTATGTGTTTAATTATTTACTTTTCAAAATGGTTGTTTTTTTAGATAAATATGATATTTTACAGATGGCTCAGATATAGAGGAGCTACAATCAGTGGTACTTGGCTGTTGGGACCACCATTGTTCCATGTTTAATGCCTGAACTAACCATCAGACATAGGAGCAGAATTAGGCCATTCAGCCCATCAAGTCTATTCTGCCATTCAACCATGGCTGATCTATTCCCCCCCCAACCCCATTCCCCTGCCTGTAACCTTTCATAGAATAATATAAAATAGGTGCAGGAGTAGGCTATTTGGCTCTTCGAGCCTGCACCGCCATTCAATATGATCATGGCTGATCATCCAACTCAGTATCCTGTACCTGCCTTCTCTCCATACCCCCTGATCCCTTTAGCCACAAGGGCCACATCTAACTCCCCCTTAAATATAGCCAATGAACTGGCCTCAACTACCTTCTGTGGCAGAGAATTCCACAGACTCACCACTCTCTGTGTGAAAAATGATCTTCTCATCTCGGTCCTAAAAGACTTCCCCCTTATCCTTAAACTGTGACCCCTTGTTCTGGAGTTCCCCAGCATTGGGAACAATCTTCCTGCATCGAGCCTGTCCAACCCCTTAAGAATCTTGTAAGTCTCGATAAGATCCCCCCTCAATCACCTAAATTCAAGCGAGTACAAGCCGAGTCTATCCAGTCTTTCTTCATATGGAAGTCCTGCCATCCCAGGAATCAGTCTGGTGAACCTTCTCTGTACTCCCTCTATGGCAAGAATGTGTTTCCTCGGATTAGGAGACCAAAACTGTAAGCAATACTCCAGGTGTGGCCTCACCAAAACCCTGTACAACTGCAGTATAACCTCCCTGCTCTTGTACTCAAATCCTTTTGCTATGAATGCCAACATACCATTTGTTTTCTTCACAGCCTGCTGCACCTGCATGCCTACTTTCAATGACTGGTGTACCATGACACCCAGGTCTCGTTGCATCTCCCCTTTTCCTAATCGGCCACCATTCAGATAATAGTCTACCCTCCTGTTTTTGCCGCCAAAGTGGATAACCTCACATTTATCCACATTATACTGCATCTGCCATGCATTTGCCCACTCACCCAACCTATCCAAGTCACCTTGCAGCCTCCTAGCATCCTCCTCACAGCTAACACTGCCCCCCAGCTTTGTGTCATCCGCAAACCTGGAGATGTTGCATTCAATTCCCTCATCCAGATCATTAATATACATTGTAAATAGCTGGGGTCCCAGCACTGAGCCTTGCGGTACCCCACTAGTCACTGCCTGCCATTTTGAAAATGACCCGTTTTTTCCAACTCTTTGCTTCCTGTCTGCCAGCCAGTTCTCTATCCACATCAATACTGAACACCCAATACCGTGTGCTTTAAGTTTGTATGCTGATCTCTTATGTGGGACCTTGTCGAAAGCCTTCTGAAAGTCCAGATATAACACAGCCACAGGTTCTCCCTTATCCACTCTACTAGTTACATCCTCAAAAAATTCTATAAGATTCGTCAGACATGATTTACCTTTCATAAATCCATGCTGACTTTGTCCAATGATTTCACCACTTTCCAAATGTGCTGCTATCCCATCTTTAATAACTGACTCTAGCATTTTCCCCACTACCGATGTTAGACTAACTGGTCTGTAATTCCCCGTTTTCCCTCTCCCTCACTTTTTAAAAAGTGGGGTTATATTAGCTACCCTCCAATCCTCAGGAACTACTCCAAAATCTAACGAGTTTTGAAAAAATATCACTAATTATCACTGATGCCCTTTCTAATCAAAACCTATCAATTTCTGCCTTAAAAATACCCAATGCCTTGACAGCCCCCACAGCCATACGTGGCAAAGAATTCTATAGATTTACCACCGTCTGACTAAAGAAATACCTCCTCATCAACATTTTAACACTCATTTTCCCCATCATTTTTGGAAAAGGGAATGATAATTGCTTCAATACATTAGTTAAAACAATGATAGAACACAACCACATTTCCTTCCCCTATTTGGTGTACATGTACACAAACATTATGTACCTATCACAGCACTGAGGTCAACTATAGCATTCATGTTAAATGGCATGTAAACACTTGGCACTCTGATTCAAGGCAAAAGTAAAACCTTAGATATTCACAAGATGATTGTGACACCTATGGTACAAGATAGATTTGTATTTAACCTGAAAAAAAGGGATTTCTCAGGAAAGATGATGGGGAACCAGCAACAGCTGACCAGGTGCTCAGGCTTTGAAACCTATTCATGTCACTTCGCATCATCGACTTGCCTCCCAATCTTTCACCCGGTATTTAACATACTCTGCTCAGATTTATTTTGCACTATATTGGGTTTTTATATTTATTGAACTTTTTAATGTTTGTTTATTATATTATCTATTGTGTACTGTGTTTACAAACCTGTTGTGCTGCTGCTAGCAATGATTTCATTGTTCCCTTTCGGCACATATGTCATTAAAACACTCTTGGCTCTTGATTCCGGGTGTCTTGCAGACCAACAGCAGGCACTGCCTCATCTGAGAACAGCAGTTCAAGTTGAAAACATTGCGATGACTAATAGAGAAAAAATAATTTTAAAATTTGTTAAATTTAACAAATTCTACTGAGGAGAGGACTTGCTGAATATGAGGTGAAAGTCTGTAAGATGAGTAGGAAGTCAAGAGTCGGGCACAGTTATTCACACGGTTGGGAGATGGATGTGGCTTATTAAAGGAGGCCCGATGATGCAGATATCCACAGGGTTGATTTGGGCAGGAGAGGCGAGGGGAAGCACATCAGTTCCATCTGGTCCACAAGCCCTAACCCAATTTATCCAGCTCTTCAGGGGAACCCACAGTTCAAAGTCCACTTACTTCTAAATATCACATCACCCCCACACTTTACCCCACCTCTAAGTTTGAGATATGATCAACCACATTTTATTTGGTCAGATTTATACATTATAGCTTATTACATTAAAAATTAGTGTTTTTTTCTTTATTTTAGGTTCTCTGTATGGACTTCTCCAACTATTTTCCAGCATAGTAATTGTGAGTATCTGTAGCATTGTAGCAGGAATTCAAATTATGATTAACATGTCAGATAAAATATGAATGTTGTTACTTTCATTAGGTTTAGGGTTAGGGCTTAACAGAACTTTCCGCGCTAAGTAAACGTCAACATTCGATTAGGAGATATTTATTTGTCTTGTATGCAGTATCACCTTAGAAGACATGTTGACAGCCTGGGGGGTTACACAAAAAGCTGGAGAAACTCAGCGGGTGCAGCAGCATCTAAGGAGTGAAGGAGATAGGCGACGTTTCGGGTCGAGACCCTTCTTCAGACTGGTCAGGGATCAGGGAAACGAGAGATATAAACAGTGATATGGAGAGATAAAGCAAGAACAATGAGTGAAAGATATGCAAAAAAGTATTGGTGATAAGGAAAGCAGGCCATTGTAAGCTGTTTCTGGTGTGAAAATGAGAAGCTAGTGCGACTTGGGGGGGGGGGGGGGGAGATGGAGAAGGAATGTCAGGGCCCGAGGGCTGAGGGAGAGGTGGGGGGGTGGGGGGAAAGGAGCAGTCTGGGTTAACAGAATTGAGAAAATTCAATGTTTAAGCCCAGAGGATGCAGACTCCCCAAGCGGAATATGAGATGTTGTTCCTCAAACTTGCGGTGTTGTTCACTCTGGCCATGGAGGAGGCCCAGGACCGAGAGGTCGGATACGGAGTGGGAGGGGGAGTTGAAGTGCTGAGCCACCGGGAGGTCGGGTTGGTTATTGCGGACCGAGCGGAGGTGTTCGGCGAAACGATCGCCTAGCCTCCGCTTGGTCTCACCGATGTAGATTAGCTGGCATCTGGAGCAACGGATGCAGTAGACGAGGTTGGAGGAGGTGCAGGTGAACCTCTGTCGGACTTGGAATGACTGCTTGGGTCCCTGAAAGGAGTGGATGGGGGAGGTGAAGGAACAAGTGTAGCATCTCTTGCGGTTGCAAGGGAAAGTGCCCGGGGAAGGAGTGGAGCAGGAGGGAAGGGAAGAATTGACGAGGGAGTTGCGGAGGGAGCGGTCTTTGCGGAAGGCAGATAGGGGGGGAGATGGGAAGATGTGGCGAGTGGAGGGGTCACGTTGGAGGTGGCGAAACTGGCGGAGGACTATCTGTTGTGTGGCGAAACTGGCGGAGGCCATGTTGACAGCCTGGTTCTGTGAGGATATTGGGCTCTATTCAGTCACAAGATTCAGATGTTGGGACTGTAGCTTTCCTTTCTCATTTATAATAACAAATATCCATGCAAGGAATGAGGGATTGTGGCAGCAGACATTGGTTAAACGGCATCATTTCAGCATGGATAGTGTCGGCCAAAGGGCCTGTTCCGGTGCTGACCTGTTCTATGTAAAATTAAAATACCGTAGAAGGGTAGTAAAGTAATTTTCACTTGTCAAGATTGAAACACGACAGTTCTTACAGTTCTGGTAATTACGAAACGTTTCCAGCGTAATTAAACTATAAGCATGACCCAAACACGTAGAGAGTTGGATTGAATTCAAATCATTTGGCAGCTCACAATTCCATCTCCCCCCCCCCCCCCCTTGCTGGTCCGCTCTCCTTTCACCAACACTCCTCCATGCAGGGCAGACGACTAAGGAACTTTCATCTCACACATGGCAACAATAGCTTTTAAATCATCTGAAAAAACTTGGTATCTACACTATAACGAGAGAGCATGCTATTTTAGACTGGGTATTGAGTAATGAGGAAGGGTTAGTTAGCAGTCTTATTGTGCGTGCCCCCTTGGGCAAGAGTGACCATAATATGGGCGAGTTCTTCATTAGGATGGAGAGTGACATTGTTAATTCAGAAACAATGGTTCTGAACTTAAGGAAAGGTAACTTTGAGGGTATGAGACGTGAATTGGGCAAGATTGACTGGCAATCAATTCTAAAAGGGTTGACGGTGGATACGCAATGGAAGACATTTAAAGACTGCATGGATGAACTACAAAAATTGTTCATCCCAATTTGGCAAAAGAATAGATCAGGGAAGGTAGTGCATCCGTGGATAACAAGGGAAATCAGGGATAGTATCAAAGCAAAGGATGATGCGTACAAAGTAGCCAGAAAAAGCAGCATACCAGAGGACTGGGAGAAATTCAGAGACCAGCAGAGAAGGACAAAGGGATTGATTAGGAAAGGAAAAATAGATTATGAAAGAAAACTGGCAGGGAACATAAAAACTGACTGCAAAAGTTTTTATAAATATGTGAAGAGAAAGAGATTAGTTAAAACAAATGTAGGTCCCTTGCAGTCAGAAACAGGTGAGTTGATCATGGGGAACAAGGATATGGCGGACCAATTGAATAACTACTTTGGTTCCGTCTTCACTAAGGAAGACATAAATAAGCTGCCGGAAATAGCAGGGGACCGCCGGTCAAAGGAGGACTTGAGTGAAATCCAGGTTAGTCGGGAAGTGGTGTTGGGTAAATTGAATGGATTAAAGGCTGATAAATCCCCAGGGCCAGATAGGCTGCATCCCAGAGTACTTAAGGAAGTAGCTCCGGAAATAGTGGATGCATTAGTGATAATCTTTCAAAACTCTTTAGATTCTGGAGTAGTTCCTGAGGATTGGCGGGTAGCAAACGTAACCCCTCTTTTTAAGAAGGGGGGGAGAGAGAAAACGGGGAATTACAGACCAGTTAGTCTAACGTCGGTAGTGGGGAAACTGCTAGAGTCAGTTATTAAAGATGGGATAGCAGCACATTTGGAAAGTGGTGAAATCATTGGACAAAGTCAGCATGGATTTACGAAAGGTAAATCATGTCTGACGAATCTTGTGGAATTTTTCGAGGATGTAACTAGTAGCGTGGATAGGGGAGAACCAATGGATGTGGTGTATCTGGACTTCCAGAAGGCTTTCGACAAGGTCCCAGATAAGAGATTAGTATATAAACTTAAAGCATACGGCATTGGGGGTTCAGTATTGATGTGGATAGAGAACTGGCTGGCAAACAGGAAGCAAAGAGTAGGAGTAAACGGGTCATTTTCACAATGGCAGGCAGTGACTAGTGGGGTACTGCAAGGCTCAATGCTGGGACCCCAGCTATTTACAATATACATAAATGATCTGGATGAGGGAATTGAAGGCAATATCTCCAAGTTTGCGGATGGCACTTAGCTGGGGGGCAGTGTTAGCTGTGAGGAGGATGCTAGGAGACTGCAAGGTGACTTGGATAGGCTGGGTGAGTGGGCAAATGTTTGGTAGATGCAGTATAATGTGGATAAATGTGAGGTTATCCACTTTGGTGGCAAAAATAGGAAAACAGACTATTATCTAAATGGAGGCCGATTAGGAAAAGGGGAGATGCAGCGCGACCTGGGTGTCATGGTACACCAGTCATTGAAAGTAGGCATGCAGGTACAGCAGGCAGTGAAGAAAGCGAATGGTATGTTAGCTTTCATAGCAAAAGGATTTGAGTATAGGAGCAGGGAGGTTCTACTTCAGTTGTATAGGGTCTTGGTGAGGCCACACCTGGAGTATTGCGTACAGTTCTGGTCTCCAAATCTGAGGAAGGACATTATTGCCATAGAGGGAGTGCAGAGAAGGTTCACCAGACTGATTCCTGGGATGTCAGGACTGTCTTATGAACAAAGACTGCATAGACTCGGTTTATACTCTCTAGAATTTAGGAGATTAAGAGGGGATCTTATAGAAACTTACAGAGTTCTTAAGGGGTTGGACAGGCTAGATGCAGGAAGATTGTTCCCGATGTTGGGGAGGTCCAGGACAAGGGGTCACAGCTTAAGGATAAGGGGGAAATCCTTTAGGACCGAGATGAGAAGGAATTTTTTCACACAGAGAGTGGTGGGTCTCTGGAACTCTCTGCCACAGAGGGTAGTTGAGGCCAGTTCATTGGCTATATTTAAGAGGGAGTTAGATGTGGCCCTTGTGGCTAAGGGGATCAGAGGGTATGGAGAGAAGGCAGATACGGGATACTGAGTTGGATGATTAGCCATGATCATATTGAATGGCGGTGCAGGCTCGAAGGGCCGAATGGCCTACTCCTGCACCTAATTTCTATGTTTCTATAACAGATCTTTTCTTTGCTTTTCCATCACTTCACCTCTCTACAACTTAGAATGTTTATTTTCTTAT
Source organism: Raja brachyura (assembly GCA_963514005.1). Next base: position 74,946,974 of record OY740786.1, read on the forward strand.
GAATCATTTGACTCAATCTTTAAATAGAACAGAACAGGTTTGCAGTCTAAATTGAACATTAAACTGGTGCTAAAGTATGTCCAAATAGGTTTGAACCTTTTAAAGCATATTATTAAAAAACGCTAGGCACCTAATGAAACCTTCTGTTGCTCCATAAAGCAAGGCACAGAAGACATTCCTGGAGTGGGAGAGTAAAGGACTAGAGGGCACAGCTTCAGAATAAAATCTATGGAACGAAGGAAATAGGCAACGTTTCGGTTTGAAGAACAGTTTCGACCCGAAACGTTGCCTATTTCCTTAGCTCCGTAGATGCTGCCACACCCGCTGAGTTTCTCCAGCACTTTTGTCTACCTTCAACCATGATTGAATGGCTGAGCAGACTCGATGGGCCGATTGGACTAATTCTGCTTCTGAGGCTTATGGTCTTGTGGCATTTTGCCAGTATTTTTAACCTGATTTCTATACTGATTGAGATCTGCCAATGAGGAAGTCGATTTGGCTGCAAGAGGTGGTACAGCATGCCATGTCTTGGATCCTGGTGATGATGAGCTTGGAGGGGATGATAGTATTGAACGGCAAGCTATAGTTGATGAACAGCAGCCTGACTTGTGTGCTCCTGTTATCCAAAATTGTCCAGAGCAAAGTGGAGAGTCAGTGAGACGGCATCTGCATTTCATCTATTGTGCCAACAGGCAAATTAAAGTGGATCCATGTCATTTCTGAAGCTGCCATTGATTTGTGCCACAAGGTACCTGTCGAGGAGGTTCATTGTGATTGATGTGCTATCAGACAGCAGTCATTGAGGCAGGTCACCTATGCTCATCTTGGGCACCAGTGTGTGATGTCCCTTTGAAGCATTTGGGAACCTCAGAGTGTAGAAGCACGAGGTCAAAGATGTCCTTGGATACTCAAGCCAATTGGTCTACATGTGACTTTAGTACTCGGTTTGGTATGCTGCTTGGGGTGAATGCTTTGTGTGGACTCAACTTCTTGGAGAATGACATTGACCTTAAGAGACTAAGATCGCAAGGTCATCGGTGGCTGTGAGGGCTTGTATATGTGTGCCATTGCGCTTCATTTCAAAACGTGGCTGGAAGTGATGTGTCATTGCCACATATGCAACTCGGTTTCGCCTTGATGGCATGCAAGCACTGCCATAACTGTTGAGCATCTGTCTGTCACTCTAGCTTAGCTCAGATTTGTCTCTTGGAAGCCATCAGGGTGTCATACTTAGACTTCTTATATGATACTGGATCGCCAATCTTAAATGCCACAGAAGATAAACACAAAATGCTGGAATAACTCAGTGGGACAGGCAGCATTTCTGGAGAGAAGGAATGCGTCGAGACCCTTCTTCAGGCCGAGTCTGAAGCTCAGTCTGAAGAAGGATCTCCAACAGTTCCTTCCTACACACTTAAATACCCCAGACATAGCCCTCAGCACTTGACAAGCACTTGATGGCTTATTCATGGTCTCGGGTTGGGGAAGACTGGGAATATTTTGTAGGTACACACACTGGTCCACACATTTCTCTATGAGATGGCCACGGTGGCGCAGCGGAAGAGTTGTTGACTTACAGTGTGGACATGGTGGGCCGAACGGCTTGTTTCTGCGCTGTATCTCTAAACTAAACTAATGACGGTGGCATATTCATTCAGGTCCACTGACAAATCCTTGAACTTGGTCCAGCCATGGACTCAAAGCAGTCCCATAACTCTTCCTTCGTTGATCAGCACTTGGCAGTCCTCTTTGCTGGTGCCACGCTCTTCAATCTCAGCAGGGAGAAGTAGTACAGGCAGGTGGTCAGCTGTTCTATAGTGGAGCGATGGGTGTTCCCGATGGTGGTATAACGATTGGCGAGTGTGTTGGATCCTCTGGTGTTGATGGTGATGTGTTGATGGAAGATCGGCAGATACTTCTTCAAGATAACATGGTTGAAGTGGCCAGCAATCTTGTGGAAAGCATTGGGATACCTCATTTTGTGCCTGTTAATCACTATGCTCAATTCCTCAAAGGCTTTCTTGAAGTCTGCCTGAGGAGTGATGTTGACTGCAGTCAGGATGACAGAAGAGATAGAATGGTTGGCATTTGACCACTGGATGTTCCAGCTCGGGGACCATAAACACAACAAGAACACCATAAAATTTTATAATGAAGCAGACGCCACCACCATTTCATTTCTCTCTTCTTCTTGTGTATGGCGTGCACAGCCTAAAGTTGTAGGACAACCTCTTCTATTTGATCTTATTCGATTGTGCATGCCAGATTGATTACATTCATCGAAACTGGGCGGACCACGTGAAGGTTGCAATCTCCCACCCCACTTCATTTCCCTGATGCCACCGTCACCATGGGGTGGATGGAAAAATAACCCTTGGGTTGAAACTCTGTGTCTGGTGAATTGGGGGTGAGCTATGTCTTTGTGAAGTCCACAGCAGTCCCTCATGTTCCTCTCATGCAACAGTCTTGCTCCTAGATCTTCTATCTTGATGTCCTCAACTGCAGCAAAGGGTGGCATGATGGCACAGCTGGTAGAGTTGCTGTCACAGAGCGCCAGAGACCCAGGTTCGATCCTGACCTTGGGTGTTGCTGTCTGTGTGGAGTTTGCAGGTTCTACCTGTGACTGCTAGTGCTCTGGTTTCCTCCCACATCCCATGATGTGTGGGTTTGTAGGTCAATTGGGCTCCGCAAATTGCCCCTACTGTGCAGGGAGTGAATGCGAAAGTGACAAAACTTAGACCTCATTTGAATGGGTGATCGATGGTTGGCATGGACTCAGTGGGCTGAAGGGCCTGTTTCCATGCTTGTATCTCCAAACTGTACATTGGCCAGAGGGATTTCACAGAGGATGGAGGTTGCATGCACCAATATTTCAATCTTACTGAGAGACCTCGTTGACATCCATTGGTTCTAACACCATAGCGGCCTCCACCTTGTTTCCAAGTGCTGTACCGGTGTACTGAAGAGTTGGGTCTGCTGTGTCCGTGGATGAACTTGAGATAATTAATGCATTTAAATGAGTTAAAAGGCTTATTGCTGTAGTTGTGGCTGCAGATTTCAGTTTTAAAAGATGTCTATCCTTCCAGGTTTGTACTTGTGTTGTGGAGAATGTGTCCACTGAGTCCATCGGGCGATCGTAAGTTGGTAGTGCAAAGGAATAACTTAAATCCTCCTAGTTACTGCTCCTAATCAATCCGGTTTCCCCATTATTTTTCTTGGGAAAGAATAATCTTGCACGTTATTCAGAGGTGCCTTTCTAGCTTGTGTCAGAAGGAACTGCTGATGCTGGTTTTCACCGAAGGTAAGTCACAAAGTGCTGGAGTAACTCAGTGGGTCCAGCAGCATCTCCTTCTCTCCAGAGATGCTGCCAGACCTGCTGAGTTACACCAGCATTTTGTGTCGGCCTTTCTAAGTTATTGTTTCCACCATCCCAACAGGCAGTGAATCACAAATGCTAATTTTCTGAAGTAAAAGCAAACTTTTTCCTCACATACCCTTTGTTTCTATTGCCTAAAACGTTTATTCTACATGCTTATCTGTTTGCTCAATTTAACCAGTCATAAACTTGCATACCTCTGTAAAATGTCCTTTGCCCATATTTCCAATAACAACCGCCCCACTTTTCCAGTGTAACTTTATTGCTAAAATCCTTCATTTATGGAAACATTCCATTAAATCTTTTCTGAACAAGATTTTCACATGCTCACATGCATTAACATGTGTGTTAATCAGAATTGGACATAGTACTTTCGTCGTGGCGAACTGATATTTGTACAGTTTAAATCTAACTTCCAGACATTTGTAATCTATACCTTTGTTCGTGAATCTAATATTTTTATTATTGCCTGCAGTTCTGACCTCTTTCTCAGAGGTGTTATGTTTTAAGGTGCTATACTTGGCGATTGCAAGCTTTCAGCTGGCCAGCAGAGGGTCATTATCAGATTTTGTGAGCCACTGTCTACTTTTATCAGGAAACAAAGTTTGTACGTATAGTGAGAAAATGAAACCAGATCAGTAAAAACATTATTCAAGCACAGGAGGTGGAGGGGTAATCTGATAGAGTTGTAGAAAATTGTGAGGGGAATAGATAGGGTAAATGTACAACATCTTTTACACATGGTAGAGGAATCAAGAACCAGAGTTTAAGGTGAGCAGGGAAAGATTTAATAGGAACCTGAGGGGCAATCTTTTCCCTCAGAAAAGCTGGGTATATGGAACAACCTGCTGGAGAAGATAGATGACGCAGGTACTATAACGACATTGAAAAGACTCTTGGACAGGTACATGCATAGGAAAAGTTTAGAGGAATGTGTCACAAACTCAAGCAAATGGGACTAGTCTTGTCCGCCATGGATAAGTTTGGCCGAAAGATTTGTGCCTGTGCTCTGTGACTCTATGCTTAATGATAAACATCAGAAGCTGAGAATATTTTATTTAAAGTGATTTTTTTTTCTCCTTAATTCTCCAAATGTGGAGCTGCAGTGGTAGAATACTGGCATTAAATGAATATTGTCACCATCAGTTCATACTTCTTCTTGATGGCTGTCAACATTCAGTAGTAATAAACCTCACAGGTGTCTGTATTTCTAAGAACTTATTGCTGTGTTCTTGATGAATATATTATCACCAATTTCAGATTATAAGCAGTTATATTTCCATTTTTCCTTTTGATTAGGGTTCCTGGAGTGATGTGGTAGGAAGACAAAGCATATTATTGGTCACCCTGATACTCAGTGGATGTAGTTATGGGCTGCTGGGCATCTCAACAAGCATCTTTTTGGTTATACTGGCTAGGATTCCCACAGGTGAGCTTGTAATTTAAACATAAAACATCTTTGCAAACTCTTTCACTATGTGGATTAAAAGGATTTGATGACTCGCAAGTTACGGCCAGATGGACATTTTCTTTTTATACTGTGCGTTTCTTTAATAAGTATAGTTGTGTGAAGTTGAATATGCTGCATACCCTGGCAAGACTAGGAGTCAATGGAATTTTGTTTCACTAGGGTGAAGTATTAATTTTGTACATCAGACAAAACCTCACGTGTCATGTGTGTTTTCATGTGACATTAATTTAATGTATAGTGTGCCAATTACAATGAGGTATTCTGTTTTTTGGTCTCAAAGTAATAGTTTCTACAAACTGCATTGTACTTTGAATCTAGATCTTCTATACATGTGTTCGAGATGGTAGTTAAATCCATATCCTGACCCAGATACAAGTTTTGACCTCTTTGGTAGAGAAAAGGAAGTTTGACAATGTACCTATTATTGCAATCTTTCCAGTTTACACGATTTTCTGATTAGATTGCTAAGGACATCAATATTCAGAAGACTAATGAATAAAGTTATTGTTTAAAGATAATAATATTTGTATTGGAAAATTGTAGGAATATAAAGGATCCAATATCAATATTTTTATAATTTTGCCAACATTTTCTCGATATTCAAAGATTTGCAATTTAATTAAAGATTTTTAGCATGGGTTTTTCATTAAACATAGGAAACAACTTTTAAGTACCGAAAGAAAAAGACATATAGACAGGCATTATACTCTGCCTGCAACATTGATTCTGGCACATTTAGGAAATAACTCAAGTGGGCCTTTATAAGACAATTGGCCTGGAATTCACTGCCAGGGGTGTTGGTGCAGGTAGATACAATGCCGGAGGAACTCAGTGGGACAGGCAGCATCTCTGGATAGAAGGAATGGGTGGCGTTTTGGGTCGAGACCCTTCTTCTGACAATAGTAACGTTTAAGTGGCATTTAGATGGATCTGCAGGGAATGGAGGGATATAGCCTATGTGCAGGTAGATGAGATAAGTTTAGCTTGGCATCAAGTACGTCACAGACATAATGGGACAGAGCCTTATCCTGTGCAGTACCTTTCTATGTTCTAAGTTTATTTTTAGTTTTGATATTCTCATATGAACAATCAGGAATGTAGAAATAGTTGTAAAAGCATTTAACCTCTTAAGTCTGCTCGATCGGTAAGCGAGACCATGACTAGATTGTATGTTAGTTAACTCCAATCATTCTCTCTAGCTGTCATGAAATGTCACAACCCAATCGCCTATCCACATTCTCCGGAGATGCTGCCTGACCCGCTGAGTTACTCCAGCACCTTGTGTCCTCTCCTGTCATGTTTTCCAGCTGTCTGAAAGGCAACAAATGCTGACTTTGCTATCGATACCCATAATCCACACACAATTCTTTTTATTTTCCCTGACAACTGCATTCTGCTGAGCTTAATAGGCAGACACCAGCATGTTTCTGCCTATAGTTAAATATAAATATATCCATGCTTTTGTACAAAATTAATAATTTCATTTACAGTTGAAAACATTATATCACATGTTGTCGAATTTTGATTCTTAGCCCTCTATTGTGTTCTGTAAGTTGTTAATAATTATGCTGACAGTTGAAGCTCCAATACCTTGTGGGATAACATTAATTACTTCAATTTCCAGTTCCCACTCATTATTCCAGTTTTCTGTTTCAGTTGCCTGACAGGATCATTAAGTTGAATTTAATTTCCTGCGCTTAATCACTATTCTGTTGTGTTATATTCTACCTTTTTGAGGCATTGTTAATATAAACTACATTGCTAGACATTCCTCTGTGCACTACTCTAGATAGTCTCAAAAATAATTCAGTCTTGTTAGTATTATCTACATTTTACAGATTGATTACAGCCAATAAATTCAATTTTTCTCACGTACCCTTTCCTTAAATAGTTTTTTTAAAAATAGATATTGAACAAACAATTTATTTCTTAAGTAGGACTTTGCTATAAGGTGCCTTAATCAATAGGAATAATTCTAAAAACAAAATATTCAGACAACGCAATTTCCTCACCTCCATCCTTCAGGTCCCTCAAGTGAAGTCCTTCATCAATTAAAGATTTTAAACATAAAGAAGAAATAAGAATTGGCTCAAAGTACTCAGCCATTCGATCATGGCTGATCTATCTCTCCCTCCTACCCCCCTTTTCCTGCCTTTTCCCCATAACCCCGGATACCCATACTAATCAAGAATCTACTGCCTTAAAAATATCCATTGACTTGGGCTCCACAGCCTTCTGTGGCAAAGAATTCCATAGATTCACCACCAAAGGTGAAAAGTACTAAGCTATTTTGAAAGATAAAGTACACAATCTGTTTTCTTCTCCTTTGTCTTGGCTTTTTGGGATTTGTTTTCAAAATCCTTGAATGGTAGGCGCGATGAAGCCGATTAGTCAGTCAGTATCTTGTGTTCTGCACATTATCTTTATGCTGTTTTGAGTTTTCCCTGTTACCATTTCAGTCACAATTCAGTTGTAATTGATTTGAGTGAGTGGCCTGTTTCCAGGCACTTGGCAATTGTGTTCTGAGTTAAGGAAAATGCCTCACCTGCCTAATGGGTGACCCAAAATATGTGCCTTCCCAGCAGCAGGAATCTTAATATTGTTGACATGTCCAGTTGTTTTCATCTTAATGCCAAGGAATGGTTGCCAAGGACACAGTGCTGCCAATAAAGAAACTGCATCTTTGGCAGGAAACATAATTTGAAGACAGGCAAATGCAGCAGTCATGCTGAAGGGTACCTCCAAATAGCACTTACTGTTTGGCTGACTAGTCTAGACTCCAGTGCTTGGCTTTGATAAACATCCTACTGTGGCAGTACCAAGGGCGCACAGTAACGCAGAGCTAGAGCTGCTGCCTTACAGCGCCAAACATCCAGGTTCAATCCTGACTACGGGTGCTGTCTGTACGGAATTTGTACATTCTCCCTGTCATAATATGGGTTATGGTTTCCTCCCAAATTCCAAAAGCATGCAGGTTTGTAGATTAATTGGTTTCTGAATTGTTCCCAGTGTGAAGGATAGAATTAGTGATCGTTGGTCAGTATGGACTCAGTGGGCCGAAAGGCCTGTTTCCTTGCTGTATCAACAAACTAAAACTATTGAACCTATAGATTTCTTCCATCCTACATGTAGTCATATATGAAGTTTTCAAACACAATAGCCTTCTTGGATTGTAAGCTACCTTGCTGTGTGTTCTGTGCTTCCCAGGTATCTTCAAGCATACACAGACTATCTTAAAAGCTCTTCTATCAGACCTGGTTCCTGACCATGAGCGCCCCCATGTGATGGGAAGGTTCTGTGCAGCTTCCAGTGTTGGATTCATCCTGGGCCCAGTTATCAGCGGGTACCTTGTCGAGTTGGATGGAGGTTTCTACTCAACATGCTTCATTTGCTGTTTAATTTTCTTCGTTAATGCAGGTAGGTATCCCCTGTGTGCAACATGGGTACATTAATTATGTATATTCACAAAGAACATCACTTTCTTTAACCCTTTCTATTACAGTTGGTGGTTCCAGTAATTCCACTGAGCCATTTTCTCAAAATATCTCCATTCATTTATATGAACCTCCATAAAAAGAGTAATGACTAAGAATAGTCGTGTTTATATTTAACCTGCCTTAAACGCTTTTGATAGGGTTGAGGGCATTCCTTAACTTGTGCTGATTCAAAGGCAGATCCTTGTAACATTGTCCTCTCTCGTCAGCTGAACTTCTTGAACCCCTGAATGATTTGGATGTCATCCTCTAATAATGATTAAACTAAACATAGTGGGATTTGTTTCTTATTTGTCTCCATTCACAGCTCATAACTAATTCAGATAATATAATTAACTTTATAAACTTGTTTAGCAACATTCACGATTAAATATTACACATTCGGTAATAATCATTTACATATGAATAGTTAAACTGATGTCAGTTTGATAGTCGTCATTTGGTGACTACTTACAGGTTTAAACTCTAGTCTGGCAGTCTGTGGCCTGACACCACCCGGTCCAGCTTCTTGTGAATTTGTAGTACAGATCAATACTAATTAACTAATTAGAACTAAGGTATAAAAGATCTGTACTAGTCTGCAACTAATTAACCTAATAGTGCAATTTCTGCAAACTCAGCTGAGAGTGCTTCTAAATTGCAGAATCTTCAGATTACAGACCGATCTCAGAACTCTTGTGATCTATGGAGTAGAGCTAATAGGACTTGATGTTTCAATCCCTGTAATAAATTGGCACTGTTGCTATTTGCGATGGGATTGGAGTGGTGAAAGGTAGGGTAGGTACGTAATCGGGGTCATCAGGTGGGCACCTTCCTTCTTTGACGTTTCATTGATAAGCCCACAATATCTCCAGAGGGCTCAATGGTGATACCTGGCATCCCAGGTACACCCCCCTCAATTCCATACGCTCCTGTCTTCATCTTGCAGCCCAATTGTTGTGTCTCCTTTTGATCCAATTCCAATTGCTGCTTTTTTCTGCAGAATTTGATAATGAGTTGATTGCTTGTTGGAGGGAGCGACCCCTCACCCCCATTTTCCTTAATAGCCTGGTCATAGATGTAGCAACAAATCCCTGCATCCCACTTCGACAGGGAAAATCTTGGTCTTCCAGCCATTCTGAGAAGCTTCAGTTGCCAGTTCAGAGTACTTGGTCTTTTTCCTCTCATAAGCTTCTTCAACACCATCTTCCCATGGAACTGTCAATTCTACAACATTTGCCAACTTGGCTGTTGTGGACCACAGGACCATGTCTGGCCGGAGTGTTGTCGCCACAATGTCTGGGGGAAACACAAGCCTTTTTTCTAAATCCACTTCCATTTTCCAATCCTGAGCAGGCTGCAGAATGCTTGCATCCATTGATGTTATCTGGTGCTCTGGAGGTTGGCCTGCTGGTACAAATGTTGTGAAGTGGACATTTCCTGCCGATGTTGGTGGGGAAGCATTTGTGATCATTCGCCTCTGTTCAAGGATTGGTGCCAGCTGTCTGAGAACTTGGTTATGCTGCCAAGTGTAACGCCCTTGGCCGAGGCTCATAGTGCATCCTGTTAAAATGTGCCTTAGTGATGCAGGTGCTTGGCAAAGGGAGCAAGCGGGGTCTTCTCCGAACCACTGCTTCAGGTTCTAGGATGATGGTAGAACATTTGCCAGATGTCACGCCAGCTGAGTTTCCTCTTTTCCAGGCTCTCCCAGTTAGTCCATTGGCCTTGCTTGGCCATTGAGACGGCCTTGGCGTGTCGCTCTACCTCCTCCCGTCTTCTCACCTCCTCCACCACGAGCCGTCTTTTCTGCACTGATGTTGCCTTGTGCCATTGAGGATCTTTTGGGACGAACCCGAGCCCGGCTCTCCCATGTTGGACTTGGCCAACCATATCCCAGAAATGAAGAGCAGACTTAGCACTCTGAACGGCTTCCCATGGGGCCCACTTCCTCCCCGTTGCCACACGGGGCGCCGCTGTTCGAATAACAGTATCTTCAGATTCAGTGAGGGTCATGACCAACCTTGCTTTAGTGCATTTGAACTCTTCCACAAGTCCTGTAATGGGCAATTCCAATTTGCCACTCACATACAGTCCGACAGCACTTAAGCATCGTGGAAGTCCAAGCCACTGTTTCATATGTGTGCTGATCATTCTTTCCAGCTTTTCCACTTTGTTGATGGGGATTTCATACATAGTTAAAGGCCACATGATTCTTGGTAGTATGCCAAATTGTAAGCACCACAGCTTGAGTTTTCCTGGTAGCAAGGTTTTGTTGATGAGAGCTATGTGCATGATGGTCTCCTTTTTCAGTTGTTCAAACTGCTCGGTGTCCGTGAACTTTGCATCATATCATCAGCCCAAACTCTTCACCGGCATTTCTGAAACAGTTGGAACAGGTATTCCGTTAAAATGAAATCTTTGATCCTTGACTTGACCTTTGACAATGGAGATGCTTCTGCACTTGCTGGGTTTAATCTTCAACCTTGCCCATGTGATGTTTTGATGAAGTTTTCCACACTGACCACACTGTAGCCGTTTTCCTCCCACAACCCATTTTGATGCTCTGATAATGAGCTCCATTGCCATAGTGAAGGTCAATGGGAAGATGGTGCACCCTGCCATGATGCCTACTTCCAGTGGTTGCCATGCTGTGGTAAAGTCTGATGTTGTGAGACAAAATTGCAGATCCTGGAAGTAGTTTTTTACCAGATTTGTTATTATTGCCGGCACCTGAAAGAATTCAAAAGCAGTCCACAGTAGCGAATGAGGAACTAATCCATAGGCGTTGGCCAGATCGAGGAACAAGACATGCAGATTCTATCGGTCTTTCTTAGCAGTCTGGATTTGATGCCATATGATGCTGGTATGTTCAAGGCATCCCGAGAAGCCTGCTATGCCAGCCTTTTGGATTGACGTATCAATGAAATGGTTTTGTTTCCTATACTTTGTAAGTCTTTTCACCACCACACTGAAAAAGATCTTGCCCTTTATGTTAAGAAGGTTTATTTGCCCAAACTGTTCGATGGAGGAAGAATTTATTTCTTTTTGGATCTGCACTTCCCCCGCTCTTCGCCAGGCTTTGGGGATGACTTCCTTTTCCCACGCAACCCTCATGTTCCTCCAGAGGAATTTCAGAATATCTGGGGCATTCTTGTAGGCACAATACGAAACACCATTAGGGCCTGGTGCAGAGGCCGTGATGTTCATGAGTCTGGTGGTGGGTGCTTTCAAGCTTCTGTACTTCTGCCGGAGGGGAGCAGGAAGGAGGAATGACCAGGGTGGAACAAGACTTTGAATACGATGGCTGCTTTTCTAAAACAGCATGGAGTGTCGATCAAAGATTATAGAGGAGCAAGATGCGCCACTCAGTGGAAATCCAATGAACTGGTGTGTAGTACGTAACGGAACGTCACGACCGCCATTTTGGCGGATTGCCTCCCCATGTGTAATCCGCTCCAAAGCTACAGAGCAGTTGTAAGCAAAGATTATAGAGGAGCAAGATGCATTAGAAAGTTATTAGATTTATTTGTAATCGATCTTTACTTACCCCTCTATCCCTCTCTCTCCCCCTCTCGATCTTTCTCTCCCTCTCTCTCCCTCTTTCTCTCGATCTTTCTCTCCCTCTTTTTCGATCTCCCTCTCTCCTCTATCTGCCCTCGATCCCTCTCTCCCCTATCTTCTCTCGATCTCCCTCCCTCCCCCCCCCTCTCTCCCTCCTTCCCTCTCTCTCCCTCCCTTTGCCCCCTGTTCCCCCATTTCCCTCGCATCTTTCCTCCCCAGCCCCCACCTTTGCGTAGTTTACCTTGCATTGCATTGTGCAGCTTCCCTTGTATTGCTTTAACACACACTGTGCACAAAATTACAGGCACACACAAACACACATTCATATAAATATATGGTGGGACAGATAGAAGCAAATCTTTGGATAGAAGAGCTTATTAAAATCTTCCTACAAAGACCATTATGTAATTCATTTCTATCCTCTTTTGGAAGGCATAGCAGGGCTGCCAACTCTCACACAGAGGGAGAGAGAGAAATCGAGAAGAGAGGGGAGAGAGATAGATCGAGAGGGGGGAGAGATCGATCGAGAGGGGAGAGAAAGAGATCGACAGGGGAGAGAAAGAGATCGAGAGGGGAGAGAACGAGATCGAGAGGGGAGAGAACGAGATCGAGAGGGGAGAGAACGAGATCGAGAGGGGAGAGAACGAGATCGAGAGGGGAGAGAACGAGATCGAGAGGGGAGAGAACGAGATCGAGAGGGGAGAGAACAAGATCGACAGGGGAGAGAACGAGATCGAGAGGGGAGAGAACGAGATCGAGAGGGGAGAGAACGAGATCGAGAGGGGAGAGAACGAGATTAGACAGGGGAGAGAAAGAGTTCGAGGGGGGAGAGAAAGAGATCGACAGGGGAGAGAAAGAGATCGACAGGGGAGAGAGAACGATAGAAAGAAGAGGGTGATCGAGAGATGAGAGGGGATAGAGAGGGATCGAGAGGTAAGTAAAGATCTATTACAAATAAATCTAATAACTTTCTAATGCATCTTGCTCCTCTATAATCTTTGCTTGCAACTGCTCTGTAGCTTTGGAGCGGATTACACAGCGGCAGATCGAGAGACAAAGATCATAGAGAAGCTCAGTTTCCCAGTAGACGCCATAGTCAACGCCATCTCTGGTCCGCTAATATGGCGTCGACAACCACACACGTGATACTACGCCTTTTCCACGGAGTGGCGCATCTTGCTCCTCTATAATTTTTGGTGTCGATGGAGTCAATGTTGAAGAATTTTGAGTTTGTAGGGAACTAGCACAGAAGAGGAGTTAAGGCCAGAATGGATCAGCCATGAACATATTGAATGGCAGTGCAGTCAGAGTGGAGCAGAAGGACCTAGGAATCTAAAATTGTGAAGATGCACAAAACTGCAGATGCGGAAATCTTGAAACAAAACACAAGGTGCTGGAGGGTTTATGAAATAATCCCAATTTGTGAGTCTGCTGTTCTACCAACTGTGTCACTGCCTTCACTTGCTCATGGTCCAGCATCTTATAAAGTCTGAAGAAGGGTTTTGGCCCGAAACGTTGCCTATTTCCTTCGCTCCATAGATGCTGCTGCACCCGCTGAGTTTCTCCAGCATTTTTGTGTACCAGCATCTTATAATGTGACATTTCTCTGCACTTGAGAGCTACTGTAAATATATAAAATGTTTTATTTAGATGTTGGTGGTGTAGATTTTCTTTCTAATTATGTTTTGCTACTTATAGGTGTGGTCTGGCAGTTGCCTTGCAAAGAATGGCTCTACATTCCAACAAAAGAATTGCACTCAATGACAGAAAACAATTGTGAAAACATGTACACTACTTTGTGTAAAGAAAACAGGAAATCTTTCGACACACCAAGTAATGGAGTGATGAGACACCAAACATCAGATCCTCTCTGGAATCAGTGCATGTCTGTGTGTCAAAAGATAAAAGGACTAGTTTGTTCTAATCTGTGGGACATCTTTCTGGTAAGATTTCTGATGGCTCTGGCTAACCTCTTATACTTCAGCAATTTTGGTCTGGCCATTGAAGAAAGATTCAATGTGCCACCAAGACTAATAGGATATCTCATCAGTTATGGTGGAATAATTGGATCTCTGTCGGGTTACATCGCAGGCTCGGTGGCCAGACTGTACAACAATAAAACCTTCTTGCTGCTGTTGCATTCCAGCATCCTCACATGCTGCACCATGGCGGTGTACTCCTTTGCAACGTCTATCACGGTAATTGTGCTGTGCACAACTGTTTTCGGGTTTTCAACCACTATCGGCCGTATGTGCATCACTGACGTGGAGCTGGGCAGGATTGGGAAGCAGGCCAGGGGCACGTTGATGGGTGCGGGACAGTCCGTGACCGCTGTTGCTCGGATACTCGCCCCAGTGCTTTCAGGACTTGTTCAGGAAGTGAGCGTATGTGGACCCCCAAGGCTTGGAGCAGGCCTGGCCTTGCTGGCCATCTTACACATGATTTCTATTCATTCAAAACAATGCAAAACCACAGAGGCCAAAGCCAAGTTGCAGTAAAGAATCGCCAGATAAACTAAAATTAATTTGGAAGAATACATGGGACAAAGTATTGTGACTATTGTACATGTAACTAATTTTCTGGTCTGTGTTTGTGTTCATGACTAATTTTTGGCTTATTTGTGAGTGACTGCACAAGTGGAGAAGAGAGGCAAGTGGAGAGAGAAGAAATGCTGTATTGAACTTTGACATAGGTGAACTCTGCCTGTGTAATAAAAAGATCAAATCCAATTATTGTCATCATAACCAAATTAATTATATGCGTATCATGGGATATACACTTACTGTACTGTCTCTCCAAACTAAACAAGCCTGCATTTTTGTGCAGTCACTGTTATTTTGATAAACAACCTGCCCCTTTGATACTGTTCTCTGCAGCATCACTTACTTTACTCCATACCATTCCATTCCCCATGAAGATATCTGCCTATTATTGCTACATTTAATCTTCACACCTCACCCCATCTACCTGTGTCTCATTGTCTAGACATCCAAGCACCCACCCAGTCCCTATTCTGGCCCCAATATTGCATCCTCCCAAGCACAAATATTTATCTTGGGCCAATATCACTGTCCCTTGGTTACATCCCCAACCCTAACATAACAACATTCCACTCCAACCTACTTTACTCAACAACTTCAAATTGTACAATTTGTCAGTGGTTCCTTTAAATTTCCTTTCCCTGCTCAACTTTTTTCAAATACTTCCATGCCATTTTATGTACCACATCCACCTATCTTTCCACTGGTACTAAACCATCCTGATTTCCTTGATAATCCATTAATCTCACATAACCAAATCCTACTCAGAGGCCCCAAACTGTCTAATTCCCAGCTCTCTTTTTCAATGACTCCCTCTCTGCTGACCTCTGCCTATTTGCAACATGTATCCCAAAGACCAATTTAAACGTTTAATGGTTATCCTTTGGCCACCCAACCTTCAGAAATTATTTCAATTTATTTTCTCTTTTAACATTTCCCTTTTATACTTTTATTACTTAAGAATTTGATCATCATTTCCAATCCCTCACTTGTGGCACTCTCTCCTGTTGCGTGTGGAGTACTTCAGGATATTTTCCTGCATTAACTTGTGGGATGTTTCATTCCTTTAGAGCTGTTATATACACCGATAAATGTAATTTATTAAAACTATTTTTTGTTATAATGAATAGAGAAGAGAGTTTTTGCTTCAATGCAAGTAAAAGTGACCCTCATGTAGGTTTTGCATTTATTTTCTTTTAGTTATTTATTGTATCTAAAAATGTTTTAATTTGCACTGTCGTAAATGTGAAACTGATGTGTGAGGTTTAAAAATAGCTGGCTAACATTACATTAACAAGTTGCAAATGACTACATTGTTTAAAAATCTTCATGGAGTAATCAAAAATCAGTGAAATTATATATGTGCACACACTGTGTTTAAGGCCAATCATTTTATAATTCTTGTTTTGAATGCTGAACCTGCTGACAGGAACCAACCAAGACATACTGCTGTGTTCATGCCTATTCCAAAAAATAAAAGTTGGCAAATAAAACACTTAAAGATACAACAACACCTTAAGAAGTAACAGCAAACAAGAAGCAACTTTCTGATCACTCAGAATCTTGCCGATTGAGGCTCATCCTATTGGAAGTCCAGTCAAACAGCATAGCGGACTGCTAAGATGGAATCAGGCAGATAAAGATCAGCTGGTCTGATTTGTTTAAGAAGGAACTGCAGATGCTAGAAAAATCAAAGGTAGATAAAAATGCTGGAGAAACTCGGTGGGTGAGGCAGCATCTATGGAGCGAAGGAATAGGTGACGTTTCGGGTCGAGACCCTTCTTCAGACCCGAAGCATCACCTATTCATTCGCTCCATAGATGCTGCCTCACCCGCTGAGTTTCTCCAGCATTTTTATCTAGCTGGTCTGACATGGTATGTGGTGGTGAATGACTCACTTTCTAATGCCCAATGAGTACAATGGAAATCTTTGTGTGGCTCTCTAGGTTTATTCAGAGTGAAGAGGTTCAATATTTTCCAGGACAAACTCCACCGTTGGAAGGAGACAAGCAGAAATTACATGGTAATAGGTCACTTCCACATTCTCTTTTGTATCCAGACCATTCTAACTTGCCATACTTGACCTTCAGTCAAAATGCTGCAACCACCATCAACATGCTGTGCCAAGTGAATAAGGGTTGGTCCAAGCAGTCTAAACTGCTGTTAATTATCGTCAAAAATTGTCTCATGATAAATATCCCCTTTCCTCTAGTTCCTTCAGGCAAATACTTGGTCAATTCTTGATCAGATTCACGCTTTATCGATAATTGTGAATGATTGCCATGCCTTCATACACATTTGAGTAAATAACAATGCCTCACTACCCTCAATCTTTTTGTATCCAACTGCTAGACATCATTACCTCAAGTTGCCTGAAGGAACATGCACACAGTTCAGTGTCATCTTTGCTTAAGCAGCTCAGCATTCTCTTTTGATTAAACCATTATGATGTTTGTACTTCTGCTGCAGGGAGTCAATGTACATAACATGTTTTGTTGTAGATTGCACTGCATACTGTGCTACTAATGATTGGTTCTCAGTCCTAGTATTTCAATACCACCATTCTACTGCAAAATTTGTGCATTGTACAACTAGTGATTATTTTCTCAGACAGTGATGACAACACTCAGACATACCATTACTGTCACATCAACCATGAATGGAAAGCTGGAACTCAAGACATGTTTTGTAATTTAATTCCGTAAAGATAATCCATGTAATTCCAGGTTGCTATTCTTAGTTGTTCAACCATTTTACTTCGGAGTCACGCGAGTGATTCCGTGAAGAAGCTCCGCCAGGCGCATGCGCGTCATTATGTCAGACGCATGGCGCACCGACGGGCTGGAGAGCGCAGCTCCACCAGCGGTAAGTTAAAAACCAGCAGGTAAGTGTTTTAAAAAACTTTCTGCAGTTTACTTAGCTCCGTAAGGCTGGCTACAGGAGCCAGCAGGAGAAACCTAAAATGGAAAAAGTAACTAAAAAGTCTGCTGCCGTTAGAAGTAAGAAACTTGCCCGCGGTTAGCGAGTGTAGGTCGGCTGCGGAAACACCGGCTTCAGAAACGCCGGCTCCAAAGACGCCGACTACAGAGCCGCCGGCAGTTCAGCAAATACCAGCAACTCCGGTGCTTCAGAGCACTGTGGCCACTCCTGTCGGGAGGAAGGCCAAGAGCAAAATGGCCAGGCCTATCGACTCGGATGAGTCAGGCCAGGAAGACTCCCCTCCTTCAAATAAAAAGATTTTGGGACGTCTTGACAAAATGGAACACCTAATAGAACAAATGCTTAATCATGAGGTGTTCCAGTCGGGGTTGCATACCCCCAGGGTTCCCCAACAGCTCTAAGGAGCAACCTCAAGCAGAGGTCTGTATGGCGACGAGCAGTACCAACAATACACCTACGAATAAGAATGGGAACTCACAACAGCAGCGCCTTTTCAAGGGCTGCGTGATACCTCCCTTGAGCATGACTCGGGAGAACCAGGGCAACATGAATCTGACCCTGAAGTTGGTGTCACTGCAGATGTGCATACACCAAAGCACATGAGCTATACTCCAGGTGTGCCGGATGTGGCCAGCAATTTTGCCATACCGGCAGGAACTGGTGAAGCCATGGATGACAATCTGGCCAGCAATATTAATTATGTGGCCTCTCACCAGCTCCAGGACTCCATAATGGAGGAGACTTCTTTATGTTATCAAACACCTGTTAACTGTGCGTCGCTCAAGATGCCCACCATGAACTCGGCCATTTGGGGGCAAATGAGCGCATCCATGAGAGGGCAGGAGCTGAGATTTCAGAAAGTCCTCAATTTAGTGAGTGCAGGAATAACAGCATTTGGGCGAATGGTCCAAGGAGCACCAATGTCACGTACACAGCAGGACATGCTAGCCCTGCTGTGCAATGCTCATTTGGAGCTTAATTGCATCCGGAAAATAGCCATAAAACCAACCCTCAATCCACGCTTTGCGGCATTATGCAAGTCTTCTAATGTCCAGACGCCCAACTTGCTATTTGGGGAGGATCTGGCAAAGCAAGTAAAAGAACTGGATGAGGCCGCGAAAACCATCTGCCTCATAAAAACATACACCCGGTGGCAGGATGCCGCCACGCAAGCTATTCCCCTTCAGGCGGGCTACAGACCCTGAAGCAGGTCAAGGACCGAGCCGGGGGTTTCCAGCTACACGCCGCTGGCACGCACCACTGCACACCCCCAACATGGCCAGGAGGTTGAGGAATCCAAGAGCGACCATGGAGGTACGAGTAACTGGTTCAGTCCAGGATATATCCTCTGGGGAGCAGCCTCCGGTCGGGGGTAGGTTGCAATTGTTTTATGATGAATGGTGCTGCATAACATCAGATCTATTTATACTGGACAGAATCCAGGGTCTCTAATCGAGTTTATGTCAGAAATACATCCACCCGCACAAAATACACCTAGTCGGGTATTGGTTTTTTCAAGACCAGAAACTACAGGTGAATGATGAAATTGGGGTTTTATTCCAAAAAGGGTTAATTGAAAGGACGGCATATCAGCCTCAACAATTTGTGTACAATATATTCTCCAGGCAGAAGATGGATGGTGGGTGTCGCGTCATTCTGGACCTAACCCGACTAAACTCCCATGTCCAGTATAGACATTTTAAAATGGAAACTTTCAGTACTGCTAAGCAACTGATATTAAAAGGTTGTTATATGGCAACCATAGATCTGAAAGATGCATATTATTCAATACCAATTCATCACCAGTACCGTAGATACTTGAAATTCAGTTGGATGGGACAGCTGTGGCAATTTAAAGCTTTGCCCAATGGGTTAACGTCAGCCCCCAGGCTATTTACAAAGTTGTTGAAACCAGTATTAGGGCTACCCCGTTGGCTGCTTTTCTGAGTCAGCGTGAAGTGTCGATGGTGTCAATGGTGGGAAGTCTGGTCTGTGTGATGGACTGGGCTACATCAACACTGCAATTTCTTGTTTTGGGCAGAGCAATTCCCAAACCAAGCAGTGATGCAAAACGACAGTATGCACCTGTAGAAGATTGAGGAAATTTTGCATGTTTCACATGACTCTTACAGTCTCCTAAGGAAGTAGAAGCATTGGGTGTGCCATCTTGGCTGTTGCTTCAAGGTTTTGGGGATAATCTCAGAAAGCATCCTCTTCACATTGCTCAAGGAACAGGACTTGTTTTGTAAGCAAGGAACGGGACTTGTTTTGTAAGATCTGTCTGACGAAGGATCTCGTTTCGAAACGCCACCCATTCCTTCTCTCCAGAGATGCTGCCTGTCCCACTGAGTTAGTCCAGCTTTGTGTATATCTTGTTTTGTAAGAATTTTCATTCTTCAAGATGACATGTCACTGTCGGACTCTTTCTTTAATCATTTCAGCATTGCAAGGGATTCAGGTTATCATTTTTCTAATTGTTTCTACGTAAACCTGCTGTCATGCAAACTCAGTTGGAATATTATATCACTAATGATTTAAAAACCAAACATGCAGCTGAAGTCTAAATGTTCCAAAATATGAGGTGTTGCATTTTGGCAACTCTAACAAAGGCAGGACCATCAGAGCAAATGACAGAGCCCTGGGGAGTGTTGGAAGGCAGAGGGATCTAGAAATGCAGTTACATAGTTCGTCACAGGTAGACAAGGTGATCAAGGTGGCTTTCAGCCTTCATCAGTCAATGTTGAGTATAGAAGTTGGGATGTTATGTTACAGCTGTACAAGACACTGGTGCAGTCACAGTTGAAGTATTGTGTTCACTTTTGGTCCCCGTTACAGAAAATATGTTGTTAAGCTGTAATGATTGCAGTGAGGTTTAGGAGGATGTTTTTTTTTTTCACACAGAGGGTGATGGGTACATGGAAAAACCTGCCAGAGGAGACAGAAACTATAATAACATTTTAAAATACATTTGGACAGGTAGATGGATAGGAAAGGTTTAGAGGAAAATGGGAAATGCAGGCAGGTGGGACTAGTGTAGATGAGGCACCTTGGTTGACATGGGCAAGCTGGGTAGAAGGACTCCTTTCCATGCTGTACAACTATGATTCCAATTGGGACCAAGCAATTGGAGAAGCAGCAGCAATTGAAGTGTGGTGTGTGGCCTTAGCCATACTAATATTCAAAGATGATAGCATATTAACTGTATACTGAACTGAGTTATTATTTCAATACAAGGCAGTTTAATTAAGGTTTAAAATCTAATTGCATCAAATATTCCAATTAGAACCAATACAGTTGATAAAGTAGATATTCCTATAAATAGAACTGACATTTTCTGTGAACATACTTGCACCAGCATTTTCACAGCATTGTTTCAACATGAAGCAGAGAAGGATCTTTTCAATTTCTGCCTTTACACATTTTCTCACGGATGTTGCAATTATAGAATTAAAAAAATGTCATCCATTAGGAAATCTTGTGTTCTTCACTTGGACATTCATGCTAGGCAAGGCCACAGGTAACTGCATTAATCTGTTGGACCTAGCAACGGAAAGAATGATGGAGAGGCGAGGATGAATGGAGGAAAAGCAGGTGGGATGGCCATTGGGTTAAAAGAGGATGGTGATTGGAATCATGGAAGAGAGGAGAGAATGGGGATGGAAGAGAACTGGAATGGCACAATTTTCCAAAATGCAAGTATGTGGAAGGAAGTGGAAAAGCACTGGGTCACGTGCAAAGTTAGCCAAAAGTAAGAATTAACCTCAACAATCAACAAATTAAAAACCAGCAATCAGCTTTTGAATTTACGAGACAAATAGCAAAGAATAGGCATTATGGAGTGTGCCTGATCTCCTCCCATCAGTTTTGAAAGCCGTTTGAGAACTTCTTAAGATGCCAGGTAGATACAAAATGCTGGAGTTACTCAGCGGGACAGGCAGCATCTCTGGAGAAGGAATGGGTGCCGTTTCGGGTCGAGACCCTTCTTCCGACTGATGCCAGACAAGAGCCAAGTCGTAGCTTGACTCCATTGATTGAACACGAACAACAGAACTAGTTGCTTCAATGGAAACCATGGGAATTTTTTTTTCCCCCTCAGAGGAGCCTTAAAATAAAAATGACTTTTGTAATACTAATAGCCATGACACCGACTGGGGAAATGCCAACTGAATGAGTAATCAATATCCGTTATTTATAAATAGTTTAGATTATATGACGTGTTAAAAACTAGATATGCTCAGTTAAAAAAACATTTCAATTAAAAACATATTTCAATTAAAAACAACATTTCAATTAAAAACAACATTTCAATCAAAAACAACATTTCAATCAAAAACAACATTTCAATCAAAAACAACATTTCAATCAAAAACAACATTTCAATCAAAAACAACAGATCAGGCTGACAAGGCAATCGTTAGGATTGTTAAGATCCATGAGCAGGTGAAAATGAATTTCTTATCAGAATTGAATTTGTTTTTACTAATACAAAATTTTTGAAACGTAACTTTTGTCCTGCAAGTACTGTAATATCATGAATCAAGCAAGCAGCAACTCAGCGGTGCGATCCAACTATTGGTTGGTATCACTTTGGTTTTCTTAGCAAGGGATCGTCGATTTCATGGTCTTCCTCGTGAGCATCTTCCGCTATCCAACCATCTGGTGAAATTTCAACAAATCCTTGCCGGTTTCTTCCACTTTCACAGTCTTGGGATTCCGGTTGACTAAATCGTACCCTTGGCATCAGTGCTTGACGTCTTCCACCTTCATCCCGAGGCTCTGGGCTCTGATGAGAACCAGAGCCAATTATGGAATGTGATAGGTTCCTTAGCTGCAGAGAATCCGTTTCCGAGTTAATGTCTTCACCCACTGTAAATTAAGAGCACAGTGTATACATTGTTCAACATCAATTAAGCAAGTTTATTCTTACATAGATGAAGGAAAGTTGGAAGATCATTAACAAGCTAATTCTATTTTAACACTGCACATAATAAAGCAAAAGCATTTGGACAAAGGATGCTGCTGATCTCTGTCAAAGACACATCTTTCACAATACTCCCTGTGGGAAGTTACAGAAAGTGTGAGGGGATCCATGCCAAAGTGGAGCCACAAATAGCCCTAACCAAAAAGAGGTGAGAGCGAGGCAGGTAGAGGGGTATTTAAACATAAATTTACAGCAGAATCATGCCTTCCCATTTAGCTGGAAATAAATTGATCAAACATACTGAATTGGTCATGACATTCAAAAATGTCCAAGAACAATCCTAAAACAAATCAGAAATCCTTACTTAAACCTTAAGGTTTTTAACAATAAAAAAAAAAAATTGTAAAGACTTAGGCTGTTTGTGAACAAAATCACATAGTTATTATCAAATATTAAATAGTATAGCTTTAAGGTGAAAAGTATAAAGGAGGAGCAAATTGTTTTTATATAGAGGGTGATGGGAATGGGCAACCAGGAGTGGTGGTGGAGGCAGATACAATAGAGGTGTATAAGAGCTTTTGGATAGGCACATGGATACACAGGGAATGGAGGGACATGGAACCTGTGCAGGCAGATAAGAGTTTGTCTTGGCAACATGTTCGGCACAGACATTGTGGGCCAAAAGCACTGTTGTACTATACAATTTCATTTCGGAGTCACGTGAGTGACTTCGTGAAGAACCCGCCAGCACGCATGCGCGTCATATCGTCGCAACGCATTGCATACAACGGCTGCACCCGCCAGTCGGGCCGGGAAAAAGGCGCGGAAGTCGGGGAGCCCTGTTGTCGCAGGACCTGACCCACCGACACACCTCAGCTCCAGCGAGGGTCCCGCTGAGGAGGATTTCGGTACAGCGCTGGAGCAGGTTGACCCTGACTCCATCTCTTTGTCACCAACGGGATCGTTGGTCGACCCGGGCAAACAGGGTACACGTGCTGCTGCACGGCCCTTCTCCCTGAGCCCTCGCAGAAGAGCCAGGGATAGAGCCCGTCCATCTAACCCTTCGCGGATGGAGGTATCACCAGAGGCCGCTAGATTGCGGACTGGTGGAATGGCGAGACTCAAGTCCATTGGCAGACCTGAGAGGGCCAGTGTGGACTCACCAACTAGCAGGACCAGGGAGAGTCGTACAGGTGGAGTCTCGCCGCGGTCACCGAGTCCCACGTTAGCAGCAGGACGGGACCGTACGCTGTCTGGGTCCAGTTTCAGGACAGTCGGCAAGCCCGCGCGGATGTCGGGTCACCACGCCGCAGCGTTGGGTGCTGACCTCTCACCGCAGTTGCCCTTGGAGGCAGCGGGATCGAGCTCCGCCAAAAGGAGGCGTTTGAGCAGATCCGCGCGGGAATCGCTCAGTTTCGCTGAGGCGGCTGGTAGCGACATCTCTTTCCCGCACCGAGATTACCTCGACGATGTACGGGCCGATGACAGAAGCTTCCGGAGTTCCTTTGAACATGAGGACTCCGACCGCCCGGTTTCGCACAGCGAAGGGCGCATTGACAGAATGGAAAGGATGTTGGAACTTCTCCTGCAGCAAAACCAAAGGCGGGAAAATTTTGGCTCCAGGGGACACATGGATATATCCCAGTCATCAATGGGTAGCATGAGACCGGAAGATGAGGACATCTTGGTCCACGCACCAACCACATCCGAGGTCCCTCAGGAGGAGCTCCTGGACGTGGCAACTAAGTTTGCACTGCCGGAATCGTCAGGACAACCCCTCAACTCCAAACTGGCTGCTACCGTGGACTTCCTCACGAACCATCAGCTTCAAGAGCAGGTCCTTGCGGAGGCCATGAATAGGCACAAGGCACCAGGAAATTGCAACTCCCTCAATGTGCCTATCGTAAATACGCCGATTTGGGGCAATATCAGCCCAGGCATCAGAGCACAGGAGATGAAGTTGCAAAGGATCCTGAAGTTGCTCACTGCTGGGATTACCGCTTTCGCAAGGTCGGTGGAGGGGGTGGATCTGAACACCGAGCAAGAGGATGCTCTGGCTCTACTGTGTAATACACAGTACGAAATCAATGCATTCAGGAAGAGCATTATAAAACCCACATTGAACCCCAAGTTTGCGGGATTGTGCAGAGCACCCCCTACGCCACCACCCAGACAGTTGTTCGGGGAGGACCTCCCGAAGCAGGTCAAGGAACTGGATGACCATGCAAAGACGGTGGGTCTCATGAGATCACATATCTCAACTAGACAGCCGGCCAGGAAAGTTCCATTCTTCAGGCCGCGAGGCCCTGCCGTTAGGCCAGCAAGGACCTACGCTCCAGCACCGCCGCAACATCAGCAACCCCAACAGCCCAGGCCTTTTTTAGGGCTAGGGCCCCAGCGGCCAGCATGGAAAATGCGGACTCCGCATTATCAACACAACCCAGCACCTCCACGTCCCACCAAACATATCAGGGACCGCCGATAACCATGAAGGTAAGGCGGTCTGGATTTCATGCACCTGCATGTCTAACTTCACATGTTGGTGGGAGACTGCGGCTCTTTAAGGAGGCATGGGAAACCATCACTTCTGATGAGTTTATCTTACAAAGTATTCAAGGCCATGAGATTGAATTCATCAATGGTCAAATTCCTCCGCCCCAGCATATGCCAAATCGTAAATTTACACTGTCCAGTAAGGAAACGAGAGTAGGCTATGCTGAAATCTTGAGGCTACAAGAAAAAGGCGTGATAGAAAGAACTATACACGAGCCAATTGAATTTGTATCTAACATATTTACAAAAACCAAGAAGGATGGAGGATGTCGGGTTATTATTGATCTGACCCATTTGAATACGTTTGTAAAATATACCCATTTTAAAATGGACACGTTCGAAACAGCCAAATCTTTGATTTCTGAGGGTTGCTTTATGGCATGCATGCAAAAGATGCATACTAATCGGTATCCATTCAGAAACACCACAGGAAGCTCTTGAAGTTTACCTGGATGGATCAGCTCTGGCAATACAAAGCTTTGCCAAATGGGCTTACCACAGCCCCCAGATTATTTACTAAATTGCTCAAACCAGTGTTGGCTACACTGAGGAGGAAAAATCACATGGTCATGGCCTATCTGGATGATATCCTAATTATTGGGAACACTCTGGAGTCAGCGGAACTGGCAGTTTCAGCCACCGTGGAAATTTTTCAAAAAGTGGGATTCATTATCCATCCAGATAAATCAAAGTTCTGCCCTTCACAGGTCATGGATTATCTGAGATTCACAGTGGATTCCAATCGCATGATAGCCACCATACCAACTAACAAGGTTGAGGATGTCATTCAAGCATGTAAGAATCTAGTCTGCGCCAGTATACCATCTATTATACAAACTGCTAAGGTAATTGGGAACATCGTAGCAGTTTTTCCAGCTGCCCAATACGGACCTTTGCATTATCAAAATTTGCAGAGAGCCAAGATTTCACATTGAGTAACTCATCTATAAAGAAGATTACTTCGCCAGGGGTAGAGATCATCCTGTCGATATTGACCTTGTGGAGAGTCTGAACCCTTTGCGCTGAAGTCAGTGCCAGTAACATCACCAGCTTCAGGTTGAGTTTGTCCAATTCTAGCCCTTCCATGAGCGACCACGTCCTAAGCAGGGTTAATACTTCCCCAACATCCCAGGTGATGTTGTAACGTGGTCTTGGCGGATTGGAATTGAATATTCCCCGCATGAGTTTGGACACCAGCTTGTTGGATCCTACCTCAATGTCGAGGTAGAATGATAGTGCACTCCTGGCGCTGTTGATGGCACTGTAGCTGAGGTGTTCATCATGATGTAACCCCACCAGGAATTCCAGCACATCGGAGATGGTAACGGAGTCGTATGCAATGTGGGAGCGGCTGCAGTAAGTTTCCCATTTCCTGATATGTGTAAGATATTGCCGCCTGGTGGACTCCCGGCATGACGCTCCAATGGTATCCATAGTTCTTGACGATAGGCCATACCGCAGTAATGGCCTGTTCAAAACCTGCAAGCCAATAGCTTTAGGTGACTGTGGCAGGGATGTGGTTCCCCTGAGACAGGGTTCGTCAATAATTGTGGGCAACCCTCTAAGAGGACCCAAGGTTGACTGATCATATCAAGGACCACCGGATACCATGGCTGCGTAGGCCAGTCGGGTATGATAAGAATGCCTTTGGCAGCATCTGACTGTATTTTCCGCAATACCCGACTGATGAGGCAAAATGGAGGAAATGCATAGAAGAACCATTTCCCCCAATCTAGCGAGAACGCGTCCATCGCCATTGCCCCAGGATCTGGCTCCCATGATACGTATGTTGGTACCTGATGGTTCAACCGGGACGCAAAAAGGTCAATATCCGGTTTACCAAATTTGGCTGTAACTTTAGCAAATATTTGGGGATGTAACATCCACTCGATGTTGTCATTGAATTTGCATGACCTGGTGTCCGCCACTGTATTGAGCTTACCTGGTAAATAGGTAGCTGAAATCCAAATATTCCGTCGAATGCACCAGAGCCAAATTGTATTTGCCAATTCATCACATGAAATAGACCTGGTACCGCCCATATGATTTAGATATGCCACCGCAGTGGTATTATCTATTTGGAGACGGACATGAGTTCCAGTAAGGTTTGAACAATAAGCTCTAAGTCCGTGAAAAGCTCCTAGCATCTCTAAATAATTTATCCCTTGTGATAACAACAGAGTAGATTCAAGGGTGTCCCATCTGCCTCCACAACTAGAGTAGTTGTCCGTGGCTCCCCAGCCGTGGGAGCTTGCGTCTGTTTGTAAGTATACCATCGGATTGGGTAAAATGATGGGTTTAAATGAGTCATGGATATTGTCAATCCACCATTGTAACTCAATTTTTGCCTTAAGAGGCAGCTGCATAGGTCTATCGAAATGTCCAGCATTCACAGGGCTGCAGCTGACGTTTCCAGCATACCCCGCTGATGCAGGCTATGTTTAGCCACCCATATCCGCCACTATATCAAAGTGACGAGGAAATTAAGGGGAATGGAGAAATACCTACTCATCAGCCACAAGAAACCTCACCATAGAGTGACGGTACAGACGATCTCCAGGTGGCTCAGGATCGTCTTGAATGAGGCAG
The DNA here is from genome assembly GCA_963514005.1 of Raja brachyura. The sequence goes on from OY740786.1 coordinate 74,974,398, forward strand.
GTATTGACACTAATGTCTTTAAATCCCATTCCACCAGGGCTGCATCGACATCGGCGGCAAGGGTCATGGAGGTGCCCATGGATCACATTCTTGCCACAGCGGGATGGGCGAACGAAGCCACCTTCCAACGGTTTTACAATAAACCTGTTGCTGCTCCTGTACTGTTCGCAGCGGCCGTGCTGAATGCAGGTCAAGAGCATACAGATGTCCCCCAGTGAGGGTTTTTTTCCCTTTGTTGTTGTTAATAAATATTGTTATTATTTTTTCAGTACAAGCAGTCTGGGAAGTTGATTACTCCTATCCATCCTTATAAGTGGTGTGTGACAGCACGTGACTCCGAAATGAAATAGTAAGATTAAAAGATTAAACTTACCAGTTCGAAGGTTGATCTTTATTTTATGAGGAGTTGCGATGAGGGATTTCGTGCCCTCCGCTCCCAACCCTCGATCATAAAGTCAACTGGTAATTAGAGTCTCTTCAATCTTACTATAACAAGTCATTTCTCTGTTTGTTGTTTCTGTGATTCCACACCACTGCTTTGAAGTATGTCGCGCATGCATGCTGGCGGGTTATTCACAAAATCCCTCATCGCAACTCCTCATAAAATAAAGATCAACCTTCGAACTGGTAAGTTCTCATTTAATCTTACTATTCTATGTTCTAGTTGAGATTAGGTTTCACCAAAAACCTCCTCATTTCTAGTGATTTCCTTGCAATGTATTCAAGGCCTTTTACAATAGATATCAATAGACCGCTAGTCTTCATGGTAACATGTTTATAACTACCTACAACATTTATGTTACATCGACAAGAGATTCAGGTCCCTCTGAATCAGCATTTACACAATTTCTCAATCAATATTCTTAGAAGGCTTAATTCTGATGCTTGACGTAAATGCAGCGTAGTCAGTATAAATAAATTTCAGAACAAGAGCTAAATGCCTGCAAATTGCTACATAACCCATTTAGCATTTTCCTCATAACTAATTCTCTGCCCAAGTTAATGTTTTCCTTAACCCCTTGAGGATTTTTGTAGCGCATTAACAATAGCCTGGAAAATCTCTGGAACTCTCTGCCACAGAGGGTAGTTGAGGCCAGTTCATTGGCTATATTTAAGAGGGAGTTAGATGTGGCCCTTGTGGCTAAAGGGATCAGGGGGTATGGAGAGAAGGCAGGTAAGGGAAACTGAGTTGATGATCAGCCATGATCATATTGAATGGCGGTGCAGGCTCGAAGGGCCGAATGGCCTACTCCTGCACTTAATTTCTATGTTTCTATGTGACCTTTTTGGCTTTTAACCCTAATAATTTCCTTTTGTTGTTAATTTCCTGTTTCTTTTGTATACTGTCTTTACTTGTGGTGAGTATTGTTTGCAGGTATAATTTTAATTTCCATTCCCAAGTTGATCCTTGATTTTCAATGAAATTAAGCTCTCTTCCTTCAACATAAAAAGTAAAAAACTCCTTTGACGGTATAATGACTTGCTAATGTTATCTAGTTTAGCCTATCTATAAAGCAGCATCATTTCTACTTAATGATCACACTTCTGCACCTATTTTACCTTCCCATCTCTGTTTCCAGACAAACCTGTTACTCCCAGAATGGTTGGTTCTCAACAGAGGCCTGACCTTTGTATCACTACGCCCACACCTCAATCAGTTCTGGACCTGCCACGGTGTAGAGCGCATCTTCCGTCATCTCCACTTTTGCACCTTTTTCTATGTGGAAAGACTCCTCACCTCCCAGTGACGACCCCTTCTCCAACATTCCCCCTCCTCTTGGACACCCCTGCCTCTTCTACCCTCTCTGGAGCTTTTCATTTTCAACTGCTGGCACAACATCAACCACCTTGACTTTTCTATTCCCTTTACCCACACCAATCTCACCCCCTCTAAAGAGTGAAGAAAGGTCCAGATCTGAAACATCACCTATCCGTGTTCTCCAGAGATGATGCCTGACCCGTTGAGTTACTCCAGCACTTTGTGTCCTTGTATTCTCTCTGGTCTGATGTAGGATCTCAGACCTGAACCCTTAACTGAATTTCCTTTCGCAGAGGCTGCTTGAACTACTGAGTATTTTCTGTTGTTTATTTTAGAGCTCCAACTTCTGCAGGATTCCCTCCCCCCCCCCACCCCAAATCATTTCTCTATCACCTCATTCTATTCCTCCACTGCCTCAGTGGTATTAAAGATTTCTCTATTTGATAGTTTTCTGCTGAGATTGTTATGCTACAGCTCGATGGCAGCATGGTGGCACAGCGGTAGAGTTGCCGCGTTACAGCACCAGAGATCAGAGTTCGATCCTGATTATGGGTGCAGTTTGTACGTTCTCCCTGTGACGGCATCGGTTTTATCCCGGTGCTCCGATTTACTCCCACACTCCAAAGGCGGACAGGTTTGTAGGTTAGGTAGCTTTGGTGAAAATTGTAAATTGTCCCTAGTGTGTAAGATGGTGCAAATGTACGGGGGTGATTGCTGGTCGGCATGGACTTGGAGGGCCAAAGGGCCCGTTTCCAAGTTCTATCTCTAAAGACTAAAAAGTCAAAAATCTTACCTGTGAAAGCTGTGTGCCTCTTTGGGGCTCTGGAAGGAATTCTGGTACTTTGAGGCTGCGAAAATGGACGACTCTTTACTGCACCAGACTGGAAAAAAAGGGGGAAACCAGCAAGGGTAACTACAATCCAACAGCTTGGTGGAATCCTTTGACATTTGCAGCAGCAATTGGTTTGAAAACATCCATGGCATGGAAATTATCCATCATACCTTTTCCATAGGAAAGGAGGGGAGATCAACAGTACATTGTGGAGAACAATTGTTTGAGGGAAGCAAATGGCAATTACCATGGATGTGCACATAAGGAAAATCAACATATTTTTCATTTATGGACTGTTTGATCACAGCTTATGTAAAAGTAAAATATCTGTTCCAATAATGGAGGATTGTGCTTTTCATCAATTACATATAATCATGGCGCAAATAATTATCCTACAAGTAACAAACTTTGTGTAATATGCACCAACTAAATTCACTGCAAATGGCAAACATCACCACCTTTATATGCATGATCGATTGTGAATAAATGTATTAAAGTTAGTACTACCATGAAATTTAGCAAATGTCCTTTTTTAAAAAAAAATTAAAGCGCTACACTATACGTCAAGGATCAAACGAGAGATATTGCAATCCAAAATCGATGTACTTGGGGAAAGAGGGGAAAAGGGGAAGAGCATTAGGACATACACCCTCACCTTTTACTCATGTTTAAGTTCACATGTTGGCAAAGGTTAGATGGACTATTTTATATTCCATGTGTTTAACGTTTCATGTGACACAATGAAGTTATTCCATATATAGAAAAACAATTGCAATAGTTTAAGATAATAAATTTTAAGTAATTATATTACTAGTCAAAAGTAAATTCCAATATTCCCTTCAACACACTTCCTCTCAATGCTCCCTCCTCTGCTTATCAATATTGTGCAATTTGCACTCTACAAGAATGATAGTTTTAGATATTAGATTTTCTCAACAACAACATAAGAGAGTACGGTCAGGGCCAATTGCGAGCAGTGCAAGAGGGAAGATGAATACCGAGGTCAAAGTGCTGTATATGAATGCGCGAAGTATAACAAATAAAGTAGACGAACTTGAGGCTCAGTTAGAAATTGGCACGTAAGATGCTGTGGGAATTTCAGAGACATGGCTGCAAGAGGGCCAGGGCCTAAATATTCAAGGGTATACCCTCTATTGAAAAGACAGACAGGTGGGCAGAGGGGGTGGTGTAGCTCTGTTGGTGAGGAATGAAATTCAGTCCCTTGCAAGGGGCGACATTGAAACGGGAGATGTGGAGTCAGTATGGATAGAACTAAGGAATTGTAAGGGTAAAAATACCCTAATGGGACCCATCTACAGGCCCCCAAACAGCACCCTGGATATAGGGTGCAAGTTGAATCAGGAGTTAAAATTGGCATGTAGTAAAAGTAATGCTACGGTTGTTATGGGAGATTTCAACATGCAGGTAGACTGAGAAAATCAGGTTGGTACTGGACCCCAAGAAAGGAAGTTTGTGGAATGCCTCCATGATGCATTCTTAGAGCAGCTTGTATTGGAGCCTACCAGGGAGAAGGCAATTCTGGATTTAGTGTTATGTAATGAACCGGATTTGATAAAGGAACTCACGGTTAAGGAGCCATTAGGAGGTAGTGACCATAATATGGTCAAGTTTAATCTACAATTGGAGAGGGAGAATGGTAAATCAGAGATGTCAGTGTTACAGTTGAATAAAGGGGATTATGGAGCGACAAGGGAGGAGCTGGCCAAAGTTGACTGGAAACCTATGCTAGCAGGGATGACAGTGGAACAACAATGCGAGATATTTCTGGGAATAATACAGAAGGTGCAGGATCAGTTCATTCCAAAGAGGAAGAAAGATTACAAGGGGACTAAGGGATGACCATGGCTGACAAGGAACGTCAGGGACAGTATAAAAATAAAAGAGAAGTACAACGTAGCAAAGATGAGCGGGAAGCAAGAGGATTGGGTAATGTTTAAAGAGCAATCGAAGATAACTAAAAAGACAATACGGGGAGAAAAGATGAGGTACGAAGGTAAGCTAGCCAAGAGTATAAAGGAGGATAGTAAAAGCTTCTTTAGGTATGTGAAGAGGAAAAAATTAGTTAAGACTAAAGTTGGACTCTTGAAGACTGAAAAAGGTGAATTTATTATGGGGAACAAGGAAATGGCAGATGAGTTGAACAGGTACTTTGGATCCGTCTTCACTACGAAGGGCACTAACAATCTTCCTGATATAGTAGTGGCCAGAGGATATGGGGTGACGGAGGAACTGAAGTAAATCCACAATAGGCAGGAAATGGTGTTGGGTAGACTGATGGGACTGAAGGCTGATAAATGCCCAGGGCCTGATGGTCTGCATCCCAGGGTACTTAAGGAAGAGGCACTAGAAAATGTGGATGCATTGATGATAATTTTCCAATGTTCTATAGATTCAGGATCAGTTCCAGTGGATTGGAGGGGATCTAATGTTATCCCACTTTTTAAGAAAGGCGGGAGAGAGGAAACAGAATTATAGACCAGTTAGCCTGACATCGGTGGTGGGGAAGATGCTGGAGTCAATCACAACAGATGAAATAACGGCACATTTGGATAGTCCGATTCAACATGGATTTACGAAGGGGAAATCATGCTCGAGTAATCTTCTGGAATTTTTTGAGGATGTAACTAGGAAAATGGATAAGGGAGAGCCAGTGGGTGTAGTGTACCTGGACTTTCGGAAAGCATTTGATAAGATCCCACATAGGAGATTAGTGGGCAAAATTAGAGCAGATGGTATTGGGGGGTAGAGTGCTGACATGGATGGAAAATTGGTTGGCAGACAGGAAACAAAGAGTAGGGATTAACGGCTCCATTTCAGAATGGCAGGCAGTGACTAGTGAAGTACAACTGGACTCAGTGCTGGGACCGCAGCTATTTACAATATATATTAATTATTTAGATTGAAGGGATTACAAGTAACATTAGCAAATTTGCAGCTTACACAAAGCTGGGACGCAGTGTGAACTGTGAAGAGGATGCTATGAGAATGCAGGGCGACTTGGACAGGTTGGGTCAGTGGGCAGAAAAACAGGAAGGTAAATTACTATTTAAATGGTGTCAAGTTGGCAAACGGGGAAGTACAATGGGATCTGGGGGTCCTTGTTCATCAGTCAATAAAAGTAAGCATGCAGGTACAGCAGGCAGTGAAGAAAGCGAATGGCATGTTGGCCTTTATAACAAGAGTTGAGCATAGGAGCAAAGGGGTCCTTCTGCAGTTGTTTGGGCCCTAATGACACCACACCTGGAGTATTGTGTGCAGTTTTGTTCCCCTAATTTGAGGAAAGACATTCTTGCTATTGAGGGAGTGCAGCGTAGGTTTGCAAGGTTAATTCCTGGGTTGGCGGGATTGTCATATGCTGAGAGAATGGAGCGGCTGGGCTTGTACACTCAGGAGTTTAGAAGGATGAGAGGGCATCTTATTGAAACACAAGATTGTCAAGGATTTGGAGACGTTAGAGGCAGGAAACATGTTCCCGATGTTGGGTGAGTCCAGAACCAGGGGCCACAGTTTAGGAATAAGGGGTAAGCCATTTAGCACAGAGACGAGGAAACACTTTTTCTCACAGAGAGTTGCGAGTCTGTGTAATTCTCTGCCTCAGAGAGCGGTGGAGGCCAATTCTCTTGTTACTTTCAAGAGAAAGCTAGATAGGGCTCTTAAAGATAGCGTAGTCAAGGTATATGCGGAGAAGGCAGGAACGGGGTACTGATTCAATGGTGGTGCTGGCTCGAAAGGTCAAATGGCCTACTCCTGCACCTATTGTCTACACCTGAAGTACAAAATATACCCAATTCATACAATTAACTTTGAGTTAACAACTTGATATTAAGATTTCCAGTTACTTGGATTCATAATCGTACCAATACTAAACAGGAACATTTTACAGTACCAAATAATTTCCAAAATAGTTTTTAAGTAGTTTCAAAATAATTTATAACTTTTGGACATTAGAAAGAGGTCCTTTGGCCTACCGAGTCTGTGCTGACCACCGATCACTCCATGTATTAACACTATCCTACACACTAGGGACAATTGACAAGTTTACGAAAGCCAATTAACCTACATACCTCCACTTCTTCGGAGTGTGTCAGGAAACCGGAGCACCCAGGAAAAACCCACATGGTCACAGGGAGAACGTACAAACTCTGCACAGACAGCACCCTTACGCAGGATCAAACCTGGGTCTCTGGTGCTGTAAGGCAGCAACTCCACCGCTACGCCACCATGCCACCCTGAGTTTCACCACTTTTCATGGTTCAGATGAACAGCATTTTCGAGGATTCACCTTCCGCGCTCTGGTAGTACTGCGCATACTATCCCGAAGACTCCCGTGTCGGCGGATTAAGATTTCTTTGACCTGATTCTCGACGGTCTCTCTTGGCAGACTGTGCCTGTTGTATGATGGTGCCTGTAATTAAAAAAAAAAATCATGGTCAGAGTAGAAACCTTGAATTATTTTATTGTTATAAATATTAGAGCGCCAGTTGAATGCCAAGTAATTTGCTCAGTACAGACTTCATGTTATATATATATACATATATATACATACATATATACATACATATATATACACACACACACACACATATATATATATAAATAAATAAATAGATAAATGAATGGCAGAACGGCGCAGTTGGTAGAGCTGCTACCTCACATCGCCAGGGTCCCGGGTTAGATGCCAACCTCGGGTGCTGCCTGTGTCAAGATACACAACTCACTTGCGCATTTAATTGGAATGGCGAAAGTATGTAAGAAGGAACTGCAGACGCAGGTTTAAACAGAAGATAAGACACAAAAAGCTGGAGTAACTCAGCAGGATAGGCAGCATGTGTTGGTGGATACAAAGGAACTGCAGATGCTGGTTTTAAAAAAAAGACAAAATGGAGTAACTCAGTGCGTAAAGCAGGATCCTTGGAGAATATGGATACATGACGCTTCAGATCAGGACTAGAATGGAGACGGGTTGGATAATCGTCAACTCCCCTGCGCCGGACGATCGAACCCCACGTCAAGACTGGTCGAACCTTCCGCGAGCTCGGAGCTCCCGACATCCATGGCCTCTCCCAAGACTGCAAGCTCCCAATGTAAACTCCGCAGGCCATGGTTGGAGCGATCCCAAGCAAGGGATTGATGCAAGTTCATGCCCCGCAGTGGGGCCCCAAAGTCAGTCTGAGGAGGCCTCCAGCTCCATCGATGGTATGGTGCAGACCGACTGGAGAATGCAGTCGCATCTTCGGCAAGGTAAGAAACTGAAAATAGTTTCCCCTGACCCCTCCTCCTCCCCACATAAAACAAACCAGAGAACATTTACATAAACTTTTAACTCGCACTAGAAATAAAAGATGAAGAAACAAACAGACCGTTGGCGGGGCAGCCAATCGGCGGTGCCCCTGGTTATCACGGTTTTCTAATCACCAAAAACGGTGGTGTTGTTCGCAAATTTGAAAATTAAATTAGATTTGTACATGGCTGCACAGTCGCAGGTGTACAAGGAGTAAAGAAGGGGGCTGAGAACGCATCCTTACGGAGCCCACATGTTGAGGATTATCATAGAGCAGGGGTTCCCAAACTTTTGTCTCATTTACCCCTGGCACCTTTAATTGCACGCAACAATGCTATCACTTATTTCGAACAACTATTATAGCCATTAATTATATTTAAGGAACTAGATAGATTTCTCGGACAAAAAGGCACTGAGCTACATTGAAAAGCTTTTGTTGCCTGCTAACCAGTCAGCGGAAAGACACGCAATTACAATAGAGCCATTTACAGCGTATAGATACATAAGGGAATACATAAAGATACATAAGAAACATAAGGGATACATTTAGTACAAGGTAAAGCCAGTAAAGGTCAATCAAAGATAGTCCAAGGGTCACCAAGGAGGTAGTTAGTAATTCAAGACTGCCCACTAGTTGTGGTAGAATGATTCAGTTGCCTGATAACAGCTGGGAAGAAACTGTCTCTGAAACTGGAGGTGTGTATTTTCGCACTTCTATGCCTTTTGCCCGATAGAAGAGGGAGAGGTCGGGGTGTGACTCGTCCTTGATTATGCTGCTGGCCAGCATCAGGAGGAAGAGAAGAAAAGGGAAAATAATATGGAGAGGATTGTCATTGATTAGGAAAGTGGGATCAAAGAGCTGAATGGCCTATTCCTATTTTCTATGCATAGGCACAGGTTTGAAAGGTAGCAATACAAAGACAATAAAGGCACCAATACCAGCATTGCCTTCAACTGGTGAGCACCAGCAAGTGGTGCAGTGGATGGCATGGAGTGAATTTATAAACTAATGAGCATTTGGGTCAAATGGGACAAGCCCAGGATGCCAACTTGGTTGACATGTACAAGGTGGGCAAAGAGCCCGTTTCCATGCTGTCTAACTATGACTCAATGGTTATGAAACCACATGGAGGCAGAGCTCAGAAACTGCAGTGCGAGACAAGTGAAAGGAATAACAGTCATAAAACCAAGTTTTAACTAAAAAGTCCATAAGAGGTAGGAGCAGAATTAGGGCCATTTGGTCCATCAAATCTGCTCTGCCATTCAATCATGGCTGATTTATTTTCCCGCTCAACCCCATTCTCCTGCCTTCGCTCAGTTACTCAGCTGTTATCAGGCAACTAAACGGTCCTCTCATCACCTAGAGTGCAGTCCTAACCTGACATCTACCTCATTGTAGACCTTTGAACTTTATTTAATGAACTTTATTGGACTTCAATGTTATATCATTGTGCTGAATGTTGTACCTTTTATCCATTATCTTTGCACTGTGGACGGCCAGATTGTGCTCATGTATGGTACTTTTGTTTTGATTGAATAGCTTGGTACACATGACAATAATAAGCTAAACTAACCTTTGACAAAGAACTCTCACATTTGAAAGGAAAATTTTACAAGGAAATATGTAGCAAGTTCAGCAAGACTTTGACCCAAAACATTGACCATTCTTTTCCACCTACAGATGCTGCTCAACTCCCCGAGCTCCCCCAGCAGATGGTTTATCGCAAAGACTGGGATTTGGAGCAGTCCCTCGTGTCTGACATACCAGTTTTACCTTGTGTTCAGCAGCCACTGTAGATGGTTAAACTTACTCTCAGTCTGGTCCGGTACATACTCTTAGCCAAGATTTCTTTCATATCCTTCAATTCTTCCGAGGAAAGACTTCGAACCTCTTTGGGTATTTTACCCCTGGAAATTCAGATAAAAATAGAACATAATTAATTAGAGTTGTACAACATGGAAACTGGCCTTTCGTCACAACCTTTGTCCATGCTGGCCAAGATGTCCCATCGATACTAGTTCCACCCACCCATGTTTGATCCATATCCATCTAAACCTTACCTGCCCAAATGTCTTTGTGTTAATGTACCCACTTCAATTACCTCCTCTGACAGTTCGTTCCACATACCCACTGTGTGAACTGGGTTGTGATTCAATTAAAATTAAATGCAAAAATAATACAGCTCTCAAAGCAAAATGCAAACAAATTAGAGACATAAGAAACTACAGATACTCAAATCTTCAGCAAGATACAAAGTACTTGAGGAACTCAGCAGGTCCAGCAGCATCTGGAGAGCTAATGAACACATAATGTTTCAAGTCAGACCCATCTCCAATCTTTGAGTACGAAGGAGGGTCCAGACCTGAAATTCTATCTTTCCATTCCTTCCCCAGATGCTACCTGACCTGTCGAGTTCCTCCAGTACTTTGCAACTAGCAGAGTTTGAAGATACCAAATATTGGTAATGGGGAAAAAAGGAGGATCTGGGCAGTCAAGTGAAATCAGTCTGGACTTCTTTGCTCAGTGCTGCTCCATTTGAACGCAGAGAGAGGAATTATTCCCTTTTCATTTATTTTTCTTCCAAATAAAAGCATGCTACAAACAAAAGGGTGCTCATAAAAGCTAAACGAAACTTAACAGAATATCACTTTATTCAAAATATGAAAGAAACCCCAGTTTTATAAGATTGCAAACACTGATAACCAATTCTCCAAAACATATTCGATTTGGATTCTTAATTGTTTAATTACAACTTTTGACATTTTTAAATAATGTAGATGAAGTATTTTACTTACAGCAGAGATGCAGATGATGACACCTTACTGAGTTCACCCGATTCAGCCATTTCAATGGCATGTTTTAATTCCAGCTTCTTATAAAGAGCAACAATACTATTATTCGGTTCATTACCCCGAATCAAGAGCTTTGCCAAATAACTGCGATCAAACGTCCTGGCTCTAAAGGTAAAGCGCAAAATGTGTTACTGGCTGCATGAAATACAACAAGTTACATAATTTACAATCATAAAAGAAGCCGATGTATTTTATAGCAGATGGTGTACAGGGCATCTTGTATTCCTTTTAGCGATATCTTGTCCTCTGCCATCTTATCTAAAGGGATCCTTTGGCAGATAGAGTAATAGTATAGTTTTCTGAGCTGAATGATTCATGGACAAAAGTATTCCAACTATTATAATCCTTTCAAAATAATCCATATAACACTGATGTTTAAGAAACAAATGCAGATGCTGGAAAAATCTAAGGTAGACAAAAATGCTGGAGAAACTCAGTGGATGAGGCAGCATCTATGGAGCGAAGGAATAGGTGACATTTCGGGGCAAGACCCTTCTTCAGACTGATGTGGGGGTGGGGGCGGGTAGTAAAGAAGAGGCGGAGACTCTGGGTTGTGGGAGAGCTGGGAAGGGGAGGGGATAGAGGGAGAAAGCAAGGACTACCTGAAATTGAGGTCAATGTTCATACTTAGTTACGGAAGGAGCGGTCTCTGCGGAAAGCAGACAGGGGAGGAGATGGGAAGATGTGGCCAGTGGTGGGATCCCGTGGGAGGTGGCCAAAATGTCGGAGGATTGGGGGGGGGGGGGGGGGGGGGGAAGAAGATGGGGAGTGAGAGCGGACCTACGGGATATAGAAGAGCCCCTGGTGAGAGCCTCATCTATAGTCGAAGAGGGGAACTCCCATTCCCTAACAAATGAGGACATCTCCGATGTCCTGGTTTGGAACACCTCATCCTGGGTGCAGATGCGGCGTAGATGGAGGAATTGGGAGTAGGGGATAGTCCTTACAGGAGGTAGGGTGGGAATAAGTGGTCCAGATAGCCAAGGGAGTCAGTGGGTTTGTGTAGATTTCGGTCAGTGGTCTGTTACCTACAATGGAGATTTGAGTGCCGGATGGAAGTTAGTGGTAAAATGGATGAAGTCTGTGAGTTCTGCATGGGTGCAGCACGTAGCACCAATGCAGTCGTCGATGTAGCGGAGGTAGACTTTGGGGATAGGGCCACGGTACGCCTCAAACAAGGATTGTTCGACGTATCCTACAAAGAGGGAGGCATAGCTGGGGCCCATGCGCGTGCCCATAGGGAAATGGGAGGAGTCAAAGGAAAAGTTGTTGAGGGTAAGGACCAGCTTCGCTAGGTGGAGGAGAGTACCAGTAGACAGGATTTAGTTGGTTCTGCGGTCGAGGAAGAAACAGAGGGCTTTAAGACCCTCCTGGTGGGGGATGGAGGTGTAGAGTGACTACTAAAGAGACCGCTCCTTCCGTAACTAAGTATGAACATTGACCTCAATTTCAGGTAGTCCTTGCTTTCTCCCTCTATCCCCTCCCAGCTCTCCCACAACCCAGAGTCTCCGCCTCTTCTTTTCTAACCGCCCCCACCCCCATATCACTCTGAAGAAGGGCATCCATGGTGAAGATTAGGGAGTGGTGGCCTGGAAAACAGAAGCCATGGAGGAGATGAAGATTGTGTGAGGCGTCTTGGACATAGGTAGGAAGGGATTTGACTAGGGGCGGGGAAGATCGGTTGGGTGGGACAAGAACAAGCAAAAACAATGGGTCTACCAGGACCAGACTGTCCTGGTAGACCCATGGTTTGTGGATTTTGGGGAGAAGGTGAAATCGGGCCATGCAGGGCTGGGGAACGATGAGGGTTGGAGGCTTGGGAGGGCAGGGAGCTGGAAGTGATGAAGCCAGTGATGGTGTTAGAGATAATGGCCTGGCAAACCCGACTGTAGAAACACAGAATTGCGGATGCTGGTTTACCAAAGAAAGACACAAAATGCTGGAGTAACTCGTCTGTGGGATCATGGTCCAAGGATAAGTAGGAGGAGATGTCTGAGAATTGGCGCCTGGCCTCAGACCAGAAGAGATCAGCACGCCTGACTACCACGGCACCTCCCATGTCGGCAGGTTTGATCACCCAGTCCAGGTTGTTGCAGAGAGAATGGAGGGCTGTATGTTCAGGGGGGAGAGGTTAGTGTGAGAAAAGGGGTTGAGAAGTTGAGGCGGTTGATTTCCTACTGGCAATTTAAAATATACACTGATAGTCACACAGTATACTCACACATAGAGTGATCTACACAAACCAACTGAAGAGATGCAAATCTGTCTGGTTCCTTTTAGGCTTTGGTCAGACTACACACATGTAGAACAGCACACACATGAACTGCAGCATACCATCATGTCATTCTGAATTGTGTATACAACACAGCTTCTCCTTTAAGGTCAAAGAATGAAAGTGCTGACACATCTACAATTTTTTTTTCTTTTAAAGTTTAGCCGATTATCTGGAACATGTATACGAGCTTTGTTCAAGCTGAAATGACGTGGTTCCATGAACTTTACTGAGTTTGTCATTCATTCTTCAAAAATGTATTCCTAGAACCAGACGTCACAGTAGTTGGCCTCACGTCCAGCTCTTCACCACCACCCCACCCCCTACTTCCAGTCTTAAGAAGGGTCACAACCTGAAACGTCACCCACCCATTCATGCCAGACCTGCTGCCTGACCCGCTGAATTACTCCAGCACTTTGAGTATTTTTGGTATAAAACAGCATCTGCAGTTCTGCGTTTCTACATTTTGTCTTAAGTTCTGTGTTTCTAAACTAGATTATTTGATGAATGATCAGCAGCTACAGACTCACCCATCTCTACAAAGACTTTATCATTAACAAGGTATAATTAGAAATTGTTGTGGCATAATCTCCATGTGTGTGAATGAGTGCAACTCCACCAACTTTCACAAGGGTTGACAATGTGAGAAAAAGCAGGTTACTTCTATTCACATCCCATCCACCATCTTGTTGCCGGCCTCTCCGTGGTGAGCCCTGTCAACTGACCAGAGTCAGGTGAACGACAACAAACAGAGGCAGCTCCGTGGCTTGGCGCCAACCCGGAGCATGCACCCTTTTTAGGGGGGCCACCTACGGATGTCAAACCAGAAGGCATCACCATGCTGTAGACTTCTGCTGCCATCACCAGCACACCACGCATGCACCGTCCACAAGATCCATTAGAGCAACTTGCCAAAGCTTCTTCATCAGCACCTCCCAAACCCATGCCACTGACCACCTAGAAAGACAAGGGCAGCAGGTGCATGGGAAAACCATCATTTCCAAGTTACACCATTCAAACTTGGCAAACCCGACTGTAGAAACACAGAATTGCGGATGCTGGTTTACCAAAGAAAGACACAAAATGCTGGAGTAACTGAGCGGGTCAGGTGGCATCCCTGGAGAATGTGGATAGGTGACGTTTCAGATCTGAAGAAGGGTCCCGACCAGAAATGTCACCTATCCATGTTCTCCAGAGAAGCTGACAACTCTGACTGGGTAGACTACTTGAAATAGTAAATATTATTCATCAAGAATATTTTTGCTTCATCCCAAGAGTCAAAGCCCTCCTCCTTTAGAAATTATGCATTGAAACAAAAATTGCAATGCACAATCATTAGTAATTATTTTTATTTTAGTGTCCCACCTTAAACAAAGAACAAAATGTAACACAGTAGCAATAAAAATAGAATCATTAGTTCTACAGATAGTATTGGTTTATAGTTTTTGCCCTTCAACTTCAGGAAAACCATTCTTCTCAATATCACCAGTTATTATAAAGGGCATGCTGGAACTAATATTCAATGATAAAATGGCAAGTCAAAAGACATGAAAATAAAATAAAACTGTAGATGCGGCAAATGTAAAATGAAAAATAGAAAATGGTAGAAATTCTCAGGAGAACATGCCACCCCGTGGGAAGAAAAATGACAGTCAACATTTCAGGTTCAAAACCATTCGAGCAGAAATGTTAACTGTGTTTCACATCGGTTTTTGGTGCTGAGACCATAGCTGTTTACAATATACATTAATGGTTTAGATGAAGGGATCAATAGTAACATTAGCAAATTTGCATAGGACACAAAGCTGGGTGGCAGTGTGAACTGTGAGGAGGATGCTATGAGGATGCAGGATCACTTGGACAGGTTGGGTGAGTGGGCAGATGCAGTTTAATGTGTATAATGTGAGGTTATCCACTTTGGTGGGAAAACAGGAAGGCAGAATATTATCTGAATGGTGTCAAGTTGTGAAAAGGGGAAGTACAACGAGATCTGAGGGTCCTTGTTCATCAGTCACTGAAAGTAAGCATGCAGGTACAGCAGGCAGTGAAGAAAGCAAATGGCATGTTGGCCTTCAGAACACGAGGATTTGTGTCTAGGAGCAAAGAGGTCCTTCTGTATTTGTACAGGGCCTTAGTGAGACCACACCTGGAGTATTGTGTGCAGTTTTGGTCCCCTAATTTGAGGAAGGACATTTTTGCTATTGAGGGAGTGCAGCGTAGGTTCACAGGTTTAATTCCCGGGATGGCTGGACTGTTATATGTTGAAAGAATGGAGCAACTGGGCTTGTATACACTGGAATTTAGAAAGATGAGAGGGGATCTTATTGAAACATAAGGCTATTAAGAGATTGGACACGCTAGTGGCAGGAAACGTGTTCCTGATGTTGGAGGAGTCCAGAACCAGGGGTCACAGTTCGGAAATAAGGGGTAGACCATTTACGAACGGAGATGAGGATAAACATTTTCACCCAGAGAGTTGTGAATCTGTGAAATTCTCTGCCTTAGAAGGCAGTGGAGGCCGATTCTCTGGATGCTTTCAAGAGAGAATTAGTTAGAGCTCTTAAAGATAGCAGAGTCAAGGGATATGGGGAAAGGGCAGGAACGGGGTACTGATTGTGGATGATCAGCCATGATCAGAGTGAATGGCGGTGGTGGCTCAAAGGGTCGAATGGTCTACTCCTGCATCTATTGTCCATTATTTTAGCTTCAAGGTAATTAACCTTAACAAGACATGATATTTGACATCAGCTAGAACAGAAGGAAATATTGGTGTCACACCTGTCATTTTGCTAAATGCTCTACAGGTCTACAAACATTTAGTGCACTTTAGAACTATGATAGTTGTGACTGAGTATATACCTGTAATATTGTCAAAATACAAGTTTCATTCCATTCAATATTGGTTTCTTAATTTAAAGGGTAACTTCATTCTTTGTAAAGTAAACATTTTCAATGCCTTTGAATATTGACAGAAAACTCTTTGTTCAATTGCCCATCAATACCAATAAGTGATAATTTCATCAGTCATTTATATTGCTCTTCACTCCATTTGCTTTATTCCAGCAGAGGGAAGCATTACAATACCTTAGATGCACCAGATGCATTGTACTTCTAAACTTCTAAATTCATTGACTTATATAGTTGAGCAAAAGTAATGCGAAAGGAACAAAGCTCTTTAAAAAACAAAAATACATTTTCATATTGCATGACCTTAAGGACTAGAATATAACTGGTTAAATATACTAAGCATTTTAAAATAAAAACAATCACATTGGCTCAATCCTAGCAAAATATACTGTATAAAGGGCATTGCAATACTGGCAATTTGTGTATTTTGTTTTAAAAATGAACAGTTCCTTTATTATATACATTACTAGAGCTCCTAAAACAAACATCCAAGGTAGCAGGTATGCTGTGTGTGCATCCGAATACATGGACATACAATGCTTGAAAAGGTGAATGGCATCAGTATTCATTCTAGAGCAGAAGCTTGGAGCTTCAACAAACATACAGATTAAGTGTTCTACCATGCATATAGACCATGACTTCATTGACGTATATATACACCGTGACTTATTTGTTACATTAAAAATTGTCATCAAAATGGGATATCAGCTAGTTTCTCATCAGGATGGTCAAAAGATATTGATGGCCATTTAACAAATTTTAAATGTGGTTGTAGCACACAGACACAGTGTTTTGGGACGTATGGCACTAGAACACTCTTGATTCTCGTATATATATATATATATATATATATATATATATATATATATATATATATATATATATATATATATATATATATATATATATATATATATATATATATATATATATATATATTTTTTATTTTTTTTATTTTTTTTTATTTTTTTATAAACGAGAATCAAGAGTGTTCTAATGCCATACGTCTCAAAACAGAATGGTGTTTTCTTTCTCTTATCCCTCTCCAATATGGTGAGGTCGCCCAAATGGGGCATAGGAACTAACAGAAAACAAAAGATGCTGGAATCATGAACAAAACAAGAAGTGCTGGAAGATCTCAACAAGTCAGGCAACATCTGCGGAGGGAATGGACAAACACATGCTTTGCCTAAAAATTTAGCCCTTGTGCTTTGTCATAGTGTCTTTTGACTGGACAGAGTCATCAGATGGATGTTAATAACTTTGATGACCCTCAAACTATCCTTGATCGGACTTTGCTGGCTTTACCTTGCACTAAACGTTATTCCCTTATCACGTACCTATACACTGTAAATGGATTGTAATCATGTATTGTCTTTCTACTGACTGGTTAGCAGGCAACAAAAGCTTTTCACTGTACATCGGTACACGTGACAATGAACTAAACTGAAAATAACTTAACTGAAACATCTTTTGTTCAACTCTGGGAGCAAATTTCTCTCAGCGGGGCTCAAGTTATAAGATCATAAGGAATAGGAGTAGAATTAGGCCATTCAGCCCATCAAGTCTACTCTGCCATTCAATAATGGCTGATCTATCTCTCCCTCCTAACCCCATTCCCTTTGCCTTCTCTCCATAACCTCTGACACCTGTACTAATCCAGAATCTAACTATCTTTGCCGTAAATATATCCATTGACTTGGCCTCTACAGCCTTCTGTGGCAAAGAATTCCACAAAGTCAACACCTTCTGCTGAATAAATGTTCTCATCTCCTTCCTAAAAGAATGTCCTTTAATTCTGAGGTGATGATCTCTAGTTCCAGACTCTCCCACTAATGGAAACATCCTCTCCACATCCACTCTATCCAAACATTTCATTACTCTGAATGTTTCAATGAGGTCCACCCTCATTCTTCTAAACTCCAGCGAGTACAGGCCCAGTGCCAACAAAAGCTCATTATAGTTTAACCTACTCATTCCTGGGATCATTCTTGTAAACCTCCTCTGGACACCCTCTGGAGCCAGCACACGGTTCCTCAGATTTGGTGCCCAAAGTTACTCACAATATTCCAAATCCATATTCCAACTTCTGATTTATGACAGCAACTAGAAGCATAAATGTGTCATACAAATGCAAATGGTTCCGAGGTTAGCATTCAGTTAAGGATTCATTTTACAAAAAAAAACTTTTATATATTAAATAAAATAGCTGAATTGATCTGGTATTTACAAAAAAATAACAAATGCTGAGTAACTCCGAGAGAGGCAGCATCTCTAGAGAAGATGGATAGATGATGCTTCAGATCAGGACCATTCTTCAGGTTGATTGTGGTGGAAGTGGGGAGGAAGAAAACTGGAAGAGAGGAGAGGCAGGACAAAGCCTGGCACCTGGCAGGTATTAGGTTGATTCAGGTAAGGGGGAAGATGAAAAGACAGAAGGTGCAAGACTAAAAGATTCCAAATTGTAAAGCTAGAGGAAGGAAGTGGAGGGGGTGAAGATTTGGCATTTAGTTTCCTTGAAAAATAATTGGACAAAATCAATCTGTGCAAAACAAGAATGTTTTAAACATGAATTAGAGGCATTTACTGTCACAACATGGATATGAAGCAATCATTCATACTTGTCTCTTAGGTAGTGGTGACTCCATTGTCCACAGACGTCCACAACTCCAGCCAACACATGGTCAAATAACTAGACATGGAAATAAAATTTAGGATGAAACACTTAATATTTTTCCTGCAAGTTTTTTTCTAAACAACCAGATGAGTTCTCATGCTGGAATAAGCAGGAGTACTTCAGTTTGTGTCTGAACTGTGAATGATCATACTTCAAGGGATGTGGGAACCTTGAACATCATTTGACATTCCCTTCCGTGCACATCCATTACTTCCTGTGGCAGAAGCAGAGATGTCCAAAAGCTGACTTAACATTTTGTTTTCAGCTTGCACTTTAAGACACAGAAAATTAAATAGACTTCCCTTTTGGTTTGACTAGTCTTTGACTAGAGAGCGGTACCGAGCTACTACTTATCTCATTGGAGACCCTCATACTACCTTTAATCAGACTTTACAAGTTCACAAGTTAGGGGAGTAGAATTAGGCCATTCGCCCATCGAGTCTACTCCGTCATTCAATCATGGATGATCTCTGCCTCCTAATCCCATTTTCCTGCCTTCTCCCCATAACCCTCGACACCGTTCTAATCAAGAATCTATCTTTGCTTTAAAAATATCCATTAACTCGGCCTTCACCCATCTGTGGCAATGAGTTCCACAGATTAACTACCCTCAGACTAAAGAAGTTCCTCCTCACCTCCTTTCTGAAAGAGCGCCCTTTAATTCTGAGGCCATAACCTCTCGTTTTAGACACTCCCACCAGTGGAAGTATCCTTTCCACATCCACTCTATCTATGCCTTTCATTATTCTGTAAGTTTCAATGAGGTCCCCTCTCAACCTTCTAAACTCCCGTGATTAGAAGCCTAGGGCTGTCAAGCGCTCATCATATGCTAAACCACTCTTTCCTATAATTATTCTTGTAAACCTTCTCTGGACCCTTTCCCCAGACATCCTTCCTCAGATCTGGGGCCCAAATTTGCTCTATTTGGGCAAGACTTTACCTTGCACTAAACATTTGTCCTTTATCTTGCATCTGTATACTTTGGAAGGCTCAATTGTAATAATGTATTGTCTTTCCACTGACTGGTTAGCGGCAACAAAAACTTTTCAATGCTCCTCGGTACATGTGGCAAACTAGAGTAAACAAAATGCAACGCCTCACACTTATCTGTATTAAATTTCATGAACCATTTCTCAGCTCACCTGCCCAACTTAAATATCCTGCAAGAAATGAAGTTAGAGTGATATGAAAATTTGAGGCCATAGTGGTTTTGAAACATAGATAATGAAGATATAGAACTTGCAGCACTGGACATTCGGAAGATAATGTGAATCTCAAATGAACTACCCAGGAATACACAAGTGGGCAGATAAGGTGGATAGAGTTGTACAAAGGTATTGGGTATGCTTGTCTTCATGGGCCAAGGAGCAGAGAATAAGAGTTGGAATGTGATGCTACAGCAACAGAAATCATTAGGTTAGGGCGCATTTGTAATGTTGCATACAGTTCTGCTCACCATAAGCTGGGGAAGAAATGGTAGCATTAGGAAGAGTGTAGAAGACATTTGCCAGGAAGTTATCTTGAATGGAGGGCAGTGGATAGAGTTTGGATTGTTAAAAAACTACAGATGATAATTTATACCAAAAATAGACACAAAGTGCTGGAGTAACTCAGTAGCTCAGGCAGCATCTCTGACGAAAAAGGACGGGTAATATTTTTGGGGTCCCTGGATTGAGTTCAGCGAGGGGGTACAAGGACAGGTGTTGCATCTTCTGCGGTTGAAGAGAAAGTACCTCGGGTGGTAATGGTTTGGTGGGAAGGGACAGATGAAACAAAATGTTGGAGTGGGTGGTCCCTGTGGAAGGCGGAAATGTCGGAAGTGTTGGATGCGGAGACTGGTAGGGTTAAAGGCGAGAACACAGAAGGTAGGTGAGGCCAGTTCATTGGCTATATTTAAGAGGGCGTTAGATGTGGCACTTGTGGCTAAAGGGATCAGGGGGTATGGAGAGAAGGCAGGTACGGGATACTGAGTCGGATGATCAACCATGATCACATTGAATGGCAGTGCAGGCTCGAAGGGCCGAATGGCCTACTCCTGCACCTATTTTTCTATGTTTCTATGAGAACTAGGTGAACTCCAGCTATGATGCATCTGGGGGGTGGAGGGAAAGAGTGCGAGAGAAAAACCACGGGACAAAGGAGACACATCTGAGGGACTCTCCTACGACAGTAGGATTGTCGGGATTTATTCTCATTGGAACATTGGAGGCTGGGGGGTGAACTTAGAGGCTTATACAATTATGAGGGGCATAGATAGGGCAGAGAGTTAAAAACCTTTTCTATAGATGGAGAGTCTAAAACCAGAGGGCATACATTTAAAGTGAGGGGGGAAATTTAATGGCGATTTGAGGGGTCGTCTTTCACATGGACACCAATAACCGATACGCAGACCACTTACTCGAATGTGAATCTCTTCACCCACTGTTGGCTGCTGCTTATTTGATTTTTTAACTTCCAAAAATGCAACCAATGGGCGGATAGTCATTCCCTAAGGGGAGGGAGAAAAAGTAATCAGCATTCAGGAGATATACTTCCAACAAATACAGACACATGGTGATTTGAGAAGCGGAAAACATTAAATTTTAAGCAGCAGAAATTCATCCTGCATCTTAATGGCACACGGACTAATCAAAATCCACGGAACTGAATTTCAGAAATGAAGATCAACGCATGTCAGTACATCAAGCATTAAACATACATAAGAGGGACAGTTCTATCCCAAGCATTCTTAATGCAGAAGTTAAACATTATTTTAAAATCTACTAATGCATCCAATCCTTCAATCTTATGGGTGTGGCAGCAACTTACTGGCCTGGTATCCAAAGGCTTGGACCGTTGATCCATGAACACAAGCTCAAATCGTAACACTTGTGAAATTTAATTTTGAAATAATATAAAACCAGGAATAGCACAAGTGCACTGTTGCATCTTTCCCCATATTTGCTTTTAATGTGGTTCGGGACCCACCAAAGAAATTGACCTATAACTGCCTTGGGAACAATCAAGAATGAACAAAAACGCGTGGCCTTGCCACTGCCACAGCTGATGAATAAACAAATTAAAAACAGACTTATCCAACAGAATAGCAGTTTATTGACAGTAAAACATCACATTGATAATCCTTAAAGTTTTCTGTGACCTACCACTAAATAGTCATGATTAACATTGATATAATTTCATACTAATTGCATCACTTTGTTGAAAGGCACACATTACATAAGAACTGCAAGAATTTAACCAAGCCAAATTAAATTAGATCAACAAATAACTTTGCACCTTAACTCCATTTCCACCTTGGTCTGATGACACCTCAAACCTCATGACCTGGTTTCCAGACAACAACTTTTTTCTTAAAGACTAGACAAATAAGATAGTGATCAACTTCAGGAAGCAAAACTGTACACATACCCTGGTTTCTATTGATAGCACCAAAGTAGAGAGCATCTAAAGCTATACATTCCTAAAAGTAAATATCACCAGCAACTTGCCCTGGACCTCCCATATCAAAGCAATGGCCAAGAAGCCACACCTGCACCTCTATTTCCTTAGAAGACTTGGGAAGTTCGGCATGTCAAGAACTCTTAGATGTACCGTAGAAAGCATTTTATCAAAATGCATCACAGCATGGTTTGGGAACAGCTCCATCTAAAAGTTGTGGATGCAGCCCAGACTATCACATAAAGCAACCTCCCTTCATTGACTCAATTTATATGTCATACTGCCTTGGCAAGGCTACCACCATAACGAAGGAAGAGTCTCACCCTCTTCTCACTCCCTCTTTTCCCCTCAGGCAAGAGGTTCAGAACTGTGAAAACACATACCACCAGATTCAGGGACAGTTTCTTCCCAGCTGTTATCAGGTAACTAACTAAACCATCCTATCAACAACTAGAAAGTAGTCCTCAGCTACTGTCTACCTCATTGGAGACCCTTGGACTAACTTTAATTGGACTTTACCTTGCACCAAGTGTTATTCCCTCTATGATGTATCTGCATGCCATGGATGGTTCAATTGTAATCATGTACAGTCTTTCCACTGACTGGTTAGCACGCAAAAACAGTTAATTGTACTTTGGTACACGTCACACTAAACTAAACAATTCATTAGTTGTTCAGACTTGCATAGAACATAGAGCAGAGAACAGGCCCTTAGGCCCACATTAACATACCCGACATGAATCCAAGTGAATCTAATTTCCTTTGCCTGCGATCTGTATCCCTCCATTCCCTGCATATCCTTATGCTGATCCAAAAGCCTCTTAACTATCACTATTATATCGGTCTCTGTCACTTTCCCTGGCAGATGCATTCCAGTTATCCCCTCCCCCCTCAGTGTAAAAGAACTTGGAGCTCCAGATTACTGCTACCATTTGGAGGAAATGCTCTTTCTAGCATCACCCTGAAGTTCAAAGTTGCGTCATTCCATCCTTTTCTCTTCACTTTTGTCCAAGACCAATAAAACGTCTAGGATGCAGTTTCCAAAGTGAATGAGGTTCTCAACATGGGAATCAAACGGATCTCTGTTCAGGATTAACACTACAAGCTCTCCTTTATATTCCAACCCTCTCGGTGATAAATGCCAACATGCCATGAACCTTTCTAATTACTTCTGCATTATTTGTATTTAATGAGACAACTCCAGAAGCTGGAATCTTCTGCAAAACACAAAGTGCTGGAGGAACTCAACGAGTCAGACAGTATTTGTGTAATGAATGGACAGATGGCACAAGAAAATGCAGATGCTGGGATCTTTCCAGCTCCTCCACAAAAGCTGGAAGATCTGCTGAGTTCTTCCAGCATGGTATTACACTTGTATTGAATTATTTCTATATGTGGATCTTCCACTCTCTATACTGTTCCTAACCTTGCCATTTACTTTGTCACGCATAGCGTGGATGACACTAAAATCTACCACCAATTCATTTGATCCTTTATTGTCTTCGAGAAGGTGGTGGCAAGTTGTTGAACTGTGACATACCTTGTGATGCAAGCAACCTCCCATAGTGACTGGGGGAGACATTGAGATTTAAGCCCAGCAACTACAAAACTGGCAACAATGTGATTTTAATAGAAACCTGCAGATGGCTCAATTTCCTTGTGCCTGCTGCCTTTGCCCCAATACATAGAGGTCCCCAATTAGGGAGTACTTTGAAGAGGTCTTGATGAGATGCTGCAGTGCAGATTGAAGAGATAATACACAATCTGCATTTAGATTTCTGGCCACATTGCGTTTTACGTATCAGGAGTGGAGGTGAAAACTGAACCATGGTGGCACTTAAGAGGCTCTTAGGTCGACTCATGAGTATTCAGGGAATGGTGGGATATGGATCACACGTAGGTAGAAGATATCATTCCAAGTTGGCACCATGTTTAGCACATACATTCTGGATGAAAGTTTAATGTTTAATTAATAATGTTTTACTATTAATGTTTAATGTTTTATGTGCCATTCCTAACTGTCACTGTATGTCATGTTGTCACTTGCGGGTGGAGCACCAAGGCAAATTCCTTGTATGTGAATACTTGGCCAATAAACTTATTCATTCATTAATGAAAGGGACTGTTCCTGTGCTGTACAGTTCTAAGTTCTATGGTCAGATTTAAACCATTTCAATTTTACTCATTATCTCTAGACAACTCCTTCATTACATTCCCCCAAAGGGGAGAAATATTTAATGATTGCATAATGCATAAATCCTCCCTCCTCTGAACTGAGACATTGATTACAGATTGACTTGCATAGTTTTGTTACCATGTGCAATATTGACTTGCATTAAAAGAATGAAAGGATAGCTTTAAAAAGCCACTGTCCTTTTGACAGTATCAATTACTGATAATGGCACATATGGCTGCTTCAATAATGTATGCAAATCCCTTCAACCATTTACTTAAGTCAAAATAAACACTAAGCAGGACAGAGGCAAATAATGAGTAACAGCGAGAGTGGGGAACATTAATCGGTTCACTTTATCCCCTAGTTTAAGTGATGAATTATCAACCAGTTCCTAGAGCTTTGCAGTTGAGCATCACATTGAAACATAGAAAATAGGTGCAGGATTAGCACATTCGGCACTTCGAGCCAGCACTGCCATTCAATTTGATCATGGCTGATCACCCAGTATCAGTACCCCGTTCAAGTTTTCTTCCCATATCCCTCGATTCCATTATCCCCAAGAGCTACATCTAATTCTCTCTTGAAAACATCCAGTGAATTGGCCTCCACTGCCTTCTGTTCCAGTATTGCTTAAGTATTCTCATGATTTAAAAAAGTACCTCATTTGCCTAATCACCTATCTAATTTGCTGCAGACTATAATTTTCCCGAGATATCCCAATTTGTGAACATGGATTACTCCTGCATTGGTAGCCTTGCTCTCAGGAGTAAACACTGTTTACTAAGGAATTAAATCCCTGAACCCATTAAACTCCATACATTACTTTTCTCCTTTAAAAATGGTTAAAATGGTACATTTTCCAAGACCACAATACTGTAGTTACTAGAAACTTTGAATTAAAAAAACATAAAATGTTGGGGAAAACTTGGCACATTAAGCTTAATTCTTCAAGAAAGGTAATCAAATCTGAAAAGGTCTCCCTTCACAGATGTGGCCACTGAGCATTTTTCTATATTTAATATTCAGTTTTCTCTTTGTGTGCAATTTTCCAAAACAGTTGAAATAAATTCAAAGCAAAATGTTCATGAAAAACAAACTGTAGCTGACTTGAAGCTTGCATACGTAATTGAGAACTTGAGGAATTTGAAGTATTTGTCCTACTTTGTCCTAGTGTATAAACCACACAGACCATTAGGGAGGCTACGCTACTTATTCCTCTGGATCGCATATAACACAATCAAACCCAGCGTTGCAAAGATATAGCAATTGCCATAATGCAAAGATATTTGGAAAAAAGTTACTTTGTGAGCACCACCCTGACCACACTCATTTCACTCCAGCCATTGGGAAGCTGGTGCGAGAGTCTGCAAACTAACATCTAGGTCCAGGAGCAGCTTCTTCCCTCCAACCATCAGGCTACTAAACACTACAACCACCAAATAAGTTCCGAAGTACATAAACTTGAGGACATTGCTTGTCTTTGCACTATTGGTTTTTTTTTTGTTAATGTACACAAGCGTACCTGAATTTTTTAAATAATGTTTACAAAGTTCTATGATTACTTATCTGTTGTGCTGTTACAAAACAACAATTTCAATGTTCTGTTTTGTCCACATGACAATGAGATACTCTCAACTCTTAATATAATGTTTAGGACTTTATGCAGAGAGTTGTGGACATCACCCAGACCATCATGCAACTAACCCCACTTCCATGGACTCCATCTGCACTTCACATTACCTTGATCAGGCAGCCAGCATAATCAAGTACCAGTCTCACCCTCGTCATTCCCTCTCCTCCCCCCTCTCATCGGGAAAGAGGTAGAGAAGTTTGAAAATGCACACCTCCAGATTCAGGGACAGTTTATTCCCAGCTGTTATTAGACAACAGGAATGGTCCTCTCACCAACTAGTGTGCCGTCCCGACCTACCATATAACCATCCACTAGGGGCGCTGCACTGACAGCAGCCTCCGCCTGCAGCCCGTTTGTTTTTCCTCTTTTTTTTTAATTTTTAGTCAGTTCAAAGTCTGTTTTTTGGGGCATCTTTGACTTTTATATGTGGGGGAGGGGGGCAGGGTAAGGGGGAAACAGTTTCCCAGTCGCTTCCTGGCGGGGACTCGACTATTTCTCCAAGTCGCGTCCTCGCCCCCCTCCTCGCGGCCTACCTCCTGGATCCGAGCAGCCTTTCCTGCTGGGGACTGGGAAACGGACCAGAGCTGCAACAGCAGCGCTGGAGTCACCACGGAGCGGGCGATGCCTACCTGGGTCGCCGTTGGAGCTCCGGAGCGTTTGGTCGCTGCTCCAACATCGTGGAGCTCTGGTTTGGGGAGAGCTTCCAACGCAGGCGGCGCTGACCAAACTCAGTGGAGTCCTGGGGCCCTTTGCCGAGGGACTCCAGCGTTGCATCTCCACCCGGCGCACCCTGCGGACTTTGGGAGCCGCAGACTCCGGTAGGAGGGGGCCGACTCAGGGTCCAGGCCACTAAGGACGTCCCCCAGCCCCGACGTCGGACTTACATCACCCTGGGGAGCGGGCCTGAACATCGGGCCGCCCGGAGCGGTGACAGCGGAGGGCTGGGGGAGGCCCCGACCATGGGTGAACATTGGGGAACATCGGGAAGAGACTGACTTTGGTGCCTTCCCTCACGGTGGGAAATTTTGATCCTGCTGTGAGGGGATGTTTTATGTTGAATTTTTGTCTACTCTGTGTTGTGTTCTTTATTTTTGGCTGTATGGTGACTTCATTTCACTGTGCCAATTGGCACATGTGACAAATAAAATCTGTCTGTATCTGTAACCTCATTGAAGACCCTTAAACTACCTTTAATTGTACTTTATCTTGCACTATATATTGTATCCTTGATCCTTAATCTGTACACTGTGGACAGCTTGATTGTAACCATGTATGGTTTTTCCTTTGACTAGATAACACTTCAATAGCTTTTCACTGTATCACAGCACATGTGACAATAATAAACTAAACCACCAAAAAGTATTGGGATTATCTCTCTCACCTGAATAAAAACGGTGAAGAATATCACCACAATGGTTGCCGTGATGAACAAATTCTTCCGAGGAAAGACATGAGACGGGAGTAGAAAAACAAGGGAAAAGCAAATGGCTCCACGCAGCCCTCCATAGGCGATGATGAATTGATCCTTGCGGGTGACTAATAGTTTACGGAATTTGTTAATAATCCAAGTCAGTACAATTACACCTGGGAGGGGGAAAAAAAAGTTAAAAATTAGAAAAAGCCAAAAAGTCTCCATTAATTTCTTGGGACGCTTAATCATTCAGCGGCAATTTGGTTTGAACTAGAAGATTTGAAAGAGAACAATACAAATTTGCTGAACACCAGCGAAAATAATTTTACACGCTTTTCTTTGCAAGTTTATGGATTGATGAAGGTCATTCCCTTTTCTCCTCTCTCCCATCAGGCAAGAGGTACGGAAGAGCGAAAACACACACCTCCAGATTCTGGGACAGTTTAGTCCCAGCTGTTATCAGGCAACTGAACAATTCTCTCATCAGCTAGAGTGCAGTCCTGACCTCCCATCTACCTCATTGATGACCATTGAACTCTTTAATCAGACTTTGCCTTGCACTAAATGTTGTATCCTTTAATTTGTGCACCGTGGACGACTTGATTGTAACCGTGCAGAGTCTTGGATGGGATAGCACACACATAAAAGCTTCTCACTGTACCTCAGTACACATGACAATAATATACTGAAATAAACTTAACTAAATTTGTTGAGTCTACACTCAGATGCAATGTTTCGTGGGGACAACGCCATCATATCTTGGAAAGTGGGACATGTTGGATAGCACATTTAGAATAAATAATCTGGCTTTCCTTCTGTTACTGTAATTTAAATCTGAAAATTCTCTTCACAGATTGACCCAAAACTCAATTTTTAAAACAACATTCAGCAATTTTTGTACTCGCTTATCGGAGCAAGGAAGAACATTACATACTCACTCTATAGTGATAGCAAATATTTACCTAGTGCACGCCAGAATAAGCAGAATAATAAAGTGAAGCAAACAAATGCCCAGTTCCATTCATGCTTTTCCGTGATTGTTGATACCCCAAGGAAAATGAAAATGAGAGTCTCACTGACACTGCTCCACATCTTCAAGAAATACTTAATAGTGGTGCTGGACTTCATCGAAATGTTTTCTTCTACGTAGCGCTTCATGCTCATAGAACAGGCTATCAATCTGAAAGAGAAAAGATACATTGGTTCAGTTTTGAACACAAGGGATACACAAGCATCATAAGTGAAATAAAAGTATGTTGCTTTCCTCCCCTTTAGCTTAGCTCAGTTTAGAGACAGCGCGGAACTAGGCCCTGCGGCTCAGAGTCCGTGCCAACCAGCGATCCACGTACACTCGCACTATCCTACATGCTAGGGACAATTTAACCACGCCAATTAACCTACAAACTGTACGTCTTGGAGTGTGGGAGGAAACCAGAGCACCCAGAGAAAGCCCATGCAGGTCACGGGGAGAGCGCACAAACTCAATACCGTGAGCTCCTGTTGCTAGGACCGAACCCGGGTCTGTGGCACTGTAAGGCAGCAACTCTACTGCAACGCCACTGTGCTACCTGGCATTGAAAAGTATATTTCAGGCCCATTAATTGAATAGTTTAAAAACACCATTTGGCATTGTAGCAATTTATACACCAATGTCATTTTTGCAACCTTGGAAACATCCTTGGTTAAACGGCAACTGTCAAGTATAACCCGAGTAGGTGAATACAAATCACAATTTCATACCAACAGCAGTGTTTTCCTCCTGCATGCCCACATTTCCTCACCTATCAAATGCTCAATCTTTTGCCCATTCACTAAATCCAAGCGTGTGGGATAGATCGAAAATTACATAAAATATAGAACATTACAAAACAGGAACAGGCCTTTCAGCCTTCTATGTCTGTGCTCACCACATCAACATAAACAGCACATCTGTCTGTACTTAATCTATATGTTCCCTTCTTCGACATGCTTCTATCTAAATGTCTCTTAAATGTTACAATCGTGTCTACTGCCATCGCATTCCTTATAGACCCGTCCCCCTTTTTATAGGCAACTTTAGGCGACTGCAGGAGACTATGCAGTCGCCACATGTTCGCGGGTGGTTGCTGGGGACTCGCCTTCACGGTTGTGAGTAGTTCCCACATTCGCGGAACTAGTCGCGGCTTCATTCTGGTCGCCGCTAATTTTTTCAACATGTTGAGAAACTAGCGGCGACCAGAATTTTGATGCCGTGGAGAGTAGCGAGAATTCTCGTGCCGTAGGTACAGTGGTAGCGCGTTGCCAGGAGGTTGCAGGTTGCTGTAGTTCTTGTAGGTCGTCACTGGTGCTGGTGAATTTCATTGGCTCATTGGGGGAAAAAAAACGTAAACAGTAGTTTTCAGAACCAAGGATAATCGACCTGTAATGTTAATGTCCACCGAGCTTCACAGCAGTGTATCTCTGACTTCTTAAAAGTTGTCTCCAGTCCTTCTCCCCACCCAGTCACCCCCTTCTCTTTTAAAGGACTTAAGTGACCCTTCCTGCGCAGTGTGCTTTCACCATCTTAATTACAGCACCAACCTTCCTGTTCATCGTGTCTGTTTCACATTGGCTTTGCAACGTGTGAATTTCACTCAGACAGCGCTCCCCCCGTTTGCCCTGTCCCCCTCCTGCATAACTGGCTGGTGAAGGAAGCGATGTGTGTATGCGTGTAGGTTCCACTCTGATAGTCGCTGGTTTTTCAGCGACCCTGACAGTCGCCGGCAGTCACCTGAAAAATCACCTAAGTGGGACAGGCCATTAGTGCGCTCGAATACCTACCATTCTATGTAAATAGAAACATTTCCTCACATTTCTTTTAAACTTTCCCCTCTCACATTAAAGCTGTGCCCTCTATTACTTGACATCTTCACCCTGGGAAATAGACTTGACTACCTACCAATGCCTCCCATAATTGTATAAACTTCTATGTTCGCCCCTCAGACACCAACACTCCAAATTTGTCCAACCTCTCCTGAAGCTAATATTCACTAATCTAGGCCACATCCTGGTAAACCTTCCTTTCGGCAATGAGCTATACAGAACTGCACACAATACTCCAAATACTGCTGAACTGAAGTTTTATAAGGTTGCAACACGAGATCCCGACCAATAAAGACACCTATCTATTTGTGTTGCCACGTTCAGGAAACTATAGACTTATACCCCAAGGTCCCTCTGTGCACCAGTGCTCCAAAGAGTCCTGTCATTTACTGTATAGTTTTATTTTACATTTGACCTCTCAAGGTGCAATACCTCACCATTAACTGCATTAAACTCCTTCTGCACATCAAGATTATTTGGGGTGGCACAGCTGGTGGAGACTTGGGTTCAATCCTGACTTTGTGTGTTGTCTGTGTGGAGTTTGCACATTCTCACTGTGACAAGTTCCCCTCACAGCCCAAACATGTGGGTTAGTTGGACCCTGTAAAATTGCCCATAGTATGTAGGGAATGAATGCAAAAGTGGGATAACATAAGACTAGTGTGAACGAGTAATCGATCGTCAGATTAGATTCAGTGGACTGGAAGTCCTATTTCCTTGCTGATCTCCAAACTAATTTAACAGAGTCTACAATGTGGATGTTGCCCAGGGATGAAAAGAACTGGCAACATGGGACTAGAAGTGCTTCAATGGAGGCAGAAGGCCTCACAATAGTCCAGACAACTCTAAATGTTCAACTGCCGAGGACCCCTGGCCTCTGATGTTGCAGGTGATGAAAGTAATAATGTTCTTGCACTCCTAGAGCCTCCCCCCCCCCCCCCCCCCTGTTCCACCCCTGTACAGCATCTGTAACAGAATAGTGCTCAGGAGCAGGTCACCCATAGTTGCCTGCCAAGGAAGGAACATGGGTTGGAATACAGGGCAAATAATGCCAACCTAGAATAGGAGAATCCCATTACCTTATCCGATATCCACCAACCTGTAGTAGTTCACTTAAACTTGGGTAGGTGTGCAATAAGACAGACAAGTGGAAATTGCTCTTGAAATACATATTTTTTTATTTTCCTTTTTGTCAATTTGCTTGGGGGCTGGAGGGTGTAAACAAGAAAGAGTTGGAGGGTGAACATGGCAAAAGGCTGGAGAAAGAGTGTAAGACAAAGTGAGAGAATGTGTGCGGTTAGGGGAAACAAATTGTTTTGTTGATAACTGAGTGAAGTATTTTAATGATAAGCTGTATTTCCAAAATTCTCTGACCACCATGTACAATTTAGAGAAATAACTCTTTCTCTACAGTACCCTGTAGAAGGAAAGGAGTTGTCATTTTAAAAAGTCTCCAGTTCGATTAACTTTAGTCGGTTTTAAAATGTTCCAGAGGCCGAGGATTAATTGGTGACAGGAAGGAAATCTCTGCATGGAAGGCTATGAGTAACCTCCGTTAATCTACAGTAATCAACATTACCCAACTTCATTACAGGAAAGGCACACACCCATGGTTAACCACAACCTTTCAGTGGAAAGAGACTCGAGATGATACATCGCTGTTTGCATTCGGGGCTTGATCGTTCATCAATTAAAGGGAACATGTTGTGGTGGCAAGGCTTCAAGTGGTACAAAATATTATCAAAAATGTGACAAGGCCTTTTAAGGTAGGAGCAACTCACTAGCCATTAAGATAGTTTTCCTCAAAAGCTATCAAACATGCACCATTTCACTTCCCTTTTTTAAAGTGAAAGAGAACAATATGATAATGTTAAATTATTGGTTCATGTACACTGGTTAGCTACGTCAACTGTAACCCGTGCTTTATTATATCTAATATTTTATCTACTTACATTTCAAACATGTACATACACTCTCAGACATAATGCAGCTTTGTCATCCAAGAACTTCACTCATTTCTCTATCCTGCAAACCCACATTGGATTTTCCATTGACTCATGTCCCAATACATTTCAGTCTTATCTCCAAGGCAATCTCCTTTGCTGAGAAAAGAACATAACCATTTCAGTCATTGGATTCTTTATGACTCCTGGGCCATATTTCTATGTTCTTGTTATTCCAAAGTATATTTGGGTTCTTAATAACTTGATTTTGTGCTACTCTTATCTACCACTTTAGTTTGGGAAGCCTCATCTTGCAGACCCCAAGTATACTTTCCTTTCTTTTGGCCCGTCTTTGTCAAAATACCTCAAGGTAGGCATGTCAAGCTTCGGCAACAGTACATTGAACAGATAACATCAGTGATCAGCATTAGTCTTGTTGGATTAACTATTGCTACCATACCATGCATTCTTCTCGTATTTTATCCAGGTTCATATGGAAATGGTTGACTCTCAAGGTTAATTAAAATTTGCAAAGAAAAGCGTTGAAGACAGACATTATGATAAGGACTCTACAAGCTTCATTACACACATCTCGCAGAATCAGAGCACGAGCAAGAAGATGGATCTGCTGTTGGTCTTGCCGTACCAGATCTTGGCTGCATTTAGACTTTACTTTCGGACTTTAGACATACAACGTGGAAACAGGCCATCCTCAGCAAACATTCAGCACACTAGCACTATCCTAAACACACAAAGGAACGTTTACAATTTACAGAAGCCAATTAACCTACAAACCAGTACTTTTCTGGAGTGTTGGAGGAAACCAGTGCACCCGGAGAAAACCCACCCGGTCTACACACTGACAGCACCTGTAGTCAGGATTGAACGTGGGTGTCTGCCACTGCAAGGCAGCAACTCCACTGCTGTGCTGCCCCCAAGACCCTGTTTGTTAAGAGCCTGTGTGGTCAGTCATCTTTGAAACGGTCTCTCCACACTCAATGAATATGAAATGTTCTGGCATTAAAGACAACAGCTTTCATTTCATTAATTACAGCCAGAAAACTGCTTACTTCACATTTCCAGTCCCCAATGCCCCTGCTTCTGAAAATCTTTGAAATCGGTCACAAAGTTTAGAAGTCATAGGAGCAGAATTAGGCCATTCGGCCCATCGGGTCTATTCAAGATGGGTGATCTATCTTTCCATCTTAACCCCATTCACCCATACGTTTTGACACTCTTACTAATCAAGAACCTGTCAATCTCCATTTCACAAATACCCAATGATTTGGCCTCCACAGCCATCTATGACAACAAATTCACCACCCTCTGTCTAAATAAATTCCTCTTCATCTCCTTTCTACAGGTGCGTCCTTTTATTCTGAGCTGCACCTTCTGGTCCTAGACTCTCCCACTAGTGGAACCATCCTCTCCACATCCACTCTATCAAGGCCTTTCACTTTTTGGTAGTTCAATGAGATTCCACCCCCATCTAGAAGGATGCCAATGAGTACAGGCCCAGAGCCGTCAAGCACTCATCATGCATTTACCCAATCATCCTCGTCGATTGAATGATTTCTGACCTTCAATCACCCATTTTACACTAATCATACAATAAATAAAATGTTTTAACTAATTTCCAAGTTCTCTTTCAACTCAACAACATACAGTGGGCTAAATGACCTCCCAACTCATGTCTTTGTGATGAAGAAGAAACCTGGTGGGAAACCTGTGTGGAAACCGGGAGAACGCACTAACTCCACACAGATAGAGCCAGAGGTCATAACTGAGCCTGGGTCTCCAGTGTTAAGAGACAAAAGCACTACCAGCTGGACCCACTGTCACACTCGCAGATTGTGGCTTCAATTATCCTGCAACTCACATTATTTTATTCTCATTAACCGAGGTGCTCATACCAACTCCCTTTAGCCATACTAGTTTGTGCCGACAAGTGATCACACGTACGCTAGTTCTAGCTTACACAGTAGGCAATTTACAGAAGCCAATAAACCTATACGTCTTTGGAATGTAACCAGAGTACCCGGTGAAAATCCACTAGATCATGGGAGAACGTACAAACTCGCTACAGTTTGTGCAACGTCAATTTTTAAAATACAGCAAAATGATATTATTCATTTCCATTTAAGGCACAATATAAATCCACTGGGGTCTTGCAAGGCTAACAAATGGATTATTAATTGCTCAGAATTAAAAAATGTTTTGTAAAATACTCAAATAATTTTATATTGTCTGTGGAAGCCGCAGGTCAAACAGCCACAACCTGTCTGGTTCTACACCCTTATATTTTCTATTAAAGTAATGTGCTGTGAGAAATCTAGATAGGACTTTGTAGTTTTTCCACCACCAGGGGTTCTCATTGCACTTTCACCTTTCAAAATCATGTTAGATTGTGAATTCTTGAGTGAATGGGATTAGTTTGTTATTTGGATACTTAGGCTATTTAAAAAAAATATTTTTCTTAAGAAATTGAATCTACAGGACATTTTTAATGGGAAAGTAGTGGGCATTAAGGCATGTCATGCGTGGTTTGAAGAGCAAAAACTTGTAGCTTACAATGCCAAAAATGAAAAGTTCAGGAAAAACAAGGTGTACAGAGTTACTTATTGGTTACAATCTGAGGAGTATGATGATGCTACTGATTATAATATGCCAATGTACCATCTAGCAACTGATCTTCTCCATAAAGACTTGGTCTATTGCTAGAAATTGTAATTTACCTATCTGTTACAGAATTACAGCATATTGTACAATAATATTAAAGTTCTGATCTTGAGAATATCACATTTTTGAGTTTTCAAGCCAGTCTGGGTGTTTATTACTATTTCCATCACAACGGTCAATTTTGTAATTAGCTACAATTAGGTAATTAACTAATTATACGCTTTAATTTCAGGTCATCCAAGTACGATGTTTTATATTTGTTTCAGAATGCTTCATTCTATAATAACTGAAAATTTATTCATTTCTCTTTTTTTATTTTTAAGAAGGTTATGGGCTTTTCACTGTCCCCGATCACAGCTTTTGTGTTAAGTCAATTGAAAAGCAATAGGGAACAAGATGCTAATTTCAGACTATGAAAATGTCCATAACTTTAATACTGAAGATATGAAAGTGAGTTAGGACTCAAATTAAACTTATTTTTATGCTTTATCTGATAGGATAAATTGCAGACTTGATTTTTTTTTTATCTCAAAATTTTGTAACATTGCTACTTTTTGTATCATCTGCTGTTTTCAGTTACCTCTTTAATCATAACTTAATTTCCCAATCAAACCCTATCCATATCATTCAGTGAGATACCCATGTCTTACCAGTGAACTTTTTCATTCTTTTATTTAGAGAGAAAAATTTAACCTGCTCAGAAAAATAAAGTGGTTGAGAAAAGTGATTGAAAATTGAAGAGACAAGGTGGAGCTGGTGAAGTTTTGTGGTCTTACTTCACGGGAAATACACTTAATGGCTATTAAGCAAATGTATTTCTCAGAAGTTAACGATAAATAACAAGCAGGCTCTCAATTCCTCCACAAATATAGAAGCTTCTATCATAAACACCTTTGGCCTCAAAACAATAAGTCAGAGTTGGTATCAATAGTTTACATCAAAGAGAGACACAAAGAGCTGGGGTAATTCAGCGGGTCAGGCAGCATCTCCGGAGAAAAAGGATGGGTGACGTTCCAGGACCCTTTTTCAGAAGCAACCCGAAATGTCACCCATCCTTTGTCTCCAGAGATGATGCCCGACCCATCGAGTTACTCCAGCACTTTGTGTCTATCTTCGATATATACCAACATCTGCAGCATCTTTCTACACATCAATAGTTTACGTTAGAAATTAAAATGTTGACATATTTCCATTACCTATATTAAGTCCCCCCCTCCCTCCCAACATGTTTCATTCAGCTTATTTTTGTAGAAATTGAATTATGAAATAGGCTGTGTGATTCACTCCAGCCGATTCCCTTAACTCTTCTTCATGCCATGGAGACAAATCTTGGTTCAAAAATTGTCAGATCCAATATGCCGTTCCAATATTGAACATTAATGGAGACAAGGGATTACATGGGGTGACTTCCAGCAAGCATTACCTTTGAAAGCCCTCTAGCTGTTTTGACTGTGCCTTCTAACACATTCCAGGTTAATTTTATGGCATGAGACAGTATTATTGTAGTGACTGATCATATTCAGTATTTGGATAAAAATACTAATATTGCAAGATTATCAAATGATCAACCAAGCATGCAAAATCTGAAAGTTTGCATTCATCCCACACAACAGAATTATAATAAGTACATAAGAACAGCAAAATAGAATTAGGAGCAGCATTAAACTTATTAAACAAGAATGCAGCTAATCTAACCCTGGGTAGACAAATGCTGGAGTGACTCAGTGCTTGGTCTCACTGATACACAGGAGTCCCCACCTACAACAGCAGATGGAGTAGATTAGGTTGGAGGAGGTGTAAGTGAAGCTTGGGGGCAGAGTCCATACGCAGAGTCAAGGGAGGAGGTGCAGGGACAAGTGTTACATCTGCTGCAGTTGCAGGGGAAGGTACCTGGGAAGAAATGGTTTGGGTGGGGAGGCACGGGTTCACCAGCGAGTGCTTGGTCAAGACTCAAGACTGTTTAATTGGCATTTGGAGCAAAAACGGATCAATTATTTTTTTACTTGCAGCAACACAACAGGCCGAGAAAACAGTACTCATAGATAACATAACAAACATCTTAAATCAGGATCTTATACACATCTGTGATTACCCCTTATGCTGCTGCGCAGCAGTAGATTTGTGGCCTAACATT
This sequence comes from Raja brachyura, assembly GCA_963514005.1. The sequence goes on from OY740786.1 coordinate 75,011,255, forward strand.
GCCAGTGACCTGCGTTGGATGACAGGTACTGTCAGTGTGGAGTTTGTACCTTCTCTCTGTGGCCTCATGGGTTTCTCCAGGTGCTCGGTTTTGTCCCACATTCAAAAGACATACAGGTTTGTAGGTTTATTGGCTTCTGTAAATTGCACGTTGTGTGTAGGATGTGAAGCTGGGATAACATAGAACTGCTGTACGAGTGATTGGTAATTGGTGCAGACTCAATGGGATGAAAGGCCCACTGCCCTGCTGTATTTGTATCTAAACTAAATGCAAAGAAAGTCCTAGCCCACTCATCTTCTCCCTATAGCTCAGGTCCTCAAATCCTGGAAAAAACCCTTCATAAAATCATCTGTGACAATTTTATGAAACCAATTGTATCCTACTTGGTTCTTAAAAAAACAGATTGTTGGAAGTTCCAACCTCAGGCAAGTTCAGGCTCTCTGGTTTATGGATGGTTTACCTCCTGAAACATTAAATCACATTGCATCTGCCCCCAGTGTGTTATTTTTCTTGGTTATTGCTTATTCTCTGGCTTGATGCTGTTAGAGTCCATTGTCAGCTGATGCTTGGAAAAGCAGGAATCCAGCGAGGTGCTCTACACACGCAGTTGCAATGGAAAGGGCAGAGCTACAGGAAAATATTTAGCAATTCTCCAATCCTATCAAAGCTAATACTCACAGGAAACATTCTGATGAATCAGAAGCTCAAATTAGTTCCGATGTGTTCTGGATTAGTTTGCCTTAGGCCACTTTTTAATTATAGCAAACACAGTACAAGGTCAAACAAGCAACAAAAGTGTTAAGTACACCAGTTGAATTGTTTCTCAGTGCTCAAGGATTGAAACAAAATGTGGCAGGGCAGGAGACTCCAGTTTCAAAGACCAGATGCGTAGGAAGGAACTGCAGATGCTGGTTTATACGAAAGATAGACACAAAATACTGAAGTCAGTGGGTCCCGCAGTATCTCTGAAGAAAAGGAATAGGTGATGTTTTGGGGAAGAGACCCTTCTGCAGACTGAACAATAGACCCATTGCATGCAACCTGTTCTTATAAATTCAGACTTTCAAATGCTGTAAGTTACTGAAACTGCAGCCCATTCCATTTTCTAAAAGGAGCAACCATATCTTCATTAGACACCCCTCTGCCTAAAACGCAAAGTGTGCCCAAAAGGAAAGCTCACAGTTTTACATTTTCACTGCTTAGAGGTATGCTGTATATATGGAAATTCAGATTCACTGCTTGCACTGAAAGAGAATTGTGCACTGATTTTAATTACCATGAGCTCACACAGATGAAATTGAGTATTGTAGATCAACTGGTCATATGCAAACAAAACGCTTTCTGGCTATGGTTGATGAAATGCATGTAAACTTAACCACCTGGTGAGATTAGTGCAGGAACAAGATAGTGCCAACTAATTTTCCATTCCATGGTGTAGGACATTTTCAGGCTTATGGACGGGGTGGAAGATTGCAACCTTCACGTGGTCCGCCCCATTTTGACTAATGCAATCAACCAGGCGTGCACAATCCAATAAGATCACATAGAACAAGTTGTCCTACAACTTTAGGCTGTGCACGCCATACGCAAGAAGAAGGGTTATGGACCACACACACAAAACAAATTTATAACGCAAAAACATAACCCATATCTTTCCATAACTGCCAAGTGTCCGTTTTTAAACTTCATTGTATGACCATGTTACTTAAGGTTGGGCTGTGAGGAATCAAAATAATATATACACCAAGAACGTTCAGGGCACTGCAACAGAATCATTATATTTGAATAAACACAGAATAGATTGTTAGAATTATACAACAAGAAAACAGGTCCGTTGCCCAACTCATCCATGCTGATCAAAATGCCTACGTATTTCACTCCATTTATTTATGCCTGGCCCATATCCTTCTGAAACTTTCTATGTACCTGTCCAAATGTGTTTAACACCTTGTAAGTGTACCTGCCTCTACCACTGTCTGTTTAGAGATCCAGCGTGGACACAGGCCCTTCAGCTCATCAAGTCCACGCTGACCAGCCTTCACCCATACAGTAGTTCTACCCTATTCACGAGGTACAATTTACAGAAGCCAATTAACCTACACACTTGCATGCGTTTGGAATGTGGGAGGAAACCAGACTGCCCAGAGAAACCTCATGTGGTCACAGGGAGAATGGACAAACTCCATACAGGCAGCACCCATAGTCAGGATGAAAGCCGAGTCCCTGGAGCAACTCTACCGCTGCACCACCATTTCTGCCAACTCATTCCATATATGCACCAGTTTGTGTGAATAACCATCCCTCAAATCCTGTTTAAATATTTCCTCACCTGTGGCCTTCAGCTTCAGCTTCCGCCTCCCCTTCCCTGGAGCAAAACAGACCACAGACTATGTCCCTTAATTTTATAAATCTCTCCAAATTCACCCCTGTATTCTTTACTCCAGGACAAATCATTCAAACCCCTTCTCATATCTAAATTCCTCCAGTTCAGGCAACATTCCCATTAATCTTTTCTACCTTAAATTCATTGCCCATGTCGGTTTTAAATAATTCAATATGCACTTGTCCAAGGTAAATTCCATCAGCCGCTCCCTAATCCACTTTCAATGTTGATCCAGACCATGGGTTAGGTAGTTCTGGCACATTACCTACCATCTCACCTGAAACCAACTTTCACAATCAGATAACATGCACAAAGGCCCCTTAACAATAATAATTTTCTCATCCTGCATTATTTAGAAATACAGTTCAGCCTTGTTAAAATGTATTGTGGTATGTTACACAATGGGTTATAAACAGGATAATGGGCATAGCAGCAGAAAGATACATAACTCAGTCCAACACATAGTCCAGCACCTTGGCATAGCTACAATCTGATACATTTCTGCAGCCATGGGAGGCACAGTGACGCAGCAGTAGAACTGCTACCTTACAACGCCGGAGACCCAAGTTAGATCCTGACTACAGATGCTGTCTGTACCGAGTTTGCACATTCTCCTTGTGACCACGTGGGTTTTCTGTGGGTACTCCGGTTTCCTCCCACACTCCAAAAAAAGTACGGGCTTGTAGGTTAATTGGCTTATGTAAATTGGCCCTAGTGTGTAAAAGAGTGCGAGTGTATGGTGTGAGTGCTGGCCGGCATGGGCTTGATGGAGTGAAGGGCCTGTTTTCACGCTGTATCTCTGAAGTCTAAGTAAAGGTGACGTTTCTGATTGAAGAAGAGTTAACCATTTCTTTTCTTCAGAGATGCTGCTTGACCCGCTGAATTACTCCTGCATTTTGTATATCTTCAGTATAAATCAGCACCTGCAGTTCCTTCCTGAACAACTCATTTGCTAACCAAGCTGCATTGAGAGAAAATGACTTGAGTAAAACTGATCTTCAATTAACTCAGTAGACAAATCATGAGGATACTTACGCCATGATACCAGACATACGGAACATTTCTGCTGTCAGGTAGGAAAGGTAACTGAACAGGAAGACGAACAGTGGCTCAATTATGCGAACATTCTGAGTGAAGCGGGTGGTGAAAGCTGCAACAAATCCATAGATAATTCCAACCAGTATGCCGCCAATGCTCACCACAAAGAATTGGGCAATTGCAGCAAAGATATCCACAGTTACAATGTTGCGCATCTGGCAGAGTTGCTTGAATGAGTGGTACAGAGCCTGAAAAGAAAAACAAAAACACATCACCCAATAGTACACGTTCTAGATAGTGGGTATTCCATCACCACAGTCAAATCAAACGTCAAAAAAGATTTCTTAATGCTTGCGCATTGGGGCCGCATGGTAGCCAAGCAGTAGAGTTGCTGCCTTACAGCGCCAGAGACCCGGGTTCAGTCCTGATTATGGGTGCTGTCTGTATGGAGTTTGTACATTCTCCACCATGACCGCGTGGGTTGTCCCCGGATACTCCGGTTTCCTCACACACTTCAGACGTGCAGTTTTGCAGGTTAATTGGCATCGGTAAAGATTGTTAATTGTCCCTAGTATGTGTTTAGGATAGTGCTAGTGTACGGGAATCACTGGTTGGCATGGACTCAGTGGACCAATGGGCCTGTTTCCGCCTTGTACCGCTAAACTAAACTAAACCAAATGAAAGCTTCATTTTGCTTTAAATAACTTAATTAATTTTAGGAAGAATCAAGTTTGGAATCAAGGGTGGACAAGTTGAGCCTTGTGGAGCCTCTTCCCACCAATCACCTAACTGGCTCTCTTCTCTCCGTTAGCATTGCCTTTTCACACTGCCACCAGCAGGCCACCAGCATAACAGAGGACCAGTCTCACCCCAGTCACTCCCTCTTCTCCCCTCTACGAAGAGGTACAGGAGTCTGAAAATTCATACCTCCAGATACAGGGACCATTTTATCTCAGCTGTTATCAGGCAACTGAACCGCCCTTTTGAAAGCTAGAATGTAGTCCCTACTTCCTATCTACCTCATTGGAGATCTTTGAAGCGTCTTTAAACAGACTTTATCTTGCACTAAATGGTATACCCTTTGTCTGTACACTGTGAACAGCTTGATTGGAAACATGTTTAGACTTTTCTTTGACTAAAAAGCATGCAACAAAAAGTTTTTGTACTGCTTCTCAGTACACATGACAATAATAAAGGAAACAAAACAAGCTGGAGCCCAAAATCAAGATGTCAATAGAAGCACCCACAAGAAAGTCAATGTAGACAGCCTCTCAAACACCGTGAAAGATAGCTCTTCCCAGATAGTACCTAGAGGTGACATGATGGCACGCAACCAACAGGAGCCATCAGCAATGTGGGCTACCCAGAGATAGATTGTAATTGGTACCCGTCAAGAGACTTTGGCTTCTCCGACAAAAAACACCAGGACTGGTTTGGATAGAGTGGCCATGAAATCCAGAACTAATTAAATGCAATAGTTTGCATTGGATTAAACCCACCAGCATTTGCCATAAAGAGAGATTAGACAGACTAGGATTGTTTTCCTGCAACACCAGAGTTTATGGGGAGACCCGAGATATAACTATGAGTAGCATTGATAGGGTAGATAGTCAGAACCTTATTCAAGGTGGAAATGTCCTGGACTAGTGCACATAGTTTTAAGGTCCAAGAGACAATGTTTGAGAGATGTGGCAGGACAAGTTATTATTATTATTATTTTTTTAAAAAGGGCAGTGGGTACCTGGAATGCACTGCCAGGAGTGGTGGCTGATAAAGTGGTGCTCAAGTGATTTTTAGATGGGCACAAGGATAAGCAGGTATGGAGGGATATGGATCATGTGCAGGCAGAGGAGATTAGCTTAAACAGGCATCTTATTTGGCAAAGACATGGTGGGCTGAACAGCCCGTTCCTGTACTATACTTTTTTAATGTTCTTTGCCTTAAAACTACCGCCACACATGGAGGGAGGAGAAACAGTTCCACCAGCATCTGAAGATGGAAATGCAACACAAAATGCATTACTAGAACAGATGGCGAATGAAAGAGCGCAGGTGGATAGAAGCCTATTTATTAAATACTTTGATGAGCCTGTAGATGGCATGATTGGCAAGTTGCAAATGATAACAACATTGGTGGTATGGTTCACAGTGAAGATGGCTGTCCAAGGTTAGAGAGTAATTAGGGAAAAAGGGAATGGTAGATAAAATGTCACTCGGGTACACCAGGACAGAACAAACACCAGGGTGATGTTGAACGAAAGAGACGTTGGAGTACCAGCCAACAGTCCCCCTAAAGTTGCAACACAGGTAGACTGGGATGTGAAAGTGATGTATGGTATGCTTGCTTTCATTGATGGAAGCATTGAGCACAATATTTGGGATGTTATTTCAGCTGTTATCAGGCAACTGAATCATCCTACCACAACCAGAGAGCAGTCCTGAACTACTAGCTACCTCTTCAGTGACCCTTGGACTATCCTTGATTTGACTTTGCTGTCTTTATCTTGCTGTCTTTACCTTGCACTAAATGTTATTCCATTATCATGTACCTATACACTGTAAATAGATAAATTATAGTCATGTAGTGTCTTTCTGCTGATGGGTTAGCATGCAACAAAAGCTTTTCACTGTACCTCAGTACACGTGAACATAAAACTAGACTGAACATGACATTGGTAGACTGTACTAATGCAAGATAAAGTCCAGTAAAGTCCGATTAAAGATAGTCCAAGAATCTCCAGTGAGGTAGCAGTAGCTCAGGATCTTTAAGCTCAGTTCAAAATGAGAGATTAGGCATAATACTCAACACAAGCTAAACAATCATTCTCTATCAACCTGTCCCAAATAATACAAGGGCGTGCATGGATGACAGCCTAGACGAGAGTTTAATTAAGGAAAGATAGCCAATCAGTGCTTATTGGAAGTGCCACATGGAACCCCTCGGCTACTTCCACCCCACATAACAATAAAAGGTCTAGGGCAAGACCCAACCAAACATATTCCACCTCTGGAACAGTAGATATCAATGATAACATGAAGTCTCATCTCTTGTGCGCCAATTCAGCCTTCTGCAAGCTGAGGCAGAAGAGTGCGAGGATCAAAAACGCAAACCAAACACAAAGTTCATAGCGATGATAAACAAAGTGTTGGAGCAATTCAGCAAGTCAGGCAGCATCTCCGGAGAAAAAGAATGGGTAACGTTTCGGGTCATAACCCTTCTTCAGACTGAAACTTGAGGGGGAGTGCAAACTGGACATAGGAAAAGGCCAGAACAAATCAAGCCGGTGGCATTTGTCTAGAGACGGTGCCTGACCCGCTGGGTTACTCCAGCACAGTGTCCATATTCGATATAAACAAGCATCTGCCGTTTCTTCCTACATAATGTTCATACCCTCAGGAGCAGCTGTGATCCATGACCTTATGAACATTGCTAAGTATGGACAACCTATAGAAGGCTTTGCAATGAAATGGATAGACACCACCTAAGATAGCCCTACAAATTCTGCCAAACCCACTGGCAGGCTAAGCAAGCCACATCTAGTCAGAGGGTAATATTTCATGCATCAACCATGTAATAATATTCATTGGTCTCCAAGGGGCATTGGTTGTATTCCTGATGCTGGTCTTCAAAAATAGACCAATTCATCTGAAGGACAAGATTGCCAACAGGACACAGGCATCAAGTTGGATTTAAAATCTTATTATTAAATACTTGATGGAGTCTTTCATGATGCTGACTTTGGGAGAAAGAGCCCTTCAGGTATTCAGCAGTACAAAGTTAAAAGAGGAAGCATAAAACTCCAAAACTGAAAATACTCTAATCAATGGGACCCAATAGCTCCACATACATCTGGCAGATATTAGTTAAATCTTTACCAGGACGAGTTGCTACAATTCACTGCATATGCTTGAAAGTTTATGATCTCCAACGACACCTACAGTGCCAAACAAACAATGGTGTTAAGGTAGTCACAAAATGGTGGAGTAACTCAGCGGGTCAGGCAGCACCTCTGGAGAAAATGGATAGGTGACGCTTTTGGTCCGGATACTTCCCGACCCGAAACATCACCTACTAATTTTCTCCAGAGACTCACTGAATTACTCCAGCAGTGTTTATATTGGGTATAAATCAGCACCTACAGTTCCTTTTTATTATATTACATATGGTGTCGAGGTAACGGGTACATGGAAAGGAGGGATATGGGCGAGAATTGCATAGTTGGAGCATCTTGGCCAGCATGGGTAAGTTGGGCTGTAGGGCCAGTTTCTGTGCTGTATGACCTCTCCAAGAGGTCACAAAGCCCAAGGTTATAAACTAAGGATCACGTCTGAAGAAGTGAAAATGTAAAAGTTGAATTTTTGTAAATTAGATTATAAATTTTTGGTTTAAATTAAATTTGCGCTAAAAGCAGTAGACAGCAATATTAATGAGTGGTATGTTGCAAAAGCATGGAATCACCCTTCAATAAAATTGCTGAAGGTCTAGTTCATTGTGAATAGTCACCTAGCAACAACACTTGCATTTATGTGCAGCCTCACCTTGCCGGACCGACTAAACTATTTTCTACAGAAAAAGGAAGAATGGAAATAATTAGTTTCAGATAAATACTGTAAGCATTCTAACTGACACTGCTGGCTCTCTTAATAACATTCCTGTACTGAGAATCTTCTGCTTTATGCTAGTCAGTAAGAAAAAAGATTTGCAATATTTCACCACATCTTACCATTCAACTAAATCTATTCATTAAGTTGGTAATAAATAATTCAAAGCATTTGTGTATAAAGGAATAGACAGAGGTGTGCATCACTGTTGCATAAACACAATTCAAAGAAAACAAAAAATAAATTAGCTGTGGCCTGTACAAAACTTCTTCACATTTCCATTTTTCTCATTGTATTAAAATATGTTGAGATAACGATTATGTAAGCTATTGAAATAGTCCTTTTAATTTAAAATTTTTCAGATATTAAATGCATTGCAATAATTAGAAGTAAGGTTTTAGGTTCACAATCATATTAATACAAACATGAATTGCAGCTTTTAATTTTGAGGGGGTTTTTGTAGGGGTGAAGAAGGAGGTTTGAAAAGAAATGAGGCGCAGTTTAAATCTCAACATATAGTTGTGGGTAAAGAACCAGTCATGTGACTTAAGCCCGTTTCAAACATTCAAATCATGGCTGTGGGGATGTGGAATGAGTTGCCAGAGGTGGTAGGTGAAAGTGCGATAATAACATTTAAGACATTTGGACAGGTGGGCCAAAATGGCCAGGTAAGACCAGTGTAGATGGGGCTTCTTGGACAGCATGGGCGAGTTGGGCCGAAGGGCCCATTTCCATGCTGTACAACAATTATTACGTTTTAATTGGTGCTTAAACTTATTTCATCCACATATTCTTCATATTTCCAGCTATCCGAACTATCAGTTTTAAAAACAAACGGATTCAACTGATCTATACCTTTTGGGAAAGCAATTCCCAGATTTCAATTACTCCATCTAACAAAGCTTCCCAAAATCGCTCTCAAATAGTTTAGTGTAACTAATTTTTAAATGGGCATGTTTTGGACTTCCCCACCAGGAAACAAAAAATAACATCTACCTGATAAAAAACAAACTATCAGCATTCACCATAACAATATTAAATCTGGACTTTTCTAAATAAAATAACACAATTAGCTTCCTTCCTTAAAGCAAATTATCACCCGAATCATGTCACTAGTATGCGTAGCAAAGAGTGCAGTCATATGCTTTGTCCATAGGAATAAAGGCATAGACCTTCATAAATGGGGAGAGGATTCAGAAATTGGAGGTGCAAAGAAACTTGGGAATGCTGGTGCAGGATACCCAAAAGATTAATTTGCAGGTTGAATTAGTAGTAAGGATGGCAAATGCAATGTTAGCTATACACTAAAATGCTGGAATAATTTAGCAGGTCAGGCAGCATCTCTGGAGAAAATGGATAGGTGGCCTTGGAAAGGTCAGGACTCGTCAGCATTTCTTTTGAGGGGACTAGAACATGAAAACAGGGATGTAATGCCGAGGCTTTACAAGGCACTGGTCAGACCTCATTTTTGGGCCCTACATTTGAGGGGGGGGAGGGCATCCATTGGAGATTTACAAGTATGATCCCAGTGAGGATTGAGTTAACTCATGGTGAGTGTTTGACAACTCTGGGCCTGTTCTCGCTGGAGTTTAGAAGGGTGCGAGGGACTCTTACTGAAACCTTGGGCTGGATAAAGTGTATGTGGAGAACACATTTCCACTAGTAGAAGAGTCTGGAACCACAGCCTCAGAATACATTTAGACAGGAGATGAGAAAAAATTCCTTTTGCCAGAAGGTGATGAATCTGGAATTCATTGAAACAGATGGGTGTGGAAGCAGTCTTGGGGTATTTTTAAAGCCGAGATTGACAGGTTCTTGATGAGTAGACAATAGGTGCAGGAGTAGGCCATTTGGCCCTTCGAGCAAGATCTTGGAAGGAAAGAGTTTGTGATAGATGACTTAATTACAAAGCACAGGACAGGGAGGGAGCTGTGTTAATGGATAGGACAGGTTTAGAAGGACATGGATCAAACGCAGGCAGGTGGGACTGGCGTAGATGGGATATGTTGGTTAGTGTGCGCTAGATGAGGCAAAGGGCCCGTTTCCACGCAGTGTGACTATGATCCTCATAGATTGCCATAATATGAAGCATATATAAATTAAAGGATAGCAGTGACTGAGTTACTTACCACAGTGACAGCATCATTAAGCAGTGACTCTCCAAATACCAAGATATGAAGTTGTTCATTTACATGAATTTCTTCAAAGACAGCCAAAACTGCAACTGGATCTACAGCAGAGATCAAACTTCCAAACACTAAGATTTGCAGGAGTGAAATGTCACTCAATTGAAAAACTTGAATCTGACATATCCCATATAATGACAGGCTGATGCCAGCTATGTTCCATATGGTGCCAATCACCGCATACCATAAGATAGTCCCAATGTTTTCAAAGAAGAGCCTTCCAGGCATAAAATAACCAGCATCCAAGATAATGGGAGGCAGCAAGTACAGGAAAAAGACATCTGTGCTCATAACAGGAGGAGATCGCTGTTCAGCTCCAAAGATGATTCCTCCCACTAATAGTCCGATAATGATCAGCAAACAGCTCTCTGGCACATAAGTTGAGAGTTTATGAAAAAGGTGAAATCCTGCAAGAAAAACAGAATACAAAGTGTCAGCCCATTAAAATCAGACTATTTAAGGAATGCTATGTGGAACAGGATATGCAGCCAAACAATATTTAAGCAAGAAAAAAAAAATCTAAAGTTTAGATATCTATATTTTCCCCTTTTGGTAAATATGTAATGGTGAATATAGTACATGGAGTAATTTTTTTTAAGTTACATTAAGCTTGATGGATGGCTACTACCTTAAGATAGTGTCAGGTGGTTCCCTATTGTAACATTTATATACCATGCTTGCAGTTTTCTTATGACAAAAGATTGCAGCAAAAATAAAATTCTCAACCTCTTTCAAAATAAATGGTCAGCACATTATCAGAATTCCCAAGCATGCTCAGTAATGAACCGAGGCACCAAAAGGCATAAGCTTAGAAAAGCACCAGAAGTAAAAAGCACATACTGCAAAGAACTATTTTTAACACCAGAGTTATTGAAATGCACTGTGGTCCTAAGTGAGAATAAAGCTACACTATGATTAATTGTGACAGACTACACCCAGAAACCCAAAGAGCTGAACAGACAGGATTAAAATGCTTGGAGCCGTCACATACTAAGGAGGTTCAGGACTCGGTGGAACAGGACAAAGAGCAGTGAACAGACAAGTCTTTCTCTCCACAATCAGCTGCTTTGGATTTTTACTGACAGTGAAAAGGGGAAAAATAAAGAGACAGGTAGCTAGTCGAGTCAGGGTACAAATGGAGATGATGCCTGGGTGGGTCAACTTCTATAGGTGCACAGTGGAGAGCATGCTGACTGGTTGCATCGTGGTTTGGTTCGGCAACTTGAACGTCCAGGAGCGGAAAAGACTACAAAATGTTGTGACCACTTCCCAGTCCATAATCAGCTCTGACCGCCCCACCATCGAAGGGATCTATCGCAGTCGCTGCCTCAAAAAGGCTGCCAACGTAATCAAGGACCCACACCATCCCAGCCACGCACTCATCTCTCCACTACCATCGGGTAGGAGGTACAGGAGCCTGGAATCTGGTACATCCAGGTTCAGGATCAACTTCTTTCCCACAGCCATCAGGCTATTAAACTCACCATCAAACAGTGAACTATAACAGCCTATTGCACTTTATCTGTTTACTTACATGTATATTGAACTGAACTGATCTGTATTTATGCTTACAATATTCTGTTGTGCTGCAGCAAGAAGAATTTCATTGTGCTATCTGGGACACATGACAATAAACTCTCTTGACTTGACCTGCCCAACTGAGAGTCATCCCCATTGAAGATTGTGGTCTGTGGGAAAAATAAGCAGCAGCACAGATAGCTGTGGAACTAACCCCAGGGGATGGCGATCGTCAAATGAGCATTGAACAAGCTGTCGCAAAATCTGGCCAGCAAAATAACTCAAATGTTTGGGGCAGTAAAGTGCACAGCTTTAAAAACATTTAAGAGTTGGTAATGGCAGTTAAAACAAGGTGGTCCCAAGAAAACAATTGAAGTGATTTCCCGCCCTTGTGAAGGATCCAGATCACGGAAAGGATTTAAAAAAAATTAAAAAGGAGGGTTGAAATAAAAACAAGTCGAAAAAATCTGTGCAGATTCCCCCCTCCGCACATAAATTCTCCAAGAACAAGTTTTATTCTGTATCTCATATTTTTTGGGTAATCATTTGTGAATTCTACAAGGATGAATCTCCGTTATCCAAATGGCAGATTGCCTGCACTGAAGTGTAATTATTATAATGGCAAGACTACAATTATTAAATACACATTAAAAAATTCAAGGTATATTAACAATCTAACTTGTGTGGAAATGTCAACAACGGCAAACAAAATCTATGTCTGTATCTTTGTAAATGGAGCTATGTATTCAGTTATCTTAATAGTGCAAATAAAACAATTAGTTTTCTATAACAAATACAATAAGAGCAAATAGTACACACAAGGGATACGGAGTGGGGAGGTGGTGGAATTATTCAGGGAAAGTTTTCATATCAAGCTTCACAAAATAATCAGAGGCATTCTTTGAGAAGGAAGGAACCTCAGGAACCTGAGGCAACAGTGCAGCTTAAAAATTGCTTTATTTTTAGGTTTAAGCTTGCAAAGCTATTACTGTGAGCATCTTCAAATCTACGTTATAAAAAAGTTTGTGTTGGAAGGAACTGCAGATACTGGCTTAAACAGAACATAGACACAAAAAACTGGTGTAACTCAGCGGGTCAAACAGCATCTCGGGAGGAAAGGAATAGGTGACGTTTCAGGTCGAGAAAGGGTCTGCAGAAGGGTCTCGATCCAAAAAGTCACCCATTCCTTTTTCTCCAGAGATGCAGTCTGACCCACTGAGTTACTCCAGCTTTGTGTCCAAAATAAGGTTAGCTTGTTTTATCTGGCAATTTCAAAAGTTGTATCAATTGCAATCGTGGAATGCTGTCAGACCTGATGAGTATGTGTATAGTAAGAACCAGTTAACATTACAGGTCATAGAAACATAGAAAATAGGTGCAGCAGGAGGCCATTTGGCCCTTCAGCCAGCACCTCCATTCAATATGATCACGGCTGATCATCCAAAATCAGCATCCAGTTACTGCTTTCTCCCCATATCCCCCGATTCAATTAGCCCCAAGAGCTAAATCTAACTCTTGAAAACATCCGGTGAATTGGCCTCCATTGCCTTCTGCGAAAAGAGAATTCCACAGACTCACAACAAAGGTCAACGACCTTTCACCAGAGCAGTAAAAGAGATGCGAGGAAATCCTATCAGTGAATGGGGCGGAGCTTCTTCAGGACAAGTGCTTCTGGAAAGCAAGAGGCAGAATAATCCCAAACTGGAAAGTTAAACAGGTGCTTGAAGCCTGAAAAAAGGCAGAAAATGTACCCCTCCCCTTTCTCCTCTACATCCCCTTTCTCCCCCACTCCCTCCCCTGTGTCCCACACAAATATTCCCCTCCCCCGATAGTCCTACCTCTGGCCCCACAATTTACAACGTTTTAATCCTTTTATCCCACACTATTTATTTCATCTCTGGCCTTCATATACCATTTGCCTCTTCTGTGTTCACTTATTACCTGCCATGGTTTGAACTGCCCCTCCCCTCTTTCAGCTTCCTCCTTCCCCCATCTCCCCACCAAAATCACTGAAGGGTCTGGACTTAACATGTCATCTATCCAGGTTCTCCAGGGATCACGCCTGACCTGCCGAGTTACAAAAGAAAGATACAAAGTGCTGGAGTAAGCCAGCATCTGCAGTTCCTAGTTTCTCACATGTGGAGCTAAAAAGTTATAATTTCTGGTTTATGACCTTTAACAGAACATCAGCTGAAAAGGTTTTTCAAAGTATTCACAGGTCACCTCTACTTCCTCAAGAATGCTTAGGCAAGTTATACTTTTGGACATGGACTGGAGCCAATGAAATGTGACCTCGAGGAAATGTGATCTGTGCAGCCTTATGACTCAACATCAGTTATGTGCTAAAGTCTTCTGACTTCTTGTTTCAAGAAGCAATTCAATTTGTAATGCAGTACATGTTACCAACACAAGGTTTAGCTAATATTCAATTTGAAAAACGAAGTATTATTGTTATTTCAGAATACAAATGTCCTCGACTTACTGAGGGTGGCACAGTGGTGCAGTAGTGGAGTTGCTGTCTTAGTGCCAGAGACCCGGGTTCAATCCCGACTCCTGGTGCTTCCTGTACGGAGTTTATATGTTCTCCCCATGACTGCATGCGTTTTCCCTGGGTGTTCCGGTTTCCACCCACACTCCAGAGATGTTAAGGTTTCTAGGTTAATTGGCATTGGTAAAAAAAAAAATTAAAATTGTCCCTAGTGTGTAGGATTGTGCTGGTGCAAGGGGATCGCTGGTCGGTGTGGGTTCGGTGGACCAAAGGGCCTGTTTCCACACTGTATCTCCAAACCAAACTAAAAGTATAGGTTATGTCCTTCGGACCCTTGCACAAGTCAGATGTTACGCAAGTCGGAAATGGAAGTGCTACGGTGCAAGCATAAATTTATTATTCAACATGGATACCGCTTAAGGCTCCCACATGGAGACTGCATTGAATGGTAAATTTACGCATGGAAACCATGTGGGAGCATCTGTGAGAACAGCTGACTGGCTTGTGGAAACTACCGCATGTGCACTGTTACCGAGATGTGCAACTCTGAAATAAATTAGTGGGCTTAAAGAATTCCCTACGTAAGTGTGAGTTTACGCAAGTCGCCTATCGTGTAAGTTGGGAGTGCCTGTAGTCTCCAATATACTTATTTCAAATAAGATTACAAATAACAGCCATAATATTTCTTCCCAAGTTGTCTTCTCTTTACCGATTTGCATCCACATTAAAGCACTGCATTCACAACACATTATGCAGTCAACAAGTTGAAGAAGGTTTAATGAACTGCCATTAACCAGCAGCTCAAAGGTCAAATGAACAATTATTTCAAAACGACACCCTTCGAGCCATAGATAAATCTTTAAATAAATCTAATAAATCTTTTTCCTCTCACTATAAACCCATGCCCTCTAGTTCTCAATTCCACAATCATGGTGGTAAACAAAAGTGCCTGCATTCAGTTTTTATTTATACCCCTCATGATTTTAAACATCTCTGTAAAGTCACCAATCTCATATACTGCAAGGAACAATGTCCAAGCCTGACCAACCTCTCCCTATAAATCAGGCCCGAGTCCTGGCAACATTATTGTAAATCTTATAACCTTAACTATTTCCAACTTAATGATATATTATTTAAGCAGGGTAACCAAAACTGAACACAATGAACCAAGTGCAGCCTCACCAATTTCTTGAGCAACTGAAACATAACATCCCTGCTACTACATTCAGTGCCCGTGGCCTGCAGGTGTTTTCTCTGGGTGCTCCAGTTTCTTCCCACACTCCAAAGACAGAGGTCCGTTGGTTAATTAGGTTGGTTGGTTAATTGGCATTGCTAAAAAAATATATATATATTAATTCACCTGGTGCGTAGGATAGGGTTAGCCCGTTTCTGCTCTGTATCTCTAAACTAAACTAGTCCCAAACTGTTCAAAAGTTGGAAGTAGAAAAAAAGTGTCAGAGAGGATCACAAAAACCAGTGACAGGAGAGCGATTGGTGTCAGGAAGAGCGAGTTGGTGAAAATCTATTTCTCTCCTCCCTTACTCACAGCATGTGGTTGATTCTTGAAGGCACTGCCTGCAGACATGGTGGAGGCAGATTCCATTGTGGTCTCGACAAGAGGACTTGGTAATAATTATATGGTGGGGATAATTTTGCAAGGCTAGCGAGAAAGAGCCAGTGGGTGGAAGTACAGAATTGTTGTGATAGAAATCAAGTTTGCCATGAAGCAGATGGTGGGCTGAATGGCCTCTCCCCTGGTGGATGACTGGACAGGGAGGAGATGCAAGTTGATAGCAGGATCAGGAACAAATTGAAGGAATAACTATAATTACTGATGATCAGCAGTTGCAACTCAACCCTAGTAAATAACTGCAGTGGGGTAGCGAGTAGTTGTCATACTGACAACTCTCAAACCAAAAGAACCACGAGAAATCTCCGAAACTATGAATTAACAACATTGCGAAACCCCGAGGAGGCAGTTTAAGTTTCTTTTTTGAATGCATCAAGGAGGAACACCTTTTGTACAGTGTGATGGATTGATGCCAAGTGAAACATAGATAAAGCCTGATCAAGGACACAGTACAGATATATGATGCAAATCCTGTCATAAACTTGAGGTTTGGTGGCTCTGGTTTAATCCTAACTTCTTTGTTATCAAAAGATAATGAGTCACTGTTTAAGTAAATTGTAACATGCCCACGTGCTCCAGGTCATATCACATTTTATTTCAGGTACAAGCAGCGGTAAAGTTGCTGCCTTACAGTGCCAGTGACCTGGGTTCAATCTTAACTACGGATTCAGTCAGTACATTCTCCCTACATTCTCCATGGGTTCTCTCAGGGAGCTCCGGTTTCCTCCCACATTCCAAAGACATGCAGGTTTGTAGGTTAATTAGCTTTGGTAAATTTGTACATTGCCCCTGGTATGCAGGATAGTGTTAGCGCTGGTCGACACAGACTTGGAGAGCCAATTTCCACACTGTATCTCCAAGTCTCAGCTGGAATGTACAAGATTTGTTCTCCCTCCTTGGCCTCCACGTCTCAGGAGGGGAACGGTATAGTTTGTCACAAGGGGTGTGTTGAAGTATCTCAGCTGATCAGTCAACATCTGTGGGGAGATGAACAAGCCATGTTTTTGGTTGGAATTCCTCTTCTGAAGGATTGCCGGAGGCGGAAGAAAGTTGAAAGAGACGGGGCAGGACTAAAGCTAGGCATGTGATAGTTGGGACAGGTGAGGGGGGGGTCAGGGGTTATGGGGAGAAGGCAGGAGATTGGGTTTAAGAGGGAATGATTGATCCACCATGATTGAGTGCAGATAGACCTGTTGGGCCAAATAGTCAAATTCTGCTCCTACAGCTTGTGAACTTATGAACCATTGACAGCAAATCATAGACAGAGGGCAACCATGCCAGGAACATATGCCCAGGAAAGTAATGGCATCTTATTTGACCGCACCGTTAACCAAGTGAGAAATGATGAAGGCCACTTCTCCAGCCTTAAGCTTATCCCATCCCAAGAAAGAACATCTGAATCAACCATAAATGACCATTACAGCAGTGGGTAAACTGTGTGCACCAGTGCGATATCCTACCCTGGAGAGTTACAGCACAGAAACCCTTCATCCCCTTTGTATAATTCTCAGCAGGGATTTTACTTCGGAGTCACGTGAGTGATTCCATTACAAAGCCCCGCCAGTGTGCATGCGCGTCATTATGTCAGACACATGGCGCGGCGATGGGCTGGAGAGTGCAGCTCCACCAGCGGTAAGTTAAAAACTCGCAGGTACGTTTTAAACTACGCTGCAAATTTGCTTGAGTTCCATAAGGCTGGTTTCAGGAGCCAGCAGGAACAATTCCACAATGGATAAATCGACTAAAAGGCGAGGTGTGCCGCCGATAAAAGCAAAAACACTGACCGCGGCCAGGTGCTTACGCCGGCTCCAGAGACGCCGGCAGGACACCCAATGGCAGCAACTCCATTGCCTCAAAGCACCGTGGCCACTCCAGTCAGGAGGAAGGCCAAGAGAAAGTCATCAAGGCCTGTTGACTCTGATGAGTCAGGTCAAGAAGACTCCCCTCCTACCAGCAAAAAGGTTTGGGGACGTTTGGATAAAATGGAACAATTAGAGAAAATACTCAATCTTGAGGTGTTCCAGCCAGGGTTTTATACCCCCGGGGTTCCCCAGCAGCCGTCAGCAGCAACCTCCAGCAGATGGCCATATAGAGAAGAACTATACCTGCAGGAGGAACCATATGCCCACGAGTCTGCATGGGGACCCATACCAGCAGCGCCAGGTCAAGAGCTTCATGATACCGCCCTTATGCATGAGCAAGGAGAGCCAGGGCAGTATGACTCTGACCCTGAAGTTAATGATATAGCAGAGAGCATACACCAGAACACACGAGCTTCGCTCCATGTGTGCCGGATGTGGCAAATAAATTTGCCATACCAGCTGGAACTGGTGAGGAAATGGAAGAAAACCTGGCCAGGAATAACAATTATATGGCCTCTCACCAGCTCCAAGAATCCATACTGGATGAAACCTCAAAAAGATACGAAACACCTGTTAACTGTGCATCGCTCAGAGTGCCCACAGTGAACCAGGCCTTCTGGGGGCAAATGGGCGTATCCATGCTGTCGCATGAGTTACGGCTGCAGAAAGTCTTAAAATTAATTGGAGCAGGAATAATGGCTTTTGGTCGAACAGTTGAAGGGGCAACACTATCGAACACACAGCAGGATATGTTGGCCCATTTCAAAATCAATTGCTTAAGGAAAACTGCCATCAAGCCTATGCTCAACCTACGATTCGCAGCCTTATGCAGATCCTCCAATATTCAGCCACCTAACTTACTATTTGGGGAGGATCTAGCAAAACAAGTTAAGGACTTGGATGATGAGGCAAAGACGATCGGCCTCATCAAAACACATCGGCCTCATCAAAAAACCTCAGCAGGATGCCGCCTCGGAGACCGTTCCCCTTCAGACAGGCCACAGATGCTGGTGCAGCGCAAGTACCAAGCCGGGCGATTCCACCTCTACGCCATTGACATGCACCAGTGCATACCCCCCAACAGGACTAGGAGACAGAAGAATCCAGCAAATATGGAGGTACGAGTAACTGGACTTGTCCAGCACATATCCTCTCGAGATCAGTCACCAGTAGTGGGTAGATTGCAATTGTTCTACGATGAATGGTGCTGCATAACATCAGATCAGTTTATGCTGGACAGTATCCGGGGGTCTCGAGTCGAGTTTATCTCTGAAGTACATCCACCCGTACAACATACACCAAGTCGGGTATTGGTGTTTTCAAAACCTGAAACTCTACAGGTGAATGATGAAATTGAAATATTATTCAAAAAAGGGGTAATTGAAAGGACGGCTTATCAGCCTCAACAATGTGTGTCTAATATATTACCCAGGCAAAAGGAGGATGGTGGGTGTCGAGTCATTCTGGACCTAACCTGACTGAACTCCTATGTCCAGTATAAACATTTTAAAATGGAAACTTTCAGTACTGCTGAGCAACTGGTTTCCAAAGGATGTTATAATGCGAGTATAGATCTGAAAGATGCATATTATTCAGTACCAATTCATCACAAATACCATAGATACTTAAATTTAGTTGGATGAGACAGCTGTGGCAATTTAAAACTTTGCCCAATGGGTTAGCCCATGATCATATTGAATGGCGGTGCTGGCTTGAAGGGCCGAATGGCCTCCTCCTGCACCTAATTTCTATGTTTCTATGTTAACCTCAGCCCTTAGGTTATTTACAAAATTGTTGAAACCAGTATTAGGACTATTCCGGGCTCAGAATCACATTGTGATGGCATACTTGGATGATGTTCTGATCATAGGCATTACTCAGGAGGCAGCTGAATTGTCGGTTTCAGTTTACCAAACACATGTTTGAGAGGTTAGGTTTCCTCATCTATCCAACTAAATCCAAATTAGTGCCATCTAGAATCATTGACTATTTGGGGTTCATCGTTGATTCAACTAACATGTCAGGGACTCTGCCTACGGCCAAAACTTCAGAAATTATGGAGGCCTGCAGCAATCTGGTAGTTGAACAGCAACCCTCCATCCGACGAGTAGTTTGTGTTATTGGTAAATTAGTGGCGGCTTTCCCTGGAGTGCAATTCGGGCCTCTACCTGGTGTCTGCCACCACGTTACCTCTACCCGATAGGTAGATAGCCGAGACACAGATGTTTCTCGTAATACACCAGTGGGTCAGATGAGGTTAGCCAGATTATCATATGATAATGACTTAATTCCAACCATGTGATTGATATATGCAATGCTGAATCCAAAACTTTTCAAAAAGATTGTCACCCAGTATGGATTGCCAGTCAGATCTGTTTGCATCCAGGATAAGAATGAATGGAATGAAGTATTGCAAAAGTGGAAAATCTCAAATTACATGACCACATGGTTGAAGCAGTGAGAAATAAAAGGTTATTCGTTTGGTGTAGCTATAACTCATGGCAAGGAGATGGGCACATAGGTTTATTAAAGAGCTGATCATTGTGAAAGTTATACTACTGAGGAAACAGAAAAATAATTGCAGCATGTGGAATGGCAAGGGAGAACAGGGTTAGAGAGAAATATAGATCAGATATGATTGAATGACAGAGTGGACTTGATGGGCCAAATGGCACAACTCTGCTCCTATGACTTATCAACTTACAAGACACATAATGAGGAATACATGAGGAAATAAAGCAGAACAGCAAATTAAAATGGAACGGAAAACACCAGACCAATAGTGCATGTACATTAGCAGCCAACAATAAAACCAGGTTGATATCCTGGCCAACTGCTTCCTGACAAAATAGCCCGCCTCCCAAAAATAGACATGCAACATCTCAAAGGTTAATACATTAGAAGGTGCCCAAATGCCCAAGTGAAATTATATATCCTCCTTTGGAAGCATGTACTTGGACAGATAGGAACATCATGGCAAGGGGTTCATTGCAAGCTGGGTTATGTAAAAGAAAATGTAAACTCAAACGACAGGCTGTTCAGGTTTAAAAGAGGGCAGCAATGCACTTACTCATTGAGTTCTTGCACCAACCATCAGTCTAGCGCACTGCTTCTTAAACTGGTGAACGGTTCACCCAAGGGCGAATGAAATTATTTTGGGGTGAATTAGTTAATTTATGTGTTTTGCTCAAGTGCCAAAATAAATTATATATAAAATTACACACAAAGGAGAATAAGACGAAAATTACCAAAAAACATAAGAAAATTTAGTCGAGGGTTAATGAAATTTTGTGATAAAGACTTAAGGGTGAATGATATTGAAATAGTTTTAGCACTGGTCTAGTGCATCACACAAGGTGATCGTGGCCCTAAATACATGGGAATGTAAATGCAGCAAAGATAAACAGCTGAAACCCATGTGGTGCAGAAATGAAGCATCAGACTTTCTCTTCATTGAGTGCAGACGAAGGGATGGATCACAGAGCCAGGTTCTCACATTATGTTAGGTAGGGCAAGTGGTAGAAAATTAATGGCAAATGGAGAGGGTGCCATCGTGGAAGGTGAAATAGAGGAGATCATATCACTGTTGCTATATGACTCAAAACAGTGACCAAACTTTATCTTGCACTAAATGTTATTCCCTCTATCATGTAGCTGTACACTGTGGATGGCTCAAAGATGGACACAAAATGCTGGAGTAACTCAGTGGATCAGGCAGCATCTCTGGGGGAAAAGGAAAAGGCAATATTTCGGGTCAAACCCACTTTCAGAATCAGAGGGGAGGAAAACAAGAGGTATGAAAAGGTTCAGAACAAATCAAGAGCCAGCACCAATGACCAAGGAAAAGAAGATTGTAATCATGTATAGTCTTTCCATTGACTGATTAGCATGCAACAAAAGCTTTACACTGTATCTCAGTACATGTGACAATAAACTAAACAAACTCAAAGAGGCAAGTTAATTTTGCAAAAGCCATGAGAACAATGTAACAGAAATTGGGATTCCAGAGAGCTAAGTATGGCCCATGCAACAGCACTTGGGGATGGGTAGCAGAGGGAAAGAGAAAGAAAGAAAATGAGGAAAAAAATAAAAAATCACTAGGGTGGAATGTGTGATCGTAGAGACAGAAGAAAATTAGCTGTATAAACAAATTACATTTTGAAGATCAAATCAATGGGAGAACAGAACCCTCTCAAAACCAAAAGTGAGACCTTGAGAAATAGCTACACAAATGTTACTAAAATACCAACACAAAGAGTAAATCTCTGATATTATGGCATTATTATTCAGAAATCCTTCTACTTCTATCCAAGCTCCTTCACTAAATTGGTATGTGATTTGGGTATCTGTAGTGTGGTCAGGACCAGAGTACAGACGATGCGTGAACAAAGCTGGAGTGTGGGGTCCGGAAGGTGGTTAGGTTTGCAGACAGACCTGGGGTCTGAAGGCCTTGTATATTCCCTACTCCCTTTTAATCCTACGGAACATTTATCTCACTACTGTGTGACCTACACAACAGGCTAAACAAATAGAAACATAGAAAATAGGTGCAGGAGTAGGCCATTCGGCACTTCGAGCCTGCACCGCCATTCAATATGATCATGGCTGATCATCCAACTCAGTATCCTGTACCTGGCTTCTCTCCATACCCCCTGATCCCTTTAGCCACAAGGACCACATCTAACCCTCTTAAATATAGCCAATTAACTGGCCTCAACGACCTTCTGTGGCAGATAATTCCACAGATTCACCATTTTCTGTGTGAAAAATGAACTACGGAGGGGGAGGGGAGGGGGGGGGGGGGGGGGGAAGAGGGGAAAGAGAGGGTGAAACTACTTTTCCTGGTCCCTACCTGGTCGAAGAGGCAGCTTTTCTCCAGTCTACCTCTTCGACCCGTCCTCGCGGCCTACCAGCGGGCCTGGAGCAGCATTTCTTGAGGAGACCGCCCAGAACCTCAGATTCGGCAGCAGCGCAGCGCTGGAGCACCATCGCGGGGCGGAGCGGGTGATGCCTTGCCTGGGTCGCCGCGCTGGAGCTCCGGTGAGCTGAAACCGCCGACAAAAACATTGCGGAGCCACGGGTCTGTGGAGCGGCCAGCTGCGGCGCTGACTTCAACATCGGGAGCCAGTGGGGGGAGCTCCATTCGGCGCGGCCTTGTTGGCTTCGGGAGCTGCGGATGTTCCAGGTGTCCCAAGCCAATGAGAAGATTATCCCGACGCCGGAGCACCATCACCCGGCGAGAACGGCCTGAAACATCCGGCCTCCGTGAAGGCGACTGCGGAGGCCTCAATAGGCCTGACTATGGGTGGACATGCGATGGGGACTGGACATTGCGCCTTCCCTCATAACGGGAACCATTGTGGGAGGGACGTTTTGTGTTTAAAAATCTCTTTATTATTGTTGTGTCTGTATTCTTTTTTATGTGCTGCATTGGCAAGAAACATTTCACTACACCAATTGGTGTACGTGACCAATAAAATAACCTTTAACCTTTGAAATTCCAACGAGTACACGCCGAGTCTATCCAGTCTTTCTTCATATGAAAGTCCTGACATCCCAGGAATCAGTCTGGTGAACCTTCTCTGTACTCCGTATGTGGCAAGAATGTCTTTCCTCAGATTAGGAGACCAAAACTGTATACAATACTCCAGGTGTGGCGTCACCAAGACCCTGTACAACTGCAGTAGAACCTCCCTGCTCTTATACTCAAATCCTTTTGCTCTGAATGCTAACATACCATTCGCTTTCTTCACAGCCTGCTGCACCTGCATACCTACTTTCAATGACTGTTGTACCACGACACCCAGGTCTCGTTGCATCTCCCCTTTTCCTAATCAGCCACCATTCAGATAACAGTCCATTTTCCTGTTTTTTCCACCAAAGTGGATAACCTCACATTTATTCACATTATACTGCATCTGCCATGCATTTGCCCACTCACCCAACCTATCCAAGTCCTAGCGTTCTCCTCACAGCTAAGACTGCCGCCGCCCCCCCCCAGCTTCATGTCATCCGCAAGCTTGGAGATGTTGCATTCAATTCCCTCATCCAGATCATTAATATATATTGTAAATAGCTGGGGTCCCAGCACTGAGCCTTGCGGTACCCCACTAGTCACTGCCTGCCATTTTGGGCCCGTTTTTGCCTACTCTTTGCTTCCTGTCTGCCAGCCAGTTCTCTATCCACATCAATACTGAACACCCAATACCGTGTGCTTTGGTAACGGCGCGACTCACGTTGCAGCGGCCCCTACAGCCTGTCTGTGTTTTTTATTTTTTGTCTAGTTAAATGTAGTTGTTTGTGTTTTTTTTTTGTATGTTTCTAATTGTGTATATGTGTCGGGTGGGGGAGGGAGGGGGACATTTTTACAATCTCTTCCCCGCACGGAAGACCCGACTTTTTCCCTGTCGGGTCTCCGTGGTCATTGGGGCCTAGCACCGTGGAGCGGCCTCCGACCGGGACGACCTTGGGGCTCCAGTCACGGAGCCTGTGGAGCTGCGGACTCACTGTCGTGGGGCTGGCCGGCCTCGGAGTGTGTAGAGCGGTGGTGGCTCGCTGCTGCAGCCTGACTCCGGAGCTCCAGCCGCAGCTGCAGCCCGGTGAACTGTCGGGATATCGGGAGCTCGCAGGTCCGGGTGGGAGACCGCTCTCCAGAGCTCCCGCAACACAGCTTCTCCACCCCTTGTCGCGGGGATGGAGCGACCCGGAGCAGGGCCGTACATCGCCCGGCATGGCTTCAATGGCCGTGGGATATTCCAGCGGGACATCCCAGCGCCCGCCGGGGTCTCCAACGTTGTGACTTTTGGGGTGAGCGGGGCCGTACATCGCCCGGCCTGGCGCGGCCCCAATGGCTGCGGGACATTCCAGCGCCCGCCGGGGGCTTTGACCTCGGGAGAGAAATGGTGCGGGGAAGAGAGAAGACTTTGCCTTCCATCACAGCGAGGAGGAGATTCACTGTGATGGATGTTTGTGTAAATTGAATTGTTTGTATGTTTTGTAGGCATTGTTTTGTTTGTATGGCTGTAGAAACAGAATTTTGTTTGAGCGTCTCTGAGGTTCAAATGACAAATAATAAAATCTAATCAATCTTTAAGTTTGTATACTAATCTCTTATGTGGGACCTTGCCGAAAGCCTTCTGAAAGTCCAGATATAACACATCCACTGGTTCTCCCTTATCCACTCTACTAGTTACATCCTCAAAAAAATTATATAAGTTTCACCACACACGATTTACCTTTCATAAATCCATGCTGACTTTGTCCAATGATTTCACCACTTTCCAAATGCGCTGCTATCCCATCTTTAATAACCGACTCTAGCATTTTCCCCACTACTGATGTTAGACTAGCTGGTCTGTAATTCCCCGTTTTCTCTCGCCCTCTCTTTTTAAAAAGTGGGGTTACATTAGCTACCCTCCAATCCTCAGGAACTACTCCAGAATCTAAAGAGTTTTGAAAAATTATCACTAATGCATCCACTATTTCTGGGTTACAGGGTTATCCACATATAGGTTCCACTATAAATGTGTGATATGTTATTGATAGGAGTAACAACCAATAGTCTGGAAAATCTAGAAACAAGGAACAGCAGATGCTGGTTTACAAAAAAACACACAAAGTGCTGGAGTAATTCAGCAGGTCAGGCATTGGTGGAGAACATGAGTAGGTCATGTTTCGGGTTGGGACGGGGAGGGGATAGGAAGGACAGGTCTGGGTAGAATAAAAGAGGTGAATTGGCAAGTGGGTAATGGGACGATGAAAGCAGGTGGGAGAGGATGGTAAACCTTGGTACCAGTGGGGGGAGTCAGTAAATGTGCACAAAGGGAGAGTGAACACTGGTGGACCTGTGGGAATGGGAAAGGAACAGAGGTGTTGGAAATAAGAAAATACAAAATTCATACCATTGAGTTGAAGGATACTCAAAATCAAACACGAGGGTCTGCTCCTTTAGTTTGCATTTGGCCTCATCATGGCAAAGGTAGAAGACTGACAGATTGGTGAGGGAATGGAAGGGGGTGGGGAGTCAGAAATACAAGCAACCATATGCTCAAGGTGACTGTTGCAATCAGAGCACATGTGCTCGGCCTAACAATTGCCTACATTTATAGTCATTGAGAAAAACAGCATGGAAACGGGCTCTTCAGCCCAACTTGCCCATGACAACCAGCTTGCCCCATCTGCACTAGTCCCACCTGCCTGAATTTGGCACATATCCGTCTAAACCTATCCTACCCATGTGCCTGTCCAAATGTCTCTTAAACGTTACGTGCCTTAACTACCTCCTCCAGCAGCTCGTTCCATACACCTACCATCCTTTGAGTAAATAAAGTTGCCCCTTAGGTTCCTATTAAATCTTCCCCCCCCCCCCCCCCCCCTCCCCTCCCCCTCCCCCTGGTGCTGCCAATATAAAGGAGGCCACATCAAGTACATTGAATGCAGTAGATGAAGATAGTTGTGCTCTTCAATCTGTCTCACCTGGAAAGGCTATTTTGGTCTTGAATGGAGGCGAGGATGGAGGTGTGATGGTAGGTATTAGACCTCCTACAGTTGCAGGAGAAGTGTCAAGGGACAGTGAGCAGTGGATGGGGATGGATCAGGGAATCACTAACGGAATGGTCCCTGTGGAAAGCAGGAGGGGAGGGGTAAGAGGGGAAGTAGTGACTGGTGGTGGGATTCCATTGCAGCTGATGAAAATGGCAAAGGATGATATCTTTGTTCTGTCTAAAGTTGGGGATGGGAGATGGAATGAATGAGACCATGCATCAGGAGAAAGAAGAAATGCAAGTGAGGCTCCATCAGCTATGGTACAGATTAAGACGCGTGGCATGCCAACTTAAATGCAGGTGAATGAATGTGTGGAGGACTTCATTTCTACAGAGAAATTGAAATGGCTGAGACCTAGAGAACTCTGTAACCAAAGCATGAGATGGTACGGGTCCAGACCCAAAATGTTGTCCACCAATTCCTTCCACAGATACTGCCAGACCTGTTGAGTTCCTCCAGCACTGTGTTTTGCTTGGGATATAATAGTTTTTGCCGAATAAAAGTATTGTCTATTTTCTTGCAATGTGACGCAAGCAGACACATGCCAGTGTCAATCCCAGGTTTTGGAATTCCATTCTCAAGTGATATTACTTCCTCCTACGTTTGCCCCAACTTGCCACATCTACACAAGCCCCACTAGCCTGTGTTTGGCCCATATCCCTCTAAACCTATCTTACCCATGTACCTGTCTAAATGTTTCACTGTTAGGGATACAGTGCTGAAACAGGCCTTTCAGCCCACTGAGTCCGCACCGACCAACTAATAAAAAGTTAGAAATCTAAAATAAAAACAAAGTGCCGAAAATGCTCAGCATGTCAGGGAGCACCCGAGGAGAGAGAAATGGAAATACCATTATTGGAAAACAGAATTTTTGTTTTGCTGATCAAGGAAATTGTTATATTCGTTACAATAATATACAGAAATACTCAGTGTGACTGGCATTCATATGGTCAAAACAATACTTCGATTTCTTCCATCTGATGCCTATACCAAAGGAGTCTGCTTCAAGCAAACTTTTTCCATTAATGGACATAAAAATGCTGGAGCAACTCAGCAGGTCAGGCATCATCTTTCAAGAGAAAGGATAGGTGACATTCCTGTCGGGACCCCTGTTGCAAAGATGCTATTCCTCCAAATTCTTTCAATTCCTTCGTTTCCACCCATCTGCTCCCAGATTAGCTTTACCACACTAGGACACGAGTTATCCTCATTCTCCATGCAATGTGGGTTCTCCCCTTCTATCATAGATCAAGCCCTCACATGTGTCTCCTCTGTGTCCCATTGTTCTGCTCTCACATCCTATCCACTATGCATCTCTAAATTAAAGAAGGATCCCGACCCAAAACATCACCTATCCTTTCTCTCCAGAGCAGCTGACTGACCCACTGGATTACTCTTCGCACTTTGTGTCTACCTTTGGTATAAACTAGCATCTGCAGTTCATTGTTTCTATATTTTTCCATTAATATACGTTTTCACCAAATACTTCATTTTTGGTAAGGCACACTACGCAATCACATATTGAATTCTACATTATGTCCCAACCACTTCTCTTAGTTAACTACCATTTGTTCACTGCAGAAGCACTGTGCACTGCAGTTTCTTTACCCAACATGTAAACTAAGCCCCTCTCTTTGTACTGTTTCCTTTAACGTGACGTAATATCTCTCTCCTCTTTGGTCACTAACAAATCAGATCAATGTTGAATGTCTGATGAAGGGTCTCAACCCAAAACATCACCCATTCCTCTCTCCAGAGATGCTGCCTGTCCCGCTGAGTTACTCTAGCTTTTTGTGTCTATCTTCGGTTTAAACCAGCACCTGTAGTTCCTTCCTACACGAATCAATGTTCGTCAGTATTACCAAATTTTATATGTTGTTCAGAATTGAAGCCGCCACATCCTTGCTCTCCCGACACCCACACTTAAACAAAATAATGCAAAAGGCCGTATGATATCCATCAATAAGAATGATGTAGTTATTGACAAAGAAAAAATAGGCATTTTAATATAAAAAAGGCAAACATTGTTGAAAATGTTCAACCCAAGGCAAGGTGGTAAACGATGGGAAAATAAAATTAGTCTTCATTTCAGGGGCAGGTATTTTTTTAAGATTGCATATTTACCGAAATGGAGAGCCCGTTCCCACTCAATGGAGGGGCTTATCTTTAAAGGGAAAGGTACAGAGAGAGAAAGCAAACATCCGTGGGTCCCACAATAGCCGATCAATGAAATCTGTGAATTAAACCGTATTATTTGCATTCCCCTATACGTGTCAATATAATAAAAACCAAAATGCATATCACATAAAACAGTTGTTTTCTACTTTTTTTCCCGCAATGTTGATCTTCCCAAGCTTACCAACTTTCGCCAGAGAGGCCAGCACTATCCACAAGGTGATCTCGAAGGGAACCTGTACATGGTAGTAATTCAGAGAGAACACACTGAGTCTCTCATCCTGGCTTGCAGAGGTCGTGGAGCTGTAAAAGTGATTGGGGTCTTGATGCTGCGCACTGCTCACTGTCTCCGGATTACTGAAAGTCGAACTGTTTCCAGAGGCCGCCGCGGCCGCTGGCATGAACACATTTGGTAAACAAGCAAGCAAAATGAAATAAACACGGAGCGATGTACGGCAAGGTTTGCCAGTAATCCTGGGTGATCCTCCGCCCATAGTCATAGGCACTGAAATGAAATCACCTCTCTGCTCTGCCAAGTTAATTACAGAGTGTTATTCAGCGTGAAAGCCAGTGTATGGTCTGCACAAATCCTGGCCTAACACAGGCTGTTTGGATAAGTCAGCTCCAGCCTCCTAAACAAGTTGAACAGGTGCAACAAGTTCCGCCCTCCAATCAACGTGATCATTGCTTACTTTTTCCAGCTCAGTATTACCTGACTTCCCTTTTCTGGTTATCGGATCAATCAAGCATTGCACCTGAGATAATCATCCCGGGAATGCAAGGCGACTGCTCTCTGGCTGATGATACAATCTGCAGCAATTTTCAGGACTCGGTGTGGGTTATACACCTTTCCCTGCATCGCATTCCGGTTACAGTTCAGGTGAAACGTTGCCCAAATACCCCGTGGCTGCAGTAAGTCCACTGGCTTGGTGCAATACCCACCGAATACAAGGGATCACAGCGAGCCCTAGCAAATGTTTCTCGGGCAACAGTAATATCAGGTGACATGGTCACTGCTGGCGCACGTAAATCTACTGAAAGCAATGCGGGGAAGGCGATTTTCACCGTGGGTTGTTAGGATGGGGAAACCGATGGTCAGATTTGCGTGCAGACAAGGAACTGCGGATGCTGGTATATATAAACGACGCAAAGTGCTGGAGTAACTCCATGGATCAGACAATTGTCTTTTCCCATCCCCTATAACCAGTCTGAAGAAGGGTCCCGACCCGAAACATCACCGATCCATGTTCTCCAGAGATGCTGCCTGACCCTCTGATTTACTCCAGCACTTTGTGTTTTCGTCTGATATGTGTGCTCGATTAATACATTGTGAAAGATCCGTGCGCGTTTATTTGGAAAGTAGTGTGGCAGTGAATCTTGCATTTCTGCCAATATTTTTTTGAATGGAGATTTATGAAACGGGAATTTGAAATGGTAAATATTCAGTGGTTCTTTATTATCACATCTACAGATGTACAGTGAAATTGTGTGTTTACATACAGTTCATTAAAGTATTGCCAAACCTAAGCACAATCCCCGAATTGTACAAAGTGAATAGAAATAGGCCACTGAGATGGAATGCAAGAGTCACCAGGGTCTGGAGGCATTTT
The DNA here is from genome assembly GCA_963514005.1 of Raja brachyura. The sequence continues at coordinate 75,041,290 of OY740786.1, forward strand.
CAAAATCGAGTGCGGTCCATGCGCTCGGTTCCCTGGAGCGGCACCTGATCCTGACGAGCCCCAGGACGCTGCATGGCCTCCACCCATTGCCCCTGTCCGGATTGTCCAGCGAACCGTCACCCCTCTCCTCGCCCGGCCACCTTCAACACATGTACCCAGGGGCACCTCCCTCAACGTCACAGCTGACCTGAAGGGGACAGTTCAATCTATTACCGGCCACAACTCTTGCGTCCCCTGTCTTTCCCTCAGTTCTGGTCCTCGGGGAATGAGCAGAGGCCAGCCCGCCGTTCCTGCCTTCCAGCCTGCGGTCCATCGCTTAGAAAGGGTATATACAGTGGCACTGGAAAATATACTGTTATCAAATGCACAATTACTGAAAATTAAATAGTTCACGAGAGGTCTTGTTCCCGCAGGCATAAATTCGAATCCTAAAATTTATAAACCGACCATCAGCCACCTATTCTTGGCTCTTTAAACGTTATATCTTTAAGGACGGCAGAGTGCCTCAGCTGGCAGAGCTGCTGCCTCTCAGTGCCAGAGTCCCGGGTACAATCCTGACCTTGCGTGCTCTCCGTGTGAAGTTTACACATTCTCCCTGTGACCACATGAGTTATCTCCCCCATGCCAAAAGACATTTAGGTTTGTTATTGGCACTTGTACCGAGATACAGTGAATAGGTTGTATTTGCATGCATGGAAACTGTGCTAGCCTTAAAGATGTGACTTGTTTAAAGAGTCAAGATTAGGTGGTTGACGGTTGAAATCAGATAATACTATACACGAGAACAATCAAGACAAACACAAGTACAAAGAGGCACTCATTTTACCCTAATTCTACTTAAATCAGAATTTTCTTATTCTCCTATATTTTCTTCAACCTCCTCCAGATTCTACAACTCGCCTGTAGACAAGACCTACCTTTTGGAATGGGAGAGGAAACAGGAGCACCTGGATGCAACCCACCACTAACAGGGAGAATGTGCAACCTCCACACAGGCAACATCTGAGATCAGGATCGAACCTGGGTCTCTGATGTTATGCATCAGCAGCTCTACTAACTGGCTACAGTCCTGCCCAATATTGTTAGATTATTTTAAAGATTTTTGTATGTTGCGATTTACATTTGTCTCTCCTGATTCTCTTTTTTTTGTCTCAATCCTTCAACCTGATTGAGAAAGGAGAGATATAATTGCTAGTCATGTTCATTCCAAAACACCTGGCTCCTATCATAATGGTTTTAGCCAAATATGTTCCACAATGTACAACAGAAATAATTTAAAAATCTAAATTGCAAGATCTGACAAAGTTTGAAATGACAATCCAGAGTCCTGAGTTCAAATACCACTAGGACAGCTTATTTTAGTTTAGTTTAGAAATACAGCATGTAAACAGGCCCTTTGGCCTACAGGACCCATGCCGTCCATTGATCACCCATATTCTAGCTCTATGTTATCACACTTTCGCATCCTATACACTCAGGATCCAATTAACCCCCAAACCTGCACGTCTTTGGAATGCGAGAGGAAACCTGAGCACCTGGAGAAAACTCAAGCAGCCATGGAGAGAGAGGGTGCAAACTCCACACAGACAGCACCCTTTGTCAAGATCAAACCAGGGTCTCTGATGCTGTGAGGCAGCAGCGCTACCAGCTGCCACATTCTATGGAGCTATGGAGTTTCAATTCCGTTAATAATTTAGGGTTTGCAACAACTACTAGTCCTGGCAAAGATGTTGCTAAATACCCACCTGGTTTAATACTGTCATGCAGTGACAGGGTGCAGCAACAGGTAATGCAGCTGCTTCACAGATGCAGTAATCTTTGACAGCTGTGGAGGCCAAGGCATTGGGTATTTTTAAGGTAGAGATTGCTATGTTCTTGATTAGTACAGGTGTCAAGGGTAGTGGAGAGGAAATGGCAGCTAGGGCATTGGTACACTCCCCGTGCAGGATGTTGGACATCAGAGAGACTCCCGGTTCTAATGTTCAATGCAAGTTTTTTTATCATTCAGCTCGGTATCTTTCAGGACTCCAAACTCCAGAGGATTTAGTAGTTCAAATAGTGTTCTGCAATTCCCAAGGCACTTCCTCTGGATCCTTATTTCACTCATTTGAACCTTGTTACCACCACTTTTACCTTGCACCCTCATCCCTTTTAGCAATTAACCTCTTCTGTCATGTACCTTCCTCCCCTTATGCCCTTTATTCTCCTTCCTACGTTCTCTGCACTTTGAAAATTGCCTTTATTTCAAGCATTGGCCATTTTGGTTAATCACACGGCCATTTGAAACATTCACCCTCATTTGCCTGAACTCATACGAGTCCGATAACATGTAAACAAGCCCTATGGTCCAACCTGTCCACACCGACCAACATGTCCCATCTACGCTAGTCCCATCTGCCTGCGTTTTCCCCATATCCATCTAAACCTATCCTGTCCATGTGCATGTCTAAATGTTTCTTAAACTTTGCGATAGTACCTGCCTCAACTACCTCATCCAGTAGGTCATTCCATGTACCCACAACCCTTTGTGTAAAACTGAATTGCTGAGTATTTCCTGTTGCATCTGCTTTATCCGATTTCCAGCTTCTGCAATATTGTTATTGGATTAGTTAACACATATTGTCATTACTAAAATTAATATAACAACTAGACTAAGTGTGACCCATTGGGTCCCAGCTTCACACGGGAGGGCTGGTCCCTCAACACAATATTCCACCTCTCCACCAATTCCAATATTGCTGGCCAGTGGATGGGGAGGCTTTCTGAAACACTAGCATGGGTGTTGTGGGCCGAACAGACTGGTTTCCAGAGGGCAAGTATGGACATTGTGGGCCGAATGGATTCTTGGGCTGGCAGCTCACAAACTGCCAGAAAATATGCCCAAAACAGGTGACAGACTCTGTGAGAGAGAAGGGGGAGAGGGACGAGAACCAATTTTAGAAATTTTCATTTTTTCTTACAGATCACAGCAATGAAGGAGGAAAGTCTATCCTTGCTTGGATCTCTGGAGCGCCAGTATGGGTGTTGTGGGCTGAAGGGACTGGTTTTCAGAGGGCTAGTATGGACATTGTGGACTGAATGGATTCTTGGACTCGCAGTTCAATGAGTCATGGCTGGTGGGCTGGCAGTTCACTAAGTCATCCTGGTGGGCTGGCAGTCCAGTGACTTATGGCTGGTGGGCTGGCAGTGCACTTACGCATGGCGGGTGGGCTGGCAGTTCACTTACTCAAGGCTGGTAGGCTGGTATTCCAGTCACTCATGGCTGGTGTGGTGGCAGTTCACTCAGTCACCCCTCCTCCCTTCACCCCCCACTCTGCTCCTTGCCATTCCCCTCACTCACTCATTCAGTCCATCTCACCTCAACCTCCCCCCCCCCCCCCCATGCACTATTAATGGCTCTCCAACAGCACAGCCATGCCTGTCTATTAGGTTCTCATTGTGATGAAGTACACACAGGCATGGCAAGTGGAAAAATGATTTATTAGGTTTAAAATGTGAATTACTCTTAAAATATAACAACAATTTGAATGTTAAAGATGAGAATCATTAAGTTCAGTTCTTTCAATCAATTAATCAATCAATCAATCAGGTTTTATTCGTCACTTGCACATAAGTGCAAGTGAAATGCAAGTGCAAGTGTTCTGCTGCTCACTGCCTCTTGATGCCTCTTTGCTGTTGATAAAAAGACAATTTAAATATAGAGATTGAGCGGTGACATTTTAACAAAGAAAATCTGAGAATTTACCTCAAAAGTCATCATTCAGTACAGAGCAGGCAGCAAATCCAATCTCACAGCACTTCAAGCAGAGTGCAGGGCAGGCAGCAAATCCAATCTCACAGCACTTAAAGGAGAGTGCAGGGCAGGCAGCAAATCCAATCTCACAGCGCATCAAGCAGAATGCAGGGGAGGCAGCAAATCCAATCGCACAGCACTTCAAGCAGAGTGCAGGTCAAGCAGCAAATCCAATCTCACAGCACTTCAAGCGGAGTGCAGGCCAGCAAATCCAATTTCACAGCATTTCAAGCAGAGTGCAGGCCAGCAAATTCACACACACACACATACACACCCTCCACCTTACCAACATACACACACACACACACACACACACTCACACTCACACTCACACATAGACTCACACACACTGACTGACACACCATATATATGACAGTAAACTTTCTTGAATCTACTCAAACGGCTGCGCACGGCCTCTCCATTGTGGGGCTTCCGCAGTCAGCGGCACTTCCGCAATTAGCGTGACCTCTGCACTTACCGGAAATTACGCAATCAGTGTGACCTGTCCACTAAGCGGAAGGCACGGAATGAGCGGGACTTTTGTACTAAACACAGTCAGACCTAATAAAGCATTTATTCCTTCCAAGCACAGTCGGACCTAATAAAGCATTTATTCTTTCCAAACACAGCCGGACCTAATAAAGTATTTATTCGTTCCAAACACATTCGGACTTAATAAAGCATGTATTCCTTCCAAACACAGTCGGACTTAATAACGCATTTATTCCTTCCAAACACAGTTGGACCAAATAAAGCATTATAGTTTCAAGCACAGGCAGGGCAGCAGGCCAAATAACTCATGGCATTGTCATGAAGGGCTAACAAATCATTTATTGCAAGCACATAAAGGGTTAACAAAGCACCATTCATTGCAAGTACATTGCTGGGTAACAAATCATTTATTGCAAGCAAATTAAGGGTTAACATATCATCATTTATTGCAAGCACATTAAGGGTTAACATATCATCATTCATTGTAAACACATTGCTGGCTAACAAATCATTTTTTGCAACCACATTAAGGTGTTAACAAATCATCATTCAATACAAGCACATTACTGGCTAACAAATCATTTATTGCAAGCACATAACCACGTAACCAAATAAACCACATAACCACATAAAGGGCAGACTCACAGTTCAGTAGACTCACAGTTCTGTAGACTCACAGCAGAATGAGAGTTGTGGCGTCTCCCTCGCGATGTTGCAAAATGACTGACTCACGTCCAGGCATCTGGGGTTTTATAGTCCTCCCCCCCCCACCCCCCCCAGAAGGGGCGTTACATTCATCATGGTGATTGACAGGCAAGAGGATCTCAAGGTTTTTTTAAACACTCGTAACTTTTTTATTTTTCATCGATGGGAAAAATCCTCAGGGCCTGTTCAGCGGAGGAGGACTATGAGTAAGATGGCCCAAAATCACAGCGATACAGGGTTGCGTTTTTTTCTAAAATCAATATACAGCGCAGACAGGAAGTCATCAAGATGAGACTTTTAATTATATAGATGTAATGGCAATGTGCTTTAGTAAGTTGGGTGCTTGTGCTTCTGTATGTTTGAAAAAACTATTAAAAAATAATTTTGTGGATTGAATTTTTCTCTTTAATAATCATTGACATTAACATCTGACCGAACTGATTAGGCCATTACATTTCAATGAATGATGAAGCAAATCCAGGCTGTGTTTACTCCAGTTTTTTGTGTCTATCTTTGGTATAAATCAGCATCTGCAGTCCTTCATATACATCTTGTCTATGTTTAGTTTAGTTTAGAGATACAGTGTAGAAACAGGCCCTTTGGCCCACCAAGTCCACCGACTAACACTATCCTACACACACGAGGGGCACATTTACAATTTACTAAAGCCAATTAACTTACAAACTATACATATTTGGAGTGAGATTCATTGTAATCTAATATATATAAATACAGGCAATCTAATACAGTTACAACATTCTTAATCCAGACTTCAGTGAACTATTTCTTAATCTAACATTCCTCAATACATATGCAAAAACCATTTATGATTTGGTTGACATGAGTTGTTACCACCACTTTTACCTTGCACCCTCCACTGAAAAACTCAATTAGAAAAGTAATTGTTTTATTTCTTTCAACACAACTTAACATTTCTCATGGAGTTACAGGTAAATCCAGCTGTTGGAATTTTGAGCAAAACAAAAGTGCTGGAGTCAATGGGTCAGGTAGCATCTGTGGAAGGTGTAGAGAGACGACACCTGTTCGGGGCCCGTCTTCAGTCTGATGGAGCAGGGGGGGAAAGCTGGAAAAGCGAAATGGGAATGGGATAAAGCCTGGCAAGTGAATTGGGGACAATCAGCATGGCCTAGTAAGTGACAGGCCATGTCTTACTCACTTGATCATGATTTTCGAGGAAGTGATGAGGTGATCGACGAGGTGGATGTTGTCTACATAGATTTTAGTAAGGCACTTGATAAACTCCCGCACGGGAGGTTGATCCAGACGATTAAGATGCATAGGATTAACAGTGACTTGGTCATATGGATTCAGAACTGGCTTACTGATAGAAGACGGAGTATTGTGGTGGAAGGACAATATTCAGGCTGGAGGTGTGTGACCAATGGAGTTCCACACGGATCTGTGCTGGGACCTCTGTGGTTTATGGTATATATAAATGACTTGTACTTAAACGTAGATAAGTTGGTTAGTGAGTTTGCAGATGAGATTGCTGGGTCACGGACTGTTAGGAAGGCTGTCAAAGTATACAGCGGGATATGGATCAGTTACAGAAATGGGCAGACAAATGGCAGATTGAGTTTAATCTGAGCAGGTGTGGAGTGTTGCACTTTCGGAGGTCTAATGTAAAGCAAAAATATAAAATGAATGGCATGATCCTTAAAGGCATTGATGTACAGAGGGATCTTGGAGTCCATAACTCTCTGAAAGTGACAACACAAGTTGACAGTGAGATAAAGGAGAAATATGGTATGCTTTCTTTCATAGGTTGGAGAATTGAGTATAATAGTCAAGAAGGCATGACGCAGCTTTATAGGAATTGGTTAGGTCACATTCAGAGTATTGCATGCTGTTCTAGTGGCCCATTTTCATTATAGGTAGTATGTTGAGGCATTGAAAAAGGTGCAGTGGTGGTTTACCAGAATTATGTCCGGATAAGGGGTATGAAGTTTAGTTTTAATTTAGAGATTCAGCATGGAAACAGGCCCTTCGGTCCGCCGAGTCCATGCGCACCATTGGTCACCCATTCACACTAGTTATCCCACTACACTACTGAGGCCAATTAACCTACAAACCCACACATCTTTGGGATGTGGGAGGAAAGCGGAGCACCCAGAGGAAAATCACGTGGTCACAGGGAAATCGTGCAAACTCCACACAGACTGCACCCAAAGTCAGGATCGAACTGGGGTCTCTGGCGCTGTGAGGTGGCAGGTCTAACCCTGTACCACTGTGCCTAAGAACATGGAGAGACTTGGATTGTTTTCTCTGGAATGCCGTAGGTTGCGGGACCTGATAGGAATATATAAAATTATGAGAAACGTATATAGGGTTTTTACAGAACATTTTTCTTACGATGTAAACATCAAATACTAGAGGGCATAGATTTAAAGTGAGAGGGGCTAAGTTTAGAGGAGCTGAGCGGGGCAAGATTCTTTACAGAGTGGGTGGTGAGTGCCTGGAATGCACTGCTGAGGTTGGTGGTTGAGGCAGATATGATAGTGGTATTTAAGAGTCTTTTGGATTGGCATATGAACATGAAAGAGCTGGAAGAATATGGATTATGAGCAGGCAGGTGAGAGTTGCTCTTAGCATCTTGTTTGGCACAAACATTATGGGCCAAAGGACCTGTCCTTCTGCTGTACTGTTGTAGGTTTGATGTTTTGACAGATCTTGCATAATTCATTCTTTTTCACTGGCATATAGTACCTGAGCATCTTCCAGAATTTTGAGGATGGAGGAGAAGACTTGTTTCCTTTCCACGTTATCCCAGGCAGCACTGCAATGGCCCGTTTGACATTGTCCGGAAGGTGAGATACATCGGGTAGGGCATGGAAGTTAATCAAAATCACCTTGGTTTTGAAATTATCGAGCATGCTGTTGACCCCTGTCTGCAGTTCAAACAGCCTCGATCCGGCTGAAGCAAAGTAACTTGGACTTAGGACAATTATTACTCTCCTGCTTCTCTTTATGCTTGAAATGACATCTTCTGTATAAACTGGAGAAAATAAATATACGTGCTTTAGAATTAAGGAGCTGCAGATGCCGATTTTTAAAAAAACACCATGTGCTGGAGTAACTCAGTGGGTCCGGCAGCATCAATGGAGAACATGGATAGGTGTCCTATCAAATTGGGACCAATTCATATTCATTGGGATGCTGCCTGACCCGCTGAGTTACTCCAGCACTTTGTGTCTAGTTTTAGTTTAGAAATACAGCATGGAAACAGGCGTGACGACCCATCAAGTCCACACCGACCAGCGTCACTCATACACTAGTTCTATTGCACTAGGGGACAATTTACATAAACCAATTAACCTACAAACCTGCACGTCTTTGCAATGTGGGAGGAAATTGGAGAACCCGGACAAAACCCATGCGGTCACAGTGAGAACGTGCAAACTCCGTTCAGACACCACCCGTAGTCAGGATCAATCCTGGGTCTCTGTTGCTGTAAGGCAGCAACTCTACCACTGCGCAACTGTACCATTAAATGTGTCTTTAACTGAGTATTAACTGTGTCATTAAATGTTTTAGTGGATAGTTTGTAGAGTTTTGCACTCTGAAGCCATAAATCCATGCATTTATTTGTAAAGTAGGGCATGCAATTAGATTCTGGGGAGTGTCTACTAAACTGAGATAACTCAGTTGATAATGTGCAATCTTTACAACGATTCCACTTTGTTATCTTTATGCATATCCAAAATACAACTGATCAAAGCAAATTCTATCACCAAATTCCATTGAGCAAGCTGAGAAAAATGTACAATGCAGATTGTTTCCCACAGTTGTTTCATCCAGTTTCTACAAGTAAATCTATGAATCTTCTGTTACATAATTATCAGTTTGAGGCATGCTATAAATAGATGCAAATGCCTTGGGGCTAATAATTATCCCTTTGCAGGAATAATTTACGTCACAAGTTAATGACATGCCACATTGCACAATTGATCTCTAATAAATGTGAGATTTCTATTAAATTAAACCTACAATACAAATTTATTACAAAGTTAGACAACAAGTGCTGAAGTAACTCAGCAGGTCAGACAGCATCTCTGGAGAACATGCATAGGAGATGTTTCAAGTCGGGACCCTTCTTCAGATTCAATGTTAAATATTTTCAGAACAGCGGCATGGTGATGCAGCGGCAGAGTTGCTTCTTGACGGCGCCAGAGACCCGGTTTCTCTGGGTGCTCCCACATTCCAAAGGCCTAGAGGGTTGTAGGTTAAATGGCTTTGGTAAAATTGTTAAAATGTCCCCAGTGTGTAAGATAATGCTAGTGTACAGGGGATAGCTGGTTGACACGGACTTGGTGGGCTGAAGGGCCTGTTTCCACACTGTATCTCTAAGTTAAACTAAATAAAACAACAACAGGGACATTCAAAAGTAATTATGAGGAAAGATCGAAGCCCTGTCAGGCACATGCATATATTGAAATATAGAACGTTTGCTCACCTCAAAGACTGTGTTAATGTTTTCCTGATTAGTTCATTCTATGGAACATAGACTCCATTGGGGCCATTGACATGCAGAAGCAGAAAATAGACTCCATTGTGGCCATTGAGATCAATGCCCATAAGTCTTTAGGGGACACAAGGACACAGAGCTCAGCAGGGTCCTGACCCAAAACCATGACCACCCTTTTCCATCCACAAATGTTACTCGACCTACAGAGTTCCTCCAGCAAATTCGTTGATTTTTGTCATTAATTGCCCAAAATGTCCAGGATCCCAGATATATTTTAATTGAAAAAAATTGAAATATAAACGGAAATTATATATGTTAAGTGTTTTATCATAAAAGGACACAAAGTGCTGGAGTAACTCAGTGAGTCAGGCAGCATCTCTGGAGAACATGGATAGGTGACGTTTTGGGTCAGGACCTTTCCGAGTGGTTTCTCACAATTGTGTACCTGCAGCTCTGGGTCTGTCTGTTCTACAACGCCCCAAGGCCCTCCATTTACTGTGTAAGTACTGCCTTGTCTTTTGTGTTACAAAGATGCCACTCCTCACGTTTATCTGAATTAAACTCCATTTGCCATTCCTCAGCACATTGGCCGAGCTGATCAAAATCCTGTTCAATGGCGCTTTTATTGTCACATGTGCACACGTACAATGAAATGATTTTCTTACAGACAGTCCAGTAGAGTATTAGCAACAGTGGAAGCACTATGATAACTCACAACCAAACTGGAGACTAAGATGGGCATGTTAGGTACACTGGGAATGAAGGGATATGGATCACATGCATGCAGATAAGATTAATTTGTTCTGGCATTATGTTCAGTATAGACATCATGGGCTTATTTCTGTGATGTACTTTTCTATGTCCTAGTTTTAAGTTTTAAATGTACAGCGTTTTACAGGTTTTGAAACTACAGTTAATCTGTTTGAGGTATTTGTTTAGTCCAGCTTTCATTCAATGGAATGAGTGCTGACAACAACCTGGCTTGAGATCTTACTATTCCTTTGGTTTATGTTTCATTCACAAGAAGAAGAAGAAGAGTGCTGGCATCTCTTCAGTATCTATTCAGCATCATTATATTAATTTTAGATTCAGACTCTAAATTTCCTTGACTTTCAGAGCGGATGGGGTGTCCAAATGCAATGAGAATTTCCAGGTCTTCAGCAACTCAAGCTAAGATTCTTAAAGGTTGTCATTGTAGGAAACTCAAAATGGTGGTCCTCAAAATGTCCAATCTTTCTTTGTGGAACCTGAGGGATTGGGAATGCTGCTTTTGGAAGTGTAAAATAAAACCCTATTTTGTGTTCCACTTGAAATTTTGAGGCTACTCAGCACAGAACACTTCTTAGGCACTAGATTTGCTTTTGCTAGGGTGTAACGTGGAAATGTGTGTAAGTTTTAATATTCCTTCACTTCAGCTTCCACAAGGTTATGTGTAGGAAAGAACTCCAGATGTTGGTTTAAACTGAAGCTAGACACAAAAAGCTGGAGTAACTCAGCAAGACAGGCAGCATCTCGGGAGAGAAGGAATGGGTTACGTTTTGGGTTGAGACCCTTCTTCAAAACCGCAAGGTTATGGCAGGAATGCTTGGATATATTACAAGCACATACATGGACAGATGTCTTCTCAACTCTAAACACATGCCAGGCACTCTTATTTGAGAAGGTCATCTTAACAGACTCGCCCCACACTCAACCTTAGTACTGCTCCCTCATACCTCCTCCTCAATGATTTTCTTATCCCAGTTCCTCTCGTCTCAACCCTGTCCCCTTATCAGCCCTTAGTTCCTCTCAGCCACCCGCCCCATTCTACATCCTTTCCCCTCTCCCTCATTCTCATCCACTCTACATTCCAATGGCTTTCTGCACCACAACCCTTCTGCTCTCCCTCTCCCAACTATCCCAATCCTCCTTGACTTCCCGACTACCCACCTGCCACTTGGTCTGGTCTAGAGTGAGGCCAAGAACCTGATCACCACCATTTGCTTGTTCCCTACAGGCTTGTCACCTCCTCCTGGTCCAGCAGCCACACTGCCCAAGAGAAAGCAATCAAAGTCCTACTGTTGTGACGACAGCCTGAATTGTAATTGCAAATGCCTATATCGATTTATTACCTCTGGAGTTGAGGGAATGGGAAAGTCAGTCTTTAGGTGGGGAAGCATAAAGTTGATTTAACAATGGCGCTTGTGTGTTTTGGATTCTGCAAGAGGGACGGAATTGTCCAATAAAGATCTGAGCTATGATTCTGCGACTGAGATAAGGAATCAGGATCATTGTTATAAAAAGAAGAGGAGTTGATCTTGAACATTGGACTTATAGACTCTGAACCAAACATGCAAAGATTAAAAAAGGAACTGCAAATGCTAGTCCATACAAAAGGACTCACAGTGTTGGAGTAACTCAGCAGGTCAGGCAGTATCTTTGGAGAACATGGATAAATTATGTTTTGGGGTCCCGACCATTTTCTCCAGGGGAGCTGCCTAATCCGCTTAGTTACTCCTGCACTAACATGTTAAAATGTCTTTCTTTTACATGCCTTAGGATCAGGCCCTCTCCTCTTTCCGCTTTCTGTTAATACATAGGGCAGTAAACAATTGGCATGGTTCTACACAATAACATTATTTATTATGGCATTTGTCACAACATGGAAATTATTAGCGACAATTTAACATGGTATTTTTAAGTTGTGTTTCACTGAAGCATTGTACGACTACATGAAAAGTGCAGCCTGTTAAACAGTGAATTCCCGGCATGTCATCAATGGTCCAGTTTTTAAACAATAACACATATCTTTATCTTAATAAACTACTTTTATTTCAGCCAGTCATACAGTAATTCACCCAGACCCGAGTCAAAAAACATCCTATGATCATAGCCATTGAGACTCTCGGTAAAAAGCCTAATGATATAAAAGTTTTCCTTTTGGAAATGTTCCATATATTTTTTATTCTTCAACAACACAGTGTAGTGATAAATCCTGGATGGGGAGAAATAATCTTTCTCTGAGATTTCAGAAGTTGCTATACCTGAAACACATGAATTGCAGCTATTTAAGCTGTGGGATTTGAAGAAATCTTAAATGAAAGGGATGGCAATGATTTGTTATTTTGTGGAGGAGGATAAGTAATGTTAAAAGTGAGGAAAGCAGGAGGCAAGTATGAACCATTTGTCTACTAAGGTTTGCCTGGTAAGGGGGCATTGCTGAAACAATCTTCAAATGCAGTGCTAAGTAGATATGGTTACAGTAATTAAATAAACATTGTGGCCCAAAAGGCCTATTCATGCACTGTACTGTTCTATGTTGTGTGAGCTTCAGTGGAAATGGTTGTTTATGGCCACTGCCACGACCATTTCAGGTTGGTGTTAGGATCCTGGCTACAGTAGGGGCAGTACATTGGCGCAGCGGTAGAGTTACTACCTTACAGCGCCAGAGACCTGGGTTCAATCCTGATCACAGGTGCTGTCAGTACAGTTTGGACATGCTGTCTATACACTCCCTGTGACTGCATGGATTTTGCTATGGTTTCCTCCCACACTCCAAAGACATACAGGTTTGTTAGTTTGTTGACTTACAAACAAAAATTGTAAATTGTCCCTAATGTGTAGGATAGTGCTAGTGTACGGGGTGATCACTAGTCAGTGTGGATTCGGTGGGCCGAAGGGCCTGATTCCATCTAGTATCTCTAAACTAATCTAAAAGTGTAATTTCTTGACCAAGTAGCATTAAAACTACTCATAAATGACCAAGAGCACTTACCTCCTCCAGGCAGGATATCTCGCTCAAACAGACACAGCTTGTAACCATGCTGATTCTCTAACATGCTAGGAAGCAGTTCCAGGGCAAACCTCTCCTCAGTAATAAAATAGCCATCACTCTTAACATCATCTCCTGATGAACAAGAACTTGCATACGAAACAAAGGCGTCAAATTCTTTCCCATCTTGTCAAAGGAAATGAGTGATGGAGGCAAGAGAAAAATGCAAAATTATTTCAGACCATTTTGAACGACAGATTACAAACAGGAAAATATATATTGCACATTCTTTCATAAAGACACAGGGTAATTTAACGGCTCTGCATTTCTGGAGAATATGGATAGGTGATGTTTTGGGTCAGGGCCCTTCTTTAGTCTGACTCTAAACATCACCTATCCTTATTCTCTAGAGATGCTGAGAAGGGTCCCATCCCAAAACATCACCCATCCATGCTCTCCAGAGATGCTGCCTGGTCTGCTGCGTTACTCCAGCATCTTGTGTCTTTTTTTTGTAAACCAGAATTCCTTGTTTTAACTTTATACATTTCTATAAAGTTCATGTAAAGGTTATACTTTTAAATTTACACATATTATGAATGAAATTACATATGGAAAGTAATGGAAATCCGATGGTAACACACCACTTGTCTATCAAATTCTCAGTTCACCACACAGCCACTGTGTATTGTGTTTACAGGCCTGTTATGCTGCAACAAGTAAGAATTTCATTGTTTCATTGTTGGTACATATGGCAATTAAACACTCTTGACTTAACTCTCTTGACTCAACCCCTCCCCAGATACCACCACCAGGAACAATTTACAGTGGTAAATTCACTGACAAAACTGCACATCTTTGGGATACAGGAGGAAACCAGTATCCTTGGGGAAACAATCATGGAAAGAACCTGCAAACTCCACATAAAACTCCAACACCAGAGCTGCTGGGACTGTGAAGGATCAGCACCACTGAGTTATATCAAGTTTATTGTCATATGCAGAAGTTAAGTGAGGTTCTGGTACAATGAAAATCTTGCTGCACAACTGTGCCATATTCCATGTTTCAGGATCTTTGAAAATATGGAGTCACAAGAGGCTGCTATTGGAAATTTGAGCAAAAAGCAATGAGGAATATAATGGGTCTGGCAGCACCCTTCTTCAGACTGATGAAATATAGGCTTAAAATACAGACATAAAAATATAATATGCTTTATTTAAGCACATAACTGTAAACATGATAACGTCCAAATGGAGTTGAATTCCATCATACTTAGGAACCTGTAATTGATCTCACCTCCAATAGTTTCATCCTTTGAGTAATAATGTCGGTAAAGGAGAACAATTTCAATCCAAAATGTATATATTCCAACACATCCAGAAACAATCGCCATGAATATTAGTGATGTAGATATAGTTATCACTTTTATTTGAAAGATGGTAGACACTGAAATTGTAAAATCAGATTGCAGGAATATCAATATTTTATTGCATGCAAGGATTGAGTTTCCTTAATTTTTTTTAAGCATTTTTTTATATGAAGGTGATATCATTGTTTTCAAGGAGACTCAAGGAACTGCAGATGCTGGAATCTTGAGCAAAACAGAAAGTTACTCTCATCATCAGCCATTGAGTGGGATTTCCTATTTTGCACTCCTGTTTGCCAGTTCAAAACATCATTAAGCTCAACTGGTAGAGATGCATCATTGCCAGAGATCTCCTCTGGTTTGGTTTGTCGCCCATAATGGGATTCAGGTAATTGTGGCATCCCTGCCACAATTGCTTGGCATCTACTAGAATAAACTGGACTCCAGTTTGTTTTGGAAATCTCTCTTGGCATTCCTGATAGCCCAGTTGGGATCACACTCCATAAGTTCATAATTTATATGAGCAGAATTGGGCCATTCAGTCAATCAAGTCTACTCCACCATTTAATCATGGCTGATGTATCTTTGTTTCTCAACCCCATTCTCCTGCCTTCTCCCCATAATCCCTGAAACTCTTACCAATCAAGAATCTCTCAATTTCTGCCTTGAAACTATCTATTGACTTGGCCTCTCTAGTCGTCCTTGGCAATGAATTCCACAGATGCACTATCCTCTCACTAAAGAAATTCCTCCTCATCTCCTTTCTAAAGGTACGTCCTTTTATTCTGAGAGTACGGTCTTGATTCCTAAACTCTCCCACTAGTGCACCTATTGTCTATTGTCTATAGTGGAAACACACAGTCTTCTTGTACAATGTGGGACTATCAATACATAAGATATTAGACTATTTATAAGTTATATATTAGATGCCCCTTTAATCATGTGTATGTTACACTTAATTTAAGGCTTCTTATAATCTTTAAAAAGTTCAAAGAAGAAAAGAAAAGGGCTCCCTATCTCTCAAGGTTCTTTCATGTGATAGGTAGCTTAGCCGACCTTGAATGCTTCACAGTTTCCTCATCCTCTTTGAGCAGACATCTGCAACAATGGCATCGTAAGAATGGCAAGATTCTGCCTCAAAGATTTAATAGGAACTGGAGGGATAATAGTTTCGCACAGATGGTGGTGGGTATATAAAACGAGCTCCGGAGAGGGTAGTTGAGGCAGGTAGTATTGCAATGTTTAAGGAACATTTGGACAGGTACATGGGTAGAACAGGTTTAGAGAGATATGGGCCAAACACAGGCAGGTGAAACTAGATGGGACATGTTGGCTGGTGTGGGCAAGTTAGGACCATTGTAGAAATGAGGAATGTCTGAAAAACATCCTAATGCAAAAGGTTGCCTATCCATCGGTCTGAAAAAGGGTCCAAACCCAAAACATCACTTATTCATGTTTTCCAGGATTGCTGCCTGACCAATTGTTACTCCAGCACATTGTGCCTTTTTTTTAAACTGTTGGAGCATTCTCTAACTATTGACCACTTACCTTTCTCTTTGAGCCTAATCACACCAGATGAATTTCCCTGGGAATTTTGTGAGAAGCAGGTGAAGGTGGTGTTAAAGTCTTCTTTGGTAACTTTTTTCAGGTTTGCTTCCCGAATGAATGTAAATCCTTCAGCTGTCTTTGTTAAGCTAAACAAGATACATACAAATAAGTTTAACTTACGTGAAACTTTATGACTAGATCCAGGATGTTTGGGCACTAAAACCTCTGAAATAGGCAGGCACATGCATAATAAAATTACAAAAAGGCACGAAAAAGGCATTTATTGACAAAAAAGGCATAAAAAGGCATTTATTTCCACCACCAAAATATGGTTAATAATGATAATTATAAAGGTATACTACATTAAATGACCAAAGTTGCCTGGTTGCACATAACCACCAGCATTTTCTCAAATTATCTGGTGTTAAACTATGCCATTTGTCAGACAGAATATGCTACAGTTGTGAAAAACTTCTTTCCACCCCAGCTGAGGTCACTGGTGCATACCTGAAACAAGCTACAAACTCTACATTCATGTGGATATCTTGTGCATTACAGCTACCTTTGAGAACTTTAGTATTTCTTCAAGATCTTTGTTAGCTAAAATCACCCTCTCACATTTTCCTTGTATGTCTTCACCTACATCGCCAGGAACTTTAAGTACAAAGTACAGCAAGTGAAGATGTAAACAACTGAGCAATAGTTCAGCTCTTTGACTTCTCCAATACTTCCAATGTCAAGAAATACTCCTTTGATGGTTGACCTGCCTCCAGTGTACCAATGACCACATTGGCAAAGCTAAGAAGAGGAATCAGAGCCTCTGGAAAGGTACTCTGAGAAGTTGAGGAGCAAGTTCTCAGCAAATGACTCTTCATCAGTGTGGAAGGGCTTGCAATAAATCACAAGCTACAAGAGGAAATACCCCCCCTCCTTGGACAATCGTCAGCTGACCAACGATCTGAACGAGTTCTACTGCCGTTTCGATAAACAGAAACTTAACCCTGGTAACCCCAACCAACACTTCACACCTACTCACAGCTTGACTCCAGTTTGAAAAGACTGGACCCTTCCCCACCTACTCCTCCCCAATCACCACTTCACACCTACTTAAGCATGACTCCAGTTTGCAAAGAATGGACCCTTTCCCACGCACCCAATCACCACTTAACACCCAATTACAGCCGGGTTTCGCCCTGGTGGTGTAAATCTTCTTGTAAGTTACATTAAAATGGCAAAAAAGGCTGATTTAGCCACTCAATATTGAAAAAGGCATTATCTTCCTGAAATCATCAAAAAAAGGCATGAAAAGGCACATGGCATTTATGGCAAAATCCTGGCTCTAGTTATGAGCAATGATATTCATAAAATAACAAAGGCAATAAAATAACAAAGAACAGACAATGCTCAGAAAAGTTTTTGAAGTTAATTTTATTACACTGACATATCAGTTTCACAAAGCTCAGTTTCATCATGATAAATCATCTCTTTGCCATTTTATTACATTGACAGTCAGTCAGTGTAATAAAATGGCAAGGAGATGAGTTATCATGATGAAACTGTGCTTTGTGAAATTGATTCAAAGTTAGCTTAATAATTATCTTAACCGACCCATTATTTTAAGGAACTAACATCCTTGCTAAAACTCCAGGCACAAGAACTCCTTATGATTGTATGAGAATATTCATTCCTAATAAGTGTCAGCATAATTAAATTTAGACACAAAGTACTGAAGTAACTGAATGGGCCAGGCAGCATCTCTGGAGAAAATGGATAGGTGACGTTTTAGGCCAGGGTGTGGTGAGGTGAAGGAAAGGAAGCTGGAAGAGAGCAAGAGCAGGGCAAAGCCTGGCAAGTAGTTGGTGGAAACAGGTGAGGGGGGTAAGGGGTTGTTAGGCAGATGGTTGGACAAAGGCAGAGCTGAAAAGACAGAAGGTGTGAGGGGAGAAAAGGATTGCAGTGTTGCAAATTGTGAAGCTAGAGGAAGGAATGTAGGTGGAATGAGAAGGAGAGGGGAGAAATAGGTGGGGCAAAGGGGAAAGGGGGGGAGGGCGGGCAATACCAGTGGGTTTGGTCATTACCTAAAAAAGAGGGAAAAGAAGGGGGTGGGTGGTAGTTACTCCAGTACTTTTTTTGTAAACCTGCATCTGCACTTTCTTGTTTCTACAATTACATTTAGTTTAGCTCAGTTTAGTTTAGTTTAGAGCTAAAGCAAGGAAACAGGCTCTTCAGCCCACCAGGTCCATGCTGATCATCGATCACCCATTCACACTAATTCTATGTTATCCCACCATCTCATGAATGAATATGAATGAATGAATGAATATGAATGAATGAATATGAATAGCCTTTATTGTCATTCAGACCTTTCGGTCTGAACGAAATTTCGTGCCTGCAGTCATACATATATAAAAATAACAAAACCACACAATAAACACAAAATTAACATCCACCACAGTGAGTTCACCAAACACCACCTCACTGTGGTGGAAGGCAAAAGTCTTAGAGTCTCTGTCTTCTTCCCTCCTTGTTCTCCCTCTGCGCTGAGGAGATCCAGGCCTCCGATGCTGCCGTCCACCAGGCCCCGGCCGAGCCTCCGAAACCAGGCCGCCGCCACCGCTGTCGCCGGAACACCGCCACAGGGCCCGCCGCCGGAACGTCGCTGGAGCACCGCAGCCCCGAAAGCCAGGTCACCGCTGGAGCACCACAGCCCCGAAAGCCAGGTCGCCGCTGGAACGTCGCTGGAGCACCGCAGCCCCGAAAGCCAGGTCGCTGCTGGAGCACCGCAGCTCCCGAAAGCCAGGTCACCGCTGGAGCACCGCATCCCCGAAAGCCAGGTCACCGCCGGAACGTCGCTGGAGCACCGCAGCCCCGAAAGCCAGGTCGCCGCTGGAGCACTGCAGCTCCCGAAAGCCAGGCCGCCGCTGGAGCACCACAGCTCCCGAAAGCCAGGCCGCCGCTGGAGCACCGCAGCTCCGAAATCAGGTCGCCGCTGGAGCACCGCAGCTCAGAGGGAGCCAGGTCGCCGCTGGAGCACCGCAGCTCCGAAGCCAGGTCGCTGCTGGAGCACCGCAGCTCAGAGGGAGCCAGGTCGCCGCTGGAGCACCGCCGTCGCTGGAAGCTGGAGGCCGCCAGCTCCGCCATTAGGGCCTCAGCACAGACGGAGACGGTGTCGGGGGACACGACAAGAAAAGTCGCATCCCCCCCGAAGGAAGAGACTAAAACCCCGTAGACGGACTGCAGGTGAGCTGCAGCTGCCAAGCAGCGCCGCCACTTCCGGAATCTGCTCCCCGCTCATTGGAGTTAATTAACCTACAGTTTTTACAGAGTTTAATTATGTTTCGGATGTTGAAGAGAACCGCAGCATTGGAGGAGTCCCACGGGGTCACAGGGAGAACATCCATACACCACATAGAAAGCACCCAAGATCAGGATCAAACCCAGGTCTTTGGCGCTGTGAGGATGCAGCTCTACCAGATGCATCACTGAAATTACCGATTAACTTTAAATAGATATTCTATTCCCAGTGAGTAAGGAGTAGCAAAGACCATTGATCCCCAGAATGCATGGGAACACAATGATCACCAGCACAGGTTATATTCAAAATCACCTGGAGTTAATGTGTACTGTAGATGAGTTTTATGTTAAAATTGATGGGCAGCTTGCAAGGGAACTGTGGACATAGAGTCTAAAGAAGAGTCTTGACCTAAAATGTCACCCATTCCTTCTCTTCAGAGATGCTGCCTGTCCCGCTGAATTACTCCAGCATTTTGGTCTCCTGGACAAATGCAAATGGTTTTGGCACATTGCACTCCAAGTCAAGATTGGGACAAAGTACATTCAAGTTGAATGTACATTTACACTTATGGATTAAAAGGCAGCACAGTAGCACAACTGGTAAAGTTGCTGCCTCACAGCGTCTGAGATCCAGGTTTCGATCCTGACCTCGGGTACTGCATGTGTGGAGTTTGCATGTTCTCCCTGTGAAGTTGTGGGTGTTCTGGTGTTCTGGTTTCTTCCCACATCCCAAAGATCTGCAGGTTTGTAAGTTAATTGGCCTCTGTGAATTACCCCTAGTGTGTAGGGAGTGTGTAGAACTAGTGTGCGAATGGGTGATCGATGGTCGGCGTGGACTCAGTGGGCCAAGAGCCTGTTTACATGCTGTATCTCTAAACTAAAACTGTTTAAAGTTGTTAAAACTTTGAAGTCATGGTATTGCATGATATTTAATATTTTATTTTGGAACCCCTTGATAATATCTTAAAACATTGTATATTGTATTATTTGAGAAGTTTGTACTTATTCTATTCTAATATGTGTTCAGTGTTTAGTAAAGCGGATTGAGCTGCTCAATGAACCTTGACTAACTTAACCTCACTGCACAGGTTAAGGCTGAACTCAGAGAATACAGTATGTATAAACGACACCTACCTACGTCATGGAAACAGTGCAAAGAACTAAATGAGAAATAGTAACCATAAATTTGGTCATGATTGGAAAATCTTACAGATAAACATGACAGAAATAGCACAACAGAAACTGTTGCAGAAGATTTTTATGACCTTTCGACTGTACAAACAACTTTGTAGATATTTAAATGTCAATGAATTTTAATTTTAAAACAGAGAAATATATTTTCAGAGCACTAATTCTAAATTAACGATCTATTTTCTTTCACATCTTTATCATCAGAAATGTACCAGATCTTGTGTGACCCTGCAATTACTTCATTATCCAATTCACCGTGGTCAGTTTCACTTTAACAATATCAGTGTTCTCTGGTTGCTATTTTTAGGAGCTCACCTTTTGGCATGGGCTTGGGTTTGGGGGAAATGGTAGTCTAGATGAGAGAAATATTAGAATTTTTTTTTAAAACTACAGATGCTGGAACTCTAACATAGAAATAGAGAAAATGGTGGAAATACTCATCAGGTCAGACCACATCTGTGGGAAGAGAAGCAGAGTTAACATTTCTGGTCAGATGAACCACATTCGACCTGATACATTGACCTTGTTTCATTTCTCACGGCCAGACCTGCTGAGTATTTTAAACATTTTCATTTTTTTGTTTTCATTTTCAAGAAATATTTACCTTTGCAACAACTTTAAAGCACTTGCAGCAGGTGTAGGAGACACAGTAATTATTTTGTCTCTAATAAGAATTTGGTTTATCACGAGGACCAGTCTACACCTACACCTCACCAAACTCCAGACTTTACTGGAGTTTACCTTGTACTAAGCGTTATTCATGTTATTCTCTTTATCATGTATCTGTTCAATGTGCATGGCTCGATTGTAATCATGCATTGTCTTTCCGCTGACTGGTTAGCACGCAACAAAAGCTTTTCACCGTACCTTGGTACACGTGACAATAAACCAAACTCAACTCAACCTCTACTTCTTTTTTATACTAAGCTTCAGGTTAAAAGACTCTTTAGTTAATTGATATTAATGATTATCTAGTCAAGGAGAATGCAGTGTTTGCCTCGCAGAAGACTGCTAAGGCCTGACACTGTGCCCCAGAAATCACTGGAATATGAACTTCCCCGGTGAAAGTACTATTATGTCATCCACTTTACAACTAAGGGGTTTAAAAATTTCCCCACCATCAGCAACAAAGTAAAAGCATTTAGCAAGCTTCAAGTAGGAAAAGACCCCCAAATGAATATTATTTTTATTCCCACACTCACAAAGTGACAGGGAGCACAGTTACCATAAGGACAAGAGGAAAACTGCTTTAGGATTTGACAACAAGCAATGTCCTTTGACATCGCCGCATAACAGATGCAGAAGGGGATAGGAAGAAATAGAACATAGACCAGTACAGCACAGGAAACGGCCCTTTGACCCACAAGGTTTGTGCCGAAAATGTTGCCAAGTTGAACCAACCTCATCTCCCTGCGCATGATCCTTATTCCTCTATACTGTGCACTTCCACGTGCCTTTCTAAAAACCCCTTAAACGCCACTATCATATCTGCCTCCACCAGCAACCCTGGCAATGCGTTCCAGGCACCCATCACTCTCTGTGTTAAAAAGTGCCCTGCATATCTCCATTAAACATTTCCTCCTCAATTCATAGCTATGCCCTCTAGTGTTGGACATTGCCAGTACTAGTTTGCCAATTCCCTTATAAATGAAGAATGGTGTATTTTATCATTTAATAAGTATACTGATTCTTAAAATCAAATGCAATCATGGCCGTTTATGGGATGGACATTGTTATTCCAGAAGTTCAAAAAGTGGTCTTTCCTCACAAATCACTCCTGGATGCCTGCTGTGAATTTGATGTCAGATATGCCTCAAATTACCTGTTACTCCATGCAACATTGTTTGGATCATTGCTAATCAACTCAATCCACATTGTTCTGAGGAATCTCTGCCTTTGGACTCTTCCAGCGTAAGCAAGTTTTAATGATACTTATCAACGGCTGGTATCATACTCTGAGGAAAGGTCAGGACCTAACCCCCCCCCTGTCTATTCCCAGTACAGATGCTGCCTGATATGCTGAGATTCTCAGGCACTTTTCTTTCCATCCAGGATGTTTACCAGCATGCTGCCTGGAGTAGAGGGGTTCAGCCTTAGGAAGAGGTTGGATAAATCTGGATTACTTTCTCTGCAACATCAGAGGTTGCTGGGAGACTTGATAGGACTATACTAAAGTATGAGAGGCATAGATAGAATAGGCAGTCAGTACCCTTTTCCCAGGGTGGAAATGTCCAACACTAGAGGGCATAGCTATAAAATGCGAGGGGGAATGTTTAATAGAGATGTGCAGGGCAGGTTTTTTACACAGAGTGGTGGGGGCCTGGAACGCATTGCCAGGGTGGTGGTGACGGAGGTAGATATGGAAGTGTTTGTTAATCTTTTGGAAAGGCACATGGAAGTGCAAGGAATAGAGGGATATTAAATGTACAGGCAGATGAGATCAGTTTAACTTGGTACAAACATTCAACACAGACCTGTGCTATCTTGTTCTATGTTCCTCAAACTCATGAACAGATCTTAGTTGTATTTGACACAGCTTATTCTTGACTTTTTGTTTTGACAATTTGTTTGTGTACAAGTTTATCCTTCCAAGATACTGCAAAGAACAGTCATCCTTCCCATTGAGAATCAAGTCTAAATAGAGTAAGCAATGAAAATTTTAGTAATCTAATAAATTAAAATAAGTTCCAGAGATTTAAAACTTACAGAACTTTTTCTTTCTGGATTCCTGTATTTTCCATCTCGCCTTCATTTATTAACCATTTTATAACAGGTGAAAAATTCCTTTCATAACCAAAATAAACTTGGCACATAAATTGCACAGAACTACCTGGAATAAAATATATAAATTATTAGAAATTGTATGGCAACTCAAATTTCACTACGCCAATTGGTTTACGTGACAATAAATGCCCTTTGTCCTTTGGTTGCCATTCTCAGAAGCCTTTAGAATAATGACTTTAAAATAAGTTAATTGTCCAATATGTCCTGTACAGGTGGCTCAGGGAGTTGGACTTTTATCAACTTACATCCCTCAACCGATTTAAATAGTCCACAGTGGCAGGAACAGCACACTGGGCAACCTTGGTCTCCAGATCTCTTTGCTGGGAGACCAGACTTCCCACCATTGATTCCATCTACATTTCATGCTGCCTTGGAAAAGCAGCCAACATAATGAAAGACTTGTCCTACTCCAGTCATTTCTGCCTTTCCTGCTCCCGTCTTGCAGAAGGTAAAAAGCTTGACAGCACACGCCAACAGACTCAGGAACACCTTCTTCCCTGATGTTAGCTTCTAAATGTTATTTCCATAAGCTCAGGTACTGTCCGATTCACCTCCACCCTATTGTGCACATTGGACTTTGTCTATAGATTTGATGCACTACAATGCTGAGAACTATATTCTGCCCTCTGATTCTTCCCCTTTGCTCCATCTAATATACTTGAGTTTGACTTGCTTGTGTTTATGTATAGTATTATCTGATCGGTTTGGATAGCATGCAAAACAAACATCGGGACACGTGACAATAATAAACCTAAATCAAAATTGTTCCCTTCAGTGCTGAATGGCTTAAGTTTCTTGTGAGGGAGCAACATTTCTCAATGCCAGGCTAAATATCCTTTATTCTTTAAAAACATACCATATAGACTGCACTCAGGAGAAATTTGTGAATCGTTCCAAGATAATGTAAACTGAAGATAGACACAAAAAGCTGGAGAAAGATACAAAATTGAATGCCTGTGATATTGCTATAATGTTATATATCAAGAACACTATGTGACCTTCCTGTCCACGAGGGTCAAGTGATTTAACACATACCGCCACACATGAGGTTCATGTTTAAAGATAAACTACAAGGGGCAATGAAGACCTTGGTCCTTCTTGGTGCGAAGACATGTAATGCAAAAGGTAAATCTGATCCCACAAAGGAACTACATTCTTCCTAAGAATCCCAAATCTCCTCAAGGTATGTCTGCTTTGAAGTTCTCATCCTCTCTCCGACGAGAATTCTACATATTTTATTTGGGGGGGGGGGGGTCCAGCATCTGCAGTTCCTTCCTACACATTTTGTGTGTTCCACTGCGGAATCTCCTCAAGGTACGTCTACTTTGAAGAAGTTCTCCTCCTCTCCCTGACGAGAGTTATGCAGAGTCTGAAGAAGGGTCTTGCCCTGAAACATGACCCATTCCTTTTCTGCAGAGATACTGCCTGACCCGTTGAGTTAATCCAGCATTTTGCGTCTATCAACATTTTCGTTCCAGGAAGATCACTAATTCCTCCAGATGTCTGCTGCTCCCACTGGTAGTGCTTGGTTATGGAGTTTAAAGTGTTATCCACTTTACTTTTGAAACGTAAATTTTTGCTGACTTACCAAGCACGACTTCGATTGTTTTTACTCCATGTGGGTCAAGGGTAATTGGAGGTTTGTTTGTGTCAGCAACTGAAAGGAATATGAGTATGTTTAGTTTAGTTTGGTTTAGTTTAGTTTAAAGAAACAGTGCAGAAACAGGCCCTTCGCCCCCTAGACTCCGCACCGATCCGCGATCCCGCGCATTAACAGCACCCTATACACACCTACGCACACTAGGGACAATTTACAATTATACCAAGCCAACTAACCTACAAACCTGTATGTCTTTGGAGTGTGGGAGGAAACTGAAGATTCCAGAGAAAACCCACATGGGTCACAGGGAGAACGTATAAACTCCGTACAGTCAAGCACTCGTAGTCAGGATCAAACCTGGATTTCATGCGCTGTAAGGCAGCAACTCTACCGCTGCGCCACCGTACTGCCCTTGACAATAATGTTGTAAAATAATATGACATACAGCATGGAAATAAGCCCTTTGGCCCATCAATCCACACCAACCATCCATCACCCGTTCACACTAGTTCAATGTGATCTTATTTTCTCATCCACTCCCCACACACTCAGGGTAATTCACAGAGGCCAATTAAAGTACAAGCTTGCATGTCTTTGGGATGTGGGAGGAAATGGAGCACTCAGGGGAAATCCACGCAGTCACAGGGAGAAAGTGCATACACTACACAGATAGCGCCCACGCGAACCTGGGTTTCTGGTGCTGGGGGTTTAGCTTAGTTTAGTTTAGTTTAGTCTAGTCTATTGTCACATGTACTGAGATGATCTTATAGAAACTTACAAAATTCTTAAGGGGTTGGACAGGCTAGATGCAGGAAGATTGTTCCCGATGTTGGGGAGGTCCAGGACAAGGGGTCACAGCTTAAGGATAAGGGGAAAATCCTTTAGGACCGAGATGAGAAGATCTTTTTTCACACACAGAGTGGTGAGTCTGTGGAATTCTCTGCCACAGAAGGTAGTTGAGGCCAGTTCATTGGCTATATTTAAGAGGGAGTTAGATGTGGCCCTTGTGGCTAAGGGGATCAGAGGGTATGGAGAGAAGGCAGGTACGGGATACTGAGTTGGATGATCAGCCATGATCATATTGAATGGCGGTGCAGGCTCGAAGGGACGAATGGCCTACTCCTGCACCTAATTTCTATGTTTCTATGTTTCTAAAAGCTTTTTGTTGCGTGCTATCCAATCTTCGGAAAGACTATATATGTTTACAATTGAGTCGTCCACAGCGATAGATACTGGATAATGGGAATAACTTTTAGTGCAAGATAATAGTCCAGGAAAGTCTGGTTAAAGATAGTCCAATGTGGTAGATGGTAGATCAGGACTGCTTGATAGGATGGTTCAGTTGCCTGATAACAGCTGGGAAGAAAAAGGAACAGCAACTTCACCAACAGCTCCACTGTGCTGCCCTTGGTCTGTTTTATTTGATGAACTGAATAATGATTGACCTAGGCCCAGCTCATTGTGAGGTCTTAAACTTTATACCTGCTTGGAAAAGGTGCAGCACAAAGGTCTTGGTATTTTTTCTCCTCTCCTATCTTCATGATTCCTACTCAAAGAATGAAGAAGAGTCTATTATTCTGCACATAAGGCAATCTAAAGGATTACCTAAGGAAAGGCTTTTTTTTAAACATGCGCTATAAAACGGCGGTGCCCTAAAGTTAAAAAAAATTCTTTAAGTTTACAAAGAAAGTCCTTAACAAAGCAATTCAAGATAATCAGTACATTTTTCCACTTACCTATAACATTCACAGGAAATGTCCTTTTCACAAGCCATGGGATTTTATTTTCAAAGAATTTAAATTTACACGTATAATTGCCAGAATCTTCTTTATATACAGAATTTAAATAAATTTGGTCACTTCTTATCTTGAGAGAAATTCGTGCAAGATATTCTTCAACTAATTTCCCGTTCTGAAAGAAATTAAAGCCAATGGTTAAGTTGCCAAAGCCATGGTGTCAGAGCTCAATATGACATTGTGTCAGTGATCAGAGTTGGGGGAAGTGCTTGGAGTGCATCTTCCTGACATAACCTAAAATATTTCACTGACTAAATACCATCAGTCTCTCGTAATATTGCTCTTCTACAATTTACATCTCAAATAGCTATTTTGATTTTTTATATCAATTTTACTGAAGAAGGGTCTCGACCCGAAACGTCAACCATTCCTTCTCTCTAGAGATGTTGCCTGTCCCCCTGAGTTACTCCAGGTTTTTGTGTCTATCTTCGGTTTCAACCAGCATCTGCAGTTCCTCTTTACACATTTACTGTCAGTTATATTGTGGCCTGGTATTACCTCAGGCTATTTGGGTTTGGAAAGTGCAGTGGAAGTTTGTTTTATGTTTCCAAGTACATTTTTCAAAACCCCATTGTAAATTAAGACAAGTGGCTCTCCACCACACAATTGGCATTTTAAAATGAAACTTCAATTGCCTGTTGCGTTAATTCTTATAACGAGCACAGCAAACTGCACTTGGAAAAATTAACAATGGCATGAAGCATTTAGTTTTGTTTAGTTTTGTTTAGAGATAAAATTATCCCTTTGGCTCACCAAGTCCGTGCTGACCTGTGAATTCCGCACATTAAGACTATCCTACACACACTAGGGCCAATTTACAATTTTACCAAGGCAATTAACTTACAAATCTGTACATCTTTGGAGTGTGGGCGGAAACCGGAGCTCGTAGAGAAAACCCACACAGGTCACAGGAAGGACGTACAAACTCTTTTAAATGCTGTTTTCTTTATTCATAGAGTCTTACAGCATGAATACAGGCCCTTCGGCCCACCGCGTCCACACTGACCAGTGATCATCCTGTATACTAGCACTATCCTACACATTAAGGATTATTTACAATTTTTTTTCACCAAAGCCAATTAACCTACAAACCTGTACATCTTTGGAGTGTGGGAGGAAACCGGAGCGTCCAGGAAAACCAACACAGTCAAGGGAGAACATACAAACTCCATAAAGACAGCACCCGTAGTCAGGATCGAACCCGGATCTCTGGCACTGTAAAGCAGCAACTCTACCACTTTAGAGGGATATGGGCACTGTGTGTCCGTTGATGCTGAAAGGCAGATTAATTAACTCCACTAACCTTTCATACCTAATCAAACTAATCCCATTTTGAATTACCAGCAACATCTGCCTCACTAAGTGAATGTACATCCATCTTATGTTCTCAACTCTACTTTTCAATTTTACTCTATTTGGCTTCCATTTTAATTTCTCTCATTCTTGCCCCTACAATCCCCAAATGTTCCATGTAATAATCGATAATTGGAACAGATCTCGTAATTCCACTATTTCAGATGCAAAACTCTTAGAAACATAGAACCATACAGCATGGAAACAGGCCCTTCGGCCCAACTTCCCCATGCCGACCAAGAAATCCCATCTACGATTGTCTCACTAGCCGGGGTGGAAGATTGCAACCTTCACGTGGTCCGCCCTGTTTCGACTAATGCAATCAACTTGACGTGCACAAACAGAAGATCAAATAGAACAAGTTGTCCCACAACTTTAGGCTGTGCACGCCACACGAAAGAAGAAGAAGTTTCACTAGCCCATGTTTGGCCCATATCCCTCTAAACTTTTTCTATCCATGTACCTATCCAAATGTCTTTAAATGTTGCTATAGTACCTGCATCAACTACTTCTGTTAGCAGCTTGTTCCACATACCCAGCACCCTCTGTGTGAAAAGTAGCCCCTCGGGTATTAAATCTTTGCTCTCACCTTAAACTTATGTCCTCAGGTTCTTGCTTCCTCTACTCTGCATAAAAGACTCAATCACGCTATCTATTCACCTCATGATTTTATACACTTACCTGATACCACTCTACAGGAGACCTTGCTAAAGTATTGAAGTGTTGAATTCCTGGACATGATATCTTATTTGCTGTTTGCTGAATTAGAAAAACCTCACAACGTTGAGTGTTTTCACACCCTGTTTGGTTCAGCTTTTCGACACGTAGCACAGCCACCTTAAG
This sequence comes from Raja brachyura, assembly GCA_963514005.1. The sequence continues at coordinate 75,070,289 of OY740786.1, forward strand.
ACAAAGTCCACCATATCTGTTTATCATCTTGTTGAACTTATATCTGTCAGAACAAATTGTAATGTTGACATTATTGTCATTTTCCATTTGGTCACTAAATTAACTGCAAAAACTTAAAGATTCTTCAGTGCCTGGAGAGGTGCACTGTTCATAAATATTAAATCTGTTTCCCTCTCCTCAGCTACTGTCTCCAGTATTTCCAGCATCTTCTGGTCTTATTGTGAACTTGAGTGTTTGTGGAAATCTGCATTTTCAGAGCACATAACTCGATAAAGGATTTCCCCCCATAAAACACTGTTTTCACGTTTATAGGGTTTATTAATATTGGAATTCACAATTGCACCTCTACCTTCACATGAAAAAAACAGGTCGCAAAATTCTTTCTCCTGCATTGCTACTCCAAACATTTAAAGTCATAGGGTCAGAGTCATACGGCGTGGAATCAGGCCCTTCGGCCCAACTTGCCCACGCCAACCAACATGCCCCATCTACACTAGTCCCACCAGCCTGCTTTTCGCCCATATCCCTCTAAACCTTTTCTATTCATGTGCCTGTCCAAAGTTCTTTAATACTAAATTAAACTTAGTATTTATCTCCCGCAGTATATAATCGTACCTCATGCTCAGAAAATCTAAGTAATAGATAATCAAACAATAAGTGAACGGTTGAGCGTTAGACAGTTTAGTATTCAAATTTGTTCATCTACCTGAGGAAACAGAGGTAAGTGCCAGAATCAGATGAGCGGATTGATGAAGATGAAAATATTTTTCCATTCGGACTAATAACTTCATTCCAGCCCTTAATTTGTTGAACACAACTTTCATTGCCTTGTCTGTACCATAACAATAGATCATTTGAATACTTTATGGAATTGTTATCAGTGAGATTATTTAGCTCACACGTCATTTCAAAAGGATCTCCTGCAAATGCATAGTAGTACTCCCGTGGTGCACCATTGAAACAATCTAGAGAAATAAAAAATTGAAAACAAATTATAATAGTGTAGCCATTCCGTATAATTATGTACAATGGTGAAGGATTAATAAAAGCCCTCAATGACGTATTTTAGACATATTAGATTAATTCCTACTTGCTGTACAAGACAGTCAGCCCTAAGACTTCCATATAACAAATAACAAAGTACTGGAGGAACTCAGCAGGTCAGGCAGCAGCTGGAGAGGGAATGGTCAGTTAACATTTAAGGTTGGAACCCTTCTTCAGACCTCTTGTGTCTGAAGATAGGTCCTGATCTGCATATCTATTGTCGTCTGTCTATTCCTTCCACAGGTGCTGCCTGACCTGTTGAGTTCCTCTGGTAGTTAGTATTTTGCTAATGATTTCAGCATTTGCATTTTTATGTCTTCAGAATATGGAACGCTTTATTAAAAACAGCAGAAAGCAGATCCACTATACTTCCAATGTTTACAAAAAATATTTGAAATACTATCACTTGAAGGCAATAATTTAAATTTGAGGACATACCTTACAGAATGTTTTTTTGCAAAATATTCCAGCATCCACAGTTCATTGTATCTCTGATGACTTTTATATACAGTATTACTTGAAGCAAGCATTCCAACCAGTTTATTCAGTATTATGCGTAAGATGCACAACATTTTAGGGAAAGTCACTCTAATTATCTCTTGTGTACTCAACCAAAGTTACTTCACTGAAATTAGTTACCCACCACATGAAGAAAATGCACTGATGATTTGAACTGTCAACATTGTTTCCTTTCCACACAAGAAGATGCCATTTTTTATTATATTCAGATGTCATTATTCATATTCTCCGCTTACGTAGAAACACCTTTTTATCTGATCCCAGAGAAACTGAGATTTCTAAATTATTTCTTAAAATTTCCAATGATCTAATCTAGTCCCAGGAAGCCAACTGTTCCATGAAGTCACCCAGAACAGATGGAGAAGAAATTTCCTCTTCGAGGCGAAGTCTAATTTTTCCCTTGGATTAGTTTAGTTTAGTTTAGAGATACTGCATGGAAACAGGCCCTTCAGCCCACCGTGCCCGCACAGAAAAACGATCCCAGCATATCAACACTATCCAACACACACTAGGGGCAAGTTACAGTTATACCAAGCCAATTAATCTACAAACCTGTACGTCTTTGGTGTATGGGCGGAAAGTGAATATCTCGGGGAAAACCCACATGGTCACAGGGAAAACATACAAACTCCATATAAACAGCACCCGTAGTCGAGATCCAACCCAGGTCTCTGACACTGCAACGCTGTTATGCCCCTGTCCCACTTAGGAAACCTGAACGGAAACTTCTGGAGACTTTGTGCCCCACCCAAGGTTTCCGTGCAGTTCCCAGAGGTTCCCGGAGGTTTTTGTCAGGTTCCTGGAGGTTCCCGGAGCTTTTTTCAATTTTTTGAAATAATCGCCGGAACATAGAAGAAGCGGAAACCACTTTCGACCATTAGGGAGACTGACAAAAACCTCCGGGAACCTCCGGGAACCGCACGAAAACCTTGGGTGGGGCACAAAGTCTCCAGAGGTTTCTGTTCAGGTTTCCTAAGTGGGACAGGGGCATAAGGCAGCATCTTTACTGCTGCGCCACCGTACTGGGCCTGTGGTGGATACATTTTACTGACGATCACCGTTTGAACCAATCATCATGGAAAAGAAGAAGGACATTGACAAATTTTTGAGGCCACTCAAAATTTTCGTGGATTTAGGAAAGATCCACGAAATCCTCTTGTTTGACAGGTTGCAGACTCTTGTGAGCTCAAAAGAGACCATGTACACCTCTGTTCTTATATTTGTCATGTGGCAAAACTCACAACCATTGTGAACAACAGAATGGACCATATGACTGAGTAAAGAGATTAAGATTTTATTGGATAGGATTTTATAGCGTAGAAAGCATTTTATCAGGATGCATCACAGCATGGTTTGGGAACAGCTCCATCTAAAACTGCAAGAAAATGTAGGGAATTGTGGACGCGGCCCAATCCATCACGCAAACCAACCTCCCTTCTATTGGCTCCATCTGCACTTCACTCTGACTCGATAAGGCCACCAGCATAATCAAGGACAAGTTTCACCCCGGATACAGAAGTACAGAAGTACTGAAGTGTGAAAACACACACTTCAAGATTCAAGGACAGTTCTTCCCCAGCTGTTATCAGGTAACTCAACCATTCTATCACAAACTAGAAAGTGGTCCTGAGCTACCATCTACCTCATTGGAGACCCTTTGACTATCTTTAATTGGACTTCATCTGGTATTAATTTTGCATTAAATGTTATTCCCTTTATCCTATAACTGTATATTGTGGACATCTTGATTGTAATCACATTTAGTCACTCCGCTGACTGTATAGCATGCAGAAGAAAAGCTTTTCACTGTACCTTTGTATACCTGACAATAAACTAAACTAAAATAAACTAAGGAAGAAGGCTGGAATTCTCTGCTCTTGCGGATGGTGGAAGCTGGATCATCTAAAGTGTTCAAAGTGGAGGTGGATGAGTATTTGACAGATTGAGGAATAGAGATGCATAGAGAAATGGCACAGAGATGTGGAAAAGTAGCTGCTCCTGATCAAGATGGTGCAGAACTTCAGGCTTCTGTACCTCCCCAACAGTAGCAGCGAGAAGAGAGCATGGCTTGGGTTGTGGAAATCTTTGATGATAGAGGTTGCATTATTGAGGTAGCACCTTATGTAGATATCTTTGTCAATGAGGAGGCCTATGCCTATGATGGGCTGGACTGATGGGCTCCATTGGTCTCAGCAACATCTTATGTTCCTGGGCATCGGAAATGCTGTACCAGGCCATGATGCAACCAGTCAGGATACTTTCCAAGGCATGTCTATAGAGGTTAGTTGAACTATTTGGAAAGCGGTTAGGGAGAGGTGAGCGTAGTGGCCATTTGGCCTGTTTTGCATGTCATTGAGGATGGCATGTGCCTTTAAATATTAGACTGCCCGTTATATTGTGGGTGGGATTTATGACGTGTTTTTGGGCGTGTTTGGAGCTAAGATGCTTGTGCAGAAGTTTCGTTTTTAGTGTAGTTTGAAGAGCGCAGGAAGAAGGTTAACCCTTCGACCATGCGAGCCACATGCAAGCCATGCGAGATCATGTGAGTTTTAAAGGAGTTCATACCAGTGTTACGGAGACACGAGGAGTTTTCTAATATTTAAAGTAATAAGCTGGAGTTTGATGAAGATTGCAAGAACTTCGGAAGAAGTTTGGAGGGTACACAAAAGGCTGGAGAAACTCAGCGGGTGCAGCAGCATCTAAGGAGCGAAGGAGATAGGCGACGTTTCCGGTCGAGACCCTTCTTCAGAAGTTTGGATGTAGTTTACCATTTTCTATCAACAATAAAGCTTTTATTAATCAAAGGACTGTGTTTTTGAAGACTTACAGGGGCTTGCAAAAGTTTTCATACCCCTTGAACTTTCCCACATTTTGTCACGTTACAACCACAAACGTAAATATATTTTATTGGGATTTTATGTCATAGACCAACACAAAGTGGCGCATAATTGTGAAGTGGAAGGAAAATGATACATGCTTTTCAAATTTTTTTACAAATAAAAAACTGAAAAGTGTGGCGTGCAAAAGTATGCAGCCACCTTTACTCTGATACCCCTAAATAAAATTCAGTGCAACCAATTGCCTTCAGAAGTCACCTAATTAATAAATAGAGTCCAATTGTGTGTAATCTAATCTCAGTATAAATACAGCTGTTCTGTGAAGGCCTCAGAGGTTTGTTAGAGAACATTAGTGAACAAATAGCACCATGATGCCCAAGGAACACACCAGACAGGTCAGGGATAAAGTTGTGGAGAAGTTTAAAGCAGGGTTAGGTTATAAAAAATATCCGAAGCTTTGAACATCTCATGGAGCACTGTTCAATCCATCATCCGAAAATGGAAAGAGTATGGCACAACTGTAAACCTACCAAGACATGACCGTCCATCTAAACTGACAGGCCGGGCAAGGAGAGCATTGATCAGAGAAGCAGCCAAGAGGCCCATGGTAACTCTGGAGGAGCTGCAGAGATCCACAGCTCAGGTGGGAGAATCTGTCCATAGGACAACTATTAGTCGTGCACTCCACAAATCGGGCCTTTATGGAAGAGTGGCAAGAAGAAAGCCATTGTTGAAACAAAGCCATAAGAAGTCCTGTTTGCAGTTTGCCACAAGCCATGTGGGGGACACAACAAACATGTGAAGGAAGGTGCTCTGGTCTGATGAGACCAAAATTGAAGTTTTTGGCCTAAATGCAAAACGCTATGTGTGGCGGAAAACTAACACTGCACGTCACCCTGAACACACCATCCGCACTGTGAAACATGGTGGTGGCAGCATCATGTTGTGGGGATGCTTTTCTTCAGCAGGGACAGGGAAGCTGGTCAGAGTTGATGGGAAGATGGATGGAGCCAAATACAGGGCAATCTTGGAAGAAAACCTGTTAGTCTGCAAAAGACTTGAGACTGGGGCGGAGGTTCACCTTCCAGCAGGACAACGACCCTAAACATTCAGCCAGAGCTACAATGGAATGGTTTAGATCAAAGCATATTCATGTGTTAGAATGGCCCAGTCAAAGTCCAGACCTAAATCCAATTGAGAATCTCTGGCAAGACTTGAGAATTGCTGTTCACAGATGCTCTCCATCCAATCTGACTGAGCTTGAGCTGTTTTGCAAAGAAGAATGGGCAACAATTTCTAGATGTGCAAAGCTGGTATAGACATACCCCAAAAGACTTGCAGCTGTAATTGCAAGATATCAAAGATATTCCTGCTCATCCATTTAGCGGCTAGGGAGTTCGTTATGAAAATCTGCCGCTACATTAAGTCGAAGGGAACCTCCGGCAGGGGGGTTAAATACCAGTCCCAGAGAGAGGGACATAAGATTAAGTTGAACGAGACCTTTGTCACTGGAATGATACAAGTCCCAAAGATTGGGACAGAAAATTGACTAAGATTCTTGGAGAGGTTTTGGCCAGTAGAAAGTGGTTCCAGGAGGAACTGAAGAAAATAGATCTCGGCCAGAAGATGCCATGAGGTCTATTGACAGCATCGAGACTTATCTGAAGACGTATCACAGGATTTGTGAGTACATATCTATTGTATTTCTTTGTATTTGTAGCAGCAAGCTTTAATTTCAATAGTTTCATGAAAACGGCAGAGAAGTGGTTATCTGAAATTATGTCACAACTTATAAGTTTAGTAGCTGGAAGTGCGAAGCAACAAGGTGCCAGAATGGAAGATGAAATTACACGATGAGATAATATCTCCAATATATCTTCACGAGGATCAAGACATAAATCTGGTTCTTCAGCCTGTTCGGTTTTGAGGGCTTCTGCTCAATTGGGAGTTAAAGCAGAATTAGCTGCGCTCTCAATAGAAGCGGATACCATGAAAAAAAAACATGAGATCGAACGGGATCAAAAAGTCATGAGACGACATAGAAATGAAGAGATGACGCAACAACAAGATGCGACAAGAAGATGAGATGAGGCAACGTAAGGAAAAACTGGAATTAGATACAAAGATGACGGTGGCCAAAGCAAAGAAAGTGAGGGACAAGATGCAGCTCTAGATGGTCAAAGACGATGAGCTCTAAACCAAGAGGAAAAACTGCTCAGAGTGAATTGGCAGTTGGATCGATTCCACAGTCAAGGTGCACCAGATACCTTGGCTCGGAAAACCCATTGGAACAGAGTAAGATGGGTAAAAGACCATCTCAGCAAATGAGTGCTAGATCGAAACCAACTACCATTGGAGCGTGTGTGGATGCTCGAGACAGACCGACAGCAGACCACGCTTTTCCGAGGCCTGGTATACGGGCTCGAGCAACCAGTTTGAATCACAAAGGCCTGTTTATCAACCAGTAGATCCAAGCCAACGATATCAGGATGGGTTATTAGCATTGGTGAAAAATCAAACTGAATTTATAGCTCGACAAAATACCTCTCTCATTCTGCTACTGGCAGAAATTCCTACGTGTGGTGGAGATCCTTTGCAGTATGAAGCTTTCGTAAAGGCATTTAGAGAAATATTAGAAACGAAAGTTATGGATGAAAAAGAGCGCTTACGATTTCTGGTGAAGTATACAAGTGGAAGTGTGAAAGAGCTTGTGGAAAGTTGTCAGAAAGAGCAAGGCAACCAAGGCTATAAAAAGGCGAGAAGATTACTTAAAAATATATATTTTTATTAGAAGTCATGTACAGTAGTATAAACCAAGCATAACATAATACATTTCATGTACAGCTTCTTGTTTTAAAATCTAATAATAGAAAAGTAGCAGAAGCAAGAAAAAGAGAGAAAGAGAAAGTTAGGTAAGGTAGTGATATTGACAGGTCGTGAAAAAGCAGAGAGAAAGAGCCCATTTAGATGTAAAGCACGAGAAAGAGAGAAAAAGTTAAAAACAAAAACAAAGGAAAAATAAAAAGAAGATATAAAGAAAATAAAAGGGATATACCTGCTTCGTATCTTTACACACCCCTCACCCGGTTCTGAAACAGTTTATTTCCAGGGTTATGTTGCACCATATGCTTGTAATAAGTTGATAAAGGGAGACCATATCTTTAAGAATTGGTCTGATTTGCCTGCTAGGACGAATCTCATATCTTCGAGGTGTAACATTTCAGACATACTTGAAATCCATATTTTAAGCGTTGGTGTGGGTGCATTTTTCCAGAATTTTAGTATAGTTTTTTTGCCGTTATTAAGCCATAGTTAAGGAAACTCTTTTAGAACGAAGTCAGCTCAAAGTCGACTTCTATTGTTCCAAAGATAATCAGTTCTGCATTGGGGTTCAATTTTATTTTAAATAATTTTGTGAAAATTTCAAAAATTTAATTCCAAAATTTATGGAGTTTTATGCAGGAGACAAAGGAGTGTGCTATGGTTGCATCTTGAGATAAGTATTTATCACAGATAGGAGAAACATTTGGAATTTTTTTATTCAGTTTAGTTTTCGAGTAATATAATCTTTGTAAAATTTTTAATTGAATTAAGGCATGTCTTAATTGATCGAGCATTTGTGTACATATAGCAAATATTTATCCCATCTGTGTTTCGAGACTTTTATAGATAGTTTTTGTTCCCAATCTCTTCTAATTGCATCAGACGATAGGCGAGAAGATTACTTAAACAACGTTTTGGTGATGAACAGAGAATTGCTAACACTTACATGGAAAAGGCCCATGCTGAAAAAAAAATCAAACCGGAAGATGGGGAGGCATTGAGTGATTATGCAATATTTCAGAGAAATTGTTGCAGCTCGATGAGAAATCTCGGCCATATGGAAGAAATGAATCTTCCAAGTAATACTTGAATCATCTTTAACAAACTGCCCACAAGACTGAGAGAAAAGTGGAGAGATGAAGCAGGCAAAATTAGAAATTAAAAGAACCAAGTAGCCAGGCTACCAGACCTGGTGGAATTCTTGGACAGGGAAGTACGGAACATGTTAGAACCACACTGGACTATTGAAGATTACAAACCAATTGCAACTAACAAAGGTTCTACCTTTACCAAAATTGAAGAAATATCTGAACCTATGAGAAATATTTTTGCTATCACAACAGATGGAAGAAAAATAAATGTGTCTACTAGCAAGCAAATAGTGTTTTGTTTGTTATGTGATTAAGTTGGTCACGCCATAAGATGGTGTCGAAGATTCAAGATGAAAGAATATGAAAAGATGGATTTCTTGAAGGAGAAGGGAATCTGTTTTGAATGTTTGAAAAAAGGACATATGGTGTGAGAATGTAAGAGTCCTATAATTTGTTATGAGTGCAAGCAATATCATCCTGAAGCACTTCACACTGAAGAAGAGCAACCAGAGCATTGGGACGAAGAAGAACTGGAACAAACAGATAATGAAATACCAGGGCAAATAGAAGAAGATGAACCGGAGCAAACGGAACAGAATAAGAAATCAACTAAAAGAGATGCTATCACCTCGCCTCAAGTAACTGCTCATATTGGCCAGGGTAGAAGCTTGTACGTTTTCTTTCTTACCAGTACAGGTAAGGAACAGCAAGATGAATGCAGTATGCTTTTCTGGATCATGGAAGTTCGACTACCTTTTGCACAGAAAACCTGACGAGAAGATTGAATATCACAGGAGAAGAGACTAAGATTTGATTACGTACCATGACTAAAGAAAAAGAGGGCATGAGTCATTATGTTACAAGTATGGAGATATCCAGTTTGGACGAAGGTCATTTCATATCGATATCTGAAGTGTTTACGCCTGTTGGTCATCAAAATATACCAAGACATGAAGACTTGAAGCAATGGCCTTACCTGAAAGATGTCAAGATATCTCAAATAAATTCTAGTGTTGATCTACTTATCGGAATGAATGTTTTGAAGGCTTTGGAACCTATACAGATTGTTAGGAGCCAAGGTGATGGACTGTATGCTGTGAAAACCCGACTTGGATGGGTTATCTATGGCTCCTTGAAAAGGGACCACGAAATCGGAAATCGGAACTGTCCTGCCATTGCTGTTAATCAAATGTCTATTAATGAATTAGAAAAGCCGGTGATGAAGCCATACAATCATGACTCTAATGAAAGTACCAGCAAGGAATCTGAGGAGATGTCCAAAGAAGAGTTGAAGTTCATGGATATTAAGAACTACTCTGTGTAAACTGACGAACACTGTTTTGTGGACTTACCTTTAAGCAAGAAAGTGTTAGTCTGCCGAATAATCGTCGTAAGATAGAGCAACGTACCCAGACTTTGAAATGCAAGTTTGACGAGAATACTAAGTTTCATGAAAGAAGAATGTCTTTGTAGAATAATTTCGACAAGGATGATTGCTTAAAATTCATGTCTACTGAGCAGGAAGCAAGTGTACCAATAGGACATCTGCAATAAGGGAGGATTCACACTTTCTAAGTGGAACAGCGACAATTGTGAAAGCATTCCACTAGATGATAGAGTCAAAGAAACCAGAGAGTTGGATTTGGACAAAGACATTCTGCCAATGGAAAGAGCATTGGGGGTTACTAATGTTGTATGACTGAAATATGTTAACACAGAAGAGTGAGGTTTCCAGAGAACTGACAGTGAACCGTTTCTTAAGTGATAAGAGATGAATCGATGAACTAAAATCTCTCTGCAAGCCAGACAGAGAATGGCCAAAGCTTGAACTGGGATTTGAAATCTGCTAATGATCCGGACATTAAATCAAACCTAACGGTGAACTTTATTGCTAAAGATCCCGTTATTCTTTTGAAGGATTTTCACATTTCAACATTATTGTTACACCACATCCATGAGTTGATCGAACATGGAGGAAGATGTTTCATGCTGTCAAAGCTTTGGACTATTATGTTTTGGACTATATACTGGGTATCATGCCTGATTTTAAGGGTTTGGTATGCACGCACGTTATAAAATTAATAACCAAGTTGTGCTTGCTTCTAGAAGGCAAAAGTGAAGATGGAAGAGTCGATGAAGAATTCTGATCGTAGATATATAGTGCATGCTATTTTCTCCTCATTAGTATGGTGTTTAGTATCACCGCCTGTCACACGGTAGACCGGGGTTCAATTTCCCAACGAGGAGCCACCGACTGCCCTTTATATTGTGGGTGGGATTTATGTCGTGTTTTTGGGCATGTTTGGAGCTAAGATGCTTGCACAGATGTTTAGTTTATAGTGAAGTTTGGAGAGCATAGGAAGAAGGTTAACCCTTCGACCATGAGGGCCACATGCAAGCCATGCGAGATCATGAGAGTTTTAAAGGAGATCATATAGGTATGTTGCAAAACTTACCTTTAGTGGCGCTGCACTTCTGCCGCTCCCCGTGTGCGCGACTTTAGCGCCTTTCAGAGGGGGGCGGGCTTAAAGTGCCGTTTTTCCACAGACCTGGATAATCGATGAATGTCGGGCGATTTCGTTGCGGAAGAAAAATCGCTCCGACATTTCATCAATGAAGGTATTTTTAAATTACTCTAAATTATTTGTTAACTAGAGGAATTTAAAAATCACCTTCAAAAGCCGTGAGAACTGACAACCAGAAGGATTTTCCGTAGGGGAGAAAAAAATAGTTTATTTTTATATTAAAAGTTGGTTTTTCGGGAGGCTTTAATAATATTTTTATGTTGCGAAATGGTTTCCCAAAAAATGTATGAACAAACAGTATTTTTCCCCCCGACTTCACCGCTAACCGCAACGTTCCAATCCACCGCATTCCACTAAAACCCACTCGCTACTTGATTTAAATGGCCATTAATTTACAGGCATAAAACACTAAATTCCTTCCATTTGGCCCAGAAATTCATGAAAATGAGATTTAAAAATTATGTTATATTGTGGATTATTGTGTGAATGTTATTTGGACACTTAGGCAATTTTAAAAAAGTTTATCTTTTCTTAAGAAATTGATAGATGTTTAGATCTACTCATTGAATTTTGTAATTAGCTACAATTAGATAACTAACTAATTATATGTTTTAATTTCAGGTAATCCAAGTAAGATTGTTTAATATTTGTTTCAGAATGCTTCAATCTATAATAACTGAAAATTTCATTGAGTTCTCTTAATTTTTAAGAATGTTATGGGCTTTTAACTTTTCCAGATCACAGCTTTTGAGTTAAGTCAATTGAAAGGCAATGGGAAGCAAGATGCTCATTTCCGAGTATGAAAATGGCCATAACTTTCTTAATACTGAAGATATGAAAGTAAATTAGGTGTCAAATTAAACTTCTTTTTATGCTTTATCTGATGGGATAAATTGCAGACTTGATTTTTAAAATCTCAAAATTTTGTAACATTGCTAGATCATACCAGTGTTATGGAGACATGAGGAGTTTTCTAATGTTTAATGTAATAGGCTGGAGTTCGATGAAGATTGCAGTAACGCCGGAAGAAGTTTGGATGTACTTTACCGTTTTCTATCAACAATAAAGCATTTATTAATCAAAGGACTGTGTTTTTGAAGACCTATCTGTGACAAAGCTCTGAAGGTCTCTGTGAGCCAGATCGCATGCATATCGAAGATATTCTCCTTATCCCTGCTCATCCATTTAGCGGCTAGTGAGTTAGTTTCCCGAAAGATATGAAAATCTGCCGCGACAGGGAGGTCAGCCTGAAGAAGGGTCTTGACCCGAAACATCACCCATTCCTTCTCTCCAGAGATGCTGCCAGTCCCGCTGAGTTACTCCAGCATTTTGTATCTATCTTCGGTATTAAACCAGCATCTGTAGGGAGAGGGGTGAAACAGAAGCTGGCAAGTGATAGGTGGATCCGGCTGAGTAGGAGTTGATGGGCAGATGGGATAAGTGGGGTAGCAACAGGCGCTGGGAGGTGACAAGTGACTGTAGGAAAAGGACTGCACAGATTCTGAGTTTAATCTGTGGAATCTGAGTTTAAAAAGAGATGAATGGAACTCGGTGAGGGAGGGACAGCAGACTGCTGGGAATACCAGGGAGAAGGAATAGGGGACCCAGTGGTTTGAGTGAGTTGGTGATGGGCAAATTAAACCAGGTGCGGGAAAGGAAATAAGGGGTGTTTGAGAGGACCCTGAGTGGATCAGAGGAGAGAGAAAGGGATAGAGGAGGAGTGAGTCACCTGAAAGTAGAGAACTTAATGTTAATACCATTTATTGAAGCCTAGCATAATATGAGGTGATATCTCTTCAGATGACATGGTTGATCATGAACTTGGGAAATAGATCCCAAAGATTGTGACCTTCAGGCTTGAATTGCATTATGTACTTCTGATGGACATAATTCCACCGCTGTAATTATTATTGTGTAATTTAAAAGTGTTTGAGTAATGAAAAATAGTGACATTATCTAACCTGAGGAATCCAGATATTGTAGAATTGTTCCTTCTCCTGATCCTGACATGGTAAATGTAAAATATATCATCCAAAAGTTCATTATCATCCTGTTCCAAATAAAAACAGACCACAGAGGAAAATATAGGATTAATACATTATATACAGATTACTTTATCTCATTGATAATAAAATATTAATTCTGAATGGTCCTTCCATAAACCAGGGTACTGTTCGATTCACCTCTCCCCCATTGCGGAAATTGGACTGCATGGTGGCGCAATGGTAGAGTTGCTGCCTTACAGCGCCAGAGACCCACGTTTGATCCTGACTACGAGTGCTGTCTGTACGGAGTTTGTACGTTCTCGTGACCACGTGGGTTTTCTCTGAGTTTCCTCCCACACTCCAAAGACTTACACGTTAGTAGGTTAATTGTCTTCGGTAAAAATTGCAAATTCTCCCTATTGCGTGTAGGATACTGGTAGTGTGCAAGGGTCGCAGGTCAGCATGAACTCGGTGGGGTGAAGGGCCTGTTGCCACGCTGTATCTGTAAACTAAACTAAACTAAACTGATGCATTACAATGCGCTACAATGCTGAGAATTATATTCTGCAGGTTGTCTCTTCCCTTTTACACTCTCTATGGTACTTTAGTGTCTACCGATTGTATCTATGTGTGGTATATGATCTGTTTGGCTAGCATGCAAAATAAAGCTTTTCAGTGTGACAATGATAAACCTAAACCTAAACCAAATTAACTTTTTTTTTCCCACCAAAATATTACTCATTGTTAATATTTGTTTTTTGTTTTGGCCACTTGCCCTGCTGACCACAAATAAACCTCTGATCACTTTTAAGAATTTTCAAACCAAGGTACTGAGAAGAAAAATCACACCAACATTTTTGTTGGTCTTCTATATTTAATGTAGTCCTCTGCCTCCTCACCATCTCCCTTTCCCATCTCTACCACTGCCATTCTCACATCACTTGCAGGCCCCAGTCATGTCAACCAGCCAATATGTTTTCTGCACTTAACACACTACACAACAATAGGCAGGCAGGGAATTTAGGCAAAGGAAATGTCCTTCTGAAAGCAGCTTAAGAGGTGCAGTCAATACAGCTGTGAGAGTTGGTGGATTTATAATGGGTATCGGTAATAAATCTCTTTCTTGGACTGAGATAGATATTTTACAAAAGGAACGACAGGTGTTAGGCATGGACCAGATGAAATTGGCAGCAATGGTAATGAAACGTTAAGGGCCTGTCCCACTTAGGCGATTTTTTCAGTGACTACAGGCAACTAGGCTGTCGCCACATGGTCGCAGAGTGAAGCCTGTATGGTCGTGTGTTGTCTCCTCAAGTTGCCTAAAGATTCGTAACTTTTTTTTTGTCGCCGCTGGATTTTGAAATGTTCAAAACCTTTCGAGGACTGTGGGCTTGATGGAACTTGTCTTCTCCGGTCGTAGGTGCTGTCGTAGGTTGGCGGGTTGCCAGGATGACGCAGGTTGTCACCAGGTGACGTAGGTTGTCGCCGGGTGAAGACATCAGTGAATTCCATTGGCGACTACCTACGTCAACCGGCAACAGGTACCGGCGACTGAATTGTCTTCAGTTGTCGCCGACAGAGTCGTAGCTTGTCGTAGATTGTCACAGGTGGACGTTGGTTGACCTCAGTTGTTGTAGGTTGTCGTATGTGTCGTCGTAGTTTGCCATAGGTGTGGTCATAGGTGGACGTCCTAAGTCATGAAGAATTGGGTCGCCGGTTGTCGTAGCTTGAAGTCGACTAGCTGTTAGGCTGTCGTAGACACTGTCATGGGGGGGGGGGGGGGTCCAGTCGCCGTTTTTTCGACGCCCTGCTACGACTGTGACTGTCGCCGGCAGTCGCCAAAAAAATCGCCTAAGTGGGACAGGCCCGTTAGAAACCTTTGGACAGCACAGTTGCACAGCAGTGGAGTTGCTGTCTGTGCAGAGTTTGTACATTCTCTCTGTGCACGCATGGGTTTTTCTCCCGATCCTACGGTTTCCACCTACATTGCAAAGACATACAGTTTTGTGGGTTAATTGGCTTCTGCAAATTGTCTCTAGTGTGTATGATAGACCTAGTGAACGGGTGATTGCTGCTCGGTGCAGGCGGGTTGAAGGGCCTGTTTCCTAACTGTATCTCTAAAACTCCAAACTCTAAATCTAAAAACTAGAAAACTAAAACTAAACTCTCTATGAGTATAGGAAGTAGCTGCAATACTGTTGTCAATATAATGGAAAAAGGCTTCTTCCATTACATTAGTAGCTGTATTAGTGCTGCCTCCTGCATGATTACAGAATATGAACATTTCATTTCCTAGGTGTAAAATAAGGGTTAAAACTGGCTGTTCAACTAAAAAGGAGTTGCCTGTTAACAGTTCCTAGGTCGAGGAAGCAGGCTCGTTTAGTAAAACAATTAGATGCTTAGGAAAATAATTGGGCTCACTTGGAAGAACCAGCAAATAATGAGAACTCAGATTATGCAGTTCGAAGGACATATAGTAGTAAGTTAAGACAAACTTTTCTTCCCTGAGACATCCGAGACTAGCTTAGTGCCTCAAGCAATAAACAACCCCTGTTTCCATCATTAAGGAGCATACCTAGTCTTTTAAAAAATAAAACATAGTTGACTGTTTATAGATTATGGAAGAGCCCATGGCTTGATTATGTAAGTACATGCTGGGAGCAATCTCTTTGGACTTCATCTCAGCCCATGATCCAGAACGGTGCCAGAATCCCCAGGCATTACGATACAGCTGTCGTAAGGAGTTCACAGCAAGCTTCTGCAACACACTTTTGCAATTGAAGGACATTTGAGACTCAGAGTTAATTTGCTGCTTTGCTGCTGGTTAGTTGTAGTTTTATTGTCGTTTTACTATTCTTTTAATACATGTTTGTTTCTAATAATTTTATATTGTCTGAGTGTTCTTCCTCCATCATTGATCCAAATTATTGAAAACTGCTGATATCTGAAGAAAGGTCTTGACCCGAAACATGTTCTCCAAAGATGCTGTCTGACATGTTGCGTACTTCAGCACTTTGTGTCTTTTTGAGTATTGACCAGCATATTGTTTATAGTTCTTTATTTCTATGTTTCTTCATATCTCATTACTTTTGGTACTCAGTTTCTCATTCCCTTGGATGCTGCTTGATTTGCTAAGTGCTTCCAACATTTTATTTTTGTTTTATCTTAGGTAAAATAATGCCGGTACTGCAAAGCTAGTGAGCAATTTGATGTGGCTGCAACATTGCTAGGGCCACTGCTACATTGTTAGCTTTATGGCAAGATAAGTTAAAGGCATATTTATATCATGATTTTAAAAGAAAATTAATAATCTTTTTGTACAAATGAAAGAGTCCACATTATTTATCATTTCTTATCATAGTTTCAATATAAGTAATTTTCAATAGATATGAAAAAGAAAAATAGATTTATCAGTTAATTTTACTTCAGAATAACAATGGAAACTGCAATATAATTTTCCCAAAGTGCTACTTATATTAAAATAGATATAATAACAAAGTAAGTAATTAAATGAACAGAAAATATTGAATGACATATTTATTACTTCAATTTGATACAATAAATTGATACAACTGACAACTACACATTTTGAATAAATGATCACTATAGTCCATGATTTTTAATATGAGGTTGATTACCTGTTTTCTCTGATACAAAATAAAGCTGTTATATACGGATTGCAAGCACGTTAAAATGATCACGAAAATATTTACTCTTTCCATTTGTTTTCCAACTGAGTCACTGATAGTTTGATATATTCGCACATTTCTTGTTCCTATAAGTCTACACTTATCTATACCATCACTCGTGCCCACATTTTTAGCCTGTCACATTTCTCCAGCATTGCACTTCAATGCAGCCAGCTTTGTGAATCAACCCAAACCTCTGCAGACTTGCCGCTGAGAACGTCATTTCATGCAAATAACACGGCTGCAGGCTTCAAAAGGGAAGCAGACGGAAATTTTGTGGTTTACCATGTACGCTTATACTTTTCTTTCTAATTCTGTTGCTAATTGTACACATAAATTATTTCACGTAAAACTTCTCATGCTTTTTTAGAATAAAAAATGCTGATAAGGAAGCCAAAAATATGAATAGATTTGAATATTTTTAAGCAAAATTGCTCAGTTAGAAAAATATATAATAATTTGTATCTTGTATTTATGGTTTCTTGTGGTGCACATTCTGGAAAACCCCCCAATTCTTTATTATTTAGGATTCACTAAATTAACGGAATGATAAGAAATCCTTTAATTCACCTTCTCAGAATCATTATTGTGATAAAAAGTTTTTAGAAGAATATAATTTCCTGGTAATCTTTTGAGAAGAATTTGGAATACCTGGTTTCAAGTATCTTCAATAATTAGTTATATTACTTTTTATTCATCTTGGGGTGTTCGAGTGTGAAAGCTGACGTGTAAAATTAAGAGGATGGTCAGGATTTAAAAAAATGTAAAATGTTGGTAATGTTGCAAACTAATATTCAACTGGTTTCAAACATGCTGTTGTTTGGTCAACCTGCTATAGGAAAGATGTTGTTAAGCTGGAAGGAGTGAAGAGAAGATTTATGAAGATGTTGCCAGGAGTTGAGGGCCTGCACTCTAGGGAGAGGTTGAGCTGGCTAGGACTTTATTCCTTGGAGCGTAGGAGGCTGAATGAATGAATAAGTTTATTGGCCAAGTATATTCACATACAAGGAATTTGCCATGGAGCTCCGCCCGTAAGTGACAACATGACATACATGTCTGAAAAAGGGTCTCGACCCAAAACGTTGCCTATTTCCTTCGCTCCATAGATGCTGCCTTACCCGCTGAGTTTCTCCAGCATTTTTGTCTACCACATGATATACAGTGACAGTTAGGAATGACACATAAAACATTAACCATTAATAATAAAACATTATCGATTAAACATGTGAATTAAATAAAATACCAGAGCAAAAGGAGGCTACAAATTTTTGGTTATTGAGTAGAGCTACTACTCGTGGAAAAAAAGCTATTTATATGTCTGGCTGTGGCAGCTTTGACAGTCTGGCAGAGGGAAGTGATTCAAAGAATTTGTGGTCAGTGTGAGAAGGGTCAGTGATGACCTTACCCGTTCGCTTCCTGGCTCTTGCAGTGTCCAGTTCGTCAATGGGGGAAAGTTTGCAGCCAATAATCTTCTCAGCTGATTGGACGATTCGCTGCAGCCTCCGGATGACGTGCTTGGTGACTGAGCCAAACCAGGCCATGACAGAGAAGATGAGGATAGACTCTACGATGGTAGAATAGAATTGGACCATCATTGCCTGTGGCAGTTTGTGCTTCCTCAGCTGCCGCAGGAAATACATCCTCTGTTGTGCCTTTTTGACTGTGGAGTCGATGGTAACCCCCCACTTAAGATCCTTGAAGATGATGGTTCCCAGGAACATAAAAGACTCCATAGATGTGACTGTGGTGTTGATGGTGAGTGGGGTGAGGGGAGGGGAAGCTCTCCTAAAGTCTACAATCAATTCCACTAAAGTCTGCAATCAATTCAAGAGCATTGAGCTCCAGGTTGTTGTGATGGCACCAGGGCAGATTCCTCCACATCCTGGATCAGTCCAATCAGGGTTGTGTTGTCCGCAAACTTGAGAAACTTGACAGAGGAGTCAGTGGAGGTGCAATCATTGGAATAGAGAGAGTAGAGGAGAGGGGAGAGTACGCAGCTTTGCAGTGCTCCTATCCTGAGGGTCTGCGGATCCTCGATGTGCTTTCCCATTCTCACATGCTTGATCTTACAGAGGTGTATAAGATCATAAAGAGAATATATAGGGTAGCTGCACAAAGTCTTTTACCCAGAGCAGGGGAATCGAGAACCAGAAGAAGATTTAAAATGAGAGGGGCAAGATTTAATAGGAACCTGAGAGGCAACATTTTGACACCAAGGGTGGTGGCTATATGAATTGCCAGGGGAGGTATTGAGGCATGTACTAAAACAGCATTTAAAAGTAATTTGGACAGGTTCATAGGACAGGTTTAGAGGCAAATGGGCCAAACGAGGGCAAGTGGGACTAGTGTAGATGGGGCATCTTCGTTGGCATGGGCAAGTTGGGCAAAAGGGCCTGTTTCCATGCTGTATGACTATCACTATGACTCTATGCTGCTTAAGGTGCCTGACCATTATTCTAATACATTCTGATTTGGTTCACTAATCTATTTCAGAGAGGATATCTGCCAACCTTATCCATCTGGTCCTGAAATATTCTCGGAAGCTTTTCAGTTGTATCGTTGCTGTTCTGTAATTGCAGTTCACAAAGGTCGCACCACTACCTTACCAAGGGCAATTAGGGAAGAGGAATAAATGATGCCACACCTACTCAGACTCTCGCGGTCTTCACCCAAACCTTTAACATTCCTTTCCTTAATCCACCGCTCCCTCTTCTGCAATTTAAAGCAGGTATAATTTCAAACTTTTCGTTCTCCTGATGAAAGTTAATTGACCTGAAACGTTAACTAGTTTCTCCTTTCACAAATGGCACTCAGTCCGCTGAGTATTTTCAGCACATGTGTTTTAATGCCCAGATAGTTAAGCCTGGAGAAGGAGAAAGAAGGATCCCAACCCGAAACGTCCCTGTCCATTTTCTCCAGAGATGCTGACTGACCAGCTGAGTTACACCAGAATTTTGTGCCTATCTTTGGTATAAACAAGCAACTGCATTTATTTTTCATTAGAAAACATTTATGTAATGTATGCCTTCTGATATTGCTGCACATAGAAAACATAGAACAGTACAGCATGGGAACAGACCCTTCGGTCCACATGTCTGTGCGAAACGTGATACCAACCTGATACTTAATCTCCTCTCCCTGTAAATGACCCATATCCCTCCATTCCCTGCATATCCATGTGCCTATCCAAAAGCCTCTTAAACGTCAGCATCTTATCACATGCTCAGCACTTCAGAGTGTGCGTCATGTGTCACTCGGACAAAATTCCAGAAGTACGTAATCGATTGCTAAAAGCCATCATTTGTTTGGTTGAGATCACTTGTGAAATGTACAATATCCTCATATAACATGAGGAAGGTTCCACACTTAAACGTTTGTTGCTATTGAATTTCATTAAAAAGAACTGTAGCACGGTGGAGCAGCGGTGGAATTGCTGCCTCACAGTGCCAGAGACCCAGGTTCGATCCTGACTATGCCTGCTGTCCGTACAGAGTTTGCACGTTCTCACTGTGATCACGTTAGTTTCCTCCGGGTGCTCCCACATTCCAAAGATGTGCAAGTCTGGGGGTTAAATGACTTCTGTAAATTGTCCCTTGTGTGCAGGATAAAACTTGTGTACGGGTGATCGCTGGTGATCGGTGCGGTCTCGGTGGGGCGAGCAGCCTGTTTCCATGCTGCACCTCTAAACTAAGCTAAACTAAACTTTATTGAGCTACTCTAAAAAAGCATTTTAATTTTAACAGCAATTTAGTTTACATATGCCATCAACGTTAGCTGTGAGCTTGCTTTCTCACAGGAAGCATGACATTAGAATTGCTTTTGTTCAGTGACCACATTACTTGAGCAATACCTGCTTGAATGGATCCGTTGCTCACCCATAATATTCCAATGAAATCCTCCCATCCTGTTTTTTCCATACCTTAAGGGCCTGTCCCACCAGCATGCGACTCCATGCGGTGAGCGTGACCAAACTGGAAGCGGGGGCCGCATGGAGGTCGGGTGATCCCCGTACAAGTCTGGTCGCACCAGCATGTGCCTGCATGCGGCGAGCGCGACCAAACCGACACGGGGGCCGCGCGGAGGTCGGGTGAGTGGCGCGACGTGGAACGAAGTTGGAGCTAAGTCCGCGGTAAGTTCGCAAGGACAGAGAGAGACACACAGAGAGGGACACGAAGACACATATAGAGAGGGTCACGGAGGCACACATATAGAGGGTCATGGAGGCACACAGAGAGGGACACGGAGGCACACAGAGAAAGGGCCACGGAGGCACACAGAGAAAGGGCCACGGAGGCACATATAGAGAGGGTCACGGAGGCACGGCGTCGAGGCGGTGCGTAATGCGTCGAAGCGGTGCGTAATGCGTCGAGGCGGCTGCAGGCCGACAGGCTGTTGCCACGCGGAATTTTTGAACACGGTCAGTTTTTCGGAGCCCCGCGCGATGTTGGGACCAGCTCCGCACAACTCTATATGGCTCTAGCGATCGAAGTGGGACCGGCCCCGCGAGGCCGGACGGCTCAAGCGATCACGTTAGGTCGTGGTCACCGCATGGAGTCGCATGCTGGTGGGACATGCCCTTTAGATGTTACATAGTACAATATTAAAAGTTCATGGTCGCTTATTTATGTAATAGTTATTCACAGTTCTTTCATAAAACTACTTGTTTCATTTTTAGTTTCTTTACCGGACCAGATGGACTGCACCCTATGATTGTGAAACAGGTGGCTTGAGAGATTGTAGACATTAATTTGATATTTTAAGAATCGCTGGAGTGGTTCCAGACAATGGGAAAATTGCAAATATTGCCTCGCTGTACAAGAAGGGAGCAAAGCAGAATAGAGGAAACTATGGGCTGGTTAGTCTGACTTCAGTGGTTGGTAAAAAGGACGAGGTTATGGAGTAAATAGAAGTTCATGATAAAACAGGCTAAAGTCAGCATGGTTTTGTGAAGGGGAGATCTTGCCTGATGAATTTGTTGGAATTCTGTGAATAAGTAAATAGCAGTCCAGACCAAGGAGGGTCTGTGGACGTTCTTTACCTAGATTTTCAGAAAGCTTTTGATAAGCTGCCACACTTGAGGTGGCTAAGGAAGCTAAGAGCTCATGGTAGACGATAGAACTTTATTTATCCCTGGAGGGAAATTGATCTGCCGACGTTCATAAAACACAAGAGACATGAAACATGAAATTAAAGTGACGAATGGAACGGGTTGGGGATGTGCAAAGATTGGGGAGGTGGGGGGGAGGGGAGTCAGCCAGTCTACCCCACAACAGAAGGGGAGGAGTTATACAGTTTGATAGGGAAAAAGGATCTTGGTGGAACTAGTCGAAGGTGCTCCTCAGGTTGACCAGTGTGTCATGGAGAGGGTGTGCCATATTGTCCAGGATGCTCCACAGTTTGAGGAGCACCCTCCCCTCCACCTACCATGAATCCAACTCCGCCCCAGGGGCAGAACCAGCCTCCATGATGAGCTTGGGTTACACAAAAAGCTGGAGAAACTCAGCGGGTGCAGCAGCATCTAAGGAGCGAAGGAGATAGGCAATGTTTCGGGTCGAGACCCTTCTTCATGATGAGCTTGTTAATCCTGTTGGCGTCCGCAGCCTTCGCCCTGCTGCCCCAGCATACGGCAGCGAAGAAGATGGCACTGACTGCCACCGATTGCAAGAACATCTGCAGCATCTCACTGCAGATGTTGAAGGAGTGGAGCCTTCTCAAAAAGTACAGCCGGCTCTGTCCCTTCTTGTACTGGGCCTCAGCTCCTGGACCAGTCTAGTTTACTGTCCTCGTACACTCCAAGGTATTTGCACTCCCTGGTAAACTGCGCATCCACACCATTGATGGAGACAAGGGACGGGGGTGTTCCTCTCCTCCTATGGTCCACCATTAACTCCTTAGTCTTGTCGGTGTTGAGCTGCAGGTGATTCAGCCCACACCACTCTACAAAGTTATTGACTATATCTCTGTATTCAGCTTCCCTCCCCTCACTGATGCGGCCCACAATTGCTGAGTCATCCAAGTACTTATGCAGGGGGCTGGAGTCAGAGTTATATCTGGTCCAAGATGGTGAACAGGAAGAGAGAGAGGACCTTCCCTGTGGGGCCCCTGTGTTGCTCACTACCATGTCTGAGACATTGTTCTGTTGCCTGACATATTGTGGCGCCTTTTCTGGTTGGTTGCCAGTGACTAGCAGAGTTCCACAGGGGTCAGTGCTGGTTCACTACACTTCACGTTGATAATAATGATTTGGTTGAGGCGATTGAGGGCAAATTTGCAGATGATATGAAAACAGGTGGAAGGGCAGGTAGTGTAGAGAAAGCATGGACTCTGCAGAAGGACTTGGACAGGTTGGGAGAATGGGCAGAGAAGTGGCAGATGGAATGTATTGTAGCAAAGTTCAGTCATGCATTTTGGTAGTGGAAATAAAGGTGTAGTCTATTTTTGAAATGGGGAGAGAATCTTGAAATCGGAATTGGGAGTGCTGGTGGAGGATTCCCAAAAAGTTAATTTGCAAGTTGAATCGTTAGTTAGGAACGCAAATGCAATGCTAGCATTTATTTCAAGAGGACTAGAATACAAAAACAAGGATGTAATGCTGAGGTTCTTTAAGGCGCTGGTTAGGCCGCATTTTTAGCAATTTTGGGCACCATATCCGAGGAAGGATGTGCTGGCTCTGGAGAGGGTCCACAGGAGGCTAACAAGAATGATCCCAGGAATGATTGAGTTAACATATGATGAGCGTTTGAAGGCACTGGGCCTGTACACGTGGGAGTTTAGAAGGATGAGGGGGACATCATTGAAACTTACTGAACAGTGAAAGGCTTGAATAGTATGGATGTGGAGAGGATGGTTCCACTAGTGGAGTAGTCCAGGACTAGAGGTCATAGCCTCAGAATTAAAAGATGTTCCTTTAGGAAGTAGATGAGGAGGAATTTCTTTAGTCAGAGAGTGGTAAATCTATGGAATTCTTTGCCACAGAAGGCTGTGGAGGCCGTTAATGGATATTTTAAAGACACAGATTCTTGAATAGTATGGGTGTCAAGGGTTATGAGGAGAAGGCAGGAGAATAGGGTTAAGAAGGAAATATAGAACAATGATGATTGAATGATGCAATAGATTGCAGGAGAATAAAGAGGAAGAAGATTGAACTTTTTTGCCTTCCATCACAGTGAGGAATGTGGGGAATCCACTGTGGTTGATGTTTATGTTAACTTTTATGTAGTTGTGTGTCTTGTTGCTTTTTTTCCGTATAGCTGGATGGTAATTCGCATATCACTGTACCTTAATTGGTACGTGACAAGAAAAGCCCTTTGAAACCTTTGACTTAATGGGCCGAATGGCCTAATTCTGTTCCTATCACATGACCTTACGAAAACCCATATTCCTTGTCTTTGTAACCTATCAGAATTGTAATTTCCATCTTGAACTAACTAACAAAGAACTACCCCAGCACCACTACTACCAGATATTGATGAAATGGTGTTTAACCGTGGTGAACTCAGAGAACTTTTATCAAAGCTGGAAGCCATTTACTGTTGCAACATTGCCCAAGGACAATAACCACAACTGTGCCTCACTCCATTTGCTCATAATTGCTAAATATCAGATCATTCAGCATCTATTCACTGTTTTCTTTTTCCCCTCCTCGAAGGCCATGGCTTTGACTCCCACGATGTGCTTACGTACAAGGTCAGGTCCCTGCCTTTAATAGCAGTGGCAGCATGGTGATTCAGTGGTAGAGTTGCTGCCTTACAGCGCCAGAGACCCAGGTTCGATCCTGACTACAGATGCTGCCTGTATGGAGTTTGTACATTCTCCCCGTTAATTTTTAGTTTAGAGACACAGCACGGAAACAGGCCCTCGGCCCACCGTGTCCGCGCCGACCAGCGATCACCCCATACACTAGCACTATCCTACACACAAGGGCCATGTGTCATGTCAACTTTATTTGTCACATACACATACAAGATGTGCAGTGAAATGACACATGTGCAGTGAAATGACAGCGGAGGCGTTTGCCTGACCGTAGCAGCTGGAATAGTCCGTTGCTGGGGTGGAAGGGGTCCCCCATAAAGTTGCTGGCTCTGGATCTGCACCTCCTAGTGTATAGGTCCTGCAGGGGGGGGCGAGTGTAGTTCCCATAGTGCGTTCAGCCGAACGCATTACTCTCTGCAGAGCCTTCCTGTCCTGGGCAGAGCTGTTCCCAAACCAGATTTTGTTGTTGCCGGACAAGATGCTTTTTATAGCCCCAGAGTAGAAGCACTGAAGGATCCTCAGAGAGACTCTGAATTCCCTCAGCTGCCTGAGGTGATAAAGGCTATGCCATGCCTTTCTCACCAGTGCGGCAGTGTGATGTCCATGTTAGATCCTCTGTGATGTGGAGTCTCAGGTATTTAAAGCAGCTCATCCTATCCACAGTGTGGGAGGAAACCCAAGATCCTGGAGAAAACCCACACGGTCACAGGAAGAACGTGCAAACCCCGTACAGATCTTGGTCGGCATGAGTCAGTTGGGCAGAAGGTCCTGTTTCTATGCTTTAGGATTCTATCAAGTTCATGTACATCTGATCATATCAAAGTAGAAAGTGGAGACAGAGGAAAGCCCAGCAGTTTGGTTAATCATTTGGTTTCCTGTCAGTCACATCTTTCTCTCCATCAGCATGAGACAAGCAAGTTGACAAAACTCTTAAAGCGGTGAAATCAGAATTCCTTGCCCACTCATTGTCACGGAGAAAGTGAGAAACTAGAAAACACAAGGTAAAAACAGGTAGGATTATGAGAGAAGAAACTCTTACATGAAGAAATAAATAGATTTTATGACTGGTGCAAGAAAAACTACACATGGAAAACTGTGAAGGAGAGAGTGGGGATTTCACCAGACAAACCGAGGTGGGTGGGTGAATTTCCCAAGCTGATTTTGAATATCATCAGACATTTCAACAAATAATACTGGTATCAATTAAAACATACAAAAACAAATTAAAAGACGTTTTACAGGTAAGAAACTCAACCGAAAAGGGCTCAAGTTTCAGAGGGCTGTAAAATGTTTAAACATACTACTGCTCTCGTTCCCCCTCCTCTCACCCCAGATGGAATAAAGGTAGAGTTTCCCTCATCCTCACCTTTCACCCTATGTGCCTCCTCATCCAACACATCATCTTTCAATATTTCCATCACCTCCAACGTGATCCCACCACCAGTCACATCTTCCCTCCTCCACCCCTTTCTGCTTTCCGCAGATACCGTTCTCTCCACAACTACTTAGCACAATCATCCATTCTCACCCAAACCACCCCTTCCCCAGGTACACTCCCCTGCAACTAGAGGAGTGGTAACACCTGTCCCTATATCTCCTCCATCCACTCCATCCAGGGACCTCAACTGTCCTTCCAGGTGAGACAGCGGTTCACGTACATTTCGTCTAACCTTATCAATTGCATCCAGTGTTCCCCATGTGGCTTTCTGTACATCAGTGTAGATTTGGCGACTGATGTTATGTTCTCTATCAGCAAATTAATATTGTTCACTATATTGACCCTTGCTGAAGACAGTTATTAATTAAAATTTTCTGAAAAATATGCTAACGATACAGGACATACATGTTTGCATTCCTTTTAAACTTACAAATGAACAAATTGAGAGCAGACACACTATAACTTCACCATTGACAATAATCTCAACTTCATATTCAAGCCTACTCATGGTAATCTTTTACTCCTTTGCTTATCAAAATATTTGATCCCTGATGATTGCAGTTTCCTGACGTTCTCCCACCCTTCTTGGATTCCTGATTCACTGCTATTTCTGGGATGTTTATTGTATTCTCTAAATGACTCAGGTGGTTTGGCATAGCTCCAATGACTCTTGCTAACTACTACAGTGGATGTACCTTAGTCCACCATACAACCTAGTATCCCCACCATTGATTTAATTTATACTTCACAGTGCCTTGGGAAAGCAGCCAACATAATCAAGGACCACATACATTCTGGTCATTCGCTCTTCTTCCCTCTCTGTTAGGTTGAAAATCCAAAAGCTTGAGAGCATATACAGGTAGAACCAGATTCAGGAACAGCTTCTTCCCTTCTGTTATCGGACTACAGAATAGTACTCTCACAACTTAAGGGCATGGTCCTGATTTCACTACCTATCACATTGCAGCGATTGCATTTTTAAAAATCTTTATATTCTCTGTAACAGTAATGTAATAATGTTCTAATACATTATTCTGTTCTCTTGTATTGTTCTGTTTGTGCTACCTGTTGGCTTTGTGTATGGCTTGACTCTACACATACTTAGTATAATTTGACTGGATATCACACAACGTTTTTCACTGCATACATGATAATAATAAACCAACAATATTACCAACTTTTGCTTTAACGCTACATATACTAAATTTGGAACGATACAGAGAAGATTACGATGGCATTTACCGAAGGATGACATGCAAATTATTGAAGCATTGGTTTTTTTTAGGGTGGCACATTGGTTCAACTGTAGAGCTGCTGCCTCACAGCGAGAGAGACCCAGATTTGATCCTGACTGTGGTGCTGTCTGTGCGAGGTTTGTACATTCTCCCTGTGACCGCGTGGGTTTCTCCAGGTGCTCCAGTTTCCTCCCACATGCTAGAATTGTTACAAAACCTACCATCAGCGGCGCTACAAATCTGCCACTGCCTGTACGTGCAATACCAGAGGCTTTTGGGGGGGGGTGGGGCGGGATTAAAATGCAGGTTTGTATTGATTGTCGGAGAAGGATTTCCTCGGGCAGCTAGCTGATGAAGAAATATTGTTTGCGCTTCCGTTCGCGGGTTTAAAAAAAAAAAATTGCTGGACCATTGCGTTGCTGGATTAACGCCTTCAACATCATGGATCGCAATATAAGGACAAAACAAAAGGTATGTCACGTATATAACATATTATTTTGCTTTTTGGTGTGGCTTTATTTTAATCTTATGATGCGAAAAAATTTATTTAGGCCCACATACGAATCGGCCGTGTCTTGCCTGCTGATATGGGCTTAAATTTATGGCAACGACAACATTCCAATTGATCACATTCCAGAAACATCCATTCTCAAGATAATCAAATTCTTTTTTTTTTTGACATTCATGTCATAAGAGCATCTAACATCTATATTTTGTGTTATTGTCTATCCATGATCAATATTTTCACACTAAATATCCACAGTGCAGTTTTAGTCAGACGTATTGTGCAAAAAATAATGATTTTAATGATAATAATTATCTTGAGAGTGGATGTTTCTGGATTCATTTCTGGGAATTAAACATTAAGTTCCTTCCATTTGACATATGAATTCATGACAAAGTGAGATTTCAAAATCATGTTATATTGTGAATTTGTGTGTGAATGGGATCAGTTTGTTATTTGTTATTTGGATACTTAGGCTATTTAACATTTTTAGCCTTTTCTTAAGAAAT
This sequence comes from Raja brachyura, assembly GCA_963514005.1. The sequence goes on from OY740786.1 coordinate 75,098,241, forward strand.
AGATTGATGTTTAGATCTAGTAATTGAATTTAGATGAATTTCATTGATTAGATGAATTTAATTGATTTAATGAAACTGATGAATATGAATCTTTTGTTGGGTATTTACTATTTGCTTTAACGTTAAACGTTATCATTTCTACATTTATTTCTAAAACTGCAAATAATAACTTGTTTCTGTTAATGATGTTCAGTGCTTTTTTTCCTTTACATTTTAAACAGATGTCTCTGAAGAAGAAATGCAAATTTGTCAATCCAAATGCCCAGCAAAAGAGACTGATTTAGACACCATTTGCAGAGATTAGTTGAATTTGGACTACTCCAAATGTGATGATCTACAGGACATTCTTTATGAGAAAGTAGTGGGCAGAAAGGCATGTCAAGATACAAGATACAAGATACATTTATTTGTCACATGTGCCAATTGGCACAGTGAAATGAAATCATCATACAGCCATACAGTAAAAATAAAGAACACAACATAGAGTTGATAGAATTCAATATGAAACATCCCCACACAGCAGGATCAAAGTTTCCCACTGTGAGGGAAGGCACCAAAGTCAGTCTCTTCCTCCAATGTTCCCCCATGGTCAGGGCCTCCCTGATCCCTCCACAGTCATCGCTACAGGCTGCCTGATGTTCAGGCCCACTCACCGGGGTGATGGAAGTCCGACATTGGGGCTGGGGGACATACTCAGCGGCCTGGACATCAGAGTCAGTCCCCTCCTACCGGAGTCCACGGCTCCCAAAGTCCGCAGGGTGCGCCAGGCGGAGATACAACGCTGGAAGCTCTCGGCAAAGGGCCCCAGGACTCCACGATTGACGGTCAGCGCTGCCCGCGTGAAAGCTCTCGCAAACCACAGCTCCACAATGTTGGAGCAGCGGCCCAACGCTCCGGAGCTCCAAACGGCAACCCAGGTAGGCATCGCCCGCTCGCTATTGAAGCTCTTGTCAGGTTCCCAGTCTCCGGCAGGAAAGGCTGCTCCGATCCAGGTGGTTTGAAGAGCAAAAGCTTGTAGTGCATCATGCGTGGTTTGAAGAGCAAAACCTTGTAGTTTACAATGCCAAAATTGAAAAGTTGAGGAAAAACAAGGTGTACAGAGTTGCTTATTGGTTACAATCAGAGGAGTATGATGATGCTACTGATTATGATATACCAATGTACCAGCTAGCAACTGATCTTCTCCATAAAGACTTGGTCTATTGCTGGAAATTGTAATTTCTTTACCTCTCTGTTACGGACTTACAGCATGTAATACAATAATATTAAAGTTCTGATCTTGAGAATATCACATTTTTGAATATTCAAGGCAATCTGGGTGTTTATTACTATTTCCGTCTCAATGGTCAATTTTGTAATTAAGATCAAAAGATCTTACAAAAGATCTGTTTGCTACAATTAAGTAACTAACTAATTATATGCTTTAAATTCATTTCATCCAAGTAAGATGTTTCGTATTTGTTTCAGAATGCTTCAATCTATAATAACTGAAATTTTCATTCAGTTCTCTAAATTTTTAAGAAAGTTATGGGCTTTTGACTGTCGCAGCTTTTGGAATGGAAAAGCAATAGGGAACAAGATACTAATTTCCGAGTATGAAAATGACCATAACTTTTTAATACTGAAGATATGAAAGTGAATTAGGTATCAAATTAAAGTTATTTGTATGCTTTATCTGATGGGATAAATTACAGGCTTGATTTTTAAAAACTCAACATTTTGTAACATTCCTAAAACGTGTGGGTTTGTCGGACATAGAATTAAAGTATAGAATTGGACCTGGATGATCCAGGTTCATATAGAGCTATAGCTCTCCTAAATACTGATCAAAAAATATTAACTAAAGTCCTAGCACAAAGATTAAGCACAGTGATTAATAAACTAATACACCCGGACCAAACAGGATTTATACCAAAACACTACTCCTCATATAACCTGAGACGATTATTCAATATTATATACTCAAAGAGAAGTACTAATGAAGATCAAGCAATTATTTCGTTAGATGCTGAGAAAGCATTCGACCAGGTGGAATGGCCCTATTTATTTTCGGTCATGTAAAATTTTCAATTGGGCGAGAAGTTTAGCACATGGGTAAAACTTTTATATACTAATCCAACAGCTAGAATATCAACAAATCAAATGTTATAAGCAAAATTTAATTTATCTAGAGGCTGTCAACAAGGATGTCCGTTATCCCCGTTATTATTCGCACTTGCAATAGAGCCACTAGCAGAAAGTGTTAGGTGCCATCCTGAAATATATGGGTATAATACTAAAGATACTGAGAATAAAATTTCCTTATATGCAGATGATGTATTAATCTACATTACAAAACCTGAAGTTAGTATCTCAAACTTATTAAATTTAATAACTCAATATGGCTCATTTTCAGGATACAGAATTAATTGGAATAAAAGTGAAATCATGCCAATAATGGAAAGTAATCCACATATATTACAACAATTTCCCTTCAAAATAGTAAATGAAAAATTTAAATATCTTGGAATTTATGTAACAAAGACATATACTTCTTTATTTAAACTTAACTTCTTGCCTTTATTGAACAAATTACATAAGAATATTTTATATTAGAAAACATTACCTATCTCAATGTTTGGTAGAATTAATGCAATAAAAATGATTTTTCTCCCGCAATTATTGTACCTCTTTCAATCAATCCCGATATAGCTCCCAAAAACTTTTTTTTAAGAGGTCGACTCTATAGTCACTAATTTTATCTGGAATTGTAAGAACCACAGAATAAATAAAAAGCACTTATGTAAATCAAAAATAAATGGAGGTTTTGCCCTACCAAATTTTATGCTCTATTTTTGGGCAGTTAACATTAAAAATAAGAATTTTTGGTTGGAAGAACTGGACCAACAACCAGATTGGTTAAAAATGGAAAAGGAAGACTGTTTACCTTTTGAAATTGGGTCAATCTTATTTGCTATTTCTAAATTAAGCAAAAAAACTTATAGTGAAAACCCTATAATATATAGTGGAATACGCATATGGAAACAATTAAAAAAGACACTAAAATTGGATAATTTATCACTACTTCTTCCCATTGTAAACAACCCTACATTTAAACCCTCAATGATGGCTAAAGGTTTACAATAGAAAAATCATGGAATTACAAAGCTGGGTCATCTTTACAGGAAAGGTACATTCCTCTCATTTCAGGAGCTACAACAAATTTATGGACTCCACTCAAATGACTACTTTAGATACCTACAACTTAGAGGCTATGCTAAATCAAATACACAGGACTATAGAAATAGAAAGACAGAAATTCTTGATGAATGTTTGAACAAACACCCTAACACAGAAAAATTGATAGCTTATATTTATAATATCCTATTAGATAACAACGCACCCATGACAGAAATATATAGGCAATCATGGTAAAATAAACTAGGCCAACCAATAAGGCAAGATATTTGGGACGAAAGCTTACAACATATACATCACTGTTCGTTAAATGCAAGACATTCTTTAATACAATTTAAAGTATTACATAGATTGCACTATTCAAAAACAAAATTAAATAGAATTTTCCCAAGCATATCTCCTATTTGTGAAAAATGTCAACACTCAGAGGCTAAGCTAACGCACACATTTGTAAGTTGTATAAAAATTAATAACTTTTGGACGGAAATCTTTAAGATAATTTCGGAAGTTGTTAACATTCAATTGGACCCCGATTCAAAACTAATAATACTAGGAATATTAGAACAAAATCAAATAGTTACAACAAGCCAAAGAAACTTTATCGACTATAGTTTAATAATTGGGAAAAAATTAATATTAAAATTTTGGAAAGGCCCTATAACCACCACAATCAATATGTGGATTATGGAAATGTCGGAGACCCTACATTTGGAAAGATTAAGATTTGTTTTAATGGACAAACAAGAACTATTTACTAGAATATTGTCTCCATTCATTGACTATTTGAAGGGGCAAACTGGTTCGGCACGAGAATCTGACTGAAACTCGAATCAAGGATTAGATGAAGAATAGTAAGATTAAACGAGAACTTACCAGTTTGAAGTTTGATCTTTATTTTATGAGGAGTTGCGATGAGGGATTTCGTGAAGACCCCGCAAGGCACGCATGCGCAACATTCTTCAAAGCAGCGGTGTGGAATCACAGAACCAACAACAGAAATGACTTGTTATAGTAAGATTGAAGAGACTCTATATATCAGTTGACCTTATGGTAGAGGGTTGGGAGCGAAGGGCACGAAATCCCTCATCGCAACTCCTCATAAAATAAAGGTCAAACTTCAAACTGGTAAGTTCTCGTTTAATCTTACTATTTCATTTCGGAGTCACGTGAGTGACTTCGTGAAGATTTCAAAGCTCTGTGATTACATGCCCTGGACCACGTCCATGCTCACACACTGCCGTAATACTGATGGAGGAAGTATGTTAACGTATTTCAGACTTGAACCAGCTGAAAAATAATAACATTATTGTTAATACAACAATAAACCCCTGAACTCGGGGACAAACGTTTAGGGACAGCACTTAAACGTGCGCAACGTTGCGGGAATGGCCACAGGTTAGTTATGAAACCGCTGAAATGTAGTTTCACTGGCCCAGCCCGCTATCGCGAGGACATGCTCCATGAACACCTCCATGGTCCTCGTCGCTGATGTGGATGCAGCCTTGGTAGAATGACGTTTCAAAATGTTTAGTGTCTTACCTGCTGCACCGAATACCACCTTGAGCCATCTGGAGATAGTCTGCACCGTCACCCTGTGACGTGGGTTTCCATGGCTGACAACAGATCCGCCTCCATATTCCTGATGGCCATTTCCAGACCTGTAGTTGCAGGTCTGTATAGTTTAAGTAACTCTTTCATAAAAAAGTTACATTATTATGGGTCGATCATTCTATCCAGGTTTAATTCATGTAGAGTCTGGACCCGTTGTGCTGTATTCAGTGCTATTGCCATCACCACTTTAAAGGTGAGTAAGTCCAGTGGTAACTCACCATACCATCATAAGCGACCAGCCCCTGAGTAGGGTCAACACCACCCTTATCTCTCAGATATTATAACGTGGTCGGGGAGGGATGGATAGAACATATCCCTTGTATTTTGGATACCAGCTGGTGAGATCCCACTCCAATGTTGAGCTAGGATGACAGTGCACTCCTAGCACTGTATACAGCACTGTAACTGAGGGACTCATCATAATGAAGACCCGTGATGATGCCAGCACATTGGAGATCATAGCAGATATGTAGGTGGTCTTGGTCCGACTACAGAAAACCTCCCATATCCTATGTAGGTGAGGTACTGCTTCCCAGTGGACTTTCTCTACACGATATGTATGACGTCCATGGTCCTATATGTTCCAGAAACTGGGTACGTTTTCTGCAACACCTGTCTGATGAGGCAGAATGGAGAAAGCATAGAAATCCATTTCCCCCAATGTAGCGAGAACTCGTCCATCGCCACTCCCTCAGGATCTGGTTCGCAAGAGACACATATATGTATCTAATGGTCACCTGGACGCAAGGAGGTCGATATCTGGTGTTCCATATTATGCTATAATTTTAGCAAATATTTGGAGGTTCAACATCCACTTGGTGTCATTTATTAGATACTTGTGACCTGGTATCCGCCACTGTACAGAGCTAACCAGAAGGTAAATAGCTGATATCCAAATATTTCTTTTCATGCACCAGAGCCAATTCATTTTTCCAATTCATCACAAGATATTGACTTGATACCGCCCATAAGGTTTGAATATGCCACCTCAGTGGTATTCTATGGAGATGGACATACGTATGCTGCAGATTGGCACATTAAGCCCGCAGCCCGTGACATGCTCCAAGTATATCTGAGCAGTCCCAGTAGTAGGTGCTTGCGCCGGTTTTGTAACATGGCTAATGGGTTTTATGTAAGGATGGGATTTAACAATCACAAACATTGCTAATCCACCATTGTAATTCAATTTATGCCTTGATTGGCGGCTGCATAGGCTCGTAAATGTCTAGCATTCGCTATTAATGCCAAGATTTTGCTCTTTGCAAGCTTTAATGAATAATTTTTTTATTAGAAGTATAAGTACAAGTGTAAGTACAAATATAAGTACATATAAGAACAACGTTCTTGTTAAAGAGATAGGTAATAATTACCATATTTTCTTATATATACTTCTAAACATTTTATTGTAGTTTTTTTAGTGAAAAGTAGGAAAATGTGAAAAATGGTTAACATAAAAATAGTTATAAAGTAACCAAAAGAGAAAAGTAAATAAAATAACAGTGGTATATTCTACAAACAGAATTTATATAATAATATATCCGTGATCAATAATGTATTATTCTTCGTTCAATCCTTTGTTCAGGTCTCGATCAGGTCCACAAACAGAGTCATATTGGTCCCTTAAGATATTCAAGGAATGGAGACCAAATCAGATTAAATTGGTCCAACTTGCCTAAAAGTGCAAGTCTTATTCTTTCCAAGTGTAAAGTCTCAGCCATTCCTGAAATCCACAATTTGATTGTAGGGGGTATGGGGCCTTTCCAAAATTGTAAAATTAATTTTTTACCAATTATTAAACTATAATCTATGAAAGTTCTTTGTGCTGTCGTGAGTAATTGATCCCTTTCTAAAATTCCCAATATTATTAATTTTGAGTCTGGAACTAAATTCTTATTTACAACATTCGAGATTACCTTAAATATTTTCAACCAAAAATTCGTAATTTTTATACAAGTTGTAAAAGAATGTGTTAAATTAGCTTCTGGGTATTGGCATTTGTCACATATAGGAGATACATTAGAAAACATTCTATGTAATTTAGATTTTGAAAAATGCAATCTATGTAAAACTTTGAATTGTATCAGAGAGTGTCTAGAATTTAATGAACAATTATGTATATATCGTAAACTTTCCTCCCAGATATCGGGTTCGATTGTTTCACCTATTTCATTTTCCCATAGTTGTCTGTACTTTTCCGTATTGGGTATATCATTTTCTAATAAAATATTATAAATGTATGATATTAATTTTTCCGTGTTTGGGTGTTTATTCAAGCATTCATCTAGAATTCCCGTCTTTCTCTTTTTATATTCATGTGCAGTTGTTTTAATGTAGTTAGTTATTTGTAGATATCTGAAGTAGTGTTTAGAGTGTAGTCCATATATTTCCTGTATTTCTTTAAATGAAAGATACAGATTGTCCCTGTAGAGGTCACTGATCTTATTAATCCCTTTATTTTTCCATTGTAAGAATCCTAAATTTTCCAGGGATGGTTTAAAACTTACATTATTAGCAATGGGAAGAACTAATGGGATATCTTCTAGTTTTAATGTTCTTTTTAACTGTCTCCAAATATTAATTTCACTATTAATTATTGGGTTTTCACGATAAATTTTCTTAGATATTTTAATTTTAGAAAATAATATGGAACTGATTTCATACGGTAAGCAGTCTTCCTTTTCCATAAGTAACCAGTTTGGATTTTCATCCAATTCAACCCACCAAAAGTTCATATTCTTAATACTAACTGACCAGTAATAATATATAAAATTAGGTAAAGTTAAACCTCCATTAATTTTCGATTTACATAAATATTTTTTATTTATTCTATGGCTTTTATAGTCCCAAATAAAATTAGTGACTATAGAGTCAACCTTTTTAAAAAAATTCTTAGAAAGATATATCGGGATCATTTGAAATAAATATAATAATTGTGGGAGAAAAATCATTTTTATCGCATTAATTCTACCTATCATTGAGATAGGTAGTGTTCTCCAATATAAAATATTCTTAGATAATTTATTTAGTATAGGTAAAAAATTATATTTAAATAAAGAATCATATTTTTTTGTAACGTGAATTCCTAAATACTTAATCTGTTCATTAACAATTTTAAAAGGAAATTGTTTTAATGTAGTTAAATTATCTTGTGTTAATGGCATAAGTTCGCTTTTATTCCAATTGATTCTGTATCCAGAAAACAAGCCGAATTGAGTTATTAAATTCAATAAATTAGGTATGCTAATTTCTGGTTTTTTAATATATAATAATACGTCATCTGCATATAGAGAAATTTTATTTCTTGTTTCGCTAGTTTCATATCCAAAAATTTCGGGGTGTAATCTTACCCGAATGGCTAATGGCTCTATAGCCAACGCAAATAACAATGGTGATAGGGGACAACCTTGTCTGCATCCTCGAAATAAATTAAATTTGGTAGATATCATTTGGTTGGTTAAGATTTTAGCAGTTGGATTTGTATATAGTAATTTGATCCATTTTATAAACTTGTCTCCCAAATTTAACTTTTCCATAACCGCAAATAAATATGGCCATTCAACTTGGTCAAAAGCTTTCTCTGCATCTAACGATATTATTACTAAGTCTTTATTATAACTCCTTTTCGAGTATATAATATTAAACAATCGTCTCAGGTTATATGATGAGTATCGTTTAGGTATAAATCCTGTTTGATCCGGGTGTATTATTTTATTAATCACTACACTTAATCTTTTAGCTAATATTTTAGTTAATATCTTTTGATCCGTATTTAAGAGAGCAATAGCTCTATATGATCCCGGATCATCTAGGTCTTTATCCATTTTTGGTATGAGTGTTATAATGGATTCGTTTAGTGTTTCTGGTAACCTCTGTTGCGCATATATATATTCGTAAAGTGTCTTCAAATAAGGTGTTATCAGATCCGTGTATGATTTATAAAATTCCGAACCAATACCATCTGGTCCTGGAGTTTTCCCGTTTTTTAATGATATAATAGAATCCTCAATTTCTTTAACTGTTAATTCAGCATTTAATAGTTTTACATCATCTACACCCAATCCTATTAGATTACAGTCATTTAAGAATGTATTAATTCCTATCTGATTTTCAGTCGTTTTGGAAGAATATAAATCTTTATAATATTGTAAAAATCTCTCATTAATATCTTTATTCTGTGTTAGGAATTCACCATTTTCTGATTTAATCCGATGTATTATTTTTTCTCCCTGTATTTTTCGTAATTGGCGAGCCAGTAATTTTTGTGGTTTGTCCCCAAATTCAAATTGTATTTGTTTTGTGTATTGATATAATTTAACCACTTGGTCAGCATATATCTTATTTAATTTATATTTTAATGCAGTAATTTTATTATGTGTTATCATTGTAGGGTTAAGGGCATTTTCTATATCTAATTGTTTTATCTCCGTTTCCAGAATATTTTGTTCCTTCCGCTTTTCTTTGTTGTGAAATGCTTGTGAAGATATCATAATTCCACGAGTAAAAGCTTTAAAAGTTTCCCATAGTAGGGATGGAGATATTTCTGGTTTATCGTTTATTTCAAAAAAAGTCTTAATCTGCTTTATAATATATTCATTGGTTGACTTATCCTTCAAAATTTGTGGATTAAGTCTCCATTGTCCTCGTATTTTCATGTTATCATTAAATTTAATATTAAATGTTAATGGAGCGTGATCTGAAATAATGATACTGTGGTATTTAGAGTTATAGATGTATGGAATAAGCTTTATATCTACAAGGAAATAGTCAATTCTAGAATATGTTTTATGTACCGAGGAGTAAAATGAATAATCTCGTCCTGATGGGTGTTCCATTCTCCAAACATCTCTAACTTTACTAGTGTCAATGTATGCATTTATTAAATCACTGGAGTGTGATTTAAGTTTCCTCTGTCCTGACGATCTATCTAAATAAGGATCTAAAGTACAATTTAAATCTCCTCCAATTATTAAATTATGTTGTGCATGATCAGGAATTGTATTAAATATTTTCTTTAAAAAAATTGGACTGTCAAAATTTGGGCCATATATATTGACTAATATTACTTTTTGGGCATATAATTCACCCGTTACAATAATAAATCTTCCATCTTTATCAATTATAGTTGATGTATGTTTGAATAAAGTACCTTTACGTATCAGTATTGCTACGCCTCTAGATTTATGAGTAAAAGAGGAATGATATATTTTGTCAATCCATTTAGCCTTTAATCTATGCTCGGCATCTTTTTTTAGATGCGTCTCTTGAAGGAACGCAACGTCGATTTTAAGTGCTTGCAAATGTGCCAATACTTTACCCCTTTTAATAGGTTCATTAAGACCTTTAACATTCCAACTGCCAAAGATTATTCCCTCATTCCCCAAATTCTTTTTTAAGTCCTGCATTTTATTTAAGGTGGTCTATAATGGTTCACATGTCTCAGCTCGACATACCCGACCTTACCCCCGAACTCCGGATGGACGAATTTCAAGATTTTCAAATATATCGCACGGATATATCTTTTGTGATTACGAGTCCACTGTGATGTAAAAAAATAAAAACATGAGAAAATGTAAAAAAACAGAAGATAGAAAAAAGGGTTAGTAAATAGTGAAAAGTAAGGAAAAACTACAGCTATAGTAGGTGCAGTTAGTGAAAGCCATACTAGCATGGCTAGCCATCTACAGACTTCCAGTGTAGATGATGTTAACTCGCCAGCTCCATAAGTCCTTAAAGTTATTGTCTTACAAAAGGTATTTTAACGGGAATATATAATTCTAAAATGTTTCATCAATCCTATAACATATTTAAATGCAAAAATCAAGGAAATCTTAACTATTATTGGTATAATCAAATGTATGATCTTAGGAAATATATTTACTAATTACTATTTGTTTTAATTTTATGTAGATTAGTATTAATTATTGATGAGTAAATTATATGTATGTGGGAAGTAATAAGAAAGTTACTTATACCTAAGCCTTAGTGATTAGTATTTATTATTGTTTTAGTTGGTAACAGTACTACCGGTTAGGTTTTAGTATATTAGTATTTTATTGTATGTTAATTATTTCTATTAGTATTGTTATTATTCTAATTAATAATATCCATAAGAGAAAGTCCAGTCCACTCTTTGGTGTAGGGAACAGGTCCTCTCATTTCTTCATCTTTCTTGATTGTAGCCAGTCTATAACCAGTCCATAATCTGGTAATCCTTTAAACCAGATGTAAATATACAGTTATTCATTAATATAGTTCAAAGGTGAAGTATTATTCAGTCTTCTTCTTGATTCTTAATCCCCTGCGCAAAGTCAAGTGCATTTTGTGGGTTCTTGAAGAAATGATCTTGATTGTCATAGGTCACCCTCAAAGTGGCGGGGTATCTCAAAGTATACCTTACATCCTTCAATTCTCTCAGAATTCTTTTAGTCTCCCTGAATGCGTTTCGTTTCTTGGCAACTTCAGCAGGGTAATCTCGGTAAATACTGATTCGTGCTCCTTCAAAAGTAAGATTTTTACTTCTTACAATCTTACCCATCATTTCTTCCAGTTCATAATCATTCTGTACTTTTAAAATCATTTGTCTTGGCGGAGCACCAGGTCCTTTAAAACGCCTCTTTACTCTGTGAGCACGAGCTAATAAGGGTTTCTGATCCAAGGCTAAAACTTGTTGCAGTAAATCTGCTGTAAATCCTCGTGGGTTATTCCGCTCCATGCCTTCCGGAATGCCCACAATTCTTAGGTTCGACCTTCTTTGGTAGCCTTCCAACTCCGTGCATTTTTCTGTTATCTTGTCCAGTAGTTCAGATAAGCGTTTTATGTCTCTGTCTGAATTCCGAGCCGATGATTCAGCTAAGTCTTTAATAATGCTTATATCTGTCGAATGTAAATTCAATGCTTCTTCAACCTCAGACAGTTTGTCTTTCACCAGAGTTTCGATTTTAATTTTCATCTGTTTGTTCTGCTCTTTTAACTTATCCGTTATCTCTCTTTTCAATGCTTGAGCAGATTCAGTGATTTCAGTCTTCAAGTCTTTTATTTCAGTTTTCAAGTCTTTCACATCTTCATTAATCTTTTCGACTTCCTCCTTAATATTCAACTTTTTCATATCTTTCTTTAAATTCAATAATTCGGTTTTAATGCCTCCCATCTCTTTTTCAATAAGAGTTTTCAATCCTTCCATCTCCAGTTTCATTTTAAATTCTTCAGCTCCAGAAGGCTTTTTCCCTGCAATGTCTTCCTGGGATCGGGTTCTACCCGAGATCGAGGCTTCAGAACGGCCTACCGGATCCCGAGTGGTCGGTAGCCGGGTTTTCAGTTTTTCTTCTGGGGTTCGATGCATGCTGTCGCAGGGCTGAAAACGTCACTCAGCAATTCCGTATTAATCAGTACTGAGATTTCAGATGACAGGTAAATCTTTTTCAGCGTTTTTTACCCCGTTTTCTTCAACCTTCTTATGGAGCTGGCTGGGAGGGCGTCTTCACCTCATGATGGCGCCACCGGAAGTCAATCTGTCGCTCTTTGCAAGCTTTGATAGTGTAACGGCCAATTATGTAGCTAGAATGTAGTTACAGGTAACCGATGCCTTAGCAGCAAGTCTATTAGTCGGTTTCCTGGTGAAAGCAAGGCTGTTATTTGCTTCTATGATGTCTGTAGCTTAGTTCCCTGGGATGGTGACAATCAGACCCATGTATCCCATAATGTATGTAACCTCTCTCTCCTAGTGAGGTTATATATATGCAGCACTCTCTGGAGAACTTGACCCCTTGCCTCCATGGTTACCGGCGGGTCTGACGTTCTGGATCCTGGTATTCCATTGGATTGTGGTGAGGTGCTGCTGATGTATAGGTCCTTCCTGGTCTTCAGGTGGCCCCCGAGGTCTTGCATATGATGTTTGCCTGCGCACTGCCGGCCTGCTGGAGGGAGGTGGGTTACCAACCCGACTGCCTCCGTCTCCTAATCCAGGTCCTTGACCTGTATGGGCAGGTCCTCACCGAACAGGTGGAGGCGTCGCAGATGCCTTGTACAACCCCGCAAATATGGGGTTTGGGAGTCGGTTAAATGGCGATATTCCGAGAAGCGTTAACTTCATGACTAATATCGCAAGAGCATCCTCCTGCTCTGCTGTCATTTCCGTACCATCAACCGACCTGGCAAAGGCAGTAAACCTCAGCAATTTCAGGATCTTTGTATCTCAGCTCCTGTGCCCTATCCCGGGACTGTTGTTGCCGTAGATGGGTGTCATTGACTGTACATATGATGATATGCAGTTGTTTGGGCCTAGTATTTGTTGACCGTCTTGGTAAGGACCTGTTCCTGCAGCTGGTGTGTAGTGAGGTAGTCCGCTAGCCCCATAATTGGGCTGCAACAGGCTGACCTGTGCTTAGGCTGGGCGAACTTGGAGACCACATTCAGCAGTTCCTCCTGGGTTGTCTTAGGTACTACAGGTTCCTGCTCCACCCTACTTACGTGTCAGCCAGCTGCTGATTCGTAGTTTCCCCACAAATGACGGGAACATGCTGGGTGGCCCAGCCTCATGTCTCCAGGAATGGAGGACATCTGGTCCAGCTGCAAATTGTGCTCTAGGATACGCTCCATCATGCGCACCATCCAAGCCATGCGACTGCTGCCGTATCTACGAACGACAAGTCGATTTCCTCAGGTTCTGGAGAATCTCCGAGGCTTCTGCCATCGCCCTGCACCTCGTCGAGGTGATAACAAGGGTGCCTAGACAGGATGTCACTGCCTGCCGCTTCTGCATGGCTAAGCGACTCCCGCGCGGACCTGCCGCTAATCCGTCATTCTTCGGACAGAGGTGGCCAGCTAGACTGATAAGACATGAGCTGTGATGAGTCGGTCCCGGCCGCCGAAGCGTGGTACCCCGACATCCGCGCGGGCTTGCCGCCTAGCCTCCTAAGAGACAAAGGCGACGTTCGGTCACGTCCTGCCACTACAAGGGAGGTGCGGTGACCGAGATGAGACTACACCGACCTGCAACCAGGCAGGCTCCCTCGGTGCTGAGTCTGTATCCACCTTTGGGACAAAGGCGTCGTTCGGTCACATCCTGCCGCTAAAGGGGGGTGCGGTGACTGACACGATCTGGCAGGCTCCCCCGGTGGTGAGTCTATGCCGGCCGCACATGTGGTCCTACAGACCCAGGCCTCAATCCTTCACCGGTCCACGATCTGGTGGCCTGCTCCGGTGCAAAGTCAACCCCGGCTCCCATGGCGGGGTTTACCGACTGCTGTGCGATTCTTCCCCTGGTCCTCCCTCTGGTGACCTGCATATTTGGGGAGAGAGAACGTGCCAAGAATATAACACGTTACGCACCTTTGCTCCACTGTCGCTATGGTTAAGTGACAGCGGTAGGGAGTCAGGGTATTGCCTACCCTGCTCCTGCGCGGTGCTCCTACCACTTTACGGCACCATGGTCAGTCGTGGTGGAGAATCGGGTCCTGGCTACGCAGGGCTCCCCTAGTTTCCGCGTTTTTATCTCGGCCCGCAGAGCGGCTGCTGCCGACGTTGCGGGCAGCTCCAGGAATGGTGGGCGCTGACTCACATCCGAAGTCCCATGGCCCTGGAAGGCATACTTCGATGCCTTCATTCTGGTCTCCCATCCATTGTTTCTGTAAGCAAAGTCTAGTACAGAAGCTAAAGAACTCAAGGTTAGTATCTTACCTGAGGGTCTTTATGAGCTTCCGGTGGAGGAGCGCACTCTCTTCCCCTAGCTCCAATGGTGATCAGATTCTCATGCGGGACATAGACGGCCGCTAACAGTAAGGCCCCCGCCTATATGCGAGCCCCCGGCTCTACTACCTCTAAAGGGTAGCATGGCCGTTCGGCCGCGGTATACCTGTGGCCTGTGGCGTCCAGTCGGAGCTCCTGCTCTGCCTCTGCTGCCCGCGAAAGGCAGTCTCCGGGCCCGGATCCTGTCCACGGGCTAGTTCAATTCCCTCTGCCGTCGCTGCGCGAACGGTGAGTGTGAGCTAGGATCCAACCGGGTTAACGAGCTGCCCCGTTGTAAAAATAAAGTTGGGCTTTTAACAACATGAATAAATTCCTGCAACTCCATTCCCTCTTAAATACAGCACTGGGATATTGCAGGCTATGTAGAATTGAGTTGGGGCTAGCCCCTACTCTGTGTTAATGCCGACAGCCCGCAGTATCCTTGCGGGCTGCGGTGTAAGTTGGGCTGCTGCTCTGCCGTCGCTATCTGCGAACGGCGAGCCTGCAAGCCCCCACTTCTATATTAAAGCCGTCAGCCCGCAATATCCTTGCGGGCTGCGGTGTAAAATCGGGCTGTTGCTCTGCCGTTGCTCACTGCACACGGCGAGCCTGCAAGCCCCACTCACTTATAAATGCCGTCAGCCCGCGGCCTGCGGGCTGCGGTGTAGAGTCAGCTGCCTCTGCCGTCCTCCGCCGGTGAGTGTGAACCCAGACCTACCTGGGTCAACGGGCTCTTCCCGACCTCATAAATTAGAGCCGCCGCTGACTGCCTGCATTCCGCGGTCCGCAGTCAGTGCCGAAGCGGCCTGGAGCACTCTGAAAACAGAGTCTCTGAAAAGAAAAGAGGGATGGCGGGTTAGTTTTTCACTTACCTGCAGGTCCCTGCAGTAGAGGAGCAACGCTCCTCCCTGCCCGTCGCTCGCACGCGGTCGACGATCACGTAACTCCGAAATGAAATTACATTTTATAATTCACGAACATATCTCCAATGATGTATAATTAGCTGATTATTCCATTCTCTTTTAATTTTTTGGTTTCTTTTCTCTCTCTCTATTATTTTCTATCTATATAAAAATAAAAAACTATATAGAAGTGCAATTTTTATACAATTGATAATATAAACATTATTAATAATGTATGACTACTACAAACAAAATGTTTTTTATTATGTATTTACTTCTAATAAATTTTTTATTTTTTTTAAACGAAAAAAAGAATTAAAGTACAGATATTGGATGGCCTTTGTGGACTCGGTCAACAACAATAGTTGGGTATTCCACCTGCACACCCTGTGGCTAGTTGCACAGAAACGTTGCAGATCTGGCTCGGGGAGGGGGCAGTGGCGTAGTCTCTTGAAAGATGAGATAGAATAATGTCAAAATGCCCTTGTATTATGTTTGACTTGTATTAACCATCCGTTGTTGATCAAGATGCATGCAAAGAGTAGGAGTAAACGGGTCATTTTCACAATGGCAGACAGTGACTAATGGGGTACCGCAAGGCCCAGTGCTGGGACCCCAGCTATTTACAATATATATTAATGATCTGGATGAGGGAATTGAAGGCAATATCTCCAAGTTTGCAGATGACACTAAGCTGAGGAGCAGTGTTAGCTGTGAGGAGGATGCTAGGAGACTGCAAGGTGACTTGGATAGGCTGGGTGAGTGGGCAAATGTTTGGCAGATGCAGTATAATGTGGATAAATGTGAGGTTATCCACTTTGGTGGCAAAAACAGGAAAGCAGACTATTATCTAAATGGTGGCCGATTAGGAAAAGGGGAGATGCAGCGAGACCTGGGTGTCATGGTACACCAGTCATTGAAAGTAGGCATGCAGGTGCAGCAGGCAGTGAGGAAAGCGAATGGTATGTTAGCTTTCATAGCAAAAGGATTTGAATATAGGAGCAGGGAGGTTCTACTTCAGTTGTACAGGGTCTTGGTAAGACCACACCTGGAGTATTGCGTACAGTTTTGGTCTCCAAATCTGAGGAAGGACATTATTTCCATTGAGGGAGAGCAGAGAAGGTTCACCAGACTGATTCCTGGGATGTCAGGACTGTCTTATGAAGAAAGACTGGATAGACTCGGTTTATACTCTCTAGAATTTAAGAGATTGAGAGGGGATCTTATAGAAACGTACAAAATTCTTAAGGGGTTGGACAGGCTAGATGCAGGAAGATTGTTCTCGATGTTGTGGAAGTCCAGCACAAGGGGTCACAGCTTAAGGATAAGGGGGAAATCCTTTAAGACCAAGATGAGAAAGACTTTTTTCACACAGAGAGTGGTGAGTCTCTGGAACTCTCTGTCAATCGAGGGTAGTTGAGGCCAGTTCATTGGCTATATTTAAGAGGGAGTTAGATGTGGCCCTTGTGGCTAAGGGGATCAGAGGGTATGGAGAGTAGGCAGGTACGGGATACTGAGTTGGATGATCAGCCATGATCATATTGAATGGTGGTGCAGGCTCGAAGGGCCAAATGGCCTACTCCTGCACCTAATTTCTATGTTTCTATGTTTCTATGTTTCTAAGATGAACACAAACAAGTATATTATGACTAATGAAATAATTAATACCCATGTAGCAGACAGTAATAACAGGAGAACATATAGGCAAGGACGAAATATATTTTCGTATAATTGTTACTAACAAAAAAAAAGTTGTTTACTGCACTGTATAACTGTTGGCTAATTCTGCTGCAAAGACAGAGAACTGGTGAGCAGTTAACTGCCACCATGATTCCATGATATCATGCAATAAAGCCTCTTAAAGCGAAGTCTCCGTTTTTTCTTTGTCAATTTCCTCAACAATTGTACATGATTTCAATCATGCCATCCACAGGGTACAAATACAGGATAAAGGGAATAATGTTTAGTGCAAGATAAAGTCCAGTAAAGTCTGATTAAAGATAGTTCAAATGTCTCCAATGAGGTAGATGGGAGGTCAGGACCGCACTGTAGTTGGTGATGATGGTTCAGTTGCCTTGTAACAGCTGGGAGGAAAGATTAAGTTGTGCTTGGATTATTGATTAGTCAATCATGTTGTGATTTCTTTTCAAGATTTCAACTACCTCCAAAACTATTTATTCTATTGCCATAGACTTAATAGTTCCCCCGAATCAATATCAGTAATAATGCTTGATCGTCAGATTCCGGTGTCAAAGAAAATGTGACCACTTCTTCCACTTCAGTAGAATTGAGTTCTTTTAATGCACTTTGCTGGCATAAGGTATCTTATCTTTTTCCAGAAGTATGAATTCTGTAATAGAGATTCATTTGTCCACTTCACTGTCCTCTTTGATTTCAGAATAAGTTGAAGAGACTGTGGTAAAAATGTAATGTCTCTTATTGGATTATATTCAATAAGAATTGGCTTTATTAATCTCTCAACTAACACCTGATGAAGACCTGACATCAGACCATACATGGAACTCTCATTTTCCAATAGTTCAGCACAGAGGATTATAATCAATGTCCTGGATTTGTTAATGTAGGAAAATATATCATCTGCAAAAGCTGAAAAGAAAAAAAAGTAGATGCTCAAATAAATCACATAAAAACACAAACGTGAACTATTTTACAGATTATCAATCTTTATGCTCAGATATTTTGTAATGGCTCATTTTATACTGTTCTTAGCTGGTGACCACGTGGGTTTCCTCAAGGTGTTTTAGTTTCCTCTTGGGTCCCAAAGATGCGTGGGTTTGTTGGTTCATTGGCCTCTGTAAATTGCCCCTCATATGCATGGAGTGGGTGAGAAAGTGGGATAATGTATACATCAAGTGAACAGGTGATCGACGGTCAGTGAATTTTGGTGGGCCGCAGGTCCTGTATCTATGCTGCACCTCTAAACTAAGACTGAACTAATTCAAATTTGTCAAATGTGTTAACTCAACAATTTACTCTGAAAGGCAAATATAAAATTGCAAATGCTGACACTTAAGGTTGAAACTGAAATACTGAAAATGCTCAATAGACCTGGCAGCACCTATGGAGAATTCTGATGAAAAATTGTTGACTGAAATGTGAAGTCTGTTTATCTCTCCATAAATGTTTCATGATTTTATCATTCCCGTGACATCCACATAAACTAGTGGAATACCTCAGGAACTCAGTTTTGAATTAAACAGTTTCAGGTAATTTTACTTTGGAATCACGTGAGTGACTACGAGAAGAAGCCCCGCCAGGTGCATGCGAGTCATTACGTCGATGCATGTCGCACTGAATGGGCTGGAGAGCGCAGCTCCACCAGCGGTAAGTAGAAACTTTGCAGGTAAGTGAGTTTTTACCACCTTTTCTGCAAGTATTTAGGCTCCATAAATCTGGCTCATGAGTCAGTGGGAGCTAGTGGTCATGGAGAGCGGTGGTAAGAAGTGTGTTCGGTATAAGTGCGGGTCGCGCAGCGATGCGACTCCATCCCAGCTATCGGGTCGGGAGATAAGTGTGGTAACGCCGGTTCCGATACCGGCGGCCGTCCCCCCAGTAATTGAACAGCTTCCAGCTGCCCCAGTGTCGCAGGGCACTGAGGCCACGACAATAGGAAAGAAGGCAAAAAGAAAGTCTGTCAGAACCGTGGTTTCTGACGGGTCTGATGAAGAACAGGACTCCCCTCCACATCAGAAGAAAATATGGGAGAGGCTGGATCAAATGGAGCAAATGCTCCACACCCTCATCAGCCAGGGGTCCAAGGGCCCAGTGATTCCCCAGACAACCTTGCAAAGAGTTCCATATACAGAATATGGTGCCTGTCAAGAATGGGAATCTTTCTCTCCAGCACCTTGTTTGAGTCTGGATGATGTCTCCCTTGAGCAGGACTCGGGAATGCCAGGGCAGGCTGACCCTGAAGCTGGTATCCCTGCTTATGTGCACACACCAGAGCACAAGTGCCAGGCTCCGGGTGTCCCGGATACAGCGTGAAACTTTGCTATACCGGAAGGGACTGGTGTGGCTATGGATGATAATCTAGCCGCCAATGTCAACTATTTGGCTTCTCACCAGCTCCAGGAGACTATCATGACGGAAACAACAGCACAATACAAAACACCCGTTAATTGTGCTTCACTCAGGGTGCCCACCGTAAACTTGGCAATATGGGCACCCTGAGTGCAACAATGAGAGGACAGGAAATGCGCTTTCAGCATGTCCTCAAACTGGTCGCAGCAGGCATTACGGCGCTCGGCAAGATGGCCAAAGGGTCACCGATGTCAAAGACTCAACAGGATATGCTCGCATTATTCTGCAATGCCTATTTTGAAGTAAACTGTATGAGGAAGATCGCCATTCGGCCAACCTTGAATCCGAGGTTCGCAGGCCTGTGTAAGGCTAGTAATATTCAGCCACCAGATTAATTATTCGGTGAAGATCTTCCCAAGCAAATTAAAGACATTGATGAGGAGTCAAAGACAATTGGGCTTATAAAACACTTCATCCCTACTCCGAGGACGGTGTATAGACAACCAGGTGGGATACGCAAGGGATCGGATCCTGGGACAGGGCCCAGCAGAGGGAGGCCGATGGGTCGAAAATATTACTCATCAATACAGCCCAACTACAACCCCAATATCGGCAGAAGGAGACCTTCCAGGCCGGGTGTCGAGGTACAGGACCTTCATTCCATCCCAGATAAAAATTCTGGGGTACAACCTCCGGTTGGGGGTAGATTGCAATTGTTTTATGATGAATGGTGCTGCATAACATCTGATCGGTTTATACTAGATACTGTGTCAGGCTCTACAATAGAGTTTATTGCAGGTGTTGATCTACCTGTACAGCATATGCCTAAAAGAGTCTTGGTATTTGCTGCACCAGAAACTCGGCAGGTAAAAGAAGAAATAAAAAATTTGTTCCAGAAAGGGGTGATTGAGAGGACGATTAACCATCCTCAACAATTTGTGTCCAATATATTCCCCAGGCCGAAAAAAGATGGGGGTTGTAGAGTCATTCTGGATCTCACTCACTTAAATTCCTACGTTCAGTATAGGCATTTTAAAATGGACACCTTCGATACTGCAAAACAGCTATTATCACAAGGCTGCTGTATGGCAACTATAGATCTAAAAGATGCATATTATTCAGTACCAAAACATCATCATTATCGCAGATACTTGACATTTGGTTGGATGGGGCAGCTGTGGCAATTTAAAGCATTACCTAATGGGTTAACTTCAGCTCCTAGGCTGTTCACAAAATTATTGAAACCAGTGCTGGCACTACTGAGGGCCCAGAATCACATGGTAATGGCTTAACTAAATGATATTTTAATCATAAGCAACACTCAGGAAACAGCAGAAGAATCGGTTTCAGCAACCACACACCTGTTTGAAAGGTTAGGTTTTTTGATCCTTCAAACAAAATCTAATTTACAGCCATCCCAAACAACTGATTATTTGGGTTTTGTCATTAATTCAGTTGATATGTCAGTAACTTTGCCAACAGCCAAGGCTGTGGATATCAGGAATGCGTGTATTTGTCTCGCTGAAAAACCATATTCCTCTATCCGGGAAGTAGCCAGGGTTATTGGTAAATTGGTAGCAGCTTTTCTTGCTGTAGAGTTTGGACCTCTGCATTATCAAAGTCTGCAATGAGCCAGAGAACAAGCACTAAAAGAGCGTGCAGGTCATTTTGATAGGTCCATGCAGTTATCAACCGGAGCCTTAGCTGAA
The DNA here is from genome assembly GCA_963514005.1 of Raja brachyura. Next base: position 75,119,407 of record OY740786.1, read on the forward strand.
TTGCAATGGTGGGTTATCAATGTAGCACAAACTACAAAAAACATTTTGGTTCAGCAACCTTCAGTTTTTTTACAGACTGATGTGAGCGCTCTCGGATGGGGAGCTACGGACAGCGAGTCTAGCTGTGGTGGTAGATGTAGTGTCCAAGAGGATTTATTTCTCCACAGGCATAGTATAAATTATTTGGAGTTATTGGGGGCATTTTATGGATTAAAAGCTTATTGTTCTACAATGAATAATTTACACGTTCAACTCCAGGTTGATAATACCACAGGTGTGGCATATATCAATCACATGGGAGAAGGTCAGTATCATGTGATAATCTGGCCAACCTCATGTGGCACTGGTGTATCTCCAGAAACATCTGGCTCTCAGCTGTCTACCTACCTGGTAGAGACAACATGGTGGCAGACAACAGGTCATGAAAGTTCAATGACAATATAGAATGGATGTTAAATACAGAAGTTTTTTAAATGATTGTCAGCTTTTTTATGGGTTGCCAGATATTGATCTGTTTGCATCCAGGTTAAATCACCAGTTGCTTAAATATGTTTCATGGGAACCGGATCCAGGAGCAGTAGCGTTCTCGCTACATTGGGGACATACATTCTTCTAAGCTTTTCCCCCATTCTGTCTGATTAGGCAATATCTCACCAAAATAGAGCAAGACTCCGCCACAGGCATTTTGGTGGTTCCAGACTGGCCTACACAGCCATGGTTCCCATTGGTGCTCAGAACAATGACTCAGCCATTCATGACGATCCCCAGCTGCAGTAATCTGTTGATGCATCCAGTAAAAGGAGAAAGTCATCTGTTACATGACTGTATTAATTTGTTGATCTGCAGGTTCTGGCCAGACCGTTCCAAGGCCTTGGACTGTCGGAGAGGACCATGGATGTCATAACTGCAGCTTGGAGAGAGAGCACTAAGAAAAAATATGTGTCTCATATAAAGAAATGGGAAGTTTGTGTACAGTCAGATATATCTTATCATACTGCAAGCATACCGGATGTATTGGAGTCCCTTGCTATGTTGCATTTTGATCAGCACTTGAGTTATAGTGCCATTAATAGTGCTCGGAGTGCTTTGTCCTCCTATTTAGGACATTTTGCAGAACGACAATCTATCGGGTCTCATCCATTAGAATCCCGATTCATGAGAGGAATTTTTAATAAAAACCTTCCTAAGCCTAGATATACAGAAATCTGGGATGTCAGTGTAGTTCTTACACTGCTTCGGCAATGGACTCCAATTACGTCACTGTCTTTTCAGAAGTTAACACTTAAAGTGGTTATGCTCATGGCGCTAGTATCAGCACAATGAGTACAGACATTGCAAATGTTACGACTAGATTGTATGCATTTGTGTGTAGATAAAATTACTTTTTATGTCTATGATCTAATCAAGCAAAGCAGGCCAGGAATGGCTGGAACTAAGGTAATCTTTAAAGCATACCTTGCTGACCAAGCGTTATGTGTAGTTAAGCATCTGAGTCAATATATTGAGGTAACTAAGAGTCTCAGAGGTTCTGAGACGGCAATGCTCATTACCCACAAAAAACCATATAAAAAAGTGTCAGTACAAACTATTTCTAGATGGTTAAAACAGGTTCTGGATTACGCTGGAGTAGACACTCATGTGTTTAAATCTCACTCCACCAGGGCGGCATCAATATCCGCGGCGAAGGTGCAGGACGTGCCAAATCCTCGGGGCCGCAGGATGGTCTAAAGAAGCAACATTTTATATGTTTTATGACAAAGCTGTTTTGACAGTGCCTGGGTTTGGGCATGCTGTGTTGGGTTCCATTTAATTTTGTTTGCTTTGTTTCATATCATTTTCTTTGTAATTTCCCGCTGGGATAGAGGGGTTATTACTGTTTTTTTTATTATTGTTATTAAAATAGTTATTGAATCGTTCGAAGCAATGTTCAATATATTATTTATTCACTACTATGTCAACTGAGGCAGTGTGTCGTATGGAGTGGATTCAACGGCATGAAATCACAGAGCTTTGAAATCCTCACATAGTCACTCACGTGACTCCGACGTAAAATAGTAAGATTAAACGAGAACTTACCAGTTTGAAGTTTGATCCTTATTTTATGAGGAGTTACGATGAGGGATTACGTGCCCTCCGCTCCCGGCCCTCATAATCGAAAGGATCATCTGGTAGTTCTAGTCTTCTCTTACTATCTTACTTCGGCTATTGTTTCTGTGTTTTCACGCCGCTGCTTTGAAGTATGACACGCATGCGCCTGACGGGGCTTCTTCACGTAATCCCTCATCGTAACTCCTCATAAAATAAGGATCAAACTTCGAACTGGTAAGTTCTCGTTTAATCTTACTATTCTATGGGTGTAGCTACATCTCACTGGCTCCAATAGTTAAACAGCACACCTCAACTTGAGCTTTCTCAAGGGTAATTAGTGATGGTTAATTAATGCTGGCTTTGCAATGTGCACATTCCATGAATGAATTTAAAACACGGCATAATGAAAAGGAAGCGTTTACAATGTTGGGCAATGCAATGCAACAGCTGGTAGACTTGCTGCCTCACAGTGCCTCAGACCCTGGTTCGATCCTGACTCGGGTGCAGTCTGTGTTGAGTTCGTACATGCTCCCTGTGACCACGTGGGTTTCCTCTGGGTGCTCAAATTTCCTGCCATATCCCAAAGACATGCAGGTTTGAAGGTTAATTGGCTCCTGTAAAATTGCCTCTTATGTTTAAAAAGTGGATGCGAAAGTGGGTAACATCGGAATAGTATGAATAGGTGGCCAATGTTCAATGTGGTCCCATTGGGCCGAAGAGCCTGTTTCTATGTTGTATGTATGAACAAAATTAAACTAAACAATACCAGTTGATATGCTGTCTACAAAACAAAGTTGCGTAGATATGAAAAGGAATGCATGTTGTACTCTGTGAAAAACAATTGGAGAATAAATTAGAGAGGGGGAGAGGGGCTCAGAAATGCAATGGGATACGTTTGCCTCAGTAGCAGCACACACAGCATCAGAAACAAAGAAATTGATTAAATCTTCACATTAATGGTTGGAGGTGAAACAACGAAAATATTTAATGAACTAGACTAGTTAGTGACTGCTAATGAATGTTTTCCTCATAAAAGTGTACTTTTTAAACTGCAATTAAGTTGAAGACACACTCCTACCTGCTCCAGGAAGAACATCACGTTCAAAAATACACAGCCGATAACCAAATTTATGTTCTAGAATTGCAGGCAACAATTTCAAAGCAAAATATTCTCCCTCAGCGGAGATGAGAGCCTCGTTACTCTTAAGAAGCAGTACATATGCATCATATTCCTTACTATCTGAAAGGCAAATACAAAGCATCAGTATTCATTCATAGCAAAAGGATTTGATTCATAGCAAAAGGATTTGATTCATAGCAAAAGGATTTGAGTATAGGAGCAGGGAGGTTCTACTTCAGTTGTATAGGGTCTTGGTGAGGCCACACCTGGAGTATTGCATACAGTTCTGGTCTCCAAATCTGAGGAAGGACATTATTGCCATAGAGGGAGTGCAGAGAAGGTTCACCAGACTGATTCCTGGGATGTCAGGACTGTCTTATGAACAAAGACGGCATAGACTCGGTTTATACTCTCTAGAATTTAGGAGATTGAGAGGGGATCTTATAGAAACTTACAAAATTCTTAAGGGGTTGGACAGGCTAGATGCAGGAAGATTGTTCCCGATGTTGAGGATGTCCAGGACAAGGGGTCACAGCTTAAGGATAAGGGGGAAATCCTTTAGGACCGAGATGAGAAGGATTTTTTTCACACAGAGAGTGGTGGGTCTCTGGAACTCTCTGCCACAGAGGGTAGTTGAGGCCAGTTCATTGGCTATATTTAAGAGGGAGTTAGATGTGACCCTTGTGGCTAAGGGGATCAGAGGGTATGGAGAGAAGGCAGGTACGGGATACCGAGTTGGATGATCAGCCATGATCATATTGAATGGCGGTGCAGGCTCGAAGGGCCAAATGGCCTACTCCTGCACCTAATTTCTATGTTTCTATGTATTGATCATTATATTCATTGCGCTAATTATTACATACTTTTGAATGTTACCTTGTATACCAATGGATGAACTGCACTGAATGGAAAGCTCCAGTCATGAATATGCATATTGTGAAAATCTGCTGGTCTAATGTTTTAGGCTTTCATCTCAAGCTAATTTGGGCAGCATGGTGGTGCAGTGGTAGAATTGCTGCCTTACAGTGCCAGAGACCAGTGTTTGATCCTGACTTCGGGTGCTGTCTGTACGGAGTTTGTATGTTCTCTCTGTGACCACATGGGTATTCCCCGGTTTCCTCCCACACTCCAAAGATGTCCAGGTTTGTAGGTTAATTCGCTTCGGTAGAGATTGTAAATTGTCCCTAGTATGTAGCATAGTGTTAGTGTACAGGGATCGCTGGTCAGCACGGACTCGGCGGGCCGAAGGGCCAGTTTCTGCACTGTATCTCTAAACTAAATTAAACTAAACCAAAGCATACACCTTGAGAACAATAGGTAAAGACCTGCCCATTTTCACCAAACCTTTGGTCATTGTGTCATTAGGACCACATGTCGTAGTGCTAATTTAAAATGAAATCCAAAGTTGGAGGATACATATTGGACTCAAGTTAAATGATTTAAACAGATTTTTATTTAATATCTTAGTGACAGGAATAGTGTGTCCCTGCTGAGAATATGCAGTCTTTTGAAAATAAACTAATGAAACAACGATACTTCCAATCACTATAATGTTGTAAATTAATTTTGCAGTTGGAGGAGGAAGAATGCTGTGGTGGATGTTTATGTTGGATTCTATTGTGTATTGTGTGTTCTTTTTTTCAACTGTGTCGCTGCATGGCAAATTAATTTCACTGTACCTTGTTTGGTGCATGTGACGAATAAATTTGACTTTGACTTTGATAGTTCCAGAATGGCAGAGATCACATTGCTACAGGAGGTTGGGGCTTGTGGGGAAGGGGAAATGAAATAAGCTGTGAAGCTTTCTGCAGCGGATCCATCCCTTTGATTCAATGTTTATCTGATTAGCTTTGATGTGGATCAAAATAAGATTTGTATACAGAGGGTTTAGTTCAGAATTTTACCTTGTAGAGTTTCATCCTTGCAGGTGAAGTCCCTGATACAAAGGGCAAAGTATATCTTGAATCTGACATAAATCACTGCTACAATAATGATAAGAGCCAAGGTTGTGAACAGTAGCAGGAATAATCGACCAGTGTCATGCTTGTCTAAGGAAAGTAAATAATATTTGTAATTGGTCTCATAAATACAAAATATCAATCACATATTGTAGCCTCTCCTAATCACAGGGAACATCAAGTACTACAGTTGCTGCAGTTATCTCCCACCTATGGAAGGATACACCTGCCAGAGATGGAATGGGGTAATGGCTCAGAATGTTTTCCTGGATGGCAGATATGTGATGTAAGGAGATACTCAGTAAACTGAGACTATAATCTCTTGAATTTATATTTTTGAGAAGTTATCTCATTGATAACTGATAGGATGGATGCAGAGATAATATTTACTCCAGTGTAACACAAAAAGCTGGAGAAACTCAGCGGGTGCAGCAGCATCGAAGTTACCCTCGATTCTCCAGCATCTGCAGTTCCTTCTTTAACACTTTGTCTACTCCACTGCGATATCTCCTCAAGGTATGCCTACTTTGAAGAAGTTCTCCTCCTCCCTACGAAGTTACCCTCGATTCTCCAGCATCTGCAGTTCCTTCTTTAACACTTAATATTTACTCCAGTTGGGTGTCCAAAATCATATGCCACAATCTAAAAATTCAGGCTCGGCCATCCAGAACGGAGATGAGACAGAATGTATTTACGTGGAAGACAGTGAATCTCGGAACGGAATGTCCACTAGTCTTGTGAAGGCTTTGTCACTGAATACATTTAAGATGGAGACTGACAGATCTTTACCAATCAAGGAATATGGGATTAAAGCAGGAAATCCTCTTGATGTAAAAATAAAAATCACCCATGACTTTATTGAAGGTGGAGCAGACATAAGGGATAGATTGGCCTTTTGTGACTTTGTACTTAGGTGGTAGTGTTACTGAGCAAATATCATTTGCTGGGCTTCAACAATAATGGTTATATGTGCATTGGATCAGCATTTTATTTTAAACATTTAATGACCTGATACCTTGATTGTCTAAATGTTGGTGTATATTGAAAATTCATAATGGACTGTTTAGGATATAGAAGGATGCAGATTGTGGGAGCAGGTTGGTGCGGTGAGCCGTGTGGCCACTGTTTGCCATGGCCATATGCAACACCAGGTGTGGCATGCTAGCCACAGAACCAGGAACGCAGCCGGAGATGGAAACAGCTGAGCTCGGCCCCTGCTCGCCCCATGGGCGGGTGTCGGATAGAGGACCAGTAAGCAGACCGGCTGCTAAGGCAATACGCTGCCTCGATGGAGGAGTGGGTCACCAGAGACCCTGCAGCAACCTGGGGCTCATTTGGACCGGGCGCCACACCAAGAGGCCTGGCGCTTTGACAAATGCGACCTGCAGCAGCACAGTGGAGCAGCGGTGAAGGACACCAATGGCCACACTTTGGCAGGCCAACCCTGCAACACCATCAGGACAATGGGCCTTCATGGCCAGGTCATGAACTCTAAACCGATAGAATTGGGACTTGAAAATTATGACAAATCTGGCGATTGTGTCTACTGTCTCAGTGTACCACTACTATACACTTGTTCTATATCTGAGATGCTTCTCTGAGATGTACTTAAGTGCTTACGTATTGTGATACTTGTACTGAACTGTATGGTGGTTTGAGTTTATTCACAAACTTAATTTCCTTCAAACAATGCGGTGAAATAGATACGGCCTGCTGAATTTTTCCAGCATTTCCTAATTATATTCCAGACTTCTAGCATCGGCTGAAGTTTTATTTGAATCATTTATTTCAAGTGGGCATAAATGGATTTATCATAACAATAATTCTTAACATGTTCTAACTTGTTACTGAACGTCAATTGACAGTGGCTGCTGTGGAGTTCATGACTGCAGACCTCACCTTCCCTCCTCTCATTCCCGCCTCCGCTTGGCCTCCACTGTAAATACCATGATACCTCCTAGTGCTGATCCAAACCTAGTGGAAATGTTTTAGACTAAATGGAAAATCCAGCAGTGTCTGGAAAAATATAAAGTGCTGAGAACATGAAGCAGGATAGACAGAAGGTATGGGACAGTAAAAATAATGATTATTTCAAGGTTGGACCCTTCCATAGAAATGAAAGATGTAACAGATAATTAGCACTTTTTAAACAAACACAAGGAAACAACAAAAAAAACATTTTACTTTGGTATTTTGTGATTCTCAATTTGCCTCTGTTTGAGTTGTCATTAATCTATCTGGAGCTTTCAATAGGCATTTTACTGGTTTCCATTTGGGTGTTTTTCCTACTACGGCCTATCATTCTATTCCTTTATAAATGTTGTTCATCCACAATAGCATGATAACACCTTTCTGTTTTCCATAATCAACTGCTGATGCTGCCCTTGTTTTGATGAACCGAGATTGGTGCTTTTTTAAAAGCTGTAGCGGTCAACAAAGCAGGGCTGCCAACTCTCACGCATTGAACATGAGAATCACGCATTTGGCCAAATTCTCACGCTCTCACGCTGATCACAAATTAATCACGCTCTGTCGTGAGAAATTCTGTGTAATGAAAATTTCAAAACTCATATCAACTGAATGGGCCGCGGGTGTTGGAGAGCCAGGACTGAGGGAGGGATGGAAGCAGAAGCAGCGGCGGGGACAGATGCGGACGGGGAGCCGGGGCTGGCGAGTGTTGACCGGGCTGGCGAGTGTTTGCCGGGCTGGTGAGTCGCTCGCTGCAGCTCCAGCCATGGAGCAGCCTCAGTGCAAGAGTCCCGGGCCGTCGGAGGAGTCAGAAACATTGCGCCGCTGCCGTGAGTGTCTCTGTGCTGTATTTGCCCAGGTGACCAGCATGGATCAGGCTGCGGCTCAGTGCATCCTGGAAGACAACCAGTGGCTGCTGGAAGTAAGTGCCAAGCACTGGGTAGAAACGGTGGAAGATAGTGACCTTCAAATGGGGGTGGTTGGAGAAAGCATCCTGCTTGCCTGCTAGATTTTCACTTACTGTAACTGAGGGAAAATGTTCCCGATGTTGGGGGCATTCAGAACCAGGGGTTACAGTTTAAGAATAAAGGGTAGGCCAGTTAGGACTGAGATGAGGACAAACTTTCTGCACGCCGAGAGTTGTGAATCTGTGGAATTTTCTGCCACAGAAGGCAGTGGAGGCCAATTCACTGGATGTTTTCAAGAGAGCATTTAGCTCCTGGGACTAGCGAAATCAAGGGATATAGGGAAAAAACAAGAAAGAAGTGCTGATTTTAGATGAACAGCCATGATCATATTGAATGGTGGTGCTGGCTCGAAGGGCCGAATGGCTTATTCCTGCATCTATTTTATATGTTTCTATGCTTGAGTATATATGGCAATTAAAGTGGACCACGTGATTTTGAAGCATTCATGCATGGTGGAGGTATAATGCAGTCATAGGGTGATACAGTGTGAAAACAGGACCTTCAGCGCAACTTTCCCACACACGCCAACATGTCCCTGCTACACTACCTGCTTTTGGTCCATATATATCCAAAATGTCCGACCGATGTATCAGTCTAACTGTTTCTTAAATGTTGGGATAGTCCCTGCTTCAACTGCCTCCTCTGGCAGCTTGTTCCATACACCCACAACCCCTTGTGTGGAAAAAGTTACCCCTTAAAAAGTTATCTCTTAAAAATACATCAAACAAAAAACATTGAAATCATACTTGTACAATGCACCAAAACATGATTTTAATACATCAAATTTCAAAAAGTCCCTCCTGTGGGAGGGGACACCCCCCTCCGACACCCTTCCCCCACTCGGTTGCTCCACTCCGTCGCCGGGTACTCCCAAGGCCAGTGATCAGTGATCGCTCAGCCCCCCCACTTTAAAAAACTCTCCGCGGCCCCTGGTTCAGACGGAGAACACTGCCAGATGTGACCGGGGAACAAAGGCCAGTTGTCCGTGATGTCTGGATCCCAATGCTCAGCGCTTTGGTAAGCTCCATACCAATGGGAGAGGGGACACCCCCCTCCCACCCCCCCCCACCCCCCCCCCCCCCCCCCCCCACACGCCCTCGGGCTTGGTCTCTCGCTATTTCTCACTCCCAAGTCTCACGCAATGTTGGCAACATAATCCCAGGGTAAGTGGTCACTCAGATGAGAAGGAATCTCTATCCTTCTGAATCTTTGCAATCCTCCACCTAAAGCAGCTGGATTCTGTGTTGTGAGGAATATTCCAAACTGAGATAGATGGGTTTTTTATTGTCGAGACATCCAGCACTATGGAGAACAGACAGAAAACGGGAAGCTAAAGATCAAATAATATAATTTATTAAATAGTGGTGGAGGTTCAGAGGACCAAATGGCTTACCTTTTGTTCTCTATTGTATCTCCTTATTTTCTCCACGTCAATTCTATCCAAGTATCAACCACAGACACCACCCAACCAACAACATTATTGTAAAAATATAATTGTTACTCAAGCTGAGGCCAGCTAATCTGACTTAAAATGAACATGGACCTTTGTAGGTTTAAAGCTTACTGATCTATATTGACCATTAGAAGTGGACCAACTGCCATTCAATGTCCAACTATTAAAATTAAAGAAGTACCTTTTTCCAGCAGGATGATGTTGCCAATCATTTTAGTTTCTGGACAAAATAAACAACAAGTAAAATGTTGATTCAAATGCTCTGCTTTGATTCTTTTGAACACAAGTTGGTTTATCAAATATACTCGATTGTTTTCTGTGATCGATCTAAAGGAAAAAGAAGTGTGAGAGTTTCATTGTCTAAAAATGGTGAATTATGTTATTCAAGCATTCAAGATCCTGTGTAGAAACATAGAAACATAGAAAATAGGTGCAGGGGTAGGCCATTCGGTCCTTCGAGCCTGCACTGCCATTCAATATGATCATGGCTGATCATCCAACTCAGTATCCCGTGTGTAACAGAAATACTCCTGTTTTCAGTTCTAATAGAATAAGGTGTAAGATGGATTGTTATTAAAATTACACAATTACTCTAGATGGAACAGACATGTTGGGATTTTGGATTAATTACACCAAAAAGAAAATTTACTTCTGTGGATTTTTTTCAATTAATATGAAAATAAATGTTGGTTATTTTCTTCAGAGATCATCATCCAGCAGGAGCTCTCAATGCAGCACAAGTTGATATGAAGCAGAAAATTATACGTTCATATGTTCATAAGACATAGGAGCAGAATTAGGCCATTTGGCCCATTGAGTCTACCCCGCCATTCTATCTCAACCCCATTCACGTGCTTTCTCCTTGTAACCTTTGAGCTATGAGTGAGAATAGTAAGATTGAACGAGAACTTACCAGTTCGAAGGTTGATCTTTATTTCATGAGGAGTCGAAGTGAGGGATTTCGTGAAGAGCCCGCCGGCGCGCATGCTCGACATACTTCAAAGTAGCGGCGTGGAATCACAGAACCAACAATAGAAATGACTTCGCATAGTATGATTGAATTGACTAAGATTACCAGATGAAGGTGATTGAGGGTTGGGCGAGGAGGGCACGAAATCCCTCACTTCGACTCCTCATGAAATAAAGATCAACCTTCGAACTGGTAAGTTCTCGTTCAATCTTACTATTTCATTTCGGAGTCACGTGAGTGACTTCGTGAAGACTTCAAAGCTTCTGTGATTACACGCCCTGGACCACGTCCATGCTGACACACCACTACCAGGGATGGATGGGAGGAACAAACTGGCTCAATAGCTCATACTGCAAAACAAAAGCATATTTATTAATAACAAATCAAAAACCCCTCATGCGGGGACATCTCCACGTTCTTGACCTGCATTCAGCACGGCTTCTGCGAACTGTAGAGGAGCAGCAACAGGCTTGTTATAAAAACGCTGGAACACAGCTTCATTCGCCCATCCTGCTGTGGCGAGAATTTGGTCCATGGGCACCTCCATGACCCTCGCCGCTGACGTCGATGCAGCCCTGGTGGAATGAGACTTGAACACATTAGTGTCGATACCTGACTTACCCAAGACGACTCGAAGCCACCTGGATATCGTCTGGACTGTCACTCGATGATGAGGTCTCTTATGAGTGACAAGCAGGTATCTCTCCATTCCTCTGATGCGTGCCGTCACCTTGACATAGTGGCGGATATGTGAGGCTAAACATAGCCTAGCATCTGCGGGGTATGCCGGGAACTTCAGCTGCAGCCCTGTGCACCCAGGTCTATGCTGCTTTAGTAGCTTGTCAACGAAAAAGACTACTTCTGTAGGGGTAGATGTCATTCTGTCGACACACAGTTTGTGTAGTGTCTGTACCCTCTGAGCTGAAGTCAGCGCTAGTAACATCACCAGCTTCATGGTGAGTTGGTCCAGTTGGAGCCCTTCCATGGGAGACCACGTCCTGAGCAGGGTTAATACGTCCCTGACATCCCAGGTGATATTATAGCGTGGTGTAGGCGGATTCATATTGAATATACCCCGCATGAGTCTGGACACTAGCCTGTTGGATCCTACCCCAATCTTGAGGTAGAATGATAGCGCACTTCTGGCGCTGTTGATGGCACTGTAACTTAAGTGTTCATCATGGTGCAACCCCGCGAGGAATTCCAGGACGTCGGTTATTGTCACGTCATCGTACGTGATGCGAGAGCGGCTGCAGTAGGCTTCCCACTTCTTAATATGCGAGCGGTATCTTCGCCTTGTGGACTCTCGACACGACGCCCCGATGGTATCCATGGTCCGAGCCGAGAGGCCGTATTGGACTAACGGCCTGTTCAGAACCTGCAAGCCAACAAATTTAAATAGCCATGGCAGGGATGTGGCTCCCCTGACACAGGGTGAGTAACCAATTGTGGGCAACCCTTCAAAAGGACCCAAGGTTCGTTGAGCATGTCAAAGACCACCGGATACCAAGGCTGTGTGGGCCAGTCGGGTATAATAAGGATGCCCTTGGCAGCATCTGCCTGAATCTTTCGCAATACCCGACTGATGAGGCAAAACGGAGGGAAGGCATAGAAAACCCAATTCCCCCAGTCCAGCGAGAATGCATCTAGCGCTATTGCCCCAGGATCTGGTTCCCATGGAACGTAGGCTGGTACCTGATGGTTCAACCGTGACGCAAAAAGGTCAATGTCCGGTTTACCAAATTTGGCTGTGACTTTAGCAAAAATCTCAGGATGCAACATCCATTCAATGTTGTCATTAAATTTGCGTGACCTGGTGTCCGCCACAGTATTAAGCTCACCTGGCAAATAGGTAGCTGAAATCCAAATGTCTCTTTGAATACACCAGAGCCAAATTGAGTTAGCCAATTTGTCACACGAAACTGACCTGGTACCACCCATATGGTTTAAATATGCCACAGCTGTGGTGTTGTCTATTTGGAGACGGACGTGTGCTCCAACAAGCTTGGAACAATATGCACGAAGTCCGTGGAATGCTGCCAGCAACTCCAAATAGTTAATCCCTTGAGTCAACAACATCGATGCCTCAAGGGTGTCCCATCTACCCCCACAACTAGAGCAATTATCAGTAGCTCCCCAGCCATTGGAGCTTGCATCAGTCTGTAAATATACCACCGGATTAGCCTCCCTGACAGGCTTAAATGAGTTGCTAATGTGACACACCCACCATTGCAACTCAGTTATCGCTTCGGACGGCAGCTGCATAGATCGATCGTAATGACCAGCGTTCCATTTTAACGCAGTAATTTTAGCTCTTTGCAAATTCTGATAATGCAAAGGTCCATATCGTGCTGCCGGAAACAAAGCCACTAACTTGCCAATTACTGTGGCTGTATGCCGAATCGATGGTATATTGGTGCCAATTAAATCTCTGCACACCTTAGTGACTTCCTCAATTTTGTTAATTGGTATAGTTATCCTCATGCTCATTGAGTTCACCGTGAACCCTAGGTAATTAATTACCTGGGCAGGGCAGAACTTTGATTTCTCTGGATGGACAATGAATCCTAATTGTTGAAATATATTGACAGCAGCTGCAACACCCTGTTCAGCCAATTGCAGGGTGTGGCCCACAATAAAGACATCATCTAAATAGGCCATAACTATATGATGTCGTTGTCTCAAATAAGCCATGATTGGCTTCACCAATTTAGTGAACAATCTAGGGGCTGTAGTAAGCCCATTAGGCAAAGCCTTATACTGCCAAAGTTGCCCCATCCAGATAAATTTCAAAAACCTTCTATCATCTTTCTGGATGGATACTGAATAATATGCATCCCTCAAATCAATGCATGCCATAAAGCAGCCATGAGAAATCAATGATTTGGCTGTTTCAAACGTATCCATTTTAAAATGAGTATATGTTACAAACGTATTCAAACGGGTTAGATCAATAATGACACGACAGCCTCCATCCTTCTTAGGTCTAGTAAATATGTTCGAAACAAATTCAATTGGCTCATGCACTGTTTTCTCAATCACACCCTTCTGTTCCAAACTTAAAATTTCCTTGTAACCTGCTGCCTGTTCTGCAGCAGACAATTTGAACGTACGACCAGGCATGTGCTGGGATGGAGGAATGTCGCCATTAATAAACTCAATTTTATGCCCCTGAATATTCCGCAACACATACTCATCACCAGTAAAATTACCCCATGCATCCAAAAACAACCGTAAACGACCACCAACATGGGAAGTTAAACAGAGAGAAAAGAGAGAACCAGACCCCCTCACCTCCGTGGTTACCGGCGGTCCTTGACACGTGTGGGTGGCCGTGGAGGTGCTGGGTTGGCTTGAGGGCGCGGCGTCTTCGATTTCCAAAAAGGTCTCTGCCGACCCTGTCCTAAAAAAGACCCTTGGTGCTGGTTCTGGTGTTGTTGTCGTTGTGGAGCTAGAGGGTGAGTCCTCGTCGAGGCACTGGCCGACCCTCGTGAGCGAATGTATGGAGCTTTTGAGCCGGACGGTGTGGGGGCACTCTTAGAGCGCATGATCCCCACCGTTTTGGCTTGTTCGTCAAGCTCTTTGACTCTCTTCGAGAGGTCCTCACCAAAGAGCTGACGGGGCGGCGGCGGTGGTTTGCACAATCCTGCAAACTTCGGGTTGAGTGCTGGGCGGATGCTGTTTTTGCGAAACCCGTTGATTTCGTGCTGGGTCGCGCACAATAAGGCCAGAGCATCTTCCTGGTCCAAATTCAGCTCGTCCTCGTCCACCGACCGCGCAAAGGCGGTAATACCGGCCGTGAGGAGTTTCAGGATCCGCTGCAATTATAGCTCTTGTTGACGGAAAGCCGCACTGATGTTGCCCCATATTGGCGTATTGACCACAGGCACGTTGAGGGAGTTGCAGTTTGATGGAGCCTTGTGACGGCTCATAGCCTGGATGAGGACTTCTTCCTGCAGCACCTGATTATTAAGAAAGTCCACTGTGGCTGCCAGCTTTGAATTGAGAGGAAGACCAGCCGTATGTGGGGCCGCGAATTTGGTCGCCACATCCAAAAGTTCCTCCGCTGGCACCTCCACCGGAGGTGGTACGGGATCCACCAGAACCTCCTCCTCGTGCTGCTCCAGGCTGATAGTAGATGTTGGTGAAGACGCCCTGTGCCTGTTGCTGCCCTGCTGTTGTTGACGTTGAAGCAGGAGCTCCAGCAGCCGCTCCATACGGTCAATACGCCCTTCACCCTGAACACTCAGGTGGTCGGAGTCCTCCGGCTCTGAAAAGAAAACCGGGCTCCTGTCATCGGCCCGCACCTCGTCGAGGCCCTGCCGGTGCCGGTAGTTGTCGCTAACAGCCGCCGAGGCGAAACTGCGCGATTCCTGCGCGGGCGTGTTCAATCGCCTCCGTTTAGCGAGAGCTGAAGCCGCTGTCACTAAGGGCACATGCGGCGAGGTGTCGGCCGCAGCCGAAGCATGGCTGCCTGGGGCCCGCGCAGTCTTGCCGGCTGCCCACATCGTGGACGTTGCCGACGCATGGTGCCGCCCACCCATCCATGGGGGGCTCGGCGACCGCGACGAGACCCGACTCAACCGACCCGTCCCGGCGTCGAGAGTCGGGGTGTGCCGGCTGGACCTCACAGCCGCCCCGGGTCTCGCCCTGGAACCTGACCGCTCCTCCGCGACAGGCAATGCCTTAGCCCTAACAGGGTTAGGCTTCTGGGCTCCTCCCCTCCCCCTTCTCGGAGGGCTGAGTGGAACAGGCCGTGCAACGGCACGCGCCCTGCTCGAGGTCGCCAGCGAGCCCGCTGACAACCTGACTGCCATGGCAGGGTCCCCCTGCTCTGGCGGCACACCACACTCCTCCTCGTCGAACTCCTCCGAGCTGTGGTGTGCTGGCGGATCTGGACCTGTGAACACAGGGCTTACCCACATCTCCGCCTGAGTCCCGGCCTGCGCTGCAGGTACTGCCGATGGTAAAGGCCCCGGAACTGTTGACCGGCGAACTCGTCCTGACGTCCTCCGGCCCTTCGAACTCCCATCCATGTCCTTGCTGCAAGACATAATCAGACAACAAGGACCACCAACTAAAGGTGGAATACTCACCTCCGTGGCCCCTTATGAAGGGCTGGCGAGGAGCGCGCTCCACCGCCAGCCGTCGCAGCAACGCGTTACGACGATATGTCGAGCATGCGCGCCGGCGGGCTCTTCACGAAGTCACTCACGTGACTCCGAAATGAAATTAACAAAGACAATAATTGAACTGTGGAGGATATCATGTCCAATGGTCTATTTTCTCACACAGAAGATGACGTAGGATAGAGTATATTTCAATATCAGTACACCTCTTACCTCGTATCTGTTTCATTTACATCTATCCCAAAATAGTCGTATTCAGATGTCCAATATAGCATACAGTCATTGGATTTGTAGCCAAGAACAGCTTTGCATTCGATTTCTCTCTTATCTCCTAAAACAAATATAGGCTCATTACTTTAAACTTTGTCTTTGTACAGGTAGTAAAGTAATTTCCCCCATTGTCATTTTTATCTTTAAAAAATAATCTATGCCCTGATATTGCAAGGAAATGCAGTTGCTGGTTTGCACAAAAAGACAAAGCATGCTGGAGTAACACAGCACATCAGGCAACATGTCTGGAGAATATGGATCAGTGATGTTTCTGGGCCAGACCAGATATGTCAGCTCTCCATGTTCTCCAGAGTTACTGATTGACCTGCTGAATTACTCCAGCACTTTGTGTCCATCAATGCCCTAAGTCTATCTGCCTTGCCTCTTGGGACTTTTTACATTAAATTGAATGCTATTTAGCCTATCAGACTTTACTCATAGACTTTAGAGCCAAATAGACTTGGTCACTTCAACCTCCATATCTGCTCCAAATTTCTTATCTGTTACACTACTACTCTGGGTCCCAGCTCCCATGCCAGTCCAGTTTAATCCTCCTGAGTAGCAAATCTACCTACCAGGACATTAGTTCCCTTCCAGTTCATATGCAACCCTTCCCTTTTGCCCAGTTTATCTCTGGCACAGAAGAGATCCCAATGGTCCAAATAACAAATCCCTCCCATCTGGATCCACAAGTTAAAATTCTGAATTGGGGCAGGGCCAACTTTGACAGCATTAGACAGGAAGTTGCTAAAGTTGATGCGAGCAGGTGGTTTGTAGGCAAAGGGACGTCTGGAAAATGAGATGTAATGATGAGATTTCGGAGCACGCATGTTTCTGTTAGAGTGAAGGGAATAGGGAAGCTTGGAATAAAGAAGCTTGGTTGATGAGAGAAACGAAGGACTCGTGGGACAGGCATAGGCAGCTGGGATCAAGTGTTTCCTTGTAGGGGTTTTGGGAACTAAGCATACTTTAGAAAGAAATCAAAAAGGAGAGCAAAAAGGGGCCAGGATATAGCTCTGGCAGATTAGGTTACAGAAAATCCAAAGAGACTTTATAAGTAGATAATGAAGTATCAAAAATAGCAGCAGGATCTTGATTGGTTGGGCAGGTGGGCTGAGGAATGGTTGATGGAATTTAATACAGATAAAGAGGTGAAGTGGGCTAGGACTATTCCTTGGAGCACATAAGGATAAGGGGTTTAGATTCTCGACCATTGGTTTTTAGCAGGTGGTTTCAGCTACAATCGGACCGTGTGCCTGGAATTGTAAAATAAAGCTAAAGCTCTTGTTGTTTAATCATTCTTACAGGCAGGGGTTCAGCAATTTTGATTTTGATACCTCCACCAATCTTGAATAACGTGTCGCATAACACTTGAGTAAGATCCTTTCTCAGATATTGACCATTGAAAAGGGTCCAGAGGAGGTTTACGAAAATGAACCAGGGAATGATTGGGTTAACATATGATAAGCGTTTGACAGCACTGGGCCTGTACACGCTGGAGTTTAGAAGGATGAGGAGAGGGATCTCATTGAATCTTACCAAATAGAGAAAGGCATGGATAGAGTGGATGTGGAGAAGATGTTTCCACTAGTGGGAGAATCTAGGACTAGAGGGCACAGCCTCAGAATAAAAGGCCATCCTTTCAAAAAGGAGATGAGGGTGAATCTATGGAATTCATTACCACAGAGGATGTCATTGGGTATTTTAAAACAGAGATTTACAGAGTCTTAATTAGTAACGGTTATGGGGAGAAGGCAGGAGAATGGGGTTGAGAGGGAAAGATGGATCAAGATTGATTGAACTGCCTAATTCTGCTTCTATGACATGAACATTAACTTAATTATAGAATCATAGTCATGGAGTTTTACAGCATGAAAATAGGCCTTTCGGCCCAACTTGCCTACACTGGCCAACATATCCTACCTGCGTTAGGCCCTTATCCCTCTAAACCTGTCCTATCCTTGTACCTATCTAAACGTTTATTAAACATTGCGATAGTACCTGCCTCAACTACCTCCTCTGGCAGCTCATTCCATACATCCACCACCCTTTGTGTGAAAAAGTTACCTTTCAGGCTCCTATTACAGTATTTTTAAAAACTAATTATTTTAAAGATCTAAGAATTTAATTGCTCAATTGTCGATAAATATGACATTTAAACATTCATAACACTTCACTATTCTAAATTGTACATACCCAGTTCAACCTCAATTTTTTCCTCTTTACCAGGATAAACTATTTTTGGTATAAATGGTTCAATATGCTCTGTGGGGAAAAAAAATATGATAGTTAATAACAGATCTTATTATCTTATTTTTTTTAATTAAAGACCATCACGCCACATTTATGCAGTAAACACACTGATCTAAACAGCTTCCCAACTGTTATCAGGCAACTGAATCATCCTACCACAACCAGAGAGCTGTACTGAACTACTATCTACCTCTTTGATGACCCTTGGACTATCCTTGATCGGACTTTGCTGGCTTTACATGGCACTAAATTGTAATCCCTTATCATGTATCTACACACTGTAAAAGGATTGATTGTAATCATGTATTGTCTTTCTGCTGACTGGTTGGCACACAGCAAAAGCTTTTCACTGTACCTTGGTACTTGTGACAATAAACTAAATTGATACTGAAATTAAGCAAAAGCTTAATATTCGTCCATTGCAAACCAGCCAAGATAAGGAATCTTGTCCATCCATAAACCCAGGCACAGGCTCCGAACCAAATTGATGGATGGGAACGTTTACTTCTAATTCTCTTTTGCAGGATTAGCATCTAGTGGTGGAACACGATTTCCCTCTGGGTCAAACTAAATGATTCATCTCCACTGGAAGTAATATTGTCTGCAAAACTGTTAATAATTAATTATGCAGCTATTATCCCAGACTAGGTTTAAAGTGCTGTCTTTCGAATAGATCCAAATGAAGATCACATCGGATCTCAACTGACAAATATTTCACTGAAAAACATCCATCATGGGAGGGATCCTTGGATTTGCTGGGAAGCCTCTGAATTACATTTCCTACTTGATAATCACCTTTATTGTGACCCTATCACAGAGCTAAATTAGCTAACCTTGGCACTGCTATTGGTATTTGTTTCTGGGTGTTTCACCTGTACAGAGACACAGTGAAAATCTTTGTTTTGTGTGCAATCAGGGCAAATCATACCATACGTGAGTGTACCTGGTAATGCAAAAGAGAAATTAAACAGTGCAGAATATGATGATACAGCTGCAAAGAGAGTGCAGGTTCCAAAAAAAATGCCAAGGTCGCAATGAGGTAGATTGGGAGATTGGACATTCAACGTGGAAGAAGCTGTTCCTGAATCTGGTGATACACGTTTTCAAGATTCTTATCTTTTGTCCAAAGAGGGGAGGAAAGGGACTGACTGGGGTAAGAGTGGTCCAAGATTGGCTGTTTTCCTGAGAGAGAGTGAAGTGTAGATGGAGTCGATGGAGGAGAGGCTCGTTTGTGTGATGGACTGGGCTGCCTTCACAACTATGCCATTTCTTGTGGTCTTGGGTAGAACAGTTGGCATATCAAGCTGTGAATTTTATGGCCATTATTAAAATAGGATTGTAAATATAATAATAATGACTTTCTTTTAAATTTTGTGACATCAGTAACAAACTTTGTGCGATAGATATATTGTTTCTCAGATGATTATTAAAAGGAGAAATGATTAAGAGGTTGTTGGGTTATACCGTGCCTTTGACTCATAAAGATGGACAACCAAGATACAGACAGGTATTCAAGTAGATATGTATGACTCTAAAGCTGACATAAATTATTGAAATCTTTTTGTCAAACCTTGAGTTGCCACAATGGGCACCTGAGCTTTTCCTTTCATTTTGTATCTGCGATCTGACTGCCTGTCAATTTTCAGCACAATCATTCTTTCAGTTTTCCCCACCTTGGAGAATCCCACCTTGCCACATGTCCTTGGTTGAGGACAAAACAAAACTCTCTGAATTCCAATTTTGGACCATGGCTCCACAGCCGAACAACAACTCATGTGGAGATGACATAAAAAAATGGGCAAGTTGAGGTATAAGTGGAACATTGACTTATGGAATTGAGAACAAGTAGGTGGCGAGAAAGATCTCTGGAATATATGCGACTGGTACTGTTCTAAGAAGTGTTGATGAAGTGCTGAATTGTAACTCCACAATTCATGGAAGTCAGCCTGATTGAACCGGATACCAAATTTGTCAATGTGGAAATGTTGTGAATAGAGTGCAGGAGTGTAAAGAATTATTGATAATGACTTTTACCTATGTACAATTTCACTGTTCTTGAAACATTATATTGCACTCCACCATTTTCTAGAGTGAGCACACACAAGTAACATCCAGCATTTGTTTCCTCCACTTTCTGAATGGTAAATGTATTCCCTGTGTGAACTTTGTCCTTTCGGTCCTGAAAGTTATAAGAATATAACAGCAGTATTTTCCATTTGTACTATCAGGCTCACCAACCATTACACACTGAGAAATCAATCATCTTTCATTCCATTGACACATAGTGATTAATTTCCACAGGAGATGAGTGGTCTAATCTTAAAGATTATCACCTGAACACTGAAGGCAAATATTTTCTATTAATAGATTTTAATAGTTTTATGACTTGCACTCTGTTGGTCTGTAATAATCTGTAGAGTTGACTGCCGTTGGCAGTGGGTGAATTCTTCATGTGCAATTCTGCCTGCACAATTTAGATTGCACGGCATGTAAAGAGCCAACTCTTCCATTACTTTGTTTTTGATGGAATGGATTTAGCCTTTTATGCCCTTGTACCACCTAATAGAAAAATGTAATCTCATTAAAAATTAGTTAATTCATTCATGTTTGCAAAGTTGACATTACGTAGCATACTGCTGCATTCAGACTTATTTTCAGGCTAAAGTGAAGAAATTTAAGTCCAATGTTGCCAGATTTAGAATATTGTTGGTGCAGGAGTGGGGTGGAAGATTGCAACCTTCACGGTGGTCCCCCCTGTTTCAACGAATGCAATCAACCTGGCGTGCACAATCAAATAAGATCAAATAGAACAAGTTGCCCTACAACTTTAGGCTGTGCATGCCATACGCAAGAAGAGGAAGTGTAGGAGTACAATTCTTTAAACAATTGGTCAATAGAACAAAAAAGGAAAAGGTAGAATGCAGGTATTTACATTGAACTGTAGCTCATACTCCAATATTACAATTTGCTTAGGGTCCATAAATGACTTCAGTTTAGTTTAGAGATACCGAAAACAGGTCCTTCGGCCCACTGAGTCCACACTGACCATGAATCCCTGCATACTAACACTATCCTACACACACTAGGGACAACTTACATTTTTACCAAGCCAATTAGCCTACAAACCTGTACGTCGTTCGAACGTGGAAGGAAACCAGAGCTACTGGAGAAAACCCAGGCTGGTCATGGGTAGAACGCACAAACACCGTAGTCAGGAATCTAACCCGGGTCTCTGGCACTGTTAAGCCCCTGTCCCACTTTCCCGAGTTACAAATTCTCCCGAGTTTTCCCCTTGATTCAAACTTGGGGCTCGCAATGCCAGCCGTAGATACTCGGGGCATCAGGTAAGTTGGGACGTTTTTTCAGCATGTTGAAAAATGTCCACGAGTAAAAAAAATAACCCCAAGTACCTAAGGTTGGCATCTCTGAGTTTGAATCAAGGGGAAAACTTGGGAGAATTCGTGAGTAACACGTAAAGTGGGACAGGGGCTTAAGGCAGCAACTCTACTGCTGCGCCACCGCGCCGCCCACTAGCCACTGTGCTGCCCACTTTTGAAGTGTTACTTATTATTTTAACTAATATCTATCTCTTCCAATAGATGTGTTTTTAACACAATATTCTTACAGACTTTTTTTTTAATCTTCATTTGAAATTAACAGGATTTTTAGAACTTCTTCACATATCTTATTAATGTAAGTAATTTAGCTATTAAAACTGATATGTAATCTATGGGTATAAATAGGTACGTAAAATCTAAAAATGATATTACCTTCAGCCATGTAACATTATTTTTCTCGCTGTTGTAATCTTCCAGGTTTGGACAAAACAATGAGAAAAATCTTCCAACAATGCCGGTGTATTTATAAAAGTGATCATCGCACAATCCTTCCATCTTGTGAACATTTAAATTTGTACTTGCACTTCTAACATTATAAGTTCCATTGCTGTTAACAGAAAATCAATGCCATAAATGCAACAATATTACAATTAATATTGATGTACAAACACAAATAAGATAATGTTTAATCTCCAGCCTTTTTTAAGTGTTTTGGATATTTCTGCCTAATCCTGATTCAGATCACATTCGTCTATAGTCACAATGCCTTGGGAGGACTCTCACCAGAATAATTACAGTGGTAAGGTGATCCACAACTAACTTCGCAAGGGCAGTAAGAGGCTAACAGTAAATGCTGACCTTTCCAACAATGGGAACATATACAGGTACAAATTAAAAACAAGTACTGTGAAACAAGTTTAATTCAGCTTTGGTATGTGGGTGTAGAGGAACAGACATAGAAGAGGTTTAGAGTCAAGGTCAATATAGCTCAGAAACAGGACCTTCAACCCAATTCATCCATGCTGCACAAGGTATCCATCTAAGCTAGTCTCATCTGCTTGGAATTTGACCAATACCCTTCTTGACCTTTCCTATACATGTTGTCATTGTACCTGCCTCAACCACTTTCTCATGCCAGGCATGATAGTGAAAGAAGATAGATACAAAATGCTGGAGTAACTCAGCGGGACAGGCAGCATCTCCGGAGAGAAGGAATGGGTGACTTTTCAGGCCTAGACCCTTCTTCAGATGAAGGGACTCAACCCAAAACATCACCCATTTCTTCTCTCCATATATGTTGCCTGTCCCGCTGAGTTACGCCAGTATTTTGTGTCAATTTTAATGAAAATCATTGCCTGGAGTCATTTAGGTGTTATAACAGTTTATATCTTTGGTTTAAACTAGCATCTGCAGTTCCTTCCTACACATGATCGTGAAAGAGGTGGTTAGCTAGTAACAGATTGAGCCAATTTGAACATCACTGGTGAAGGTGTGATTAGCTAGTTGCAGGAGTCTGATAATATCAAGTTAAGTTTATCATCCTAGCATGAGCTCCTCTCTGCCCTTACTGGGCCACAGGTCATGTTGTAAAAACACTCCGTTCATGAGATGAGAAAGCAAAACAAGATGGAAATGGTGATCTGAGATATATAACATTGAGGAGGGAATAGAAAGGGTTGACAATCGGAACTTTTTTTCCACAGTGGAAATGTTGAAGACTAGAGGGCATAGTTTTAAGGTGAGAGGGGCAAAGTTTAAAAGAGAAGGGTGTAGAGGATGATGGATGCTGGGAATCTGATGCCAGGGTGGAAGTGGTGGAGTCAAATACAATAGTGGAGTTTAAGAAGCTTTTAGATAGGCACATGGATATGCAGAGAATGAAGGGATATGGATCATGTGCAGTTAGATGACATGTGTTTATCTTGGCATCATGTTGAGCACAGATATTGTGTGCCATAGGGTCTGTTCATGTGCTACGTTCTATGTTCTAGTGCAAAATGGTTGGTGGCCCACCAACATAGGAATAGCATGTAGGAAAATCTTTAAGTGTATGAAGGAACTGCAGATGCTGGTTTAAACCATTTTTTTTTCTCTCCAGAGATGCTGCCTGGCCCACTGAGTTACTCCAGCATTTTGTGGCTATCTTTATGAAAATCATTGCCAAGAGTAATTTGGATGTTATAACAGGTGTCAATGTGAAAAATCTGTACTGTGGATAATCACTTTTATTGCTACTTACAAGACGGAACAAAAGTATTTCCCAGTGTCATTCACAAATGCAGGCCAAAATCCCAATGAGATTTCATCATAGGTAATTCTGGCTGTTTCTCCTGAAAGCTTCTCCTGGCCACCTTCAGGTATATATCTGAACCAGGTGATGTTAAATCCGTGTGTATGAAAGTAGCTCATGGCAAGTAGGGTGGAGGCATTGCACAGGTTACACTTTATACGGGCGTGCTCCCCTTCAGTAATGACGACTGCTTCATATTTATCTGGAGAACACTTGCCAATTACACTACCTACCAACAAAAGCAACAAAAATCAATCACTTGCAGAATTTACAATGAAACACCAGTAACAGTGCACAGACTCAGTAACATCGATTTGATCTTTGGACTTTTTACTGAGAGTTCATGCCTTTCAAAGATTTTCCTTTAATTCCTTTAAATGAGGGCGGCACGGTGGCAGAGCAGTTAGGTTGCTGCCTTACAGCACCAGAGACCCAGGTTCGATTCTGACCACGGGTGCTGTCTGTACGGAGTTTGTACCTTCTCCCTGTGACCGTGGGGGTTTCTCCCACGCTCCCAAGACGTGCAGGTTTGTAGGTTATAGGTAAGGTTGTAGGTAACCGGAGCACCTAGAGAAAACCCACATGGTCATGAGGAGAATATACAAACTCCGCACAGACAGCACCCGTAATCAGGATCGAACCCGGGTCTCTGGCACTGTAAGGCAGCAATTCTACCGCTGTACTACTGTGCCACCCTCTGGGTCTCGTTTTAGAAATAAAATATGTAATATATTAATATTAAGAAATAAAATGTAATAAATAGATATAAAATAAAATATAATAAATAAAAAACTAGTTATAGCAGGCTTTAGGAAGTACACCACTGATTTGCTTACCTTGAATTCTTCCCACAACATAATAGAAAGCAAGCAGTGCTAAATATTTCAAGTCCATTCCTATGATCTGAAGACAGTTCAGCACTGCAATTACATATTATTAATGTTATTTAATATATTAAAAACAACAAATGGCAAAAACATTCAGGATAACTACCTTAATATTTGAAATTCAATTGAACTTACAAGAAATAAAATGTTCATTTGTGCCAACTGGCCAAATATTCTGCTCAAAAGAGTTTTCTCCAGATCTGAATAAAGTTTGCATACTGTAGATACATAGACAATAGGTGCAGGAGAAGGCTATTCGGACCTTCGAGCCATTCACTGTGATCATGGTTGATCATCCACAATCAGCACTCCGTTTCTGCCTTATCCCCATACCCCTTGATTCTGTTAGCCCAAAGAGCTCTGTTTAGAATACATCTAGTGAATCGACCTCCAGTGCCTTCTGAGGCAGAGAATTCCACAAATTCACAACTTTTGTAGAAAAGTTTTTCCTCATCTCAGTTCTAAATGGCCTTCCCCTTATTCTTAAACTGTGACCCTGGTTCTGGACTCCCCCAACATTGGAATCATGTTTCCTGCATCTACCGTGTCCCGTTAATCCCTATTCTTTGTTTCCTATCTGCCAACCAATTTTCTATCCATGTCAATACCCTTCCTGTGTGGGACCTTATCAAAGGCTTTCTGAAAGTCCAGGTACACTACATCCACTGGTTCTCCCTTGTCCATTTTTCTTGTTACGACCTCAAAAAATTCCAGAAGATTTGTCAAGCATGATTTCCCCTTCGTAAATCCATGCTGACTTGGACCGATCCTGTTACTGCTATCCGGATGCGCCACTATTACATCTTTGATAATCAACTCCAGCATCTTCCCCACCACTGATGTCAGGCTAACTCGTCTATAATTCCCTGCTTTCTCTCTTCCACCTTCCTTGAAAAGTGGGATAACATTAGCTACCCTGCAATCCACAGGAACGGATCCAGAATCTATAGAACATTGGAAAATGATCACCAATGCATCCACGATTTCTAGAGCCACCAAGGGTCTTGGTGGTCTAAAAGAGTCTGCCTTATAAGTAGTTAAAGAGTTTAAGTTTAACTGAACACATTGGTCTTAACTAATTTTTTCCTCTTCACATACCTAAAGAAGCTTTTTCTATCCTCCTTTATATTCTTGGCTAGCTTACCTTCGTCCTTCATCTTTTCTCCCCGTATTGCCTTTTTAGTTACCTTCTGTTGATCTTTAAAAGTTTCCCAAT
The DNA here is from genome assembly GCA_963514005.1 of Raja brachyura. The sequence continues at coordinate 75,145,315 of OY740786.1, forward strand.
CCTCTGGCTTCCCGCTTATCTTTGCTATGTTATACTTCTTCTCTTTTGTTTTTATACTGTCCTTGACTTCCCTTGTCATCCACGGTCGCCACTTACCCCCCCTTAGAATCTTATCAGCATATCCTACTTTATTTTCCACTTTGATGTATTAACCTATCTTCTTCTGAGTGCATATATGATGTTTACATTTCCACAATTGTTCCATTAAGTTGTAAATTCCTCATTGTTACCTATTCCTCGGTAAAGAAGCTTCTCCCAACTTACCTATTCTGTTTATTTGTGACCCTCACTCCCGTTTTGCTTTCCCACATTTAGGAATAGAAGATGAATAGACAGTTTCACCACTCAATAAAAACATGGCCTATGTCAGTCATCTTCCCATAGCTACCTTTTCTCATATCCCTTAACATTCTTAATTTACAAATATCTATCAGTCCCAGTAAATAACAATTCAGCTGGTGCCAACCTCTCTGGCAGAAAGCATTTCCAAATATCTCTGACCTCTTCAAAGTCAAAGTCAAAGTCAAACAAACTTTATTGTCATTTAGAAATACATTGATATATGCAGTTCCAAACAAAATTACGTTGCATTTGGCTCCCTGTGCAACACAATAAATTAACAGAAGGATAGGCATGGATGAAAAGGATAAATAGACAATGGTGGCATTACATGTCATTAAACTGGAAAGAGTGTGAAAAAGATTTACATTGGATGTTACTGAGTCTAGAGAGCTTAAGGAGAGGCTGGATAGACTGGGTTTTATTGCTGTGGAGCGGAGAAGACTGAGGGGTAAGTTTATGCAGGTATATAAATTCACAGTGGCCGTGAAGGTAATGCGAGTAGCCACAGTCTTGTCCCCAGGGCTGGGAATCCAAAACTGGAGGGTATAGGTTTAAAGTGCGAGTAGGAAGATTTAAAAGGGAGATGAGGGGCAACTTTTTCCACAGAATATGAGTAGGTACATGGCTCATTTATAAAAGCAAATCAAATCAGCCATATGTCTCATAAAGCAACAACACACTTCTTCCACCTCAGTAAAGTTTCAGAAAAATAATTGTGCAAAGCACCAGAGACCCAGGTTTGATCCCGACTACACGTGCTGTCTGTGCGGAGTTTGTGCATTCTACGTGTGACCATGTGGGTTGCTGCAGATGCTCCAGTTTCCTACCACACTCGAAAGATGTACAGGTTTGTAGGTTAATTGGCTTCTGTGAATTGCTCCTAGTGGGCTAGTGTTCAAGGGGATTGCTGGTCACCATGGACTTGGTGGGCCACTGTATATCGAAAGTTTAAAGTCTAAAGATGGAAACTCCCACATTTCTTCAACAGAAATAGATTTACTATTAAAATAACGAAGGGTTGCAATTACAAAACACCTCTTCAGCACTGCTGGATGTCTGAATGTATTTTGCAATCAGTGAAATATGGTCACAGTTGTAATATTGGAAATTGAACATATTGAGTAATTGGAATATTGACCTTAATCTCAACTGCAAAATAAATAGTTCTAACGACTATATTTTTGACAAAAATGATACTAGGAAAAATACTGGTTTAAATAATTTGGTTGATTCTCAGTATGGAACAAAAATATTTTAAACGTAAGTTAAAGTGATACTTTAACATTCCACAGACTTTCCAACATTTAAAAATAATATTTCTTCATGAAACATTTGAGATACATATACTGTATACAGCATCAGAATGGTCTATATCATTAACTAAACTAAGTTGTACTGAAAAACATGAATGATTGGAGAAAGTTTTCATGGCAGAAAATTACAACATTTATATTTCAGAAATAATTTATTTTAAAATGCATATTATAATTAAATAATGTCTCAACTCAGGGTTGAAATAATATTACCCATAGAAATAGTATGCACAAACAATTTTACTGAAATCATCATCGTTCATCTTAATTACACTGTTGGAAAACTCTTCTACATTGACTATGAACATTATGCAGTTTAACATAAAGTAGTCCACTTGCCTTAGAGTATAGGGGCAAAGCTGATGATAAAACTAAACAAATGCAGTTGTGATTAATGGATTGGTTACAAGATCAACAATTGTTGCTTTTCTTTTATCATAGGATATTGAACCCAATTCTGGAAACCACCCACCAACCCAAATGAGAAACCTAACCAGCAGAGATGAGAGATTGGCATTGGTTATGCTTGGTTTCTTTACATGGAGTCTTAGTGCCATACATTATGGACGCTCTTCAGCCCAACTTGCCAATGCTGACCTAGATGCTCCATCTACGCTATTCATCTATGCTCATCTGCCCGCATTTAGCCCATCTCCCTCTAAACCTTGTCTGAAGAAGGGTCTCGACCCAAAACGCAACTCATTCCTTCTATCCAGAGATGCTGCCTGTCCCGCCGAGTTACACCGGCCTTTGTGTCTACCTTCCCTCTAAACCTTTCCTCTTCATGTACCAGTCCAAATGTTTTTTACACATAGTTATGGTACCTGCCTCAACTACTGTACCTCCTCTGGCAGCTCATTCCATATACACACCACCCTTTGAGTGAACAAGTTGGCCCTCAATTTGCCTTAAATCTTTCCCCTCTAATTATGTCCTCTAGATCTTGATTTCTCGACTCTTGGCAAAAGACCCCCTGCATTCACCCTATCTATACTCCCCCATGATTTTAAACGCCGGTATGCAACGTCAATGGTTTTGCTGGTTAACTTGCACGTCAAGGTCGCAACACAAACCCATCCACACTCGGTATGGGGAACAGGTTGAATTGCCAACACATTAAAGTACTGCCCGCTTATCTCTCACGTTTACCTCCAGGATGCGCATGGATTTAACTGTACGACCCCTCAAACGCAAGGTGAGAGCGGATAGACAGTGGGTTAAGTAGCAGGCTGAGGTTATTGTTACCATTTAATTTTTCTCAGGTAGTTGTGCAAAAAAAAACCTCCGCACCGACCTTCACAATGACAGCTTGTGACAAGCAGAAGGGACAGTGCCCATCTCTCCAGCTCTGTGACCGCCGCCGCATTAGCCGTACATTCGGCGGAGCTCAGATCTCGATACGAGGAGGATGTGGCTGGCGAAACAACCGAGAGAGGACGCGAGGTTTTTATTGAGCAAGTGGGGAAGGAAGGGGAGGAGGTGCTGGACAATACTGCATTGTTTAAAAACCCTAGACTAGGTTTATGGTTGGAATGGCTCCAAGCTGCAGCCTGGGAAAAGCGATGGGTTCTCCAGGATGTTAAAGAAGGAACTGCAGATGCTGGAGAATCGAGGGTTACACAAAAAGCTGGAGAAACACAGCGGGTGCACACAAAAAGCTGGAGAAACTCAGCGGGTGCTACACAAAAAGCTGGAGAAACTCAGCGGGTGCTCAGCGGAATTCTCCAGGATGCACCGTTCAGCGCGTAGCGACAGGCAATGGAAAACTTGCTTCTCTTGCTTAACGTATCTTCACTGCCGTCTGTTCAAAGTGAAAATTGCAATTTCCCTGTGTCTACATTTTACTGCTCCACTGCGAAATCTCCTCAAAATGTAGAAACAAGGAACCTCAGACACTAAGTGCTGGAGTAACTGAGCAGGCCAGGCATCAATTCGAAACTTCTGTGTTCTCCAGAGATGCTGCCTGACCTGCTGTTACTCCAGCACTTTGTGTCCTCTCCTCAAATTATGCTTACTTCGAGGAAAGCTTCCCTCTTCTCTCTGAGAAAAATTCAGACCCTCTCTCGGTGCCCACCCCCCACCCCCGCTCTGTGATTCCTGCTGCACTCCTGCTGTTGGACACTCCACAGATGCTGCCTGACCCACTGAGTTGGTCCAGCGCTGTGTGTCTATTTTGTAATGCAGCAATGTAGTTCCTTGTGACAGCATTGTCGGTGATTTTCCAAATTATTCATTGTTCCGACTTGAAATCACACGTTGTTCTGACTGGGAATTTTCTCGTGAGTCCCTCAGGGTTGAGGGTGACTAACTTCCACTTGGGTTCTTTGAGTTCCCATGTGGTGCTGAGGTTGATGTAGGAAAGCGCAGACTCTACATGGATGGAGGTGGTTACACGGATGGAGGTGGTGATGCCTGGTGGGATGGTTTGTGAGATAGTGCGCTCCACCTACCATTAGACAGGGTTTGTGCGCGGTCATGACACATGGACTCAAGAGTTCTCCATATGATCCTGGGTACTCCTGAAGCAATGATAGGCCAGAGATTCCCGGGAGTCAGTGGAGATGACGCGTCTCTTCCAAGAAAGACTAGACTTTAGAGATACAGTGCAGAAACAGGCCCACTCGGCTCACCGACTCCACATCGACCTGCGATCAATCTATACACTAGCACTATCCTACACACTAGGGACAATTTACAATTTTTACCAAAGCCAATTAACCTACAAACTTGCAAATCTTTGGAGTGTGGGAGGCAACCGGAGCGCTCGGGGAAAACCCACACAGTCACAGGGAAAATGTACAAACTCTGTACAGACATCACCCGTAGTCAGGGTCAAACCCGGATCTCTGGCGCTGTAAGGCAAAACTTTACAACTGCGCCACTATGCCATTTAGAGCATATGTTCTTATTCTCTGCCTGGTAATCTGCACTCACAACAGAGCTCAAGACAATCTGCTGTCAGCTGGAGTTATATCGGGCATATAATGTACATATCAGCACAGTAAGCAAACAGAAACTGCTAAGATCACCAACTGAAGAAAGGAAAGGAAGATATTATCTGTGCTGACTCATATTTAAGTCAGAAGTTGTAATCATGAGTGGTTGAGCCAGGCAGGGGGTGGCTGTTCTGCTTTTTTTCCATCCCCTTCTTCTCTTCCTCCTCATTTCTTCCCCTTTCTGTGGAACACACAAACCTACAGAGCCAGGAATAGATTTCTTCCCAGCTGCTATCAGGCAACTGAACCATCCTGTCACCAAATACAGAGTGGTCCTGACCTACCATCTATTTTGTTGGAAATCCCCACACTATATTTTATCGGACTGTACTGGACTTTATCTTGCACTAAACATTATTCCATTATCCTATACCTGTACACTGTGGATGGCTTGTTTGTAATCATGTATAGTATTTTCGCTGACTGGATATCACGCAACAAAGTGACAATAATAAACAAAACTAAAATCAAAACAACTAGCAGGAAAGGTTGAGCCCTCTTGTAGGTAGGACATTTTAAAATATGTGTTTTTAATCTCAAATCCCATTTGCTAAAATAAATAAATTATGGCCCCAATGCTGTTTCTTGTATAACTCCAATTTCCAGCTAAAGTCACTTAAAATAACCATAAATTATAATAATTTATTTTTGTCTTGCAGTCAGCTGGCACTTGTCTATTAAATTCTCATGTTTTGATATTCATCAATCTATTATGCGTCATTTTATCTGAGGCCATTGAAAAACAGGATAAAGTCAATCTAATGGATTACTCTTCCCTTTCTCTCCATCCCCTCCCCTTCCCAGATCTCCCACCAGTCTAACCATCTCCGACTATATTCTATCTCCATCCTGCCCACTCCCCTGACATCAGTCTGAGGAAGGGTCTCGACCCGAAACGTCACCCATTCCTTCTCTCCAGAGATGCTGCCTGTCCTGCTGAATTATTCCAGCATTTTGTGTCTACCCTCCTATCCCTCTCCAGGGGAAAGATCCTACCAGCACCCAGTTTATTGAATCGATTTTGATGAAGTCTCCTCTTAATCTTCAAAATTCTATTAAACACAGGCCTAATCAATCCAAACTTTTGTTATACCGTAGTCCTTTCATTGGAGCACTCAGACTACTGGACATACATTGTACTCCCTCCGAGTATAAAACAAAACCACACACAATAAACCAGATGACGTCTCCCCAAAGCCCTGTATAATTGTGGTAAGACATCACAGCCCCTGCACCGAAAACCTCTTGCAGTAAGTACTAACATTCTTTGTACCACCCTGCACACTCGCACTATCCTCACACTACAATCTTTTACCGAAGCCAATTAACCTATAAACCTGCACATCTTTGGAGTGTGGGCGGAAACCGGTGCACTCGGAGAAAACGCATGCGGTCATAGGGAGAACGTACAAAATCCTTGCAGGCAGTACCCATAGTCAGGATCAAAACTGCATCTCTGGTGCTGTGAATCAGCAAATCTACTGCTGTGCCACTGTGTCGCCCCCACTCTTTCAATCTATCACCATTTCTGTTTTTCTGTTCTTTCCTCCAAAATGAGTATGTTGTAGCGGCACCATACGTGGTGAATAAAGGTGAGACATCAGGCCAGTTCAAAATGTTGTTTCTTCAGTGGTGACACGTTAAGTTGGTGCGCTAACCATATTACAATGTTGCTGTAGCTGAGCGAGGTTGTACTCTCGGGCTCAGCTACCTGTTGACTTCCCTAGGTCTCGAGGTGAGGGACCTTAAGTACCAGGACACTCCCTCTAGCCCATGACGTCACGTGCCCACCCGCATATCTCCTGATGAGGGTTCGAGCATAAGTGGGCCGTGTTTAGGCTGACACCACAGGGCCCTCCCAGAACCAGAGGAAGGAATAGCGTGGTCGAGGGCGGCTCCTGCATGTGGGTCTGGGATACCCCGAGCGTGGGTCGGGACGGAGGGCTCCACGGGCGCAATCACGCTCTGAGTGGGCGATCCCGAGGTACTGAGGGGTGCGAGGAGACCGATGCAGAAGCTGCAGGACAGAAGGGGTCTGGGACACCCCTGCCGTGGGTCAGGACGGAACTCTCCACGGGCACAGTGACGCTCTGCGTGGGAGATCCCAATGTACCGAGGGGTGCGAGGAGACCGATGCAGAAGCCGCCGGACGGAAGAGACACGGTCGCCTCTCCTCGACCAGCTAAGGGAGAGTGTCCTGTGAAATACAGCCCCCAACAACGATGAGGGGAAAAAAAACTAAATAAAAGAAACAAACTAATTTCTGAACCAAGCGTGGAAATGCAGTGAACAGTAAAAAGACAAATTACAGTGCAATCAGTGTCCAAAGTTCAAATTGTCCAGTGTTCATAGTGCAGGATAGGAAAGCTGTGTTGCAGTGACAGCCTCCGGCCTGAATGAGGCACTGTTGCTGGTAGTCAGGTTGCTGGAACTGCATCCGGCTGGAAGGTAGCGCTGTGGACGGTGGTGAGGCTGCAGTGATGGCATCCGGCCAGGAGGTGGCGCTGTGGACGGTAAGTTCGAGCTTTCCTTCCAGCCGGCCGCAGCGGCCATTTTTGTAGTCAGGTCGGCCGCTTGTTGTAGGAGGCCTCGCCAGTCAATTTGCAGGCCAGCTGAGGCAGCGTTCACCAGCGATTCAAGACCGGTGAGGAGCAGAAGGGCATCTTCGGCAGGCGCCCCAGGTAAGCCCGCCCTATCGGGTGGCTAGGCCCTGGGCAGTGGCTGGCGGGGCCAGGTGCGGTGCAGGGCAGGGCGCGGAGCCGTGGCGAGGCCTGTTGTGGTTCCGGGTCTGGAGCGGTGAGGCCTGGTGCGGTGCAGGTGAGGTGAGGCCGGTGCCGGGCCTGGAGCGGTGGAGCCCGTTGCAGTGCAGGGCCTGGAGCCATGTTCGCCGTGCGATGCCGGGCCCTGGTCCGTTGTCGGGAGTGAGAGAGCGGCAGGCACTCTCTCTCTGCTCTCAGGTGTGTGTCGGCCTTGCTGTGGGCAGGAGGCTGCTACGCTTGCAGCTCCTGCAGCAGCGGCGGCGGGTACAACCTCTCAGCTCCGATGGTCGGCTTTGGGCAGGGCATGCGGAGGACACAGGGTGGCCTGCCCAATTGCCGGGAGCGGGAGAGCGGCAGCATAGCTGAACGAGGTTGTACTCTCGGGCTCAGCTACCTGTTGACTTCCCTAGGTCTCGAGGTGAGGGACCTTAAGTACCAGGACACTCCCTCTAGCCCATGACGTCACATGCCCGCCCTCGTATCTCCTGATGAGGGTTCGAGCATAAGTGGCCCGTGTTTAGGCTGACGCCACAATGTTAACATTTATTTCCTTTATGCTGCATCTCCCAGGTTATTTCCCTTTCACTCAACTGGTCCAAATTGCCTAGAAGCTCTTTTTTTGCATCCTCCTGATAACTCACGATCCCACCCAATATTGCTGCATCAACACATTTGGCAATGTTGCATTCAGTTCCCTCATCTAAGTCATTGACAAGCATTGAGAATAGCTGTGATTCGAGCACTGATCCTTGTGGTACCCCATTACTTGGTGCTTTGTACACCTCCATTCGACAGGATTATATACATCACAAAATACTGGTACACAAGTACACAAGTTATGAGAAGAGAAAGCAGAACGTTATCATTCACTATGAGGGAAATTGAAGAGAAAAGTAGGGATGGAGACACAAGTGACCGCAGATGCTGAAATCTTGAGTGAAAAAGAAACTATTGCAGGGACTCAATGGGTCAGGCAGCATCCCGTGAAGGGAAAAGGACAGATAACATCTGGAGTCAGAAAAAATCAATCTGAAGAAGGGTCCTGAAACAAAATGTCATGAGTGACTCCATCAGTTTGATTTTACACATACTGTAAGTAAGGATGTTATGCTGACGTTCTTCATCTTCTTTTCATGACCATCTTGTTACAAATATTGACCTCGCTGTCATCGTCAGTCCTGAAAAGAATGCAAGCTTCCGGCGACAATCAGTGGAAGCCATCATTTGTTGCAATTGATGATGGTGGTAACAGGATTAGCTCAGGATACTTCCAGTTTCCAGCCCCGCGACGTGGACGCTTCTGCTATGGGGCAATGCAGAAGTTAGATAGGGCACACTAAAGCCCCTGTCCCACTTGGGCAACCTAAACAGCAACCTCTGGTTACCTTGCCCACAACCCATGGTCGCTGCAAGGTCGCCACGAGGTCGCAGGAGGTTTTGGTCACTCTCCCTAATGGTCGAAAGTGGTTTCCGCGTGGTCGAGGCTTCATCGAAGTCACTGATTTTTTTTTTCAACATGTTTAAAACCAGCCTCGATTAAAAATAGGTTTGGTCGAAGCCAGTGGGGTGGGGTCGCTATTTACTTACAGGCAGTTGATGGCCATCTCCTTCGCTGACTGGCCATTTTGATTGGCTCATTGGAGTTTCATGACCTGGAAGACCCACCGGTTGGTAAAATGCCCGTTAAACGTTATTAAACTTCTTAAAACTGTCTCCACTCCTTCTCCCCCCCTTCTCCTCCCCTTCTCCCCCCCTTCTCACCCCCCTTCTCTCTCCCCTCTCTGCTTCTGTCTCTTTCTCTCCCTCCCCGCGCTCTCTAAAGGACTTACCGTGATCTGTGGCAGCCATTTACCTTCCTCTTCATCGCGCAGACAGCGCTCCTCCGCTCTCCATGGTCCCCACCTTCGCAGTGAGAATGTGGGTGTGTGTGTGTGTGTGTGTGTGTGTGTGTGTGTGTGTGTGTGTGTGTGTGTGTGTGTGTGTGTGTGTGTGTGTGTGTGTGTGTGTGGTTGTAGATGCAGATCACGCTTCGGTCGATCCAGCTCACGGTTTCAACGCCGCCGGTCGATCCAGCTCGAGGCTTTCCAGGCGAGTGCCCAAAACCTCCTGTGACCTCGTGTCAACCTTGCAGCGACCATGGGTTGCGGTTGTTGTTTAGGTCGCCTCAGTGGGACAGGGGCTTTAAGGTGATCACACTTAGAATACTAGGCACTGGTCTTATTTTTGGAAGGCTGTAAATGTGTTTGAAATGGATCTAGATTATGGTTGACTAGATTATGAAGGTAGACAAAAATGCTGGAGAAACTCAGCGGGTGAGGCAACATCTATGGAGCGAAGGAAATAGGCAACGTTTTGGGTCGAAACCCTAGATGATGACATGGATTGTGAATTTTATCCTATGATGCATGGAAGGGCAAGCTTGCCATATATATGAAGGGATTAAGAACTAAAAGGGGACTTAATTGAAATGTATAAAATCCCAACAGTCTCGACAGGGTGCAAAGGGAGAGGATCTTTTCACTGGTGAGAAAAGTTAGAGCCAGCAGGTTCACTGCCTGGTAATGATTCACCCATTTAAGACAAATAAGGTGACCTTTTTCTCACAGCGAGTTGTCATCTTTGGAACTGTCTTTCTTAATGGGGAATGAAAACAGACAGTTTTCAATATTTCTAAGGTTGATGCTTGATTAGCAGACTGGAATTCAGTGAAATATTACCATTGTTAGATGCAAATACCAAGATTAGAATCAGATAAGGCGAATACCAGAGCAAGCTACTGGTGGCACGTTGCATACTCATGTTTCAAATTTATATGTTTTCAAGTCATAAGGTCGTATAGCACACAAATTGGCACACATTTTGTTTGTTCACACTAATCTTATTTACCTGCATTAATTCCTTATCCTTCTTTGCCTTGCCAATTCAAATGTTTGCTAAAATGTTTATTAAATGTAGTGAATTTATCTGATTTTATCAGCTCTCCTAGCAGCATGCTCTAAATATTAATCACTTTCTGTGAAAAACTATTTCACCTCAATTCTATTCCTATCACTTATGACCTTGTGATCTCATGACTCTATATCCGATTCCTGCCTCTCTAATTTTATATTTCTTCATTGTGCATAATAATCTAATTGAAGTGTTTTGCAAAAATGTAACATAATGTACCAACTTTTGTACCCTGACCTTTGAAAGCTAAGATGTTAATCCCTTTAACATCCTTTGTCCATATTTAACATGTGCCTTTCTCTGCACCATATCTACCCGTGTTGCTACTTGAACACCTAGGTCTAGCATCAACATTCCTGAGTGCACTACCATTTACCATAGAAATCAGTCGGCTCTGATGACCATTATGGGCTCCACCTTTCTTGGTCATCGGTGCCAGCTTTGATTTGTTCGGAATCTTTTCATAACCCTAGTTTCCCTCTCCGCTAACTCTATTGTCTGAAGAAGGGTTTCAACCCGACATGTCACCTATGCATTTTCTCCAGAGATGCTGCCTGACCCACTGAGTTACTCCAGCATTGTGTGTCTATCTTCTTTGAAAACCAGCATTCGTAGTTCCTTCTTACTCATTGGAGACATGCCAGACTTCCTCAGTCTTCTAAGATAGTGAAGGCATGGGTGTGCTTTCTTGGCCATAGCTTCAATGTGTTGGTCCAGGACAAATTTTTGGCAATTAATTTTGGCACCTAAGAATTTGAAACTCTTGACCATCTTCACTTTGGCACCATTGATGATGTTCGTTACATTGACGATAATGATGTACGGCACTATTGATGAGGCATGAACTTCACCTCCCTTCCTGGTCAATAATTAGCTCTTTCACCTTATTGACATTAAGAGAGGTTGTTGTTATGCTCTTATGCTTAATATACAGTACTTGTGGATTCTCTTTGGATTTCCTTTACCTTATCTACCAATGCTAGGTCATGACCTTTTATGCACTTATATCCCTCTTAAGTGCAGTTCTTGTTTTATCTATATTTGTTTATTAATTGATAAATTAACAAGGAGTGGTGAAATTTGAACCTTTTATCTGATATCTTAATCTATAAATATATAATGCTGGTCGGCATAGACGAGAGGGCCGAAGGTTTGTTTCCATGCTGTATGACTCTACAGCTCCAAATACAACATACATGTAATATCCATTGTTGTGTACAAGCTCACAAATGATAGGAGTAGAATCCACAATCGAGTCCACTCCACCATTCAATCATGGCTGATCTCTGCCTCCTAATCTCATTTTCCCGCCTTCTCCCCATAACCCTCGACACCAGCTCTAATCAAGAATTTGTCTATCTCAGACTAAAAACATCCACCGACTTGGCCTCCACAGCCCTCTGTGGCAATGAGTTCCACAGATTAACTACCCTCTGCTGAAGAAGTTCCTCCTCACCTCCTTTCAAAAAGAGCACCCTTTAATACTGACGCTATGACCTCTGGTCCTAGACTCTCCCACCAGTGGAAATATCCTTTCCACATCCACTCTATCTATGCCTTGAATTATTCTGTAAGTTTCAATCAGGGCCCCCTCAACCTTTCAAACTCCAGCGAGTAGAGGCCCAGTGCTGCCAAATGCTCATCATATACTAACCCACTCATTCCTGGAATCATTCTTGTAAAACTCCTCTTGACCCTCTCCAGAGCCAGCACATCTTTTCTCAGATATGGGGCCCAAATTTGTTCACAGTACTCCAAATATGGCTTGGCCAGTGCCTTATAGAACCTCAGCATTACACCTCTGTTTTTGTATTCCTCTATTGCTTTTCCGCTAGATTAAAAGGTACGATAAAATTAACGATATTTCAACACTACCCTGGTGGATTAAATCAATACACAGAGGCAGCTTTAAACAAAAATGTAAATACAAAATTAGCCAATGAAATGTCTCAGTTTTATTAGCCTCTTATTACTTTAGTAGTATTAATCATATGACTTACAATGTAAAGTCACACGAATTTGGAGTAATAAAAGACCACATGGCCCCTCTTCCTGCTCCACTATCCATTCAGATCAGAATATGGCCTAAAACAATAAAATAATAATTGATGGGATTACCAAACAATAAATGGACATGTTATGTTTATAGCCTCAAGCACCACTAAAACGTATATGATGAAGATACATTTCCTTCGTCAAGTATCCACTTCCATTTTGTAGAGTGGCCATCTGACACATTTTAGTGCAGGAGTAACCCGCACTATATTACACTGACATTCCCAAACAGCAATAACAACATGGCAGATGGAAGTGAAAGCACGAATCATGAACAAATAACGTAACAGAACCAAGTGGCAAGTAACAGTCACTCCAACTCGCTTAGTAGGTGTCAAAACCACAGTACAAGTCTTCCCCTATTTGGTGCTTCAGTGGAACATTTAGAGTACACAGCAGAAGCCGAACAACAATTAAAGTGTAATGGATTTTAAAGCATTTTTTTCTTAGCAGAAAGGCCATGAGTAAAGAAAATACGGAAGATAACTATGTTTCAATAGTTATTCATAACTTTTTAATCAATTACTGAGGTCCTAATTGATAATGCTATATCTACATGACATTTATAGAGGATTTATAGAGGGCCAAAATATAATTGAAAAAATATTTAAATTATGAATTTACCTATACAGACAGCTTATAAAGATGTCATAAATCACACTATTAAACCCACAAACTATTTGGGCAAAGTTGGCAAAAAATTGGAATTCACTTTTTTTGATGACCAAAGTCATAATTGCATGTAGTACCAGGAATGCAGGAGCAAGTAACAAGGCCACAAAATTACTTTAGTAACATTCGGGGGGGGGGGGGACCTGAATTCCCAGCGCTGTAGTGTTGCAACATCCCTTGGTTTCCACTTGGAAAGTTACATTGAATCATAACCTACTTGCGTCCCAATGGGAGCACTCCCAATCCAGCGTAGCTGTCACCACTTTACTGCACGGCAATCAGAGAACGGCCTTAACAACGTACACTCTGCTGACCAGCAGCAACACAGCTGATGGTTGCCATGTTGGAGAGAGCCTGGGCAGGGCATGGAGAGCACACCAAGGTTCCAGAGAGGGAACTGAAATGTGAGCAAATCCCACAAATGGTGTGAATGACAATCCATGTACAACAGAGCAAAAGGCAGATAAAACCTCACCCACACCCCACAAACCCCACTCCCAATTACAGCCCCAGGCCTACCGCTCACATGCGCCCCAACACCGGTTGAGCCTATAAATGTGTTGTGGCGCAGTGGAACACTAGCAACTTACAGTGAAAACCACATCAACACTTGCAGTAAGGTGAACGTACATGGTTTACCCTCTTACACCAGGTCCTACTACGGTAAACACACGAGCTACTACGGTATAACTAGGAGTTAAAAAGTATCAAATTTTTCCATCCCATGTATATTTTACTCGTGGACATTTTTCAACATGTTCAAAAATCGTCACGAGTTACCACGTTTCCCGAATACTTGCCATTAGTGCTAAGAGACGTCCCGAGCTCCGACGTACCCGCATCTGCTACGTTCATTCTACGTGCTTAGAGTTTGGTTTTTTTTTAAACTCACTAGAGCCCTTGGGTGAACTCACACAGTGGGACAGGGCTTTAACTCAGCAGGACAGGCAGCACAGCGACTCTGGAGAGAAGACCCTTCTTCAGGCTGAACTGAACATCTCGTCGGTGAGAGGACTCGTGATTGTCTGAAGAAGGGTCTCAACCAGAAACACAACCCTCTCCCCAAAGCCCATGCCCGTCCCGCTGAGCCACCTTCAACTTCATAGCCAAACAAAAAACACAGAGTGCTGGAGGAACTTAGCAGGTAAGGCGTCTGCCTAACTCACTGAGTTTCTCCAGCATTTTTGTCTACCGCAAAACGTCAATGATTCCGGGAATGCCGAGGTGACAGGGTGAGAGAGAGGGAGTGAGAGAGTTAGGGAGAGATGAGATGGGGAGCGGGAGAGAGAGAGTGCGAGAGAGAGAGAGAGCGAAAGACAGAGAGACACAACGTGGGTCGGTAGGTGAATGACTAACCTGCACACCAAGAAGAAGCCCCTTCTCGTGGTCCGGAGCCCTCAATCATGATGGTGAGTTTTAAGAAATTCTCAATGTGTCATCAATGCATCGGTCTACATTCCTCAGTAAATGTAATTCTGTTTTGAACAAGTAATGACACAGCTTTAATTTTATTCAAAAGAACGCGGCGTCATTAACACTTGTTCAAAACACAATTACATTTACTGAGGAATGTGGATCGATGCATTGATGACACATTGTATAACTACTTGTTAACTACTGGCTGTTAATAAGTGCTAACAGTAGTAGTTAACAAATCGTTTGTGTCTGATGGCCGTGCAACGGTTGTTATCCATGTTCGTTTAAAAAAATAATCCGGATGGCGAATGTATTAAAAAACGTTCAAACGAGATTACGTATTAAAATTTTTTTTTAATTTAACAAAGCAAAATCGTATTTCCGTACGAAATAAAGAACATTAGTGCGGGGCCCCCCTTAGGCGCGGGGCCCAATTGGGAGCAATCGGTCCAATCAGCTGAACGCCGTCCTGGATAGATAGATAGAATGACATTTATTGTCATTTAAATATACAACGTTCAAACGAGATTACGTTCCTGCCATCATAACAACAAAAAAAAACAAAACACACAATTGACACAATTCCACACAAACATCCAGTGAATCTACAAACACCTCCTCACTGTGATGGAAGGCAAAAGTTTTATCTCTTCCCTGTTCTCTGTTCTTTATTCTTCTTCTCCCGCAGTCAAGTAGTCAAACTGCTGCATCGAGCTGATCGAGGCTTTTGATGTTAGAGCCCCTGGTGGGCAATGGTAAGTCCCGCGGCCGTTTAAGCCGCGCCGGGCGATGTAAGGCCCTGCTCTGGGTCAATTTAAGCCGTGCGCTACCACAGCACTCCGCGCTCTGAAGTCGGCCAGCTCCGCGATGGTGAGTCCGCAGGCTCTGCGACTGGAGCCCCAGGTCGATTCCGGTTGGAGGCTGCCGGCTCCACGATATTAGGACCCAATGACAATGGAGACTCAACAAGGAAAAGGTCAAGTCCCCTGTGCAGCGAAGGGATTAAAAAGTTTCCCCCGCCCCCGCACATATACACAACTAAAAATAAAATAAAACTAAAACCAAAAACATACACCTAACAGGACAAAAAAAAGACAGATGGACTGCAGTGGCCGCTGCCACAAGGCGCCGCCATCTTGGATAAAGGGATACAAATTTAGTGCAAAGATATAACATTGAAGTCCGATTAAAGAAAGTTCAAAGGTCTCTAATGAGATGATGGAAAGTCAGGACTGCACACTATATGAAAGGATTGTTCAGTTGCCTGATAACATTCTTGATTAGATACACAAAAAGTAGATTATTTTAATTAACACAAATAAATGCACCAATTTTTTTATTGCCATTTTGTTAAATGTCTCTTTGGCAAAGCTGGTAGAATCTTCTCGTACCACTGCAGCACTTATTTTGCCAACCTGGTGCAATTGCAGATTGATTTAAACCTGGAAATAACAGCATGCCTGAATGTACTTGCAAAAATAAAACTTTGATTTTCGAAACCATAAATTATTGATTCCCAGCTTGAACCCGGCGACCTTTTGCTGGCATCAAATATCGTAGCTTCTTCCAGAAATAAGAATGTTTGAATTCAGATTTATTTCCTCTCCACTTCACTGTTCTTTTTGATTTTAGAAGAAGCTGAAGTGACTCTGGGAATGACTTTGTATTGTTTATAGGATTGAATTCAATTAGTATTGGTTTTATTTGTCTATCAACCAATACCTGATGCAGCCCAGTCATCAATTCGTATGTGGATTTGAAATCATCATCCACATAGTCTTTACTGAGAATTATAATTAATCTTCGGCATTTGTTAATATAAAAAAGTATACTTTCTGCAGATGCTGTAAAACAAATTAAGCATTTTGTTACTAAAATATGACATGAAGGGAAGAATTCCTAATATTCTGAACATAAAAACATTATGCCAAAAGTTCTTAGCTGTTCTATAAAATGCTGATTGTAAACTTTTTTTTTCATCAACATTAGCTCATTTTAAACAGTTTTCCAAGTGGAGTAAAACAAACTGCCTTCACCCCTTTTATATATCTCAACAGCAACGAAACCAATTTTCATTATTTGCTCCATGTAACACTAGTGATCATCAACCTGTGTTTGTAGCCTGTGCATAAATGACTGTGATATTGACATGAATGTCATCATGAAAGGAAGAGAAATACACTGATATGTATTCTCATCAGTGACATTAATAATATTAATAATCATTATTAAAACAATTGTTTTGCAGATTTATTGCCAGATGTGATTTTAAAAATCTGTAAATACTATGAGCAAAGGTTCAAAGGTCAATTCAGTCACGTGTACCAATTAAGGTACAGTGAAACTTAAATTACCATATAGCCATTGCCAAAAAAAGCAACAAGACACACAACACTTAAAAGGTAACATGAACATCCACCACAGTGGATTCCCCACATTCCTCACTGTGGTGGAAGGCAATAAAGTCTAATCTTCTTCTTCTTTATCTCCTGCGGTTGGGGCAGTCGAAGCCCCTGCGTTGGGGCGATCGAAGCCCCCGCATACAACACATAAAATAGAACAGAATCCATGCTTAGACACATTTTGGTTCAGAACCCTTCTTCAGAAGGACTAAGGGTGTTCTCCATACTTTTAATTGAGCTTGAGGTCACCCTATCTACCCATGCTTCCTTTTTTGTATTAGCAAAACAAGAATAAATTAATCTTACCTTCTCCGGGGAGAATATCACGTTCAAATATGCATAAGCGATAACCACATTTTTCTTCTAGAATTGCAGGTAACAGCTCAAAAGCAAATTGTTGTTCTTCATTAGCATTAAGGAGGATCTCATCACTCTTAAGGAGTAATATATATGCATCATATTCTTTACTATCTGAGAATTAAGCAGAAGATATTGAGTAATTTTTGATTTTTATTTTAACGATAAAGTCATAGAGTTGTACAAATCTGGACCTTTGGCCCAACTCATCCATGCAGACCAACGTGCCTTCTAGAGCTGACCTCCCGACTAAGAGTACACCCTTATTCCAAGGGAAGACTGCAGAGGGTTGGCTGAGCAATTCTGAACTATCGTACATTGAGGTTACTTAGTTTAAGGTTTCTGGAGATCCTTAACATTGGATGAATTCAATCTTGGGGCATGTAGTTCAAGCATAAAGTCTATGAGGATTGTAATGAAAATGCACCACAATTGCTGGTAATTAGCACTCAAATTTTACATATGAGATTTGTTTTAGTTCAACAGTATGCCAGATCACAGTGAATGGATGAATTTACAGATATAATGGCAGCCAACACAAACAGTACGGCTGTCTTTATTTCCCTGGGCCTCAGCATGAGAATCTGTTGATGAATCTGATAAAGTCAATTTTATTGTGAAATCATCCTTGGATTGCTACAGTTTCTGCGATACTCTTTGATGATTTTAAATTGGTTATTGTGGCAACATAATTGAATAGATATGTCCAAATGAAGGTGGAATATGGGGGAAACTTAGATGTGAAAGAAATATAATCAATCATTCATTTTGTACCTTGCATAAGCTTGGAAGTTCACATTAACATTATGGTCAATGAAACTGGGGCAATATGAACAAACACTACAATATGAAAATGAGTGGTGGAGTTTTGTGAACATTTAGAACTTTCCCCAAATCTTACCTCCAAGAGTTTCATCTCTACCAGTCAGGTCCCTGAAGCAAAGGGCAATTTGTACATTGAAATGCACACAAACCATTGCCAGAGCGATTAGCACAACAATAATGGAAATTAAATATTTAACAGTTCGCTGCACACTACTTTTGCCTATGGGAGAAAAAAAAGTATTTCAACTTCAATTTTGTTGTTCTATTGACCTTTTACATATAGATTTATAATTATATCTAAGAAAAAGCATTAAATGAAATATCCTTTAAAAACAAACTTTTTGTTTAGTCTGACCCTATCACAAAATTGTGACTGAATATTTCAATATAGGTTTCAGTGCCACAGTAAGCGTGTAAAATAAATTGAAAATTTGCACGGGCTTTAAAATTAAAGCAACAATTCAAGACCTGAGTCATTTCAACTTTACAACACATATCACTTATCTGGATAGAGTGTTTTACTTATCTTTACATGGTTTTTGTGAAGAAGTTCCAGTGGCTTTGACAAATTTGAAAGCCACCAACCTAATCCAGATGGGCTCCTAATTTAGATGTGCTATCCAATGCCTAATGAGGCCTCTAGTTTTGACTGCATTTTAACTTTGGAATAAGCAGGAAAGCCCGTGAAAGTCAATGTAACAGAGACTGCGATCGGAAGCAGAAATAATTTACCAGTTTTTTTTTCATTGTAGAACCAGAAAGACCAAAAGCAACAAGACCAACTGTAAGAGTTGGATATAGCTCTAAAAGATCTAAGGGCTAACGGAATATGGTGAGAAAGCAGGCACGGGATACTGATTTTGGATGATCAACCATGATCATATTGAATAGCGTTGCTGGCTCGTAGGGCTGAATGGCCTACTCCTGCACCTATTGTCTGTTTTTATCAAGGGTTGACCAAGTTTCCAATGTCCAGCTGCTTCCCCTCCCATTAGCAGACAACTAAAACGGTTGGGCTGTACCTTTCTCCTGGAGAAAGATGTATCCCATTGTCTCCTGCTCTGATGTTACACGCAAAACACAGTTGAAATATTGATTCAGATGCTCTTTGGTAACTTGGGTAAATACCAATGGTCTTACAATATATATTCCGTTTTCTGTAGTTGTCTCTCTGAAATAGGCAAAGAATCCTAATTTGAAAAAGTAATATGAATGAAACATAAAAATAATCATCTCCCCAGAGCTAAAGAAACTATATAAACATCAAATCACCAGTAACGTGCATTATTTGTCACAAAACAAACTTAGAGGAAGTCAGCGGGTCGGCTTGTTCCCTTTGCAGGGTCTTGACCCAAAATGTCCACCATCTCTCTACCTCCAAAGATGCTGCTTCACTCACTGAGTTCCTCCAGGAGTTTGTTTTTTGCTTCAGATTCCAGAATCTACAATCATGTGTGACTATTTTATTTACCAACCTTATCATATAGAAAGACCCAAAGGTGAATCAAAGGTGAATCAAAGGTTAGAGAAAAAACACATAGTTAACAAACACAAGATTCAAAGAGAAAAATAAAAGCATTGATGACCGCAGAGGCATATTGGGCAAGAAGCAGATGAATGCACAAATATATCTTTTATTTTGTGAGTGGGGGGAGGGGGTTAATATTTGCGAGTGGAAATAGGTGCTCGTGGAAATGCTCTGGTTATGATACAATACAAATGTATTTTCCCTGATCTGGGCGATGGAAGTGAAACCTTGCAGGAAGCTGATTTTATTAAACATTTCCAAGATTTGAATCAGGTGTATGAGGATACGAAGAGAAAAAGTGTCCTCATGGTCATTGTTTTAAGGAATGACATTCCTGCCTTTGACACCAAAGGAAAGACAGAAAGGAATTGAAAGAAAGACACAAAGTGTTCAAATAAATCAGCGGGTCAGGCAGCATCCCCGTAGAACATCAATAGGCGATGTTTCGGGTCGGGACCCTCTTCATCATTTTCTGCAGGATGCTACCTGACCCGTTGAGTTACTCCAGCATTTTGTGTCTTTCCTTGCTAAACCAACATCTGCAGTTTCTGGTTTCTAAACCATTGAAAGATTTCATTTGGGGAGGAATAAGATGAGTGTATCTCTAAATTAAAGTAAACTAAAAGATATATACAAAGTAGATTTTAATTTGACTCCCTTTTGCAAAAATGAATCAAAAAGTTTACAATGGATGGCAGCCTCTCAAACTGCTTCTGGAGCCCATTGGACAGACAATTTCATGTTGAAATTAAGTGACCTTGTTCCAGCTAAAATATTTACTTCCTTCTATTCTTTCCATTCCCCTGACACTGCTTACATCTTAGTCCCCTTATGTCCCAGGAGCATTAACAGCTAGTCACTGGAAGGGTTAACTGCATCACGTCAAAGTTTGTATATTCCCCCCCCCCCCCCCCCACTTTCTTCTGTCAAAACTTGGATTGTTGGCAGGAGGAAATGGAGCAGGCACTGAATAATAATGAACAGATCCATGGCCTATAGCCAACCATTCAATCCGCATCACAAAAGTGGAGAGACGGAAATTAAAATGTAAATCTAAGCAAGGTCTTCCCCCTAGTGTTTACTTTGAAACACAAAGATAGGAAATGTACCAAGGACCAATGCAGTCTAGACTTTGTGTGCAGGAAGGAACTAACAATGTTGGTTTACACCGAAGCCAGACATAAAATGTTGGAGTTAAGGGCCTGTCCCACCAGCATGCGACTCCATGCGGTGAGCGCGACCAAACTGGAAGTGGGGGCCGCGCGGAGATCGGGTGATCCCCGTACAGGGCCGGTCCCACCAGCATGCGCCTGCATGCGGCGAGGCGAACCTAACCGGCAGCGGGGGCCGCACGGAGGTCGGGTGAGTGGCACGACGTGGCGCGAAGTTGGAGCGAAGTCCGCGGTAAGTTCGCAAGGACAGAGAGGGACACACAGAGAGGGACACACAGAGAGGGACACACAGAGAGGGACACACAGAGAGGGACACACAGAGAGGGACACGGAGGCATATATAGAGAGGGTCACGGAGGCACATAGAGAGGGTCACGGAGGCACATAGAGTCACGGAGGCACATAGAGAGGGTCACGGAGGCACAGAGAGAGGGACACGGAAGCATATATATGGGTCACGGACGCACAGAGAGAGGGTCACGGAGGCACACAGAGAGGGTCACGGAGGCACACAGAGAGGGACACAGAAGCACATATAAGGGTCACGGACGCACAGAGAGAGTGTCACAGAGGCACACAGAGAGGGTCACGGAGGCACACAGAGAGGGTCACGGAGGCACATAGAGAGGGTCACGGAGGCACATAGAGAGGGTCACGGAAGCACATATAAGGGTCACGGACGCACAGAGAGAGTGTCACAGAGGCACACATATAGAGAGGGTCACGGAGGCACACAGAGAGGGTCACGGAGGCACACATATAGAGAGGGGCACGGAGGCATGACGTGAGGCGGTGTGTAATGCGTCGAGGCGGCTACGGGCTGACAGGCCGTTGCCGCGCGGAATTTTTGAACACGGTCAGTTTTTCCGAGCCCCGCGCGATGTCGGGACCAGCTCCGCACAACTCTATGCGGCTTCGGTGATCGAAGTGGGGCCGGCCCCGCGAGGCCAGACGGCTCAAGCGACCACGTTAGGTCGCGCTCACTGCATGGAGTCGCATGCTGGTGGGACAGGCCCTTAACTCATCAGGTCCGGCAGCATCTCTGGAGAAAATGAATAGGTGATGTTTCAGGTCGAGACCTTTCTTCAGGCTGAGAGTCAGGGAAGAGGGAAACTAGAGATATTAAAACGTACAAAGAGCAAACGAATGAAAGGTAGGCAAAAGGACAAGTCAAAACTAGCAACGATGATCAAGGAAAGGTGGAACCCACAATGGTCCATTGGTACCAACAGCCAACACTTTAGGTCAGTGAGGTATTTTGGATGCATTGTACATGTGGAGGGGAGAGGGAACCAAATTTAGTGTTGTGCTAAAAAGCCAAACAATTTAATTTGGAAAACAAAGATGAGGTGCCATTCGGCAAACCATTTTCATTTATTCTTTTACATGAAAGAGCAATATGAAGCAGCTTCACTATAAATGTGCACTATCTCATCACAAACAAGTCAAGAGTCAAGAGTGTTTTATTGTCATATGTCCCAGATAGATTAACAAAATTCTTACTTGCTGCAGCACAACAAAATATGAGATCATAATAAATAACAAAAACGGAGAAAAAAAACAGTAATTGGAAAGAAAAGCATACATCACCTGGGAAATATTGCTAAAGGTGTAATTGACAATAAATAACTTTAAGGTACAATGCGCATTAGTATGAAGGCAAATAACAAAAACAGCAAGATCTAACTGCTTACCTCCGAGAATCTTTACAGACTGGCTCCGTTCCCTTACAGGTGGTCACATAGGTTTTTCTGAAAAGCCAAGTTAGCATCACGTCCCGTTTACTTTTGGGGCCAGCATAAACTGTGCAATTAATGATTCTTCTTTCTCCTAAATGTTTATGTAATTAGAGAGCAGAACATACCAGCAACAGTTGCATACCTTTTGAAGCGCTGCATTTAATTGTTTTACATAAACATACTTGGTGTACTCTTAAACCCAGTTTACCGCTTTACATTCAATTTTGTTAATCCCCCCTTATAACTTATAAAAACATTTTGTGAACATGAAGAATTCATGAGGGACATGATGTACTGAGAAGATTTCCTGTAAATTGTGTTAGACTTCATCCCATCTTCCAACAATGTCCCTGTCAGATGCAATTTTGAAATTCAGTGAGAATTAATTCAATTTGTCCATCATTCTGTCAAACATGGTATAGGTTCAGATGAGTGAAGACAGTGAAAGACTGCTTAGTCAGTGAAATAAATGGAAAATGAAATAGATAATAAGTGTAAGTAAGCAGAACTATAGCAAGTTGTTTCTACAGCTAGGGGAGGTTGATGAGAATGTGATAATTAAAATAATTGGTTTACATATGACTAGTGGAAATGGGTGGTGGATGGCCAGAATAAAAGCCAATGAGTTAAAGAGTTTGTTTCTGTGCTGTATCTCTGCAATTACCAGGGAAAAATGGGATAAGGAATTATTCATCTAGCTGTGGGTATGTTAAAAGGGGCTTTAAAAAGCTTCAGTGTTTCAGATCTATACCAGATGTAGAATAGTATTTTACATGTGGAATATGTAGATCACTCAATCTGTAGAAGGTTCTTGTCCCAAAACATCACACAGTCCTTCTCTCCAGAGATGCTGCCTGCCCCTCTGAGTTACTCCAGCATTTTGGTCTATCTTCTAATATTCAGAAGTGTCATTCATATACACAAAGCACTTAAGCATATTTAAAATTTGAGATTTTGATAATGTGACCACCAGGGGTGCCGGGGGAGATGGCCAGCCCTGCCGGCAGTCTGTTAGTTTTTTCACCATTTTCTTATTTTTAACGTCTATTAAAAGTTTGTTTGTATGTTCTTCGGTTTATTTTATGTTGGGGGGGGGGGGGGAAATCGGGGGAAACTTTTTTTCAAGTTCTAACCATCCCGGAGATGTGATCAATTTTTGGATCACATTCTCCGTGCTCTGCGGCCTACCATCGCTGGAGCTGGAAGCCGCCTCGGACTGTCGTGAGCCCCACTGCAGGGCGCAGACTTAACATTGGAGCGGATCCCTTGCCTGGGATCGCTCCCACTGCGGCCTGCGGACTTACCATCAAGGGCTCACAGTCTCGGGAGAGGCCGAGTCAGGAGCTCCAACACCGCAGAAAGTTCGTCCAGCCCCGACGTGAGGTTCGATCGCCCGGTGCGGGGGAGCTGACATCCCCCCGATGCGGGAGCTGATTGCCTCGACGCGGACGGCCCGAACGCCACCGCTTACGGGAGTCAAGACCGTCCCGTCAACGGAGGGCTCGAGGTCCCCGACCGAGGAAGAACAAAAGGAAGAGACTTGAACTTTATTTCGCCTTCCATCACAGTGAGGAATGTATAGGAGTCACTGTGGTGGATGTTCATGTTATAATGTGTTTTTGAGTCTGTTGCTTTTAATTGTATGACTGCCTGGCCAGTAATATTCCTCAAATGCTGCAAAACATCTGATTCTGATCATTTTTACTCCCAAAGCATATCAAAATGCTCTGGTACCTGATGCAATTTCTCTCCGGCAGCTGCTCTTTCTTCAAATAATCCTAAGCCTTTAAAGGACTATGAGCCATTTAGAGAAGATGGAAGGCAGTGGTTTTTATTTCCTATTTTACATTCAAGAGCAAGATTCAAATGAAGGATGGCAAGTTTGTAAATACAAAAACAAATGGACATGTAAAAAGTGAAAATATAGGAAAAACTGCCATCTGGAATGGTAAACCAAGATCCATAGAGATACGGAAATTTCTCCTGTATATTCATTAATTGTAGCAAATATAATTTATGGTTACATTTAGGAATGTAGCAAAATAAGTTTTGGGAAATTTGTTTAGAAAATCAAGTGGAACAATGGCATATTCCTGCTTATTTTAGTTTAGTTTAGTTTAGTTTTGAGATACAGTGTAGAAACAAGCCCTAAGGCCTACCAAGTCCATGCCGACCAGCGGTCACCCACACACTAGTTCTATCCTACACGCTAGGGATAATTTACAGGGACCAATTAACCTGCAAACCTGCACGTCTTTGGAATGCAGGAGGAAAGCAGAGCACCTGGAGAAACCCGATGCAGTCACGGGGAGAACGTACAAACTCCATACAGACAGCACCGTTGTCAGGATCGAACCCGGGTCTTGGTGCTGCAAGGCAACCACTCTACCGCTGCACCACTGTGCTGCCCTTATTTATTACTGGGCCGGATCTTACTGGCACAGACCTCCTGTGCTCAATCAATCCCATGCCTAAATGTATTTTCTCTATTCAAAGAGGATCGACCCGGTTAGACTGAACTATCAAAGTTTCCCGAACCAAGGTCAAAGTAGTGGCAAGGTCTCCAATGCTGTCCTATCTTCTTCTTCTTGCGTATGGCGTGCGCAGCTTAAAGTTGTAGGACAACTTGTTCTATTTGATCTTATTTGATTGTGCACGCCAGGTTAATTGCATTCATTTAAACAGGGCGGACCACATGAAGGTTGCAATCTCCAACCCCAATGCTGTCCTATGGGAGCTCTATACTAGCAATCTCCCTCAGAGTTTAATAACAAACCTTCAGCACCCCTCAGTTTTGCTGACTATTAAAGCTGTAATGTAGAGCTGTCAAATATTTCAACCTAAATTGAGAAGCATTTAAAGGTTATCTGGAGGTAATCACAGTTCTTAATTCTGTGTATCAAGGCTGACATCAAGAATTTACACTAAGTGCTGTATTAATTCAATGAGTCAGGCAGCATCCCTGGAGAAGATGGGTAGGTGACAATTTGGGTCAGGACCCTTCTCCAGGATCTAAAGAAGACTCCCGACCCAAAATGTCACCTATCCATGTTCTCCAGGGATGCTACCTGGCCCTCTGAGTTACTCCAGCACTTTGTGTCTTTTTTTGTAATCCAGCATCTGCATTTCATTGTTTCTACCACAAGAATTTGCATTTCCTTTTACCTTCATTCTACCTCATTTCTTCTCTTCATACTTACCATGACTCGTCTGACTATTAACATTGATAGATAGAAATTAATGCAAACTTTACCTACCCAGGGTAACTTCAATGTGTTCTTGATGTGGGTAAACCAATTTTGGTGCAATAGAAGGTTCTGAAAAGGAGATTTTTATTTATAAAAAGGATAGAAAAATTAAGTTCACGATTTCATTTATTAAGTTCACAACTATAATGAAACCCTGATTTTATGCACCTCTGATATAATGTCACCAACTTCTTCAAAGAGAAGAAAGAAAGGATAAAGAACAGGAATGACGATGAAAATCATGGCCAGGGGAAAGATTTTGAGAAGGAAGAGCAATAACTGAGGGAGATAAACTAATATTGGAATTAAATTGCTTAAAATATGCTATTAATATCAAATAAAAATGTACGATCTATGATAATATTCCCAACATTAATTCCCATGTATCTATTGATGCCAGAGATGAAATTTCGCAAAATAGATTGCTGGGCATTCGTATGTGCTTGGCCTGGTTCTTTGATTAAAATCATATGTCAATGTCATTCTAGGAAGTTCAGTAATAATTGGAGACCGTGGGTCACAGGAACAGTTGCACCTTCTCTGGTGGCAGATTAGGAAAGGGGGACATGCAACGAGACCTGGGTGTCATGGTACACCAGTCATTGAAAGTAGGCATGCAGGTGCAGCAGGCAGTAAAGAAAGCAAATTGTATGTTAGCATTCATAGCGAAAGGATTTGAGTATAGGAGCAGGGAGGTTCTACTGCAGTTGTACAGGGTTTTGGTGAGGCCACACCTGGAGTATTGCGTACAGTTTTGGTCTCCAAATCTGAGGAAAGACATCCTTGCCATAGAGGGGGTACAGAGAAGATTCACCAGACTGATTCCTGGGATGTCAGGACTTTCATATGAGGAAAGATTGGATAGACGCGGCTTGTACTCGCGGGAATTTAGAAGATTGAGGGGGGATCTTATAGAAACTTACAAAATTCTTAAGGGGTTGGACAAGCTAGATGCTGGAAGATTGTTCCCGATGTTGGGGGAGTCCAGAACAAGGGGTCACAGTCTAAGGATAAGGGGGAATTCCTTTAGGACCGAAATGAGGAAAACATTCTTTACACAGAGAGTGGTGAGTCTCTGGAATTCTCTGCCACAGAAGGTAGTTGAGGCCAGTTCATTGGCTATATTTAAGAGGGCGTTAGATGTGGCACTTGTGGCTAAAGGGATCAGGGGGTATGGAGAGAAGGCAGGTACGGGATACTGAGTTGGATGATCAGCCATGATCACATTAAATGGCGGTGCAGGCTCGAAGGGCCGAATGGCCTACTCCTGCACCTATTTTCTATGTTTCTATGTTTCTATGTTTCTCGGGAGTATAAATGTTGCAACCTCCAAAAGCCTTTTTAATATGCTGCTAGGTTTCCTTCAACCTCAGAATGAGTTGGAATCAATGGGATGGAGGGAAGGCAAGAAACAATAACATATATATGGATAAATGTCACCCAAACTCATCTCAAAATTCCTGGACCTAGGACTTAGAACTTAAACCAGTACGGCACAAGAACGGAGCCTTCGGCCCACAATATCGGCACCAAATGTGGTGTCAAGACCAACTCTTATTTGCCTACACATAGAGAAATGCAGCACAAAAACAGGCCCTTCAGCCCAACTAACCAGCTTGCCCCATCTACACGAGTTTCACCTGCCTGAGTTTGGCCCTATCCCTCTAAACTTTTCCTATCCATGTACCAGTCTAAATGATTTTCAATGGTTGATATAGTAGAAACATAGAAACATAGAAAATAGGTGCAGGAGGAGGCCATTCGGCTCTTCGAGCCAGCACCGTCATTCATTGTGATCAGTACGTGCCTCAACTACCTCCTAGGGCAGCTCGTTCCATATACCCATCACCCTCTGTGTGAAAAGTTGCCCCTCCCATCAAAGCTTTCCCATTTCATCTTAAACCTATGTCCCCTGGTACTTTATTTCCCTATTCTGGTAAAAGAAAACTGTACATTGACCCTATCTATTCCTCTCATGATCTTATACACCTCTATAAGATCCTTTGTTCCAAGGAACAAAATCCTAGAGGGATACAAAGTGCTGCAGTAATTTAGCAGGTCAGGTAGCATCTCTGGAGAACATGGATAGGTGACGTTTCAGGTCGAGACCCTTCTTCAGACATAAGAAAGTCGAGGACCGAGCCTGCCCAACATAGAACAAAGTCCTAGCCTGCCCAGCTGCTCCCTGTAGCTCAGGCCCTCAAGTCCTGGCAACATCCTTGTAAATCTTCCCTGCACTCTTTCCAGCTTAATGACGTACCGCAATGAAACATTGGCAGAGGTTACGGGAATTCTCAATAGGAGTTCCAACCACAATGCCACCACCTCTACCAGGGAACAATTCCAATGGATAATACAGTCCAAAGAATAATAATGAATAATACAGTTGATGTATTGAAAAAAATCAAAACGTACGTTTTTAGATACATTTGATGTTAAGGCTTTGCTAAGTGATTAATATTGGAAACAAGTGCATTTTTGTACCTTGTGACTCCCCTAGTTTCCAAATGTTTATAAATCTTACACATGTTTTTGTTTAGTTTTAGTTTAGAGATGCAGCGCGGAAACAGGCTCGGCCCACCGAGTCTGCACTGACCAGCGATCCCCGCATAGTAACACTATCCTACACTCTAAGGACAATTTACACTTATTCCAAGCCAATTTACCTACAAACCCATACGTCTTTGGAGTGTGGGAGGAAACCAAAGATCTTGGAGAAAACCCATGCGGTCACAGGGAGAACGTACAAACTCCACATAGATAGCACCTGTAGTCGGGATCGAACCCGGATCTCTGGCACTGCAAGCAGTGTAAGGAAACAACTCTACTGCTGCGCCAGCGTGCCGCCCTTATCCATCCTTAATGATGGATGGGTATAACAAGAGCAATCTAACAATGCTTCTCCAGGTCTAGCAATAATCAAAGCACTCGTGCATCTGAGGAACAGCATGACTAAAATGCCTTTTACATAATTGCACTTAATTGAGCCACTCCATATAACATTATCTCCTCAATCCCAAGACCCAAGCATTTAATCAAATAATACCTTTCAATGTCAACTTCAAAGTCCTTGTAACATTGTACTGTATTCCACTATGGCCAATGGTGAGTAGACAAGTGTAATGTCCAGCATTTTCCTTTTCTAGACTTCCAAAGAGCAGTGATGATCCTGTGTGAACATTCTTCCGACAATCCTGCAGAACACATTGAACAAATTTAACATTGATACTTAAACGGATAGTATGGCCATGGACAATGAAATACTAAATTCTTGTCCCAATTTAACCTTCTGTATTGTAAGTATTTACTGAATTTACAAATGAATTTCATGGTTCCAGTCACGGTTCGAATGGCAATTAAACACCCTTGGATTAATTGAGGGGACAGAAAACCACCAGTCCCAGTTTGCCAATACACATAAAGAGCAGCATTGTTAGGAGTATGGAATTTGCAAAACAATAGTAAGCAAAAGGGCAAACCTGTGGCACATAGATTTCAATGTGGGCAAATATCTGAACTAGAAAGTAAAGAATAGTGTATTTCTAGTGGAGAGTCTAGGACTAGAGACCATAGCCTCAGAATAAAAGGATGTACATTTAGAAAGGAAATGAGGACGAATGTATTTAGTCAGTGGTGAATCTGTGGAATTCATTGCCACAGATGGTTGTGGAGGCCAAGTCAATAGATATTTTTAAGGTGGAAATTGAGAGATGCTTGATTAGTAAGAGTGTCAGGGATTATTGGGAGAAGGCATGAGAATGGAGTTGAGTGGGAAAAACAAATCAGCCATGATTGAATAGCAGAATAGACGATGGGCCAAATGGCCCAATTCTGCTCCTATAGCTTGTGAACATGTTTCCTAAACAGGTGAAAGAAGCTCCAATGCCCCACTTAAAAATGAGTTGGACACACTCAGTGAGTAATCACAAAGGGTAATGCACAGGACTTGCATCCAGAGGACTGGAGTACAAGAGAGAGAAGTTATGTGACAACTATACAAAGCACTGATGAGAACACACTACTATTCCAAGTAGTCCAACGCATCACAGTTAGAATGAATATATTTGCTTGGACAGTGTGTAACGTAGAATTACCACAATGTACCTGGAATCTGTGGATTAAATTACAAGGCAAGGTAATAGTAACCAGTAGTACTTTAATAAATTATATTCTGTATTCCAATTCTGGACAATATTGCATTTATTAAAATTGAGAATTTATGTGTTAATTTCATTGTTTTCAAGATATTGGTAGAACAAATAGAGAAGAATCATTTCCACTGCTTGTAGAATCTTGGACAAGGGTATAATATAAAATTAGAATCAGATCTTGCAGAAGTAAGTGAGGGTGAACAAAAGTTCTCCTGGGTGGTGCGAGGAAAAATACAAAGCAGCTACCTGCGTTCCCTTCAGGAGATGGGAGAGCTACTGAGAAAGAGACTGGACACAGTTAAGTCGGAAAACATCAAACCTCAGAGAGAAAGTGGTAGTTAATTGGAGGTAGATATTACTAAACCAGAAAGAGTGCTATGCACTACCTAACTTGCTGAGTACTTCCCGCATTTCTCTTTATATTTCAGGAAACTATCAAATTTGAGTCATAAATCTTTACCATTGCTCATTCTCAGTATCAAAACCTTTCACATTTTTCAGTGGAAATGAATATGGTAAAAACACAGTCTTTTCCTTGGGCAGGGGAATCTAGAGCAAGAGGGCATAGGTTAAAGGTGAGAGAGGAAAGATTTAGAAACATAGAAAATAGGTGCAGGAGTAGGCCATTCGGCCCTTCGAGCCTGCACCGCCATTCAATATGATCATGGCTGATCATCCAACTCAGTATCCTGTACCTGCCTTCTCTCCATACCCCCTGATCCCTTTAGCCACAAGGGCCACATCTTACTCCCTCTTAAATATAGCCAATGAGCTGGCCTCAGCTACCTTCTGTGGCAGAGAATTCCACAGATCCACCACTCTCTGTGTGAAAAATGATTTTCTCATCTCGGTCCTAAAAGACATCCCCCTTATCCTTAAACTGTGACCCCTTGGTCTGGACTTCCCCAACATCGGGAACAATTTTCCTGCATCTAGCCTGTCCAACCCCTTAAGAATTTTGTAAGTCTCTATAAGATCCCCCCCTCAATCTTCTAAATTCTAGCGAGTACAAGCCAAGTCTATCCAGTCTTTCTTCATATGAAAGTTCTGCCATCCAAGGAATCAGTCTGGTGAACCTTCTCTGTGCTCCATCTATGGCAAGAATGCATTTCCTCATATTAGGAGACCAAAACTGTATGCAATACTCCAGGTGTGGCCTCACCAAGACCCTGTACAACTGCAGTAGAACCTCCCTGCTCTTGTACTCAAATCTATGCTATGAATGCTAATATACCATTCGCTTTCTTCGCTGCCTGCTGAACCTACGTGCCTACTTTCAATGACTGGTGTACCATGACACCCAGGTCTCGTTGCATCTCCCCTTTTCCTAATCGGCCACCATTCAGATAATAGTCTACATTCCTGTTTTGCCACCAAAGTGGATAACCTCACATTTATCCACATTATACTGCATCTGCCATGCATTTGCCCACTCACCCAACCCATCCAAGTCACCTTGCAGCCTCCTAGCATCCTCCTCACGGCTAACACTGCCCCCCAGCTTCGTGTCATCCGCAAACTTGGAGATGTTGCATTCAATTCCCTCATCCAGATCATTAATATATATTGTAAATAGCTGGGGTCGCAGCACTGAGCCTTGCAGTACCCCACTAGTCACTGCCTGCCATTCTGAAAAGGACCCGTTTACTCCTACTCTTTGCTTCTTGTCTGCCAGCCAGTTCTCTATCCACATCAATACTGAACCCCCAATACCGTGTGCTTTAAGTTTATATACTAATCTCTTATGTGGGACCTTGTTGAAAGCCTTCTGAAAGTCCAGATATAACACATCCACTGGTTCTCCCTTATCCACTCTACTCGTTACATCCTCAAAAAATTCTATAAGGTTCGACAGGCATGATTTACCTTTCATAAATCGATGCTCACTTTGTCCAATGATTTCACCACTTTCCAAATGTGCTGCTATCCCATCTTTAATAACTGACTCTAGCATTTTCCCCACTACCGATGTTAGACTAACTAGTCTGTAATTCCCCATTTTCTCTCTCCCTCCCTTTTTAAAAAGTGGGGTTACATTAGCTACCCTCCAATCCTCAGGAACTACTCCAGAATCTAAAGTGTTTTGAAAAATTATCACTAATGCATTCACTATTTCTGGGGCTACTTCCTTAAGTACTCTGGGATGCAACCCATCTGGCCCTGGGGATTTATCAGCCTTTAATTTAATTTAATAGGAACTTAAGGGGCCACCTTTAGATACAGAGGGTGGTAGGTATTTGGAAGGAGCTGCCAGTGAAAGTAGTTAAGGCAAGTACAATAACAATATTTTTTAAAAAAACATTTAGGTATGCATATGGATAGGAAAGGTTTCAAGAGATGGTCAAAAGGAAGCAAATGGGACAAACTTAGATGTGGCATCTTGGTCGGTGTGGATGCATTTCAGCGCTGTATGACTATATTTCATACCTTTACTACTATGGGTGCATCAAATATTTGCTCATAATAAATTGATGTTTCTTCCAATAGTTTATGTTTCACTTCTCCTCTCTAAAGTGCTATTCAAAGCAAGGGATAATTTCCAAAACTGGTTAGTTAATTGACTAAGCAGAATCTACTCACCTTATACCATTTCAAATCTTCTATATTATTCTTGTACTCTTCCATATGTGGACAAGGCAATTCGATTGATGCTCCAATTACTCCACTCCGACTATATTCTATTTCTTCACTGTAACAGCTGTCACTTACCGGGGTAACATCCAAAATTTTGTTTGGACCTGTAACATTGTGAGTTCCATTGCTATTAAGCAAAGAGAAAGGGTGAAAGTGAGGAACATGATGTAATTAATTATAATGAAGAAAAAACCTGACCGAAGCTTGAACCCAGGACTAGATGAATAGTTATGTTCTCTGACCTACGGACCTATCCCCTAAGTTGTATTATGGATAGTTTATTCTATTTTTCTAATTTTCTTTTTTTTCTCTTTATTTTTTCTATCTATTAAAAAAAAATAATAATTAAAAAAAATATATATATATCCTAATGAAAGCAGTGAGACCGAGGACTGATAAATCCTTTGCCCCCTGATGCCCCACAATTTAAAGTAATGCAAGAAGTGACTGCAGAGATAACAGTTGCATTGGAAGTATCACCAAAATTCCCAGATTCTGGAATGTTTGGGCATATTAATAAACTGCAACAAAGCAGGGAAGCTCAGTCCAACTATACAACGGTTATCAGCCAATTGCAGGTCTCCATTAATAGGAAGTAATAACAGGACACTTTAGAGATCTACAGGATTGGTTAAATAGAAGGAGAGTTAGTTAAATGGAAGGGAAATTGGTTAAATGGACAGCAGAGTTGGTTAAATGGAAGGAAATCCCACTTGCCAAATCCATTGGAATTGTTATGTAGAATGTGTAGGAAGGAACTGCAGATGCTGGTTTACACCAAAGATAGACACAAAAAGTTGGAGTAACTCAGCGGGTCAGGGAGTATCTCTGGAGGAAAGGAATAGGTGAAGTTTTGGGTTGAGACCCTTCTTCAGACTGAGAGTCAGGGGAGAGGGAACAGAGAGATATGAAAAGGGCATAGAACAAATTAATGAAAGATACGCAAAAAGGCATCAAAGCCAGCGACGATGATCAAGGAAAAGGGGTGCCCACAATAGTCCAGTGTTGGCTTTGGGGAAGCTGATAACAAGTAAAGCTCACAAACAGTAAAACTCAGCAGGGTAGATAAAGAGTAACCAATGGATGTAATACTTCTTGATTTTTTCGAAAGGCATTGCTTACCATAAATGTTTTTTAACAAAATCAAAAGATTAGTTCACAAAAACAACAGAGGTTTGGAATAAAGTATTTCTCAGGTTGACAGGCTTTAACTAATGGGTTGCTGTGAGGATTTCAGGTCAGGAGCCCTTGTATTGTTCATGACATTGACGAAGGAATCAACTGCTAAGCCGTGTGGGAGAGTAAACTGAAGATGATACATTAAATCTAAGGCTGAGCAAGTGGGAGGAAAAATGCCAGATGGAGTATGATGTGGGCAATGTGGGCAAATGCGTGAATATTCAGCTTGGAAGGAAGAAAAGAAAACGTGCCAATAAAAGCATCCCTCTTTGCAAGAGCCAAATGAGTTTTACAGCAGTGGCAGTTCTTTTTCGCTACCTCGGCAATTCCAAATTTCGGAGACAAGAGCACACTGTGCAGCCATACTGTACAAGTATCGGGATGCGAGGACTCGGCATGAGGGTAGATTAAGTTGGTTGGCCTCTGTTCTTTGAAATATAAGAAGTGAGACACAAAGTACTGGAGTAACTCAGCGGGTCAGGCAGCATCTCTGGAGAAAAAGGATGGGTGATGTTTCAGGTCGGGACCCTTCTTTAGACTGAAAGTAGAGGGGAGAGAACTGGAGATTAGATAAGGCCAGAACAAAGCTGGGCTGGCAACAGATGACCAAGGAAGGGTGGAGCTCCTAATGGGCTGTTGTTGGCTGAAGTAATTTTAGCATTAAAAATTCTCAAGGGGCCTGACAGTTTGGATGTTGAAAGGCTGTTTCCCTTGACTTGAGTGTCAACCACACCCCACCACCCATCTCCATTTCCTGTATTTTACCTGGTAACCTTAATGCTACTTACAAGAGAGAACAAAAATATCTTCCAGTGTCATTGAAAGTTGCAGGCCAAAATCCTAACAAGGGTCCTTGAATAGAAATTCTGCCCCCTTTGTTTAAGAGTTCTGCATGGCTGCGTTCAGCATTGTATTTAAACCAAGAGACTGTAAATCCATGTGTTTGAAGGTCACTTGTTTCAATTGGACTGGATCCATTGCACAACCGACATCTCAAGCGGGCATGTTCCCCTTCAAGGACAAAGATCATCGTCGATTCAAACTGCAGACATCTGTCAATCTTGTATCCTAAACACATAGAATGAATTTTAGAAGCATTTCAATCAAATAAAACAGTTCTTTAACCCATAGGATAAAATGTACTTACAAGTGGTACAAATGGAATAATTAAAAAATGAAATAATCACAAAGCACCTTCAATGTAAAACAAAATCTTCAGGTTCTATTAAGGTATAATCAGGTATAACTTGATGTTGAAACAAATACATATTTTGGACGGTTCGAGGCATTAAACAACACACCTGCGAGAAAGGTATTCTTCACTATGATGAACAGGCACTCAGTCTTGATACAGCGGATGTCCAGAGGACCCTAAAAGGAGTGAACACACGGAAGGCGGCAGGCCCTGATAACATACCAGGCCGGGTGCTCAGGGAATGTGCTGATCAGCTGGCACCAGGGCTGGATTTAGATGAAGAAAGGCCCTAAACTGTTCCACTTATGAGGCCCCTCCCAATCCACCACCCCCACTAGACTACAGGAAGATGGCCCACCAGATTGACACCGATTTGCAGCTGAGCATGGCCAATGAGATAAGGGACTGGAAAGCTGTGCTCATTTATTTATTTATTTATTTATTGCCAGTGCTAGTGTTGAGTTATTGGCTCAAAACATTATTATTCTGAAATGGAGGGCAAGGAAAATTACTGAAGGGTTGTTTGGAGACTACTGTGCATTGTGACAGCATATGTAAGAAATGCCTATGACAGTGTCAATAATATTATACACCTTGCAGGGCTCTCACTTAATTTTTTTTCTCTGTTGTCAGCCGGGCAACCTTGGCAGCTTTTTAAGGTGGTCAAATAAGACGGCTTCAATGACGTGTGCGATAATGTGCTCGGATGAAGTGCGTAGTTACCAGTCGGAATTATGCTCAATGAAGCATTCACATAATATTTCTTCTTCAAATAAAGTCACAAACTAAACATATTCACCAATCAAGACATGATATATACCACAATGACATGCAGCAAAATTATAATACAGTATCTGAACTCTTTTTACACATTGCAATGAATGCAATTTCTATTATTTCTTTCCACTTCCAAACAAAGATGTGGTTGGATTATTCAGCGTATGATGAACCTCGGTGAGACCAAGCGCAGGCTTGGCGATCGCTTCGCACAACACCTCCACTCAGTTCGCAATAACCAACCTGATCTCCTGGTGGCTCAACACTTCAACTCCCCATTCGAATCTGACCTTTCTGTCCTGGGCCGCTGATTTTCTCCAGCTTTTTTGTCTACCAATGGGATCCCACCACTGGCCACATTTTCCCATCTCCTCCCCTGTTGGCTTTCCGCAGAGACCGCTCCCTCCGTAACTCCCTGGTCAATTCCTCCCTTCCCACCCAAACCACTCCCTCTCCTGGCACTTTCCCTTGCAACTGCAGGAAATGCAACACATGTCGCTTTACCTCCCCCCTTGACAACATTCAAGGACCCAAGCAGTCTTTCCGGGTGCAGCAGAGGTTCACCTGCACCTCCTCCAACCTTATCTATTGCAACCACTGCTCTAGGTGTCAGCTGCTCTACATCAGTGAGAGCAAGCGTAGGCTTGGCGATCGCTTCGCCCCAACACCTCCGCTCGGTCCGCAATAACCAACCTGATCTCCCGGTGGCTCAGCACTTCAACTCCCCCTCCCATTCCGAATCTGAACTTTCTGTCCTGGGCCTCTTCCATGGCCAGAATGAGGACCACCGGAAATTGGAGAAGAAACACCTCATATTTCTCTTCGGAAGTTTACACCCCAGCGGTATGAACATTGACTTCTTCAATTTCAGGTAATCCCTGCTTTCTCCTCCCCTTCCCAGCTCTCCCTCAGCCCAGTGTCTCTGCCTCTTCCTTTCTTCTTCCCATCTCCCCCACCCTCACATCAGTCTGAAGAAAGGTCTCGACCCGAAACGTCGCCTACTTCCTTCGCTCCATAGATGCTGCCTCACCCGCTGAGTTTCTCCAGCATTTTTGTCTACCCATTCACACAAGTTCTGTTATCCCACTTTCCTCGCCCACTCCCTGCACATTTGGGGCAATTTTACAGAGACAAGTGCAAGTGCAAGGAGAATGTGCAAATTCAACACAGGCAGTGCCCGAGGACAGGATCAAACACAGATCTCTGGCGTGTGAGGCAGCAAGTCTACAAGCTGTGCCACTATATTTTGTTTTCCAACACACAAAAAAATATATGTTGATAACTTTGGTTACTAAAAAAATGAAAATATCAATTTTCAGTTTTAAATCTCCAAGTGACGCTATGTCCCCCTTTACAGCTACTGTATGTTTCAAATAAGTTCAAGACTATGGGACAGTATATTGGCCATAAAGTTGCTGCTTAAAAGTGCCAGAGACCCGGAATTGATCCTGAATATGGGTGCTGTCTGTATAGAGTTTGCCCCTTTTCCCTTTGATCGCTTGGGTTTTCTCCGGGTGCTCTTGTTTCCTTCCACATTCCAAAGATGTGCAGGAACCTATCTCAAACCTAACCCAAAACGTAATATTTTCCTTTTGTCCAGAGATTATATCTGACCTGTTGAGTTACTCCAGCTTTTTGTGTCTATCTTCAGTTTAAACCACCATCTGCAGTTCCTTTCTACACACATGATACTATACGATAGAACTTTATTAATCCCAGGAGGGAAATTGTGTGTGTGTGTGTGTGTGTGTGTGTGTGTGTGTGTGTGTGTGTGTGTGTGTGTGTGCGTGTATTATATCCACACACACACATATTAATATAGTTATACATTCATATATAAATATGTGTACTTTATAAATATACACTGTTTTGTTTTCTCGTTTATAACATGGTTTACAGAGCACTATGTTTACATATTCTGTTGTGCTGCTGCAAGTAAGGATTTCATTGTTCTAACAGGGACGTGAGAGAATAAAACACTCTTGACTCCTGACTTACCCCGCTAATGTGTGGGATAGAACTAGTGTACGGGTGATCGGTGGTCGGCGTGGACTCGGTGGGCCAAAGGGCCTGTTTCCACCTTGTATCTTTAAATTGAACTAAAAACACTAAAACCAGAGGGAGTCTAAAGTGGGGTCTCTACCCGAAACGTCACCCAATTTCTTCTATCCAGAGTTGCTGGCTGCTCCATGGAGTTCCCCCGCACAATTACAGCATGGAATTCACCCTACCATAGTTACCCAACCAGATGCAACTAAATTTAAGGTACCTCTTTTTTCCCCCAATAACCCTTTTTTGCTTAAGTCCAAGTCAAGAGACCCTTTATTGTCATGTGTCCCAGATAGGACAATGAAATTCTTGCTTGCTGCAGCACAACAGAATATGTAAACATAATACAGAACAGGAGATAAAGGTTCAATGTGTTTATATATCATAGACTATATATATATATATATATATATATATATATATATATATATATATATATATATATATACATATATATACACAATAAATAAACAGATAAAATGAAATCGGCTGTTATTGTTCAGCCCTCCACCACCTCCAGTCTAAATTCAATTTAGAATATTTATGGAGGACCAGGAAACCAGAAACAAGAGTTACTCCAGGGAGTTACTCCAGCTCCAGAGTCAGGGAGTGATTCTGCGTTGGTTTTCAACGGTCGCGGCAAGGTGGCGACCGGACAGCAATGGTGGCCAGATCTCCTGAAATTCAAAGCGAGGGAGAAAGTGCCCAGCGCCGACCAGTTGCCGTGGCAGTGCGCATGCGCAGGGCGGCCGATGATGTGCTGGCCGTGGTTGTGTGCATGTGCAGGGGGGAGGATGTGCCGGCCGTAGCAGTGCGCATGTGCAAGGCGGCCGGCCGTGCCGGCGGATGAAGAGCGAGCGGAGAGCGGAGACCCAGGCATGGATACGGATGGCGAGCAGAGACGGAGACTGACAGACAGAGAGAGAGAGAGAGAGAGAGGGAGGCCCTCGCAGAGTTGAACAGCAGGCGTCCTGCCTTGGCCGGAGGCCGCCTAGATTTCAAGGCCCTAGGCTTCAGCCTATGAAACCTAGTGGTAAATCCGGCTCTGCGAGGCCCCGCAGATCTCGAGGCCCTAAGCTTAAGCTTGTCAAGCTTATACGTAAATCCGGCCCTGACATGTCCTTACTGACATCTTCAACATGTCGCTGAACCAGGCTGTTGTCCCATCGTGTTTCAAGACTGCCACCATCATACCAGTGCCAAATAAATCCGCAATAACATGTCTCAATGATTACCGCCGTGTAGCACTCACTCCCATAATGATGAAGTGCTTCGAGAGGCTGGTCAGGGACCATATTACCTCCAGACTCCCCTCCACACTTGACCATTCCAAATTGCTTACAGGCCAAACCGCTCCACAGAGGATGCTATATCCTCCGCGCTCAATCTGAGCCTGGAACATCTAGAGGAGAAGAACACACATGTGCGAATGCTGTTCGTGGACTTTAGTTCAGCATTCAATACAATCATCCCTCAGCACTGGGTAAGTACACTGGGTCCATTGGGCCTCTGCATCCACTTGTGTAACTGACTACTGGACTTCCTCACTGACAGACCCCAGTCAGTGCAGGTTGGAAACAACAACTCCAACATCATCTCTCTGAGCACCGGTTCCCCTCAGGGCTGTGTCCTGAGTCCACTGCTGTTTACCCTGATGACCCACCACTGTTGTGCCAGGTTTAGTACAAACCACATCATGAAGTACGCAGATGACACAACAGTGGTGGGCCTCATCCAGGACGACAATGAACTAGCTTACAGGGAGGAGGTGAAACAACTGGTGGACTGGTGCAACATGAACAATCTAATCCTGAATGTTGACAAAACAAAGGAGGTCATCGTTGACTTCAGGAGAAACCCGCACAGTCACACACCACTACACATTAATTACATCAATGTGGAGTTGGTCAGTAGCACTAAGTTCCTGGAGGTGCAGATTACGAACAGTCTGACCTGGTCATAAAACATCGCATCACTAGTTAAGAGAGCGCAGCAGCATTTGTACTTTCTGTGCCGGATGAGAAGAGCTCACCTCCCCCATCCTGTCCTCACCACTTTCTACAGGGGGACCATAGAGAGCATTTTGACCAGCTGCATCTCTGTCTGGTGTGGGGACTGCAAAGCCTCCGACTGGAAGTCCGTGCAGAGAGTGGTAAGGACAGCTGAAAAAATCATCGGGACTTCTCTTCCTTCAATACGGGGCATTGCGTGCAAACGTTGCTTGTCCAAGGCCAACAGCATTATAAAAGACCCCACACATGTCTATCATGGACTGTTCACTCTGCTGCCCTCGGGCAAAAGGTATCTCGGTATAAGGAGCAGAACGGCCAGGTTCTGCAACAGCTTCTTCCCCCCATCCATCAGACTCTTGTATTCCATGCAATGCGCCACCACTATTATCTATTTTATCTTTTTATCTATTTTATATTTTTATCTATTTTATCCTTTTGTTATTTTATGTTGCTCGGTGAGCCAGATGCAACTAAGTTTCGTTCAGACTTGCATTTATTGGTGTATTTTTGAATGACAATAAAGTATTTTGATTGATTTGATTGATTGATTGATTGATTGATTGATTGATTGATTGATTGATTGATTGATTGATTGATTAGTTGATTGATGCTGAAACAAATAAGTTATTAGGTTTGTTAACTAACATCTTGGCCAATGCAATGTGTTTTTTCTAAATTTAAACTGCAAATGCTGGAAATCTGAATTAAAAAAAACAGAAAATTCTGTTAAAGGTCAAAGATTTAAAATGTGTAGGAAGGAACTGCAGATAATGGTTTATACCAAAGATAGACACAACGTGCTGGAGTAACTCAGTGGGTCACGTAGCATCTCTGGAGATTGAGTTAGTTGAGTTACTCCAGCACTGTGTGCCTTTCAAAGATCTGAAATGTTAGCTCTGTTTCTATTCCCACAAATGTGAACTGAGTATTTCCAGCATTTTCTGCTTTTACCTCAGATGTGTGTTAAAGATTATCTTAAAAGAGGATGGAGCCAGGAAAAATCCAGAGAGGAAATGCTGGTACTTGGAGCCTGGACAGTTGAAGTTGCTACTGATAGTTTGGAGACAAATTTACTGAGTAATGCACAACCAACTTGATGTGGAAGCAATGGGGATAGAGAAAGGTTTGGCTACAAATAGATTTAATGGAAAGATAAAGATATTAAGGTTGAAGCTTTGGCAGACAGGTAAAAAATAGATAAATCATTTACAAAATGCTTCAGTTCCTTGCTCCACACAGCCTTGATCCTTACATCAGCGTGGGCATGCCATTAATCCAAATATTCCAGCATTATTGTCCCCACCATCCCAAGGGAAAGAACTGCTTACCTTACCAGCAACACGACTTCCAATGAATGAACAGTAATACATAATCTTAAGATGATTAGTCTTAGAAAAGATGCTCCAAATATCATTACTTATTTTGTTTATTAATGTCTTGTGCACTATGTTTCAATGGTTTTTCTGAAAATTCTAATTAATTGAGGGGGAGTAATTCTTATATGAAAAGCAAATAATAGCAACAGAACAAAATGATCAAAGGTTATGTACATCCATTGTTCCTTAGCTACTTGCTAGTTACACCTCTACAAACAGGTTTGCCAAACACAATTTACTTTCATAATAAAGGGTTGGATTCTGCTCAATAATTTTAAGATTTTCAAAATGCCATACTGCCAAGTCCCTAATAATCAATTTGATCAATTTCCCTGTCAGTGATGGCATAGCTAACTGACCCAAGGTTCCCTGTCTGTTCTTCACTTTCTAGAAATAGTATGGTCACATTACAATTTTGAAGGGACTAATTCTAGACTTTTCAAAACGATTCCACCCATTAACTCAATAGTCATCATATCTTGTGTTATTCCTTTGATCATGTATCATCTATACACTGTGGATGGCTTGATTGTAATCAAGTATTGTCTTTCCGCTAACCAGTTAGCATGCAACAAAACTTTTCACTGTACCTTGTAAATATGACAAAACTAAATAAACTAAAATAATAACTAAATAAACTATAACAATAAACTAAACAATAAACTTTTCACTGTAAATATCTTGTAAATATGACAATAAATCATGACAATAAACTAAACTTATAAATTTAAGCCCCCTAGCTGGTAAACTATTAGGTTCAGGTGATTTATTGGCAATTTCTCCAGTACAATTCTCTAACTATCAGTAATTTCTAGCATAATTTCTCTTTTTAACTAGATTCTGATTACTGGTATTTTCTGAAATGTGTTTTTTTCTGTCTCAGAAAAAGAAAACTAATAAAAAAGTGCTTATGTCATGTATTTGCCATTTCCTCATTTTGCAGATAATTTCCGCTGTCGTTGCAAATAACCCACAGTTTTGGCAGACTCTTCCATAACTGTAGGAGATTCTATAAACTGTTATTATGTCTCTTGCTAGCTTACTTTCACATTCTATTTTCCCCTTTGCCAATCTTTGCCGATCTACTCGGCAAAGATGATGAATTATAAATGCTAGCCATTTTTGGACTGGTATTCCTGTGGATAATATTTCCTGATGCACTTTATATTCGCTGATGAATTATTTCTTTAAATGTTTGCCATTGATTATGTATTGTTATGTCTTACCTTCAGTAATGTCTCCGTTTCTCATTTCAGATATGGTGAATATTAGAAAAAACATCCAGGGCAATGCAAGCATCCTGCAATTCAGATAAAGTCATGAGAACATAGTTTGGCTCACTCCAGTAAACACATGGATAAACAGAGAAGTGGTGCAGCTGGTAGAGCCATGGTTTTGTTTACAGTGCCCGTGACTTGGTTCCATCCTGACCTTGGGTGCTGTCTACCTGGAGTTTGCACATTCTACCTTTGGGTTCCTTTAGAGATTCAGCTTGGAAACTGGCCCTTCAGCCCACTGAGTTCGTACTGACCAGCAATCCCTGTACACTAACGCGATCCTAAACACTAGAGACAATTTACAAACTTTACCATAACCAATAAACCTACAAACCTGCTCATCTTTGGATTGTGGGAGGAAACCGGAGCACCCAGGGAAAATCCATGTGGTCATGGGAAGAATATACAAACTTCATACAGACAGCACAATTATTCAGGATCGAACGCGGGTCTCAAGACGCTATACTGCTGAGCGATTGTGCTGCCCTACTATGCTGCCTAACTGTGCCCACCTCCAGGAGCTCCAGTTTCCTCCCACATCCCAAGGACATGTGAGTTGGTAAGGTAATTGGCCATTGTACATTGTCTTGAAAATGTAATAGAACCAGCCTCAGGAACAGCTTTCCTCCCTCTGTTATCAGGCTTCTGAACAGTCCTTCCATAAGCTAGGGTACTGTGTGATTCACCTCTACCTCATAGAGGACATCAGCCACTTTCAATGTAGATGATGGCTACACTGTGGAGAGCCATATTCTACACTTTGTATCTTCCCCTTTACTCTATCTAGTCTACTTGAACTACACATGATGCATTTTTGTATGGTATAACAAAATGGGATTCATGTAGGAGTAACATAACTGGTTGGTTGATTGACGATGCAGACTCAGTGAGCCAAAGTGTCTGTTTCTGTGCTGCAACTCCCTATAATTCCAGAACTTGAAACATAAATAAAACTGTCCAATCTCGAATGCCAGATACAATTACGTAATCAAAATGTAATAACAGGTTTTCAAAATTTTCAAGGACAATAGTAGAGTAGGATAGGTTTAGAAGGATATTGGTCAAATGCAGGCAGGTGGGACTAGTGTAGATGGTATATCTTGGTTAGCCTGGGGAAGTTGGGCCAAAGGCCTGTTTCCATGCTGTTTGACTCTATGAGCTATTTTCACTGAAACATTACTCAAGTAAAATTGTTACCTGTCATTAAAGAGGGAAGCTATCCTCCAGCCATGTTTAACAAATGTGAACTCGAATGTAGAGGTAAAATGCGAATGTGAAACCCACATCCTTTTCCAGTTACTTTGTGTTAAGTACTTAGTCGACCATGATTTTAAATCTATGATTTTGTTAAATTATGGAGCTCAATTGTTGCACAACATTAATTTTAAATTGATGACAAGAAGCATTCCAAAACACGCAATGATTTATGTTAAGAAGACAAAAGAAATGTAAATTGCAGTGACAGCAGAAACCACCCAGTGAAATCATGAGGTCTGTGGTGCAAACTGTTCCCATGTAGTCTGTCTGTGTGTTATTAGCTAGTCTTAATGACCTACTTATTAGATATGTTCCGATAGCAGTAATGCAATATTTGGAAACCCCCATTAAAAAGTTGCACTAAACTATCTCGTTCCGGACCCCTCATTCCCTGTCGGAACAGCTTTCTTTATAATGCGATTTTCGATAACGCGAGGATTCAGCAGAACCAAGTGTAGCGATGCCTGCAGCACCCTAATCATACAAGCCAGTCCACCTAAAAACACCTGTTTATTCCGGATTGTCATTTTCTTGCGTTGTAACCACATTACCCCCAAACCGCCCCCACCTGCAAGAAGGGTCTGAGGAAGGGTCCCAACCCGAAACGTCACGTATCCTTGTTCTCCAGAGATGCTGCCTGAACCTCTGAGTTACTCCAGTACCTTATTAGGGGGGAAAAAGACACAAAGTGCCGGCGTAACTCGGCGACATCTTTGGAGAATACGGACAGGCTTTTGTTTTAGTAAACTGGCATCTGCAGTTCCTTGTGTTTAAAGTATTTAATAGCCTTGAATCTGAAGAAGGCTCCCCATCCGAAGCGTTGCCTGACCTGCTGAGTTCCAGCAG
Organism: Raja brachyura; assembly: GCA_963514005.1. The sequence continues at coordinate 75,189,841 of OY740786.1, forward strand.
CACTTTGCGTTTTCTCCTTATTTTATGTTAAGCCCCTTCTGCGGAGGAAATCGGCATGAGTGGTGCCTCTTCCCAAGTGGGTCCACAGTGTTGAGAGACATGCATTTTAACACTGCCCCACTGGTGGCTTCACTATATCAGCGGCGCCTCTCTCACTGGCAGCGGTGAATGAAGTGTGACAGGTCTTCACCGCTGAAGATAACAAACCTTTCGAAAATGCACCTGTCTTCGCGGTCGGAAAACGCTGAAGCGATAGACGTTTTGATTAGAAAGCAAATTCTTGGTAAAGCTAAGATGATAACGAGTGGGCTGCGGGGCGAGATCTCCTGGGACGCGCGACACGCTCAAGGGGCAGTCAAGACCAGCAGAGAAGCAACATCTACCTGCTGGCAACCTACACGCTGACCTTACTTACACGCCCATTTCCAGCACAGTACCTGTTACTCGTTCTTTGAAGAAAGGGTCTGAAGAAGGGTCTCGACCCGAAAGATAATCTATTCCTTTTCTCCAGAGATGCTGCCTGACCCGCTGAATTACTTCAGCTTTTTGTGTCTATTTTCGGTTTAAACCAGCATCTGCAGTTCCTTCCTCCACTCTTCCTTTGCTGTTTTCTTTGTTCCAGGTAGGCAGGCGATCCGTGAAGTTTGAGACAGTATCAGATGGACTCACTTAGAGCCATAAATGGGGCACTGAGTCCCTGCAGTTTCGGCCGTGGACTGCCCAGGTTTGTTTTCAACGAATATCTGTACCATTCGTCGCAATTTCGCTACTTTAGAAGCATGGAAGCGCACATTCCGAATTTCCCCGTCATTTATTGGAAAAAACAAGTTTCAGTTTTCAAAATGACTCTCATACGCCAGGAGTGTGGGCGTGCAAACTGTCCACTTCTCAAGAGTCACATGTATCGGGAATGGAACTATAAAATTCTTACTTGCTCCGCTGTACAACTTAACAGATAGATAGATAGATAGATAGATAGATAGATAGATAGATAGATAGATAGATAGATAGATAGATAGATAGATAGATAGATAGATAGATAGATAGATAGATAGATAGATAGATAGATAGATAGATAGATAGATAGATAGATAGATAGATAGATAGATAGATAGATAGATAGATAGATAGATAGATAGATAGATAATCCGTGTGACCAGGCAACCAGACCATTACAGTGCAAGTCGGAGTGTGTATTGCAACCTAGAATCATTTATAGTAGTTTGGTGCTGAGGTAGGGTTGTGGTTAGGAGTGTGCAGTGTGGTTCAAGAGCCTGATTGTTAATGGAAATAACCTGTTCGTCAACAGTTCTGAACTTTATTCCTGGCAGTAGCTGCGAGACGAGGGAGTGGTCAGGGTGGTGTGAGTTTTTGGTCATTTTAGTTGCCTTTAAGGCACATCTTCTGGCCTGTGTTATGTCCACCACTTTCTACGCCCTTCTTTGTTCTTGGGTGTTCGAGTTACCGAACCAGGCTGTGAAGCAACTAGTCAATATACTCTCTTTGCCGTACATAAAGAAGTTCGATAGGGTGTTTGGTGACATGCCATAACTCCCAAAACTTCCTAGGAAATAGAGGCAATGATGAGCTTTCTGTGCGATTGCATCAATGTTCTGGGCCCAGGACAGATCTCCAGAGATGAGCACAACCAAGAAGAACCTGAAGCTGTTGACTCTCTCCACAGTCGTCCTGCCGGTGAAGACGAGTTCATGGACCCTAGGCTTTCCCCTCCGGCCATAAAAGCACAAAATGCTGGAAATGCTAGCGTCAACGGAAAGACAAATGGGTCAGGGATAGTTTTTTCCCAGCTGTTATCAGGGAATTGAAACATTCTACCAATAACCAGAGAGCAGTCCTGAGCGACCATCTACCTCATTGGAGACCCTCGGACTATCTTTAATCGGGCTTTACAGGATGTTGTCTTGCACTTAACGTTATTTATGTTATTCCCTTTATCATGTATCTATACACTGTGGATGGCATGACTGTGATCATGTATTATCTTTCAGCTGACTGGTACAACAACTAGCGCAACAAAAACTTTTCACTGTACCTCGGTACATGTGTCTATAAACTAAACTAAACATCTTTTGCCATGTGCTAGCAAGAACAGGAATAGGAGATGAATGCTGGGCTGAAGGGATGATGAAGGAGAGAAGACTTCAGTTTTCTGGATCACAGGGACTATTTGGAGAGAGGGGAGGATCTGTACCAGTTGAAGGGTTTGCACCTGAACAGGAATGGTTAGACATCCTTGTGGGAGGACGAGGGTGGGTGGAGTGGTTGCTAGCATTGTAGGTAGCATTTAAACTAATTTTGAAATGGAAGGGAGAGAATATATTATAGTAGAGGCTGGGAAACAGATAAATGTAGGAGAAAAACTAAATCTCTTCAGTAGCTAGGGAAATGGAATAGTAAGAGTACAAAAAGTAATAGGATCTTAATATTGTAGTAAGAATTTTCAATTTTATTTTCAATATTAACAACTTCTCTTCGGACCAAAAATAATCCTCAGTGTAATTATAAAAAATAACTTATTCTCTAAGGATTTTCATTAATAATAATTCAATTCAAATTAAATCAACTGCACAAAAGGAAATAAAGATCACTATCTGTATACTGAAACATTAGTGGGATACCACAACAGTGGATAAGATAATGGTCTTTCAACAGCCTTATTTGAGATTGCCTGAATACAGTAAAACAATAAGAAACTAAAAGGTCCTTCTTCAAGTCTGAAGAAGGGTCTCGACCTGAAACGTCACCTATTCATATTCTCCAGTGATGCTGCCTGACCCGTTGAGTTGCTCCAGCTTTTTGTGTCTATCTTCGGTTTAAACTAGCATCTGCAGTTCCTTCCTGCACAATAAGAAATTAAATGTGGGAGATCCCTTTTGGATATTCTACTTGCCTAAGATCAGTTTGGCCAAACATCCCTTGGGCTCCCAGTTTCCTCTTCCCTGGAGTTACTTGGTGACAGCCTGTGGACACAGGGCACAGTGGCACATTTGGCAGATCTGTTGCCTCACAGCAATCTGGGATCAAACCTGATCTCAGGTGCTATGCATGTGGGGTTTGCCTGATCCTGTTCTCCTTGGGATCACATGAGTTTCCTCTAGTGCTACAGTTTCCTCACACATCCCAAAGACATGCAGGTTGGTTCAGTAATTGGCCATCTTAATGTAAGTGATAGTGGAGTTGATAATAGTGTGGGGGGAATAATATAATAGTTTAGTTTGGAGATACAGTGTGGAAACAGGCCCTTCGGCCTAGCAAGTCTGCACCAACCAGCGATCACCAATTCACTAGTTCTATCCTACACACACGGGCCAATTTATAGAAGCTGCACATCTTTGGAATGTAGATGGAAACCGGAGCACCTGGAGAAAATCCAACATTGTCACAGGGAGAAAGTGCAAACTCCGTATAGACAGCACCCATTGTCAAGATTAAAGCCAGATCTCTGGCCCTGTAAGGCAGCAACTCTACCAATGCAAATCTGTGTCATCTGCCAAATAAGATTAGTGTAAATGGGCGTTTAGGTTGAACTTGGTGGGCTGAAGGGCTGGATGACTCAAATGGGACTCTTATGTACAGATGCACTAAACCTATGCCACATAGCAAATTTGCATCAGTTCATGCTTTAGTTACTAAGAAGTTATTTTCAATCTCCTACTATACAAGGCATGTTAAGCACATCCCACATTGCTTAGCTTGTTAGTTATTAGCATTGAAGAAGGCAGGGGAATGGGGTTGAGAGGGAAAGATAGATCAGCCATGATTACATTGTGGAGGAGACTTGATGGGCCAAATGGACTAATTCTGCTCCAATTACAAGAATTTATGAAGAAACATATACCTGTGGAGCAAGGCCTTTGCTAATTCCCATCATGTCTCCAGTGCTGAATAGAACCTAACTGATAAAGCACACAACTGGAGCAGTCCATTACCAGGCTCCAAGGACTCCCACAATGAATTTACCATTGGAGATTAAGGAAGAGAAGCAGCAGCCAGCATGGCTAGATATGTCCTTTCAACAGTTTGTTGCAAATGCATGGTAGTTCCTGCTTTCCAGTAACAACATATAAATAATAATACACTCTTGCTGTAAAGGGTTCTCTTGCTCTGAAATCTGCATCTGCCTCAGGAGCACACTACAACACCACAGTGCTTTATAACATGTCAGCACTTCACCGTACAGGACACCAGTTCAGGGAAACATTGTATGTCAGCAGTTCAGGCTACATTATGTCAGACTAGCACCTTATACATACATTTTTGCATGTCAGAACTTCCGGATTACACAGAGACATGCCACAAATCTGCATGTAAATCATGGCAGGCCAGTACTTTAGAAACCCATTAAAGGATGCCAGCAGGGAAACAGGGAACTGTAGATGTTGGAATCCTGAGCAAAATGCAATGGATTGGAAGGAATCAGCGGGTCAGGCAGCATCTCCGGAGAAAAATAGACAGGCGATATTTCGGTTTGGGACACTTTTTCAAATTGATCTGAAAATGGTGTCAGCATTTTGAACACACATATAGCAAACACATTTTACTGGGTCACATTAATATAGGTCAGGATATTAAAGGCACAATATAACTTAGCAATGAACATCGCAATGATTGGGTCTTCAATGCTTGATGATCAATTGGGTGCCAAGCATCACATTCACAGATCTAACATGTCCCATAATTAGTCTCAGGACTGCACCCCGATTCCATGGCTGCTCTGGGTACCAGATTGGCTACATTGTGCCCCTTAATACATGTCTTCATAAACTGCTGATGCTGGTAACCTGAAATAAACCAGAAAATGGAGGAAAGGATCGTTGACCTAACATGTTACCTCTGCTTTTCTTTCCACAGACGCTGTCTAAGCTGCTGAATATAGACACAAAATGCTGGAATAATGCTGGGTCATGTAAAACTTCTGGAGAAAAGGTATAGGTGGTGTTTCGGGTCAAAATCCTTCTCAGATTGAGAGTCAGGGGAGAGGGAAACTAGAGGTATGAAAATGTATAGAACCAGGTACAGAACTGTCTGAACTATTGACTGGTTCCAGCATTTTCTGCATTTATTTGCCAAAATGTCACATCAATTAGAAGAATAGACTCTGTAATACTCACAAGTATGTCAAATAAATAGATTGTGACATCAGTAAGAGTGAAACAATATATATGATGGCAGCGTTTCCAATTTGGAGTGTGACCCTCCAACTAACTATCACTTTTCATCTTAAGACAAAATAGACAGCAGATGTTGGAAACCATAACAAAAAAGAAATCTCAGCAGGTGAAGCAGGATCTGAGGAGGCATAGGTTATAGGTGGACATTTTGGGGTGTCAGCCTGCATCAGGACTGAGAGGGGGCTCATGTTGTCGACCTCCCCGTGGTGAGCCCTGTCAACTGACCTCAGAAGAATGGCAAAAAACAGAGACAGCAGAGGAATAATGCAACCACAGTCGCCGCAGCTTGCAGCCCTAATGCAACCTCTATCTCCGCGGCTTGGGCCCAACCCAGAGCATGCAGCCTTTTTAAGGCGGGCACCTACGGATGCCGAACCGGATGGCATCACCCTGCTGCAGTTGAATGCGGAAGGGCTAACTGTCTGCATCAATAGGTGCAGGAGTAGGCCATTCGGCCCTTCGAGCCAGCCACCTGGAGGGCATTACATAACTTCTGCTGCCTCAAACGCAAGAAGAAGAAGAAGAAGGGCTGAGAGGTAAGAGGAAAGATTGGTAGTACTCAGCAGCATGTAGATAGGAGAAGGCAGAGGCAGTGATTTGTAGCCAGAAGTTTGAGATGGCTGTTGTGGACTGACATGTGAACCTCTGCTTCATTTAAAAGGATCGATTAGGTCCTTAGATGATGGGGGGAGGAGCTGAGGGGGCAGGTGTTACACCGTTGGTTGCAGTCAAAGTCTTGGCAACATGGCACAGTGGGTGTCACATGATGAGTGGTCCAGTGACCTGAAGAAAGTGGTCCCTATAGAAAGCACAAAAGTGGTGGGGACAGAAGGTGTGACAGGTTGTGGGATTACTTAGGAGTTGACATAAATGGTGGAGTGGGATGCAGTTTGATCTGGAGGTTAGTGGAGTGAAAGGGAAGACCCAGATAATTCTATGCATTTCTGGCTGGCGAGGGTGAGGGTGAGGGTGGGGTGGGATGGGGTGCTCAGTTGGAAGGGCACCATCAACTAGAGCAGAGGGAAACTTAAGGTTAGGTTGGAATATTGAGAGCAGTATTGGGCACCAAATCTAAGGAGGGATGGCCTGGCATTGGAGAGGGTCAAGAGGAGGTTGAATGATTCTGGGCATGATTGGGTTAATGTATGAGGAATGTTTGAAGGTTTTGGGCCTATACTGGTTGTTTAGAAGAGTAAGAGGGAATCTCATTGAAACCTACCAAATAATGAAAAGCCTAAATAGAATGGATGTGGAGAGGATGTTTCCAGTAGTGGGAGAGTTAGAAGGCACGGACTCAGAGTAAAAGAACATACCTATGGAATGGTGATAATAGACAATAGACAATAGGTGCAGGAGTAGGCCATTCGGCCCTTCGAGCCAGCACCGCCATTCAATGTGATCATGGCTGATCATCCCCAATCAGTACCCCGTTTCTGCCTTCTCCTCGTATCCCATGACTCCGCTATTTTTAAGAGCCCTATCTTGCTCTCTTTTGAAAGCATCCAGAGAATCCGCCTCCACCGCCCTCTGAGGCAGAGAATTCCACGGACTCACCACTCTCTGTGAGAAAAAGTATTTCCTAGTCTCCGTTCTAAATGGCTTACTCCTTATTCTTAAACTGTGGCCCCTGGTTCTGGACTCCCCCAACATCGGGAACATGTTTCCTGTCTCTAGCGTGTGTCCAAACCCTTAACAATCTTATATGTTTCAATGAGATTGCCTCTCATCCTTCTAAACTCCAGAGTGTACAAGCCCAGCTGCTCCATTCTCTCAGCATATGACAGTCCCGCCATCCCGGGAATATACCTTGTATGATGAGGAGGAATAGAGATGAGGAGGAATTTCTTTAGCCCGAGGGTGGTGAATCTGTGGAATTCTGTGGAATCTGTGGAATTCATTACCATAGACAGTGGTGGAGGCCAAGTAAATGGGTATTTTTAGTTAATTTTTCTTTTTCTTTTTTAAATTAGAAGTAACTACATAATAAAAAGCAATTTGTTCATTGTAGACATAATAAAAAGCATTTTGTTTGTTGTAGACATACATTATCAATATTATTTATATTAACAATTGCATAGTAATTGTACTTCTATATATTTTTTCAAATTTTTGTAAAGATAGAAATTAATAGAGAGAGAGAAAACAAAAAAGAGGAGGAAAAGTTGAGAAAGAATGGAGTGTTCAATAGATTATGCATCATTGGAGATATATCCGCGTTTTATGAAATGTAATTCTTCATCTATTCTTTGATTCAGGGTTCAGTCGGGTTCTCGTGCCGAACCAGTTTGCCCCTTCAAATATTCAATAAATGGGGACAATATCATTTTAAATAGTTCTTGTTTGTCCATTAAGACAAATCTTAATCTTTTCAAATATAGGGTCTCCAACATTTCCGTAGTCCACATTTTAATTGTGGGGGTTATAGGGCCTTTCCAAAATTTTAATATTAATTTTTTTCCAATTATTAAACTATAATCAATAAAGGTTCTTTGATTCAATGTAATGAATTGATTTTGTTCTTTTATTCCTAATATTATTCATTTTGAATCAGGGACCAATTTGGTATTGACGACTTCCGGAATTATCTTAAAAATGTTCATCCAAAAATTATTAATTTTTATACACCTTACGAATGTGTGCGTTAGGTTAGCCGCTAAGTGTTGATATTTATCACAAATAGGGGAAACGCATGGGAAAATTCTATTCAATTTGGTTTTTAAATAATGCAATCTATGTAATACTTTAAATTGTATTAAAGAATGTCTAGCATTTAACGAACAGTGATGTACATGTTGTAAGCTTTCATCCCAGATTTCTGGTAAATGGGTATTTTTAACGAGGAGATTAAGAGGTTCTTGATTAGTAAGGGGTGAAAGGTTATGGGAAGAGGTCAGAAGAAAGGGGTTGAGGAGGAAAAACAGATCAGCCATTATTGAATGACATAAGTCTACTACAATGTCTTATGGTCCCAGAAGGAAGAAATTTCATGAACTCGAGAGCAGAAGGTACCTTCCAAAAACATGTGCGACGGTGGCAGAAATTCAGAAAATGGGATGGCATCCTTATTAGAGGCAGGTTGGAAGAGGTCTTGTTGAAGTAACTAAAGGAGGCAGTTGGTTTATAGAAAATGTCAATGACATCTCCAATTGCATGGACAGCCTACACTGAGCAAGCCCTTGATTTCCCCCACGAGGGAAAATGGAGGAGGACTGACCAAACTTTGTGCCTTCCACCACAGTGATGAATGCTGTGGTGAATGTTTGTGTTAAATTTTTTGATTGTGTATTGTGTGTCCTTTTTTTATTCTACCGCTGCTGGCAAATTCATTTCACTGCACTTTATGTGTAAGTGACGAATAAAACTTGACTTGACTTGACTTGATAAAGAGAATTTATTTAAATCAAACAAATACTGCGCCATGTATGTGGCAGTATCAGAAAACATAATCTAACCAGTCAAATTACACTGTTGACAAAGCTAATCCAATATTGATATGTCTAAAATATTATAAATGTAAACATTATTTTGATCCCTTCATGCTTGATAATCTGGTAATGGCACCAAATGCTAGACATAAAACAACTGAAAACAAAATAAAAGTTTGTAATATGTTAGAACCTGAACCCAATATTAAAGGAAGACACAAAGTGACACAAAGTGTTGGAGTAACTCAGCGGACCAGGCAGCATCTCTGGAGAAAAAGGGTCAGGACCCTTCCTCCATTTGGCCTGCCAGAGAACCACCTCGCCCGAGCTCATCTGTTGTCAGCCCTGATTTGTCCTGGTCTTTTCTTGCCTCTCATTCACAATGGGGTCTCATCTGCACGAGAGAAACTAAATGAGTGATCACTTTATAGGTCAACTGAGTTCAGTAGCCAGGAGTGAGACCAAGCTACAAAAACAGACAGAGAGCTGGATTAACTCAGCGGGTCAGGCAGAATCTCTGGTGATATTTTGGGTTGGGACCTTTTATCATACTCCAGGCTCGGAACTTGTAGAGGTGTGCGCTTAGGGGTACAAAGGCAAGGCCTCTGCTGAGGACTGAAGGGTCCTGACCCGAAACATCCTCTAGAGATGCTGCCTGACCCGCTGAGTTACTCCAGCACTCTGTGTCTATTTTTGTAAACCAGTACCTTGTTATCCGCATTTTTTATCCCAATCCCAATCGACTTATGTGTATGTAGCCCTCACCCCAGCACCATTACATCAAGGCCCAAAACAAGCTTGAGAAACATCTCACATTACATCTGGCCAAGCATGTTACAACCCTCCAGACACAAGAATCAAACTCTCAAAAGTAACCAGCTCGTTATATCCATATAAAAACTAGCCGTTTCTGCAAGTATTCCACAATAGACAATAGGTGCAGGAGTAGGCCATTCGGCCCTTCGAGCCAGCAACGCCATTCAATGTGATCATGGCTGATCATCCCCAATCAGTATTCCATTCCTGCCTTCTCCCCATATCCCCTGACGCCGCTATCTTTAAGAGCCCTATCGAGCTCTCTCTTGAAAGTATCCAGAGAACCGGCCTCCACCGCCCTCTAAAGCATTGAATTCCACAGACTCACCACTCTCTGTGAGAAAAAGTGTTTCCTCGTCTCCGTTCTTTTTTCTTTCATTTTAGTCTTTATTGGTTTTATGTATACACAAATAAAACACAAATATAACAACGAAACATACAACAATGCAGTGCAATGTACAACAGTGTAGCGGGGGGTTCAGTTTACAATTAATGATGCAGTATATAGAACTATTTTCTTATTAAAACATTTTCCAATAACTTACATTATTGTCAATAAAATTATAGTGTTGATGTCTTTATTTCTATACCTAATCCATTTTTTCCACTTTTTGTTAAACTCGTCTTCTTTCACTCTTAGAGAATATGTCATTTTCTCCATGACAAATATTTCCTGTACTATGTCTAACCATTGTCTAAGTCTGGGTGTGTCCGCTGCAAGCCAGTTTCTTGTAATGGCCTTTCTGCCAGCTGTGAGTAGGATTTTAACCAAGTAATGATCTTCCTTCAGCACCACTGTAGTTATATTACCCAGGTATAAAATGGAACACTTCTTGGAGACTATATATCCTAATGCCTCCTTTAATTCTGAATTCACTCTGTCCCAAAATGGTTCTATTTTTGGGCAACTCCAGAAGATATGTGCATGATTTGCGTCTGTTTGGCCACATTGCCTCCAGCATGTTTGCTGCCTTAGAATTTGTTTGCTTTTTATGTTAGGCGTAATAAAGAAACAAATCAAATGTTTCCAATTAAATTCTCTCCATTTTTGTGAATTAATGGATGTCTGTCGTGTTACACACATATGATGCCATTCTTCTTCTGAGATTGTGATGTTCAATTCCTTTTCCCACTTAAATTTTACATAAAATGTAGCTTTAGCTTGACGTTCCATTAAACTATGATAAAGTTTAGAAATAATCCTTAATGTTTTTTGATGATACGCATTAACTATCACTGGATTATTTTCTTCTAGTGCCTCCCTTTTTACTTTTTTATTGTAGTAATCTCTCAGTTGGAGGTATCTAAACAAGTCTTGGTTCCGAAGTGCAAAACTACCCATCAAATCTTGAAAACTTCTTAGGTCTCCATTTTCAATAACAGTACAAAATGCAGTCATTCCTTTCTTCATGCACTCTTTAAATGTTGAGTCATACATCCCTGGTTTAAATTCATTATCCAAACCTGTCCATCTTAAATTTTTTTGTCGTTTATTCAGTTTAAGTTGTCTGGTAAGAGTGAACCAGGTTTCTAAAGTGAATATCGTTATTGGATCGATCATATTCCTGATATGTCCAGAAAGAGAATGTCCAGGACCGAGATGAGAAGGACTTTTTTCACACAGATAGTGGTGGGTCTCTGGAATTCTCTGCCACAGAGGGTAGTTGAGGCCAGTTCATTGGCTATATTTAAGAGGGAGTTAGATGTGGCCCTTGTGGCTAAGGGGATCAGAGGGTATGGAGAGAAGGCAGGTACGGGATACTGAGTTGGATAATCAGCCATGATCATATTGAATGGTGGTGCAGGCTCGAAGGGCCAAATGGCCAAATGGCCTACTCCTGCACCTAATTTCTATGTTTCTATGAAGCGCTTTTTCTCCCAAGAGTGTTTGGATGTGGAAGTCAGATATATATGTCTCAATTTCTTTCCACGTCTCCATTCTAAATGGCTTACCCCTTATTCTTAAACTGTGGCCCCTGGTTCTGGACTCCCCCAACATCGGGAACATGTTTCCTGCCTCTAGCTTGTGCAACCCCTTAATAAACTTATATGTTTCAATAAGAAACCTGTGATTTTGGCTCAATATTTCTTTCTACATTAGTTCAGTACATCACACACGACAATGCGTGCTGATCACCATCTAATTGCCCCATTATCCCACTTAACCAGGTCTCAACCAGTCACAGATATTTCCTATGATTTCTCCATCCCACCCTCACCTTCTCTGCAACATCAATTAAAATTATTTTTTGTCTCTCTCTCTCTCTCTCTCTCCCTACAGGTTTTAACAAATGGTGTCAGACCTGGAACATTAACTCTTTCTTTCTGAAGATGCTGCTAAATTGCAGAGTTTCTCCACATGTCCTCATTGATTAGTTAAAATCGGAAATCTGAAGCCTGAGTTGATTTCATCCAGCAGAAGTTTCAAAATGTATCACCACCTTACCTGATATTAAAATTAATGAAGTCTATGGGGTAGAGGTAGCTGCCCACTTGACATAATCTAAGCACACTAGTAGAAATTAAAAGTTCATTCTGTTGAAAGTGAAAGTTCAACAGAATGGTAAAGTTTAATCACCACTAAACAACCTCACCTGGCCTTCGGCCCATCGAGTTTATGCCGACTATTGATCACCTGTTCACACTAATTCTGTGTTATCCCACATTTGCATCCCCTCCCTACACTTTCGGGGCAATTTATAGAGGCTAATAAACCTGCAATCCCATACTTCCTTAGGATGGGGGAAGAAACCGAATCACCCGAAGGAAAGCCATTCGGTCACATTCGGGCAAACCCCACGCAGACAGCATCTGAAATCAGGATCGAACCTGGGTCTCTGGCACTGTTAGACAGCAGCTCCAACACAGTACCACCATTTTGTAAGGGTGGAATCATATTCCTTCAATTTTAATCATTGGAATTTTAAAATAATTTAATCTTTTTAACTTTCTCCTTCTAATTTTTAATCTCTTCAATATCATCTTTCTTTCAGTCTTTTAATTTCAGTTTCTGCACATGATCTAACACCAAATTAATTTCCACTTCTTGTGGTTTAAACTGGTTATGACTCCAAGAATATGTTTGGTTGAAGTGACACACAATCACTTTCTCAGCTCACACAGACTTCAGAACTTCTACTTTGACTTTGATAACTGCAAATGGCAGCATGACCAAATATAAATCCAAGAAGCACAAGTAACAAACATTTGTTGCTGAAAAGGAGATCTTGACCATATTCATATCTGTTGCTTATGAGCTTGATCACTTATGCATGATAGTACCATTATCCATTATCACCTGTGTTAAAATTATTTTCCAAATCCAGAATGTTTATGAACAGTAACCCCTGTATAATATCTACATCACTCCAGCCTGACTAACTAAACTTGATTTGATTTTTGTCCCTGCCTTGTCAGTCTAACCATGTGGCCACCTTTCTTTTGCTTCCATGTACTATTTCTGATAGAGGCACCTTCTCAGATGCCTTTTGATTAGTCACTTATTCTACAGCCATTTGATTTGCTTTGTTTTTTCTCTGATATGTCATACTATTGGGATCAAGGACCACTCCTTTTGAAGTTCTTGGCTGATTATTTCATGAATCCTTCAGTACTTGGTACTTTCCTTTCTTATAGCGACCGAGAGGTTGGTTTTTCATGGATGCCTTAATGTTGAGGAACCTGGTGTACCGCCATTCCTTGTTGGTAGATTACCTCAGAATAATTGCTACAACTGAAACAAAATGAAAAATGACACAAAATGTTGGAGCAACTCAGTTAGTCAGGCAGCATCACTTGAGAACATTTCAGGTCAGGACCCTTCTTCAGGCTGCCATAATATGAAGCTATTCTTCCATCGCCTCTGCCTCCGGGCCCTTTTCTATGGAAAGGGGTCCTCACCTCCCAGTGATGACCTCTTTTCCCATCTCCAGCATTCTTCCTCATCGCAGCCCGACCCTCCTCCACCTGCCAGCTACTACGCTCTCTGGTATTACTTTTTGGAATTGCTGAAACAAAATGAGCTTGCCTGTGACATCATGGTTCAAGCTCCCATCACCATAAAGTGATTGGACTGAACTCAAACTTTATAGATCTCTGAGAAATTGTCTTTCTCTTAACCATATTTGAAAAATTAGTATCAGAAGCCATTATCTCATATTATCTCATTCTCTTCGTGTTTCTCATTGACTATGATTAACTATGTTAAGTTCTTCTTCACCTTGTCGTGATGGAGAAGGTTGCGTGTGCCAAAGATCCTGTGAGCTAATCTGACTGGAGCTGGTAGGGTGTCCTATGGCTAGCAAGTCGACGGGAAGGTTCCTGAAAAGAGAGGCTCAAAAAGACCACCTTAATGGTGAAACAGGCAGAGGATGGTGGCTGGCCACTGGATGGAGCACCATAACGACTGAGAAAGTGGAAGAAGGTTGCATTTGAATAACTACTTTAGTTCCGTCTTCACTAAGGAAGACATAAATAATCTGCTGGAAATAGCAGGGGACCATGGGTCAAAGGAGGAATTGAGTGAAATCCAGGTTAGTCGGGAAGTGGTGTTGGGTAAATTGAATCGATTAAAGGCCGATAAATCCCCAGGGCCAGATAGGCTGCATCCCAGAGTACTTAAGGAAGTAGCTCCGGAAATAGTGGATGCATTAGTGATAATCTTTCAAAACTCTTTAGATTCTGGAGTAGTTCCTGAGGATTGGCGGGTAGGAAATGTAACCCCTCTTTTTAAGAAGTGAGGGAGAGAGAAAACGGGGAATTACAGACCAGTTAGTCTAACATCGGTAGTGGGGAAACTGCTACAGTCAGTTATTAAAGATGGGATAGCAGCACATTTGGAAAGTGGTTAAATCATTGTACAAAGTCAGCATGGATTTACGAAAGGTAAATCATTTTTGATGAACCTTATATAATTTTTCGAGGATGTAACTAGTAGAGTGGATAAGGGAGAACCAGTGGATGTGTTATATCAGGACTTTCAGAAGGCTTTCAACAAGGTCCCACATAAGAGATTAGTATACAAACTTAAAGAACACGGTATTGGGGGTTCAGTATTGATGTGGATAGAGAACTGGTTGGCAGACAGGAAGCAAAGAGTAGGAGTAAACAGGTCCTTTTCACAATGGCAGGCAGTGACTAGTGGGGTAGCTCAAGGCTCAGTGCTGGGACCCCAGCTATTTACAATATACATTAATGATCTGGATGAGGGAATTGAATGCAACATCTCCAAGTTTGCGGATGACACGAAGCTGGGGGGCAGTGTTAGCTGTGAGGAGGATGCTAGGAGGCTGCAAAGTGACTTGGATAGGCTGCGTGTGTGGGCAAATGCATGGCAGATGTAGTATAATGTGGATAAATGTGAGGTTATCCACTTTGGTGGCAAAAACAGGAAAGTAGACTATTACCTGAATGGTGGCCGATTAGGAAAAGGGGAGATGCAACGAGACCTGGGTGTCATGGCACACAAGTCATTGAAAGTAGGCATGCAGGTGCAGCAGGCAGTGAAGAAAGCAAATGATATGTCAGCATTCATAGCAAAAGGATTTGAGTATAGGAGCAGGGAGGTTCTACTGCAGTCGTACAGGGTCTTGGTGAGACCACACCTGGAATATTGCATACAGTTTTGGTCTCCAAATCTGAGGAAAGACATTCTTACCATAGAGGAAGTACAGAGAAGGTTCACCAGACTGATTCCTGGGATGTCAGGATTTTCATATGAAGAAAGACTGGATAGACTCGGCTTGTACTCGCTGGAATTTAGAAGATTGAGGGGGAATCTTATAGAAACTTACAAAATTCTCAAGGGGTTGGACAGACTAGATGCAGGAAGATTGTTCCTGATGTTGGGGAAGTCCAGAACAAGGGGTCACAGTTTAAGGATAAGGAGGGAATCTTTTAGGACCGAGATGAGAAAAACATTTTTCACACAGAGAGTGGTGAATCTGTGGAATTCTCTGCCACAGAAGGTAGTTGAGGCCAGTTCATTGGTTATATTTAAGAGGGAGTTAGATGTAGCCCTTGTGGCTAGAGGGATCAGGGGGTATGGAGAGAAGGCAGGTACGGGATACTGAGTTGGATGATCAGCCATGATCATATTGAATGGCCGTGCAGGCTCGAAGGGCCGAATGGCCTACTCCTGCACCTATTTTCTATGTATCTATGTGCCACGGGACCGGCTGTAGTGCCCAGGTCGGCTGCCCCGGGTTGATCGAACAGTCCTATTTTCTTCTCGCAGCGATAGATCAGGACTGCTGTGACATGTGACCACAGGCCCCCCCCCCCCCCCGCCAGCTCCCCTCTTCAATCTCAGCGGCCATAGGATCCAGGATTGCCACTGCCAAGGACTGTGTGGTGGCTGTAGTGCAGTCTCCCCATGTTTAGAGATGTCACACACCAGGAGGTACATACCAAAGTCTGTGGCTCCAAGATCAGTCCCTTCAGCACTTTCAAGACCCACAGAAGGAGCTCACCAGGAGAACAAACCTTCTAAACTTGGAATAATTGCCTTTGGAGATGATGACCTTAAGTTTATGCCTCTTCACTTGAATAATAAAAGGCACTACCTCCAAGAATCAATTCTCCCAATTGTTGAAAAATGAAGAAACGTACTTATTAATTGTCTTTACCAGGCTTTCTCTATCAACTCATAACAGTTGCAGAAATAAACTGGGCTTGGCGTATCAATCAAAAACAGTGAAGTAGCCAGCTGCCATCTTTTGTGGAACAAATGGCAAAACAGATCATGTCTCAAACCATAATCTTTTAAGACAATAAGCGTTTATTTTCTTAGTTCCCCAAGAGCTTTCAGATCATTTTCGTTCAGAGAGCAATAAAATATGTTTAGTTTAAAGATACAGCATGAAAACGGGTCCTTTAGCCCATAAAATACATCAAAAGAGAGCAGAAAATCCACCTGATTAAAATGTACCTTTATATATGTCACTGAAATAAAGCAGAGAATCACTTAAAAATGCAAAAATAAACAAAAAACTATCCTATCCCAAGTTGTAATTGGGAATATTAATGTAACATTTAAAGTTTCTAACAGTGAAGGCTAACAGAGAAACATAGAAAAATAGGTGCAGGAGTAGGCCATTCGGCCCTTCGAGCCCCGTTCCTGCGTTTTCCCCATATCCCTTGATTCCTTTAGCCCAATGGAGCATGAAACGAAGTACAAGGCAAGGATTACACCTCTGAATTAATTTTGTGGCTTGCTGAATCATACAGAACCCAGCTGCAGGTCTTGTTTCTGGCTGGCATTTTGTATCTCACTTGCTTCCAAAATCTCGAGCAAGCAGCATTAGGTTTACTTGTTTCATCTGATTTCCATTTGATGGTGCCATTTTTTTGAATGATATGTCTTATGGATGCTGGAAAGTCATTCAAGCAGTCAAATTTCTCCAACTCAATTAGAATCACTTTAATTTCATTCCGGATTAAAGCCTCAAATAATGCAACTTGGCGTTCAAATCCAGAGTATGCCTGATCATCAGCAGAAGGCTTCCGAGTCAAAATGATTATCAGTCTCCTGCTGCTCCGTATGTTACTTTCAATAACTTCAGCTGCAGCTGTAAATATAAACGATGGATAATAGTTACTACAAATAAAAGTAGGCATCAAATTCAAAAATTGTTACTCATTGGTACGTTGAAACTTTTGGGGGGGATAATTTGTCTTTTATCATTTCTATTTTATGGTTGTAAATTCACATAGGTGATCAGATTCAGATTACCTTTATTGTCATTCAGACCTTTCAGTCTGAACGAAATTTCGTGCCTGCAGTCATACATATATTAAAAGTAACAAAAACACACAATAAACACATATTTAACATCCACCACAGTGAGTTCACCAAACATCTCCTCACTGTGGTGGAAGGCAAAAGTCTTAGAGTCTCTGTCTTCTTCCCTCCTTGTTCTCCCTCTGCGCTGAGGAGATCCAGGCCTCCGATGTTGCCGTCCACCAGGCCCGCGGCCGAGCCTCCGAAGCCGGGCTGCCGCCACTGCCATCGCCGGAATGCCGGAACCCCGCCACATGGCCCGCGGCCGGAGCACCGGAGCACCGCAGCTCCAAAGCCAGATCGCCGCCGGAACGTCGCTGGAGCACTGCAGCCCCGAAAGCCAAGTCATCACTGAAGCTCCGAAGCCATGCCACCGCTGCTGGAAGCTGGAAGGCCGCCAGAGCTCCAAGGCCGCCAGCTCCGCCATTAGGGCCTCAGCACAGACGGAGACGGTGACGGGGGACACGGCAAGAAAAGTCGCATCCCACCGAAGGGAGAGACTAAAACCCTGTTTCTCCCCCCCCCCCCCCACACACACACACATACACAGCCTAATAAACCAAAATAATCACTAAAACGGACACAAGAAGACAAAAATAAAATAAAAAACAGATGACTGCAGGTGAGCCGCAGCTGCCAATCAGCGCCGCCACTTCCGGCAATCGATTTCCAGGTTCAATTTCCCATACATAATTTAATCGCCCACCACTTCTAAAAAATGGGATTACAATTAGTGGCAAACATTCAGCTGATCACAGGCTTCATGCATTCTTTAGACTTTACTTTAGAGATACAGCGTGGAAACAGGACTTTCTGCCCACCGAGTCTGCACCAACCAGTAATCACCCCGTACACTAGCACTACCCTACACACTTGAGACAATTTACAATTTGTACCAAAGCCAATTAATCTACAAACCTGCACGTTTTTGGAGTGTGGGAGGTAATCGGAGCAGCAGTAGAAAACCCATGGGGTCACAGAGAGAACATACAAACTCCGTACAGACACCACCCGTAGTCAGGATTGAACCTGAGTGTCAAGCGCTGCAAAGCAGCAACTCTACCATTGTGCCACTGTGCCGTCCTTTCAGCAGAAACTGGTCTTAGCCTGAATAGATCTTAAACAGCCGACTCTGATTTATGAGCTGTTTCCAGGGTCACATTCAGAGACAGACATCATGTGCAGCTGGAAGACCTTCAACTCGAAAAAAGACACTCTTTTGGTCTGCCTGAAACACGTGGGACTCCCAGCACAGTGAGATATCCTTCAGGGAATTTTGCTGACTTGCCCATTCCAGACTGCCGGAATATGTGCTGGGGCCTGGCACTGCCAACATGAAGGTTCTGGGGTGGAGGACCCTTTTACCTAATTGGAACTCAATTCCCAATATTAACTACTTTCTTCTTACCCTGGCCAGGAAGTTCATCTCTGCCATAAATGAATAGTTTGTAGCCATACTTTTCTTCGAGTACTTGTGGTAAAATGTGAAGAGCAAAGTTGCTTGAATTACATTTTTCCAAAGAGCCTTTATTCTCAGATCTTGGATAGATTACATATGCGTCAAACTTCTTACCATCTGTTGGGATATCAGTAGTAATTAATAAAGATAATAATGGATAGAATAAATATTTGTTCAGAAAGATAAGAATCTATTAAAAAAATCTGTAATTTGAAGCAATACAATTCTTGACCTTCAAAAATAAACCAGAATTTATAGAACAAAACCACTTTATATTATCCTAAACTCACACGTAGCCATTAATTGATGTAAATATCAAACCAGTGATGCCAAACACAGATGTGTTCATCCCTAATAGCAAGTGGTATTGTATAACTGGAGCAAAAATTGAATCAGAGCCTGGAAATCTATAATAAAAGGTAGACAAAAGTGCTGGTGAAACTCAGCGGGTGCGGCAGCATCCATGGAGCGAGGGAAATAGGCAATGTTTCGGGCCAAAACCCTTCTTCAGACGTTGCCTATTTCCCTTGCTCCATAGATGCTGCCGCACCCGCTGAGTTTCTCCAGCACTTTTGTCTACCTTCGATTTTCCAGCATCTGCAGTACCTTCTTGAACAATCTATAATAAAAACCGAGAAAAATAAATAAAACTGAGCTAGTTAGGCAGCAACTGTGCAGAGAAACTGATTCAACAATTTGGGTCAAAGACCTTCATCAGAATTCAACGTGAGAAACTAGGCATGTTTTTAATTGCAGATAGGGGGAGACAGAGAGAACAGAGACAACTACAGAGTGCAGACAAAAATCGTCAATGGTAACAATTACTTAAAAACCCACAGTTGAAACATAGTGATACGGAGATCATTATTTTAACATGTAACGTATTAAAATGAAGGCCTAACAACACCCATGGAAATATGGGTTCTATCTGAAGTTGTTAACTCAATATGAAGTCCCGAGATAAGGAGATCATTGGGAATGGAAGTAAAATGGAATGAAGAAACTAATGATCTCAAACTCTGCATGACATTGTGTGTTTGATGTACATTGCCTGGGAAATTGTCCATATATATGACACGGTTATTCACTGGATAAAATCTACAATGAACAATAAAACAAATAAATAAATAATATTGTACTTACCATTAATGATTTTGGGGGATATGAATGAATCTCTGTACCAAAGGACAATCTCCACCTTGAAAATAACGTATATTGTGAAACAGGCTAGAAACCCAAAGATTAGTGGAATGAAGATTGTAATCATATCATATATCCCATCTGGTGTTAGAAAAGGAAATAAAGAATTCAACTGTAAGAAACATTGAATAATATGTTATATTTCTGTGCATGGACCAAAGACTTAGTGGGCAAATATAGAGCATGAGAGCAAAATTTACAATAAACATAAAAGTGCATCGCAAAATGCTTCTTTAAATGTGTGAAAACAAACAGATTACTAAAGAAAAATGTCAGACACTTAGTCAAAAATGTGATAATTAATAATGGGAGACAAAGAAATGGTGGTGGAATGGAATAAAAAGTTTGGCTCTGTCGACATGGAAGAGGACCAATTGCTTCTTAAAATACCAGGGAATTAGGAATTAATAAAAATAATTCAAGTAAATTTCTATTATTAAAGAATTCTAGTCACAGCACCAGTTAAGAAAATAAGTGCTGGAGAAATTAATAGGATCTAAAAGCTGTTAATTCCATAGGGCTCATATACTGAACCCAAGAGTCCTTAACAGAAGATAGACACAAAGTGCTGGAGTAATCAGCGGATCAGCATCTCTGGAGAAAAGGAATAGGTGATGTTTCGGGTTGAGATCTTTCCTCAGACTGAGAGTCAGGGAAGAGGGAAACTAAAGGAAACAGGTACAGAACAATCGGAGCTCGCACCGATGGCCAAAAAGCCCACAATGGTCCATTGTTGGATGTGGAGGAGGTCCTTAAAAGAGGTGGCCACAGAAACAATGGATGCATTGGTTGTCTTCTACAAAATACAACAAATTATGGAATGGTCGCTACAGATTGGAGGATGGAAAATGTAACCCCAAAATTTTAAAAGCAAGGAAAATCGAAAAAAGAATGACTGATCATACAGTCTAACATCAATAGGCAGAAAATTGCTAGTCTATTGCAGTGGAATTTGACATAGTAAACTTGGACTTATGAAAGAGAAATCATGTTTGGGAAATCTACTGGAGTTTTTTGAGGAAGTTACTGTTTGAATAGATAGAGAATATAGTGGTGAATTTGGATTTACAGAATGCCTTTGAATGAAACCCATGTAAGGGGATAGTGTGCAAAATGAAATCACATATGCTTGATGCAATATAATGTACTAGCTTGGGTTGCAAATGAGTGGACAGATAGTAAATAAGGATGTATACATCTTATTACAGCATGCCAATTGGCGACTGGTGGGGAACTGAAAGAATCAATACTTGCGCCCAGCCATTGACAAGATATACCAATGATTTGGATGTAATATTTCTAAGTTTTCTTGAAGTACAAAATAAGGTGGAATTGTGAATTGAGAGTCAAGAGTGGGGTCGGAAGCCGGGGCACAGAAGATGGTGGGAGCCGGGGATGGGTTGGCAGGTAATTCCATTCACACTCAGTTTACATTTTGTATTTGTTTTATTTAGGTTTCTGGCACTCCCTGGTGTTTTAGAGACACAGGAGGGGTGTTGTTAGCAGGCCAGGGGTGTATGTTGTTTCATCATCACGTGACCTCTGCAGGTCCAGTAAAAGGGATAATCAAGAAAGGCTAAGGAACCGTGAGTGCCGGAAAATCAGTGTTCAACCAGTACCAGCATTCATCTTGCAGGTTCTGGGTGGGATTAAATCTAGTTATGCAAAGCAAAGGAATTCAGCAACAGAAGTTCCTGCCATTTATCTTATTAGTTGGTCATGCTCAACAGGGAAGGATTACACAATTACCAGCAATAAGAATTCAGCATAACCAATGTGCCAGGGATTTATACAGTACATTCATGACACCATTATGAAGTCGCTTCAAAATCATGCCAGCAGAGAGAATAGAATAACAATTCAGCTCATTAACAAAATCATCTAATACCATAGCATTTAACAGATTTAATCACTTTTGTTGCCTACTTCGATGGAATGGTATTATAACAATTACTCATTTCAACAAGAAATTGAGGGCACAACAAAAATTGTTGAATAAACCAATTTGAAAATTATAGATAATGTTGATACCTTGTGTTGTTTCTCAAGAAATAATTAAACTAATTTTCAGTTAATAGCCAAGCCATTTTTTGGGCCACACTAACCCACACAAGGGGTGCACTCAATAAGTAACAGATCTTAACATTATCCCAGACTTAAATCTTGCCATTCACATAGACTACTTGGTTCACTATAGAAATATGGAAAATTATTCTTATTTCATAATCAAAGTCTTACATTGACGTGAAAGTTTTAGAAAAGTATTTCCATATCCCAGGGAATTGTATGCTACACAATCAAATTTGGTTTGAAAGTCTTCTTCAATGATCTTGGAGATAATTAGGGTTCTCCTGATAATTAAAGCAGGACCAGTTCCTTTTTTACGGCTGTGAAAACAATACAATAAACGTAAGCATTTTGTCGAGAAAAGTTACAACTTTCCACTGCTGTTGGGAACCCAGCCAATCAAACTTTGCTGCTTCTCGTTCCTTAAAAAAAAAAAAAAATTGAATTGCATAGGTTGATAGGGTGGGTGAAGAAGCTATGCGACACTTTTTTTAACCTTAATTTTATCCTTGTAATATCATTGCTGAGGTGACCCATTGTCTTGTCAAACACATTTCATTGTACAATTGATCCTGTGTTAACCCACATATGACAAATAAAACTGAACTGACTGAACTGAACTTGCTCTCGTAGGTTGGGCAGGAGAATTAGGAAAAAACACAAAGTGCTGGAGTAACTCTGTGGGTCAGGCTGCAGCCCTGGAGAACATGGATAGCGTGACGTTTCAGGTCAGGATCCTTCTTCAGACTGATTGTGTTGGGGAGAGGAAGGAAACCTTCATTTTAATGCAAGCTGTGGTTTAGTGTGAGGTGTTGAACTTTGGGAGGTCAAATGTAAGGGGAAAATATAAAATGACAGCAAGACCCTTAGCAGCATTGATGTACAGAAGGATCTTGGGTTCCAAGTCCATAACTCCTTGACAGTGGCAACACAAGTAGATAGAGTGGTAAAGAAGGCATATGGTATGCTTGCCTTCATTGGTCGGGGCATTGAGTCAGGAAGTAATGATGCAGTTATTTAGGTCTTTGGTTAGGCTGTATTTGGAATTTTGACTGCAGTCTTCATCACCCCATTACAAGAAGGACATGGAGGCATTGGAAATGATGTTGAGGAGGTTTACCAGGATGATGCCTGGTTTGGGGGTATTAGATACAGGGAGAGGTTATACAGACTTGCGTAGTTTTCTCTGGAATGCCAGAGGCAGCAGGGAAACCTGGCAGACATATATAAAATTAGGAGTGGCATAGATAGTGTAGACAGGTAAACCTTATTTCCCAGGATGGAAATAGAAAATTCTAGAGTAATTCTATTCTAAATACAGTCGCTTTAAGGTGAGAGCGGCAAAGTTTAAATAAGATGTGCAAGGCAATTTTTTTTGTACAAAGGTGATGAGTGACCAGAATGCACTGTTGGGGGTGGCAGTGGTGGAGACAAATATAATAGTGGTATTTAAGAGATTTTTGGATAGACACATGGATATGCAGGGAATGGAGTATGTGCAGGCAGATAAGAGTTTGTCTTGGCATCATGTTCAGCACAGACATAGTGGGCCAAAAGATCTATTCCGTGCTGTTTTATGTTCTATGTCGCTTGAACTGAGGACATTAGTCAATGAGAGTAATTGGATGGGCTTTGCTTGTTAACCCTGGACTGAAGGTGGTTGAGGCGTGACCTGATATGTATACAAAATCAAGAAAGGCATTGATAGAGTAGATCATCAGAATCTTTTCCTGTTGTAGGGATATCAAAAAGAAAAGAGCATATGTTTAAGATAAGATGGATCTGTTTTAAAAGGATAGACACAAAAATCTGAAGTAACACTGCTGGTCTGGCAGCAGCTTTGGAGAGAAGGAATAGGTGACGTTTCGCGTTGAGACCGTTCTTCAAACTGAGAGTCAGGGGAGGGTCACACTCGAGATATAGCAGGTATATAGAACAAATGAGCGAAAGATATGTAAAAAGCAACTAAGATCAAGGAAAGGTGGAGCCTACAATGGTCCATTGTTGGCAACGGGGACGGTGATGATGAGTGATACAAAAAGTGAAACTCAGCAGGACAAATGTGATTTAAAAGAGTTCTGAGGAGTAAGTTATTTTTACACAGAGTTTGGCTGATATCCGGGAGTGCGTTGTCAGCAGAGGATATGGAGTCAGGTTTAAGAGGTATTTAGCCAGACACTTAGTTGGACATGATGTGGGCAAATGTGATCAGCAAAGATAGGCAAAAGGGTCAGCATGGACAAGGTGGGGCAAGGAGCCCATTTCTCTGTTGTACAATTCTGTCACTGTAGGACTCTTTAAAAAAAAATGTAACCTGAATGAAATAAAACAGTTTTGAGTGCTGATGCGTGATCAGGTGCATGTTTCAGTTTTGATGTTTCACTTGCCAGTTGAGTTTAATTTATATTTGCCACGTTTACCAAGGTACAGTGGAAAGCTTTTGTTTGTGTGCTTTCCAGAACCGACTATACGTATATACAATTAAACTATTCACAGTGCACAGGTAAAGGATAAAGGGTACAACAGTCTGTGCAAGGGCGGTACAGTGGCACAGTGGTAGAGATGCTGCCTTATAGAGCCAGACATCCGGGTTAGATCCCGACTACGGGTGCTATCTGAACGGAGTTTGTACGTTCTCCCCATGACCTGCATGGGTTTTCTCTGAGAGCTCCTGATTCCTCCCACACTCCAATGACATGAAGGTTTATAGGCTAATGTCTTCAGTAAAATTGTAAATTGTCCCTTGTGTGTGTGGGATACTGTTTCGGTGTGGGAATCGCTGGGGAACTCAGCGGGCTGAACGGCCTGTTTCCACACTATATCTCTAAACTAAACTAAAAATTCAAGCTAGAGCTGTGTTTAAACTTTGTACTGGAGTATCTTATTAATGCATTGCCCAAGCTCCTTCGGAAATTGAATGGAATCACATGAACACATATTGTCAAAGCTCTGATCCCCATTCCAACTACAAAAGCCAGGTAATTTCCAGCAGAGCGTTCCAGTCCGAGTGGTCTTTTTCACATCCCATTTATATATGACCCGGGGCACAAACTACAAATAAGTTTCTGTCTGCATAGCTACAGAGAGAACAGAAGAAACCTTATCATTTATTTATAACTCTTCCATTATTATGCTGGATGGTGGATGTGGAGGAGTAATAGTCTAACTCCAGCAATGCTTTCTTTAATGGAAATGAAATGAATACAGAAATATTCTAACATTCAGCTTTCATTTAAGTATTGAGGTAAAAACTCACAATTCAGGCCCTTGCTTAATTCTTAAATTATCTTTGGGAATATTCATCCAGGAAAGCCCATACATTTGCAGTTTACCAGATCCTAAATGAGCTTCACAGGTCACATTCAGCTCAGAACCTGTGAAACAAAAACATAAAATGCAATGCAGAGAAAAGTTATTTCATAAGGCCATTGCTGTATTGTCCATTTTCAAGTTGAAGAGGTATTTCATAAATTAAATATATCTATCAAGGCTGAGTGGACAGAGTAATGGGAGGAAGAGGGGGCAGCGGTGGAGCGGAGAGTGGGCTTAAGGTGAAGGGGGAAAGATTTACTAGGAATCTGAGGGAATACTAGGAATACTAGGAACTTTTCACACAAAGGATGGTTGGTGTATGGAATGAGTTGCCAGAGGAGGTAGTTGAGGCAGGGACTATTGCAACATTTAAGAAACAATTAGACAGGTACTGTACATGGATAGGACAGGTTTAGAGGGATGTGAGCCAAATGCAGGCAGGTGAGACTAGTGTTGGTCAGTGTGGGAGTTCCACAGTATGACTCTGAACAATTGAAAAATGTATATAGAAGCGTACATAGAATATTTGGTGCAAAAATCATAGTCGATGAACTTATTTTGTTCTTACCAAGTCTTGCTTGAATTGTGTTGTTTTTAGGACTTAATAACTCTGGTTGTATCAGCTTGATGACTGAAATAATCAATTTTAAAGGTTAGGATCACAGCCTGAAATATTCAATGTAAATTTATAGGGAAAGAAAAAAGATTTTGATAAGGCACAGCAACAGTGTACAAAGCAATAGGTTATGGATCATTTTTCCTTTTTCAAAGGGGATCAAACATTCTCAGGGCAAAATTGTACTACTGACAGTGGCATGGCAAGAGAGGAAAATTCTATGATTGTACTTAGAAATTTAAGGTTCCTAACATCTTCCTGGAAACGGGACAGTGCTGTTGAAGAAAAAAATGAGCAGACCTGGGAAGGTGAGAGGATTTTACCATCCAGTCACTGGAAACTACCCAACTTCAGAGCTTTGTATTAAGTGAGTCCTTGCAGATAATAATTCATTTCATATGCCAAATGTACTTAACTTCTCCCATGTCATTCCCTTTCATGTTCTTCTACATTTAAGTGCCAGTATTATGCTTATAATATCTATCAGTATATAATCATATAATGTTTCATCCTACATTTGTTTGCAATGGGCTCTAATTTAGAATATATTGTTCAAAACCTGTATGTTTTGCATACGTTTAACAATTGACTTACGTTCTATTTTCAATTCCATTGTCTGTGTTACATTAAACCTTCTGCCAAAGTGCACAAATTCAATGCTGCACGTGTACATTCCAGCATCTTTAGAGGCTGCATTTTTAATTTGCAGTCTATTATTTAACAGGAAGTATGTTTCATTGTCAATTTTAATAGGATTACAGTTCTGAAAAAGAAAGCAACACTGTAAATGTACATTGCCCAATTATTTCCAGCTATCTGTCGACATATATCAACATATCAAATGTTCTTGATTTTTCGAATTTCAAGTAGCCCTTGCATTCCCTCCCTCCCTCCCCCACCCCAGTCATCCTACTAGTTCCACTGTTCGCATCCTTGTACCCCTTCATTATCACCTCCTCCCCAGCCCCCCATTATGGGGGCTCCACCCTTCCTTGGTCATCTGTTGCTGACCCTGCTTTGTTCTGGCCTTTTCTTACCTCCAGTTCCCTCCCCTCTACCTTCAGTCTGAAAAAGGGTCCCAATCCAAAATGTCATCCATCCTTTTTCTCCAGGGATGCTGCCTGACCCGCTGTGTTATTTAGGCAGTTTGAGCAGCATCTGCAGTTCCTTTGTACGTATATCTATTAATATATTTTGGCGTATAACTTAAAAACCGGTAAAATGTAATCTCCCATTTTCTAACACCTGCACTATTTTCTGCACGATCCTCTTTTTTTCCCCCTGAATGAATGAATGAATGAATGAATAAGTTTATTGGCCAAGTATTCACATACAAGGAACTTGCCTTGGTCCTCTGCTCGCAAGCGACAACATGACATACAGTGATGTTCAAATTGAGAACAGGTCAATTGCACTGCTTGTTGAATGGGCATATGACATAAGATTTTTGCACCCTGCAGTGAATATCACAGGTTGTTATTTGTTGAATGTACAGCGGCACCGAGAGGAAGAGAAGTTGTGAGCAACACAGGGACCGGCCTCTCTCCTTTCCTGTTCACCATCGACACCTCAGACTCCTGCCACTTGCAGAGCTTTTGGAAGACTCTGCATCAGTGAGGGGAGGGAAGCTGAATGCAGAGGTGCAGTCTATGACTTTGTAGAGTGGTGTGGGCTAAATCACCTGCAGCTCAACACCGACAAGACTAAGGAGTTAGTGGTGGATCAGTAGGAGAGGAACACCCCTGTCCCCATCAATGGTGTGGATGTGCAGTTTACCAAGGAGTACAAATACCTTGGAGTGTACCTGGACAGTAAACTGGACTGGTCCAGGAATGCTGAGACCCTGTCAAGGAGGGACTGAGCCAGCTCTGATCCTTCAACGAAGATGCTGCAGATGTTCTACCAATTGGTGGTAGCGAGTGCCATCTTCTTCTCTGCCGTGTGCTGGTGCAGCAGGGTGACGACTGCGGATGCCAACAGAATTAACAAACTCATCAGGAAGGCTGGCTCCGTCCTGGGGACGGAGTTGGATTCATGGGAGGTGGTCTTGGAGGGGAGGATGCTCCTCAAACTGCAGAGCATCTTGGACAATACAGCTCACCCCATCCATGACACACTGGTCAACCTAAGGAGCACCATCAGCAACTGACTGGTTCCACCAAGATGCAGCACAGAATGCCACCGGAGATCCTTCTTCCCTGTGGCTGTCAAACTGTACAACTCCTCCCCCTTCTGTCGTGGCCTTTAATGTCATGTTTAATGTGTTTTAGGGAGGAGGGACGAGGGAGGAGGGAGGGAGGAGGGAGGAGGGAGGAGGGAGGAGGAGGAGGAAGGGGGGAGGGAGGAGGGAGGAGGAGGAGGAGAGATCGGGTTTTTCTCAGCTCCGCGGCTGAGAAGGTTTGAAGCAGCCTTTCAAGGAGTTTGCCCATGGGGCTACGAGGCCATTTGAGCATGAGCCTCATGTTGACTTGTTGACATGAGCCTCATGTTGACTACTAAACACCCGGGAGGATGTGGCCCGAGCGTTGGAGAGGGGGATCTCAGTGGGGGGGTTCCACATACAGGGGGATCTGTGGGTGTCCAGGGTGAGACCGGTTCTCCTGCGGAGTTGCCCCACATGTATTCCGGATGCGACACTTCTGCCACACCTGTCTAAGTTTGGGGAGGTGTGGTCTAAGTGCTTTAGGCTTATGCACCCCGGGAGTGACCCGGAGGAAAAAGGGATCTTCATTTTCAAGAGGAGGGTGTTCATAAAGGTGTGTGAGGGGGAAGGCGCTGAGGGGAGCTTTGAGGTGGAGCGTAAGGGTCTCCCTAGAACCGTGTGTTGAAGTTGGGGAAAGGCACGAGGGCCCCCACCCCCTATGTCCTGAACCTGTGGTGGTATCTGAAGGTGAGGCGCAGGGGGAGGGTGAAGGGGGGAGGGGGGACATTGGGGGATGCCGAAAAAGAAGGGGAGGACAACGAAAAAACCCAAGCGAGTTAAACGCAACCGGGTGTGCACCTGCCGAGATCTGAGACCACCCAAGGGGCACCTGTCAGCTCCAGTGAGGTCCAGATTACACCTGCCGTGGCCCAGCAAGGAGCTGAGGTAGTTCAGACTGGGGCAAGGAAGGTAAAACGTGCGGGTGGTAAAGTGGCAGTGGGTAGTGTGGAGGCGGAAGACCCTTCCTTTATGGAGGTCATCGTACCGCCGAATGCTAGTGAGACAAAAAGGAGGCATGGGCCTGGCGAGGAAGAGCAAGAGCGTGGGTCCAAAGCTAGGGGGATGTCTATTTCAAGACCTTCCACCACTGATGTTTTTGGTGGTCACAAACTGGTGTCTTCCGGGTTGGAGATTGGGCCTCTATTTCAGGGATCTTCAGCGGGTATTACAAGACCAGGTGCTGAGGTTGTCTCCTCTGGAGTTGTGTCCTCTGGGTGGGTGGATGTCCCTTCATCTCAGGGGCCCTCTGAGGGAGTTATCTCATCGGGTGTTGAGTGGAGCTCCCCTGGGTGTGTGTCCTCTGGGTCGGAGGAGGTCCCCTCGTTACAGAGGCCTTCTGAGGGTGCTGGCACGCCAGATGATGGGGTTAGTTTCCCTTGTAGTGTTGCACTTGAGACGGGGGATGAGCAGAGTCAGCCCGAGGGGGGTGGTTCGGGGGCATTGGTGTTCCAGCCTGTGCTCCATATCAGAGCCAGTGGAGGTGCTGCGGGTTGTGCTGCCTCGCTGGCTGAGTTGGCAGGGGAGAGTCAAAAAGCAAGTGGAGATTCTATGGGTGTTGCCTTTGGAGAGGGTACTCTAGGTGCTGTGGAGGTCGGGGCTATTTCGGGTGGCAATCTTCTTTCAGATTCCAGGGGTGCCAGTGTACCATGACCCTGGGGGTGCCTCTTGTTTTTTCTTCCCCAGGCGCAGACGTGGAGGGTGATGGTGGAATGCAGGTGCCCAGCCATTCAGTGGGCTGCTTGTTGCGGTCAGGGGATTCGGGACCCTTCCCCGGCATTGATCCTGGGGGTGGTGTCGTGCCGGAGGAGGGGGTGAGCTACGAAGCCAGTTTGTGTAGTGGGGTTAGTGAACTTTCAGAGAGTTCTGGTCTTTCGATTTCTGACAACGACCTTGTGCTGATGAGTTTGTTGTTTCAGGTGCGAGTGGGTTGGCCGAGTGCCCAGGCTCCAAGGCCGTGTCTCATGCAGTTGTTATCCGTGAGGTGCGAGAGTTCCTAAGAACAAGCCGCACCGCCAAAACAAAAGCGGAGGCTGCAAAAAGATGGTAGGCTGATCAGCCAGGTTTGATTAAGACTCTCGAGGCTATCCTTGGCAACAAGGATAGTGATCTTCCTGACTCTGAGAAGTGCCAGTTTGGGGACTTTTGGAGTTCCTCAGAGAGAGAGTTTTTGAGTCTACGTGGAGTGTGAGGGTCTCAATCTAGTGTGTTTGCACATTCAGAGTAGTCACATTAAACTTAAATGGAAGTAGAGCGAGTTGTCCTAGATTTCAACTTTTATCAGTCCTTAGAGAGGGGAAATTTGCAGTGTGTTTTCTGCAGGAGACGCATACCGTTGTCAGTGCAAACCTACCTGGCGACTGGAGTGGGAATGGGGGGAGGTCTACATGAGTCTAAATTCGAGTGGGGTGGCCATTCTGTTGGCACAGAATTTTCTGCCAAATGTTCTAAAAGTGCAAGAAGTTGTGCCAGGACGTTTGCTCCATCTGGCCATGAGCCTGGATGGCATGCCGTTGCATTTCATTAATGTGTATGCCCCTAGCTCCAGCACGATGCAGGCAGGCCTACTTCAGGAGGTGTGCTCTGTTGAGCACTATTGATAGTGGAGAGTGTGGCTTCCTTGAGGGGGACTTTAATTGCACACTTGAGGCGCGTGACCATTCTGGTACTCAATGTGCCCCTGCTGTAGCGAAGAAGCTGAGAGGGTTGATTGACTCTTTTGAGTCAGTTGATGCATGACGGAACCTCCACCCGGATACCACTGCTTTTTCGTGGAGGTCTGAGGGTGGTGGTTCCCGCATTGATCGAATATATATTTCCCGAGTGCTTGTTTCCCGTGTCTCAGCGGCCTCAATGTGGCTGGTGCCGTGCTCGGACCACTGTCTGGTGCGTGTGGATTTTAATCCAGCGCGCGCTCGGGCTGGGTCCGCGTACTGGCATTTTAATAACTGGCTGCTGGAGGATCGGTGTTTCCGGGAGTCATTCAGTCGGTTTTGGGTGAAGTGGAGAGAGGCAGAGGTGCTTCTCTTCCCTTAGGCAGTGGTGGGATGTGGGGACAGCTCACATCCGTCTCCTTTGTAAGGAATACACGTGGGGGTCGACCGGACGGCGGGACTCAGCGGTCGAGAGGCTTGAGAGGGAACTACTGGATGCAGAGTCTCGCCTGGGTCAGGTTGGTGATGACTCCTGCGAATGGGGAGAGTTTTAGGAGAAGAAGGAAGCCTTGAGGAACCTGCTGCTTGAGCGGTCTCGAGGCGCTTATGTGAAGATGCTGCACGATCTGGACCGAGCTTCGCCTTTCTTTTTCTCTCTGGAGAAAGGGCGGGGAACCCGCAAGCAGCTTGTAGAGTGCTCGCAGATGATGGCTCCTCTGTCACTGATCCGGAGAGGATCAGTGCCTTGGTCACGTCCTTTTATGGGTCCCTGTTCTCCGCAGGTGGAGGCTCAGCAGGACCTGTGGGAGGGTCTACCGACTGTAGATAGGGAGGTGGCCGATCTTCTTGATGGCCCCTTATCTTTGGAGGAGTTGACCCGTGCCCTGCATCAGCTCAGGAGGGGTAAGTCCCCCGGGCTGGATGGGTTGACGGTAGAATTTGCTCTAACAAATGCGGAGAACAGGGACCCATAAAAGGATATCCTGGGGGGTGACTACATGTTGGTTCTGGGGGAGAGCCTGGCGACCGGGGAGATGCCCCTCTCGTGGCGTAGGGCAGTCGTCGTCTTGCTGCCCAAGAAGGGCGAACTCCGCATGTCGCATGTTGAAGAACTGGCGCCCGGTCTCTCTCCTCTGTGTACGTACAGAGTATAAAGTATTTGCATGGGCGATGGCAAATCGCCTGGGCACCGTGCTGTCTCAACTGATTCATCCTGACCAGTCCTATACAGTCCCTGGCCAGTCCATTCAGTATAACATCCACCTGGTTAGGGGCCTGATTCATCTAGCCCAGGGTACTGGTCAGTCAGCTGCTTTTCTGTCTTTTGATTAGGAGACGGCCTTTGAAAGGGTAGAGCATGAATACCTCTTCGGGACGTTGCAAGCATTCAGATTTCGACCGCATTTTGTGGACCGGGTCCGGCTTTTGTACGCTGCAGTAGAGTGTCTTCTAATGGTGTGTTAATGGCTCCCATTCACTTTGGGAGGGGGGTTCGTCAGGGGCGCCCCATGTCGGGTCAGTTGTACTCGGTCTGTGTGGAGCCGTTCCTGTGTCTTCTTCGGAGGAGGTTGACAGGCCTGGCGCTACCTGGCCAGGGGGTGGAGGTGGTTCTTTCGGCGTATGCCGATGATGTACTCCTTACGCTCACTGATCCTGGTGACCTGCGGAGGATGCGTGATTGCCAACAGGTTTTCTCGGCTGCATCTTCGGCCAGGGTTAACTGGAGTAAGTGTTCTGGACTTTTAGTGGGCCAGTGACAGGTGGACTCCCTGCCGGAGGAGATGGCAATTTATGCGTGGAGCACCGCACACCTCCTCTATCTGGGGGTTTACTTGAGGCCCACTGAGGGTGCTTGGCCGGAGAACTGGCAGGAGTTGGAGATGAAAGTCGTCTCCCGGCTGGGTCGCTGGTCACGCTTGCTTAGACTTCTTTCTTTCCAGGATAGGGTGCTGGTCATAAACCAGCTGGTGGCCTCCATGTTGTGGTACCGGCTGGCTACTCTTGTCCCGCCCTCTATCTTTGCACCTGCATTACAGAAGAAGCTGGTGGATTTCTTTTGGGGAGATAGGAAGCACTGGGTTTCCGCAGCAGTCCTGAGTCTCCCGTTAGAGGAGGGCGGCCAGTCCTTGGTATGCGTGCGTACCCAGGTGGCGTCTCTCCGTCTCAGGAGTCTGCGGAGGTACATGTATGCGGAGAACCCCCCCAGATGGCACGCTCTGGCCACGTATTTTTTCCGTCGGGGTCGTTGCCTAAGGGGGGCTTCGCGGCACCCAGTGGCGGGCATCAGTCGACCTGCCCGACGGGGTTTGCCTAGTTTCTATCGTGATGCGCTAAGAGTGAGGAATTTGGCTGTTTTCAGCCAGCGCGTTGCTCCACGAGGGGAGGGAAATGTTGTGGCTGTGGGAGTGGCCGGTCCTCACCCTGCCATGGCCGGTGTGGAGGAGAGGTGTGCGCCTAGAGTGGTTCTGACTGAGCTTACCTCAGCTCCTTACTGTCGGATTTGCTCATCGGTCGCCGGCTCCACACAATCTGAGCCGCCTCTTCGTGATGCCCAGCATGTCGGTTTGCTCCTGGGCCTGGCCAAGATGGCCATGTGTGGGTCCAGGCAGCGGGCGGTCGATGGTCAGGCTAGAGTTGGCTGTCTGCCCCTCTTTCGGACCTACACACGTGCGCGCTTGTCCCTGGAGAGGCAACACGCGGTGTCCATGGGGACTCTGGAGGCCTTTCGTGGACGCTGCTCACCGCGTGGGGTTGAGAGTATTGTAAATAATGAATGCATCACTGTACTATAATGATTATTTGATACATTGTAATTTCTGATTGTGTTTCGATGTGATGTATCATGCGATAGTGTTGAATAAAGTTTTTGAAAAAAAAAGAGGGAGGGAGGGAGAGAGAGGAAGAGAGAGGGGGGGATGGAGAGGGAGATGGAGAGGGTCAGAGAGACCGAAAGAAAGTCATATTCAGAGTCAGAGAGAGAAAAAAATCACAGAGTCACAGCGAGAGTGTCACAGCGAGAGTGTCAGAGAGTCAGAGTGTCAGAGAGTGAGTCACGGCGAGAGAGTCAGAGAGAGAGTCACGGCGAGGGAGAGAGGTTCAGACGGAGAAAGAGAGATTTAGCGAGAGATAGTCATAGTCAAGAGAGTCAGACAGATAATCATAAAGTGTTAGTGTGTCAGGAGAGTATCAGAGAGAGTGACAGAGAGAGCATGACAGTTTCAGAGACAGAGCCTTTTGAATCAATTACAGTGTGAGAGCTCTTTCATATACGATGTCCATGTCAGGCATTTGTAACGCAGGGATAGCCTGCATCTCATCTGTTTCTGTTAATAGTCACAATTTGATGCAACATTATTGTGGAAATGCAGACTGCAACTCATTACTTGGTAAGGTTCCCACTTCCTTTAGATTACAATATCTAAGCCACTTCTTGGAATTCATCTCAGAACCTTATTGTACCTTTCATACAGGAAGGAGATAAAGAGCTTAGTAACACAGTGTCAAGATAACAACTTCACAAAAGTTTCATTAAAAAATGACTTTTGAATGACAGTCTTCCTCCAGATGAAAGTCCCAAAACCCATTTTAAAAATGGAAATTAAAAAAACATTTTGCACGACTGCAGACGTGCACCTGAACCTTCTTTCAATGACCCATGATCCCTTTCAATAGCTTTATGTAAAGTCTTTCAGATACACTCAGTGACCAATCCTTCTTGGAGGTCCATACCATTGAACTAATCCAAACAATTGCAGTTGCTGTCTTGTCTCCCTTTCAGTGAGGAGGGACCCGTGCCATTGAGAGCGAGGAAGGAACTCGTCGAGAGTGGAGGCCGGCATGGGCAGAAATCTCGGGGAGGTGAGGGGGACATGCTCCTCCCATGTTTTGAGGAGGGGGACAATTCCCCCCCCCCCCCCTGTTTTGTAAACAGGATTTTGAAATTTGGTGAAACGAAATCTATTAAAATCTCCGCTTTCCGCGAGACAGTAGGGGTGTCACTGTTAAGTGTTTGTTAAATGTCTCTATTAACATCGTATTAACATGATGCGTCAATTGTGTTTTGACATTCAAGTATTACTGAAGGTATTCACGGAGAATTTCTTCAAGCTGTCTGATGTGGGTACAATTACCATTTGAACTAATTGGATGTATTGGTGAATGGGAAAGATTTAAATGGGTTAAGGATTTAAACGGGTCGGATCATTAAGGGCTCCGGTCAAACGGGTTTCCTGACTGGCTTGCAGGTAAGTCCCTCATTCACGGTCACTCACGTTATTTAGTATGTTTTTCCCGTCTCTCTCTCTCACCCCCCTCCAAGGTTGGTTCTTCTGTTTGCCTTTATTTGCTTCAGTTTTATTTGGGGACTCGTACCACCATCAAACTGCTGCATCGAGGCTCCCGATGTTGAAGCTCCCACCAGCCGATTTTAAGCTGCGCTGGCTGATGGAAGGCCCAGCGAACGGGCCGATTCAAGCCCCACGATTCGGGGCGGACGAAGCTGCTGTTGGTGGAGTTCAGAGACGGTCACAATGGGATAAAAGGCCCGTAATACCATGTCTAGTAGCAAGATTTGCTGTCCCCAGAGAGGCTGGGGAGCCGTTGGATGAGGAGTTGGCAACAGCTCTCCCATCAGCTGCAAGAGCTGACCATGGACGGTACGGCAAAAAAATATGAAACCACGGTTAATTGTAAAGTACTGAAAGTACCGGCAGTTAACCATGCGATATGGGGCCATATGGGCATTGGTATTCGGGCACAAGAAACGAAGCTCCAGCGGGTGCTGAAGTTGCTCGCTGCAGGCATTACGGCGTTGGCCAGATCGGTGGACGAGGGGCCATCTGTATTACAGCAGGATGCCTTAGCCCTCCTGTGCAGTGCCCACTTAGAAATGAATTGTTTGTGCAAAAGTGCAATACGCCCTACGATACACCCTAAATTTGCGGCGCTCTGCAAGCCAAGCAATATTCAACCGCCAAAAATGACGAGGCAAAGACAGTGGGGTTAATTATAGCCCTGATGACCAGCAGAATGGTTCAGCGCCAGTACCCCTACCGACGGGTTGCAGAGACCGGGGCCGGTCAAGGGACCAGCCGGGCATTTACGAATGTGTGCAGCTGACCCACAGCTACTGGGGCACGAGCAAACGTGACATAGAAACATAGAAACATAGAAATTAGGTGCAGGAGTAGGCCATTCGGCCCTTCGAGCCTGCACCGCCATTCAATATGATCACGGCTGATCATCCAAGTCAGTATCCCGTACCTGCCTTCTCTCCATACCCTCTGATCCCGTTAGCCACAAGGGCCACATCTAACTCCCTCTTAAATATAGCCAATGAACTGGCCTCAACTACCCTCTGTGGCAGAGAGTTTCAGAGACTCACCACACTTTGTGTAAAAAAAGTATTTCTCATCTCAGTCTTAAAGGATTTCCCCCTTATCCTTAAGCTGTGACCCCTTGTCCTGGACCTCCCCAACATCGGGAACAATCTTCCTGCATCTAGCCTGTCCAACCCCTTAAGAATTTTGTAAGTTTCTATAAGATCCCCTCTAAATCTTCTAAATTCTAGAGAGTATAAACCAAGTCTATCCAGTCTTTCTTCATAAGACAGTCCTGACATACCAGGAATCAGTCTGGTGAACCTTCTCTGCACTCCCTCTATGGCAATAATGTCCTTCCTCAGATTTGGAGACCAAAACTGTACTCAATACTCAAGGTGTGGTCTCACCAAGACCCTGTACAACTGAAGTAGAACCTCCCTGCTCCTATACTCAAATCCTTTTGCTATGAAAGCTAACATACCATTTGCTTTCTTCACTGCCTGCTGCACCTGCATGCCTACTTTCAATGATGGTGTACCATGACACCCGGGTCTCGCTGCATCTCCCCTTTTCCTAATCAGCCACCATTTAGATAATAGTCTGCTTTCCTGTTTTTGCCACCAAAGTGGATAACCTCACATTTATCCACATTATACTGCATCTGCCAAACATTTGCCCACTCACCCAGCCTATCCAAGTCACCTTGCAGTCCCCTAGCATGCTCCTCACAGCTAACACTGCCCCCCAGCTTAGTGTCATCCGCAAACTTGGAGATGTTACATTCAATTCCCTCATCCAGATCATTAATATATATTGTAAATAGCTGGGGTCCCAACACTGAGGCTTGCGGTACCCCACTAGTCACTGCCTGCCATTGTGAAAAGGACCCTACTTTTACACCTACTCTTTGCTTCCTGTTTGCCAGCCAGTTCTCTATCCACATCAATACTGAACCCCCAATGCCGTATGATTTAAGTTTGTATACTAATCTATTATGTAACAGATCTGGACCTTGTCGAAAACCTTCTCGAAGTCCAGATACACCACATCCACTGGTTCTCCCTTATCCATGTTACTAGTTACATCCTCGAAAAATTCCACAAGATTCGTCAGACATGATTTACCTTTCGTAAATCCATGCTGACTTTGTCCAATGATTTCACCACTTTCCAAATGTGCTGCTTTTATAACTGACTTTAATAACTGACTCTAATAACTGACGCTAGCAGTTTCCCCACTACCGATGTTAGACTAACTGGTCTGTAATTCCCCGTTTTATCTCTCCCTCCCTTCTTAAAAAGAGGGGTTACGTTTGTAACCCGCCAATCCTCAGGAACTACTCCAGAATCTAAAGAGTTTTGAAAGATTATCACTAATGCATCCACTATTTCTGGAGCTACTTCCTTAAGTACTCTGGGATGCAGCCTATCTGGCCCTGCGGATTTTTCGGCCTTTAATCCATTCAATTTACCCAACACTACTTCCCGACTAATGTGGATTTCACTCAATTCCTCCTTTGACCCGCGGTCCCCTGCTATTTCCGGCAGATTATTTATGTCTTCCTTAGTGAAGACGGAACCAAAGTAGTTATTCAATTGGTCCGCCATATCCTTGTTCCCCATGATCATCTCACCTGTTTCTGACTGTAAGGGACCTACATTTATTTTAACTAATCTCTTTCTCTTCACATATCTATAAAAACGTTTGCAGTCAGTTTTTATGTTCCCTGCCAGTTTTCTTTCATAATCTATTTTTCCTTTCCTAATTAAGCCCTTTGTCCTACTCTGCTGGTCTCTGAATTTCTCCCAGTCCTCTGGTATGCTGCTTTTTCTGGCTACTTTGTACGCATCATCCTTTGCTTTGATACTATCCCTGATTTCCCTTGTTATCCACGGATCCACTACCTTCCTTGATTTATTATTTTGCCAAACTGGGATGAACAATTTTTGTAGTTCATCCATGCAGTCTTTAAATGTCTTCCATTGCATATGCACCGTCAACCCTTTTAGAATTAATTGCCAGTCAATCTTAGCCAATTCACGTCTCATACCCTCAAAGTTACCTTTCTTTAAGTTCAGAACCATTGTTTCTGAATTAACAATGTCCCTCTCCATCCTAATGAAGAACTCAACCATATTATGGTCACTCTTGCCCAAGGGGGCACGCACAACAAGACTGCTAACTACCCCTTCCACATTACTCAATACCCAATCTAAAATACCCTGCTCTCTTGTTGGTTCCTCTACATGTTGATTTAGATAACTATCCCGCATACATTCCAAAAAATCCTCTTCCTCAGCACCCCTGCCAATTTCATTCACCCAATCTATATGTAGATTGAAGTCACCCATTATAACTGTTTTGCCTTTGTCGCACGCATTTCTAATTTCCTGTATGATACCATCCCCAACTTCACTACTACTGTTGGGGGGCCTGTACACAACACCCACCAGCGTTTTCTGCCCCTTAGTGTTTCGCAGCTCTACCCATACCGATTCCACATCCTCCAAGCTAATGTCCTACCTTTCCATTGCGTTAATCTCCTCTCTAACCAGCAACGTTACCCCACCTCCTTTTCCTTTCTCTCTATCCCTCCTGAATATTGAATATCCCTGGATGTTCAGCTCCCAGCATTGGTCACCCTGGAGCCATGTCTCCGTGATCCCAACTATATCATAATCATTAATAGCTATCTGCACGTTCAACTCATCCACCATATTAATAGCTATTAATGAGTATGATATAGTTGGGATCACATAGAAACATAGAAACATAGAAAATAGGTGCAGGAGTAGGCCATTCGGCCCTTCGAGCCTGCACCGCCATTCAATGTGATCATGGCTGATCATCCAACTCAGTATCCCGTACCTGCCTTCTCTCCATACCCCCTGATCCCTTTAGCCACAAGTGCCACATCTAACGCCCTCTTAAATATAGCCAATGAACTGGCCTCAACTACCTTCTGTGGCAGAGAATTCCAGAGACTCACCACTCTCTGTGTAAAGAATGTTTTCCTCATTTCGGTCCTAAAGGAATTCCCCCTTATCCTTAGACTGTGACCCCTTGTTCTGGACTCCCCCAACATCGGGAACAATCTTCCAGCATCTAGCTTGTCCAACCCCTTAAGAATTTTGTAGGTTTCTATAAGATCCCCCCTCAATCTTCTAAATTCCATCGAGTACAAACCGAGTCTATCCAATCTTTCCTCATAGTCAATCACGGAGACATGGCTCCAGGGTGACCAAGGCTGGGAGCTGAACATCCAGGGATATTCAATATTCAGGAGGGATAGAGAGAAAGGAAAAGGAGGTGGGGTAGCGTTGCTGGTTAGAGAGGAGATTAGCGCAATGGAAAGGAAGGACATTAGCTTGGAGCATGTGGAATCGGTATGGGTAGAGCTGCGAAACACCAAGGGGCAGAAAACGCTAGTGGGAGTTGTGTACAGGCCATCTAACAGTAGTAGTGAAGTTGGGGATGGTATAAAACAGGAAATTAGAAATGCGTGCGACAAAGGTAAAACAGTTATAATGGGTGACTTCAATCTACATACAGATTGGGTGAATCAAATTGGCAGGGGCGCTGAGGAAGAGGATTTTTTGGAAAGTATGAGGGATAGTTATCTAAATCAACATGTAGAGGAACCAACGAGAGAGCAGGCTATTTTAGACTGGGTATTGAGTAATGAGGAAGGGTTAGTTAGCAGTCTTATTGTGCGTGCCCCCTTGGGCAAGAGTGACCATAATATGGTCAAGTTCTTCATTAGGATGGAGAGTGACATTGTTAATTCAGAAACGATGGTTCTGAACTTAAGGAAAGGTAACTTTGAGGGTATGAGACGTGAATTGGCCAAGATTGACTGGCAATCAATTCTAAAAGGGTTGTCGGTGGATACGCAATGGAAGACATTTAAAGACTGCATGGATGAACTACAAAAATTGTTCATCCCAATTTGGCAAAAGAATAGATCAGGGAAGGTAGTGCATCCGTGGATAACAAGGGAAATCAGGGATAGTATGAAAGCAAAGGATGATGCGTACAAAGTAGCCAGAAAAAGCAGCATACCAGAGGACTGGGAGAAATTCAGAGACCAGCAGAGTAGGACAAAGGGCTTGATTAGGAAAGGAAAAATAGATTATGAAAGAAAACTGGCAGGGAACATAAAAACTGACTGCAAAAGTTTTTATAGATATGTGAAGAGAAATAGATTAGTTGAAACAAATGTAGGTCCCTTGCAGTCAGAAACAGGTGAGTTGATCATGGGGAACAAGGATATGGCGGACCAATTGAATAACTACTTTGTTTCACTAAGGAAGACATAAATAATCTGCCGGAAATAGCAGGGGACCGCAGGTCAAAGGAGTACTTGAGTGAAATCCAGGTTAGTCGGGAAGTGGTGTTGGGTAAATTGAATGGATTAAAGGCCGATAAATCCCCAGGGCCAGATAGGCTGCATCCCAGGGTACTTAAGGAAGTAGCTCCCGAAATAGTGGATGCTTTAGTCATAATCTTTCAAAACTCTTTAGATTCTGGAGTAGTTCCTGAGGATTGGCGGGTAGCAAACGTAACCCCTCTTTTTAAGAAGGGGGGGAGAGAGAAAACGGGGAATTACAGACCAGTTAGTCTAACATCGGTAGTGGAGAAACTGCTAGAGTCAGTTATTAAAGATGGGATAGCAGCACATTTGGAAAGTGGTGAAATCATTGGACAAAGTCAGCATGGATTTACGAAAGGTAAATCATGTCTGACGAATCTTGTGGAATTTTTTGAGGATGTAACTAGTAGCGTGGATGGGGGAGAACCAGTGGATGTGGTGTATCTAGACTTCCAGAAGGCTTTCGACAAGGTCCCACATAAGCGATTAGTATATAAACTTAAAGCATATGGCATTGGGGGTTCAGTATTGATGTGGATAGAGAACTGGCTGGCAAACAGGAAGCAAAGAGTAGGAGTAAACGGGTCATTTTCACAATGGCAGGCAGTGACTAGTGGGGTACCACAAGGCTCAGTGCTGGGACCCCAGCTATGTACAATATACATAAATGATCTGGATGAGGGAATTGAGGGCAATATCTCCAAGTTTGCGGATGACACTAAGCTGGGGGGGCAGTGTTAGCTGTGAAAAGGATGCTAGGAGAATGCAAGGTGACTTGGATAGGCTGGGTGAGTGGGCAAATGTTTGGCAGATGCAGTATAATGTGGATAAATGTGAGGTTATCCACTTTGGTGGCAAAAACAGGAAAACCGACTACTATC
The DNA here is from genome assembly GCA_963514005.1 of Raja brachyura. The sequence continues at coordinate 75,231,136 of OY740786.1, forward strand.
TAAATGGTGGCCGATTAGGAAAAGGGTAGATGCAGCGCGACCTGGGTGTCGTGGTACACAAGTCATTGAAAGTAGGCATGCAGGTACAGCAGGCAGTGAAGAAAGCCAATGGTATGTTAGCTTTCATAGCAAAAGGATTTGAGTATAGGAGCAGGGAGGTTCTACTTCAGTTGTATAGGGTCTTTGTGAGGCCACACCTTGAGTATTGCGTACAGTTCTGGTCTCCAAATCTGAGGAAGGACATTATTGCCATAGAGGGAGTGCAGCGAAGGTTCACCAGACTGATTCCTGGGATGTCAGGACTGTCTTATGAACAAAGACTGCATAGACTCGGTTTAGACTCTCTAGAATTTAGGAGATTGAGAAGGAATCTTATAGAAACTTACAAGATTCTTAAGGGGTTGGACAGGCTAGATGCAGGAAGATTGTTCCCGATGTTGGGGAGGTCCAGGACAAGGGGTCACAGCTTAAGGTAAGGGGGAAATCCTTTAGGACTGAGATGAGAAGGAATTTTTTCACACAGAGAGTGGTGGGTCTCTGGAACTCTCTGCCACAGAGGGTAGTTGAGGCCAGTTCATTGGCTATATTTAAGAGGGAGTTAGATGTGGCCCTTGTGGCTAAGGGGATCAGAGGGTATGGAGAGAAGGCAGGTACGGGATACTGAATTGGATGATCAGCCATGATCATATTGAATGGCGGTGCAGGCTCGAAGGGCCGAATGGCCTACTCCTGCACCTAATTTCTATGTTTCTATTTTTCTATATTACGAATACTCCTTGCATTGAGACACAAAGCCTTCAGGCTTGTTTTTACAACGCTCTTACCCCTTATACAATTATGTTGAAAAGTGGCCCTTTTTGATTTTTGCCCTGGTTTTGTCTTCCTGCCACTTTTACTTTTCACCTTGCTACCTATTGCTTCTACCCTCATTTTACACCCACCTGCCTCTCTGCTCTTGTACCCATCCCCCTACCACATTAGTTTAAATCCTCCCCGACAGCACTAGCAAACACTCCCCCAAGGACATTGGTTCCATTCCAGCTCAGGTGCAGACCGTCCTGTTTGCACTGGTTCCACCTCCCTCAGAACTGGTTCCAGTGCCCTGAATCCCTCCCCTTGCACCATTTTTCAAGCCACATATTCATCTGCAATATCCTCCTATTTCTACTCTGACTGGCCCGTGGTACTGGTAGTAATCCAGAGATTATTACATTTGAGGTCCTACTTTTAAGTTTATCTCCTAGCTCCCTAAATTCACATTGTAGGACCTCATCCCTTTTTTACCTATATCGTTGGTGCCAATATGCACCACGACAACTGCCTGTTCACCCTCCCCGTCCAGAATGTTCTGCAGCCATTCAGTGACATCCCTGACACTTGCACCAGGGAGGCAACATACCATCCTGGAGTCTCGTTTACGGCCGCAGAAATGCCTATCTATTCCCCTGACAATTGAATCCCCTATTACTATTGCCCTTCCCCTCTTTTTTTCCCCCTCATGTGCCGCAGAGCCACCCATGGTGCCATGAACTTGGCTGCTGCTGCATTCCCTTGATGAGCCATCTCCCTCAACAGTATCCAAAATGATATACCTGTTTAGGAGGGAGATGACTGCAGGGGACTCCTGCACTACCTGCCTACTGCTTTGCTGGCTATTGGCCACCCGTTTCCTTTCCGTCCTCTTACCTTTTACCTGCTGTGTGACCAACTCGCTGTACGTGCTATCCACGACTTTCTCCACATCGTGGATGCTCCAGTATGAATCCAGCCGCAGTTCCAATCATTCAATGCGAACTTCCAGGATCTGCAGCTGGACACACTTCCTGCAAACGTAGTCACCAGGGACACCGACAATATCCCTGATCTCCCACATGTTGCAGGCTGAGCAAACCATGGGGCCAATCTCTACTGACATATCTTACTCCCAAATTACTCTGTATTACATATTAAAAAACAAAAACTTATCCTTTAAACTTTACTAATAAATACTAATAAATACTGAATCCTTAACTCCCAGAATCCTTAACTCCCAGAATCCTTAAACATGAAGGCAGAAATGTAAAAATTGTAAACCCGGGGTTGCACCCAATCAGCTGCTTCCTCTGGTCCTCTTCCACCAATCAGAGGCTTCACCAGATTCCTTCTCTGGAAGTGAGATGGAACATTGCAGAATTCGGTCTCACAGCTCCAGGTACTCCATCCTCTCTCACCAACGGCTCCCTGGGCCTCCTCCCACCTGGTGACTCCTCCCACCAGGAATCGGTGGCAACAAATTCCACCGTTAACCATGGAGGTAGGTGGGTCTGGTCCTGATAGGAACATATTAAGTGAAAGACACCTACAAGTCGGGGGGAGGTTACACTGGTTCCTAAAAGAATGGTCTGAGATAACATCAGATCCGTTTATACTGTGCAGCATAAAAGGTTTTTGATTTGAATTCTATCCCAATTTGAGTCCACCAACTCAGCATGTTCCAAGCTGGACACTCATTTTCTCACAGAAAGAGAATATGGAAGTACAGGCAGAACTTAAAAAATAATGCAAAAAAGGGGTAATTGAGAAGTCGGTTCACCAACCACCAATTTGTGTCAAATATTTTTCCTCTGTCAAAAAAGGATGGAAGATGTAGAATCATCCTCGACCTGACAAGCCTTAACCCCTTTGTACAGTATAAACATTTCAAAATGGAAACTTTTATTACTGCTAAACACCTGCTTTCCAGACGATATTATATGGCAAGCATCGATCTTAAAGATGCATATTACTCGGTGTCTGTTCACTACGATGATAGGAGATATTTGAAATTTAGCTGGATGAGTCAATTATGGCAATTCAAAGCACTGCCTAATGGATTAACCTCAGCTCTGAGATTGTTCACCAAATTGTTAAAACCAATACTGGGGCTACTTCGAGCTCAGGGTCATATTGTAATGGCCTATTTGGACGATATTTTTTATTGTAGGTAAGACTCGGGATACAGCTGAATCATCTGTTTCAGTTGTTAAGCTCACTTTTGAGAAATTGGGGTTTATCATTCATCCAGATAAGTCCAAATTAACACCAGTCAGAGTTATTGATTATTTGGGTTTCACTAATAACTCAGATCACATGTCAGTGACTCTGCCCAGGGACAAAAGACTGCAGCTAATTGAAGGCTGTATTATGCTTATTGAAGCACAACGACCTTCAATTAGACAGGTAGCCAGCTTGATTGGCAAATTAGTGGCTTTGTTTCCAGCTGTGCAGTTTGGACCTCTGCATTACCAGCAATTACAACGAGCGAAGGAACAGGCACTGACGATGCATTCAGGTCATTATGACAGACCCATGCAATTACCAGCTGCGGCCATTGCTGAGGTACAATGGCGGATTATGAATGTCTCAAGTTCTTCCAGGCAAATTCTGGTTGAACCACCTTCTATTGTCTTACAGACTGGTGTCAGTGCGCTGGGTTGGGGCGCTACTGATACTATTTCCAGCTGTGGAGGCAGATGGAATATGCATGAGGCACCTCTTCTGCAATCACGAGGGATTAATTATTTAGAGCTTTTGGGAACATTTTATGGGCTTACAGCCTACTGTTCTACTAAATGTCACTTGCATGTTCAGGTTCAGATTGACAACACTATGGCAGTGGTGTATGTTAATCATATGGGTGGAATCAAGTCGGCATCTTGTGATAGATTGGCAAATCTGATTTGGGACTGGTGTATTTCCGGAGACATTTGGCTTTCAGCTATCTACCTACCAGGTAGATTCAACATTGTGGCAGACACAAGGTCTCGCAAATTCAATGACAACACAGAATGGATGTTGAATCATGACATATTTAACAATGTTGTTGCTCGATATGGGATGCCAGATATCGATTTGTTTGCATCCAGACTAAACCACCAGTTGCCTAAATATGTTTCATGGGAACCAGATCCTAGGGCAGCAGCGGTAGATGCATTCTCGCTGCATTGGGGTGGAATGTTAGTGTATGCTTTCTGCCTCATCAGTCGGTGTCTGCAAAGAATTAAGCAGGACTCCGCCTCAGGAGTATTGGTGGTACCTGACTGGCCTACTCAGCCATGGTTCCCTCTCATTTTGCAGATAAACATACAGCCACTTATGACTGTTCCCAAACATCGAAACCTACTGGTGCACCCTGTAACTGGTGGTCAACACCCTTTACATGATCGCATCAATCTGTTAATTTGCAGATTCTAAGAAGGCCACAACTGGGGAGAGGACTATCCGATCGCACTGTGGATGTTCTTACTGCGGCCTGGAGGGATAGTACCCAGAAGCAGTACATCTCTTATATAAGGAGATAGGCGGTGTTCTGCTTCCGGCACAATATTTCATATTACACGGCTGGCATCTCCGACATACTAGAGTTCCTGTCAACCCTCTTTTTCGATCAACGATTAAGCTATAGTGCGATCAACACGGCCAGAAGTGCCCTGTCTTCATATTTATGGATGGGATCAGAACAATATTCTGTGGGGTCACACCCTCTCATCTCTAGATCAATGGACTCCTATCACAGCCCTGTCTTTGGCCAAACTCACCATGAAGGTAGTCATGCTCATGGCACTGGTTTTGGCGCAACGGGTGCAGACATTGCAGAAGCTGTGACTCGACAGGATGGAAGTATCTGCAGATGCCATTACGTATTCCATCTACAATCTACTCAAACTGAGCAGACTGGGGGTGACAGGTTTAGGATTACCTTTTCGGCATACCCTACGGATTCACGCCTATGTGTGGTGTCACACTTGTTATGTTACATCAAGGCCACCAGCACCCTAAGAGGTGCAGAATCAGCATTATTGATTAGCCACAGAAAACCGCATAGTAAGGTGTCGGTTCAGACTATTTCAAGGTGGCTAAAGTAGGTTCTGGTTTATGCAGATATTGACACCGACATTTTTAAATCTCATTCCACCAGGGCAGTATCAACATCAGCGGCCAGGGAAATGGACCATATAGTCCATATCCTCGTGGCCGCAGGGTGGTCAAGTGAACGGATGTTTCAGAAATATTATCATAAACCACTTGCTGAACCAGGGGTATTTGCCCGTTCTGTGTTAAGTTCAGTTTTATAGCTTCCCCCTGGGACAGAGGGGTTGCTATTGTTTTGTGTCATTTAATACGTTTAAATCAATGTCATGGTTTAATGCATTCTTGATTCTTTCCTCATTCTGAGTCAATCGATGCAGTGAGACGCCTGGATTTGAATATACGGCATGAAATCACAGAGCTTTGAAATCTTCACGTAGTCACTCACGTGACTCCAAAGTAAAATAGTAAGATTAAACGAGAACTTACCAGTTTGAAGTTTGATCTTTATTTTATGAGGAGTTACGTTGGTGGTTACGTGCCCTCCACGCCCAACCCTCTCTCACAAAGATCATCTGGTAGTTCTAGGTTTCTGCTCTTACTATTAAACTTAAATTACTGTTACCTGTGATTTCATACTGCTGCTTTGAAGATTGGCATGCATGCGGCCAGACGGAGTCTTCTTCACGTAATCACCAACATAATTCATAAAATAAAGATCAAACTTCAAACTGGTAAGTTCTCATTTAATCTTAATATTACATTGCATTGGATTCCTGTATCTGAGTACAAAGAACAGTACAACATAGAAACAGACCATCCAGCAAACCATGTCTGTGCCGAACAGGAAGCCAAATTAAACTAATCTCCTCTGCCTGCACGTCATCCACATCCCCATTAACTGCATTTTCATGTGCTTATCTAAATGCCTCTTAAATGCCTCTATCGTTTTGAAATCTCACTAGTAGGCTGATTCTAATTTAAATGCAAGGCTCTCGACATATTCCATACCAAAACAGTGATCTCATTGACAACAAGTTGTTTAAGAAAGAACTGCAGATGCTGCAAAAATCGAAGGTAGACAAAAATCTTGGAGAAACACAGCGGGTGAGGCAGCATCTATGGAGCGAAAGAATAGGTGATGTTTCAGACTCTAAAGAAGAGTCTTGAAACGAAACATCACCTATTCCTTTGCATAGATGCTGCCTCACCCGCTGAGTTTCTCCAGCATTTTTGTCTACCTTTCATTGGCAACAAAATCTGTTCCTGCTTTCTCACCTATTGTTATGTGTGCCTGTTCATTGGAAGCTAAGTCTTCTTCACACCAGTTCTTTGCAGAATGAATGCTTCAATTTTTTTTAAATCTTAGTGGGTCTCACGCTTTCATCCAATGTTCCCTATACTCTTGTTTCCAAAAGATTTGCTTGGTGCTGTCATTCCCAGAAAAATTGTTAGGGCTACACACTGATCTGCGTTGGGCCCGGGTGACTTGGAGGTGAGTTTAAGCTGAGCCTCCATACTCTCTGCTCATATCATCTTTTTCCAAGGTACACTTAGTCTCTCTCCCTCTCTCTCCCTCTCTCTCCCTCTCAACTTTTTGTTGTTTATTATGGGTTTTACAGACTACCATACTTATTTTTCTGTGCTGCTGTTATATCTAAGAATTTAATTGTTCTGTTTTGGGACAGATGATAATAAAACAGTCTTTGTCACTCCTTTGTCTTTGAGTCTTCAAAACATAAGACTGTCTCTGGATGTTTCCTCTGGAAGCAACAAGGGTACTATCTTGCACTTATCCAGGTCACCTGTCCAAGTGGAAGAAGCTTTATGCAGATCAATCCCAGTCACAGTAAGAGGGGGTGTTGCCGAGACACATTCTACCTTCTGTTCCAGCAGCATTCACCCACTATGGCATGGCAGGCACTCGTTTCTCCCACTACCCACCCCACTTCACCCCCTTTCATCTATATCCCTCCCTCTAGCTTTACATTTCACTCCTCTTCTTTCTTTGTCTGACACCCTTTTGTGTCCTTTTCATCTTTAGCCTTCGTCACTTATTCCGCACATTAACCAATCAACCTCCCCCCCCCCCCCCTCACTTGTATCCACCTATCACTTGCCAGGCTTTATCCCATCCCCACCTCTTTTCCACCTGACCATAATCAGACTGAAGAAGGGCCCTGACTCAAAACGGTGCCTATTCATTCCCTCCACAGTTACTGCCTGACCTGCTCAATTCCTCCAGCGCTTAGTGTTTTGCTCAAGATCCCAGTGTCTGCAGTTCCTTGTGTTGTCATCAAAACATGATGGGAGTTGCTTTCAACAATCAATTCTAACTGCTGTCATTTTGTACCGTTTCCTCCATAATAATAAGCAGAATCTTTTGTTTTTGGAAAGGAAAATTGACTTTATTCAAACTAAACTAATTAAATACATGGAGCCAACACATTTTATAGATTGCTTTGTCTTTGTTGCTTCACCAATGAACAGCCATAAATGTAAACCATGAAAAAACCAAGCCTAGTCATAAGGTCTACTCCACCATCCAATCATGGCTGATCTGAAGGCAGTGACAGAAAACAGGGATCGGTCGAAGTCAGCATGGATTTATGAAGTGGAAATCATGCTTGACTAATCTGGAATTTTTTGAGGATGTAACAAATAAAAATGGATCAGGGAGAGCCAGTGGATGTGGTCTATCTGGACTTTCAAAAAGCCTTTGACAAGATCCCACACAAGAGTTTAGTGTGCAAAATTAGAGCAAATGGTATGGGGTATTGAAATGGATAGAGAATACATTGGCTGACAGGAAGCAAAGAGTAGTAATTAACGGGTCCTTTTCAGAATGGCAGGTCGTGACTAGTGGGGTACCGCAAGGCACAGTGCTGGGACCCCAGTTATTTACAATATATATTAACGATTTGGACGAGGGAATTAGATGGAACACAAATAACACAAAGCTGTGTGGCAGTGTGAGCTGCGAGGAGGATGCTATGAGGCTGCAGGGAGACTTGGATAGGTTGGGTGAGTGGGCAGATGCATGCAGATGTAGTATAATGTGGATAAATGTGGATAAGAATTCGGAGGCTCTGGGCCGCTGAGAGTGTTCGAAGGCCTGAAACATCGGGCCCGTAGTGGCGACTGCAGAGGCCTCAATAGGCCCCGACCACGGGTGAACTGAGGAAGAGGACTGAACTTTGGTGCCTTCCCTCACAGTGGGAAATGTTGATTCTGCTGTGGGGGGAAGTTTTTGATGTTTTATGTTAAATTCTAAAGTGTTGTGTTTATCTTATTTATGTGCTGCGTGGTAACTCAAATTTCACTGCACCAATTGGTGTATGTGACAATAAATGTCCCTTGTCCTTTATCCACTTTAGTGGGAAGAACAAGAAGGCAGATTATTATCTGATTGGTGTCCGATTAGGAAAAGGGGAGGTGCAATGAGACCTGGGTGTCCTTGTACATCAGTCACTGAAAGCAAGCATGCAGGTTCCACAGGCCGTGAAGAAAGCAAATGGCATGTTGCCCTTCATAGCGAGAGGATTTGAGTATAGGAGCAAGGAGGTCCTACTGCAGTTGTACAGGGCCCTGGTGAGACTACACCTGGAGCATTCTGTGCAGTTTTGGTCTCTGAATTTGAGGAAGGGCATTCTTGCTATTGAGGGAGTGCAGCGTAGGTTCACCAGGTTAATTCCCGGGATGGCGGGGCTGACATATAATGAAAGAATGGTTCAACTGGGAATGTATTCACTGGAATTTAGAAGGATGAGAGGGTATCTTATAGAAACATATAAAATTCTTAAGGGATTGGACAGGCTAGCTGCAGAAAAATGTTCCCCATGTTTGGGGAGTCCAGAACCAGGGGTCACATTTTAAGAATAAGGATAAGGCCATTTAGGACTGAGATGGTGAAAAACATTTTTACCCAGAGAGTTGTAAATCTGTAGAATTCTCTGCCACCGAAGGCAATGGCTGGCCAATTCACTGGATGTTTTCAGAAGAGATTGATCTCTTAGGGCTAAAGAAATCAAGGGATATGGGGGAAAAAGCAGGAATGGGGTACTGATTTTGGATCAAATTGAATGGCAGTGTTGGCTCGAAGGGCCAAATGGCCAACTTCTGCACCTATTTTCTATGTTTCTATCCCTCCCAACCCTATTCTCCTGCCTTCTCCCCGTAACCTCTGACACCCATACTAATCAATAATCTATATATCTCTGCCTTAAAAATATCCACTGACTTGGCTTCCACAGCCTTCTATGGCAAAGAATTCCACAGATTCATCAGCTTCCTCCTCATCTCCTTTCTAAAAAAAGTCCTTTAATTCTGAGGCTATAACTTCTAGTCCTTGACTCTCCCACTAGTGGTAACATCCTCTCCACATTCACTCTATCCAAGCCTTTCCCTATTCTGTACATTTCAATGAGGTCCCTCCTCATTCTTCTAAACTCCAGCAAGCACAAGCCCAGTGCTGTTAAACACTACACTACCTGCCCCTCCACCTACTTTCATATCATCCGCAAACTTGGCTACAAAGCTTTCAATCCTCTCATCCAAATTATTAATATACCACGTGAAAAGTAGTGTTCCCAACACCGACCCCTGCAGAACTCCGCTAGTCACTGGCTGCCAACCAGAAAAAGCACCCTTTAATGCCATTCTTTGCCTTTTGCCAGCCAGCCAACCTGTATCAATGCTACTATCTGCCCTTTGATACCATGGACTCTCATCTTTCTTAGCAGCCTCACGTGTGTCACCTCATCAAAAGCTTTCTGAAATTCTAGGTAAACAACATCCATTAATTCTCCTTTGTATGTCCTGCTATTTACTTCTTCAAAGAATTCCAGCAGATTTGTCAGGCAAGATAAATCCTTCACAAAACCATGCTGACTTCAGCCTATTTTATCATGAACTTCTAAGTACACCATAACCTCATCCTTTATGATGGACTCTAAAATCTTTCCAACAGCCGGTCAGCCTATGGTTTCCACTGTTCTGCCTTGCTCCATTCTTGTGCAGCGGGGTAATATTGGCATTTTTCCAATCATCCGGAACCACTCCTGCCTTTAGCGATGCTTGAAATACAGTATGTGTTAAAGAAGGAACTGCAGATGCTGGAGAATCCCTCCCTCCGCAACTCCCTTGTCAATTCTTCCCTTCCCTCCCGCTCCACTCCTTCCCCGGGCACTTTCCCTTGCAACCGCAAGAGATGCTACACTTGTCCCTTCACCTCCCCCATCCACTCCTTTCAGGGACCCAAGCAGTCATTCCAAGTCCGACAGAGGTTCACCTGCACCTCCTCCAACCTCATCTACTGCATCCGTTGCTCCAGATGCCAGCTGATCTACATCGGTGAGACCAAGCGGAGGCTGGGCAATCGTTTCGCCGAACACCTCCGCTCGGTCCGCAATAACCAACCCGACCTCCCGGTGGCTCAGCACTTCAACTCCCCCTCCCACTCCGTATCCGACCTCTCGGTCCTGGGCCTCCTCCACGGCCAGAGTGATCAACACCGCAAGTTGGAGGAACAGCACCTCATATTCCGCTTGGGGAGTCTGCATCCTCTGGGCTTAAACATTGAATTTTCTCAATTCTGTTAACCCAGACTGCCTCCCCCCCACCTCTCCCTCAGCCCTCTGGCCCTGACATTCCTTCTCCATCTCCCCCCCCCCCCCCCCCCCAGTCGCACTAGCTTCTCATTTTCACACCACAAACAGCTTACAATGGCCTGCTTCCTTTATCACCAATACTTTTTTGCATATCTTTCACTCATTGTTCCTTATCTCTCCACATCACTGTTTATATCTCTCGTTTCCCTGATCCCTGACCAGTCTGAAGAAGGGTCTCGACCCGAAACGTCGCCTATCTCCTTCGCTCCTTAGATGCTGCTGCACCCGCTGAGTTTCTCCAGCTTTTTGTGTAACCCTTGAAATACAGTAGCTCTCTTAATGTCCGCATAATCTCTAAAGCCACCTCTTTCAGAAACCTAGGGTGCAGTTCATTCAGTCGAGGTGACTTATCCACCTTCAGCCCTTTCAGCTTCCCAAGCACCTTCTCTCATGTAATAATCACTCCATTAACTTCCAGCTCCTGACTCTCTTGAATTTCAGGCATGTTGCTGATGTATTTCACTGTGAAGACTAATGCAAAAAAAGTTATTCAACTCCTCTGCCATTTGTTTATTCCCCATTATCACTTCTCCTGCATAATTGTTCACCAGTCCAGCTTTCACTCTTGCCTCTTTCTTACTCTTTATATAACTGAAGAAACACTTGATATCCTCTTTTATATTATTAGCGAGCTTCGTATTTCATCTTTTTCACTGTATTGCTTTTATAGTTGCCTTCTGTTGTTCTTGGAAAGCTTCCCAATCCTCACACTAATTTTCACACTAATCTTTGCAATGTTATATGCCTTATCTTTTAGTTTTATACTGTCCTTAATTTTCCGTGTCAGCCACGGTCGCCTCATTCTCTCCCTACTATCTCTCTTCCTCTTTGGAATGAAAAGATCCTGCATCTTCCGAATTATTCAGAGAAAGACCTGCCATTGCTGTTCCACCGTCATCCCTGCTAGGGTCCCTCTGCAGTCAACTTTGGCCAGCTCCTCCCTCATGCCCCTGTAGTCCCCTTTGCTCAGCTGCAATACCGGCCATTCCAATTTCACCTTTTCCCTCTCAAATTGCAGGTTAAATCTTATCATATTCTGGTCACTACTTCCTAGTGGTTCCTTTACCTTGAGTTTCTTTATCAAATCCGGTTCATTACACAACACTAAATCCAGGATTTCCTTTTCCCTGGTAGGCTTCATTACAAGCTGCTCTAAGAATCCATCCCAGAGGCTCGCTACAAATTCCCTTTCTTGGGGTCCAGTACCAACCTGATTTTCCCAGTCTACCTGCATATTGAAATCTCCCATGCCTTTCTTACATGCCAATTGTATCTCCTGATAATACTTGTACCCTATATCCTGGCTGTTGTTTGGGGGCCTGTAAATAAATCCCATTAGGGTATTTTTACCTTTACAATTTCTCAGCTCCACCCACAATGACTCTACAGTCATGTGACATCACTGGCCATTCCAATATATTTACTTATTGAAGACATACATTTCTTTGTAACCCTGGACACAATCTCCCACACTTCTTTCAAACACCCATGCACCCAAACGTCTTGCATATTTTCATTCAGGCATCATAATTGTGGTGTTGTGATCCTAACCCGAAACGTCACCTATCCGTGTTCTGTAGAGAAGCTGCCTGACCCGTTGAGTTACTCCACCATTTTGTGTCTTTCTTTGATAATCCAGCATGGGTAGTTACTTGTTACTACTTAGATTCTAATTGGCAGCTCTGTGTCCAGCAGTAGTCTTTGCAAGTGTGTTATGTTGCTCCATGAAATCAGATTGTGGGTTGAACAATTAATCAGTGATTTAAAAATGTTTTCAAAAAATATATACCACGTTTTCTGTTCTACCTCGTTATTTTGCACATACCTTGTACCACCGTAAAGTTGTCCACGTATAGTCATCTGTGCAGGGAATATACAGAGTAGCTGGAGATTCTTTCAATGGTTGTTGAAGACAATCACGATGAAAGCACTGGTTCGGGGGCAATTGAAATACTTGTATTTGAAAAACCTCCTTTATACAAATAGCTGCATTCCTGAAATATAAATAGTGATCATAATGATGTAACAACAAAATCCTGATGAAAGGTCAAATCCTGACGAAAGCTCCCTTTGAATTTCAATGGCATCATCATCTAAACAATATGTTCCTCATTACCAATGAGCCTAGTCATAGAAATATTTTTTAAGGCAGAGATTGACAGATTTGTGATTTGTAAAGGTGTCAGGGGTTATGGGGAGAAGGCAGGAGAATGGTGTTGAGAGTAAAAGATAGATCAGCCATGATGGAATGGCAGAATAGACTTGAAGGGCCGATTGGCCTAATTCTGCTCCTAGAACATAAACTTATGAAATACCATCGAAATACTGCAAGTACAAAGCTTGGTCTGTTGCACACAGCTCACCTACAAACTTAACAATGCCTTTCCAGCATTAATAAAACACAAATCCAGAATAGTATTCACTATTTATAGTTCCACTGTCCATTTGACTAGATGAATATTGCCCCAATAGCGCTCAAGATGTTCATTATTATCCAGGGCATATCAATAAAGCTGATGAGCACCCGTTCCACAACTTTAAAATCCAATGTCAACCACTGACTTCAATATGTGCCATCTACAAGATGCTTCCATTAAATGAAGCTTTATCGACAGCACCTACCATACCCACAACCTCAATCATCTAGAAATATATATTTTTAAAGAGTTGTGTAGATCTGCAGATCCTGAATTTAGACACAAAAAGAGAGAATACAGCGGGTCAGGCAGCATACTTGGAGAAAAGGAATAGGTGGGGTTTTGGGTCGAGACCCTTCTTCAGACTCAATAGGTGATGTTTCGGGTCGAGACCATTCTTCAGTCTAGCACGTCAGATCTGTAAACATTAGATCAATGGACGTATTTCAAGAGAAAGTAGATACACTTTTGAAAGATTGTGCAAATGAAGGCAAAATGGTTCTGACAGAAGGGAATATTAAACCTGGAATAATCAGCCATGATTAGCATGATCTCATTGAATAGTGGGGCAGGCTTGGGGAGAATGGTAGTCACCTCCGGTTCCAATCTTCCTGTTTTCAGATGGGAGAGAAAAACAAAGCCAATATCACAAATGGATGATTTTCAGCAGAAATGACAATTTGTGATCTCGACAAAGAAAGTGAGTTACTTGAAATTGATCAGCATTTGATGCAGAGTCTAAAAGACTGAAACGTGCCCAAATCAGCTTATGAGGTGTTGCTACTAAAACATACATTGGACTTGGTTCTAACAGGGCAGAAGACTACAGAGAAGTCAGGATGGAAATGGAATAGAGAATTAAAAGAGTAAGCAACAGGAACATTTGAGTCACCCCTGTGGACTGAATGCAGATGCTCTGCGGAATTAGCCATCAATCCAAGTTTGGTTTTTCCGATATATCTGAGATCACAGTGGCCAAGTTGTGACCACAGTGGCCAAGACGCAAAATGCTGGAGTAACTCAGTGGATCTGGCAGCACCTCTGGAGAACTTGGATGTGACGTTTCGTGCTGGAACCCTTCTTCAAGAAGGGCTTTGAAGATGACTACAGAGAAGTCAATTGGAATCCTACCTGTGTTCTCCAAGGACGTTGCCTGACCTGCTGCGTTGCTCCAGCATTTTTGTGCCTTCTTTGGTAAACCAAAATGTGCACTTCCTTGTTTCTACATGCTGATGTAGCCTGGAAGCTGGCAAGTCTGTGGACATTTGTACAGCTCTGATGGAAATCATGACATAGATAGTCCAAAGCACTAGCAGCAAGGTGGGGAGTTAGCGCACCAGCTTATCCCCCTCCAATGCTGTACACTGGGGCTTCAGCTGCGAAAAGCAGGTATATCCCAGTAAAAGCCATGGCAATGGAGTATAATAGGAGCCCCGTTGATATTCATGATGGGAAAATGGATGCATAATACAATGGGCTAAACCTGATGTCCATTTGTTATAAAACTACTTTTGCATATATATCATGCTGAAAAATTATTTATACCATTTCCCAACATCTCCCTCCCCTTTTCCATTCTAAGGTCTTCATTTGCATTTGGAGAAGAGGAAGAACTAGGCTTCCCCTCAGCTGGAAACTGGACCATTTTGAGGCTGTGCTCTAGGAAGTCAGAAACAATATCAATCCCAGGAGCCTTTCAGTGAGGCCCGGGTGCCATTCTCCTCACAAACGTCACAGATAACACAAACATCGGTAAAGTTGCAGACTTTAGAAGTGAGGAAGGTCGTTAAAGGATAAAGCATGATATAGATTAGCTACAAATATGGATGGAGAAATGGTAGATGGAGTTTAATCCTGGCAAGTGTGAGGTGTCGCATATTAACAGATCAAAAGAGAAGGAAGAATATGTAGTTAATGTACAGAGGGATATTTGGGTATAAGTGTATAACATCTTGAAAGTAGCTACTACATAAGTAGAGGAGAATAAAGCCTATGGTATGCTTGCCTTCATCAGTAGTTGCACTGAGTAGATGTGTCAGGAAGTCATATTGCAGCTTACATTTGGAGGTTTATGTGCAGTTCTGGTCGCCCCCGTTAAAGGAAAGATATGGAGATCTGGAGCGGGTGCAGCAAATGTTTAGCACGATGTTACCTGCATTGGAGGGTATTGGCCGTAAAGAGAGATTGGACAAATGTGAATTGTTTTTTCAGGAATGTTAGAGGCAGAGGGGAGATCTGATAGAAGTTTATAAAACTATGAAAGGCACAGGCAGGTTTGACAGTTAGAACCCTATTTTCTAGAGTGTAAATGTCAAATACTAGAAGGCACAACTTTAATGTCAGATGGAATAAGTTTCTTGCAGTGAGAGCGGTACCGAGAACACATTGCCTGGGGTGGTGGTTGAAGCAAATATGATAGTGGCATTTAAAAGGTTCTTTTGGGCACATGGTTCTGTATATGGTGACAGCTGAACATCAAAACACTTTAGACTTTTAGACTTTAAACTTTAGAGATACAGTGTGGAAATAGGCCCTTCGGCACACCAAGTCCACACCAACCAGCGATCACCCTGTGTAGTAGCCCTATCCTAAAGGCTAGGGCAATTTACTTTTACAGAAGCCAATTAACCTACAACCTGTACATCTTTGGAGTGTGGAGGAAATCAGATCACCCGGAGAAAACCCCCGCAGTCACAGGGAGAACATACTAACTCCTGTAGACAGGATTGAACCCGGTGGCTGATGCTGTAAGGCAGCAACTCTACTGCTTTGCCACTGTGCCACACTCTTCAGATACATTCAGTTGTTCCCCAGTCATTTACTTGTACAACATGAGCTCTTACTAATCTAGATCCAGGCAATACTTTGTAATTTTGTAGTTTAACCTTTCAGTATGGGTTTTCCCCCCTTGCAGAATAAAGAGTTTACTCACCACAAGTAGCAACTGTAATTACCAGTGTCGCTCATCAATGCAGGCAAAAACCAAAGGTAAAGATTATTTACATGAACACGTTGTTCTTGATCAGTGCTTATCATCTCAAGATTATTCTTCAAGCATTGAAACATAACAGTTTCATTGTTTTCAGCACTCAGCACGTCAACGAAACATTCTAATTTAAATGCCTCCTGCTGAAGAATTTTGCTTTCTATTTCATTGTTCTGATCTTCGCAAGCATCTGAAAATGTAGGAAGAAAAACTTAATTTAGGAAACTAGGTATTGTATTCTGGGTGCCGGTTAAAATCTGTTCTTTATGACAGTACATTAATCAGCAAATAGATATTATTGAGATCGAGTCAACTTTGTTTCAGTAATGCACTTTCCTTTAGGTCGGAGAATCGATCCTAACAAGGATAACTCTTCAGCTCCCTAATAACACAGTTCATGAAGACCAATATGAATGAATGTCTTTAATATTTTGTTTCAGATACAGACACAAGATGTAGCCCAGAGCCTCTGGGAAGAAAGACAGAGTTGCAGCCGGTGCAAACTATTGATAGACTCGTTACCCAAGCCACGGTTGTCACAGTGAGATGCTAATAATTAATGCCAAGTAATGAACACGACTGGCAAATAAGTATGTGGAGATGTTTTTTTGGGGTGATTTCTGCTATAGTCAGGTGTTCAGGGAGTTCATGTTCTTTCCTCAAGCAAATTTATATATTAATAATCATATAACTGGGTCTGCATGTGAAATGGTGAGCAGAAAACATACATATATACCAAAGGTAGGAGCCCTTCTGTGCATGATCATCATGTCTGGGGTGCTGCCTTTGTCTGCTGAGCTGTGCAGAAGTACTTGAATGGACCTAAACCGCAGCCTGCAAGTGCAGAAGTTCATGACTGCTATTAGTCATCTCCACTGAGGGCCTGCAGTGGCGATGTTTTAATTCATGGAAGCAGATAATAGGCACCCAAAATATGAGCAACATGCTATATTCTGGCTATATTCAACATCTATATTCGAAAGATGAAAATACATTTCAGAATTACAACTCAAAGTTCAGGGAAAGAAAAGTACAGTTAACATTTCAGATCCACAATTTTCCATCACATCTTGACTGATGAAACATCATGGATCTGAAGCTTTAATCTACCAACAGCAGAATACATGACAAAATGGTGCATTCACTTGGTCAGGAATGGAGAACAGGCTCTGGTGAAGAGTGCCACATTAGTTAGGCCCCTATTGGAGCAGGAGGGCAATTACAGGACCTTGTTGGGAACTTGGGGAGTGGCGGAGTTTTATATAGGTATACAAAATGGTATCACCTTTCCATTCAGAATAGGGTGTTTTAATTGTATAAGACAATAATAAATGATGTCGTGAGTTCTTGTAGAAACATAGATAAGTGACATTTCGGGTCAGGACTCTTCTTCAGAATGACTTCACCTAGCCATGTGCTGCTCAGTTGCTACCTGACCAACTGAGTTACCCCAGCACTGGGGTCTTCTAGGAGTTCCTGTGTTTGGTTACTTTTGAGCATTTCTCACAGAGCAACATATTATTTTTTTAACATGAGTCACTATTATTTAAATCAGTTTTGGTACCTACACAAGAAGAAGCAAGAATAGATTACCAAAACATGGATTATGAGGAGCATGCTAAATAAATTGTGGAAGCTAGGGAGACAGATAAATAAATGTGAGTTTTGTGTCTTGGACCCTGAAAGTACATCCACTGTGGATTGATGACCTGGGAACGCACGGTTGCCAGAAGTGAAAGACTGTGGAAATAGCCAAGGCCTGCGAGGCTGAAGAAGGCAACAGAAGTGGTGGACAATATGAAATCATGAAAGTACAATCAGACTGAGACCCACTAAGAGCAAAAGCCCTAGAGATGACGATGACTGGAATCCAATTAAAATGCTTACAAAAAACAACTTTGGAAAGTGATAATTGTATGTGCATAGACAAATGCGAGGTTGCCAAGGGGAATATTGGAGTAGTCAACAAAATTAGAATGCTGGACACACTAGGTAGATCAGGCAGCATCGACAGAAGGTAAAATAAGTCAAATTTCAGGCGTATATATTTTTTCTCCTTCCATAGATGCTGCCTGACCTGTACAATGTTCCAGCATTCTTAGTTTCTACTTCAGATTTCTCGCATCTGCATTGTTTTGATTTTCTTTTGCTGTTTGATTAGTCAAGTCTAAAGATTAAAAAGGTATGACTGGGGATTCCTGCCACAACTGAGGTGCGATCAATGTCAGGCACACTGCCTTGTTGATTAAGCTGGTGTATTTAGAGCTTCTTCTCAAGATAACTGCTGTAACAGCTCAACTTGAGACAGCTACAGGGAACTACTAGGGAGTTTATGGTCAGTACCAAAGACAAAGGCTATAGCCATCCCAATACTAGGTTGGAGGAAATTTGTTCTAATTCGATTTAAGGTTTTCAATAGGAAACAATTAGTCCAAGATCTGGTGATGGAACGAAGCTGAGAATCACCTGCAAATTTGTGGATTGAGGTTTTTTTGTATAAAGGATTGTTTACAGGTGTTAAATAATAGAAGGTTGAGGGTAAATGGGGATGTTCCAATGTTCCAGAGGCACAGTGCATTTTTATTAATTAAGCAATTCAATTTAAACTATCCCCCAAAACAATTTACCTGGTATAGCCACAATTTGACAGATGTGTGCAGCAAGAATTATAGGCAGTAGGAATGCTATTCCACGTCTGTAAAAAAATGAAAACTTTTAGAAACTTGAAAACATCACATCTTTCTAAATTACACCATAGACATAAAAAGTAGCAGAAGATGGTAAGACTTTGGTAAAGCAATATGGATTTTATTAATGTAAAATTTCAGATTGTATAGACTAACTTTTAATATTATAATGTGATGCAATTTGTTACAGGAAAATAGTTGATCCTTAACCAAGTAGTCTGGGACTTCAGGTTCTTGTACTTCCTGCCTGATAGCAGCAATGAAAATGATAGCCTGGCCCAGATGGTGAGGATGCTTAATGATAGATGCCAGTGTCTTGAGGCAACGCATCATCTAGATGCTATTGAGGGTGGGGAGGGCTGTGCCCATGATGGACTGGGCTTCCACCATTCCGTGCGGCCTCTTGCATTCATGTGAATATAGGATTGCCATACCAGACAATAATGCAACCAGTTAGGACAATCGGGATACTTTCTACAGTGAATCTCTAGAAGTTTGTCAGAATATTTGGTGAATGCTGAATCTCTTTAATCTTGGAAAATGAACACATTGGTATTCCTGTTTGTGATTACATCTACATGTTCAGTCCTGGACAAATCATCTGAAATTTTAACAACTCACTTTGGCCACTAACTCTCTTCCGAGTGGTGGCGCCATCGAGTGTGGCAGCCTCGCCAGCACCCATCTGTCCTTTCATCCATTTTGTTATTTTTAGCCTGTCTTAAAGTTTGTTTTTGGAGGTCTTTTAGTCTTTTTATGGCAGGGATGGGGGGGATGGGGGAAACCGTTTTTCTTAGTCACTACCTGGTCGAGGATGCGTCTTTCCTCCGAGCCGCATCTTCGCCCCCTCCTCGCGGCCTACCATCTGGATTGACGCGGCCTTTCCTGCCAGAGACCGGCCAGAGTTTCAGTAGCGGCGCAGCACTGGATTTCATCGCGGAGTGAGCGATGCCTTACTGGGGTTGCCGTATTGGAGCGCTGGGACTGCCAACTTTGACACTATGGAGCTGTGGTCTGCGGAGCTTCCAGCTGCGGGCGGTGGAGCTTCCAGCCGCAGGCGGCGCTGACTTTGACATCGCAGAGCCTGGGATCCTTGCTGGGGTCGCCAGCGTTGAATCTCCACCCAGCACGGCCTGTGGACTTTGGGAGCCGCGGTCTCTGGTAGGAAGCGGCCGATTCGGAGGCTCTGGGCCGCTGAGAGTGTTCTTCCGTTCGAGGGCCTGAAACATCGGGCCGTCGTTGTGGCAACTGCGGAGGCCTCAATAGGCCCCGACCACGGGTGAACAGAGGAAGAGGACTGAACTTTGTTGCCTTCCCTCACAGTGGGGAACGTTGATTCCGCTGTGGGGGAATGTTTTTACTATTTCATGTTAAATTCTAAAGTGTGTTTATCTTATTTGTGTGCTGCTCCCTGTACGGAGAACTCGACCTTTCCTCTGTCGGGTCTCCGTTGCCATTGGGGCCTAGCACCGTGGAGCGGCCTCCAACCGGACCTGGGGCTCCAGTCGCGGAGCCTGCGGACTACTCACTGTCGTGGGGCTGGCCGAGTTAGGAACGGGAGGAGCTGTGGTGGCGCGCTGCTATGGCCCCACCCCGGAGATTCGGAGGCTCCAGCTGCAGGCCAGTGGACAGTAACACCGGGAGCTCGCAGGTCCCTGGTGGGAAACCGCTTTTCGGAGCTCCCGCGGCGGCAACTTCTCCCGCACGAGTTGTGGGGTTGAAAATGACCTGGAGCGGGGCCTTACATCGACTGGCGCAGCTTTGATGGCCGCGGGACTTGCTAGCGCATGCCAGGGGCTCTAACATCAAGACCCGGAGCGCGGCCTTGCATTGCCCGGCGCGGCCTGATTGGCCTCGGGACTTATTTACCATCGCCCGCCGGGGGCTTTGACTCTGACATCGGGAGGAGAATGGGGAGTGCAGGGGAGAGATAAGACTTTGCCTTCCGTCACAGTGAGGAGGAGATTCACTGTGATGGATGTTTGTGTAAATTGCGTTGTGTCTTGGTTCTTTTCTTGTTTGTATGACTGCAGAAACTAAATTTTGTTTGAACCTCAATGAGGTTCAAATGACAATAAACGGTATTGTATTGTATTGTAGAGGAGGTGAGCTGTATTGAGCAAGATGCTCCACAGTTTGAGGAGCATCCTCCCCTCCAAGACCTCCCATGAATCCAACTCCGCACCCACGTTGATGGATTTTGGGGAGGACATAGACGTGGTTTGTACGCATCTTCTGAATTGAAGTAAGTTTATGAAGAAGCAACCAAAGAGGTTAATGAAGATAAGGCCATAGACATTGCCCAAATGGACTTCATCAAGGCCTTTGATAACGTTCCACATGGTAGGCTGCTCTGGGAGGTTAAATTAAATGGGATCCAGGAAGATCTCTTAAACTGGATGCAGAATTGACTTCATGGAAGGAAGCAGAGGATGGTGGTGGAATTATGTTTTTTGGACTGGAGACTTGTGTCCAGTGGTGTGCATCAGTGTTCAGTGCTGGGTCCACTGTTTGTGGTTTATATCAGCAATCTGGATAAGATGGCATGATTAGTAAGCTTGCTGATGACAGGACAATGGGTGGTATCATAGATAGTGAAAATCGTTATCAAGAATTAAAGCAGGCTCTTGATCAGCTGGGTAAGTGTGTTTAAGGAATAGCTACTGGAATTTAACATAAGTGAAATTGCATTTTGCAAAGTCAAACCAGGGCAGCTCCTTCACAGTGAATGGCATGGCCCTGGGGAGTATTGTAGAGCAGCGGGATCTACATGTACAGGTACATCATTTCCTGAAAGTGGCATCACAGGTAGAAAGGATGGTCAAGAAGGCTTTTCATTAGTTCATGTAATCGGAGCAGAAGTAGGCTATTCAGCCTATTGAGTCCACTCTGCCATTCACTCATGGCTGATCTACCTTTCTCTCTCAACCCCATACTCCTGCCTTTTCCCCATAACCTTTGACACCCTTGCCAATCAAGTATTTGTCAATCTACGCCTTAAAAATTTCTAGTGACTTGGCCTCCACAGCCGTCTGTGGCAACGAATTCCACAGATTCACCACCCTGGCTAATGAAATTCCTCCTCATCGTTCTAAAGCTACTTCCTTTTATTCTGAGGCTATGCCCTCTTGTCCTAAACTCTCTCACTGATGTAAACATCCTCTCCACATCCATTCTATTCAGGCCTTTCACTACTTGCCAAGGTTCAATGGGGACCCCTCACTATTCTAAACTCCAACGAGTACAGGCCCAGGCTCATCATATATTAACCCAGTCATCCCTGGGATCTTCCTCTAAAACCTCTTCTGGATCCTCCTCAACACCAGCACATCCTTCCTCAGATATAGGGCCAAAAACTGCTCACAAAATAAGCATAACTACTTATTCCTTCTACCAAAATGCATGACTGCACACTTTGCTATGCTGTATTTCATCTGCCATTTATTTGCCCACTCTCCCAGCCTGTCCAAGTCCTTCTGCAGAGTTACCACTTTCTCTACACCACCTGCGGATGATCTTCATGCCATCCGCAAACATGGCCACAAAGTCTTTAATTCCCCCATCCAAATTATTGAGAGACACAACGTGAAAAGTAACGGCCCCAGCACCGACTCCTGCGGAACATTGTTAATCACCTGCAGCCAACCAGAAAAAGCTCCCTTTATTGCCTCTCTTTGTCTTCTGCCATCCAGCCAAGCTGCTATCCATGCTAGTATCTTCCCTCTGATACTCGGGGTTCTCATCTTCTTTAGCAGACTGCGGCATCCTATCAAAGGCTTTCTGAAAAACCAGGTAAACAACTTCTACTGACTCTCCTTTGTCTATCTTGCTATTACATCCTCACGGAATTCCAATAGGTTTGTCAGGCAGGGTCAGCTCATCACAAAACCATGCTGACATTGACCTAATATATCATGTGCTTCTAAACACTTGGAAACACCCTTTAATATTCCATATTAATGTCCTTTGAAGTAACCAAGGCTCTCAAAGCCATTTGTTTCTATTCAAACCACTGGGAACAGACCCGTTTCACAATATTTGACCTGAAATGGGAGCCTTCAGTAAGTCTGCAATTTAAACAAATGGCATTTACTCGAGTTCCCGTCCCATGCTCTGGTACTGAAACACAACTATTACTCGTTCATTCCCAGGATTGCAGAAACTGGCGTCAATTACATGGAGTAATGTTAGCAAATGCTGAGTCTTTCGCTGAAATTTTCCTGCAAAAATCATGTAAATATTTTTGGACTGCTATCTATTTAATGTTCATTTGTGAAGGGCCTGTCCCACTGTAATTCAAGAGCTCTCTCGAGTTAAAAAAAAAAATCAAACTCGTGGTAAGCACGTAGAATGTATGTAGCGGGTACGTCGGAGCTCGCGACGTCTCTTAGCGGCTCATAACGCTAACGGCAGGTACTCGGGAAATGCGATAAGCTCGTGAAGTCTCGTGAAGATTTTTCAACATGTTGAAAAATGTCCACGTGACCACCGAGTACCTAAGAGCGACTATTACCGTAATTTTCCGACTTTGAATCAGGGGAAGCTCGGGTGAACTCTTGAATTAGCTCGTACAGTGGGACAGGCCCTTATGTTTACTGTCATTTCTCACCCTTCTCTCCCATTTTTCTCTAAGGATTATGGATGAAAACAATGATTTCCCTCGCGTTTGGTTGCATAAAGGCTTTTGTTACTCGTGTTGTCTGTTCTCTCAATTTAATTTATATTACAGCTTTTACAAACAGATCATCTCACACATGAAGAATGTAAATTGTCAGTCATTTCAACGTCTTCCTAAATAAAACATGTCATCCAAATAAAAAACAAATTGCGCCAATTCTTATGTATGTTATTATCTTTTGATTAAAGTAAGATAGTGATGATTTTACTTCGGAGTCACTTGACTGACTACGTGAAGAAGGCCGTCTGTCATCATGCGCGTCATTACGTCTGAAGCATGCACCAACGACGGACTGGCAGGCGCGATTTTGTCTCTCCAGCGGTAAGTTTTACAAACCGAGGTAAGTGTTTTAAATTAGTTACTTACGGTCGTTGTTTGGTGGGTTTCGGTTGTTAGTTTTTCTATCAACAGAATGAACCTACCATGTTGAAGGTGCGGAGACGGTCTGCGAAGCCGGCTACAGATGACCGCGGTGCTGCGGGTAGCGGACAGCTGTCTGAGTCACCTTCAAGGCCGCCGGTGTTGGAACCAGCGGTAGCAGACTTGGTGCTACAGGAAAGCACCGTGACAGCCACGCCGGGGCACAAAGCCACCCATAAGTCTGCCAGACCCGTAGACTCTGATGAGTCCGGGCCGGAGGAATCACCTCCCACACTGGGAAGTGTCTGCGGGCGCCTCTCCCAGATGGAGCACCTGTTGGCGAGGTGCCTCCAGACTGATCTGCTCCAGAGGAGAGAGCAGTATCACGCCGAGTCTCCACAGGAGCCCTAGCTAGCAGCACCTTATACAGGGCTGCGAAGTGTCTCCCTATCCATAGAAGGGAGGACACAGAGTCAGCAGTATCCTGACTCAGAGCAGGGAGGCACATCAGGGGAACGCCCTGGGGACCTAGGGGCTACAGTGCCTTTATTGGCGTCCAGGTTCGCCATACCTACCCAAATCGGAGAGGCCTTGGATGAAAAGCTGGCCACCACCATAAACTACCTGGCCTTGCAGCAGATAAAGGACCAGGTAATGGAGGAGACCACCGGCCGCTACAGTACACCTGCTAACTGTGCCTCCCTCAGTGTGCCGGCCATCAACCTCGCCATCTGGGGCCATATTGGGCCAGGGGTAAGAGCCCAGGAGGGAAATCTCCAGAAAATTCTAAAAATACTGGCCTCGGCGGTAACGGCTTTTGCCAGGTCTATCGATGGCGGGCCACTAACGGAGACACAACAGGACGCAGTGGGGCTCCTCTGCAATGCCCTGTTTGAGATAAACTGTCTGCGCAAGAGTGCTATACGCCCGGCACTAAACCCGAAATGTGCGGTGCTGTGTAAAGCCAGCAATGTACAGCCGGCGAACTATTTGGGGCAGACCTGCCGAAGCAGGTACGAGAGCTGGATGACGAGGCCAAGACTCTCCGCCTCATGAGCCGAGCCTCAAGTCCACCCAGGGGCTCATCGCTACGAGGCCACCCTTATGTCACCTTCCACAACAGGTGCAGCCAGCCTAGGGGCTCATGGACAGGAGGCAGAGTCCAGCAGTCCCAAGGAGGGAGGCAGGAGGCCAGGACCACACAAGCTGTAACACCTAAGGTAGGACTTTCTAGTCCCTTGTGGGACAATTCACACACCTCTAACTTACAAGTTGGGGGGAGGCTAAAACATTTTTTTAATGAATGGATTTGGATTACAGCAGACCCGTTCATACTGCACAGTGTAGAAGGGTTTAAAATTGAGTTCCTTCCTGGCTCGTCACCACCCACTCAAACTGTACCAAATTGCACATATCTGTTCCCACAACAGGAAAGATTTGAGATACAGGCTGAAATTCAGGCTTTACGAGCAAAAGGGGGTGATTCAAAGGTCTCGCCAAGAATCACCAATTTATATCGAATATATTTCCAAAGCAAAAGAAAGATGGAGGGAGTCATATTATCCTACACTTGACGGAACTCAATACCCATGTGCAGTATAAACATTTTTAAATGGCCAACTTTGGTACAACTATCCAGCTGGTTTCCAAAGGATGTTATATGGCTTGCATTGATCTAAAAGATGCTTATTACTCCGTACCCATACACAGGGAACACAGGAGATATTTGAAATTTAACTGGATGGGGCAGATGTGGCTATTCAAGGCATTGCCAAATGGGCTGACTTCAGCACCCAGGCTTTTTACAAAATTACTAAAACCAGTTCTGAGACTGCTACGAGCTCAGAACCACATTGTGATGGCTTATTTGGATGACATTCTAATAATTGGCAACACAAAGGAATCAGCAATAGCATCTGTTTCAGCTACCAAACTCATGTTTGAGAGGTTGGGATTTGTAATCCATCCAGTTAAGTCGAAATTGAATCCAATCAGGGTAATTGATTACCTAGGGTTTACAATCAACTCAATTCAAATGTCAGTGACTCTGCCAGCTGGCAAGCAAAGCTGACTTGAAGGAAGCCTGCAATAAGCTAATTGCTAACCAGCAGCCAACAATCAGCCAAGTAGCAAGCATAATTGGCAAGCTTGTGGCAGCCTTTCCAGGTGTACGCTTCGGACCTTTGCACTACCACAATTTACAAAGAGCAAAGGAATGGGCCCTCAAAGCTCACGCAGGCAAATTCGGGGAACATATGCACTTACCACCAGACGCTATTGTGGAGTTACACTGGTGGGCTACCAATATACATCACTGTTAAAAAGATTATTCAAATTGACACACCATCGGTATAATACTACAAACCGATGCGAGTGGCCTGGGCTGGGGGGCAACAGACACCAGCTCCAGCTGCGGGGGCAGATGGAATGTGCAGGAATCATCAATACTACAACAATATGGCAAAAACTACTTAGAATTGTTGGGAGTGCTCTATGGCTTAAAGGCTTATTGCAGCAATATGCATCATGTGCATGTACAACTTCAGATTGACAACACCATGGCAGTGGCGTATGTCAATCACATAGGTGGAATAAAATCTGAGTCATGTGATAAATTGGCAAACCTCCTTTGGCATTGGTGTATTGCAAGGAACATTTGGGTCACGGCTATCTACCTGCCAGGTAGATATAATATGGTAGCGGACACTAGATCACGGAAATTCAATGATAACACAAATGGATGTTGAATCATGTAGTGTTTACTGACATTGTTGGCCATATGGCACGCCAGATATTGATTTGTTTGCCTCCAGGTTGAATCACCAGTTACCCAAATATGTCTCATGGGAGCCAGACCCAGGGGCAGTAGCAGTCAACGCTTTCACACTGCATTGGGGAGGAATGTTCTTGTATGTTTTCCCTCCCTTTTCCCTCATCAGCCGATGCTTGGTCAAAATAAAGCAAGACAATGCCACAGGCATTTTGGTAGTGCCAGATTGGCCTACGCAATCTTGGTTCCCACTTGTCCTGGGAATCATGACACAGCCTTTGATGGCTGTCCGCAACAGCAGGGAGCTGCTGGTAAACCCGGTAACGGGGGGCCATCATCCGCTACATGACCGAATCAATTTGTTGGTTTGCAGATTCTAAGGACACCTTTCCTGGGACTCGAACTGGCTGATCGAACGGTGGATGTAATAACAGCGGCCTGGAGGGACAGCACACAAAAGCAGTATGTTTCCCACATCAAAAAGTGGGAGACATAATGCCGGGCATCCAACATCACATATGACATTGTGGGCATCAGGGACATATTAGAATTCCTATCTACCTTATATCATGACAGAAATTAGGCTACAGTGCCATCAACAGTGCCAGGAGTGCACTGTCCTCATACATAGTACTGGGAACGTGGGCTCTACCAGTGGGAAAGCATCCCCTTATTACCAGATTCATGACGGGCATATATAACACTGCACCCCCCCAGGCCACGATATACCAACACATGGGATGTAAGCATGGTGCTAACACTACTCCGTCAGTGGGGCCCAGCCACCACATTATCCTTACACAAGCTCACCCTCAAGGTGGTCATGCTAATGGTGCTCATTACGGCGCAACGAGTCCAGACGCTGCACAAACTGCGACTCGACAACATGCACAACACTGCCAACACCATAACTTTTGTCATTTATGATTTAGTAAAACAGAGCAGGGCCGGGTTGCCAGGGCCCAGGCTTGAGTTCTTGGCATACCCAGAGGATCCTCGATTATGTGTGGTAGATCACTTGCACCAGTATATTACAGTCACCAGGAGCCTCAGAGGCACAGAGTTAGCTGTCCTAATCAGCCACAAAATGCCACACCATAGGGTGTCAACACAAACCATTTCCAGATGGCTAAAAGAGGCACTGGCACTTGCAGGAGTAGATACTGACATTTACAAATCTCACTCCACCAGGGCTGCATCAATGTTGGCAGCAAGGGCTATGGACGTGCCCCTCGACAGCATCCTTGCACGTATCATTTTGAATTCTGTTTATAGTTTTCCCACAGGTTGAGCAGGGTCACTATTGTTTTTGTTTTGCATTAAAGCATCAGTTTTGTTACCTAACTATGTTATGTCTGAATACTTTAACATTTTTTCTCACTCACCCATGGTCAATCCATTCAGTGTGTGATGCCTGGATTCGAACCGGCGTGAAATCACAGAGCTTTGAAATCTTCACGTAGTCACTCACATGACTCTGAAGTAAAATAGTAAGATTAAACGAGAACTTACCAGTTTTTGATCTTGATTTTATGAGGAGTTACAATGAGCGATTACGTGCCCACCGCTCCCAACCCTCATATTATCAGGTCATCTGGTAGTTCTAGTTTCTCCAAATCTTACTATCTTTAGGTGACCTTCTTTTTATCTGTGATTCCACACCGCTGCTTTGAAGATTGACGCGCATGACGACTGACAGCCTTCTTCATGTAATCACTCATCGTTTCTCACTGCGCTCTCTCAAAAACTTCTGCACTGCAGATTACAATCCTATAATCATACAATCTTGAACCTAGAACCTTTTTGCATAGAAGTGAATCTGCAACCAAGTGAGCCAAAGCTACACCCTGTGCTTCACAGAGTCTGCGATAGATAGAGTCTATCTAAAGCAGAAACAACATCCAGGATTGAAGAGGGGACAGCTTATGAAAGATCAGGTTTCCTTTCTTTTGTCTTGGCCTTGTCTGATCTGCATTTGCCACTTTACTGGATTTTTGCATAATCCACAGTGTAATTATTATAATAATACTGATAAATAATTGCTAACATTTGCTATCGACGTTCTCTAATCTCTATTATGGATGAGGTAGGTGGTTGGGAGATAAAGATGTCACTTCCTGAATAATAAGAGAAATGATTCAGTTATTTGTTTCCTGCTGGCACTTATTACCTTAAGACTTCTCATGGCAAAGGCAGGATCACTATATCTAAACTGGAGATCAAATTTTCCTAAACAGGTATGATGGAGGATTTGACAAAGAGAGTGACTACTGATTTCTATTGGTAACTTGGCAAGGTTGACAAAATTCAGCCAAGTTTTTGCCAAATGAACCACGTTTGCCAAATGAACCACTCCGCTGGGTATGGATAAACATTCTCGTTGTCCAAGCACGACGTGAGGAGGGCTCTGACACGTGTGAACATGAGGAAAGCTGGAGGTCCAGATGGCATATCTGGGCGAGTACTTAAGTCTTGTGCTACTCAGCTAGCTCCGGTGCTCACTACAATATTCAACCTCTCCCTGGCCAAGTCCGTGGTCCCTGCCCGCTTCAAAAGATCCATCATTGTAGCTGTACCAAAAAATGCCTCTCTAGCTTGTCTGAATGACTACCGACCGGTGGCCCTCACCTTGATAGTCATGAAATGCTTCGATAGGCTGATCAAGAACCACATCTGCACCTTCTTCCCTCACAACAAGGACCCGCTACAGTTCGCATACCGTCCAAACAGATCCACGGACGATGCGGTCTCCCAGGTTCTGCACACCGCTCTCTCTCACCTTGACGGCCAGAAGGGGGGCTATGTGAAGATGCTGTTCATTGACTACAGTTCAACCTACAACACGATAGTCCCCACCAGACTTGCTGAGAAGCTGCTGGAAATGGGATTTAACACTCCCCTGTGTGCCTGGGTCCTGGACTTTCTCACCGCCAGGCCCCAGGTAGTCAAGATGGGAGGAAATACATCAAAGTCCCTCACCCTGAGCACAGGATCCCCCCAGTGTTGTGCCCTCAGCCCCCTACTGTACTCCCTGTACACACATGACTGTGTGGCTAGGTTCAGCTCCAACTCTATAATCAAGTTTGCTGATGACACTGTGGTGATGGGCCTGATCACCGAAAATAATGAGAAGGCCTACCGGGAAGAGGTGGCTGATCTGCACTCTGGTGTCAGGACAACAACCTCCTCTTAAATGTCAAAAAAGCTAAGGAGCTGATCGTGGACTTTGGGAGGGCACAACATCCGAGGATGTACACACCACTGAAGATAAATGGGGATACTGTGGATAGGGTGAGCTGCTTTCAATACCTGGGAGTCCACATCTCAGAGGATCTGACATGGACATCATACACTGCCGCACTGCTGAGTAAGGCAAGGCAGCGCCTTTACCGCCTCAGGCAGCTGAGGAAATTCAGAGTCTCTCTGAGGATCCTCCAGTGCTTCTACTCAGCGGCTGTCGAAAGCATCTTGTCCGGAAACATCACAATCTGGTTTGGGAACTGCTCTGCCCAGGACAAGAGAGTAGAGTGTTCGGTGAATGCACTATGGGAACTACACTCGCCCCCCTGCATGAACGATACATCAGAAGGTGCAGATCCAGATCCAGCAACATTATGGGGGACCCCTTCCACCCCAGCAATGGACGGTTCCAGCTGCTACAGTCAGGCAAACGCCTCCGCTGTCATGCTGTGACAACAGAGAGGATGAGACAGAGTTTCTTCCCAGAGGCCATTAGGACTGAAAACTCTTATCTCACCAGGGACTAACTTACTGTACCAAACTACTGTTGTGTTGTGTCTTTTTTAAATTGCTGTTTTATTTTCACCAATATGTAATTACTGATTCTGTTCTATTCTGTTTTGTAGTTTTTTGCACAATCCGCAAGCATTGCCACGTTTCATTTCCCGTATGCGTATGTGACAAATAAACTTGACTTGACTTTGTTATCATGACTGCACAAAAAAGATGACAAACATTCCAATATGTTTACCCTCACCTTTTCGGTTGAATGTGGTTGCCTTATTTGATGAGGAGAACTCTTAACTCTCAGAAGTATTTGCTGATCCTATATGATCATGGAACATAGACCACAGAGCAGTACAGCATAGGAATGAGCCCTTCAGCCCACATTGTTTGCACTGAACATGATGCCATGTTAAACTGATCTCACCTGCCTGTACATGATCCATATTCCTCAATTTGTTGCACTTACATGTGCCTATCTAAAAGTCTCTTAAATGCTACTATCATATCTGCTACTATCATATCTGCCACTGCCATCCCTGGCAATGCATTCAAGCCCCCCACCACACGCTGCATAAAAAACTTGCACTGCTCATCTCCATTAAGCTTTGCCCCTCTCACCTTACAGCTATGCCCTCTAGTGTTGGACATTTCCACCCTGGGGAAAAAGCTTCCGACTGTTTACCCTATCTATGCCTATCATCATTTTATATTCTTCTGTCAAATCTCCCTTCATTTACCTTTTCCCCACAACCTTTGATGCCCTTATTAATCAATCTCTTCTTTAAAAATACTCAATGTCTTGGCCTCCACTGCCATCTGTGACCATGATGTTCAGTCTGAAGAAGGGTCTCGACCCAAAACGTTGCCTATTTCCTTCGCTCCATAGATGCTGCCTCACCCGCTGAGTTTCTCCAGCACTTTTGTCTACAGTGGAATGGATTGGGAATGTGCAAAGATTTGGGGGGGGGGGAATTCTATATTAATCACAAAATAAGCATAACTGCTTATTCCTTCTACCAAAATGCATGACTGCACATTTTGCTATGCTGTATTTCAAGTGCCATTTCTTTGCCCACGCTCCCAGCCTGTCCAGGGCAGAGTCTCCGCTTTTTCTACACCACCTGCGGATGATCTTCATGCCATCCGCAAACATGGCCACAAAGTCTTTAATTCTCCCATCCAAATTATTGAGAGACACAACATGAAAAGTAACGGCCCCAGCACCGACTCCTGCGGAATATTGTTAATCACCTGCAGCCAACCAGAAAAAGCTCCCTTTATTGCCTCTCTTTGTCTTCTGCCATCCAGCCAAGCTGCTATCCATGCTAGTATCTTCCCTCTGATACTCGGGGTTCTCAACTTCTTTAGCAGACTGCGGCATCCTATCAAAGGCTTTCTGAAAAACCAGGTAAACAACTTCTACTGACTCTCATTTGTCTATCTTGCTATTACATCCTCACGGAATTCCAATAGGTTTGTCAGGCAGGATCAGCTCATCACAAAGCCATGCTGACATTGGCTAATTTTATCATGTGCTTCTAAATACTTGGAAACATCCTTTAATATTCTATATTAATGACTTTTGAACTAACCAAGGCTCTCATAACCATTTATTTCTATTCAAACCACTGGGAACAGATCAGTTTCACAATATTTGACCCGAAATGGGAGCCTTCAGTAAGTCTGCAATTTAAACAAATGGCATTTACTCGAGTTCCCGTCCCATGCTCTGGTACTGAAACACAACTATTACTCGTTCATTCCCAGGGCAATTGCAGAAACTGGTGTCAATTACATGGGACTAATGTCAGCAAATGCTGAGTGTTTTGCTGAAAAATGTCCTGCAAAAATCATGTTAATTTTTTGGACTGCTATCGTTTTAATGCTCATTTGTAAGTTTACTGTCATTTCTCACCCTGCTCTCCCATTTTTCTCTAACACAGTTTCAAAGATTACGGATGAAAACAATGATTTCCCTCACGTTTGGTTCCATAAAGGCTTTTGTTACTCTTGCTGTCTGTTCTCTCTGTTTAATTTATATTATAGCTTTTACAAACAGATCATCTCACACATGAAGAATGTAAAATGTCAGTCATTTCAACATCGTCCTAAATAAAACATGACATCCAAATAAAAAACAAATTGCGCCAATTTTTATGTATGTTATTATCTTTTGTTTAAAGTAAGATAATGATGATTATGTACTTTACCTTCGCTTGACCAGCATGTTGCAATAGGGTGGCATCCTTACACTGGATCCTCCTTGGATTTTGTTTTTCATCAGTAACAAACAGTCGTCAAGCACCTACAACTTTACAGATACAGTAAATATACAGGAAATGAGGCAGTGCTGTGCTAATGATACTGTTCTTAGTTGAGAGGTGAATATTGGCCAGGACACTGTGGATCAATCAGCTGGCCTTCTTCTGAAATAAAGTGGAGGGGTTTTATACTTGCAGATAGGGGCTTTGATCCAGCTTCTTATCTGGCAACAAGCTCGATGGCAATGAGGCACTGTTTCTCACTGCGCTCTCTCAAAAACGTCTGCGCTGCAGATTACAATCCTATAATCATACAATCTTGAACCTAGAACCTTTTTGCATAGAAGTGGATCTGCAACCAAGTGAGCCAAAGCTACACCCTGTGCTTCACAGTGCCTGAGATGGATTGAGTCTACCTATGCAGTCAGAAACAGGCGAGTTGATCATGGGGAACAAGGATATGGCGGACCAATTGAATAACTACTTTGGTTCCGTCTTCACTAAGGAAGACATAAATAATCTGCCGGAAATAGCAGGGGACCGCGGGTCAAAGGAGGAATTGAGTGAAATCCAGGTTAGTCGGGAAGTGGTGTTGGGTAAATTGAATGGATTAAAGGCCGATAAATCCCCAGGGCCAGATAGGCTGCATCCCAGAGTAAAGGAAGTAGCTCCGGAAATAGTGGATGCATTAGTGATAATCTTTCAAAACTCTTTAGATTCTGGAGTAGTTCCTGAGGATTGGCGGGTAGCAAACGTAACCCCTCTTTTTAAGAAGGGAAGGAGAGAGAAAATGGGGAATTACAGACCAGTTAGTCTAACATCGGTAGTGGGGAAACTGCTAGAGTCAGTTATTAAAGATGGGGTAGCAGCACATTTGGAAAGTGGTGAAATCATTAGACAAATTCAGCATGGATTTATGAAAGGTAAATCATGTCTGACGAATCTTGTGGAATTTTTCGAGGATGTAACTAGTAGCGTGGATAGGGGAGAACCAGTGGATGTGGTGTATCTGGACTTCCAGAAGGCTTTCGACAAGGTCCCACATAAGAGATTAGTATACAAACTTAAAGCATATGGCATTGGGGGGGTTCAGTATTGATGTGGATAGAGAACTGGCTGGCAAACAGGAAGCAAAGAGTAGGAGTAAACGGGTCCTTTTCACAATGACAGGCAGTGACTAGTGGGGTACCGCAAGGCTCAGTGGGGTACCGCAAGGCTCAGTGCCCAGCTATTTACAATATACATTAATGATCTGGATGAGGGAATTGAAGGCAATATCTCCAAGTTTGCGGATGACACTAAGCTGGGGGGCAGTGTTAGCTGTGAGGAGGATGCTAGGAGACTGCAAGGTGACTTGGATAGGCTGGGTGAGAGGGCAAATGTTTGGCAGATGCAGTATAATGTGGATAAATGTGAGGTTATCCACTTTGGTGGCAAAAATAGGAAAGCAGACTATTATCTAAATGGTGGCCGATTAGGAAAAGGGGAGATGCAGCGCGACCTGGGTGTCATGGTACACCAGTCATTGAAAGTAGGCATGCAGGTGCAGCAGGCAGTGAAGAAAGCGAATGGTATGCTAGGTTTTATAGCAAAAGGATTTGAGTATATGAGCAGGGAGGTTCTACTTCAGTTGTACAGGGTCTTGGTGAGACCACATCTGGAGTATTGCATACAGTTTTGGTCTCCAAATCTGAGAAGGACATTATTGCCATAGAGGGAGTGCAGAGAAGGTTCACCAGGCTGATTCCTGAGATGTCAGGACTGTCTTATGAAGAAAGACTGGATAGACTCAGTTTATACTCTCTAGAATTTAGGAGATTGAGAGGGGATCTTATAGAAACTTACAAAATTCTTAAGGGGTTGGACAGGCTAGATGCAGGAAGATTGTTCCCGATGTTGGGGAGGTCCAGGACAAGGGGTCACAGCTTAAGGATAAGGGGGAAATCCTTTAGGACCGAGATGAGAAGGACTTTTTTCACACACAGAGTGGTGGGTCTCTGGAACTCTCTGCCACAGAGGGTAGTTGAGGCCAGTTCATTGGCTATATTTAAGAGGGAGTTAGATGTGGCCCTTGTGGCTAAGGGGATCAGAGGGTATGGAGAGAAGGCAGGTACAGGATAGTGAGTTGGATGATCAGCCATGATCATATTGAATGGCGGTGCAGGCTCGAAGGGCCGAATGGCCTACTCCTGCACCTAATTTCTATGTTTCTATGTAAAGCAGAAACAACATCCAGGATAGAAGAGGGGACAGCTTATGAAAGATCAGGCTTCCTTTCTTTTGTCTTGGCCTTGTCTGATCTGCATTTGCCACTTTACTGGATTTTTGCATAATCCACAGTGTAATTATTATAATAATACTGATAAATGATTGCTAACATTTGGTATCGATGCTCTCTAATCTCTATTGCGGATGACGTAGGTGGTTGGGAGATAAAGATGTCACTTCCTGAATAATAAGAAAAATGATTCAGTTATTTTTTCCTGCTGGCACTTATTACCTTAAGACTTCTGAGGAGTACAGAGAAGGTTCACCAGACTGATTCCTGGGATGTCAGGACTTTCATATGAGGAAAGACTGGATAGACTCAGCTTGTACTCGCTAGAATTTAGAAGATTGAGGGGGGATCTTATAAAAACTTACAAACTTCTTAAGGGGTTGGACAGGCTAGATGCAGGAAGATTGTTCCCGATGTTGGGGAAATCCAGAACAAGGGGTCACAGTTTAAGGATAAGGGGGAATTCCTTTAGGACCGAGATGAGGAGAACATTTTTCACACAGAGAGTGGTGAGTCTCTGGAATTCTCTGCGACAGAAGGTAGTTGAGATGAGTTCATTGGCTATATTTAAGAGGGAGTTAGATGTGGCCCTTGTGGCTAAAGGGATCAGGGGGTATGGAGAGAAGGCAGGTACAGGATACTGAGTTGAAATTATCAGCCATGATCATATTGAATGGCGGTGCAGGCTCGAAGGGCCGAATGGCCTACTCCTGCACCTATTTTCTATGTTTCTATGTTTCTCAAGGCAAAGGCAGGATCACTGCATCTAAACTGGAGATCAAATTTTCCTATACAAGTACAATGGAGGATTTGACAGAGGGAGTAACTACTGATTTCTATTGGTAATGGGGCTGTCCCACTGTACGAGCTAATTCAAGAATTCTCCCAAGTTTCCCCTGATTCGAACTCGGAGAATTACGGTAATAGCCGCTCGTAGGTACTCAGGGCTCTCGTGGACATTTTTCAACATGTTGAAAAATCTTCGCTAGTCTTCACATGCTTACCGTGTTTCCCGAGTACCTGCCGTTAGCGTTACAAGTCGCTAAGAGAGGTCCCCGAGCTCCAACGGACCCGCTACGTACATTCTACGTGCTTACCATGTGTTTGATGGTTTTTTAAACTCGGGAGAGCTCTTGGGTAAACTCGTATAGTGGGACAGGCCCTTTCTTTGTCAAGGTTGACAAAATTCTGCCAAGTTTTTGCCAATTGAACCACTTTGTTATCATGACTGCACAAAAAAAGATGACAAACATTCCAATATGTTTTCCCTCACCTCTTCGGTTGAATGTGGTTGCCTTATTTGATGAGGAGAACTCTTAACTCTCAGAAGTATTTGCTGATCCTATATGATCATGGAACATAGACCACAGAGCAGTACAGCATAGGAATGAGCCCTTCAGCCCCCATTGTTTGCACTGAACATGATGCCATGTTAAACTGATCTCACCTGCCTGTACATGATCCATATTCCTCAATTTGTTGCACTTACATGTGCCTATCTAAAAGTCTCTTAAATGCTACTATCATATCTGCTACTATCATATCTGCCACTGCCATCCCTGGCAATGCATTCGAGCCCCCCACCACACGCTGCGTAAAAAACTTGCACTGCTCATCTCCATTAAGCTTTTCCCCTCTCGCCTTACAGAGATGCACTCTAGTGTTGGACATTTCCACCCTGGGGAAAAAGCTTCCGACTGTTTACCCTATCTATGCCTATCATCATTTTATATTCTTCTGTCAAATCTCCCTTCATTCACCTTTTCCCCATAACCTTTGATGCCCTTATTAATCAATCTCTTCTTTAAAAATACTCATTGTCTTGGCCTCCACTGCCAGCTGTGGCAATGATGTTGTCTGAAGAAGGATCTCGAACCGAAACCCGTTGCCTATTTCCTTCGCTCCATAGATGCTGCCTCACCCACTGTGTTTCTCCAACATTTTTGTCTACAGTGGAAAGGATTGGGAATGTGCAAAGATTGTGGGAGGGGGAGTCCGTCTACCCCATGTCAGGAAGGGAAGGAGACATGCGGGTTTGTAGGTTAATTGGCCTCTGAAAAATTGCTCTTCATGTGTAAGGAGTAGTTGAGTAAGTGGGACAACATGGAACTAGTGTGAACGGGTGATCGATTGTCAGCATTGGCTCGGTTGGGTGAAGGGCCTGTTTCCATGCTGTATCTCTAAATTAAGGTATAGGCATTCCTCACATCTTGGAGGTAAGAAATCTGCTCCCAAGTGACAACCAGCAAAGCACTGTTTGGTGCATTCTGAAATTTCACAGAGGTGCTGAGAAGCTTAACTAAAGGGTCTCCAACCCAGAGTTTGCTCTTTTAGCTAGTTAGACAACCCATCACCTGTGAGAGGCTCAGGTCACCATGCACCGTGGGGTGCACTACCCACTCACTGGAAATGGGCCTTTGTTTCTGCTAAGCCACAGCACAATTGTTTTAATTACAATTTTTAATTTCTTACATCATCATGTTTTTCTTAATATTGGGAAAGTAATTTACACAAGCTAAAAATCACACTTTAATGTTCCTTTAAATTATACCCGAAATGGATCTGCAGATGACAGATATTTAGCACTGGTAAACAGGATGATGTTCAGGTAGTGGTTTTAGATATTAAATCAAAATGCAGGTCAGGCAACATCTCTGGAGAAAAGGAATAGGTGATGTTTCAGGTTGAGACCCTTCATCAGACTGACCCACTGAGTTACTCCAGCATTTTGTGTGTCTTCGGTGTAAACTAGCATCTGCAGTTCCTTCCTAGACAAGCTGGAAATTGAAATCCATTTCCCCATCACAGATGCTGCCTGGCCCACTGAGTTCTTCCAGCAATTTGAAATTTACAGAATTATTCTCTTGCAGTATTGTGATGTACTGAACCATTAATAACATTGTAGCGGGGTTAAATAAATGTTATTCTTCCCCCTTGAGCAGTTTTAGTCTTTACTTGCATTATTCTATGTGTAAAAGATGATTTGTTTGCCAGAGAAACTACTACCCCGGCAAAGATTTTTTTAATGTAGTGAGCAGTTAAGGGCACTCTCTCACTTGGACGACATTTTCTACGACAGCCTGAAAAGAGCTTGTCGCGGCGTGACGCATGTAGTGACACGCGGTGTCTCCCTGCCGCCTCAGGATTTTGGAATGTTCAAAATCTTCAGGTGACATCGTGTGCCCTGTCACACGCTGACGTATGCTGTCCTGCGGGTGACACCCGGTCAGGGTTAGGACTAGGGACCATAGATGGGGGGTGGAAGGGAGAGGGGAGTTCAGTCTACACTCACTGAATCCATTCCTGTGAAAGGTTAGAGATGGCAATTGGATCTGGAAGCGGACCAAAACATCTGTAAATAAAACTGAACGACTCAGACATCTTTTCATTTGCAAAATTGATTTTATTGTATTAATTTAATATATGAATGTTTTAAATCCATGCATTGAAGGAAGAATATTTTGCAGCCCATCTGCGGTCCCCAACCCTAACCCTAACCGGGTGTCACCCGCAGGACAGCATACGTCAGCGTGTATGTCGTACAACTCGATGGTTTTAGGGTGACTATCGATTCATAGCTATTAATTTTCATTCCTGGTCCATATCGAACTTCTCAAAATGTAAACGCTTCAAGTTACGCTTCTTATGTGGTGGTAAGGGGGGGCGGGGGGGGGGAATGCTAGGATGAAATGCCATATATTTGCATTTATGCTGCTGATAAATTTTGGTCGAAAGTTGTATTTTATTTCAATGTGGGAATTGGAGGATAGGGACAGAGACGCCCCACAGAGATTTTGATAGGAAGGAAACGTTACAGCAGCTGAGTAAAAGATTAGTCAAATGGTAGGTTCAATGAAGATCGGGCGAGGGGGATTGGGGGTGGGGGAAAAGTATCTATAGCTTGGGACTTGCCTAAATGAGTACTGAGATGGATTATCATTCCACACCAAATTTCTTAGACAATAATACATTTTATGCAATTATCACAACATTTTGTTGGATATGGATCAACCTATGGTACATGCTCGTAAATTAGTAAATCAAATGTTCTTTAAGTACTGTTGTTTCTGGGATAGGATTTCTGATAACAAATAACCTACATTCTATATTTTGTCATAATGCGGCTGAAACAATCGCATATTTTGTGATATTTATTGAGATAGAAAGATACAACTGAGTTTGGGCAAGATATTACCTTGCAACATTCTGTATGTCTGATAGATATTGTGAAATGGAACTCAGAAATTATGGGAGGATTACATAAAACTACAATTCAAAGGTAATGAATATACAGAGTATTCTTATTTCCATCATGAACATACAATAGTGATATAGGACACCAGGTCCTACTACGGTAAACTCACGAGCTACTACGGTATGACTACGTGTTAAAAAGTATCAAATTTTTACATCCTGAGTATATTTTACTTGTGGACATTTTACAACATGTTGAAAAATCTTCACGGGTTACCACGTTTCCCAAGTAACTGCCGTTAGCGCTAAGAAATGGCTTATAGCCCCCCCCCCACCCCTTCCTTCCCAACCTCAGCCTCATGGACCCTTGCGTACCCCCAGTTCCTAAAACCCATTTCCATCACTGATTGCAATATATATGTAACACCACATTGCAGGTTCTACTGACATGTTTGTGGTTTCTGTAAATATGACTAAGGGACGTCCGCAGAACATATTTCAGTGGCGGTAAGAAGAGGGGTATAGCCAAGGCAAAGAAGGCTGAAGCAGAAAAGGAGAAAGGTGCATTAGATAAGTATTTCAGCAAAACTCTCTCAGAAAATGCAGAAGAGCAAGTGGAGCCACAACACAGTGAAGATCATGACACTGAAGGAAGCCAGTCTGAAGAAGTTATGCAAGACGATCAAAGTGGGAATTCATTTACGGTGAGATACCCATTTCGAAAGTGTTGAATTTGACAAACAAGGAAACTTGCCTGTTGACATGGCTTCTGGTGCCTCTGAGGCAAGGGAGAACGGAATTCAAAATCTGCCAGTTTAATAGAATTAACAGATGATCCTGCAACATGGCCAGAAATTATGGATCAGAGTGTCAGGGACTATTTAGTGAAAAAAGGACCACTTACAATTATAGCAGAACTTTTCCCCAAGAATGACAGTGGATCACGGTTTTCAAAATTTCACTGCAAAAGAAAACTGCCAAATGGTGAAATTGTAGATCGTCTTTGGCTAATATACTCTGCACCAACTGATAAAATCTTCTGTTACTACTGCAAGCTTTTTGATAATAACGCAGCAATTGCACTTGCAAGTTGTGGTTTTGATAAATGGCCGAACATTCATACAAGACTAGCTGAGCATGAGAACTCCAAACAGCATTTGCAAGCTATGCTCAGTTGCTGTGAACTACAGCAAAGATTATCTACTGATAAAACTATTGATGAAGTGGTAGAAAAACTAATCGGACAAGAAGCAAAATGCTGGCGTCAAGTTTTTGAGCGACTGGTAGCCACTGTACGGTTCCTGGCAGAAAGAAACTTGCCATTCCGGGGATCTGAGGAACACATAGGAAGACCACATAATGGAAATTTCCTTGGTGTTATTGACTTGCTAGGATCCAATAATGCAAGATCATCTGCGAAAAATACAGAATAAGGAAATACATGATCATTATTTAGGAAAGATAATTCAGAATGAGCTTATTAATATAAAGGGTCACGCTGTTCTCCAGGAAATCATTTTGCGAATCAAG
Source organism: Raja brachyura (assembly GCA_963514005.1). Next base: position 75,271,540 of record OY740786.1, read on the forward strand.
GCTGCTAAGTATTTTGCAATAATTCTTGACTGTACTCCTTGCATCAGTCATCAGGAGCAAATGTCCATGGTAATTAGATATGTAGCTGATGGTGTACGATCAAATGTTCCAGCACGAATATATGAACATTTCATCAAGTTTTTAGTGGTGGAAAGTAGCACAGATGAAAATGTGTACAACACCCTTCTACATGAACTTGAAATATTAGAGCTGGATGTTGCAAATATCTGTGGCAAGGGTATGATAATGGTGCCAATATGAAGAGGCACACCTCAGGTGTGCAGGCACGACTTCTACAGAAGAATTCAAGAGCTTTCTTTACACCATGCGCATGTCACAACTACAACCTAGTTTTGGGAGACATGGTCAAGACATGTCCAGATCCAATGATTTTCCTTAGAACTCTGCAGCGTATTTACACCATTTTTCCATCATCTACTAAAAGATGGACTGTATTTAGAAAACATTAGACAGGTCTGTCTATAAAAACCTCTCTCTGAAACACGATGGGAATGTAGAATGGAAAGTGTCAAAGCTGTACGGTACCAAGCTGCTGAAGTTTGTAATGCACTAGAAGAGTTAGCAGAAAACACTGATGACGCTCAAGCAAAAAGCGATGCTGAATCGTTAGTCAGTCAAATGAGAGATTGAGAGATTACAAGTTTCTGGTCTCACTAGTTTTCTGGCACTCCTTACACTTTCAAGTAAATTTTGTGAGTAAGGAACTTCAGAGTGATACCATGGATGTTGCTACAGGGCTTTGTAACTGGTTAAAGACATACAGGGGAAAAGGTTTTGATGAAGCCTTGATTGACGCTAGTGAACTTGCCAAAGACCTAGATGCTGAGCCCGTATTCAAGACTCGGAGTAAGCGCTTATGCAAAAAAATTATTTGATTATGAATCTGCAGATGAACCTTTGCCAGATCCAAAAACTGTCTTCAGAGTGCAATGTTTTAATCAAGTTGTAGATAAAGCACTGCAAACACTTGAGCCACGGTTTGAACAACTGAAAAAATATCAAAATTTATTTGGATTCTTGTGCAATTTTAACGACCTCTCCGAGAACACCATAAGAAAATGTGCAGCATATCTGGAAATGGCATTGACAGAGGTCAAGCTGGGACAGGAAAAAGATCAAGTGAAAACCACAAAACTGGCTGATGTGGATGGATACATGCTTTGTGAGGAGATGGAAGCACCAAAGCCAATTCTGCCACCAGAGATTGAAAACCCCATGAAAATGCTTGAATTCCTTGCTTGCAACAACAGGTCTACCGCATTTCCAAATGTATTTATTGCTCTTTGGATTTTCTTGACAATCCCAGTGACTGTGGCATCTGAAGAGAGGAGTTTTTCCAAGCTGAAACTAATCAAAACTTACTTGAGGTCATCAATTCAGCAAGAACGTTTGAACAGTTTGGCAATTATGTCCATTGAATCTGAAATTAGCAGGAGTTAAAACTTTGACAAAATTGTAAAAGACTTTGCAGAGAAAAAAGCAAGAAAGATAACTTTCTCATAAAAGGCAATAATTATATGACCCGTCACGTGCCGTCAAGGTAGGCAAGGAAGGCACTGCCTACCCTGATTAAAATTATATAATTATTAAATATAAATAATAAAGGGAGAATTATGCCTACCTCAGAGATCGATTTCTTAGGTAGGCATAATTCTCTGAGCCTTTCATGTGCAGTACATGTAATACGGGAAAGTGTGTGCAGCTGACGTGCCGTCTGCGCTGCTTCAAGCCGTCAATGACAAGGGGAGCTGAAATTCTGCAATGTGGACTGTGTACTCTGCATGCGCAGCAGGCTACTGCACATGCGCAGCGCAAGTTTCTTGACGAGTTTTTCAAACATGGATTGTCATTATCTTATGAGTATCTTAGGAAACAAAGAGAGGAAAATGGAGTTTGTGTACAAATAATGTGGTAAGTAGATTTCTTTGAGATAAATGTTTTTAAATACCGTATTTCCTAGCAATGAAGACGCTATTTTTTACACGAAAATGTAGCGATGTTACAAAACCTATCTTCAGCGGCGCTGCAGTTCTGCCACTGGCCGTGTGTACAACTTTGGTGCCTTTGGGGGGGGGGGGGGGGGATTATAATGCAGGTTTGTATCGCTTGTATCTGCCAGCTGATAAGAAAAATCGATTGGACTTCCGTTCCTGGCTTTTTTTAAAAATCGCTAGACAATTTAATAATTGGATTAAAATAAAATGCGACTTTAACTGGATAATTGAATTAAAATAAAACGCGACGTTGTAGGCGATCCGTCACGTCTACAACGTGATGGATCGTAATAACAGGGCAAAACAAAGGGTAAGTCGTTTATTTTACATATAATCATACTTCTTGGGATGGCTTTAATCTAATTTTACATTGCGAAAATGTTATTTGGGCCCCATACGAACTGGCAGTGTCTTTCCTGCCGATATGTGGTTAAAACTCACTGCGGCAACATTCCAATCGACCGCATTCCAGAAACACCCACTCGCAAGATGATTTAAATGCTCTTTTTAGTTGGACAATCATGTCATAAGAGCATCTAAATCGTGTATATTTTGTGTTATTATCTATCCATAGTCAATATTTTTATACTAAATATACACATGTATTGTGCAAAAAATAATTTTGATTTTCTTGAGTGGATGTTTCTAGATTAATTTATGGGAATTAAACATTAAATTCCTTCCATCTAGCATATAAATTCATGACAGTGAGATTTTAAAATCATGTTATATTGTGAATTCTTGTGTGAATGGGATTAGTTTGTTATTTGAATACTTAGGCTATTTTTTCAAAATTATCTTTTCCTTAAGAAATTGAATCTACGGGACATTCTTAATGGGAAAGTAGTGGGCAGAGAGCAAAAACTTGTAGTTTACAATGCCAAAATTGAAAAGTTGAGAAAAAACAAGGTGTACAGAGTTGCTTATTGGTTACAATCTGAGGAGTATGATGATGCTACTTGTTATGGTATGCCAATGCACCCGCTGGCAACTGATCTTCTCCATAAAGACCTGGTTTATTGCTAGAAATTCTAATTTATGTACCTATCTTTTACGGAATTACAGCATATAATACAATAATATTAAAGTTCTGATCTTGAAAATATCACATTTTTGAATTTTCAAAACAGTCTGGGTGTTTATTACTATTTCAGTCACAACGGTCAATTTTGCAATTAGCTACAATTAGGTAATTAACTAATTATATGCTTTAATTTCGGGTCATCCAAGTAAGATGTTTTATATTTGTTTCAGAATGCTTCAATCTATAATAACTGAAATTTTCATTCAGTTCTCTTAATTTTTAAGAAAGTTATGGGTTTTTGACTATCCTCGATCACAGCTTTTGTGTTAAGTCAACGGAAAAGCAATAGGGAACAAGATGCTAATTTCCAAATATGAAAATGGCCATAACTTTGTTTAATACTGAAGATATGAAATTGAATTAGGTCTCAAATTAAACTTCTTTTTATACTTTATCTGATAGGATAAATTGCAGACTTGATTTTTAAAATCTCAAAATTTGCATCTTGGAGACTGAGGGTTAGGTTGTTAGCAAGGAAGATAGACTTCGTTATCCCTCAGTACAGCAACATCAAGAACCACTTGCACCTTTACCACAGACAGTACTGGTTCGCACTCCCATTGACATGAGCAATTAATTTAGAGGAGCCAATGATTCATCATAAATCATTGCAGGACGAGTATCCCAGGGAAACCAGCAGAAGAATCTGTACATCTGTGAATGTGGTTCAGAGCCAAATTCCCAACAGCCTTCCAGTCGATGTAGACCAAAAAGATGGCCTACTCTTTGTTACACGTGTTTAAAAACATTGCAAAAAGCCTAAAAACAAGGAAATGGAAGGGTGTGTAAAATACAAATTAAGTCCATTCAACTCAACTCATACTATCATCTGAGATTCTTATCAATATTTAACAATTTTTTGGTTTATTTTGTACTATATCTGATGTTTATACCATCCAATACAATTAATAGAATTTTCAGTATAAAGTATACTGATTATAAAGAACAATGAAATGTGCAGCCAAACTTAATAATCAGTCTGAAGGGTCCCAACCCGAAACAGTTGTCAGTCCATTTCTTCCACAGATGCTGCCTGACCCGCTGAGTTCTTCCAGCACTTTGCTTTTTGTTTATTGATTCAAGTTCAAGTTTACATTTATTGTCACTATACCAATTGGTACAGCGAGATTTGGGTTGCCATACAGCCATACAAATAAAAATAACACAACACACGATAGAATTTAACATCAACATCCCCACACAGCGGAATCAACGTTTCCCACTGTGAGGGATGGCAATAAAAGCTCAGTCCACTTCCTCGATGTTCACCCGTGGTTGGGGGCCTATTGAGGCCTCCGCAGTAGCCGCAACGGCGGCCCGATATTCAGGCCCTCTCACCGGATGAAGGAACTCTGGCATCGGAAGAATGCTCTCAGCGCCTGAAGTTCCGAATTGGCCGCTTCCTACCAGAAACCACAGCTCCCGAAGTCCACAGGCCGAGCCGGGCGGAACTCCACACAGCAATCCTCGGCAACAGATCCCAGGGCCCCGCGTTGTTAAAGTCAGTGCCGACCGCGGCTGGAAGCTCCGCAGACCACAGCTCCACGGTGTTAAAAATCGGCACTCCCAGCACTCCGGAGCTCCACATGGTGACCCCAATAAGGCATCGTCCAGTCCGTGATGGTACTTCAGTGCTGCGGGTAGTGACTAAGAAAAAGTCCCCCCCCCCCCCCCCCCCCCCCATAAACAGACTAAAAGACATCCAAAACAAAACTTTTTGACAGACTAAAAATAAAAAGATGAAAGGATGAACAGCTGCAAGTGAGGCAGCCATACTCAATGTCGCCACCCTATCTGATTCATTATGTTATTTCACACAAATGAGCTCTGTCTGGTTGTTTCTCATTATCGACTTTTAATAGTCACACGGGGTGTATTTAAGGTTTGTGCAAGGTGTCAAATTCACAACATTCTGTAACGTACTCTTCCACAAAACAAAATTACATTTTCAAACAAAATGGATCTTATAAAAAAAATCTAGTTTCTACAAAATGGATCTTACGTATGATTAAAAGCATATTCGATAGTACATATCCAACATTACAAATGTGTTTTTAGATTGTGCTTAGTAATCGTTAGATATGACAAAATGAGGAATCTGAATCTATTTACTGAAAATGTACAAAATAAAATCTATTTTTTGGACATTATATGCTATATTAAATATAAAGCAAAGATGCTGTGCAGTTTTAAAATAAAATTGTGAACTAAAAAGGTATAACCTTCAAAATCATATGACACTATAAAGTTTTGAAAAAAATGAAAGGGTTTAAATTTCCTTGAAGTTCATAATATTCCAAAATGGAATTGAACCAACCTCCAAGATCGTAACGGAAAACCCATGTAAACTAATCCCTGGTGTTTTGTAAAATTTCTCTTCATTTTACATAAATACCTATAGGAGTAACTTTAGAAATCTTCACTCTATACAAACATGGATTGGGTCCCATTTGGTGCATTTTAAATGAGGTGAATACTCTCCTGTGACTGGGGAGATCTTGATGGCATATCATATCTCACTTGTTTCCAAAACTTTGAGTTTGAAGACGGAGATTTTGCAGTCCATTCTTTTTGTTTCCATTTAATGGTTCCTTTCTTTTGTATAATATGTCTCATTGATTCCGAAAAGTCACTATAATCATCGTGATGCTCCAGCTCAATTAGAATAACTTTCACTTCGTCACACAGCAATGCATCGTGCAATCCAACTTGTTGCTCAAACTGCCATTTATCCAAAGACTTTGCCATCAAAATAATCAGTCTTCTGCTTTCTTTGATATTTGTTTTTACTTGTTCAACTAAAGCTACAAAAGTGGAGAAAAGGGTCCAAGAATTAATACAGAATTGACCTTTCAAAAAACGTATTGAATCTTGCAGCCCTGATTCTAACAGAGTACACAGTTTAGAAGCACGTATTATTTGTCCAGAGAGAAAAGGCATCCACAACTCCATGGTAAATCCCAGGCAACCTCCAGCCTATATACTCCTCTCCACACTCTCTGGGACACTGGTCCTTTGTATAATTTGGGGCCCTATAGCAAGGGACTATCTGACTTCTATTAAAAAAATGTTCTTTGAGAGTCCTGATCACATAACTGTCACTGAATGCATGTTGTTACTTGTGGGCGGAGCACCAAGGCAAATTCCTTGTATGTCGATACTTGGCCAATAAACTTACTTACACTTACTTCTCCCTATTCATAGCTTGCAAATTCCCTCCTAACTGAGCCTACTAACTGAAGCTTTGTGGTATCAGGACATCTCCATTCAACTTATTTTCAGCATAACTATTCACTATTGTACTCCACTGAGATACTGAATGAATCAATGTTTCCATACATTATTAATGCAGAACGCTTTATCCAGGGTGGAAGTGTCAAAGACTAGAGGGCGCAGTTTTATGGTGAGAAGAGCAAAATACAAAGGTGGAGTGCGAGGCAAGTATTTGTTTACACATAGAGAGTGGTGTGTGCATGGAAGGCGTTGCCAGGTGTGGTGGCGGGGCAGCTGGTATTTATGGTGGTTGAAGCAGAAGCATTTAAGATGGTTTTGGATAAGCACAATGGATATGCAGGGAATGGAGGATATGGAGCAGGTGTAGGCAAATGAGCTTAGTTTAATTTGGCATTGTGCGGTAAAGGGTCGGTTCCTGTGCTGTACCGCACCATGTTCTAAGTAATAGATTACTCGAGAGACTGGAACTTTAAGAAGCACGACACATCAACACAAAGAGGTCTAATTGATTAAAGAAAAACTGGCAGATGTTAAAAATCTGAAGTGTCTCTGACCTGAAACATTAACTCAGTTTCTCTTCCGTCAGCTGCTGCCTGGTCTACTGAGTGCTTCCGGCATTTTCTGATTTCATTATTGGTGCAATTGATTGGCATCCCAATCAGCATCTTAAACATCCATTCGCTCTGCCGCTAGGACTACAAGCTTGTTGTGTGGACTGTCAACAAATTCACTCCGACAGCTCACCAAGGTCTTTCTAACAGCAGCACTAAAACTGCAATGTCCATCATTTAGAAGTGCAACGACAGTCAGCACACCACCTACACATTCTTCCAATTCAAATATCATTCTGACCGAGAAACAGATGGTGATTATTTCTGGGTCAGAATCGTGGAAACTCATAAATGCTTTTATTAATACATCTAATATTAAGGATATTTGGAGGTTAGATAATCCATCCGGACGAGAATACTCTTTTTTCTCGCCCGTACATGGAACTTATTCGAGGATAGATTATTTTTTAATAGATTCTAAATTACTTCCTTTTACGTATGATGCAAAATATCACAATATTATTATCTCAGATCATGCACCATTAACATTTAAGATACAATTAAAAGATATATCTAATAAAACTACTACCTGCAGATTTAATCCTCAGATATTAAAGGACAAGGACGGTTGTAAATATGTGATGGACCAGATTAAATTAATTTTTTGAAACTAATGTCAATCTTGAAACTTCCCCATCACTACTATGGGACACATTTAAGGCATTTATGCGGGGTGCAATAATATCTGCGCAAGCACATCTTAATAAAGAAAATCGAAAGATGGAACAAAATTTAGAAAATGAGATAAAACGTTTAGATAATGAAAATATAAAACATCCTTCCAAAGAGTTAAGTAATAAAATTGCATTAGTAAAATATAGATTAAATAAAATATATTCTAATCAAGTTATTAAACTTTTTCAACAAACCAAACAAGTGCATTTTGAATTTGGAGATAAACCACAAAAACTGCTAGCACGACAGCTTAGAAAATTAGAAGATGAAAAGATGATACACAGAATTAGATCTGAGTATGGAAATATACTGACTATTCCAAAAGATATTAATGATAGATTCTTACAATATTATAAAAATCTTTACTCATCGAAATTAACAGGACAAACAGATGATATGGAAATATTTTTACAAGAATGTCAAATTAATAGCTTAGATCAGGAAGGTAGAGAATTGTTAAATGCTGAAATAACAGTAAAAGATATTATAGAATCAATTAGTTCGTTAAAGAACGGAAAAGCAGCGGGCCCTGATGGCCTGAGTGCAGAATTTTATAAAAAATTTCAAGATCTGATTTCCCCAAGATTACAAACAGTGTATAGATATGCATATGAACAAGGAAAATTACCAGAAACCCTAAATGAATCTACAATAACACTCATTCCTAAAGTAGATAAGGATTTGGAAGATCCAGGATCATATAGAGCGATTGGTCTTTTAAACAGACCAAAAAATATTAACTAAGGTTTTATCTAGGAGATTAAGTTTAGTGATCTCTAACTTAATACATTATGATCAAACAGGTTTTATTCCAAAACGGTATTCATCCCATAATCTCAGACGTTTGTTTAATATTATATATTCAAAAAGAATACGGGACATGGAACTAGCGGTTATATCATTAGATGCAGAAAAAGCTTTTGATCAGGTGGAATGGTTGTATTTATTTAATACAATGGAAAAGTTTCAATTAGGGGATCGATTCTGTAAATGGGTAAGAATTTTATATTCGAATCCTACAGCTAGAAGTTTGACTAACCAAATGCTATCAGCCAAATTTAAACTCTCTAGGGGATGCAGACAGGGATGTTCGTTATCACCTTTACTGTTTGCATTGGTGATAGAACCCCTGGCGGAGAAAATTAGATCTGATCCTGAAATATATGGCTATAATACTGATACAACAATTAATAAAATTTCTCTATATGCAGATGATGTTTTGATTTATATTACAAAACCTGAAATTAGTATTCCCAACCTGCTAAATGTTATAACTAAGTTTGGGGAATTTTCTGGATATAGGATTAATTGGAATAAAAGTGAGATTATGCCAATAACAGGAATAAATTTAAATATATTACACCAATACCCATTAAAAATAGTGACAGACAAATTTAAATATTTAGGGATTAATGTAACTAAATCTCATAATTCATTAATAAATTCTAATTATCCTCAATTACTAGATAAACTTAGAAAAAATATTTTATATTGGAAAACACTTCCTATATCCATGATCGGTAGAATAAGTGCCATAAAGATGGTTTTTCTACCACAGTTGTTATATTTGTTTCAGGCTATTCCTTTTTTTCTCCCGAAAACTTTTTTTAAAAAAATTGATAATATTGTTAATAGTTTTATTTGGGATTATAAAAATCATAGAATAAGTAAAAAACATTTATGTAAATCTAAGATAAATGGAGGATTAACACTTCCAAATTTTTTGTATTATTTTTGGGCTGTTCAGATTAAGAACATGAATTTTTGGTGGGTAAATATGGATCATGAACCGACATGGTTAAATATAGAAAAGGAAGACTGTCTACCTTTCAATGTAGGTTCGATAATTTTTGCACCAACGGAAGTACAAAAAAAAATTTATAAGGACAACCTAATAATACATAATAATAGACGTATTTGGAAACAAATAGTTAAAACCCTACATTTAGATAATCTTTCACTCAGATTACCAATTATGAATAACCCATTGTTTAAACCTGCTATATCAGATGGGGGGTTTAGACAATGGGATGATTTAGGAATAACAAGGATAGAACATCTATACAGAAAAGGAAAATTTCTTTTATTTCAAGAGTTACAAGAGATTTATGGATTGTCTCCACAACATTTCTTTAGGTATCTACAAATTAGAGATTATATTAAATCCAATACGCAAGATTATAAAAATAAAGAATTAGGATTGTTAGACGAACTGTTTAATTTACATCCAAATACAGAAAAATTAATAGCTTATATATATATAACATCATTTTGGATAAGGAGAACCCAATAACTGAAACATATCGTCAAGCATGGGAAAATGAAATTGGATTAGCTATAACAAAAGAAAATTGGGAAGAAAGTTTACAACGAATGCATCGGTGTTCGTTAAACGCCAGACATATATTGATACAATTTAAAGTATTATATAGGTTACACTATTCGAAAACTAAATTAAATAGTATTTTTCCCAATCTCTCTTCTATTTGCGATAAGTGCAAGAAAGTAGAAGCAAATTTAATACATAGTTTTGTTACATGTCCTAAATTGAATTATTACTGGACAGAAATTTTTAAAGTTATTTCTGAAGTTCTCAAAGTTAAATTGGACCCTAACCCAAAGTCAATAATATTTGGAATTCCGGATTTACATTTAGCACTTACAGTAAATCAAAGAAATTTCTTTGATTACTGTTTGATAATTGGGAAAAAAATCATATTGAAATTTTGGAAGGGAACATTATCCCCCACAATTAAAATGTGGGCAGCAGAGATGATGGAGACACTGCATTTGGAAAGAATTAGATTTGTCCTACTGGACGAGTATAATTCTTTTGATCAGATATGGTCTCCATATATTCAGTATTTAGAGAAGTAGCTGTTCTTGGCAACACAGCTCGGCGGGCACCCTGCGGGACTTGATGAGAATAATTCATTTTTATATTGGAATTAACATGTATATCTTTATGGATGTTATTATTTGTAATAGTGTTATTAACAGTACATATAGTGGTTTTTTCATTTATATATATAATATTTTTTCACTTTTTTTGGTCAACCCTTTTTTTGTCTCTTTTTTTTTCTTTTCTCTTTCCTTTCTTATATATAATCAAATTATTATTTAACCACATTCTTAATGATTTATAACTTTCCTATTCTTTCTCTATCTTTATTTCTAAAAAAATAGTAGATAAGTATTATTAATGTTTTACTCGTATGAAAATTGAATTAATTTGATGTTATAAAGTTGTTTAAAGCATTGTAATTGATTAGCTTTAATAAAAAATATATTTAAAAAAAACCAATATTACAAACACCAGCAACGATCCCTGGGGAACATCACTAGTCACAGGAACAGAAATACGGAAACAACCCTTCACCAGCACCCTCTGTTTCCCGTTGCTAAGCTAATTTTGGATACAATTCACCAAAATACCTCAACTCTGATGGCAGAAATCACCATAAATGCTTTTGGATGCTCAGTTGAGGCCACCAAGATCTTGGACCATTTACATCAATGTGATCCAAACTCCTTAACAAAATTGCAAAACAGGATATTTTTCCCTCTCGGCACCATAACAAATTCTGCAAATACTTCAGAAACATCAGATGTTGTTAATTAAAACTGTCAGCCTCTCTATTTTGCGAATCAATCAATGTTCTGTTTGCATATTTGTTTCTGTTTTATACACAGTGAACACCATGAATTAAAGAGATTGGCTTGAACTCAAAAAAAAAAAAAAAAAAAAAGAATCGTGGAAAACCATCCCAATAGCAGAATCGGAATATCTTCATCACATGGACGATGCTGTTATGCTGTTAGACAGGAGGCATAGATAGGGTAGACAGCCCGAATCTTTTTCCCCTGGGTGGACGAGTCAAAGATTAGGGGGGCATAGTGTCAAGGTGAGAGGGGCAATGTTTAAAGGAGGTTCGTGGGTCTAGTCTTTTACACAGATTGACAGGTGCTTGGAACATGCTGCCAGGGGTGGTGGTGGAGTCAAATACAATAGTGGCATTTAAGAGGCGTTTGGATAGGCACATGGATATGCTGGGAATGGAAGGATATGCATTATGTGTAGGCAGAGGTGACTGGTTTAAATTGGCAACATGTTTAGCATGGACAATGTGGGGCAAAGGACCTGTTCCTGTGCAGCATTGTTCTATGTTCTGTAGGTTCAATGGACTGCAGGAGTCAGAGGCAGCAATTCACCAGCACCTTCTCAAGAGCAATTAATCTTCTTCTTCTACTTCTTGCATATGGCATACACAGCCTAAAGTTGTAGGACAACTTGTTCTATTTCATCTTATTTGATTGTGCACGCCAGGTTGATTGCATTCGTTGAAACAGGGCTGACCACGTGAAGGTTGCAAACTCCCACCCCAAGAGCAATTAATATTGAGCAATAGAGGTTAAACTTGCTTGCCATGCCTACAGCAACTGCATGTATAAAATAGGTACAAGTATCTTCACCCCGGGAGTGCATTATCTATAGTTAAATACTATGAATGGAATTATGTCCGTATTCAGAACATCCATGCTTATATTGATTATTAATGCAACATGCAAAGATCTGCGGCATAGAGCGTTCTCATGTGAATGGCGGCAGCGGCAGACAGAAGGAAAGATGACGGTGAGCAGTTGGAGCCTGATGCTTTTGGAGAGTCTCTGGGTGGGCTCCAAGTGAGGCTCCCCAAGGCACAGAGACTGAATGACGGTTGTCAATGGTGAAGGACAGCACATTCTCATGCCAATGTCAAGAAGGTATTGCAGCGGTTGAGTTAGTAGATTGGGCACTGGAGGCTCTAGAACAGCTTAGGGCTCCATTAGATCAGGCACCATTCCAAGTGGGCGAGCGGGCGGCATGGACGTGGGCTGCAGCAGCGCAGAGCAGCAGTAAATGACATCAACACATCGCCTTACCAAGCCAATCCCTGCAACACCGACCCAGTGCCACCACCAGAACAATGGGCCTCTATGACCAAGTTAAGACTAACAATGTTTTTAAAAGATTCGGACTTAATGGTACAAGATGGCACCCAAAACATGGCGACTTTTGTGTACTGACTCGGTGTGGTCTACTATCTTACAATCTTAAACTTAGTACTATGGTGCCTAGTGTATATTATGATTGTCACAGAACTGTATGCAAATAAAGAATTCCACTGTACCTAGACGTGACGATAAAGTTTTATTGAACCATTGAACAAACAGTCTTACCTTCTCCAGGAGGATCATCCCTTCCAGGTATGAACAACCTATATCCGCACTGGAATTCCAAAACTCGTGGCAATATATTCATAACAAAGATAAGTACATCAGGACTGTTTGGTGAACAAATGCTTTGTGGATATATGATATAAGCATCATATTTCTTTCCATCTGAAAACAGAGCAGCAACATAACTCTCTTGAAAGTGTTTGACAATGTACCTTTAAATTAAACTGTATTTGGCTCTGTGATTATAGCTTAAAGTTCTTACGCAAATATTCTTAAACAAGGATAAAATTCACCCTTACCATTTTCAGAACTTACTACAAAGGTATCACGAAACCACAGGACAATATCAATCTTGAAAATCTTGTACGTGCAAATGCAGATGACTAAAACACATGCAAACGCACCAAATGTAGCTACAATCTCTCGTGTAAAATCAGCAGCTGAACATAAACAAAGAGTACATTTTAGTAAAATTGGCCGTGGATGTGCACATTTTACTTGCTTGGAATTACCACAGAAAGGCAACACCATTGAACAATGCTCATTTAAAAAGCATTTTACACTATAATTCTGCAAAATGGAAAGAAAAACATTAGACAATTGTTTGGACTGACCGACTCTGCGGTTTGGCAACATACAATGTCAAAAGCATTGGCCTGTATATCGACCTGTATATTTATAGCATATACTCCTAACTAGTTCTTTTCTGCTAATAAAAGCAGACATTTCCATGTTGAAATAGAATTTATAAGCAGTTCTAAAAATGGTTTATATCCTAGTTAGAAAAATGTTAATGACAAAAGTATGTTTTAAAATAAATCTAAATTGATATGCACAATTCAAAGTAATTCTGAGAAATGGAATTTAGGAATATTATTTATTACTAAATCCAATGTATATTACATAACACCATGGAGATCCGAAAAAAATGTTCAAAATGTTGGCAGATGTTTAAATGTTATGCAGATGTTTAAAATTTGGTGGAAAATAGGTTTAAAGAATTTTAATGAAAATTGAGATGGGAGAAATTCTGTAAGGTCAGCTTCACACTTAGTGCTTGGAGAGTCAAGTTTATTGCTGTAAAGGAAGTCTTTGGTCATCAGTTGTACAAAACATTGTGTTGTCCCACCAATGTCATTGGGCAGCCTCTGCCTTTTCAAAATATGTCAAAAGGAGCAGGGAAAGGGGTAGAGGTAAAGGTAAGACATTCCAAAAGGTGATTCTCAGATGTCCAACGCTACAGCTTTTAATCTTTGGAAGAAGGGATGCAAAAAAAAGGATATTGGAATAGAAACACTGCGTGGTTTGCCAAGTATTAGGATATGTCAAAATTCAAACGAAAGCACTTCTACGTCAAGTATATGCATATGTACAACATATAAAACTTACATAACCCAAACCCAATTAAACCTTCGAACTGAAATATGATTAACAAAGGCACGTTGAACCATCCCTGCTTCGTAGCCATGGCTGTTTTGTTCATGGATCTGGCAATGTAAAATTCTACAACACAAGATGCACAGCTCTTGGTTTCTGGGAGGATGGAATTGTAATCAGATGTGAATTGGTGTTTGGGGTTGGAGATGCGAGTGAATTATCAGGGCAAGGGCAGAATGGGGAGCAGATTTGGGCGGGTGGAGGATGGGTACAAGGAGAGTAATGTGCGCTCGAGTGGTGTGAGTGGGTTTGGCTGGTGTTTAAAGATATGACCAAAAGGGATGCAGATTTACAAGTAAACCTGTCTGGATCTACCCCAGTTAATTTCACAAACCCCAACCGAGAATAAGCTCACGGTTTATTTATTTAATGTTGCATAGGATTCTGAGCAACATTACAAGACTGCTTCCCTTTAAGTGGCTTGAGGAGCTCATAGGTTCCTCCACAATGCGATAGAACTTTATTTATCCCAGGAGGGAAACTGGTCTGCCAACAATCATAAAACACAACAAGATACATGAAATATGAAATTAAAGTGATGAGTGGAAACTCCAGGATTGGGGATGTGCAAAACGTGGAGGGTATGGGAAGGAGGGGAGTCACTCGACCCGTAGTAGATACAGCTTGATAGACACAGGGGAAAACGATCTCTTGTAGCGTTCTGTGCAACATCTTGGTGCAACTAGTCTGTTGCTGAAGGTGCTCCTCAGGTTGACATGTGTCATTGGTGGGGGGGGGGGGGGGGTGAGCTGTATTGTCCAAGATGCTCTGCAGTTTGAGGAGCATCCTCCCCTCCCAGACCACCTCCAATGAATCCAATTCCACTCCCAGGGTGAAGCCAGGTTTCCTGATGAGCTTGTTGATTCTGTTGGCGTCCACTGCCTTTGCCCTGCTACCCCAGCATAGAAGATGGCACTGGCCACCACCAATTGATAGAACATCTGCAGCATATTACTGCAATCGATGAAAGAGTGGAGCCTCCACAGAAAGTACAGACAGCTCTGTCCCTTCTTATACAGTGCCTCAGCATTCCTGGACCAGTCCACTTTACTGTCCAGGTCCTGCAAAGATAATCAAGTGGCACCACTGTACATTACTGAATGTCACTGTGATGTCCTGTGTCCCCTGTGCATAGATGACCATGGAATTAAATTCCTGGACTTTGTGACACAAGCAGTAGATGCCCATCTTTCATTGTAATTGTAATGCAAGCCAAGGAAAATTTCTGTGCCGCATAGTCCAATTTCAAGGCCTTCTTTTCTTTTAATGCTCACTCCGAATTCCTAACACAAGCATAAACGTGATCTTTTAGGGCCCAAAATGCAAACCAGATTATCTTCCAGAAGTGTAGAAGTGCATCGCACAGTCGTGTCAGACTGGATTGATACATCAATGGATATTGTCAATATTTAACATTCAATATGATCAAACAGAAATCACACATCAGAAATACCAAATAGCATTTTGAACAAAGACTTTTGCTTTTCTTAAATATTGTAATGAATTACTTGCCTGTTTTTTTAAAATAAACAGCTGCAATTTGAGCTCCCATACCATTTTCTGCGACACATTTAAATACTTTGTTATAATACTCTTCTTTGAAATTGGTTAATATTATATTCAGTTGATGATAGTTGCCTTGGTCGTCATTAGTTTTCCTAATGGAAGAAAGTTTACACGAGTTGAAGTCAAAAATCACAAAAGCTCCTGTGAACCTTCTTAATGATACTCAATTATGTGTTAATTCTAGCCCAGAAAATTCAGAAATGGATACCTTTTTTCAAGCTGGAAAGATTCGTTGATATAGTCTTCAATAAATTCATTGTTTACTAGCCAATATATAAGTATGACAGACGGCTCACAAAATCCAGCGTATGCCACACAGGACAAATTGAAGTTTGAACCTGCACAAATAACATGCAAACATTCTGATTTACCTAATCGTCATAATATTAGAATTAAAGCATTTTGACCTATCTGAACAAATATAAATGTTATTGTAAATTTACATTCTGTTAAATAGAAAAAAATGTCACTGGTGAAAGTGAGGAATTTTACATCTAAAAAGGATCCGATTTTTTTAACTAGGATCATTTTCTAGTGAAATTACATATAAGCAACTGCATGATTTTACTCAAATGTAATTTTTTAAATATTATAAATTACTATGTTATAATAAATGTTATGCACAAAGTGAACATTGAAAAGGTGATTTCAGCTGGGACACAGCAAAAGCTCAGTGTGCAGCAGTAAAGTTTTTGCCTTACAGCGCCAGAGACCCTGGTTCGATGCTGACTACGGGTGCTGTCTTTATGGAATTTGTACATCCTCCCCATGACCGAATGGGTTTTTTCCAGGTGCGCTGGTTTCCTCCTACATCCCAAAGACATACAGATTTATTGGTTTCTGTAAAATTGTCCCTAGTATGTAGCATAGAGCCAGTGTACGGGGAATCGCTGGTTGGCACGGACTCTCTTTGCCGAAGAGCTTGTTTCCAGGAAACATGTTCCCGATGTTGGGGGAGTCCCGAACCAGGGGCCACAGTTTAAGAATAAGGGGTAAGCCATTTAGAACATAGACGAGGAAACACTGTCTGTGGAATTCTCTGCCTTAGATGGCGGAGGAGGCAGGTTCTCTGGATGCTTTCAAGAGAAAGCTAGATAGGGCTCTTAAAAATAGCAGTCAGGGGATATGGGGAGAAGGCAGGAATGGGGTACTGATTAGGGATGATCAGCCATGATCACATTGAATGGCAGTGCTGGCTCGAAGGGCCGAATGGCCTACTCCTGCACCTATTGTCCATTGTCCACGCTGTTTCTCCAAAGTAAAAATAACAATCATGGGATGCAAAAACAGCACAGCATTAATCTCACCAAGGGTCAACAGTTAAAGCAAAGACAATCTAATCACTGCCACCATTGGAAATAAATGGCAATGAACCCAACATCAGGGGAGATTTGCAAAGGCTACTGGGGAGACGCTAAACTAGAACGATCGGGGGGAGGGACTCAATAGAGAAAGCTAGTAGATAGTGTGTGAGGCAGGAGGTAGAGAAGGGAAGCATTCAGACCCAACATGTAGGGGGGGGGAAAGAAGAAAAAAATAATAAACAGAGAATAAGAGGTGGTGGGTTTCTTAAATATGTGAGCAGAGAGACAGAGGGGTGTAAAATGAGGGTAGAAGCAATAGGTAGCAAGGTGAAAAGTAAAGGTGGCAGGCAAACAAACCAGGGCAAAAATCACAAAGGACCACTTTTCCACATCATTGTATAAGGGGTAAGAGTGTTTTAAAAACAAGCCTGAAGGCTTTGTGTCTCGATGCAAGGAGCATCCGTAATAAGGTAGATGAGTTGAATGTGCAGATAGTTATTAATGAATATGATATAGTTGGGATCATAGAGACATGGCTCCAGGGTGACCAAGGCTGGGAGCTGAACATCCAGGAATATTCAATATTCAGGAGGGATAGACAAAAAGGAAAATAAGGTGGGGTAGCGTTGCTGGTTAGAGAGGGGATTAACGCAATAGAAAGGAAGGACATTAGCTTGGAGGATGTGGAATCGATATGATTAGAGCTGCGAAACACTAAGGGGCAGAAAACACTAGTATTGGGGCTTTAGTATTGATGTGGATGGAGATCTGGCTGGCAGACAGGAAGCAAAGAGTAGGAGTAAACTGGTCCTTTTCAGAATGGCAGGCAGTGACTAGTAGGGTATCGCAAGGCTCAGTGCTGGGACCCCAGCTATTTACAATATATATTAATGATTTGGACGAGGGAATTGAATGCAACATCTCCAAGTTTGCGGATGACACGAAGCTGGGGGGCAGTGTTAGCTGTGAGGAGGATGCTAGGAGGCTGCAAGGTGACTTGGATAGGTTGGGTGAGTGGGCAAATGCATGGCAGATGCAGTATAATGTGGATAAATGTGAGAACAGGAAAGTAGATTATTATCTGAATGGTGGCCGATTAGGAAAAGGGGAGATGCAATGAGACCTGGGTGTCATGGTACACCAGTCATTAAAAGTAGGCATGCAGGTGCAGCAGGCAGTGAAGAAAGCAAATGGTATGTTAGCATTCATAGCAAAAGGATATGAGTATAGGAGCAGGGAGGTTCTACTGCAGTTGTACAGGGCCTTGGTGAGACCACACCTGGAGTATTGTATACAGTTTTGGTCTCCTAATCTGAGGGATGGGAGGACATTCATATGAAGAAAGACTGGATAGACTCGGCTTGTACTCGCTAGAATTTAGAAGGTTGAGGGGGGATCTTATAGAAACGTACAAAATTCTTAAGGGGTTGGACAGGCTAGATGCAGGAAGATTGTTCCCGATGTTGTAGAAGTCCAGAACAAGGGGTCACAGTTTAAGGATAAGGGGGAAGTCTTTTAGGACCAAGATGAGAAAAACATCTTTCACACAGAGAGTGGGGAATCTGTGGAATTCTCTGCCACAGAAGGTAGTTGAGGCCAGTTCATTGGTTATATTTAAGAGGAAGTTAGTTGTGGCCCTTGTGCCTAAAGGGATCAGGGGGTATGGAGAGAAGGCAGGTACAGGATACTGAGTTGGATGATCATATTGATCTCTCCCTCTCCCCGTCTCTGGGATATAATATATATCAAAGTAGAAAACATTAACACGCTGCTGGCAGCAACCGTAGTCAGACTCAATCCCATGTCTCTGGCGCTGTAAGGCAGCAACTCTACCGCTGCATCACTGTGCCACCCCAGAATCACCCCAGCACAGCAGCATCTTTCTAGGGCACCTTCACAGTAAAATTATACCGTGCTCTATTTGTGGCCCATATATACAGTACCAAACATTCCAAGTCGGGTTTTGACACAGAATAGAAATAAACAGCACTAGGAAGCAAACCAAACGGGAACAGATAACCAAAACACCTCAAGAATATCCTCGCCTTTTTTGACAACAAAAAAATCAACTTACCAGGTGATATTTCAATTGTACCATTTTCAGGGTGCATTATTTCTGGACCTACAGTCGCTTTACAGCCTGTGAAAATGGAAATAAAATATTTTAGAGCAAGGTATAGACTTATTGTTTATTTTATGTAATGATCTTGCACACAAAATAAAATTAATGCTGAAATGCTGGCATGAAAGAAGAAGGCCACATTTATCGTAGTCATTAAGGTGTTGTCGGATGCAATTTGACCCACTGATCTCCATACTAGCTTTTAACCACCTCCACCAATTCACCTATAGATTAAGTCAACGTCATACAGCACGAAAACAACTTGCCCATGCCAACCAAGATGCTCTATCAATGCCATCTGCCCGTGTTTGGTATAAATCGCACTAAACATTTCCTATCCATGTACCTCTCCAAACGTCTTTAATTGTTATGCTTCAACTACTTCCTCTGCCAGCTTGTTCTATATACTCACCACTCTCTGTGTGGAAACATTGCCCGCAGATTCCTATTGAATCTTTCCCCTCTCACCTTAATCTTACGTCCTCTGGATCTCTATTCCAGTACTTTGGGTAAAATATTCTACACATTCACTCAATCTAATCCCCTCATCATTTTGTGCACCTTTATAAGATCACCTGTCAGCCTGCCCAACCTCTCCCTATATCTAAGGTCCTCCTGTCAAAATCCTTGGAAGTCCTCTACAGTGTCCATCTTAATTACATCCTTTCTATTGCAGGATGACAAAAACTGAATAAAATACTCCAAATGTGGCCTCACCAATGTTTTGTACAATTGTAACAAAACATCCCACCTTCCCATATTCAACATCCTGACTGATGAAGATGATTGTACCAAAATCCTCCTTTACCACTTTCCTGTGGTACCACTTTCAAGGAACTGTGTACCTGCATTCCCAGGTCCACTCCAAGATCCCCCCCCCACTGGCATTCACTGTGAAGATCCGGCCCAGTTTTGCTTCCCAAAATGCAACACCTGGCACTTATCTGCATTAAACTCCATTAACCATTCCTCAGCCCATTTGCCCAGCTAATTAAGATCCTGTTGTAATTGTTTTTAACCAGAACTATCTACAATATGTGATAGTATCATGTGCAAACTGACTAATCATGCCTTGTACATTATTATCCAAATCATTCATATATAAACCACAAACAGCAGTGGAACCAACACCGATCCCTGAGACACACTACTTGTCACGCGCTTCCAATCTGAATAGCAACATTCCACCATCACCCTCTGCTTACTTCCATGAAGCCAATTCTCGTTCAATTGACCAGCTCTCACCATGTGCTTTAACCTTCCAGATCAGCCTACCATGCAGAACCATATCAAAGGCCTCGTTAAAGTCCATGTAGACAATGTCTACAGTCTTGCCTTCATCAACCTTTATGGTTACCTCTTAAAACAACTCAATCAAATTCATAAGACACAATCTTCCATGTACAAAACCATGCTGACTATCCCTAATCAATCTTTGTCTATCCAAATGCATATTGATCTTATCCCTCAAAATCTTCTCCAGTAACTTAGCTACCACAAATGTTGGGCTCAGTGATCTGTATTTTCCAGCCCTTATTAAATTGAGGCACAACATTAGCACTGCAATCTTTCGGCAGCTCACCCGTGCCTAATGATGGTTCATATATCTCTCTTATATCATCACCTATGGAAGTCGTGCTGGTTATAGCAAATCATCCTATTCCACTAGATGGTGTTGTTGTTTGTTTAACAATTAATTTGCTGATCAACAATAATCTCAGCACATTTTAAGGCATTTATCCATTCAAACAATTCACCAACATATTTTGTAAATATATATATATATATTTTTAATATATCTTTATTTATTAGAGGTACATCAGTGTACATCCCATGCATATTATTACAATCATTGTACCCCTTAATTTTTTAAGGCTTTAGAAAAAAAGAACAAAGAAAGAAATATCAACAGAGAAAGTGAAATGAGTTGTGAAAGTGAAAATCGTGCCAAAGGGAAAGGGAACTCTTGGTCGAAGAGTTAGAGAAAGGAGATTAAGAGATAGACCCTGGAGAGGAGAAAAAAAAAGAAAAGAGAGAGAAGGAAAAAAAAGCCAGTTACTTTATTATAAACATTGCGCAAAAGGAATCTACCAACTCAACAGTTTTTCTTCCCCCTTTACCAAGACCTGTGCAAGTACTTTGAGGTATTCTTGCACCCTATCCTTGTAGTAGATTTATAAATGCTGACCACGTCTTATAGAAACAGTCTGATTTTCCTGCCAGTCGGAGTCTCATATCTCCCAATTGTAGTGTTTCAAACATAGTTGAAATCCACATATTAACTGTTGGTATAGGAGTATTTTTCCAGAATTTTAAGATTAGCTTTCTTCCTGTTATTAAGCCATATTCAAATAGATTCTTTTGAAACACATTTAATTCAGGGCTACCTTCCGTTGTTCCAAAGATAATCCAGTCTGCTTTTGGAGTCAGTTTTATTTTAAATACTTTTGTGAAAATTTCAGTCCAAAATTTTTGAATTTTTGTACAAAAGACAAATGAGTGCGCTATAGTAGCTTCTTGACATTGACATTTATCACAAATAGGTGAGATATTGGTAAAAAGTTTACTTATTTTAGTTTTTGAATAGTATAATCTGTGTAAGATTTTAAATTGTATTAAAGTGTGTCTTACGTTAATTGAACATTTATGCACATTTAATAAATATTCTTCCCACCTTTCTTTGGAAATGTTTATACTTAATTATTTTTCCCAGTCTCTTCTGATACCTTCTGTTGTTGGTATTTCTGCGTTTAGAATAATATATATATATATATATGTGATATTACCTTTGCTGATTCAGCCTTTGTATTCATTACTTCTTCCAGTAGGTCTGGAGGCATATTGCGATAATCTTGTGCGTATTTTTTCAGATAGTCACAGATTTGGAAATATTTAAAATACTGATTGTTTCTCAAATTGTATTTTAGTTGTAATTGTTTAAATGATAATAGTTTTCCCATTTCATACAAATCTCCGTAGGTTTTAATTCCTGCTCTTTCCCATTGTATAAATGCTTTATCTATAATTGAAGGTTTAAACGAAGGGTTTTTACCGATAGGAGATAAATTTCTTAATTGTAAGTTGTGTTTTATTGGTTTCCAAATTCTAATTGTACTGTGTATAATTGGATTTTTGTTGTAATTTGTATTATTTATCATCATTGGTGAAAGAAGGATCGCTCCAATATTGCAAGGAGAGCAGTCCTCTTTCTCCATAATAATCCAATCCGGATGCTGGGGAGAGTTATCCAGCAATTGGATCATATTTCTAATATTTACAGACCAGTAGTGATACATGAAATTGGGGAGTGCTAATCCCCCTACTACTTTGGGTTTATTCAGATGAGCTCTTTGTATTCTGTGGGATTTATAAGCCCAAATAAAATTTGTGATATCTAAATCCAGTTCAAAAAAAAAAAAATTTGGGTAGGTATATTGGAATTGATTGGAACAGGTATAAAATTTGTGGTAGAAAAATCATTTTTATGGCGTTTATTCGGCCTATTAAGGACAGCGTTTTCCAAAATGTAATCAAGTTATATAGTTTCTTAAGTAGAGGGTTATAATTTGCGTCAAACATGTCTTGATACCTTGATAGTGATTTTGATACCCAAGTATTTAAATTTTTCCATAGCTATTTTAAAAGGAAACTGTAAAAGATGTGTAGAATATTTTGGTTTAATTGACATGATTTCACTTTTATTCCAATTTATTCTATATCCTGAAATTGATCCGAAGTCTTCTATTAAGTTTAAAATATTTGGTATAGTAATATGAGGTTTTGTGATGGACAATAGTACATCATCAGCGTATAATGATATTTTATTGTTGGCATATTTTGTATTATATCCATGGATATTCGGATGAGTTATAATTCTTTCCGCTAGGGTTCAATTATAAGAGCAAATAACAGCAGTGATAGTGAACATCCTTGTCTATTACCCCTTGACAATTTAAATTTCGTAGATAAATTATTGTTAGTTAATATTCTGTCCGTTGGCTTATTATATAATAATTTAATCCATTGAATGAAATTCTCTCCCAGTTGAAATTTTTGCAATACCCTGACCACATAATCCCATTCAACCTGATCAAATGCTTTCTCTGCGTCCACCGATATAATTGACATTTTGTAAAAATAATAACCTTTAAAACATCATTATTGTGATTTGCATATTACAATACATAACTGTAAAAAGAGCAGACAGTGAGTAAAATGTTTTTTTAGACTGGTAAAGTCTGACTTGTACAAACGTAACAACAAAATCATTCCCTTAATTCTGATAACTAAAGATGACCATGACTACTTTAAAATAGCACTTTGATTAAATATTAATTATATTTGACTCATTGTCCTTTTTTTGTTTGTACCTAGAGTGTTTGAAAATTTTGAGTGTGGACAACATAAAAATTTATTTAAAATGCGTCTTAATTAAATGGAGTGTTGATACATTCAGTTCCATGTTCAAGATGACAATAATGACTACAGGTATTTAGTCTGATCTTCTTGTTAATGTCTTCCCAAAGCAACTGTTCTGCATTCTATCAGAAGCATTTATAATAATAAAAAAATTAAATCAACATTCCTAAAAAATACGATTTTGAAATTTCCATCGCTTGCAAACAGTTTTTTTTTACAATTGATGAATAAAACTCAGAAAACATTATCTAAGAAAGGCATATGCATTACTGTCCTGCTGGGACTCACAACGGACGTACCTTTAACATAAAAGTCAATAGTTCTTGATGTTTTATATGGTAAATCATTATGCATAAACTGTAGCTCACAAACATATATTCCTGCATCTGAAGGCTCCACATTGTTTACAGTAAGGTACCCTCTATTCTTGTGGTAGTTGTATTTTGCATCATCATATGAAATAGGATTGCAGTTCTGAAAACAAAAGAATATACAATTACTATTCCATATCCACGTATCCTGTAGCCCAGATTTTCCAACTGGAGAAAAGAAATGATAGGTCTGCAACATCCCTATGGCTCCACTCCATCAAAAAATAGCCCCAGATGTTTACAACCAGTGTCACAGTGGTGTAACAGTAGAGCTGCGGACTTACAACACCAGAGATCCAAGTTACATCCTGACCTCGGCTGCGGTCATTGTTTTCTTTGTATATTCTCCCTGTGACCGCCCGGGTTTTCTCTGGATGCTGCAGTTTTCTTCCACATCCCAAAATTGTACTGGGTTTGCAGGTTGATTGGCCTCTATAAATTCCCCCTAGTGTGTAGGGAGTGGATGTGAAAGTGGGATAACATAGAACTAGTGTCCGAGTGTTCAATGATCGGCGTGGACTCAGTCGGCCGAAGGGTCTGTTTCCATACCCTCTCACTAAGCTAAACCTCAGTGTATTAGCAAACTAAAGCAAGATTAAGACCCCAGCAGTTTAAAGGCAACTCGATAAAAATGCAAACAGCATGGTGAAAGATGATGCCAAATAATTTCTAAACTGAATGAGAGCACCTGCCTGCGCAGACGAGGCAGTGAGAGCAGCCAGCGATGGAAGTTAAGATATTGTCCCAATATTGCCACCTGCTGGAACAACAGTGCACCTACAACATAAATCAAAGAACTGCAGATGCTAGTTAATACATAAAAGGACACAAAGTGCTGGAGTAACTCAGTGGGTCAGGCAGCATCTCTGGAGACCATGGATAGGCTATGTTTTGTGTCAAAACACTTTTTCAGACAATGTCAGCAGGAAAACGACATGAGCATGCCACCAATGAAAATCAAAACACTGCAGAAGAAATCTGAAATAAAAGCAGAAAGTGCTGGAAATACTCAGCAGGTCAGGCATTAAACTGTGGAGAGATAATGAGTGTTAACATTTTAGATCAGTGATTTTTTTGCCAAAACCATAGCAGTGGGAAAAACAAGTGTAGTTTCTTACTTCTCCTGCTCTCATAGGTATTCGCTTGAAATATTCATTCTTGTTTCCCTCAGTACAAAATTCCCTTTGATCCAAGAATTTGATTTACCAACTCTAACAAAAAGGGGATAATTTTTCTTTCCATTGCAAAAACATAGTGAGATTTATTTCCCAATTGCTTTAATAATTCACTAACGCTCACTCGATTGCGTGGAGCTCGTCACCCCCACCAACATTTCTGACCTATCAATGTGCATCTGCAGATATTTAGATGAGATCTTTAGGTACATTTTTCTCCATTGTCTCATAGACAATAGGTGCAGGAGTAGGTTATACGGCCCTTCAAGCCAGCACCGCCATTCAATGCGATCATGGTTGATCATCCACAATCAGTACCCTGTTCCTGCCTTCTCCCCATATCCACTATCTTCAAGCGCCCTAACGAGCTCTCTCTTTAAAATTTCCAGAGAACCAGGCCTCCACCGCCCTCGGAGGCAGAGAATTCCACAGACTCACAACTCTGTATGTGAAAAAGTGTTTCCTCATCTCCGTTCTAAATGGATTACCCCTTATTCTCATGATGATATACAAGGATTTGGTTGATGTTCCCTTCTCCACAGGCTATGATCTTTGTGCCATTACCTGGACATTGCCTTGCATACACAGAAGCTGTTACCATTCTCACTTTATTTGTATCAATTATAAGAAGAAAACAGGGACAATTTTCAAATTCTGTACACACAGCACCCGGAGACAGGATCGAACCCGAGTCTCTGGCGCTGTAAGGTAGCAAACCAACACTCATCACAAATCTACTGTTTGGAAAGTAGGAACTTGTTGAAGGTGGGTCTGGGCAGTTTTTTTGGGTCCCAATCTATTTTTGTTGTATTCTTGTTCAGCACGCAAGAAATACGTCTAGAAATTATTTTAAATGATACCTCATTTCAATCAGTACAGTAGTCAATTACATAAACCTATTACCCACATTAAGAATTCCTTACCTTGTACCACTTGAGTGCAAAATCTCTATTTGAATCCACATAGTTGTCAATTTCAGGGCAATAAATTACTTTTGATGTCCTCGAATAAGATGCCGACCCATAGGAAAAGCCATTCTGTGGGCATGATGCACTGGTGGAGTTACTAATTGTCAATGAAACAGCCTCTTTGAAGCAAAATGTAGAATACCTGTGAGTGCACATCAAAATGTTAGAATGGCTTCTGAATGCATATCTCCCAAATAAAAATGGTAATTGATTTCAATGCACAAAGCATGCAAGTTGAATTATTGATGGAGAAAACATGAACAGACCTCATTTTTCTTTCAACATGAAAACAACAGCATGGATTCATAAAACAGTAACCAGAGTACTTTATGATGGCTGATGTGTGGGACTCCTAATCAAGACTGATTAAGGACAAAGCTGCACATTGCGCACTTCTGTTAAAATAATAATCATACGAGGAGGTAGGGATGACAAGGTCAAAGGGTAACAGGGCATCTGTTTAGCTACCATGAGGGTTAGCTTGAGCTGTCAGTTGCTCTGTGCCTATTGGAAGTGCATGATTTACAACTGTGGTTGGACCATTCTGAAGAAAGACGAAATACTGAAGTGCCTCTGTGAAATCTGTTATCGGTTAGAAGTGTAAACAAACAACAAAGAGAAAAACAAAATGTAGGAAGATCACATGAATCTTTGTTTGGCGAACAGTCTTGTTTAACTGTTTCCACCAGTCATTGTATTTGACGTTCTTAAATTAAGTCTTGATTGCTCTGTCGATCTTTGTAGTGTGTTTTAAAATTTTCTTTAACATTCCTCACCTGACCTGACTTTCTTTTACAAGGTACCACTCCAAGGCTTCACTAGAACTGCTGCTGCAAAGGTACAATAATGCAGCTCCCACTGTCCTGGACCAATCACTCCCACTTATGGTGATCCTCCTGCTTATACGTTTCCGCACAGCTCGATGTAGGCCAGTCCATTACACAGACCAGATTCCCCTCCATTAACACCATCTACACTTGCTGCCTTGGAATAGCATAACATAACCAAAGACTTGTCCCACCACGGTCATTTATTCTTCTCCCTGCTCCCTCCCAGCAGAAGAGTGATACAGTGTAGAAACAGGCTCTTCGGCCCAACAATGTCCCAGCTGCACTAGTCCCACTTGCCTGCGCTTGGTCCATATCCCTCCAAACCGGTCCTATCCATGTACCTGTCTGTTTCCTAAACAATGGGATAGTCCCAGCCTCTTCTGGCAGCTTGTTCCATACACCCACCAACCTTTGTGTGAAAATGTTACCCCTTGGATTCCTATTAAATCTTTTTCCCTTCACCTTGAACCTATGTCCTATGCTCCTCGATTCCCCTACACTGGGCAAAAGACTATGCATCTACCCGATCTATTCCTCTCATGTTCATATATACCTCTATAAGATCACCCCTTATCCTCCTGCGCTCCACGGAATAGAGACCCAGCCTACTCAACCTCTCCCTATAGCCCACACCCTCTAGTCCTGGCAACATCCTTGTAAATCTTTTCTGAACCCTTTCAAGCTTGACAATACATTTCCTATAACATTGTGCCCAGAACTGAACACAATAGGTACTGAGGCTTGAATGTTCACACCACCAGACTCGAGAACAGCTTCGTCCGCTCTGCTATCAGGCTTTTGAATGGTCCTTCCATAAGTTGTTCTGTTCAATCCACCTCTACCCCATTGAGGACATTGAACTTTGTCTAAGGAACTGATGCGCTGCATTGTTGAGAACTATATTTGGTACTCTATATCTTCCTTCCCCTTTACTCTATCCACTGTTTGAGTTTGAACTGATTGTGTCTACGTATAGCATAACTGATCTGTTTCATTAGCATGCAAATCTAAGCAAATCAACAACCTTTCCAACCCCAGTCATTTCTTCTTTTCCCCACTCGCAACAGGCATAAGACTGAAGGCCCGAACCACCAGACTCAGAAACAGCTACTTCCTTCTGTTACTAAGCTTCCGAATGGTCCTTCTGTAAACTAGGGTACTGTATGAATCACTGTTATTTCATTGCGGTCATCGGGCTTTGTCGATGGAACTGCTGTGCTGCAGTGCTGAAAACAATGATCTGCACTCTGTATCTTTCTCTTCACTCTACCCATTGTACTGGAGTTTAATGATTGTACTTATGTATGGTATTATCTGATTTGATTCTATGCAAAACAAAGATTTTCACTGTACATGTGACAGTAATAAACCCAAACCTAAACAAAGCGTAACCTGAAAGTTGACAATTTGGCTAACTTACAATAATCTGATCACTCAATTATTAAACGTGTAGACTGCCACCCTGTTTGAAATATGAAACATGGATCAAACTTGAAAACCCAATGATAATGAAATAACATGGTGCACCAAAGAATTCTGATAAATGATAAAATATTTACAATTGGAAATTTATTGAATGAGCCTATAAAGGATTAATAATTCTATTGAGAATTATTATAGCGCCAATGTAGAACCATCTAACATTACTTGGTCTGTATGCGAGTATTGAATATTGAGAGAGCTAAGAATCGCTCACGTGAATGATCTTGGAACCTTACCTCACAACACAGATATAATAATCATTATCTTCAATTAATGCAGGAAGAAACCAAAGAGAATCATTGTCCACGTGTATCCTTTGCTTCTTGTCTGTTGTTATTACTTCTGATGTTTTGTTGTGATACCACATAATGCTGTAGTTCTGCATTGCAGGCTTTACATATTCCAACTGGGGGCATTTCAACTCTACTGCTTCCCTTTCCAGAATATGAATGCGGTCAAAGTTAACACCTCGGTTCTGGCATGATTCTATAAACAAAATGAGGAGCAACAATCAAAACCATGAGGGGAAAAAGTGGATTATTATAGAGTACAAGCTCTACCCAATCCTTCCTCTATGGAATTAAAATCAAAACGGAACTATATCTCCTGGGCCAGTCATTCTAATAAGGTCCAGATGTTGCAGTCTACAACAAAGAATGAGAATACCATTTATTTTGCCTTCAGTGACTCATTTCACTGCTGGGCTACAAGTGATAGAATAAGGTTTCTCTTGGGCGGCACGGAGGCGCAGCGGTAGAGTTGCCGCCTTACAGTGCCAGAGACCCGGGTTCGATCCTGACCATGGATGCTGTCTGTACGGAGTTTGTACATTTTCCCCTGGGACCTGCATGGGCTTTCTCCGGGATCTTCGGTTTTCTCCCACAATCCAGACGTACAGGTTTTTAGGTTAATTGGCTTGTGTAAATGTAAAAAAATGTAGGGGAGTGCTAATGTGCGGGGATCGTTGATCGGTGCAGACTCAGTGGGCTGAAGGGCCTGTTTTCGCGCTGTAACTCTAAACTAAACATAAATTTCGTTCCTCAAGACTATTTTCTTAAAAATACAGTATGGCCTTCTAAACAATCCATCATGTAAAATCGGCAAACAATAATCAGTATGAATGAGTAAGAATAGTTTCTCCTCGATAACCATCATCACAGGAGTACCTTAAGGTTATAGGCTCAGTCCTCACTCTAGTCTCTCTGTACTTATGACTGTGTAGCCAGACACCGCTTCAAAGACTGTTAAAATCACACACAATACCATTGTTGCCGTATGAATAACAGGTAATAATGAGTCAGAGTACAAAAGAGTAATTGATCATCTGATTGATTGGCGCCAGAACAACAATCTTGCTCTCAAAGGTTAGCAAGATTAAGGAGCTAATTGTAGACTTCAGCAGGGGAAAGTCAGGAATCCATGAACCTGTCTTTATCGATGGAAGCATGGTGGAGAGTCAACAGCTTCAAGCTCCTGGCCATGCATATCACTGAAGATCATTGCTGGACCCAGAATATTGAAGCAATTATGAAGAAAGCTCATTGATGCTTATGCTACCTTGGAAAATTGTTTAGATTTGGTGTGTTGTCAAATACTCTATCAAACCTCGGCAAGTGCACAGCGAAGAGCATATTGACGAGTTGCCTCATGGCCTGGTTTGACGACTCAAACGCCCAGGAATAAAGCAGGCTGCAGAAGGTGGTAGACATTGCCCAGCCCACCACTGTTACAGAGCTCTCTCCCTATCAAAATAATCTACAGGAGTCGCTGCCTCAAAAAGGCAGGTAATATCATCAAAGACCCACACCACCCTGGCCATGCTCTCAACTCACTACAAGTATCAGTAAGAAGCTATTGGAGCCTGAAAACTGGGACTTCCAGATTCAAGAACAGCTTCTTCCCAGCAACCATCATGCTCTTGAACACTGCAGAACACTAACCACTGCAGAACACTAACCACTGCCTCAGCAACTATGATCTACTGTGGGCTTTGTTTTGGTGCAGTATGGATATTGGTTTTGCACTCTTATGGTTGTTACCCCGTATTACTATTTAGTAATTTATTGTATTATTGATTATTGCATATTCAGATGTGTGTTTTACGTTAATGGGCCTGTAAAGCTGCAGCAAGAATGACAGAGGGACTTTGAGGTTCAAGTCCATAGTTCTCTGAAAGTGGCATAGGATGATGAAGAAAGCATATGGCAAGATTGCCTTCATTAATCAGAGCATTGAATACAAAAGCCTGGATGATTTATTGAAATCTTATGAAAGATTGATTGAACCGCACTTGGAGCATGGTGCGCAGTTCTCGTCACCACACTAGAGGAGAGAGTGCAGAGACGATTCACTTGGATGTTGCGTGGACTGAAGAATTTAGTTACGGAGAGAGATTTGGATGAGTTGGGCTTGTTTTCTTCAGGGGCAAAGGAAACAGAGGATGATCTGATAGAAGTTTACAATATTATAAAAGGCAAATAGTGAAAATACTTTCCTCATGTGAAAGCCATCAAAAACAAGTGAATAATCAACTGAAATAAGCTATATTGGTTGTATTAGGTTACATAATCTAATTGTTGTTTGTTTGTTTGCAAGTTAGGTTTTCCTTTTTCCATCATCTTAGATGATTTTGCTTTCTTAGATTCTGTGTATACTTGGTTTGATGGATGAAAGTTATTTGGAAGAGTAATGTGTTCTCAAGTGATAGTGAGAAAAATATCCGAAGACTTAACCATAAACATTTTTGATTTGTACTTACCCATACGACTAAGTGAACTGTACACACAATACCAACTATAGTTTAAATAACTAAGCAACAAGTGATACACATGACAAAATCTAAAAATCAACTTTTCAATCACTACTTGTCAGGCGATTTACTATGCTATGAGTCGTTGAGTTTTTTTGGTGTTCAAGGACAAGTAACACCCACCAATTCCACTTAATTGATGGTTCCCAGGATGCCGCATGATGGCAGAAGGCTTCCAGGATGCCGTGGAGTTGGGAACCCACCCAGGAGACCAGGTGGCCGGATGAGGACCTGGTGAACCGTGGCCTGTTGAGGGAAGCTGCTGTGCCCCCCTGTGGTCATGCACGATTGCAGGCCTGGCTCACTGCAGCAAAGAAAGACTTGGTGGGCCACAGATTGCACCATCGCGGAAGCCACCAGGCTTGGCCCCAAAGACCGGAGAGCGAGGAGGAGGGAGCAGCTGGCGACAATGGATGCAAGTAAGCCGGTAGGCGAGGGACCGTGGTATTGCATCCAGCACCTTCAAGGGTGGCTGCAGGAGGTGCCCTTGGGAAACAATGGCGGTCAGGTGGGCGGAGGGACATCAGGGCCTTACTTGGACCGGGAGCCCCACCAATACATCAAGGGCGTGGACTGGACTTTGGACTTTTTGTAAATGGCACTAAAATTTGGCAACTCGTGCATGTGTGATCTATGCAAAAAGAATTTCACCGTGCAGTGCAAACGTGACAATGAAGCACCATTGAACCCATTGAATAGACATACAGACGAGTTAGAACTTGATTTTTCAGTAATTAGAAACGTCATTACTCTACAGCCTGGAATTGTTTACATTAAGCAGAATCTCTTGCAGTGTGGTTCCACTTACCTGTAGGTAGACTGAATGATAGAGGTAAAGCCAACGTAAATGTAAGCAAGCCGAACAGGGGCACAAGAATTGAAGATGTCATTTTCCTGCAAAGATTATTAAAAAAAAATGTTTAATACCCTGATGGGAAAATATTCATAGAATGTTTTTTTTGCAAATCGACTACTTACAGCTCCTCTTGAAGAGAAATTCAACACGTGAATGGTAAAAACCAAAAACAAGGATAAGTTCTAATCTGGCAGCTTCTATGTCCTCCACATCAAACCATACGACATCCCAGGGATTCCACTCAACTGAACTGAAAATTTTCTGTCTCCTTTATCAATAATCATAAGACGACTAAGCAGCTTCGAACAGAATCTGATGCACCAGTTAAAATAAATTGTAGAAGTCTGAACTACAGACGAAACATAATTTTCTCAGGACGAATGACTCACTTTGGGAGGCTAAATTGCAGGTTGTTGAGGATGCAAAACTGAAATTAACTTTAAGGAGTGTGGGTGCCACAGGCAAGGGGAGCATTGAAATCCCTCCTTAATTCTCATTCTGAAACTGATGGTGAGCAGTTTCCGCGAAGCCACACCCCACCCTTACCATACACAAATGGATATACAAATACATGCATAATATGCACAAACACACAGTTAAAGACACAGAAACATTTACACACACAAATTCTGCTTTCACTCCATCTACAAGTGTGAAGGTGACACTCAGCGTAGTGAGCCAGATCTCAAGCAAAAACAAGACGAGCATGACGACAAGACCCAAGACAAGACAAGTGTTTGATGGCACTGGGCTGGAGTTTAGAAGAATGAGGGGGAGACCTCATTGAAACGTACCGAAAAGTGAAAGGCTTGGATAGAGTGGATGTGGAGAGGATGTCACCACCAGTGGGAGAGTCTAGGACTAGAGGTCATAGCCTCAGAATTAAAGGATGTTCCTTTAGGAAGGAGGCAAAGAGGAATTTATTTAGTCAGAGGGTAGTGAATCTGTGGAATTCTTTGCCACAGAAGGCTGTGGAGTGCAAGTCAATGGATATTTTTAAGGCAGAGATAGATATGTTCTTGATTAGTACGGGTGTCAGGGGTTGTGGGGAAAAGGCAGGAGATTGGAATTAGGAGGGAGAGATAGATCTGCCATTATTGAATGGCAGAGTAGACTTGATGGGTCCAATGGCCTAATTCTGCTCCTATCACATGACCTTATGATACCACCTGTCCCTCAAATTCAAAATAAAGCAGTTGGTCTTTGACTTTGAGTTTGGAATATATGGCCCTGTCTGCATCAATAGTGCTGAGGTGGAGATGATCAAGAGCTTCAAGTTCCTTGATGTAAACATCACTAACAACATGTCCTGGTTCAAACACATTGACACTATGGCAAGAATGCTCATCAATGTCTCTACTTCCTCAGAAGACTAAGGAAATTTGGCATGTCTCCAATGATCTACCAAATGCACCATAGAAAGGATTCTATCTGGATACATCTCAGCTTGATGTGGCAAATATTCTGCCCAGGACTGCAAGAATCTGCAGAGAGTTATGAACACAGCCTCATACATCACACAAACTAGCCAGCCCTCCTCCCACTGACTCCATCTACACTTCACATTATCACTAGAAAGCAGCCAATGTAGCCAGGATCAATTACAAGCTGGCCATTCCTTCTTCTCCAGTCGGGCATAAGACAGAGAAGCTTGAAAGCAATTACCACCAAATTCAAGAACAGCTTCTTCCCTGTTGTTATCAGACTTTTCTTTAGACCACTTATATGCTAATGATGATTTCCTGATATCCCAATCGATCTTGCTGTAACACTATATTCTGCAATCTGTTTATTTTCTATTTTATACTGCCGGGTGTACTCAAGTATGGTACGAGATGCTTAGATAACAAGCAAAACCACCTTTTGTTAGTCCACCTCGGTAATCATGACATTAATTAAACCAATACCAAAACACGAACTCACACACATACACACACAGTAGCCTTTCCGATGAAGGTTCAAAAGGGAAAACCAACAACACTGAAAGACAGGTGTAGGTCAGAATGGTGTAATACTTGCAGGCAGTGGTTTTGCCATTCCTAGATAGTAGGAGTTATGTGTTTTGGGGATGCTATTTTAGCTTTCATACAATATATAAATGGTACGCACTTCAGCATGGAAATGAATGTTGGGAAGGTGAATGGGTTTCAATCAAGTGGGCTGCTTTGACCTAGAATGCATTGAATCTTGTGTGTTGTTGCAGCCATACTGACCCAGGCAAATGGAAAGTAGCCTGTCATAATCTGTAAAGGTGAAAAGATTTATTAGTGTGAGGAAGTGAGACATTCATAGCACAATGTCTAACATTTTACAACTTCATGGTGCAATATTTTTGTGGATCCCCAGTTAGGTTTCCGGTCAATGGTTATCTTCCCAAAGAATTTTGACAGAGGACAACTCAGCAATATTATTCCACTGACTATTAAGAGTATCACATGATTTGACTCTCTCTAGTTGGGTCTAGTCATTTGATTAGCACTTCAGTGTGATAAATGAAATTTCCCACAGATTGGCCCATAATTTAGTGTTTACCAAGGGTTGCTCCATGCAGGAATGGACAGCTTAATTTGCTAAAGACTAGAGAATGGAATTAAACATTCATCATCAATGAACATCCATATTTCTGACCTTACATTGGAAGTCACTGATGTTGCAACTGAAAAGGGCACCATGGAACGAGGGCACCATGAGCGGTATTGGGCAAAACGGTGCCGAGGCAGTGGAGCTGCTGCCTTACTGCATCAGAGACCCAGGTTCAATCCTGACCTCAGGTGCTGTCTGTATGGAGTTTGTATGTTCTCCCCATGACTGTGTGGGTTTTCTGCAGCTGCTCCGGTTTCCTCCCACACTCCAAAGATGTACAGGTTTGTTTGGTAAAATTGTAAATTGTCCCCAGTGTGTGTAGGATAGTGTTAGTGTGTGGAGATTGCTCGTCAGCGTGGACTCGGTGGGCCAAAGGGTCTGTATTCGCACTGTATCTGTAAACTAGATGGAGGAATTCCTCCGGCAGCATTTTGGGCCGAGATAATTTACCTCCAACAAACACTTCCATCCTCATTTGTGTGGGATAATGGCTTCTCGACATGAAGAACTTACCACTGGATTCCCATTGGTATTTGATTTTCATGACTTCAATTCTGCAGGAATACTTTACTCAACTCAATGCTACATTGATGTCAAATTGAGCTCTCAAGAGTCTGATGAAGTCTGGAGAAAAGTCAAGGCTGAAGATCAATGAGCCTTAGATAAGGATTGATAAGGATTGGTGCGAAAATGTCACTTGATCATGCTATCAACCACGACTTCCACCATTTACTTTCATATTCAGAGTAAACTGACAGACTTGTAATTGGCTGAATTGGGTTGGTCTAGTTTTCTATCACCAGAAGAAACCTGGACAGTAGTCTAGCGTTGGGGGAGATGCCTGTGAAGTAACTGCACTAGGACTAGGCTTGAGGTGTAGCTTGTTTTGCATTTCACCTCTTCAGCATATCAGCTGGTGTGGTCTATAATCATTCTCCCTTTATAACCAGTAAATGAGTTTGTATTATTCTTTAGTCATGCCAGGCAATTAAAATGTTTTGTGATAGTTTAATTTTCTGCCATTTTCATGCAAGGTATGAATGATAAAATTATTTTATGACAAATTAATCTAAAATGATTTTAAAGTAAGCCTTTATTTGAAAGTCAGATCATGCAAAATTATGACGTACTAATTTCAGACATAAAGGGGGAAAAAAATCATTTTTTTAAAGCATTCCTCAGCATAATTAGCACCCACATCATCAATTTGCTGAAGGATCAATGAGTCATGCTCTCCAGGTGCAAAAATAAAATGTAGATATGGATATAAGAGGCTGAAGATCAGCTTAAAACAAACTACTAGAAGAACTCAGCAAATCAAGACAGTCAGAATCTTTTTTCCTCAGGGTGGAAATGTCCAACACCAGAGGGCAAAGGTATAAGGTGAGAGGGGGAAAATGGAATGGAGATGTGCAGGGCAATGTGTCTTTTGTACACAAAGGATGATAGGGGCTTGATACGCATTGCCAGGGGTAGTAGTGGAGGTAGATACCACAGCAGACATGTGCCGTGGGTAATTACTCAGGGTAGGCAGTCAGCCGGCTTTAAAAAAATCTTTAAAAACCACGCGTGCGCAGATTGTTCTCTCCATTAGGCAGTCAGTCGACCTTTATAAAGTAATTTGTCTTCAAAAGCCTTATCTCTTAATAAAGTATTTAAAAACATATAGCTCAAAGAAAACTTGCCACATTATTTGTACAAGAACTCCATTCTTCTCTCTTTGTCTCTTAAGATAATGACAATCCATGTTTGAAAAACCGCCAAGAAACTTGTGCAGTACGCAGCACATGCACGCAGTCCACGGTGCAAAGGCAGAATTTCAGCTGCCTTCATAGACTGTTGTCATTGAAGGCTTGAAGCAGTGTCCACAGCACGTGAGCTGCACATACTTCCGCATGTTACATGTGCTGCGGATGAAAGGCACGGGAGAATTATGCCTACTTAAGAGATCGATCTCTTTGCTAGGCATAATTCTCCCGTGCCTTTATTATTTATAATTAATAATTACCATTTTATAATTTTAGTCAGGGTAGGCACTGCCTACCTTGCCGGCACATGTCTGTACTAGAGTGGTGTTTCAGAGGCTTTCAGATAGGCACATAGAAGTGCAGAGAATAGAGGGATATGGATCATGTACAGGCAGATGAAATCAGTTCAACTTGGTATTATGTTTGGCACAAAAATTGTGACCCTGAATTTTAGCTACGCTCCACCAATAAGAGGAGAGCCTACATGTCATAGTGAAATAGCACAGCTCAGCGTCCATCACGTGCCAGTACTAATGACTTTGAAAAGTACTCAACATGCCAGTGCACCCAGTGTAGTTAATCCCTGTGTTGGAAATGTATCGTAATACACGTAAATTATAAATGGTGTAATTCTGCCACTAAAATAACTTTCATCTCCTAAAGGCCCTGTCTCACGGTGCGAGTCCGCCCAAGAGTGACCCCAAGTGAAAGAAAAAAAACAGACTCGTGGTTATGCACGAGATTCAAAGTTTATGGTCAAGTGTTTAACCGAGTTCCCACGGGCATGTTATTTATGCGATGTTCCAAGGTGCTCTCCCGAGTTACCAAGTTCCTCTCCCGTTACACTTGAGCCAACCGTGAATTAAGGTATGTTTTAATAAAGCAACAATGTTAAAGAAAACATCTCCATCCTGCGGCTTTGAGTTAAAGATAGAATTCAGCGCGGCCGCATCTATTTATATGACCTACAAAGGGAAAATGCGCACCCTCCAGTGCCAGAGCAGTTATACTTATGATTTGTTTGAAACACACATCACGTAGTTAGAAGACCAGTGGGCGAAGGTTTGTTATATTTGGAGGGGCAAGCGAAATATAATGATGATAGGTCTGAGGTGTTGCACTTTAGGAGGGCTGAAAAATTAGGACATATGCAATGAGTGGTAGCAACATTTTTTGAATATCGTATTAACAAGGAACGTTGTTGTACAAGTGAAAACAAATTGCTTGAAGGCAACATCGCAACTGGATAAAAGATAGACACAACGTGCCGGAGTAACTCCGTGGGTCAGGCAGCATTTGTGGAGAAAAAGGGTGGGTGTCGTTTCGTTAGACGGGTCCCGATCCGAAACATCTCTCCAGAAATACTGCCTGATCCGCGGAGTAATTCGGGCACGTTGTGTCTATCTTTGGTATAAACCAGCATCTGCAGTTATTTGTTTGTACTTAGCACAGCAAGATGTGGTGGTTAGGAAGATGGTGATACAAAAAGCTGGAACTGTTGTCATCTTGGGCAAAACACGAAGCACTGGAGGAACTCAGGGGGTCAGGCAGCTTCCGTGGGGGGGACGGAGGGGGCGTTTCCTATTGGGACCCTTCTTCAGACCGATGGTGAAGAATGGTCATTCCGAAGAAAGGTCGCGGTCTGAAATGTCGCACTCCATTGCCTGACCCACCGAGCTCTTATCCACCGAACACTTGATGATTTGCTCAAGGTGGGTTGCAACGTTTACGGAATCCTTGCTTTCATTAACCCAGGCTTAGTAGAGTCTATTGAACCCAAGAACTTTAGAGGGAGTGCGGGCGTCAGAAGCAGGTGAGTTTGACGGGAGCGTGGGAGCCGCACACAGCGAGTGGAAAAGTGTTCGGGAAGCCGAACCCAGCGTGAAAGAACGAGCATGGGTATTGGGTCCCAACAGGAATAGGTTAAAGGCTTGAAGAGAAGATGGAGACAGAGACACTCACAATCAACAAGGACAGCAATTCTGCTGTAACACGATCGTTGTTTTGCGAAGTAACGTCGTTTTTTTAATAGAAAATCATAGCAATGGGGAAAAGGTGTTTCACGCTTGCAGTAATCAAGTTATTTTCCTGTGGCCTTTTGAATAACTAAGTTTATTTATGTTACTGCAAGCTAAAATACTAAAGGTTGTGTGTTACATTGTTTAATAGAGTTTCGTTGTTCAAATATCAAAGGAAGCAATTGTTTGTCAATTTCTATGGTCGTTAAAGTGACAGTTGGGCTCCGGTGATCGGGTTGATCATGAGATCATGGTGTCTCGTCACTGCTGGAAGGCTACATGGAAGCATTTTTGTCTGCTTGCTAATTTCCAAACTAACTGTAGTTCCCAACCTGAAGGGCCCGTTTCTGTGCCGTATGAAGCAATAATGAAAACAGAACAGTGCAGAAGTGCCAGGGTGTGTAGGAAGCACAGGCAGAACAGGGGCAGAGGGACAGGAGCAGAGGCTGTATGTGTGGGGAACTAGTGGTACTTCCCCAACTCTACCCCCACTCTGCATCTCTTCGTCTCACCACACAGACCAAATTCCCCACCATTGACTACAAGTGCATTTCATGCTGCTTCGGGAAAGCAGCCAACTGAACTAAAGACCTTTCCTACCCGGGCCATTCCTTCCTCTCCCCGCTCCCATCGGAAGAAGAAACAGAAGCTTAAAAGCGCGCATCAGTAGAATCAGGAATGCATTCTTTCCTCTGTTATCAGGCTTTTGAATGGTCCTTCCATAAATTGGGGGACCGTTCGATTCTCCTCTACCTCATTGTGGCCATTGGACTTTGTCTCTGGAATTCAGCGCTAAAATATTGAGAACAACAAGATCTGCATTTTGTTTCTGTCCCGATCTATGTACTTGAATTTAGTTTATTTCTATGTATGTATAGTATTATCTGATTTGACTGGATAGCATGCAAAACATAACTTTACACATGAAATAATAAATCTAAACCTAATGTTGTTTGTATCGGGTAGTTGTGCATCGTCGTGGTGAGTTTGTCGGTAGCAAGCATCATTCTGAAAGCAATGAATGCTGAGGGCAAACCTTAACAACCCGAATACGGACTTCCAGAAGGGTCTTGACAAAGTCACAATACGTGGTGTAAAATGAATATTGAAAGCATGTACATGAGGTCAACAAAATATTAAACAATCTTGGTAAATGCTTGTGGGAAAGTGAATAGTGTGTGGTCCCCCCCCCCCCCCCCCCCTCCCCCCCTCCCCTCCCTCCCGGATCAGAGTCACAGTCATCGGTAGCCACAGTCACCCGTAAATAAACCCACTACATCCAATATGCAACTTTTTATGATCATGGATGACAATCCATTTAACCTCAGTGTAAATTCAAATGAAGATTCCTGCTCCCGCCTTCTGCTGTCACTTTCAATGCTGCTACTATTGAAGTCTGGCCTCTGGTAACTCCATTCCCACCTGGGGAATGAAAAGTTTCCATTGACGGTGCCACGGTAGACTCACGAATCAATAAGGTAAACGCACGGGCCACTA
Source organism: Raja brachyura (assembly GCA_963514005.1). The sequence continues at coordinate 75,311,564 of OY740786.1, forward strand.
CGTTATGACAACGAGTTTAAATGTTTCAATTTTTAACTTGAACATTACATTTGACTCGTGGAAAATATCAAACAGGTTTGATTTTTTTCACGAGTTCACAAGTTTCACGGGTACCTGCCGTTAGCACCACGAGTCGCTAAGTTGCTTGCGCGAATTCTGACGTTTCCGCTACGTTGATTGTACGGGATTACCGCGAGTGAAAACTCGGGGTACCTCGTGGGACAACTCGCACCGTGAGACAGGGGTTTAAAGAGATAGCTACAAATTGAAATACCTCTCCAGGACTTGAAACAAAGGCAATGTTACAATTTCATTTTGCAAACTCAGAAAGTTACAGGATTCCATCCACAATGATACAAAGTTGCAAGCAGAGATTGATCCCACTCCTAGACCAACTGCTATGATTTTTAGATTTAGACTGGGATTTAGTTTTTGATACATCATTGAAATTCTAGTTAACTTAAGAGATAAAAGTCATGAAGTGCCTCTCCAGTTTATTTGTAGTCTTGTGCTCCATATTACTATGTCAGAAACAAATAATCTACCCAATTTAGGTAAACAGTAACCCCAGAGCCCACTTAATAATCAAGTAAATTGCAGGAGAGTTTGGTTCATTATTTATCATTTACACATTTCAAGTATGTTTATTCTTGTGTTAAGATAGATTCATTCGATATGAAACCTCAGAGTAGATGGAGTGGAGCAGCAAAGCACGATTGAGTGAAGGATGAGTATGATCTCATAGTATATTTCAGCCGTGAGATTCTGTATAGCCTATTGGTCATTTGCAGTTAACCTCAGGAGAGAAAGGAATGGTAGCTGAAGAAAGGAACAGAACTTGAAATAATTGGTATTATTTTGTTAGGGTATTTGGTGATTTGAATTGGACTAATGTGCTGCGACTTTGACTGTAAGAGACCGCATTTCCCATGTGGGACTGGACCTAAAACAATCTTGTTGTTGGGTATTTATACTAAGAATTTCAATTCAGAATGCACATATATTTCCCACCACATATCTCGATTCAATACATGTAACTACTCTTCCAGTTTATTCCTCATGTAACTTTTCCTGGCTCATGGCACTCAGAAGACTGCTCAGTAATGTCTTGTGACTGCCTTGCAGCAGTTGAGCTGTTGCCTTAAGGGCCTGTCCCACTTACGTGTCTTTGGCATGCAAATTACGTAACCTCGTGGTCGTGTTGAGCCGCGAGGGTCCCGCGAAGGTCGCTCGTAACTTCATTGGACCGCACAGCTGTCTGGAGCGCATGACGTCATTTGAAGATAGACACAAAGCTGGAGTAACTCAGCGGGACCGGCTGCATCTCTGGAGAGAAGCAATGTGTGACGTTTCATGTTGAGACTCTTCTTCAGTCTGAAAGAAGGGTCTTGACCCAAAACGTCACCCATTGCTTCTCTCCAGAGATGCAGCCGGTCCCACTGAGTTACTCCTGCATTTTGTGTCCGTCTTCAATTTTCTTGGCCCCGCTCTGGGAGCAGAAGTGGGGGCAGATCCAGACCGCAACGGCCGTGAGCCCCAGGCCGAGCTTTCCGATCATTTGCCTGCTTTTGCTGCTGTTGGAGGTGAGATGTTGCGTCGCGCCAGGGTCTTGGGCCTGTCCGACTTTGGCCGTCAGTTACGCGACAGTCGCGCAAAGATTTCGTTCGCTACAAAAATGTCGCGCACAACTACATACCCCTCCACATTTCTCAGTAGGACCGGCCCCGCGTGGCCATACAATGCCCGAGCGCCTCAACGCAACGATGAGGTTGCGTAATTAGCGGGCCGAGGACACGCAAGTGGAACAGGCCCTTTAGTACGTGCTATCTGCATGTAGTTTGCATATTCTTCCTGTGGCCACATGGATTTCCCTTGATTACCTCCCACATGCTAAAGACGTGATGTTTGCCAGATTACTTGATTGTAAATTACCTCTTGTACAGCAAAGTGCCAGGAGAACATATGCGGATTTAATGGATATGTGAGATGGAGTAGGATTCGGGAATATAAATGGATGTTTGCGTTGATGCTGACTTAAACAACTCTATGAGCTGAATGCCCTCCCGCCATGTTATGAAAATAAAGGAAAGGAAAATGTGCTAAAAATTGAAAGTTCAACCCCCATCATTTTCATTTGCGAATACAATGCAAAATATTTCCAGAGTGAAAGTACATTCAGAAAGAGTCAGAGATTAAGATCAGCATCAGTAGATGTGTAGTTTTTTCATTTAGAAGATATCTGATGATAAATAGCCATCCCACAGATAGCACTGATGCAATCAGTTAAAGGTTGTTCTTAACAAATTTTGTGGTGATCTATTGTGTGATTCACTGACATTGATTTGTGCCACTTATGGCTAGTATATTTTTGCAGTGATGAAAATATAAAGGTGTTAATAATTTATATCCTTCCATTTTTGTAAATGCTGCACTGGAAAATAAAAGACATGTTACATCTATAATTATTTTCCTTAGTTTTACAAGAAATAAACCGGCTCAAATGTAACAGTTGCACCTTGGCAAGAAGATAATATGTTCAAGTGCTACACCAGTTTTGTGCATTTAATTTAATTGAGTTTTGTATCTTGATGCCCTCAATATGTCCTCTCATAGGACACCACCGGAGAGACCTCGCAGAGATGCTGTGTGCTGCTACCCACATAAAGAAAGGTCATAGTTTGGTCATGCACTTTGACTATGTTGCCCTCTGATTAAGGCTAACATTTGGCCAGAGAGGAAATTTAGTACAGGCAGAAAAGAAGTCCTTTTTGTTTTGGCTCCAAAACCTGTACATTATGTAAGCTTGAGACTGTAAACATTGAGTCCACTATTTTATTACTAAGTGCGAGTCAGTATTTATTTTAGACAAACATTCAGCCGACTAATAGATAATAAACATAGATATCAAGTTATGGTGAAAAGTTCTAAACAGGAAGGGTGGCCTGAGTGACCACATCTGCAGAGATGGCTTCATTTCAGATCTTGCTGATGCAGACTCACGGAGTTGGAAACAGTATGAATTGTGAATGTTGGATCTAAACATTTGCTATATCTTGTGGAAATCGGAACTCTGTAGGTGTGAGTGATGGGGTGTTACAGTGGGTGCATATTTCAGATCTTGCTGATATAGACTTATTGCGTTGAAAACACAATTACTCGGAAGGTATGTGATGTTTGGGTCTAACCTCTTGCCATATCTTGTGGAAATCAGAAGAATGTAGGTGTGAGTAATGGTGTATATCCATGCATGCACAATGTTTTTGGCTTGTAGGATATACAGACAATCCAAATCATTATGTGAAATTTGATTTAATTTAGCCACTTATAACCAGATGAGCCCATTATTGCTTTTGATGACACAAATGGTGGAATTTATAGCAGTTTTCTTTCAGTTCACGTTGCAATCGAGTGGCAGCATTCGATTATTACTCATGATTTTACGTATTTCCTTCCAAATAGTTTTAGTCTGCAACAGTCCAGTAAACAGAATAGCAGTTGCGATTCATAATAAAACTAATCACATCATCGACTTTGCAATCTGGAAGAAAACTCCCAAATTTAGTTTCTACTGCCCATTCCAACAACCCCATTTTTCAATTTCAACATGTGTTTTGTTTTGTTGGTCACTTCAGAGACTGACAACATAAATCCCTCTACAGGTTCTCCCCAGGGCGCGCACGTAAGCAAGCATTTGGGAGACCGGTGGGATGCACTTGCTAGCTACTGCTGGGCTGAGGACATCTTCCACTGCCTGGAAACCGTTTTGTGGCTACCTTTCTGACTTGCAAACTCTATGGGTTAGGAAGAACCCGAGGATGACCTGAACTACCAAATCAAGCTGCTGAAATCACAAACTTATTTCACTTTAGTTTAGTTGCAGTGGTTCTTCACCTGGAGGTCGTGACCCCCTATGGGGGTCGTTTGGGGCTTTGCCGGGGGTCATGAAGGGGACACAAATAACATATCAATTTGTTGAGCCCATATTTAGGAACCTAACAAAGGTACATTCCACATACAGTATTTTGTTCACGTATGCGCGTACTGGTGCCAAAAAGGTTAGAAACATAGAAATTAGGTGCAGGAGTAGGCCATTCGAGCCTGCACCACCATTCAATATGATCATGGCTGATCATCCAACTCAGTATCCCGTACCTGCCTTCTCTCCATACCCTTTGATCCCCTTAGCCACAAGGGCCACATCTAACTCCCTCTTAAATATAGCCAATGAACTGGCCTCAACTACCCTCTGTGGCAGAGAGTTCCAGAGACCCACCACTCTCTGTGTTAAGAACCACTAGTTTAGAGAGACAGTGTGGAAACAGGCCCTTTGGCCCACTGAGTTCTCACCGACCAATGATCACCCGTTCGCTCGTTCTATCCTACACACGAGGGACAATTTACAGAATTGCTACAAACCTGCACTCTTTGGAATGTGGGAGGAAACCGGAGCACCCGGAGTATACCCATGCGGTTACAGGGAGAACGTACAAACTCCGTACAGACAGCACCTGTAGTCAGGATTGAACCCCAGTCTCTGTCGCTGTGAGGCAGTAAGTCTACCACTGTGCCGGCCCAATTTAGTACCAGCTCTCTCCAACTTTCCAGCACCCAGCCCAGCCCATCCCAATTTGTCCACATTACACGTGTTTTACTGTCAATTGTATAACATTCCTATCTGAAAACACACTACAATAAAAATGAATGATAAGCACTGTGAATGGAGTGTATTTTAAGAAATGTATAAAGATGTCATAATCAATATACAAAATTACCAAATATTGGGGGTGTATCATGCATTTATCAGATTTCACACAAATGGTGGTGGATGTATAGAACAAGCTGTCAGAGGAGATAGTTGAGGCAGGGACAATCCCAACATTTAAGAAGCAGTTAAACAAGCACATGGATAGGACGGGTTTGGAGGGATTTGGACTAAATGCTGGCAGGTGACATGTTGGCGGGTGTGCATCTGGGACATGTTGGCGGGTGTGGGCAAGTTGAACCAAAGGGCCTGTTTCCACACTGTATCACTCTATGAATCTATAATAGAACCAGGGCTATTAATATAAACACAACAAGAAATGTAAAAAGTGACAAATTCAATATAATATTTATATTTTATGAATTTGTAATATAGATTAACACAACATTTTACATTTATGAGTGCTTTGTTTTATTCTTGTATGACAAATGTATAAAATATAAATGTTAAAATATAAAATGTTACAAAATGTAAAATATAAGTGTTATATTTATCAGTGGTTACACAAATGAGGGTTTAATTCCACAGAACTTGGTACATTCAGAGTGATCAAACATTTTAGGGTATTAGGAGGAACTAAGTGCATATGAAGGAAACATTCTCTGTTCGTTAGGGAGTCTGGGCCAATTGATCATTACATAAACAAATACAGCCTTGTCTTTCAGAGTGATAGGTTAGGCAACATCTCTGCACATAATAGAAGACAGATTTGTGAAACACTTCCCTGGGTAGACAAATGTGCTGGAGAAACTCAGCGGGTGCAGCAGCATCTATGGAGTGGAGGAAATAGGCAACGTTTCGGGCCAAAGTGTTCAGTCTGAAGAAGGGTTTCAGCCCGAAACATTGCCTATTTCCTTCGCTCCTATAGATGCTGCTGCACCCGCTGAGTTTCTCCAGCACTTTTGTCTACCTTCTATATACAGTGCCCTCCTTAATGCTTGGGACAAAGACCCATCATTTCTTTATTTGTCTCTATACTCCACCATTTGAGATTTGTAATAGAAAAAATCACGTGGTTAAAGTGCACATTGTCAGATTTTACACAAAGAATGGTAGGGGCCTGATATGCATTGCCAGGGGTAATAGTGGAGGCAGATACTAATGGTGTTTAAGAGGCTTTTAGAGAGGTACATAGAAGTGCAGGAAATAGAGGGATATGGATCATGTACAGGCAGATGAGATCAGTTCAACTTGGTATTTTGTTTGGCACAAACATTGTTACCTGTAGGGGTCGTTCCTGTGCTCTACTGTTCTATGTTCTATCTGTGTGAGAAAAGGAATGGTTGACATTTCAGGTCAAGACCCTGCATCAGGACTGAGAGTGTAGAGGGAGGGTGAGGCGGAAGCAGAATGGTGTTAACAAGCAGAAGAGCAAGGGAAAGGAAAGAGGGAGAGCAGTGAGAAGGGGATTTGGACATTTCAGACTCAAATGTTACACCTGCATAGACTCCAGGATCTAACAAAATTATGGATGCTGTCTAAACTAGTTAGAGCTTTTCGCTGTCAGAGAAATTATAAGAGAAATAAATCACTCTCTTGAAGAGAAGAGGAGGAGTTAGTGAAAAAAACCCTCCTTTTCTGACAGCAGTACATATGACGCAAGGATTGTACATAAAAACTACCAATTATTTCCCCTTCTAATTACTGAGAATTGCAATATTTCAAGCTACCCCCCACTGATAAGAGGAGAGCCCATATTTCATAGTGAAATAGTGCAGCTCAGTGTCCATCACATGCCAGTACTAAAAACTTTAGAAAGCACTCAACATGCCAGTGCACCCAGTGTAGTTAATCCCGTGGTTGGAAATGTATCGCTATCTCACGTCAATTACAAATGGTGCAATTCTGCCACTCAAATAACTTTCATCTCCTTAAGAGATTGCTACAAATTGAAATACCTCTCCAGGACTTGAAACAAAGGCAATGTTACAATTTCATATTGTAAACTCACAAAGTTACAGGATTCCATCCACAATTATACAAAGTTGCACAGCAGAGATTGATCCCACTCCTAGGCCAACTGCCAGCTATGATTAATAACTGCAACGCATTGTCCTCTGTAAAAAAGAACACTGCCTATGCGGGTGATATAGGTGTGGAACCTGCCGTATGGAATGTATAATCAGGAGTCCCAATATCCCTTCCTGTTTGAACATAAGACATAGAAGCTGAATGAGATCACTTCATTTCTTCAACCTACTCCAACGTTTAAGGTCCTTGTTGATTTTCCACCTCAAGCATCATTTCCGTGCCCCATCCTCATAATTCTTGATTTTTCCAAGATCAAAATCAATTGAGTTTGGTCATGTTCATAAGTCATAGGAGCAAAAGTAGGCCAATCAGCCCTGAGTTTACTCCGTCATTCAATCATGGCTGATCTATCTTTCCCTCTCAACCCCATTCTCCTGCCTTCTCCCCATAATCCTTGACACCCATACTAATCAAGAATGTGTCAATCTCCATCTTAAAAATACCCAGGTGCTCTTCATAGCCACCTGTGGCAACAAATTCCACAGATTCACCACACTCTGACTAAAGAAACCCCTCCTCCTCTCCATTCTAAAGGTGTAGCCTTTCATTCTGAGACTATGCCCCATGGTTGTAGACTCCCCCACTAGTGGAACATCCGCTCCACATCCACTCTATCCAGGCCTTTCACTATTCGGTATGCTCCGACCCAAACTGCTGCTTATCCATTCCCTCCATAGATGCTGGCTGAACCCAATTACTCTCCAAGAATGCTGCCTGAAGTTACTCCAGTATTTGGAGTTTTCCTCAAAAATCTGATTTATTTGATTGGATTGATCAAGCAGAGATATATTGATCTGTTGTGAACCCACTTAATGCCTTCGTCTCTACAGTTCTGTGTGGTGGAGATTTCCAAAAATTCAGCATCCTTTGAGTAACAACATTTCTCTTTGTTTCAGTCCCTTATCTTGAATTATTTCCCTAAATCTATCATACTTTAGCTAATGATAACACCTTTCTCCCGTCTACTCGGCCGATCCCTCTTTTATACTTTTTCAATGTTGCCATAATTCATTCATCTTCTTCTCGCCTCATATTTCAGCCACACCATCTCAGGAAACTCAGCCAAATGCAAAGTGCAAGAGGAACTCAATCCATCAGGTAGCATCGCTGGAGAGAATGGACATCTGAACATTCCCTCTATAGATGCTGCCTGACCTGCTGAGTTCATCCAACACTTTGTTTAAGAAGGAACTGCAGATGCTGGAAAATCAAAGGTACACAAAAATGCTGGAGAAACTCAGCGGGTGCAGCAACATCTATGGAGCGAAGGAAATAGGCAACGTTTCGGCCCGAAACGTTGCCTATCTCCTTCGCTCCATAGATGCTGCTGCACCCGCTGAGTTTCTCCAGCATTTTTGTGTACCTTCATCCAACACTTTGATTTATTCAAGATTCCAGCGTCTGCAGTTTCCTGTCTCTCAGGAAACTCCATGCAGGCTGACTGCTGGGAAGGAAAAGGCTGTGGTGAGAGACAGGAGCTAAATTATCAGGATCTTCGATGCTGTCGCTAACATTGTGTGCCCCACCATGCCTAACACTTCAATCCATAAGACTATCAAAACATTATACGGAACCTCCTCCAGCAGCTCATTCGATATAGCTACCACCCTTTGTGTAAACACGTTGCCCCTCAGGTTCCTATTAAACCTTTACCCCCTCCCCTTAAACCTATATCCTCTGGTTCTTGATCCCTTACTCTGGGTAAAAAAAGACTGTGCACTTACCCAATCTTTTCCTCTCATGGTCTAATTATGCATCATTCAATTTCACTGATCGTTCTTATGGACCGGTTCTCACAGTTAAACTAGTATTTGGAAGAAGGGTCCCGAACTTATATGCCACTCATCCTTTTTCTCCAGAGATGCTGCCTGACCCACTGAGTTACTCCAGCACTTTGTGTCTATCTTCAGTATATACCAGCATCTGCAGTTACTTTCTTCACAAAATATTGTCGTCCTCTCTGTCAGAGCAATGAGTTTGGACACAGTTCAGTTTCTAATTAAAACCATAGCATCAATTACAATACTTTTGATTTTAATGACATTTGAAAATATTAAGTCAATTATTATCACAGCCATGACCAGACAGTTGCAGGAAGTTAGACTGGTACTTAAAAAAATAATATACTGAAGCAATCCTCATACTGAATCTTGCAGGACTGAAAATGATATGATCACTGATAAGATTTGAAGATCTGGTCAGTGGGGGCACTGCGAGCCAGCGGCCCTGCCAGCAGTGTGTTAGTTTTTCCTACATTTTTAATTTTTTTTGTGTGGCCTAATGTGTGTTTTTGGTGCCTCTCTGTGTGTCGTGTGTGTGTGTGTGTGTGTGTGTGTGTGTGTGTGTGTGTGTGTGTGTGTGTGTGTGTGTGTGTGTGTGTGTGTGTGTGTGTGTGTGTGTGTGTGTGTGTGTGTGTGTGTGTGTGTGTGTGTGTGTGTGTGTGGGGGGGGGGGGGTGTAAAGGGGAAAACTGCTTTGGTCGCCTTCTCTACAGAGAGGCGACTTTTTCCATGTCACCTCCCCCGTGGCCTAACATCGAGAATCGGTGCGGCCTCTCCCGGAGATGTGCCCGGGGCTTCAGCGGCGGGGACTCACGTCGCTGAGCGGGCGATCCCTTGCCGGGGGTTACCAGAGGGGAGCGCTCCGGTCCGCGGCATCCTGAAGCCATGGTCTGAGGAGCTCCAGCTAGCGCAGCATCTGCAGCTTGTGGTCCCTCGTTGGGGACCCGGGAGAAAAAGAGCTCTGACCGCCGGCCCACGGCCTACTTCTACCGCGGGCGTGGCGGGGAGTTACCATCAGGAGCGGGGTCAGTCACCGGGGACCCCTGTCGAAGAGCTCCGACCACCGGCCTTGCGGTCTGCTGTGCCTCTGGCTGCGGTGCGGCATGGACTTTAGATCTTCGACCATCGGCCTGTGGCCTACACCAACCTGAAGCCGTGGTCTCCGGTGGGGAAGCACTGATTCTGGACTTACCAGAACTTTACCTTGTCTACTTATCTGGACGCCCGCAGTGGTGGCTGCGGAGGGTTGAGGTCCCAACCACGGGGGAAAATGGAGGAGGACTGGCCAGATTTTGTGGTGGATGTTTGTGTTAAATTTTTATTGTGTTTGTGTGTTATTTTTTCATTGTACCGCTGCTGGCAAATTAATTTCACTTGCACTTTATGTGCAAGTGACGAATAAAACTGATATTGAGATATCCACATTTTCACCATTGATTAGCAAGGCATTTAAATCTGGAGAGCAGTATTAGTCTGAATTTTATTTTCAATGGAGATGCCAAGATTAAAAAAAAGAACAAAGTACAAATGAGAGTAAAGCAAATTTATTGAGCTTGGTAAAACAAAATTCTGTGGTAACACGGCCAGACCACAAAAGTAAATTACTTTTGCATACTTCATTATTTCCATTCTGTTTCACAGTTACTGGAAAGGCCAACTGACCTAATTCTGTTCCTGCATTCCATTGTGCAACTAATTTAGGTCAGTTAAGGGCCTGTCACACTAGCGCGCGATTAGACGCGACAAGCGCGACCTACCGTGGTCGCTTTAGTCGTCCGGCCTCGCGTGACCCTGTCCCACTGCGATCGCCGGAGTCTCGTGGAGTTGCGCGGACTCGTGTGTAGCTGGTGTCGACATCGCGCGTAGTGTCCAAAAACCGACACTGCTTAAAAATTACGCGCGGCAAAATCCTGTCGCGCGGAACGTGATGACGTTTTGACGTTGTGCGTCTTCAGCGTGGCGTTGCGTGATGACGTCACTGCCCGACGTCGTGCAACGCGCATGCTCATGCGCATCGTCACGTGATGAAAAATAACGTCCTTCCTTCGGACGTCGCGCGTGTAATCGCGCGCTAGTGTGACAGGCCCTTCACTCGCACCGGGATCGCCTGACCCCCACGCGACCCCCGCGTCCGAATTTGTCGCGCTTATCGCGTCTAATCGCGCGCTAGTGTGACAGGCCCTTTAGCCTTTTGAGCCCGTTTTGCCACCCATGGCTGATCTGTAACCATCCATCTGCCTCCATCACAGATTGTACAGTTATTTTGCTGAACAAAAATTATCGTAGAGGATAATGCAAATTATTGAATTAGTGATTCATCAAGCGTACAGTGCCCTCCGTATTGTTTGGGACAAAGACTCTTCATTTATTTATTTGCCTCAATTTGGGATTCGTAATAGAAAAAAATCACGTGTGGTTAAAGTGCACATTGTCAGATTTTAATAAAGGCTATTTTTACACATTTTGGTTTCACCATATAGAAATCACAGCAGTGTTTATACATAGTCCCCCCATTTTAGGGCACAATACTATTTGGGACACATGGCTTCACAGGTGTTTGTAATTGCTCAGGTGTGTTTAAATGCCACCTTAATACAGGTACAAGAGCGTTCTCAGCACCTAGTCTTTCCTCCATCACCTTTTTAACTTTTATTGCTGTTTATCAACATGAGGACCAAAGTTGTGCCAATGAAAGCCAAATAAGCCATCATGAGACTGAGAAACAAACATAAAACTGTTAGAGACATCAGCCAAACCTTAGGCTTACCAAAGTCAACTGTTTGGAACATCATTAAGAAGAAAGAGAGCACTGGTGAGCTTACTAATAACAAAGGGACAGCAGGCCAAGGAAGACCTCCACAGCTGATGACAGAAGAATTCTCTCCATAATAAAGAAGCATCCCCAAACACCTGTCTGACAGATCAGAAACACTCTTCAGGAGTCAGGTTTGGATTTGTCAATGGCCACTGTCTGCAGAAGACTTCAAAAACAGAAATACAGAGGCTACACTGTAAGATGCAAACCACTGGTTAGCCACAAAAATAGGATGGCCAGGTTACAGCTTGCCAAGTACTTAAAAGAGCAACCACAGTTCTGGAAAAAAAAAATATTGTGGACAGATGAGATGAAGATTAACTTATATCAGAGTGATAGCAAGAGCAAAGTATGGAGGAGAGAAGGAACTGCCCAAGATTCAAAGTGTACCACCTCATCTGTGAAACACAGTGGTGAGGGTGTTATGGCCTGGGCATGTATGGCTGCTGAAGGTACTGGCTCACTTATCTTAATTGATGATACAGCTGCTGATGGTAGTAGCATAATGAATTCTGAACTGTATAGACGCAGCCTATCTGCTCATGTTCAAACAAATGCCACAAAACTCATTGGTCGGCGATTAATTCTACAGCAAGACAATGATCCTGAACATACTGCTAAAGCAACAACGGAGTTTTCACAGCTAAAGAAATGTAATTTCTTGAGTGGCCAAGTCAATCACCCGATCTGAACCCAATTGAGCATGCCTTTTTCTGCTGAAGAGAAAACTGAAGGGGACTAGCCTCCAAAACAAGCATAAGCTAAATACAGGCCTGGCAGAGCATCACCAGAGAAGACACCCATCAACTGGTGATGTCCATGAATTGCAGACTTCAACCAGTCATTGCATGTAAAGAATATGCAACAAAATATTAAACATGACTACTTTCATTTACATGACATTGCTGTGTCCCAAACATTATGATGCCCTGAAATGGGGAGACCACTCAAAATTCTCAATTGCAACGTGAACTGAAAGAAAACTGCTATAAATTCCACCATTTGTGTCATCAAAAGCAATAATGGGCTCGTCTGGTTATAAGTGGCTAAATTAAAATCAAATTTCACGTAATGATTTGGATTGTCTATATCCTACAAGCCAAAAGCATTGTGTACGCATGAATATACACCATTACTCACACCTACATTCTTCTGATTTCCACAAGATATGGCAAGAGGTTAGACCCAAACATCACATGCCTTATGAGTAATTGTGTTTTCAACGCAATAAGTCTATATCAGCGAGATCTGAAATGTGCATCCACTGTAACACCCCATCACTCACACCTACAGAGTTCCGATTTCCACAAGATATAGCAAATGTTTAGACACAACATTCACAATTCATACTGTTTCCAACACCGTGAGTCTGCATCAGCAAGTGCTGAAATGAAGCCATCTCTGCAGAAGTGGTCACTCAGGACACCCTTCCTGTCAACAAACAAACTCATAAAGTAGCCAAGAACTGCTCACCATAACTTGTTATTTGTGTTTATTATCTATTAGTCGGCTGAATGTTTGTCTAAAATAAATACTGACTCACACTTAGTAATAAAATAGTGGACTCAATGCTTACAGTCTGAAACTAACAAAATGTGCAGGTTTTGGAGCCAAAACAAACAAGGACTTCCTTTCTGCCTGTATAAAATTTCCTCTCTGGCCAAATGTCAGCCTTAATCAGAGAGCAACATAGTCAAAGTGCATGACCAAACTATGACCTTTCTTTATGTGGGTAGCAGCACACAGCATCTCTGTGAGGTCTCTCCGGTGGTGTCCTATGAAAGGACATATTGAGGGCATCAAGATACAAAACTCAATTCAATTAAATGCACAAAACTGGTGTAGCACTTGAACATATTATCTTCTTGCCAAGGTACAACTGTTACAATTCAGCCGGTTTATTTCTGGTAAAACTAAATAATTGAAATATAGATGTAATGTCTTTTATTTTCCAGTGCAATTACAAAAATGGAAGGATATAAATTATTAACACCTTTCAAAAAATTTGAAAAAAGCTTGATATATTTTCATCACTGCCAAACATTACTAGCCAAAAGTGGCCCAAATCAATGTCAGCGAATCACACAATAGATCACCACAAAATTTGTTAAGAACAACCTTTAACTGAAAGCGTTAGACTATCTGTGGGATGGCTATTTATTATCAGATATCTTCTAAATGAAAAAAAAATACACATCTACCGATGCTGATCTTAACCACTGACTCTTTCTGAATGTACTTTCACTCTGGAAACATTTTGCATAGCATTCGCAAATGAAAAATAATGGGGATTAAACGTTCAATTTTTAATACATTTTCCTTTCCTTTATTTTCATAACATGGCGGGAGGGCATTCAGCTCATAGAGTGGTTTAAGTCAGCGTCAACTCAATCATCCATTTATATTCCCAAATCCTACTCTATCTCGCCTACCAATTAAATCCGCATATGTTCTCCTGGCACTTTGCTGCCCAAGAGGTAATTTACAATAGTCAATTAGCTACCAAAAAACATCACATCTTTAGCATGAGGGAGAAACTCAAGGGGAATGCATGTGGCCACAGGAAGAATATGCAAACTACATGCAGATAGCACATACTAAATCACAAAGGGAGTGTCTAAGAGGTGATTCTTTCGGCGACTACAGGTGACTACGGTGTTGCCTCATGGTCGCGGGGTGATGCTGTATGGCCGTGTTGTCCCCTCAAGTCACCTAAAGGATCTTAACTTTTTTCTTGACGCCGCTGGAATTTGACATTTTCAAAACCTTTCAACGACTGTGGGTTTGACGTAGCTGGTCTTCTCCTGTCGTAGGTGCTGTCGTAGGTTGTCGCCAAGATAATGCAGGTAGTCGCCAGGTGACATAGGTTGTCGCCGGGTGATGACGTTGGTGAATTCCATTGCCGACTACCTACGTCAACCGGCGGCAGGCACCGGCGTCAAGAGGAGTCACTTGGTGACTTTTGGAAAAAAATTGCGTAGATTCATGTGATCAGGCGTATATAGTGCGCGACATTCACATTTATCTTGTTAGCAACAGTGAACATTGCAAAATGGCTCCGCGAAGACGGAAGGCCCAGCCACCACTGGAAGTAAACTGGGTGATCACATTGTTTCGGCGGCCAAAATGACATGAATTCAGGTGTTGCCGACAGGGTCGTTGCTTGTCTGGGTCCAAAATGGTCTGGGTCCAAAATACATCTCTGACCTTCTTGTTGTTTATGAGGCACCTAGACTCCTCAGGTCTTCGGGGACAGGTCTACTCCATGTTCCCAGGGTGAGAACAAAAAGGGCTGAAGCAGCATTCAGTTTCTATGCTCCACACCTGTGGAACAGGCTCCCCGAACACCTGAGGTGTGCACAGTCCGTAACCACATTTAAGTCAGGCCTAAAGACATTATTGTTTGATGTAGCCTTCTCATTGCCCTACATGCGGGTAATTTTAATCCTCTTGTTTTAACCTTTTTATGTGCTCTTAAAATCGCCTTAATATTTTAGTGATTTTGCTATACTATTCATACAATTGGCTTATTGGCTATTTGGTTGTCCTGTGTTGTATTGTGGTTCTGCAATGTTTTTAAACTATTTTATTCTCTTGTTTCTTTTGTAAAGCACTATGAATTGCAGCTTGTATGAATGGTGCTATATAAATAAACTTGCCTTGCCTTGCCTTGTCACGGGTGGACGTAGGTTGACTTCAGTTGTCGCCTTTGTAGTCGTAGCTTGTCGTATCTGTCGTCGTAGGAGTGGTCGTAGGTGGACGTCCTACGTCACGAAGAATTGAGTCGCTGGTTGTATTAGCTTGACGTCGACTAGGTGGTAGGTTGCCATAGACATTGTCATTGGTGGGGGGGGGGGGGGGGGGTTCAGTCGCCGGTTTTTTGGCGACCTGCTACAACTATGCCCGTCGCCAGCAGTGACCCAAAAAAATCGCCTAAGTGGGACAAGCCCTTAAGGCAACAGCTAATTACTGCAAGACAGTCGCAAGACATTACAGAGCAGTCTTCTGAGTGTCATGAGCCAGGAAAAGCGACATGAGCAATAAACTGGAAGAGTAGTTACATGTATTGAATCGAGTTATGTGGTGGGAAATATATGTGCATTCTGAATTGAAATTCTTAGTATAAATACCTGACAAGATTGTTTTAAGTCCAGTCCCACATGGGAAATGCGGTCTCTTACAGTCAAAGTCGCAGCACATTAGTCCAGTTCAAATCAACAAATACCCAAACAAAATAACACCAATTATTTCAAGTTCTGTTCCTCTCTTCAGCTACCATTCCTTTATCTCCTGAGGTTAACTGCAAATGACCAGTAGGCTATACAGAATCTCACGGCTGAAATATACTATGAGATCATACTCATCCTTCACTCAATCACACTTTGTTTCTCCACTCCATCTACTCTTGAAGTTTCATATCGAATGAATTTATCTTAACATAAGAATAAACATGCTTGAAATGTGTAAATGATAAATAATGAACCAAACTCTCCTGCAATTTACTTGATTATTATGGGGACTCCGGATTACTGTTTACCTAATTTGGGTAGATTATTTGTTTCTGACATCGTAATATGGAGCACAAGACTACAAATCCATTGGAGAGGCTCTTCATGACTTTTATCTCTTTAGTTGACTAGAATTTTGATGATATATCAAAAACTAAATCCTGATCCAAATCTAAAAAACAGCGTCCTGGTCGTGTAGCAATTCAGATTGCAACCTGTTCTCTTGGGTGTTTTGTGCCTGCCCACTCCATGTCCTTCTCCTTACCTGGTATCAAAGAGAAAATATCCCTGTGAAAGGCAGACTAAGAATACTAACCATTTGGTTCTTATTTGGCTGATCATCAAGGCATGATTCTGTAATTCGTTATGGAGGAGATCAGCAATGTAGTTAAAAACAGAGCAGCCCGTTAATCGAGCTTCCCCATGCTAACTACAGATCCCCCAATATTTTTACAGTTCCTATAACTTGTTTCAAAGGCAAAACATCACATTGACTCAGCAAACAACACAATGCTGGAGGAATATCAGGAAGGAAACATTCTTGCAGTTATCAGCAAGACCATATTTATTTACAGTGAATCATCACATAGCTAGATAGTGCTCTTAAAAATAGCGGAGTCAGGGGATATCGGGAGAAGGCCGGAATGGGGTACTGATTGGGGATGATCAGCCATGATCACATTGAATGGCGGTGCTGGCTCGAAGGGCTGAATGGCCTACTCCTGCACCTATTGTCTATTGTCTTAGATGTTTTAAATGTAAATTCACTAGTATTTTCCACGTTTTCTTTGGAAACAAAATATTCCAAACTTTAGCTTAAGAATGGTATTGTGCAATGTTTTAATTGTTGTCGGCAGGATTTTGTAAACACAGCTACTAATGAGTAATATCTTGCTTTCCTTTCTCCTATGCATCGTAAGGAAACAAGGCATAAATAAAATAAAATTAAACAATAACAAAAGTAATTGGCTTCATTTTTGGCATCCTCACCATCCGGTATAATACAATATATCTGTGGGAAATAGCTTCTCAAATCTGGATCCCATTTCCTCCACAGAAACAGAATTTCCATGTTTTACAGATTCAAATAAACATCCTTAATGTTCCATTCATTTTTTTGTTAAATATTATACAACAACCACATATAATATATACCATAGAAGCGTACTGGATAGGATATAAATAAAGAGCAAGAGCACTCTCACGTGTATAGAGTATATACTATCCAGAAATTGTGGAATTATTAAGAAGGAAACAGAGGCCTTGGAAGGAGTGTATAAGTTGTCAGAGTGATGCCTGGATTTCAAGGATGACCTAACAGAGTATGTTTTAAATAAACTAGTACTGTATTCCCTGGAGTATATGTTTAAGAGATTATCTGATCAATGTTTTCCAGATGAAGGAGAATAGGGTTGATGCAGGGAACCCATTTTTTCTGTTTGGAGAGTTGAGAAAAGGAGTCTAACACAACAGAGCATATCTTCTGTGCATGCAGGAAGACTGTGGAACTTCCACATTTTGCACTCTGGCCAATTGCAAATTTTAAATCTGGAACTGACAATTTCTTGCTAATCCTCAGTATCAAAATAAACAAGGAAAAGAGGGACCCAGACAACATTAGATCAGAGATCAGCCATGTTCAAAGAATGGCAGAAGAGGCATGATAGGTGAAATGGTCTACTTCTGTGCATATATTCTATTCCAAAGTCATCAACATTTCTTGGAAAATATGCAAAGGCACAATCACACTTAAATATTGGATCCAACAGAGCATTTGAACTCATTTTAATTTGTAGTTACATTGCCACCAATGTGAATAGAATAGAAGAAGTTAATTTCCTGTAGTCACTCGACACATCTAACCTGGATTCCACTTTATTTCCATTGCTCAGTTAGTGGCCCATTTATACAATGGTGACAGAATTGTAGCTTTTTATATAGTAAATGTTTTGCCAAGCCAAAGAAAAGTTCAACATAATAGATCACAGCAAACTGAGAAGAGGCCTACTACATATTTTCAGCATCCTGGGACTGACCAGAACAGAAATCTGGCCTTTACAGTCAAGTGCCTATCATATAATAACACAACTTTTATGTTCCCTTAAAGTCAACAGAAAGAAAAACAGTGACTTCAGTGTACATACCCAACCCAAAGAACTGGTTTAACATTGTTATACTGTTGGCTGGAATGGAGGACTATAATTCTAAAGGGGATACTGCATGGGCTGGGTTTATTCTCACTGGAATCTAAGAGGTTAAGGGATGACCTCGTAACGGTTTACAAAAGTATAAGAGGCAGAAATAAAATAGTCAGCATTTGCTTTCAAGAGTAGGGTGTGCCTAAAACTAGAGATCACAGGCTCAAGGTAAGGGGGGGGGGAGAGAAACTTGAAAGAGAGAGATAAGATTTTTTTCCCCCACACAAAGGGTGGTGAATAGTTGATACAATTTGTCTTTTAAACAACATTTGAAACAGTGTTTAAAAAGTTATTTGGACATGTACTTGGATAGCAAATGATTAGAGAAGTCGGGCACCTCCTCTTTCCCAGGCTGGGGCCCAATGCCCGCCAGAGCTCCCTCAAGGTCTGGCGAAGCTGCCCGTCTCTCTGCCGGGCCAGGTGAGTCCGTGCTCACTCAACATGACTCCTCTATTGGGATATTCCCAATCATAACCTGCTTTTAGAAACCGTTCCAAGAATGTGCTCAATAATTAAGCCTCCTTAATTAGGTATGTTACCTTCAAAACTTACCTTCAGCGGCGCTGCAGTTCTGCCGCTCCCCGTGTGCGCGACTTTGGCGCCTTTCAGAGGGGGGCGGGTTTAAAATGCCGTTTTTCTCCAGACAGTTCAAGTCGATCCATCTCAGGGGATTTCGTTGGTAAAGAGAAATCGCAATCGCTCCGACATTTGTTTTATGAAGGTATTTTTAAACTACACTAGATCATTTATTATCAAGAGTAATTTATAAAAATCATCTTCTAAAGCCATGAACGCCGACAACGGGAAGGATTTTACGTAGGGGATAAAAGGTACACAGTTTATTTTTACATTAAAATGTGGTTCATAGGAAGCCTTTAATCAAATTTTCATGTTGCGAAAAGGGGACAAAAAATATATATGAACCAGCAGTATTTTTCCTGCCGACTGTGGGTTAAATTCACTGCAAACAGTAACATTCCAAACCACCGCATTCCACTAAAACCCACTCGCAAGTTGATTTAAATGGCCATTAATTTACGGGAATTAAACACTAAATTCCTTCCATTTGGCCTATAAATTAATGAAAATGAGATTTTAAAATTATGTTATATTGTGGATTATTGTGTGAATGTTATTTGGACACTTAGGCAATTTAAAAAAAGTTTATATTTTCTTAAGAAATGGATAGACGTTTAGATCTACTCATTGAATTTTGTAATTAGCTACAATTAGATAACTAATTATATGCTTTAATTTCATGTCATCCAAGTAAGATTGTTTCATATTTGTTTCAGAATGCTTCTATTAATTTTTAAGAAAGTTATGGGCTTTTAACGGTTCTAGATCACAGCTTTTGAGTTAAGTCAATTGAAAGGCAATGGGGAACAAGATGCTAATTTCCGAGTATAAAAATTGTCATAACTTTCTTAATACTGAAGATATGAAAGTGAATTAGGTGTCAAATTAAACTTCTTTTTATGCTTTATCTGATGGGATAAATTGCAAACTTGATTTTTTAAATCTCAAAATTTTGTAACATTGCTAGGACAATGTTTACATTTATCAAGCCAATTAACCTACAAACCTGTTAAAGAAGGAACTGCAGATGCTGGAAAATCGAAAATTGAGTTTCACCAACATTTTGTGTAACCTACAAACCTGTAGGTCTTTGGAATGTGGGAGGAAACCGAAGATCTCGGAGAAAACCCACTACGGTAACGGGGAGATCGAACAAACTCGGTGCAGGCAGCACCCGTAATCGGGATCGAACCCGGGTCTCCGGCGCTGCAAGCTATAAGGCAGCAACTCTACCGCTGCACCACCTTGAATCACCTTTGGGCAGGGCACAAGGAGATCAATGCAAAGTGGAGAAAGATGTGTAAGAAGGGTCCCGACCCGAAACGTTACCTATCCGTGTTCTCCAGAGTTGCTGACTGACCCGCTGAGTTCCTCCAGCACTTTGTGCCCTTTAGTTTCAATGCAAAGTGTGTGGGGAGGCAGGCGCACGTGCACCCTGGCTCGAGCTCCCGGGCCAGAGCCCGGGGATCCCACGAGGGAGCTTCGCTCAACTCTTTCACCATCCGCTGGAAAACGCCAAAAACAACCCGCTGTCTATTTTTGCTAAAACAACGCGCCTGCCATTCCCAGCCACTTTGCAAAAAGCACGCTGCGGATTCCCTCGGTTGCTCAGAAACACCGGACAACAATTACAATATCGCTCCCTAAACGTTCACTTACCTTGCGCTGCCGGTTGTCGCTTGTTTCTGCGGGACAGGACAGGACGAGACTGCACCCCGGAGCCCCCGTCCGCCGCTCACACGAACGGGGATTTCGCAAGTTTCTTTCCAACGCGTCAGTCGCTGCGCCTCCCCTTTCCCAGGCTGGAAGCCGGAGCTATAATAGGGTCTGGCGTGGCGAAGCCGCCTCCCTGCCTACGTGTCTACCCGCCTGCCCGGTGAGGTGAGTCCGCCCCCGGTCTGCCCACTCTCACTCAACATGACTTCTCCATAGAGGTTACCATCTTTGCCAATCGTAACCTGATTTTACAAACCTTTAATTGAGTTTCACGCAACTTTTCTGCTTGATATGTTTCCCACTTTGACACAATTACATTTACTTCGGGTTAGAACAGTCAACGCGAGTTAAATAGTCGAAACAAAGAACTTTAGATAGGCAAACACAACGTGCTGGAGTAACTCAGCATCTCTGGAGAAAAAGGGTGGGTTAGAAACATAGAAAATAGGTGCAGGGGAGGCCATTCGGCCCTTTGAGCCAGCACCGCCATTCATTGTGATCATGGCTGATCGTCCCCTATCAATAATCTAGCAATGTTACAAAATTTTGAGATTTTAAAAATCAAGTCTGAAATTTATCCCATCAGATAAAGCATAAAAAGAAGTTTAATTTGACACCTAATTTACTTTCATATCTTCAGTATTAAGAAAGTTATGGCCCTTTTCATACTCGGAAATTAGCATCTTGCTCCCCATTGCCTTCCAATTGACAACTCAAAAGCTGTGATCTGGAAAAGTTAAAAGCCAATAACTTTCTTAAAAATTAAGAGAACTCAATGAAATTTTCAGTTATTATAGATTGAAGCATTCTGAAACAAATATGAAACAATCTTACTTGGATGACCTGAAATTAAAGCATATAATTAGTTAGTTATCTAATTGTAGCTAATTACAAAATTCAATGAGTAGATCTAAACATCTATCAATTTCTTAAGAAAAGATAAACTTTTTTTAAATTGCCTAAGTGTCCAAATAACATTCACACAATAATCCACAATATAACATAATTTTAAAATCTCATTTTCATGAATTTCTGGGCCAAATGGAAGGAATTTAGTATTTGATTCCTGTAAATTAATGGCCATTTAAATCAACTAGCGAGTGGGTTTTAGTGGAATGCGGTGGATTGGAACGTTGCGGTTAGCGGTGAAGTCGGGGGGAAAAATACTGTTTGTACATAGATTTTTTGGGACCCCATTTCGCAACATAAAAATATTATTAAAGGCTCCCGAAAAACCAACTTTTAATATAAAAATAAACTATTTACCTTTTTTTCTCCCCTACGCAAAGTCCTTCCGGTTGTCTGTTCTCACGGCTTTTGAAGGTGATTTTTAAATTACTCTAGTTAATAAATAATTTAGAGTAATTTAAAAATACCTTCATTCATGAAATGTCGGAGCGATTTTTCTTCCGCAACCAAATCGCCCGACATTCATCGATTTGTCCTGCCTGTTGAAAAACGGCACTTTAAGCCCGCCCCCCTCTGAAAGGCGCCAAAGTCGCGCACACGGGGAGCGGCAGAACTGCAGCGCTGCTCAAGGTAAGTTTTGCAACATACCTAAATAACCCGTGCCTGCCTTCTCCCTATATCCCTTTCGGGTGAGGTTTCGGGTCGGGATCCTTCTCGATTCTTTTTCTCCAGAGATGCTGCCTGACCGGCTGAGATGCTCCAGCACTTTGTGTCTATCTCGGTACAAACCGGCATTTGCAGTTCTTTCCTACACAATGAACTTTCAGATGCTGTTTCTTCAAGGAAAGACACAAAATGTTGGAGTAACTTGGAGTGCTGACAATAGTCCAGGACATGCATGTTTCTGTTAAGAGTGCAGGGCAAGGCAGGTGGGCTCAGGAAGCTTGGGTGATGAAAGAAACCAAGGCTTTGGTCAAGAGTAAGGAGGAGGCATGAGGCACGTAAAGGCAGCAGGAATCGAGTGTATCCCTGGAGGAACCTCCACTTACATACCACACACATCTTCAGATCAGCTCTGATTCTGATCTGGACCTGTGTACGAGATATACAAGATCATGAGAGGGATAGATTGGGCAAATGCACAGTCTTTTGCCCAGAGTTGGGGTATTAAGAACTCGAGGACTTTGGTTCAAGGTGAAGGGGAGAGATTTAATTGGAACCTGAGTGGTAACTTTTTTACACAACGGGTGGTGGGTATATGGAACAAGCGGCCAGAGGAGGCAGTTGAGATAGGGTTATGGGCCATGCGCAGGCAGGTGGGTCTAGTGTAGATGGGGCATGTTGGTCGGCGTGAGCAAGTTGGGCCGAAGGGCCTGTTTTCACGCTGGATGACTCTGAAGCAGTGGGTTTTGGCAGGATGGCTGGAGATCATGGATAGGTGACGTTTCAGTTCATGAAAGGTCTAAAGAAGGTTCCCGACCCAAAACATCACTAATCCATGTTTTTCAAAGATGCTGCCAAACTCAGAGTTCCTCCAGCACTTTGACTCTGTAAACCAACATCTGCATTTCCTTGTTTCCACCATCCATAGTCGTTATAATTGCATTACAACAGTTGTACTGGTGGCCTGCCTATCTTATGGAAACAATACAAGGGGGTAAAATAATAATTTAACTATTGGGAAAGACCTTCATAACAAACCCGTGACACAACTCACTTGAAATTATTAGGCCTTCCTCATATATAAGTTTCTGTTTTAAACAATGTTTTCATTCGCAGTAGTTGAAATGGGCATGTTGCTTAACAATTAGGTTTGCTTACGATAAAAAAAATATGCAGGATAACACCATTAAATCATTTAAAACTTACAGTGTCTACTTTAGGAATTATGCAAGTAATATTAGGAATTCTATATTAACAAAATGTAAATTTATGTAATGTTCTGGAAAGCTCATATCAAACAAATGATTCATGTTCACCTCAAATAAAACACAGATCTGTGTCTGGGGTTGTACCATTTTTCAGTTCTGAATCTGCACCTTTACATTTACTCTAAATTTCCATAGCTGCCCTATGTCCCTCCCTGAATCAAACATTATTATGTTATTTTGCATATCCAGGATACCCCCCGATTCTTCATAGCGACACACATCTCCAAATCAGATCTGTTTCTGATGCTACTATGTTCATAAACCCCTTGTGAGTCCACATTAATATGCAACTATTTATCCCAACTTCATCCCGCTATTTATTCCTAGTCTGCTTGATGTAGACTCGGTGGGTCTATGGCCTGTTTCTATGGTAAGCCTCATAGTCACACAGAATGGAAACAGGTCCAATTTGCCCACGCTGATCAACGTGCCATCTACAGTTGTCCCACCTGGCTGCATTTGGCCCATATTCCACTAAACATGTCCTATCCATGTACCTGCCTAAATGTTTCTTAAACTTTGCAATGCTACCTGCCTCAACTACCTCCTCTGGCAGCTCGTTCCATACACCCACCACCCTTTGTGTGAAAATGCTACCCCTCAGGTTCCTATTAAATCATCCTCCCCTCATCTCTGTGAGGTATATGAGGGACAGTGGGTCGGCACAGTGGCGCAGTAAAGTTGCAGCCATACAGCGCCAGAGACCTGGGTGTGCTCCTGACTACGGGTGCTGTCTATAAAGAGATTGCTCGTACTCCCTGTGACTGCATGGGTTTCTCCAGGTGCTCCAGTTTGCTCTCTCATTCCAAAGACATGCGGGTTTGCAGGTTAATTGGTCTCTGTAAATTATCCCTATTGTGAAGGATGCGAAAGTCGAATAACATAGAACTAGTGTACTGGGTGATCAGATATGTGTGCTTGAGCAGAATGGTACTCTCAGCAAAACTGTCTGATAACATCTAAACCTTGTTATCATTCAAGAAACCTAGAGTGTCGTATGTACCAAGTATTTAATTGATAAGTGAATCAAAACGTTTTTCAAAGGTTCAATAGTACTTTATTGTCACATGTACCGTGGATTCAGCTCAGTACAAGTATCACTGTACAAAAGCATTTAGATATATCTTAGATAAACATCTCAGATGCAATACAAGCAGAGAGCAGTAGTACACTGAGAGTATACAGAGTCGCCAGATCTGACATAATTTTCAAATCTCAGTTGTTGCAAGAGCAGGGTTCATGGCTTGACCATATAGACCAGTTGTCCTAGAGGTGTCGCAGGGTCGGCCTGGCTAAGCATAGCTGTCGTGTCCTCTGCTGCTGCTCCACCACTGCAGGTCATGTTCAGTCCACAGGCTCGTCCTCTTAGAGCAGCGCCTGGTCCAGCTGAGCCCCATGCTGTTGCAGGTTATCCAGCGGCCCACTTTAACATCAAGTCAGTGCACTCCCTCCTGCTGCCGGTCTGCTTCTCGGCCCTCCATCCAACTACTTCCTCCCAGGGCAGGATAGCTGGACCTTCCGGATTAGTTAACCACTATTTAAGGTCAAATGATCGTTTAATCAAGATAATTAGCATGCACATTCATTTGATTTGTTCAGATGCAATGTGATCCCATGGATCTCTTGCTCTTTGAATCTGTTCTATTCCAAAGATACCCTGCTGCGATCCTGTTCGGATACAATCTCTGATTCACACTGTGTTGCCTAATTCTCAGTCAATTAATGTAACTATTTATGGGCAGCATAACACATGTAGGTATCCGTCCGAGTGGATATCCATTCTAACAAAGGGTCCCGACCCAAAGTGTCACCTATCATTCCCTGCATAGATGCTGCCAAATCTGCTGAGTTACTCCAGCGCTTTGTGGTTCGCCAAAGATTCCAGCATCTGCAGTGCCTTGTGTCCACATTAGGAATCAGATTTCTAAGTTTCAGAATAGCAAATAAAACTCGAAAATATACAAAATTATGACAGGTCATGATAGATGAGATACATAACCGGGGGGGGGGGGGGGGTATTTTCACTTGCTAGGTGGTCTAGGGGGTCACGATCTCAGGCAAGGCATGGAGGTTTGATATAAGGAAGACTTTCTTCACCCAAAGAGAATCTGTGGGATTTGTTAAGGACCTGTCCCACTTGGGAGGCCGAATCCGCGAGTTCCGGCGAGTTTGCCCTCAACTCATACTCGCAGCATGGTCGACACAAGGTTGTAGGAGGTCTTCGTAATTCTCCTTCATGCAGATAGTGGTCTCCGCGTACTCGAGGCCTCAGCTAGGTCACGGCGGTTTTTTCAATATGTTAAAAAATGCCCGCGAGTAAAAAAAGGTCGTAATGGAAAAAAATCGATACCTTTTTTACTTGTAGGTCTAGTTGTAGTAGTTCGTAGAAGGTCGGCATGTTAGTCGTAGATAATCGAGGGTAGTTGAAGGTAGTCAAAGGTAGTCGTAGATTGTCTTCATCATAGTCGAAGGAGGTCGAAGAGAAATCGAAGGAGATCGAAGGAGGTTGTCTCCACTATTCGGTGTCCAATTTTCCCAAAGTTAGTCGTAGCTCGTCGAAGCTAGTCATAGGAGGCCTTCTACATAGTCGAAGGTGGTCTTCAACATGTCATTTTTTCAAACTCTTCTAAACTCGCCAATTAGGTCGCCCAAGTTGGACAGCCCCTTTACCAGTGAAGGCAAGTATTTAAAATGACACAATAATGTATCAAGGGTTATGGAGAAAGAGCAAGAATATAGTAATGAAATAGAGGACCACGTTGAATGGTGAAGCAGGCTCAATGAGCCTTACAGCCCACACTTGTTACTCTGTGCTATTTTTTAGAAATTTAGTAGCATTCTTCATAGATGAAACTGCACCTCTCGGCCACGGTGCTGTCAGAAACACCACGCAAAGATATGCAATCTCTTTACAAAAGGCGGAAAATACTTCATATTGTTCTTCTGTAGACATCCACAAGTGAGAGGTTTTCTCTTTTAAAATCTGTTCCATGTTTTTCCAAGTCTAATAGTAATTTCCATCAAAGGCAATTGCTTCAATTTCCAAAGCCAACCACACAGCCAAAGGCCTAATAAACCAAGCCCATGACTACAGCTCATTTTCTACTCTTTTCACCAGCAGCAAGCTGGACTTGTTTACTTACAGAGAATCTAAGCACTTATTAACCTGCACCATTGAATTGCTTCAATCTGGCCTTCTGTGATAAACATCAGATTCTTGTGGTCTACTTAGTGACCGAAGTTCCTCATTTCTGTTATCAGCAAAATGAACTCAATTTTTTATTGCTATTATTTATAAATCTCCAAATTCCGATGATGCTGTTGTCTTGAAGTTGAATGAAAAATATAAACATGTAAAAGAATGATAAAAAACCTATATGCCTGATTAAATGTATTTTTCTTTGCCCACAGGAAGTAATTAATTAAATAAAGATAATTTTTCAGTTTATGCCTATAAAAGTTATAATTACAAGGCCTATATACTTCAAACAATGACAACATATGCAATGTATTATCATAGACAGATAGAGATAGAATTTTTACAGAATGTTACATCAAGACAAGGTTATCTTTATAACGCTGTAGGCAGGGCCGGCCCTAGGCCGATTGGACCGATTTTTCCAAATTGGGCCCTGTGCCCAAGGGGAGCCCCGCGTTAATTTTCCGTATTTCATTTGGAAATCCAAATTCGCTTTGTTAAATAAAGATTAATAAAAAATCATTTTACAAAACTTACATGGTTTTGTACATGGAATACAAGCGCTGTACGGTCAACAGATGCAAACGATGTGTTAACCAATGTAGTGTTAACAGCCAGATGTGTTAACAGCTAGTAGTTAACAAGTAGTTATCCAATGCGCCATCAATGCATCGACCCACATTCCTCAGTAAACGTGTAATTGTGTTTTAGACAAAGTATTGACGATGCTGCATTCCTTTGAATACAATTCACGCGGCGTCATTAAGACTTCTTCAAGAACTTAATTACATTTTACTGAGGAATTTAGATTGATGAATTGATGACACATTGAAA
This sequence comes from Raja brachyura, assembly GCA_963514005.1. Next base: position 75,338,826 of record OY740786.1, read on the forward strand.
ATTTCTTAAAACTCACCATCATGAGTGAAAACCTCTTCTTGGTGACATTCCCGGTCTGCAGGTTAGTCATTCAATTTACCTACCGACCTACGTTCTGTCTCTCCGTCTTTCGCTCTCTCCCTCTCTCTCTCCCTGTCTCTCTCCCCCTCTCTCTCTCTCGCGCTCCCTCTCTCTCTCTCCCGTTCCCGACCTCATGTTTTGTGGTATACAAAATTGCTGGAGAAACTTAGCGGGTGAAACAGCATCCATGGAGCGAAGAAAATATGCAAAGTTTCGGGCCGAAACCCTTCTTCAGACCCGGCTATTTCCTTCGTTCCATAGATGCTGCCTCAAGCCCTGTCCCACTATTATCCATCGCCCGCTGTGCGAGTTCACCCAAGAGCTTAAAATCTCTGTGTAGCATCTCTGTCCCTATCTTCAAATTCCCACTTTGAAATAAAATACAGTTTTCGACTTTAAAAAATCATAGCAGCATCGCGATTAGTCGACCCCATGGTTGAGGTAGTTTTTTTTAAAGATACAATACATTACAATAAATACTGATGAATAGTAATAAATGCAAACGCTTCAAGTTACGCTTCTTGTGTGGTGGTAAGGGGGGGGGGGGGGGGATAAAATACCATATATTTGCATTTATATAGCGTTCCTGCTGCGAAATGTTTGTCGAAAGTTTATTTTATTTCAAAGTGGGAATTGGAAGATAGGAACAGAGATGCTACACAGAGATTTTGATAGGAAGGAAACGTTACAGCAGCTGAGTAAAGTATCGGTCAAATGGTATGTTCAATGAAGATCGGGCGAGGGGGTTTGGGGGTGGGGGAAAAGTATCTATAGCTTGGGACTTGCCTAAATGAGTACTGAGATGGATTATCATTCCACACCAAATTTCTTAGATAATAATATATTTTATGCAATTACCACAACATTTTTGTTCGATATGAATAAACCTATGGTACATGCTCATAAATTAGTAAACATAGAAACCAGGTGGAGGAGTAAGCCATTCGGCCCTTCGAGCCTGCACCGCCATTCAATATGATCATGGCTGATCATCCAACTCAGTATCCTGTACTTGCCTTCTCTCCATACCCCCTGATCCCTTTAGCAACATGGGCCACATCTAACTCCCTCTTAAATATAGCCACTGAACTGGCCTCAACTACCTTCTGTGGCAGAGAATTCCAGAGACTCACCACTCTCAAAAATGTTTTCCTCATCTCGGTCCTAAAGGAATTCCCCCTTATCCTTAGACTGTGACCCCTTGTTCTGGACCTCCCCAACACCGGGAACAATCTTCCTGCAATCTTCCTGTCCAACCCCTTAAGAATTTTATAAGTTTCTATAAGATCCCCCCTCAATCTACTAAATTCTAGCGAGTACAAGCGAGTTAAACAAATGTTCTTTAAGTACTGTTGTTTCTGGAATGGGATTTCTGATAACAAATAACCTACATTCTATGTTTTGTCATAATGTTGCTGAAACAATGGCATATTTTGTGATATTTATCCAGATAGAAAGATACAACTGAGTTTGGGCAAGATATTACCTTGCAACATTCTGTATGTCTGATAGATATTGTGAAATGGAACTCAGAAATTATGGAAGGATTACATAAAACTACAATTCAAAGGTAAAGAATATACAGAGTATTCTTATTTCCATCATGAACATGCAACAGTGATATAGGACACCAGGTCCTACTACGGTAAACTCACGAGCTACTACGGTATGACTACGTGTTAAAAAGTATCAAATTTTTACATCCTGATTGTGGACATTCACATTTACATGTGGACATTTTATCAACATGTTGAAAAATCTTCACGAGTTACCACGTTTCCCGAGTACCTGCCGTTAGCGCTAATAAATGGCATGTTTGCCTTTATAACAAGAGGAATCGAATATAGGAGCAAAAAGGTCCTTCTGCAGTTGTACAGAATTCTAGTGAGACTGCACCTGGAGTATTGTGTGATGTTTTGGTCCCCTAATTTGAGGAAGGACATTCCTGCTATTGAGGGAGTGCAGCGTAGGTTTACATGGTTAATTCCCAGGATGGCGGGATAGTCATATGCTGAGAGAATGGAGCAGCTGGGCTTGTACACTCTGGAGTTTAGGATGAGAGGGGATCTTATTGAAACATATAAGATTGTTAAGGGCTTGGACACACTCGAGGCAGGAAACATGTTCCCGATGTTGGGGGAGGTCAGAACCAGGGGCAACAGTTTAAGAATAAGGAGTAAGCCATTTACAATGGAGACGAGGAAACACTTTTTCTCACAGAGAGTTGTGAATCTGTGGAATTCTCTGCCTCAGAGGGCGGGGGAGGCCAGTTCTCTGGATGCTTTCAAGAGAGAGCTAGATAGGGCTCTTAAGAATAGCTGAGTCAGGGGATATGGGGAGAAGGCAGGAACGGGGTACTGATTGGGGATGACCAGCCATGATCACATTGAATGGCGGTGCTGGCTCGCAGGGCCAAATGGCCTTCTCCTGCACCTACTGTTTATTGTCTATTGAAACGTCCCGAGCTCCGACGTACCCACTACGTTCATCCTATGTGTTTACCACAAGTTTTGATTTTTTTTAACTCGGGAGAGCTCTTGAGTGAACTCGCACAGTGGGACAGGGCTTGCACCCGCTGAGTTTCTCCAGCACTTTTGTCTACCTTCGATTTTCCAACATCTACAGTTCATTCTTAGACGTTTTGCGGTGATGGCTGCATCTGCGGTTCCTTTCTGTTGGTGGGGGTAAGGGAGGGGTCCTGGCCCGTGGCAGCTCCTGGTCCGTTCCCTCTGCGGGTGCCGCCTTGCCCGCTGAGTTCCTCCAGCACTCTGTGTTTTTTGTTTGGTTCTGAGGTTGAAGGTGGACCCCCCTGTGTCTACCTTCAACTCCCTGTCTGTGGTGGCTCAGCGGGAAAGGCAGGGGCTCTGGGGAGAAGGTTGTGTTTCTGGTCAAGTCCATTCTTCAGACAATCACAAGTACTCTCACCGACGAGAGTTCAGTTCATTCTGAAGAAGGGTCTTCTCTCCAGAGTTGCTGCGCTGCCTGTCCTGCTGAGCTACTCCATTGTTGCTGTACTGAGATATAGCCAAGTCTATCCCTCATTGCTAGCAGCTGATGGGAAGCGGCTGTAAAAAGACAGCGCTGCTGGGGGGGGGGAGTTCCTTTCACAGCGTGTGGGTAGTCTGTCCAGGGGTAAAGTTGCGGGGAGGGCAGGAGGGTTGAGAAGGAGGGGGCCGGCCGGGGATCATCCAGCTCAATAGCGGGTCAGCGGGTGATGGATAACAGGACAGCGGGCGGTGGAGCTTACTCCATATGTCAGTGCGAGTAACATCAATTGATCCCTTGTTCGCGCTGACACAGGAGTAAGCTCCACCGCCCGCAGTGATGTTATCCATCACCCGCTGACCCACTCCGCTCTATGATTTTTGCTCTTGAGCTGGTCCCCTCACTGTTCAGACGAAGAGCACTGCCGTTGGTGAGCGGGCTGGCAGAAGGCGCTGAGATGGCAGTCGGTTCCGCTGTCCAGTGATGGCGGCCGCTCGTAGCCACGGGAGCTGCTGCCCTCCCCGACCACAATGCGGTTGCTCCGCGCCTGGAGCACTGCGGCATCGGTGAGTGAGCGAGTTACTGCCATGAACCCGACCCTCTCCTTCTCAACGCTCCCGCAACTTTATCCCTGGCTAGGCTCCCCACACGCTGTGAAAGGAACTCTCCCCCGAATTGGCATGTTACTCACAACACGCGACTCATTTGTAATTATTTATTTATATTTCTATGAACATTTTCCCCAATTGGGACCCGGACCTCCTAAGGCCGGCCCTGGCTGTAGGTTATCTGTTATAATGCTGTGTATTGTTTTTTTTTTAAAGAAAGCAATTTACAAGTAGTTACGATCTAAGTATTTCAGTCAATAGATTACTTTAATACTGCTTATGTAGGAAATGTAGCATACAACCACATAATTCAGATAGACAATAGACAATAGTTGCAGGAGTAGGCCATTCGGCCCTTCGAGCCAGCACCGCCATTCAATGTGATCATGGCTGATCATCCCCAATCAGTACCCCGTTCCTGCCTTCTCCCCATGTCCCCTGACTCTGCTATTTTTAAGAGCCCTATCTAGCTCTCTCTTGAAAGCATCCAGAGAACCTGTCTCCATCGCCCTCTGATGCAGAGAATTCCACCATAGATGACCAAAGCTTCTGTTTTTGGTGATATTGGTTGAGTGGGACGTTTACTCATAAACTCCATGTGCCTTTGAACACCTTAAATCTGGTAAGGCAGAGAAATCCCAGTGAAATTTGAGATCTCAAAGCTTTAAATATTTTGGTCAAATTTAAATGCAGAACCAATCATTGGTCAACAATTTTGTTGGTGTGTAAGTAACAGGAATTATTTACAGCACATGAAAACAAACGACCTAAACATCAACTATAATTCAATAGTGTAAAGTGCAAAGAGGAAGAGGAATTCTGGAAAAGATATACAGTAAATGGGAAATATCTCAAGAATGTTAATTTACAGAGGGACCTTGGGCTGCAAGTTCATTGCTCCCTAAGAATGGTGGCACAGGTGGATAGGGTAGTCAAGATGCTAATAGCCATGGTTGCCTTCCCAGGCAGAGGTATGAAGTATAAGAATTAGAATATCATATTGCAGCTGTATAAAACACAGCAGTCTGAAGAAGGGTCCTGACCTGAAATGTCACCAATCTACACTCTGAAGAGATGCTGCCTGGCCTGTTGAGTTACCAGCATTTGTGGGTTTTTTTCGTAAACCAGCACCTGCAGTTCCTTGTTTCCTTAAAACATTAGCCAAGCTGTGCTTGGATGTTCTGTGCAGTTCTGATTGCCACACCACAGGAAATAAATAGTAGATAATGCAGAGGAAATTTGCCAGGATGTTTCCTGGAATGGAGGGATGGTAGTTTTAAAGCGAGATTAGATAGGCTGGGTTTTCTTAGCACTAAAACATAAGTGGCTGAGGGGTAACCTTATGAAGCTTTATAAAATGATAAGGCAAAAACCAGATGGGTAGCAACAGAATATTAATTTGAATAACTTTTAACTGACAACATTACTAATTTATATATGCATTCAGTATACATACAATATACTGTCACTTGAAGAGATTGGGTACTTGTCACTTCCATATCAGAATTTTGAAGGAAACACCGATGAAATAAAATATATCCAGAAGTTTTAGATATTTGGGTTTGATCCTGACCTCAGGTATTAGGAGTATAGCCTTTACACACTTCTCTTCTCATCTTGTTTCCACACGGTGCTACAGTTTCCTCCCTCATACCAAAAATATGTTCATTGTTAAAATGCAGGCAGGCGGCAAAATAATTCATCAGCGATTAATGTTTGTGAGAATAAGGGTAAGTTGCAGGGCTGCAGAGATATTCTGGAGAAGTGTAATGGGACTGTTGGGATAATTCAGTTGAGAGCCAGCATGGTTCTGATAGGCTGAATGGACTCTTTCTCTGCCATAGAGCATTGAAAGTACAGCAGAAGAACAAGTCCTTTGGCCCACAATGTCTGAGCCAAACATGACATCAAGACCAGCTCTTATCCACCTGTACATAATCCATATCCCTCTATTCCCTGCATATCCATATGCCACAATATATATGAAATCAACACAATATTCATTTTATGACCTGTTTACACAGTATCCCAGTGACTGCAAAATAGATATTAGAGTATCAAAACAAGTTGTTTGATTCAGGTAGAAATCAAAGTTTTAATATGTGAAGTTAAAGTTGAATATTCATGCTATGCAGAGCAAAAGCCTTGCTGAACAACCAAGCAGGAATATATGACAAAACGTGTTTTTTGAAATGGAGGAAGTGAAGAAAATAGTGGTTTGCTGCTTGAAACTTGATTAGTAAGAGAACAACATGGAGCAATCCTGTGCTTTTGAAGTGCATAATGACGGGGTTATGTCGGCTGAATTAATTAATTTCCCACAATGAGCCCCACAGAAACAAAAATCCCCTTTTTGGTGAGGTACGTAAAAAAACACAAAAACTAGGTTACGTTTCCAATTAGTATGTGTGGTAGACCATAATGAGCAGCAGAAAGTCATGGAGGGACAAACCGATCAATTCGACTGGTAGGCGAATAGTACCCGAGAGTATTAAGTTAAACTGAAGGATGTATCGAATAAAATATAGAGTGTGGATTGGCATGGTAGAAAGAAAAAAAACATCTGCATAATACGTCCAACTTTATAAATTCTGGAGTGATATTTTTGAAATATTTTCAAAATTATTCAAGATAAAAATGGAACCAAATACTGAAATGATTATATTTGGAGTAATGGAAGATGGGAATAAATTGAACTCATCTCAAAATGTATTTTTTAATTATGGGTTAATAATGGCAAAAAAACTTATACTTAACTTTTGGAAAAATAAATCCATACCAACGCTTAAAATGTGGATTTTAAACATGTTGGACACTGCACTTCTTGAGGAAATGCGATTCCTCCTAATAGATAAATCAGACCAATTCTTAACAAGTTGGTCTCCATTTGTCGATTTTTTTGGAAGCATATGGTGCAACAAAACCGTAGAAGCTAACTGTTTCAGGATTGGGTGAGGGATGGTCAAGAATATAGATAATGATCTCCTTAATATCTTACTTTCTACTCTTTTTCAATTTTCTCTTTCACACTTTTTTCCTTTTCACACATTATATATCACACGTTTCTCGATCTTTTATTATCTATTCTCTCTTTTTCTTTTTCATTATTTAAAAAAAAAGAGAAGCTGTACATAAAATGTAATATGTCAATATATATTAGGCACCTTGGTGCCATGTTCCTGTACTTAAAAAAAAATAAAATAAAAATAACAATACGTCCAACGTCCAGGAAGTATTTCTCCCCTGTTGATAAGTCTCATAATTAAGATATCATGGCTTTTGTTTTTATTAATAATGAATATGGCAAGATTCCAAAATCATTAGAGTAATTGGGGCTCAGATGGGAATGTCCGACCTGTGCAAACTATTGCTGTGTTTTCAGTAATTCAGGTAAACAGAGGAGCACAACGTCCTTCAATGCAATGAATGACACATACTCAATGTTTCTCTGGACACGCCATGGTTTTTCTTTCACAATCATTCAGCCTAATTTCCTCCCGTCTCCAAAGTGTAATTTTCATTCTGATGACACATTGATCAATACCATTAAGAGCCTTTGAACAATATCAGAACGATGTCAGCTACACAATGGCATGACAGTGCTGTTTTTCTACCACTACCTTATGTCAATGATTCAATCATACTTTATTGCCACATGTACGTAAGTACAGCAAAATGCTTTGTTTTGCATACAACCTGGTCAAATTATACAGCACACCTCACCTTGGCAGTACTGAAGAGTTGCAACGTTTCTGGCGCTGACGAAGAAACATAAATTCACCGAACAGTTATCTTCTGCCTGCCGCCGAACGTGGCATAGAAACGTAAAAATATGTGCCGGAGTTGGCCATTTGGCCCTTCGAGCCAGCACCGCCATTCAATATGATCATGGCTGATCATCCAAAATCATTAACCCGTTCCTGTTTTCTCCCCATATCCCTTGATTCCGTTAGCCCCAAGAGCTATATCTAACTCTCCCTTGAAAGCATCAAGTGAATTGGCTTCCACTCATGTTGCGCAGGTCAGAGTGAATAACGTAGTGATTAAATTTTGAAGTGGGCCTTTCTGACCAAGTTGAGGAGATCTAATTGCTCAATCCCCTTTTTAAATAATAGATACTGGTAATACTGGCAACTACCCACAAACGGATTAGGCGAGAGTCAGAACCGCTGGAATTAGTGAACATCTACGTTTTTATTTTGGAAACATGAATGTGCACTCACCAGTTCAGTAAATAGAACTGTTTAATTTAAAGGAATTCTGTGCACTGTTCACTGGTTCATGGAAAAAAAAAGAAAATTATATGAACGACATGCCTGGAAAAAGATCAAGTTGAAAAATAGAAAAATTGCTATACATCTTTGCAGACCATTGTCAAGAAATCAAAAATTATGATTAATCAAATTAGATGTTGAAATTCGAACAACTTCTTTTCCTTGAAAATGTTTTAGATCAGTCTCCAAGTCGCATTTACTGCCATATCAACCACTTTTTCTGCATTAATGTTGATACTTATTAATAAATTTGATTTTAAATGCATTCAGTGTTTTGCCCCACGTTAATAAATGACATTGGCTCCCAAAAAAAAAAAAAAATTGGCTTCTACTGCCTTCTGTGGCAGTGCCTTCCACAGATTCACAACTCTCTGGGTGAAAAAGTTTTTCCTCATCTCAGTCCTAAAGGGGCTAACCGTTATCCTTAAACTGTGACCCCTGGTTCTGGACTCCCCCAACATTGGGAACATCTTTCTGGCAGCAGGTGGCCCGCCACTGGGTCCCCCTTCATTCTCAGCGGCTTTCTACCAGGTTCCCCGTTGATTCGTGGCAGCCTCCCACTGGGTCCCACTTTATTCTCAGCGGCAGTAATTGAATCTTCCCACAGCCCCCTCAGATGGTGTGCACTTGCCACAAGCCAGAGAGCCAGCAAGAGATATAAAGCTTACAATAGATCCCCTGATGTTTGCATCAATCTGCAATAACTGGTATAGGAAGACTACCAGCATCTTCTGCTTCAGCCAGCTGGTCAGACATGAAATGTCACATAATTCATTCCCTGCCCTGTTTCAAATGAAAGTAGAAAGTTTTAGATTTGTAAACACTTGAGTGGGAAGTAAGGCAGATGGCTGACATTTACTTCCTGTAACCTTAGCTGTCTGAGATCCCAATATTTTCCTCTTTAACGTCCTATAATCTACTATAATCTTCTACAGTCTTTCCACTCTTAAATACCAGCTACCTGTTGCACTGGTGTATGGCTTGATTGTACTCGAGCATCGTATGATTTGACAGTAAAGCACACAAAATTTCACTGCTTCTCAGCTATGTTAAACTAATAGCAACATCAAATAGGTGTGGGAGGAAAAAATAGTAGGTGCTCCACAACAGGAGACACAGAAGAAGATATGAAAATGGGTGCGAGAACAAAATAAAATAATTGAACTGTAGGCATTTGTAGTAAAATGAAAACAGAAATTTGTGGAAACATTCAGTGGGTCAGGCAGCATCTGTGGAAAGAGAAACAGAGCAAATGTTTACCCTTCATCAGAACAGGGAGAGAGAAATAAAACATATCAGTTTTAAATTGTAGAGTAAGTCAGGGGATCAGATGGAGGCGAGGGCTGCCATGGGAATAACTAGATGTCATCCAGTTGATGGGTTTTTATGAGCAGCTATGTGAGGACAGACAAAGGATTGTAAAAACCTGTGAAACATAAGGTTGTCAGACACGCCCAATCCATCAGAGGGTGCTGACCTATATTAGTTAATGCAGCAATGTCACATGATGCAATGTCACAGCAGAAATGGCCAGGTTTGACACAGTCTTATTTGAACTTAGATATGATAATTCGATATTGCGTCCTGAAGGTTGCAATGCGCTCATATGTAAGGTGAGATGCTATTTTTCAACTTTTTCAACTCTGCAATATCTTGCAGCCTTGGACAGGGCTGTTCCCAAACCAAGCTGTAATGCAACCCAGCAACATGCTTTCTATGGTGCATCTGGAGAACTTTCTAAGAGTCATTGGAAACATTCCAAATTCCTCAGGAGGCAGAGACATTGGTGTGCCATCTTGGCTGTCACATCAGTGTGGTTGGTCCACGACAGATCTTCGGTAATATTTATGCCAAGGATCTTGAAACTCACCACCATTTCCACTTTGGCACCATTGATGCTGATTGGAGCATATACTCCACCATGTTTACTGAAGTCCATAAGTAGCTCCTTTGTCTTGCCAATATTGTGGGAGAGGTTTTTTTCCGACACCATGTTACTAAGTTCTTATTCTCTTTACTGTACACCGTTTTATCATTGTTCGTGATCTACCCATCACAGTGGTTTCATCACCATACTTGTAGATAGAGTTCAAGTTGAATTTGGCCACACAGTGGTGAGTATTGTGCAAGAGATCACAGACAAATAGGTCAGCGAGGGAGCATTGAAGCGATCCTGACTGGAGGGTCAGGATCGCCCCTGCAGACTTATGGCCCTGTCCCACGGTGCAAGCTCATTTCAAGAGCTCTCCCAAGTTTGCCCTGATTCAAACTTGGAGATTTACGGTAATGGCCGCTCGGCGGTACTCGGGGCTCTCATGGACATTTTTCAACATGTTGAAAAATCTTCACGAGTGTTCCCAAGCTTACCTGCCATTAGCGAGTCTTCCCGAGTACTTGCCGTTATCCTTATGCACCGCTAAGAGACATCCCCGAGCTCCGACGTACCTGCTACGTTCATTTTCCGTGCTTACCATTCGATTATTACAGTTTGATTATTTTTTAAACTCGGGAGAGCTCTTGGAATATACTTGTACCGTGGGACAAGGCCATAACTGAAGGTGCTGCTTAACCCTTCATTTTTTAAATTTCTGATTTTCAGCATCTGTAGTTTTTTTACATATTTTCTACATTTTTCTACATTTCATAGCAGTTTGGCCGTGCATCCGTAGTAATGAAATTGATTCATTTCCAGCAAAAGGGGGAACTACCATGCATGTTACAACAATATTTGATTTCAGCGTTTCTTCCTCAACTTTCGACATCACCCTTCTAGAATTCTGTGTTATTGCGACAAACACATGCTAAATCAAGTGATTCAAACGGCAACATCGTTCTTGTCACATGCTAGCAAACCACAAACGAACAACCACTGCCCACTCTTAAACATGACACTGGAAAAGCAAAGATAGGCTGATCAAAGGAAGAAGATATTTCAAAGGTCTTTTATTGTCACGTATCAATTAAGGTACAGTGATATGTGAATTACCATACAGCCACACAAAAAAAAAAAAGCAACGTCACACAACTACATAAAAGTTCAAATAAATATCGACCACAATGGATTCCCCACATTCCTCCCTGTGATGGAAGGCAAAAAAGTCCAATCTTCTTCGGTCGAAGATCCCGCGTAGCGGCAATCTAATCTCCCACGTCGGGGCAATCTAAATTCCCATGTCGGGGTGATGGAAACTCCCATGTAGGGGCAGTCTAAGCTCCCGCGGCTTGGAGTTCCTGAAGTCAGTATCTGACCAGAGACCTCGGGCTCCGTGATGTTAAGTCTGCAAGCACCCACAGTTGGCAAAGGGATTGCGAGCTCCGCGATAGTAAGTCCGCAGGCAACCACGGTGGAGATCTCAAAATCGGTCTCCAGCAAACGCCACCAACTCCTTGATGTCAGGCCATAGTACAGGAGATACGATATGGAGCAAAAAAATCACATCTCCGTCGAGGAAAAGATTAGAAAAAGTTTCCCCCAACCCCCCCCCCCCCCACATAAAACAAGCTAAAGAACATTAAAACATACATTTAACATACAATTAAAACACAAAGAAGGAAAGGACAGATACTGCGCAGCGATTGCTGGTGCCACCCAATTATCACTCTGTAGCAATGAAATTCAGTATCTGAAAGGATTTTTTAAGAAACCTGTTCAAAGCATATGACACATTATAACTAGAAGGAACCATTTCTTCCAACTTCCTTCTAGGATGAAATTTCTGTTCAGGGACTGAAAGTGTTAACAGAGTACAAAATTAAAGAATGATGAATGCAAGCGAAATGTAAATACCATATGTACAGACTGAACTTCAGGCCAGGGCCAAGACCGGATACAGAAGAATAGACATACTTCGACAATTGTCACGAAGGAATGAGATGCAATTGAGCAGCTGCACAATCTCAACCTCGTGAGTGGAACGAAATCTAAATGACCAGTGATTAGTGAATAACACTCCCGCATGGGGTGAGTAGCTGTATTTCACAAGGTCATACGTTTCCGGAGCACAATTAGGCCATTCGGCCCATCAAATGTACTCCGCCATTCAATCATGACTGATCTATTTTTCCCACTCAACTGCATTCTCCTGCCTTCCCCCCATAACATAGAAACATAGAAATTAGGTGCAGGAGTAGGCCATTCGGCCCTTCGAGCCTGCACCGCCATTCAATATAATCATGGCTGATCATCCAACTCAGTATCCTGTACCTGCCTTCTCTCCATACCCCCTGATCCCTTTAGCCACAAGGGCCACATCTAACTCCCTCTTAAATATAGCCAATGAACTGGCCTCAACTACCCTCTGTGGCAGAGAGTTCCAGAGACCCACCACTCTCTGTGTGAAAAAAGTCCTTCTCATTTCGGTCCTAAAGGATTTCCCCCTTATCCTTAAGCTGTGACCCCTTGTCCTGGACCTCCCCAACATCGGGAACAATCTTCCTGCAACTAGCCTGTCCAACCCCTTAAGAATTTTGTAAGTTTCTATAAGATCCCCTCTCAATCTCCTAAATTCTAGAGAGTATAAACCGAGTCTATCCAGTCTTTCTTCATAAGACAGTCCTGACATCCCCGGAATCAGTCTGGTGAACCTTCTCTGCACTCCCTCTATGGCAATAATGTCCTTCCTCAGATTTGGAGACCAGAACTGTACGCAATACTCCAGGTGTGGTCTCACCAAGACCCTATACAACTGAAGTAGAACCTCCCTGCTCCTATACTCAAATCCTTTTGCTATGAAAGCTAACATACCATTCGCTTTCTTCACTGCCTGCTGCAACTGCATGCCTACTTTCAATGACTGGTGTACCATGACACCCAGGTTGCGCTGCATCTCCCCTTTTCCAAAACGGCCACCATTTGGATAATAGTCTGCTTTCCTGTTTTTGCCACCAAAGTGGATAACCTCACATTTATCCACATTATACTGCATCTGCCAAACATTTGCCCACTCACCCAGCCTATCCAAGTCACCTTGCAGTCTCCTAGCATCCTCCTCACAGCTAACACTGCCCCCCAGCTTAGTGTCATCCGCAAACTTGGAGATATTGCCTTCAATTCCCTCATCCAGATCATTAATATATATTGTAAATAGCTGGCGTCCCAGCACTGAGCCTTGCGGTACCCCACTAGTCACTGCCTGCCATTGTGAAATGGACCCGTTTGCTCCTACTCTTTGCTTCCTGTTTGCCAGCCAGTTCTCTATCCACATCAATACTGAACACCCAATGCCGTATGCTTTAAGTTTGTATACTAATCTCTTATGTGGGACCTTGTCGAAAGCCTTCTGGAAGTCCAGATACACCACATCCACTGGTTATCCCCTATCCATGCTACTAGTTACATCCTCGAAAAATTCCACAAGATTCGTCAGACATGATTTACCTTTCGTAAATCCATGCTGACTTTGTCCAATGATTTCACCACTTTCCAAATGTGCTGCTATCCCATCTTTAATAACTGACTCTAGCAGTTTCCCCACTACCGATGTTAGACTAACTGGTCTGTAATTCCCCGTTTTCTCTCTACCTCCCTTCTTAAAAAGTGGGGTTACGTTTGCTATCCGCCAATTCTCAGGAACTACTCCAGAAACTAAAGAGTTTTGAAAGATTATCACTAATGCATCCACTATTTACGGAGCTACTTCCTTAAGTACTCTGGGATGCAGCCTATCTGGCCCTGGGGATTTATCGGCCTTTAATCCATTTAATTTACCCAACACCACTTCCCGACTAACCTGGATTTCACTCAATTCCTTCTTTGACCCACGGTCCCCTGCTATTTCCGGCAGATTATTTATGTCTTCCTTAGTGAAGACGGAACCAAAGTAGTTATTCAATTGGTCCGCCATATCCTTGTTCCCCATGATCAACTCACCTGTTTCTGACTGCAAGGGACCTACATTTGTTTTAACTAATCTCTTTCTCTTCACATATCTATAAAAACGTTTGCAGTCAGTTTTTATGTTCCCTGCCAGTTTTCTTTCATAATCTATTTTTCCTTTCCTAATTAAGCCCTTTGTCCTCCTCTGCTGGTCTCTGAATTTCTCCCAGTCCTCTGGTATGCTGCTTTTTTAGGCTACTTTGTACGCATCATCCTTTGCTTTGATACTATCCGTGATTTCCCTTGTTATCCACGGATGCACTACCTTCCCTGATTTATTCTTTTGCCAAACTGGGATGAACAATTTTTGTAGTTCATCCATGCAGTCTTTAAATGTCTTCCATTGCATATCCACCGTCAACCCTTTTAGAATTGATTGCCAGTCAATCTTGGCCAAATCACGTCTCATACCCTCAAAGTTACCTTTCTTTAAGTTCAGAACCATTGTTTCTGAATTAACAATGTCACTCTGCTTCCTAATGAAAAACTCGACCATATTATGGTCACTCTTGCCCAAGGGGGCACGCACAACAAGACTGCTAACTAACCCTTCCTCATTACTCAATACCCAGTCTAAAATAGCCTGCTCTCTCGATGGTTCCTCTACATGTTGATTGAGATAACTATCCCACATACATTCCAAAAAATCCTCTTCCTCAGCGCCCCTGCCAATTTGATTCACCCAATCTACATGTAGATTGAAGTCACCCATTATCACCCATTATAACCCCCGACACCCATCCTAATCAAGTACCTATCTATCTCTGCCATATGACATATGATGAAAGAATGGGTCGACTGGGCTTGTATTCACTGGAATTTAGAAGGATGAGAGGGGATCTGAAAGAAACGTATAAAATTCTTAAAGGATTGGACAGGCTAGATGCAGGAAAAATGTTCCCATTGTTGGGGGAGTCCAGAACCAGGGGTCACAGTTTAAACATAGAAAAATAGGAAAAATAGGTGCAGGAGTAAGTTGTGAATCTGTGGAATATTCTGCAACAGAAAGCAGTTGAAGCCAATTCATTGGATATTTTCAAGAGAGAGTTAGATTTAGCTCTTAGGGCTGAAGCAGGGGCCTCCAAACATTTCAGCATTAGGGCCACATTAAATATTTGGCACATTTTTGCGGGCTGTAGAAAAAAATAAAGAAATGTCACACACTCACATGCGCGCGCACACACCCACACTGACACACACACACACACTGACACACACGTATGGAAACGCACACGCACACGTGGACTCCCACACACCGAAACACATAGACACATAGACACGCACACCATCACAAACACAGACTCACACACACACACAGACAGACAGTCAGTCACACTGACTCAAACACACAGGCTCTCTCACATTATCTCTATCTCTCACACACATACACACGCACTCTGATCACCCCTTAGGCATATTAACAAAGACCCACGCATGCATATTGCTCATCCCTCGGGCACACACACAAACATACGGCTACCGTTTCGCCGATCCCCGCAGGGCTGGCGAAAGAGAGAGAGAGACAGGGGGAGAGGGAGAGGGAGAGGGGGAGGGGGAGGGGGAGGGAGAGGGGATTCCTATGGCCGCGCCAGCATGTGTCGTCGGTCAAAGGGTCCAGGTCAAAGGGTCCAGGTCAGTGTGGCGCCCCGGAGCAGGAGCTGTTCATGGGTCACCCTCACAGGGGGAGACTGCTACACAACGATCCTGCCACCAACCAGCTCCCACTCTCCACTCCCCACCCCACGCTACCATTCCGCACAGCTTGCCTTTGAAACACAGGAGCAGTGGCACGGTGATGCAGAGGTAGAGTTGCTGCCTCACAGCGCCAGACACCAGGGTTCCATCCTGACTACGTGTGCTATCTTTACGAAGTTTGTACCTGTGTGGGTCTTTTCCGGGTGCTCTGGTTTCCTCCTACACTCCACGTTTGCAGGTTAATTGAATTTGTCCCGGGTGTGTGTAGGATAGTGCTAGTGCGTACGGGCATTGGTTCGATGGGCTGAAGGGCCCGTTTCCGCACTGTATCTCTAAAGCTGCGCTACCACAGAACCCGCTAAATAGACCACTGTATGGGACGTGTTAGGACCTTGCTGCGAGCCGGATAAAATCACGTGGCAGGCCGTATGTGGCCTCCGGGCCATAGTTTGGAGACCCCTGGGTTAAAGGAATCAAGGGATATGGGGAAGAAGCAGGAATGGGGTACTGATTTTAGATGATCAGCTATGATCATATTGAATGGTAGTGCTGGCTCGAAGGGCTGAATGGCCTACTCCTGCACCTATATTTCTATGTTTCTTTTCTTTTCACTTTAGTCTTTATTGCTTTTATGTATACACAAATAAAACACAAATATAACAACGAAACATACAACAATGCAGTGAAACGGACAACAGTGTAGCGGGGGGTTCAGTTTACCATTAATGATGCAGTATATAGAACTATTTTCTTATTAAAACATTTTCCAATAACTTACATTATTGTCAATAAAATTATACAGTGTTGATGTCTTTATTTCTATACATAATCCATTTTCCCCACTTTCTGTTAAACTTCTTCTTTCACTCTTAGAGAATATGTAATTTTCTCCATGACAAATATTTCCTGTACTATGTCTAACCGTTGTCTAAGTCTGGGTGTGTCCGCTGCAAACCAGTTTCTTGTAATGGCTTTTCTGCCAGCTGTGAGTAGGATTTTAACCAAGTAATGATCTTCCTTCAGCACCACTGTATTTATATTACCCAGGTATAAAATGGAACACTTCTTGGAGACTATATATCCTAATGCCTCCTTTAATTCTGAATTCACTCTGTCCCAAAATGGTTCTATTTTTGGGCAACTCCAGAAGATATGTGCATGATTTGCATCTGTTTGACCACATTGCCTCCATCATGTTTGCTGCCTTAGAATTTGCTTGCTTTTTATGTTAGGCATAATAAAGAAACAAATCAAATTTTTCCAATTAAATTCTCTCAATTTTTGTGAATTAATTGATGTCTGTAGTGTTACACACATATGATGCCATTCTTCTTCTGAGATTGAGATTTTCAATTCCTTTTCCCACTTAAATTTTACATATAATGTAGTTTTAGCTTGACATTCCATTAAACTATGATAATGTTTAGAAATAATCCTTAATGTTTTTTGATGATATGCACTAACTATCAATTCTATTACTGGATTCTTTTCTTCTAGTGCCTCCCTTTTTACTTTCTTATTGTAGTAATCTCTCAGTTGGAGGTATCTAAACAAGTCTTGGTTCCGAAATGCAAATCTATCCTTCAGATCTTGAAAACTTCTTAGGTCTCCATTTTCAATAACAGTACAAAATGCAGTCATTCCTTTTTTCATCCACTCTTTAAATGTTGAGTCATACATCCCTGGTTTAAATTCATTATCCAAAGCTATCCATCTTAAAACTTTTTGTCATTTAGTCAGTTTAAGTTGTTCGGTAAGAGTGAACCAGGTTTCTAAAGTAAATATCGTTACTGGATCAATTATACTCCTGACATATCCAGGAAGCTCTTTTTCTCCCAAAAGTGTTTGGATGTGGAAGTCAGGGATATATGTCTCAATCTCTTTCCACCTAGCTATATAGCTGTCCTCACACCAATTAATTAGTAGTCGAAGTTGGGCTGCATAGAAATATATCCTAAAATTTGGAAGTACCATTCCACCTTTGTCCTTTGGCAACTGGAGTGTAGTGTATCGAATATTTCTATGTTTCTATGTTTAAAATATCCATTGACGACATCCACAGCATTCTGTGGCAATGAATTCCACAGATTCACCACCCTCTGATTAAATAAATTCCTCCTCATCCACTTCCTTAAGGAAAATCCTTTAATTCTGAGGGTATGACCTCTGCTCCTAGACTCTCCCACTTGTGGAAACATCCTCTCCACATTCACTGTATCCAGGCCTTTCACTATTCAGTAAGTTTCAATGAGGTTCCCCCCTCATCATTCCAAACTCCACGAGTAGAGGTCCAGCGCCGTCAAACGCTCATCATATGTTAACCCACTCATTCCTGGGATCATTCTCGAAAACCTCCACTGAATCTTCTCCAGGGCCAGCACATCTTTCCTCAGATATTGGGCCCAGAATTGCTCACAATACACCAAATGCGGTCTGGGGTCTGACATAATAATGACATTTAAGAGGCTTTCAGCTAGGCACATGAATATGCAGGGGATGGAGGGATATGGACCAAGCACAGGTAAAAAGGATTAGTTTCATTTGGCATTGTGTTTGGCACAGACATCACGGGCTGAAGGGCCTGTTCCTGAGCAGTACGCTGTGTTCTGAAACTCTCTTTCAGTAGCATGGGAACATTTTGTCCAAGGTGCACATCTGATTCAATTCTTGTGGTTTTAAATATTGCAACAGATTCATTGTAATTTGCTCGTAAGACTGATTTCATCAGTTGGACATTTAAGAAGCTTCGTTCATTGACGTAATAAAACTGTAACTAACTTCCACCAGCTGCAGGTGGAAGCAGTTCAGGTCCATTTAATCCACGAAGCACGAGAAAAACAATCAATTCCAAGCCACATAAACCCAGTTCTCCCCTGCCCAACCTGTGCATAAGTTAATATTGAGGAGACGCAAGGAACTGCAAAAGCTGGTTTACCAAAAAAAGACACAAAGTGTTGGAGTAATATTGTAGTTGACATGGGTAACAAAATAACTTCATGCTCTTAATCAGATGATAAAGCCATTGGTGAGGTACTGGAGGAAGAAATTCAAATAAACGATAAGACCATTGGACATAGGAGCAGAATTAGGTCATACAGCCCATCGAATTCACACCACCATTCAATCATAGCTGACCTATATTTCCCTCTCAACTCCATTCTCCTTCCTTCTCCCCATAAACTTTGATGCCCTGACTAAACATCCATCACTGCTTTAAATATACCTAACGATTTGGCCTTCACCGTTGTATATTTGGCAATGAATTCCACAGATTCACCACTGTCTGGCAAAATAAATTCCTCTTCATCTCCATGCCCAAGGTATGTACATCTTTTTATTCTGAGGCTGTGACCTCTGGTCCCACACTTGCCCACTGTGGCAGCATCTGGTCAATGAAGCCCCACTCTAAAGACTGGAGTGCTTTAACCCAAGCTGCAATGTCATAAATATCACTTCTTTTGAGAGATTTGTGCTGTTAGATGGAATTGATTTGCTACGTCAAAACTGTTGCTTTGCTAAATTTTGACATTAAAATTGTGTTTTGTTGACGAGAATTCTTTGTCTTAAAACAAGAATCCTGGCAATTGCAGGAAAGTTTACTATTGCTATTGACCTGCAAGATGACATTCAGATCTCCTCTGAAAACAAATGTTGTGCTTGATTTGGCCCACCATTCCAGGATCACTGTCTGTAGTTACCAGGGCTGGGCGTAGAGAGTCCAACAAGCTTTCTCCCTGCACTATATGGGTGTCTGATCAGGATTAGCTTTGACAGGAGACAGCTGTGGGCAGAACTTGCATTCTGCCAAAGTTTCCAAGCTACAAAACTTATTTAAAATTAGTTTAGTTCAGAGATACAGTGCAGAAAGAGGCTGTTTGGCCCACTAAGTCCGCGCCAACTAGCGATTAACCCATACACTAGCACTATCTTACACATTAGAGACAATTTACAATTTTTACAAAAGCCAATAACCTACAAACCCGTATGTCTTTGGAGCGTTGGAGAAAACCTGAGCACCTGGAGACAACCCACGCGTTCACAGGGAGAGTGTACAAACTCTGTCCAGACAGCACCCATAATCAGGATCTAACCTGGGTCTCTGGCGCTGTAAGGCAGCAACTCTACCGCTGCGCTAATGTTCTGCCCAAGTTATTTTTTTAAACAATTTAAATTGTTTAAATAAAAACATAATTTAAAAACTGCAGAAATATTAAAATAAAATGAAATACTTTAAAAAACCAACTTAATGAGGCTACTTACACAATCTATTAGTCCATAGGTCTCTATTCAAATCATTGAATCCAGCTGTGGAGCAAGTGGCAGACGCAGAACTGCTGCCACGACCATCTTAATTCAGCTCCCTTTGCAACTCCTTGGTTCACCCACCATTCCCAAGCAAACCACCCTCTCCCCAGGTACTTTCTCATGCTAACACAGGAAATGTAACACCTGTCCCTGTATCACTCCCTCACATTCATGCAGTCACCCCCAGCAGTCCTTCCAGGTGAGACAGAAGCTCGTGTGCGCCTCCTCTAACTTCATATGCTAAATTGTGTTCCCGATGTGGCCTCCATTACAACGTCAAGTCTAAGTGTAGACAAGGTGACGGTTTCTCCGAACACTTGCATTTGGTCCGTGCCCTTGGTTTCCTTTTTAAATCCCCTTCCCATACCCATACTCAGAGTGAAGTTGCAAACTGGAGGAACATTTTGCTTGGGTAGCTTGCAACCCAACGGTATGAACATTGAACTCTTCAATTTTAAACAACTAATCAACCAACAATAACCCTTTCCCCTTCCCCCGATCACCCTTCCTCTGACTTCAAGCATCGTCTCTCCTTATTTTATAGCCTTTCCATCTCTAGGATTTGTCCACCCATCTGCCAATCAAAACCCCCTCAGCCTGTATCCGTCAATCACTCGCTTAGTTTAGTCCCCCACATCACAATCTGTCTTAAGAAGGGTCATGAACCAAAACATCGCCTACAGTATCCATGTTCTCCAGAGATGCTGCCTGACGCACAGCACTTTGAGTCCTTTTTCGTAAACTAGCATCTGCTGTTCATTGGGTCTATATTGAGTATAGAAATTGGGACATTGTGTTACAGTTGTACAAGGCATTGGTGAGATATTTGGAGTATTGGGTTCAGTTTTTGTCACCCTGCTACAGGTAGGATGACATTAAGCAGAATGTTTCCAGGGCACAAGGGCATGAGCTACAGGGAAAGGTTGGCCATTCTATAGCTTTACTCTTAGGACGCTGGAGGCTGAGGGATGATCTTACAGAGGTAACATCACCCTTATAAAAACATTAGAGGAATAGATGGAGTGAGTCTTTTACCCAGGGTAGGGGGGGTCAAGAAACTTAAATTGATTTAACCGAAGAGGAGCAAGATGTAATATCAACCCAAGAGGCAAGTATTTTATTCGAAGGATGGTGGGTATATGGAACAAGCTGCCAGAGGGGTTGGTTGAAGCAAGGACAATAACAGCATTTAAAAGATACTTGGATGAGTACATTAATTGGAATGGTTTGGAGGGATATGGGCCTAATGCAGGCACATGGGGCTACATTAAATTAGGTATCTTGGTTGGCATGGAAGTGTTGGGCCATGGGGCCTGTTTCGGTGCTGTATTGCACTTTGACTTGTAAACTTTACTATCATTTACAGATTTCCTGTTTTAGGACAAAATTATTCTTATCACCAAAACAAAATGTTCATGTCAAAGTTTAACAAAGCACCAAAGAGTGAGATGAAGCAAAATTATGTTGAATTACATGATTGGTCTTTGCTTTTTTTTAATCCACTTTAAAGTCACCAAGTAGTAACACAACATATATAGGAACATGTAGAATATTGCGATTCGCATGACAAAATATGCTGCAATATTAAGCAAAAATAAACAGGGACATTAAAAGTAACTGCACTCATCCCAGATTCTGCCTGTCTGCCATGATTGAACTCAAGAACAATGACCTTTTTAGAGAAGTTATGAAAAAACAGGCCTGACATTGCATATTTTCTGCAGTAATGATCCTGAACAGCTTTGCTGTAGGGAAGGGAAACTGGTTTTCTGAAGAAAGGAAATGGTCTATGAAATACAGAGACAAGAAACTTGTCAGGAAATAAACAGAAAGAGAGGCGTGTTTAAGAAGGAACTGCAGATCCTGGAAAATCAAAGGTACACAAAAATGCTGAAGAAACTCAGCGGGTGCAGCAGCATCTATGGAGCGAAGGAAATAGGCAACGTTTCGGGTCGAAACCCTTCTTCAGACTGATTGAGGGTGGGGGTGGGGGTGAAGAAGAAGGGTTTTGGCCCAAAACGTTGCCTATTTCCTTCGCTCCATAGATGCTGCTGCACCAGCTGAGTTTCTCCAGCATTTTTGTGTACCTTCAGAAAGAGAGGAGTACGTGTGAAAAGTTACAATATTGCGTGCCTTTTTCATTGCAATTATACTTGCATATTCTTTATTTATGGATATTTTTCTCTGGAGAACGTCAGTTGACAATGTCAGACGGCGTTACTGATGTTTACTAATGACTTTCAACAAGATGTCACACCCTGCCTTTTCATTCCTATTTAGACCCTGCTGAAACTAACGTAGGTTTTCTCCCCCATTGAATGGTTTTGGTGCATACCACCAAGCTCCCCCATGCAGTCCAGGCAGCATCTGCACAAAATTAATATTTCAGGTCAGCGACCTTTCATCTGACAATGCATCATCGCTTTGCAAAGCTAACTCAATGTCTCTCTCCACATTTTAGTATCTGCAGTTTTTCAGTTTTCATTTCTCACATGATATTTGGGAACACATGCAAAATAGACCAACAAAATACGTAACTATCAATAATAATCCGAAGAAATTCCATGAAAATCTTCCACTTCTAATTTACCACCAAACTTATATCAGCAAAAAAACCTTCACACCAAAAATACTTGAACATTTTTCATTCGATCGAAGGAGAATAATGATCAATGCATCACTTTGCATTCACAATTCATTAGCTAATAATATAGCTCAAGTTCAGTGGCAACGCCATTATTCTGGAGACATCAACCATGATGATATGTCACTGAAATCCATAATTCTAAGAAGCACAATGTAAACTTTGCTTTTGAAGATCCTGCTCAGGAGATATCAATATTAATGATCTGGAATGTTTGCTGAGATAAATAATGTTTCCAATTAGAGAAATTCGTATTGCTTGCATCCATGTGCCAATTGCTTTTCCTGATTTAGTTTAGAGGCACAGCATGGAAACAGGCCCACTGAGTCTGTGCCGACCAGCGATCCCTGTACACGTACTATCCTGCACACGAGGGACAATTTTTACCGAAGCCAATTAACCTGCAAACCTGTATGTCTTTGGAGTGTGGGGGGAAACTGGAGCACCCGGGGAAATCGTACAAACTTCGTACAGCCAGCACCCATAGTCAGGATCAAACCCGGGTCTTTAGCGCTGTAAAGCCCCTGTCCCACTTAGGAAACCTGAACGGAAACCTCTGGAGACCCAAGGTTTCCGTGAGGTTCCCGGAGGTTCCGGTCACTCAAGGTAAACGGCTGCCACCGAGCACGGTAAGTCCTTTAGAGAGCGCGGGAGGGAGGGAGGGAGAGAAGGGGAAAGAAGGGGAGAGAAGGACAGAGAAAGGGAGAGAGAACGGGAAGAGAAGGGGAGAGAGAAGGGGGGGAGACAGGGAGAAGGAGGGAGAAGGGAAGAGAAGGGGAGAGAACGGGAGAGAACGGGAGAGAACGGGAGAGAACGGGAGAGAACGGGGAGGAGAAGGAGTGGAGACAGTTTTAAGATGTTTAATAAAGTTAGCAGGCATTTTACCTTCCGGCGAATCTTCTAGGTCCTGAAAACCAAAGATCCGACAGGATCTTTGCTGAAAACTCCAATGAGCAAATCAAAATGGCCGGTCAGCGAAGGAAATTGCCTTTGACTGCCTGTAAGTAAATAGCAACCCCACTCCACTGGCTTCGACCAAGTAAGTAAATAGCAACCCCACTCCACTGGCTTCGACCAAGTAAGTAAATAGCAACCCCACTCCACTGGCTTCGACCAAGTAAGTAAATAGCAACCCCACTCCACTGGCTTCGACCAAGTAAGTAAATAGCAACCCCACTCCACTGGCTTCGACCAAACGGCAACCCATTTTTAGTCGAGGCCAGTTTTGGATTTTTTGAAATAATCGCAGGAACATTGAAGAAGCCCTCAACCACGCGGAAACCACTTTCCAACATTATGGGCGCAAGGTCTCCAGAGGTTTCCTAAGTGGGACAGGGGCACAAGGCAGCAACTTTACCGCTGCACCCTAATTAAATGTCTTAAGTTTGATAGCTGTTGTTTTTAAAATAGCTCAAAATATTTTTGATAATGCTTAAATTATGCCAAAAGTCAGCAAAGGAAGATATCTTTTGAAAAGGAATCTTGACTTAAAAATAGAAGTGGCTTTGAGATTATTAATTGAAGACACATCTCAGTGGCATCGATTTTACGCTGAAGTGTCTGTTTCTACACTATGATCACTGAGCCAATGAACATGGTATGGGCTGCAGCAATGTCTTCATCGCTGAAAAGAATTGTATTGGAGGTTCACGTGTTACATACACTCAGTTTAATATTTAATGGATACAGCTCAACAATTAGTACAAAGGGCAAGGTGTGTGTTAACGTGTTGACTGTGAAGTGAAGCCTAGCTCAGTTGTCTGCTACACCCTGTCAGCTGTTCACCCAGATCGGCGTTGATTGGTTGGCCCAGATCACGCCAGGTGCATGCGAAAGCTCGAGCTCGACGAACGATGGTTCGAGACCAAAGTGGCTCAGCCACATGATGGCGCCACAGTATGCCATTTGTACAGAAAGCATGTGACTGAATGTGTTGCAATGCGTCTGATGTGTTCTTCTTGTCTGCATAATAGATTATTGGAATAATAGATGTATGTGGGGGTATTAGTGTGGTGATGTATTTGTGAATGAGTGGCAGACCACATGAAACTTAATAAGAATGGCGATTGATAGTGCCAATTAATGTTAATTAGAAGAGATACAAAAAGTGCTGGAGTAACTCAGTGGGCCAGGCAGCGTCGCTGGAGAAAAGGAATAGGTGATGTTTCAGGTCGAGACCCTTCATCAGACTGGGTTCTAATGTTAATTAGTGTCACTTAGTGATGGAGGTATGGGATATGAAGCAGAGAGTTGGCATAGGTGATCCATTTACTAGCTAGTTTTTACAAAACTTCTTATCGCATTGAATCAAGATCTTTGGTTACTTAATTCTACTGTCATTCCTTGACCATAACCTCCCATTGTAGCTCCATTACTGATGTAGAGGGTATTCAGGTTTGTTGCCACGGAGGATTCCTGCTGTCCTTTCATAGTTTCTAATATCTTGAGTTACCAGTCTGAAAATCAGAGCATCTACGATGTTAGTCTGATATAGCCCAGTAGTAGTAAACTCTCCAGAGTCGACTAATTGACTGGTTGGAAAGAGTAAATACCTCTTCAAGTGACAGAGCCATGGCAGGAATGGTTAGATTCAGCAGATGCTAGGAACCCCAGACCCATGTCATGGATGGATCCCCCACCCATGTCTCTTCTGTGTGTCCGGCAGTTCTGCTCCTATTCCCCCTTCCCCCGCACAGAACAAGGATAGACTTCCACTGGCCCTCACCTTTCACCCCACCAGCCTCTGCATCCAACGTATCATCCTCAGCCATGATCACATTGAATGGCCGTGCAGGCTCGAAGGGCCGAATGGCCTACTCCTGCACCTTTTTTTCTATGGTTCTCCTACATTTATGCCACCTCCAACTTGATCCCATCACCAGTCGCATCTTCCCATCCCCACCCCTTTCCACCTTCTTTAGGGACCATCCCTCCGCAACTCCTTGGGTTCAGTCATCCCTTCCCACGCACACCATCCCCTCACTAGGTACTTTTCCCTGCAACCACATGCTGTAACATCTGTCTCTATAACTCCTCCCTCACCTCCATTCAGGGACACCAGCAGTCTTTCCAGGTGAGTCAGAGGTTCACGTACACCTCGTCTAACCTCATCTACTGCATCCAGTGTTCTTGATGTGGCCTCCTGTACATTGGCGAGATCAAGTGTAGCCCCAGTGACCTGAACACTTCACTCAACACTTATGCTTGATCCACCAAGGCCTGCAGGATCCCTCTTTCTTATCCATTTTAACTTGTTTTCCCATTCACATACTGACCCCTCTCACCCGGGCCACAAACTCTTTGAATCACTTCTCTCTGGAAGGCGACTCCGGATTTCAAAGCTGCCACAGCCAGACATAAAAACAGTTTTTATCTACGATTTGTTGCTCTACTCAACAGCCACAAATCTGTAACCTCCCTTTGATCTGGTATTTTGTTGGTTCACATGCTTGATCAATGGTGTTTTATCATTATTGTTTTATTATTATTAATGTTTTCTGTTTTCTGAGTCATTCGTAACTGTCACTGTATGTCATGTTGTTACTTGTGGGTGGAGCAC
This sequence comes from Raja brachyura, assembly GCA_963514005.1. The sequence goes on from OY740786.1 coordinate 75,364,831, forward strand.
CAAGGCAAATTCCTTGTATGTGAATACTTGGCCAATAAACTTACTTTCTAACTTACTTACCTTTCTGTCCTGGGCCACCTCCATTGCCAGAGTGAAGCCACATGCAAACTGGAGTAGCAGCAGCTCATATTCCACGTGGGTAGCTGACTGCCCAATGGAATGAACATTGAAATCTCAAATTTTAGGTAACTACTAAATAATCCTCTCTTCATTTTTCACCCATTAACATTCCTCCCCCCTTCTTTCCCCTGTGCCTCATATGGTATCACATATTTCTCCCCTTCCACCTAGATTCCTTCCTCTGGCTTCATAATTCACAATTCATAATTCTTCAATCCTTTTGTCTCAACCCTCTGTCATTTCATCTTTGGCATTTGTCCAACCATCTGCCTATCAAACAGCTGTCCTCACCTGTGTTGGCCTATTACCTGCCAGGCTTTGTCCCACCCTGCTCCCTTTCAACTTTCTCCACAACCCCCCCCCCCCCCACCCCTACAATCATTTTAAAGAAGGGTCCCAAGCTGAAATGTCACCAATCCATGTTCTCCTGAGATGCTGCCTGAACCTGAGGTACTCAGTGTTACAATTTCTGAATGTAGGCCATAGCACTCAGTGTAATAGCCGCTGGGTGATTGTACCAAGAACATTAGTCAGGTGTGCATAAAGTCCTGGATAAAGTCTTGATGCAGCTCTACAGGACTTTGGTTAGAGCACATTTGGAGTATTGCGTGCCGTTCAGATCGCCCCATTACAGGAAAGATGTGGAAGCTTTGGAGAGGTTTACCAGAATGCTGCCTGGATTAGAAGGTTTCAGGTACAGCGGGAGGTTGGATGGACTTGGACTGTTTTCTCTGGAACGTCAGTGGTTGAGGCGAGACATGATAGAAGTATATAAAATTATGTGAGGCAAAGATAGAATAGGTAGTCAGAACCTTTTTCCCTAAGGTGGAAATGTCCAACACTAGAGGCCAAAGCTATAAGGTGAGAGTGGGAAAGTTTAATAGAGATGTTCAGACTAATTTTGTTTTTACACAGAGGGTGGTGGGTGGCCTGTGAATGCATTGCCATGTGTGGCAGTGGAAGCAGATATGATAGTGGTGTTTAAGATGCTTTTAGATTGGAACATTTGCAGGGAATGGAGGGATGTGGATCAGTTGCAGGCAGATGAGATCAATTTAGCTGTGTATCATGTCCAACACAACATTCTGGGCTGGAAGGTCCATTCCTGCACTGTTGGTTCCATGTGCCATAATTCTAGGAAACCTTTTGAGTGTGGTCAAATTTCAAGATCAAACTATTGGCTGTAGCTTAGGTAATTCTTTAACGAATATTTCCATTTGCTGGCACTGATAGCAGAAAACAGATGAAGGTTACAGATGATATTATTTCATCTATTTCGCAATGGTTTACAAATAGATCAAATTCAAGTCTTTTCTCACCGTTGCTAAAATTGACCTATTTACTGTTTCCTGTGCAAAATGTTCCCTTCCTTGATTGAAAACACCCTAAATAGTTGTCAGTTATTTTCTGAGTCAGAGAACAATAAAATGCTGCATTGATGTGCTGACCTGACAGTGACTCCGGCTGAGTTGGATGGACTTTCAGGATCAGGCAAAGGATTTAAATGGATATGTTCCATCAGTCTTTAGTCCCATGGAATGCTACATCAGGCTGCTGTTTATTGACTTCAGCTCTGCCTTTAACACTGTCATACCCGCTAGCTTGATCACCAAACTCAGCGGTCTTGGCATCTCCACCTCCCTCTGCAATTGGACACTGGATTTCCTCACTAACAGACCACAGTCTGTTAGGGTCAACAACCTCACCTCCTCCACTATAACACTGAACACCGGCGTGCCACAGGGCTGTGTGCTCAGCCCTCTCCTCTACTCCCTCTTCACGCATGACTGCATCCCCAAGTATGGCTCCAACGCCATCATAAAATTTGCCGATGACACCACGGTGGTAGGACTGATCAGTGATAATGACGAATCAGCCTACAGGGAGGAGGTCCAGCACCTGACTACCTGGTGTGCCAACAATAACCTCGTCCTCAACTCCCAGAAGACGAAGGAAATAATTGTTGACTTTCGGAAGAACAGAGGGGGCAGACACACCCCCATCCATATAAACGGGACTGAGGTGGAGCGGGTCTCCAACTACAAATTCCTCGGGGTACACATCTCGGAGGGTCTGTCCTGGTCCCTCAACACCTCAAAGCTAATCAAAAAGGCACAGCAGCGCCTTTACTTTCTGAGGAGGCTCAAAAAAGCCCACCTGTCCCCCCAGATCCTGACGAACTTCTACCGCTGCACCATCGAAAGCATCCTGACCACCTGCTTTACGGTATGGTACAGCAGTTGCACCGTGGCAGACAGGAAGGCACTACAACGGGTGGTGAAAACCGCCCAGTACATCATCGGTGCCCCGCTCCCTGCCTTGGATGCCCTCCACCGAAAACGGTGCCTGAAGCGGGCCGGGAAGATCATCAAGGACCCCTCACACCCTAATCATGGACTGTTTGCCCTCCTCCCATCAGGGAGGCGGTACAGGAGCCTCAAGTCCCGCACCAGTAGGACGAAGAACAGCTTCTTCAACTACACCATCCGACTGCTGAACTCGGAGCCCAGCTGATAGACTTGTCTGTACCCTGTATTTATTTATTTTCCATATTGCTACCACTGCACTCTGTATTTATTTTTCTATATCGCTATCACTAAGAACGACGCTAAACTGCATTTCGTTGTACCTATACTTGTATTTGTGCAATGACATTAAACTTGAATTGAATTGAATTGAATTGCTCTTTTTCCCAGCATTGCAATATGTGGCTGATCTGAATGAGACTCCTATCAATGCATCCTCTATCTCTGCAGTACTTTAGACTTTTTTAAATTCAGTGCGGAAACAGGCCCTTCGTCCCACTGAGTCTATGCCGATCAGCGATCACCCCACACAATAACACCATCCTACACACTTGGGATAATTTACAATTTTACCGAAATCAATTAACCAACAAACCTGCACGTCTTTAAAGTGTGGGAGCACCCAGAGAAAACCCATGCAGTCACAGGGAGAACATGCAAACTCATTACAGACCGCTCCTGGATCAAACCCGTATCTCTGGCGCTCTAAGGTAGCAGTTCTATTGCTAGGTAGACAAAAATGCTGGAGAAACTCAGTGGGTGAGGCAGTATCTATGGAGAGAAGGAATAGGCAATGTTTCGGGCCGAGACTGCTTTTTTTAAAGTTATTTTTTAAATTTATTGTTAGAAGTAAATACAGTAATGTGGTACCTAAGTACCTGATGCATATAGACATATTACAGTTCTTGTACAACTTCTTATTTTTAATTTAATAATAAAAGAACAATGATAGAAAGAAGAAAATAGAGAGTGTCGTAAGCAATGGTGATGGTGCTAATTAGTGATATAATAAGAAAAGCCTGAAATAGAGATAGATAGACAAGAGAGTAGAAACAAATAGCGAGAGAGACATAAAGAAGAACGAAGAAGCTGAAAAGATTTTTTTTTAAAGAAAGAAGGAAAAGAAATTAGGAGAATTAATTTATTTAGAATTAATTTAGAAAAGAATTAATACCTATTTAATATCTTTACCCACCAGTCACCCGGTTCTGAACCATTTAATTTCTAAGGTTATGTTTCGCCATATGCTTGTAAGAAGTCGATAAAAGGAGACCAAATCTTTAAGAATTGGTCTACTTTGCCTAATAGGAGGAATCTCATTTCTTCAAGATGTAACGTTTCCGACATATTTGAAATCCACATTTTAAACGTTGGCGTGGATGTGTTTTTCCAAAATTTAAGTATGTTTTTTGCTGTTATTAAACTATAATTAAAGAGAGATTATTGGAACGTAGTTAGTTTACGTCCCTCTTCCATTGATCCGAAAATAATCAGTTCTGTGTTGGGGTTCAATTTTATGTTAAATAGTTTTGTAAAAGTTCCAAAGATTTTGTTCCAAAATTTATGAAGTTTTGTAGAGGAGACAAAGGAATGTGCTATAGTGGCATTTTGAGATAGACATTTGTCACAAATGGGGGAAACGTTTGGAAATATTTTGTTCCGTCTAGTTTTCGAGTAATATAATCTATGTAAAATGTTTAATTGAATTAAGTTATGCCTTACATTAATCGAACATTTATGTACATATAATAGGGTTTTTTCCCATCTGTCTTTCGGAATCTGTCTATCAGTTCTTGCTACATCACTTGCCGCCCCCTTTTAGGATCCAAGAGGGTAATCCATCAAGTCGATGGGTCTTAACAGATCCAAAGTAACCTGTTCTGTTGTGGGTGCCATTGTGGAATCCTGGCAAGGTTGTGTTTAGGGCCATTTAACCAATGAAGATCCAGATGCCGTCTCCATGTTTGTAAATAATGTAAAGATTTAGAAATATAGAAAATAGGTGTAGGAATAGCCATTCGGTCCTTAGAGCCAGCACCGCCATTCAATATGATCATGGCTGATCATTCTAAATCAGTACCCTGTTATTGCTTTCTCCCCATATCCTTTGATTCCATTAGCCCTAAGAGCTATATCTAACTTTCTCTTGAAAATATCCAGTGAATTGGTCTCCATTGCCTTCTGTAGCAGAGAATTCCACAGATTCACAACTCTCTGGGTAACAAAGTTTTTCCTCATCTCAGTCCTAAATGACCCACCCCTTGTTTGTAAACTGTGACTCCTGGTTCTGGACTCCCCCAACATCGGGAACATTTTTCTGTATCTAACATGTCCAATCCCTTAAGAATGTTATATGTTTCTATAAGAATCCCTCTCATCTAAATTCCAGTGAATACAAGCCCATTCTTTCATTATATGTCAGTCCCGCCATCCTGGGAATTAACCTGACCTATGCTGCACTCCCTCAATAGTAAGAATGTTGTTCCTCAAATTAGGAGACCAAAACTGCACACAATGCTCCAGGTGTGGTCTCGCCATGGCCCTGTGCCATTGCAGAAGGACCTCCTTGCTCCTATACTCAAACTTGTGCTTCTACAAGGATTATGTCCCTAACCAGCATTATGTGACAATGGTGAAAATATAACAGTGACCTCTTATGGACGAAGCAAAAACCACTGTTCTGCTTATGTAGTAGTGTAAAAACTGTCACTACAGCAAGGTTCCACTTAGTCACCTGGTGTCCCTGTATGATGTGTTGCACGGGAAGTTATCACATTTTTGTAATGAGTGGAAGAGGAGCACAAATTTCCCAGCTGAAAATGTTGTTAGAAAATAATCTTGCCAATCAATGGAGGGACCAAAAAGAAAACACAAAGTGCTGGAGTAACTCAGCAGATCAGGAAACATCTCTGGGGTCATCGATACATGACATTTTGGATCGGGACTTCTTCAGACTCAGACTTGAGTGTCATTCACTTTAATTTAGATTTCTACATTATACCCCAGGGGCTGATTTCCTGCAAACCATCATGAAGTAGCTGGACAAAAACCAAGAGAAGCCAAGATCGCAGCCCAAAGAAGGTTAATATTTGGACATAGTTTATTTTTCATCCCCTTTGGGAATTGGAGAGAAACTATTTCTGAATTGGTCCAAGAGATTATTTTCCCAGGAGGTTAGAATACGGCAATCAGCAGAAAATATTGAGAGTTTGTGTTGCTTACTTTGGACATGGCTGAAAGGGATAGAGTTGAGAAAGCAACTGGTCTTTTACCACTTTCGCATAACATTGTCTGGGCTGCACAGAAATATCCACTGAGAAGTGTTCACCAGCTCTGGAGTCAACTTAGAAATACAAATGCCAATAATAATCAGAAAGTCTTACAGATGGCATGAATGTTTATGTTTTAAACTTTCAACTTTATTACTGACCATCTAATACTGAAAATACCTGAAACAGTTATTGATAACGAATAAGCATTTAATGTCGGAGCAATAATATAACGCTGTTACATTGTGTTATGAAGCAGTTTAAAAAGATGTATTTTTAAAATGAAGCATTTTTAGTTATGAGAAGTAATTTCTACAGAGGTTTTAATTGATAAAGAATTTCCAAAATACAAATACAATTCTTACAAATATTAGAAAAAAATGAATTGCATACGAACAAGTCAAAATCAGAGACTCATTAATTTTTTTAAATTTTTTAAAGTAGTTTCTTCTAACTATACCACCTATTTTAGTGTCATCTGAAAACTTACTAATTATGCCTTGTACATTCTCATGTAAATAATTTGATGAAAATTAATTTTTGATAACTACACAGTCTTCTAATATTTTTCTGGTGCATTTATATTAACTACATTATCTATCTGTGATGATTACATTGACCAGATTAATTGGATGACATGACTTAATTAAGTTGGTATGGGCCTTATCTTTTCTTTTACTAACACTGCATTCCTTATAAGATCACTGTGTACTTACGGTACATGTTTCTTTCAGCAATTCAGTTTAGTTTAGTTTAGTTTAGTAGTCCTTGGAACAGGATGGTTCTATTCTTAAGAATATAATAGGTCGATAATGTTTTTCTCTCATGAAATGAGTCAGGAATGTTCCTCATTAATGTCAGGGACGTTTGTCTCATTAGTTAAGGAAAAGTATACTATGTAGATTGCTAATTCACAGCAACCCTCGTGAATTTAGGTCAACTTCTGCCACTGCTTGACCAGTGTCTGCTTTACACCATTAGCCTATTCTGCTGCTAATTGCTTTTGTGCGCTGTTATGTCATAATTCTATGCTGTGTTACAAAACTGAGATCAACAAGAAGTCTTTTGAGCCTGAAGTGTGAATATCCAGCATATTATTGAGTACTGGGTAATGGCAACATAGAATATAAAAGCAAAATTTCTGGAAACAAAATAAATGAATCCTCCGGCCTCCTGTACAACGCCACATCTACAGCGACTGTAATTATAGTGGTCAGCATCTTGTGTTTCTGCACTCACCAGCCCGTAACTTACAACTGAATAAAACAAAAGGGAAAGATATGGGTCCTCCTTATTCACAGCCGAAGAAAAAAGCCAAGCAAATCAATTTTTTGGCATGTGCGACCATAAATGAAATTGTGTTTAGTTTAGTTTAGAGATACATCGCAGAATCAGGCCCTTCGGCGCACCGAGTCCGCACCGACCAGCGGTCCCCAACCACTAACACTATCCTACACACACTAGGGACAATTTACATTTACAGCAAGCCAATTAACCTACAAACCTGAACGTCTTTGGAGTATGGGAGGAAACTGACGATCTGGGAGAAAACCCACACGGGCATGGGGAGAACGTACAAACTCCGTACAGCCAATCACCTATAGTCAGGATCGAACCAAGGTCTCTGGCGCTGTAAGCTAGCAACTCTACTGCTGCGCCACCGTGCCACCGTGTTCAGACCACACCAATGTATTAAATTAATTCACCTTATGTCATCTATGCAGTTAGAATTGCACAACTTACAGGTAGCACAGCTATAATTTGTGCTAAAATGTTAATTGTGCTTTTTTTTGGAGAGTTGCTTATTTTCAAAGCCAGAGTCTCTGATATCAAAGACACCGAGCAACTTGCAGGTATCAAGAAGATATCACAGATGTCTTGTCAAAACAAAGGACGAACTTCAGGAGCAAATCAAGCTTCCGGGTGCTGTACATAAACATGTTAAGTGTCAGGATTTGTAAGATCTGAAACATTGAACAGATAATTAAATTAATTTTATATTAAAAATTATCAAACGAGGCAGAAAAACTGTATGTCATTTTGGGTGGTGACAAGGCAATGCTGATCACACTTTTATTGTAGAATCGAGAAACAAGGAACTGCAAATGCTGGTTTACAAAAAAAGTGGGATGGTAACTCTGTGGGTCAGGCAGCATCTCTGGAGAACATGGATAGGTGGCTGGAGAACATGCTCACTTATGAATATCCCATTGCATAGAAAAAACAATAGGTTTCAGGAGCCATTCAGTGTGTTGATGATTTTCTAGCAGCATTTGATGTTTGTGTCCCTGGGAACAACCCACAGAGCAAAGAATCCTCTGTGATGCACTGCATGGAACAAGCCTCAACAAGGATCCTTGCAATCTTTTGGCAAACAGTGCACAAAAAAATTGGACCATCATCTCATCCACACCGCAGAGAATGTCTACTGCCAGCTCCCAGCAATGGTCAAACTCACCGTGCTGGCCATGGACAAAGCTGACACCCAGATCTCAGTGCTGAGTAGTTCCATCTCTCGCTTGGAACAAAGGCACTAGGCACTCTTTACAGTGGAAGTGTCAACAGCGTTCAGATTAAGTGGATGGCCTGCCTAAACTACAGGTAACCTGGGAAAGACAAAATGCTGGTGTAACTCAACTGATCAGGTAGCATCTGTGGAGAACATGGATAGGTGATGTTTTGGGTTGGGACCATTCTTCAGACTGATTACAGAGAAGAGGAAAGAAAGCCGGAAGAGTGGAGGGACAAGACAAAGATTGGCAGGTATAGAATGCAACAGTAACAAGTCTAAGCTTACCTGTAATTTTCAGTTAATTAAAGATAACATAAGTCTGGGGAGACTTGAATTTTAAAAGCTTGTAAATGATCATGCTGATCAGAATGATACTGGCTACCACAGCAACAGCAATTGCGATCTGCGAATCACCATTCGAAACTACAAAAAAAAACCTATATTACCAGAAGATAAACCCATGTAAGATAATGAATCTTATGTTTGAAGAGTTTTAGTGTGAACATTTAGTAAGCTTTCCTATAATCCTTCGGCTGTACAGACAAATTCAACATTTTTACGCAAACATAAAAAACATGATCTGTCATTCTCTTCTCAGTCAAATAATAATTACAGGATATGGTCATGTACATTTGAACCGAGACTGAAGTGGTTTCATTTACTGGCAAAATGAGGTGAAGTTTGATGAGGCAGCAAATAACACACCCCCTTCACTCACGTACATAAATGTTAATGACGATACTTAACCAAACAAAGCTTCGCTAGATTCTCAATAAAAACCAAATGGCTTTAAACCCAAAGACTGAATGATTTGGGAAAGGTGTAAATTCCTTTACATTTGTAGGGCAAAAAAAAGTAATTAATGGTCACCATGCTGGGATGGGCATGAAAGTGGGACGTTCTGTGTTTCTGATGCAGGGAAGAAAGCCTTCAGCATTCAGGCAAGTGATGCCTTCTCTTCAGTTTTGGGGTGATAATGTGTACCTTCATGTTGACACAGTCAATTAGACACCATTTGGTGCATTGTGTGCAGTTCTGGTTGCCCTGTTACAGGAAAGATGTGGGGGCTTTGGAAAGAATGCAGAGGAAACTTACTCCAGAATGCTTCCTGGATTGGAGGGTTTCGGCTACTGAGAGCTTGGATCGACTTGGATTGGTTTCTCCGGAAAGTTGGAGGTTGAGGAGATACTTGATAGAAGTATTTAAAATTATGAGAGGATCAGATAGGATGTACAGTCTGAATTTTTTGCCCAGGGTGAAAATGTCTCACACTAGAGGGCATAAGCTATAAGGGGAAATTTAAATGGAAATGTGCAGGGTAGTTTTTTTTACACAGTGTGGTGGGGGCCTGGAACGCACTGCCAGCGATGGTGGTGGATGCAGATACAATAGTCGTGTTTAAGGGGCTTTAGGATCGCCTAATGGATGTGCAGGAAATAGAGGGATATGGATCATGTACAGGCAGATAAGATCAGTTTAACTTGCTATCAGCTTCGGCACAAACATTGTGGGCTGAAGGACCAGTTCCTGTGCTGTATTCCTTGTTCTTTTGTGCATCTTTGACATTAGGAGGCAGATATTAACATACAATAAACACATTTCTGGTTTCTGGAACCCCATGGCATTTACTGTCAAATATTATTTGTAAGATAGTATTTGCGGACCGAACGGCTCTGCTGTCCATGTGACCATCTTCTAGGGTTCATACGTATGGAGTTAAATGCAATCATCTGAAAAGTTGCTGTCATTAAACATTCTGCTACCCCACAGGGCTTGCTCTGTCATCTTGGCATTGAGAACACTCTTGTCGGAAACTTCAAAGACCAATGAAGCCTTGTTTAATGAACCAAGTTTTCAACAGAGCACCGCCAGCTCCCATATCTGAAAACTTTATTCTTTCATTCATACAAGTATTTAAAAATATGAATGATTTAGATATAATTTATAATCCCTCCTCTCACTTCCTGTGTTGCCTATCAACGCTCCTTCAATCTGACTGGGTTGACAGACTGCCTGCTCGCTGCCTATGTGCTAGACACCACAAAACCTGTGTAGAATGTCAAACCAAAACCTACATTGGAACGGAGGAAATCTGTACTCTGCAAAACATTGTGAACAATGTTCTTTCCCTCTTAAGTGTACTCTGAAGTGGTCTCACTGCCTACACACATATATTACAAGCAATCATGTTCTTTCCAAGGTGCTTTTCTCTTCGCCACAAAAAAACAGACACTTATTTCTATAAAGATTGTGATGACAGCTTTTTCGGATGTATTCTACTAGCTTGGAAACTGTTTCATTCTTCCGCTGTAAAGGTTGCAAAAAAAAATCTGAAATCATTTGCTTGTATTGAATAGCTATAGACAGAAAAGCCTCTTCAGAGCAACTTTAGGGCACGAGGGAAATAGGGAAGTCAAAAAGAGGATATGAGATAGCTTTAGCAGATGTGGCAAAGGAGAATCCAAAGAGATTCTCAAAGAATATTAAAGGCAAAAGAGTAACCAGGGAGTGAATAGGGCTCCTTAATGATCAATGAGGTTGGCCACATTAGGAGCCACAGGAGATGGGCGAGATCTTAAAATAATATTTCTTACCTGTATTTACCATGTCAAAGGCAATGCCGCTAGGGAACTTAGGGAAGTTAATAGCCGTGGTTTCAAGAGAGTTTACATTATAGAAGTGGAGATGCCGCTGGTTTTAAAATGCTCAAAGGCAGAAACCCCCTAGAGCTTGTGGATATCTGGTGGAGAGATTGGAGGCTTTGGCACAGATATTTCCATCATCAACAGTCAACAGGAACAGTCAACATCAACTTGTGCCCCTATTTTATGAAAGTTTACAAGGAAAAGCCTGAGAACTATAGACGAGTGAGCCCAACATCAGTGAAGGATAAGTTATTGGAGTGGATTCTGAGAGGTAGGATCCACATGCAATTGTAAGGGCTGGAACAGTAAGGATCCACAGTGAGGACTGAGTAAGGACAGTCAGCTTGGGCTTTGTGCATGGGAAATAGCGCCTCGCTAATTTGATTGAGTTTTTTTAAAAAGAGGTGACCAAGGTGATTGATGAAGAAAGTTGTGCACATGAACTTTTGCAAGGTCTTTGACAAGGTACCAAAAAGTAGGCTGATCTGCGAAGGTTAGAGATCACATGGGATCCAGGATGAACTAAATCGGGGTGAGCAATCAGAAACATGGGAAAACATCAGCACAATTCAGCCCTTTGCCTTTTTTTTTCAGTATATGGAATACAGAATATTAAAAGAATACACGTGTAGAAAGGAACTGCAGATGGTGGTTTATACTGAAGATAGGCACAAAGTGCTTCTCTGAAGAGAAAGGATGGTTGATGTTCAGACACTGGGGTCTGAAGAAGGGTTCCGGCCCGAAACGTCAACCATCATTTTCTCCAGAGATGCTGCTTGACCCATTGAGTTATTAATAGAATACAAGCTGTTTTTGTTCTATTAGCTGAAAAAGAAGCATGAGTTGATTAATATTATTGTATAAATTTATTCCAAAAGAGAAAAAACTCACCGACTGGATTGATGGAAATAAATCTTTCTTGATCTAATTTCTCACTCAACATAACACAAGAAAAGATTACTTCAAAATCCTTTCTTTCAACTTGTGAGAAACTCAGAGTAACTTCAAGGTAAGATTTTTCATGTCCTCTTCTTTCCCTGACAAATCAAACAAATGTGAATAAGAAACAATTGAAATGTACACATGGTAGGTTTCAGACAATTAACCTGTCCCATCAACAGAATCACGTTTTGAAGACTCGGTTTCATAGTTATCTTGTAGAGATAATTGACTGTTACACAAAAAGCTGGAGAAACTCAGCGGGTGCAGCAGCATCTAAGGAGCGAAGGAGATAGGCGACGTTTCGGGTCGAGACCCTTCCTTCGCTCCTTAGATGCTGCTGCACCCGCTGAGTTTCTCCAGCTTTTTGTGTAACCCTCGATTCTCCAGCATCTGCAGTTCCTTCTTTAACAGAGATAATTGACTGTTCACTAATCTGATTCATTACATGCAGTTCAAAGACAAAAATATTAATCCTAACAGTCATCCACAGACATTTCTTCATGCATCATGATCTGAAGCAATACCTTGTTAATTCTATTCAAGGTATTGGTTCAGATCTGTCTGATGATCTGAAGCATCAACAGGACTCCATTATAATGTTTAAGAAACCCCAACGTTACAAAGAAAACACGTGTGGCATGGCTACCTTTTCAATGTAGAGGGATACCCTTTCTCCATAAGGTCATATGGCACTAATTTAATTCTAGAGAAATCAGGCACAAACATGGAAAGAGATAGTAAAATAATTCAACATATACAATTCAAAACATGGGTAGGTTTCCGATTCCTGCTCAGTTGCCGTTGCCTTCACTATAATGATATTGGGTCGAAGAGGTACTGAGTGGGAGGGATCCTTGACCTGTTCTGTCTGTTAGTGAATCAGACTGGCTTGAATGCACAGCATGAAGTGCTGGAGTAACTCAAGAGCTTAGGCAACATCTCCACCTATCACTCACCAGGCTCCGTACCCCCCCCCCCCCCCCCCCACCCCACCCCCATTCTCCATAATTTCCAGGTTTCTCTCCCCAGTACAATCAATCTGATGAAGGGTCCCGACCTGAAACATCACCTATCCATGATCTCTCGAGATGATGCCTGACCCATTGAATTACTCCAGCACTTTGTGTCTTGCTGAAGGTTCTAGCACCTGCAGTTCTTTGTTTCTCCATCTGACTGCAATGCACTTCTCCTTTTAGATTGTGCATTTATAAGTTCCCAAGATCATGTGATCGGAGCAGAATTACTACTCTCCGCCATTCAATCATGGCTGATCTATCTCTCCCTCCTAACCCCATTCTCTTGCCTTCTCCCCATAACCCCTGACACACGTACTAAACAACTTTGCTGAGAAGGTTTCAAAACGGTGGTATTTGTCAACATTTATCCCATACAGTTTTATAACACAGGACCCGAGCTCACAGGGTGTTAACAAGGTCGTACGCTGGAATAAACATCAGCTACTCAAAAAAGATATTCCCTCAGTGAAAGGTGCACTTTTGTCTTCTTGAACTCGTTGATCACCCAGCACAAGCACCAAATGCTGTTGACCGACACATTCCAACATTGAGGACCATGTCCTCGCGGAAGCTTGCTGCAGCTACCATAAAGTTTCTATGGGATAGAGACGCAGCTTTGGACTCACTGCCACTGCACACTGAGGTTCTGGAACAAAGTCATGGAAGAAAATGAGAAATGTGAGTTATGTAACCAACTAAGAGTAAAACACAAAGTAATGCAGTAACTCAGTGAGTCAAGCAGAATTTGTGGAGGAAATAGATAGGTGACATTTTGAGTTGGGATCCTTCCTCAAACATGCAATTGAAATGACATAAAAGGACACAAAGTGCTGGAGTAACAGTAGGCAAGATAGCGTCTCTGGAGAACATGGATAGGTGACGTTTCAGGTTGAGATTTTTTAATAAATTGTTGAAAGTTTGTCCCCTATAATGGAGGCAGAAAGATCAAGAAAGGGGAGCGAAGTGACAGAGACTGAAAAGTATATGGAATATAATGGCTTGTACAAAAATGGTGTTCATCTTTATTTGTTCTGGAAAGACAATGTTGGCCATTGTCTAAAGATAATCCTCGTGAAGGTACCCTCAGCCTAATTTTAGATAGGGAACTACAGGATAAAATTTCAATGACAATGAGTGAGAATCAACAGGCCTGAAAAAAGTTATTTCAAATAGGAAGGGGAATCGTACAAAATCATTGTTGTTGTCCTTCTCAGTTATAAAGGCCAGATGAAATAATGTTGAAGTATTTGTGGTGATTTCAAGAGCTTTATGTCAACCAGACTTGCTCCAATTAGAAGACACCAAAGACAGAAGTGAGGCCTATTGAACATAGTAAGTGAACTAGTCTAGGATTAATGCTTTAATCTACATTGCTTGACAGTGCCACAGATCGCTATTTCACCAACAAACCTGGATACGTGGAGCAAATGCAAACTGGTGTTGGTGAGTCAACTCAGTGAGTCAGACAGCATCCACGGAGGGAAATGGACAGTTACGTGGATACGTTGCTTTCTCTCCCATTTTTGTGCCATAGCCGGTTAGTGTACAGGCATGAATATGTCTGTGGATAAAGCCCGCTTACTACTTGACTGATTCATAGATGTAGACACACAAATTCCCATAACAAAAATGGCAAGTAATGATAAAAGAAAACCAGCTGAAAAATGCCTTCATACTTCAATCTTCCTATAGTGCACAAATAAAAATCAGGTGGTCTCAAACTTGTTCTTCTCATGAACAAGAGATGGTGTCAACACAAGAGTGGCAGAACTTTGAAAAAGTGTGCATGACTTCATATTATTATTTTGGCAGAATGTTATATTCGGTCAATCAAATTTGTGCGATATTAGATAGGATCAACTTGGAACTCCGATGATACAGGTCAGTTTCTGAACCGATAATGATTATCTGGCTGAATATTGAACAATACTGATGCAAAGGTCTATTATTCAATGTTTAAATTGTCTGGTAATACCAGCCAATAACGTGGATTTTCTTTATCATTGTAGGCATCTGGTTAACCATTATTTATTTTTTAATGTTCAATTATGTGTTGTAATAATGCAATAGAGTTTTACATGAGGCTCGAGATGAAAATTCATAAAATGAAATGTTCTAAATGGTTTTTGTTATCAAAAAGGCTTGTTGTAGTTGGGTGACTGTAATAGGTTACTGCCCCACTCCAATGCCGACAAAGGTAAATTATTAATTTACAAAAATAAAAAAATGCACCTGTTTAGCTTTTTTTGTATCAAGCTATGAATATTTGGCATACAGCAGAAAATGTTTATCCTCCTACATTTTGGTGCCCTTTCAACTCTCTCTGTCTGCCACAATGCAGCATGAAGTGAATGTTTGGTGTGCCATTTACAATTTCATTGATATTCTCAGAAAAACATTGAAACGGTAAACCTGCTTCTATATGTATGGAACTAGCTGCCAGAGGAGGTAGTTGAGGCAGGTACTGTCACAATGTTTAAGAAACCATTTAGACAGGTACATGGATAGGACAGATTTGGAGGGATATGGGCCAAATACAGGCAGGTGGGACAAGTGTAGATGGGACATGTTGGCTGGTGTGGGGAAGTTGGGCCGAACTGGCCTGTTTCCACACTAAATGACTCTATCTCCATATAGATAGGTCTGCTAGCATCTCCACAAATGCCTGAAACTTTTGGCTTCATTTAAGTTTCCTGCAAATACAATCTCTTGCTTTGGCACAGTTGCTGGTTATTTTCTTTATTTGGATCTCATAATCATTTGCAATGTTATTATTTCCTACACTACAATTGTACTAACATTTTAAAAATAATTAATTGAATGATCATTCATTAACTTACAGCCATTTCCTGATGTTCTGAGAGTGTGGAAGTGGTGGGTATGTACAAGTTATTTTCCCCAATCAGAAATGCTCTGATTTTTTATCCTGCATTGCTTGTTCCCATTTCTCTTTTCTATGGCATCATTGTGCAATATGTTCTTTATTTCAAAACAATGTCCTTATTTAACTTATTCTCACATAGGATCCAAAACTACACAACCCCTCATTCAGACTTTTTGTACTCCAGTAAAACTTATGCTTAAAAATATCTCTTTACACAATCACAATCAGTTTTATTCGTCACTTGCACATAAACAGCAAGTGAAATGAATTTGTCAGCAGTGGTACAATGAAAAAGAACACACAAAAACACAATAAAAATTTAACACAAACATCCACCACAGCATTCATCACTGTGGTGGAAGGCACAAAAATTGTCCAGTCCTCCTCCATTTTCCCCCGTGGTCGAGACCTCAACCCTCCGCAGCCGCGGCTGCGGGCATCCAGATGATTAGACAGGTAAAGTCCAGGTAGGTCCTGAATCAGTGCCTCCCCACTGGAGACCGCGGCTTCAGGTTGGTGTAGACCACAGGGCCGGCGGTCGGAGCTCCTCTCCAGGGGTCCCCAGTGAGGGACGCTGCTCCTGATGGCAAGTCCATGCCGCACCCGCGGTAGAAGTTGGCCGCGGGCTGGCGTTCAAAGCTCTTCACCTCCCGGGTCCCCAACGAGGGATCCCAGGCCCAGGATAGGGTGCCGGCTGGAGCTCTACAGACCCCGGCTTCAGGCTGCTGGGGACCAGCGAACGGAGCGCTCCCCTCCAGCGAGCCCCGGCGAGGGCTCGCCCGCTCGGCGACGAGAGTCCACCTTGTGCCCGCAGCTGAAGCCCCGGGCGCGTCTCCGGGAAAGACCGCACCGATCCTCGATGTTAGGCCACGGGGGAAGAGGCGACCGAAGCGGTTTCCCCCTTACCCCCCCACCCACTCCCCACACAAGACACAGAGAGAAACATTAAACACATACGTTAAAACATACAAAAAACCAAAAAAAGTAGAAAAAACTAACACGTTGCTGGCAGGGCTGCTGGCTTGCAGCGCCCCCACCGACCAAATTTTTACCCAGTGTAGATTGAAAACATTGAAGAAAATAATAGCAATCCAGTAACTATGGATACACTCAAGATCCTCCAGGTACTCTGCACAAGGTCTTCAGACTTTGTTTTTGTTTTTCCATTATATAATTTATTGAACAACTTTTTGTTGTTTCGTGTGGTATTTATTAGGTGCTATGTTTGGATACCTGTTAAATGCAATAATTAAGCAATATACCTGGAGTATGAACTTCACGTCTATAGGTAAAAAAATTAAGAGTTTCATTGTATTAAACATTTATTTTAAATTATATTGGTTGAAGTATACATACGTTTTATGTTCTTTAACTCTATTGTTTTTGCTATAGTCTTCAATGTAAGTGTGATTGGCCAACCAGTACACCAATATTCCAACTGTATGAAGTTCAGATAATACTCTGCAAGTTATCTCTAGTTTTGAACCTGTTAAATGAAACACATATTTCAAAATGTTTTAGATAGAAACTAGATAGCTTGAAATAACTGTCAGTTCCATTTGCTTTAGTGAAGTGGTTTCCTCCATTATCTTTATGAACAGATCTCAAAATGGTTTCAACTAATTTTTATCTATGGCAGTGGCAACTGATATATCTAACATAGCACAGCTAATGCAATTGACAAATGATTCCACGTTAATTTGCACTTTTCGAGTAACATAACGTTGACATCTGAATATGTGGAGCTACTATAAATGCAATTTAATTTGTGACTTCAGAATTTGCCTGTTTTTATTAAAACCTAATTTCCACAACCTCATTTCAAGTCGCTGTGATTTAATTTTGCCTAGAATTCCAAATATAATATCAAAATTAATTTTTCAAATTCAAAGAATTCATTCTAATTCTGTCCCTGTCAATAGCTTAAGAAATTTATCATCAGTGCATGAAAAACCCATCTAACTATTGCTTCAGGAAATCGAACTCAAAATTTTACAAATCGCAGCAAGATTGATAGCACTTTTGAGTTTGGAGACTAAAACTTAGCTTTGGAGGGGGATCTTAATGACCAGTGTCAATTCACTGACTCACTGCTGGGGACCTGCAGTTTAACAGAGATATATTAGAGAGATATTAAAAAATGAATGACAGGCAAGAAATAAGTAAGTGACAAGTTATATTCTGAAATATGAATGGTCTTGTGTAGGAACTGCAGATGCTGGGTTACACCAAAGACAGTCACAAAATGCTGGAGTAACTCAGCGGGTCAGGCAGCATCTCTGGAGAAAAGGAACAGGTGACATTTCGGGTTGAGACCCTTCTTCAGACAGAGAGCTGGGGAGAGGAAAACTAGAGATTTGGATTAAGAGGGCTGATCCGTGGGCGGTTGCTGCTGGGACGCAAGTCGGGGCTTAATCAACCCCGGCTGGGTCGCCTGGACGAGGGTGTCTGATGTTGTGAGACCCGAAACACCCGATGACCCCAGGTCACATCACTGAGGATGTGTCCCAGCGCATCCAGAAGATGTATCTTTCACACTGTCATAATTGACTCCATTGTTCCAACTGCACATTTAAATGCATCACCCACTGCTCTTACAATATTAAATCCCCAGAGAATTCAACCAGAACAAGACAAAACCAAATCACCCCATCTATCTTATGATGAACATTTTGAAGGGAATCATACCATCATGGGACACATTTTGAGATGAAAATAACCACAGTGCCAGCTATACTCCCACAACTCACGTCTGAGTGCATTTTACAGGGGGTATGCACATCAGCTAGTAATGAGAACATGACCAAGAGCAACGTGATGCCTTCATGCGGAGGAACTAGAAAGCAGATGGACAATCCCTCCCTCATTCCAGAGCAGAACCAGTACCCCATCAGATTCACTGGGAGATCATGGGGCTTGGGAGTTTCCAATCAGATTCTGGAGCACCTCATCCAACACTGTACCTAGTGTTATTTGATAAGCAGCCTATAATGTACTGAAAAGATCGGCACAGAGTGCTGGAGTAACTCAGCCGGTCAGGCGGCATCTCTGGAGAAAATGGATGGGCGATGTTTTTGGTCGGAACTCTTCCTCGGACTGAATTCACACTGCCACACTGGAATCACTGGCCCGCATACACAACGCACAATTTAATACTTATTTTGCCACTTCCCTGAGAAGAACAAATACTTACCCACAACAGCCTCGATAGTATTATTGCATGGATATAAAATCTGCATGTGCCCTGTGAAAAAATGTTCAATGAAAAAGAAAAAATATAATTTCAATATAGTTCAGAAATTTATAATTTATGAAAATTTTAAGTCGCTTAAAGTTTTTTTCCCCCACAATTTTCAAATGTAAAAATGTGGCATATATATTTTAATTGATTTACTTCAAATTAAGCAGCAAATATAAATAAATAAGACAATTTAAGAGTTTGTATTTAAATATTCATAATAACGATGAATAAATAAAACAATTGCAATAACAATAACACCAATCAGCATGAAACTATATTCAGTTCTTCGATGTAACCTTAAGAAATGTAGTTAATGAAAACAAAGCCTTTAACGCACTGATATTTCAGCACCTCCAGAACATCAATTTTTTTTATAGTATCCAACCAACTTTTAGTGACCAACTGAAAGGTGGCTGGGTACAATGTAAAATCTGTTGTTCTGGAGGTGCTGAAATATGGAACGATGATAGACACAAGGAACTGCAGATGCTGGTTTACAAGAAAAGACACCAAGTGCTGTAGTAACTCAGCGGGTCAGGTAACATCTCCGGAGAACATGGATAGGTGACGTACTCCAGTCTGAAGAGCCTTGGACCCAAATGTCAACCACCCATGGTACACAAAAGGCTGGAGAAACTCAGCGGGTGCAGCAGCATCTAAGGAGCGAAGGAGATAGTCGACGTTTCGGGTCGAGACCCTTCTTCATGTCAACCACCCATGTTCTCCGGAGATGTTACCTGATCTGTTAGTCCAGCACTGTGTCTTTTTTTATAGAATGATGGTGTTGTGATTGGTAAGTTATGGTGATGTATGTCTGCCTGAATTGCTGTTTCCAGGGGAGGTGACGATTGGACAATGGACAATCTCAGCACAACACTAGGTCCTTCGGTCCAGGTTCTTCGATGTATCCTTAAGAAATGTTGTCTATGAAAACAAAGCCTTTAACTAGCTGAGATTAAAAGGTTTGATTCCAGCGCCACCTAGTGGCTATGATTATTCACTGTAAACACGAGGGACAGATTTACAGTTATGTAATGGGGCATCAATCAGATTTAAGCAATGATTTTGAACCAAATTCAATATTTTGGCAGTAGGTCTATTATCTAAAATTGTATCCCGATATTCACCATAACTGACATAAGGCTACGCAGAATTTATGAAATGGAATAAAAATTGAATACTAGAAGTATTTAGCAGTAATTTGGTATATTAAATGTTCTTGGTTCTTGGTTACTTGGTCCTCCAAAATATTCCAACTGGTATTTAAACTGGAGGTGGTGAAGGGAGGGGTTTAGCCAGAGAGGATTATTGGGAAGAAAGTGCCACTTTAAATTTAGTTGCATCTGGTTGGGCAACCGTGGCTTGGTGGAGATTATTCCATGCTTTAATAGTGCGTGGAAAGAACTAATTGCTGTACACATCTGTCTTTGTGGCTGGGACCACAAATTGGATCAAAGTTATTTGATTTGCAGGAAAAATGCTGTCGGCACAGTGGCGCAATGGTAGAGTTACTGCCTTACAGCATCAGAGACCCATGTTCGATCGTGACTACGGGTGCTATCTGTTCGGACTTTGTACGTTCTCCTTGTGACTGTGTGGGTTTCCCCTGGGTGTTCCAGGTTTCTCCCACACTCCAAACATGTCTGGGTTTGTAGGTTAATTGGCTGCAGTAAAAATTGTAAATTGTCCCAAGTGTGTTGGATAGTGCTGATGTGCGGGATGATCGCTAGTGGGCTTGGACTCATTGGGATGAGGAGCCTGTTTCATGTTGTACCGCTAAACTCCAAAAGTCAGGCAGCAACTGTTGAGGGGATAAACAGAGATAACATTGCACATCAATTAGATTTCATCAAAAACTCAAATAACTTTCATTATGACTGGTGAAACGTTGAATAAAGGGCTTCTAATGGTGTCATCAACCTGAAACGTTACTGTTTCTCACTCCAGGTATGCTTCTTGTTCAGCTGGGTATATCTAACATTCTCTGTTTTAGTTCAGATTATCAGTATCTGCAATATTTTACTTTTCAATGAAATGAAATATGCTGACGTGCCTAAAAAAGGATGACTTGTTGGATTAACTACCTGGAAAATAATTGCTCATAATCACAAATCCATTATAGATGAACCTGGCATTTGTTGGAACAGAATAACAAAATGTAATATTTGCCCTGCATTCAAAATCCAAAGTCTTTCCAACTGGACCATTATGATCATCAACTTATCCATAATTGTTCCAAAAGCTAAAAGTTGCAGATACAAGTAGTTTAGGGGAAAAAGCAAAAATACTGCAGATAATCAGCAGGTCAGGCAACATATGTGAAGAGAGAAATATGTCCTAAGCTAACTTTTATTGAAAATTATTTTCCCTCATGTGAGGGCAGCCTGTTTTTAAATGTCTCAAAACTGTCTGCTTCTACTGTTCTGCTTCCCTCTGGTACTGAGTTTCATGCTCTCACTACCTCTTCAGGTACAGAACTTTCATCTGAAATCCCTATTGTTTATCTTGTTCCCTGTCTTTTATTGATGTTATACCCATCCCACATGTGGAACAATTGAATTGAATTTAATACATTTTATTAGCCAAATATGTATACATACAAGGATTTGCCTTGGTGCTTTGCTCGCAAGTAACAACACGATATACAGTAGCCAATTAAAAACAAAACATAATTTAAACATGTGAAGAATGAAATAAAATACCAGAGCACAAGGAGGCTACAGACTTTTGGTTATTGAGTAGAGCTACAGCTCTTGGAAAAAATCTGTTGTTATGTCTGGCTGTGGCGGCTTTGACAGTCCGGAGTCGCCTTCCAGAGGGAAGTGCTTCAAAGAGTTTGTGGCCCGGGTGAGGGGGGTCAGAGATGATCTTACCTGCTCTCTTCCTAACCTTTGCAGTGTACAGCTCGTTGATGGGGGGAAGGTTGCAACCAACAACCTTATCTAGCATTCTAGCAACCTTCCTTGGCTGATCGAATGATACGCTGCAGCCTCCGGATGTCGTGCTTGGTGGCTGAACCAAACTAGACCATGACCGAGAAGGTGAGGACAGACTCTGTGATGGCAGTATAAAACTGGACCATCATTGCCTGTGGCAAATTGTGTTTTCTCAGCTTCCGCAGGAAGTACATCCTCTGTAGGGCCTTTTTGACTGTGGAGTTGATGGTGACCACCCATTTAAGGTCCCTGGAGAAGATGGTTCCAAGGATGACTGTGTTGATGGTGAATGGGGGGAGGGGGAGCTTCCCTAAAGTCTACTATCAATTTCACTGTCTTAAGAGCATTGAGCTCCAGGTTGTTGCGATGGCACAAGGATGCCAGCTGCAATAACTTCCTGTCTGTAGGCAGATTCCTCCCCATCCTGGAACAGTCCAATCAGTGTTGTGTCGTCTGCAAACTTGAGAAGCTTGACAGAGGAGTCGGTGGAGTGCAGTCATTGGTGTAGAGAGAGTAAAGGAGAGGGGAGAGTATGCAGCCTTGCAGTGCTCCTATGCTGAGGGTTTACAGGTCTGAGATGAGCTTTCCCAGCATCACATGCTGCTTCCTGTCTGTCAGGAAGTTGATGATCCAGATGAGTTCTGGCAGTCAACTGGGAGAGTTTGGAGTGTAGCAGCTCTGGCACAATGGTGCTGAATGCAGAGCTAAAATCCACAAACAAAATCCTTGCATAGGTCCCCTGGCGGTCTAGGTGCTGGAGGATGAAGTGCAGGCCAAGGTTGACTGCGTCATCCACTGATCTATTTGCCCAGTGTGCAAACTGCAGGGGGTCCAGTAGGGGGTTTGTGATATTTTTCAAGAACAAGTCTTTCAAGTGTCCTCGTGATTACAGAGGTCAGTGCGACAGGCCTGTAGTCATTAAGACGAGTAATCCTTGGCTTTTTGGGTACGAGAACAATAGTGGAGACTTTGAAACAGACAGGAACAGTGCAGGTTTGCGGGGACCGATTGAAAATGTCTGTGTAGACTCGTGCTAGTTGGTCGGCACAGAGCTTGAGGGTAGAGGGGGAAACATTGTCTGGTCCTGGAGATTTCCGGCCTTTCTGTCTCCTGAACAACTTTTCCACCTCCTCAATTGCTATTGTTAGTGATGGAGAAATGGCCAGACTGATGTTGGGCAGCAAGGAGGGGGCGGTAGTGGAGGAGGGCCCAGGCTTTGCAGCCTGGAGTCAGGCTGTAAGTGTGTGTGAAACGGTGACTGGGGAGGATTAGGTGGGGAAGGGCTCAGTCTTTCTTTTCAGACTGGAGTCAGGCTGTATGTGGGCTGTAGTGGTGATTGGGGAGGAGGTGTGGGGGAGGGAAGGAGTACCGGGGTTATGTTTCTGTATTGAACCTGTAGTAGAACTCGTTCAGGTCATTGGTCAGCTGACGAATGTACAAGGAGCGGGAGGATGGAGATTTCTTGAAAGCTGAAGAACTGAAGAAGAATCATTAGATGTGAACTTGCTGCTCAACTTCTCAGAGTACCTTTCCTTGGCAGCTCTGATTCTTCTTCTCAGCTGGTACTTGGCCTGCCTGTAGAGGTCTGCATCCCCGCTCCTGTAGGCCTCCTCTTTAGACTGGCAGAGCTGTCTGAGTTGTGCTGTAAACCAGGGCTTGTTGTTGCTGAACCAGGTCTGGGTCTTAGTGGGAATGCAACTGTCCTCACAAAAGCTGACATATGATGTCACAGTGTCTGTATATTCATCAAGGTTTGTGGTTGCTTCCCTGAACACATTCCAATCAGTGCAGTCACAGCAGGACTTCAAAGTAGATTTTCAATGCCTGTGCTTGTCCACCATTTCATTGTTCTGACTACAGGTTTAGCAGATTTTAGTTTCTGCCTGTAGGTCGGAATAAGGTGAACTAAACAATGGTCAGAGAGTCCCAGAGCTGCATGGGGAACAGAGCGATATGCATTCCTGGTTGTAGTATAACAATGATCGAATGTTCTCTCCCCTCTGGTCTGAAGAAACTGATGAGATCCTTCGTGACAGCTTTGAGTCAATGACTGGTCCATGACTTGGTGACCCATAGACCTTCAATCTGTAAGGATAGTTAACATTCATCCTCTGCAAAAATTCTCAACCTTGCTGCCTCCCAAGGCTGCCTTCTTAGCCCCTCACTATACATTCAAATTCAGTTCCAACTCCATTCACAAGTTTCTGTTGACACCACTGTGATGAGTCGTATCTCAGACAATGACTAGACAGATTACAATGAGGTAATAGAGAGCTTAGTAACATGGTATCAAGACCACAACCCCTCCTTCAATGTCAACAAAACAAAGGTTCTGACCATTGACCAGGAAGCAGGGTTTAGTACATGCCCCAGTCTTCATCAATATCACTGAAGTCGAGAATGGCAAAAGCTTCAAATTTCAGGGCACAAATATCCACACCAATTTGTCCTGGCACAAACACATTGACACAGTGGCCAAGAAAGCACACTTATCCTTTTCTTTCCTCAGAAGGCTAAAGGGCTTGTCCCACCAGCATGCGGCGAGCGCGACCAAACGTGGTGGCTTGAGCCGAACGGCCTTGCGGGGCCGGTCCCACTTAGAACCGCGTAGGCGTATGGAGTTGTGCAGGGCTGGTCCCGACATCATATTCACCAATCAGCTGGGCAGGAAGCAGGCCGACTGAATTTGGACATCGCACGCAATGCCACGCGCTGTGTACGGCATCCAGACGCTGCGTACGGCGTCATGATGCTGCGTACTATGTCGAGACGTTGCATGCGGCCTTGATGCGGCTGCGGGCCTGTCGACCGTTGCCGCGCAGGATTTTGAACAGTGTCAGTTTTTTGGAGCCCTGCGCGATGTCGGGACCAGCTCCGCACAACTCCATACGGCTCCGGCGATCGAAGTGGGACTGGCCACAGGAGGCCGTACGGTTCAAGCGACCACGTTAGTTCGCGCTCGCCGCATGCAGTCGCATGCTGGTGGGACAGGCCTTTAAGTAAATGTTTATTACTAATTTCTATAGATGGACCATAAAAATAATCATATCCCAATGCTCCACAGGTTTGGGAACTGCTCTGCCCAAGACGGCACGAAATCGCAGCCCAGTAAATCAATCCCCCGCTGCACCCCTGTGCCACCGCCCCCCCACCCTCCCCATTGACTCGACAAACACTTCACACCACTTTGGAAAAGCAGGCAGCATATCTAGGACCACCCACATCCTGGTCATTCCATCTTCTCCCCTCTCCTGTCAGGTAGAAGATACCAAAGCTTGAAAGCTATTTGGTTTTGCTTCCTTCATATTAAGTGGTTATCTATAAATAACATAAGGAGCATTTTAACATTAAAATGGCAAAACCAGAAGCATGTTCAGCATGAGAGAAGAAATAGAAGTGGCTCAGTTTCTATGAAAATGAAACCAAAAAGGAACTATGAAATTCTGTAAATTATCAAGAAAGAGTAAAATGTATTTAAATTCCTATAATTAAAAAGAAAACAGAATGGCCAGGATGAAATCAAAGCAAAAAGACAGAGGCATTAATAAACTAAATACAATCTTGTGCATCTGGAATAAGTGTGGAGGAGAATGGAAATATTTTAATACGGCATTTGTGAAGAGTCAGTATTTCAGATCAGTGGTCAATTAACAAAACAAAATCTTATTTCTCTCCCACAAAACACTAATTAAGCTTACAAGGTGGTGACCACTGATCACCATTAATTACATCTGTATATATTGTTTAATACAGATAAAGGTAGCCGAGACACTATTACATATAGTTAATACATCATTAAAATGGCAGAATGTAAGATTGTCTGATACTTAATAACATATTTAATTTAAAAAGGGAGTTGGAGCATGCCAAAGAAATTTCCACCTTGTCAGCTTTACATTGACGCCACTAAAATGACAGACCTAAAATACGAGAAAAAAAATGAGGAAACATTTCCAGAGACCAGGAGTATGAGAGTCAGCTTGGATTTCAAAGCTCTTGTCTGAGTCTCCTGCGATCTCTTCAGGGTAATCAATATGTGGGCAAGAGTAATGTAATTGAATGACTACATCTCGATTTGCAAATAAAATAATAGATTGATATTGACGGAAATAGTGGATACATTAGTGATAATTTTTCAAAACTCCTTAGAATCTGGAGTAGTTCCTGAGGATTCGAGGATAGCTAATGTAACCCCACTTTTTAAAAAAGGAGGGAGAGAGAAAGCAGGGAATTACAGACCAGTTAGTCTAACATCGGTAGTGGGGAAACTGCTAGAGTCAGTTATTAAAGATGGGATAGCAGCGCATTTGGAAAGTGGTGAAATCATTGGACAAAGTCAGCATGGATTTACAAAAGGTAAATCATGTCTGACGAATCTGATAGAATTTTTCGAGGATGTAACTAATAGACTGGATAAGGGAGAACCAGTGGATGTGTTATATCTGGACTTTCAGAAGGCCCCACATAAGAGATTAGTATATAACCTTAAAGCACACGGTATTGTTGGTTCAATATTGATGTGGATAGAGAACTGGCTGGCAAACAGGAAGCAAAGGGTAGGAGTAAACGGGTCGTTTTCAGAATGGCAGGCAGTGAGTAGTGGGGTACCGCAAGGCTCAGTGCTGGGACCCCAGCTATTTACAATATACATTAATGATTTGAACGAGGGAATTGAATGCAACATCTCCAAATTTGCAGATGACACCAAGCTGGGGGGTATAGTTAGGTGTGAGGCGGATGCTAGGAGGCTGCAGGGTGATTTGGATAGGCTGAGTGAATGGGCAGATGCATGACAGATGCAGTATAATGTGGATAAATGTGAGGTTATCCACTTTGGTGGCAAAAACATGAGGGTAGACGATTATCTGAATGGTGGCAGATTAGGAAAAGGGGAGATGCAACGAGACCTGGGTGTCATGGTACACCAGTCATTGAAAGTAGGCATGCAGGTGCAGCAGGCAGTGAAGAAAGCAAATGGTATTAGCATTCATAGCGAAAGGATTTGAGTATAGGAGCATGGAGGTTCTACTGCAGTTGTACAGGGTTTTGGTGAGACGACACCTGGAGTATTGCGTACAGTTTTGGTCTCCAAATCTGAGGAAAGACATTCTTGCCATAGAGGGGGTTCAGAGAAGGTTCACCAGACTGATTCCTGGGATGTCGGGACTTTCATATGAAGAAAGACTGGATAGACTCGGCTTGTACTCACTGGAATTTAGAAGATTGAGGGGGGATCTTATAGAAACTTACAAAATTCTTAAGGGGTTGGACAAGCTAGATGCAGGAAGATTGTTCCCGATGTTGGGGGAGTCCAGAAAAAGAGGTCACAGTCTAAGGATAAGGAGGAATTCCTTCAGGACCGAGATGAGGGAAACGTTCTTTACACAGAGAGTGGTGAGTCTCTGGAATTCTCTGCCACAGAAGGTAGTTGAGGCCAGTTCATTGGCTATATTCAAGAGGGAGTTGGATGTGGCTCTTGTGGCTAAAGGGATAAGGGGGTATGGAGAGAAGGCAGGTACGGGATACTGAGTTGCATGATCAGCCATGATCATATTGAATGGCGGTGCAGGCTCGAAGGGCCCAATGGCCTACTCCTGCACCTATTTTTCTATGTTTCTCTGTTACTATATCAAAATGAGAATTCAGTAGACAAGTGCTGGCTGGCTGTGATAAAAATAAATTAGTATAAAATGTGGTTATTTAGAGTGATTTTAGGTAGAAATTGGAGTTATACAAGAAAGTACTGGAACCACAGTTGTTATATTTTAGCAAACGCAATTTGAGATTGAAAATACATATTCAAAATTTGTGATGAGCATCTTAGTCTAGAACTTAGTTTAGAGCTACAGCGTGGAAACAGGCTCTTCGGCTCACCAAGTGCACTGTTGCATCCAATACATTAGGGGCAATTTAAAGTAGCTAATTAACCCACAAGCTACATGTCTTTGGAAAGTGGGAGGAAACCAGATGATCTGGAGAAAACCCACTTGGTCATAGGGAGAATGTACCAACTCCACACAGACAGCATCCGTAGTCCAGATCAAACCTGGGCTTCTGGCCATGTAAGGCAGCATCTCTATCGCTGCTGGCTGCAAGAGCAAGATGAAGATACTGTAGGTATTACTGAAGCAAAAAAAGAGGGATTAATATACTTGCAGAAGACGCAAATAAATGAACTCCTGCACAAGTAGGTTATATATTTTACTAAGAGAAGCCGCATAATACTTGGAATCTGAGCATCTTAGTGAAGAAGAAAGCAATCTGCAAGAACAAATAGAAAAGTATTTTTGTGATTTTGGTAACAATGCGGCATTTTCAAATCAAACAATATGGCTTATTTCTCAAAGGGTGTAAATGGAACTTTGTGTGAAACATCTACCTTAGATTAGACCCAATACTGTGTAACGCTGTGGCCATTATATTACAGTAGATATACTGGCACAGTGGAAGAAACAACAAAAGATATGAGACCGTTTCTTGAACTGCAATGTTGCAGATGCCACGTTGTCTTGAATAGAAAAAGCTTGAAATTGTGAAATCATTTGCACTGGAGCGGGTGGAGGAAATAAATACTCGAGATTATCAAGGTAAGATAGCAATCAAAAAATCATATAAGGAATTAAAGAGATTCATGTTCAACCAGTGAGTGGGGAGATGCAACAGCTTCTTCCCACGAGCCATCAGACTCCTGAATGCCAAGTAATGGGCTGCCACCATTGTCTATTTATCCTTTTATCCTTTTATCCATTTTTTTTCCAGTTTATCCTTCTGTTAATTATCGAGTTGCACAGGGAGCCAAATGCAACGGAATTTCGTTTGGAATTGCATACATCGATGTATTTCTAAATGACAATAAAGTTTGTTTGACTTTGACTTTGACGTGGAACTCACTGCTGTGGGAAGCGATGGAAGTATACAAACTAGACAAGATAGAAATGAGAGAGCAGGAGAAGAGTCTTATAGTGATTGAAGCAGATGAGGATGGATGAGATGAAGCTTGAGTGCAGGGTAAGTGCTGACCAGGAGTGGCCGGGCTGAATGATCTCTATGTGCTAAATGTTCCAAGGAAGGCTTTCCATGAAAGCAAAACATTTCTGAAAAATTCTCTGATCTTTTCAAACTCCAACTTGCAACTTAATTTTACAACTTTGCAGAAGAATGACCTTTCTCACTTCAGTTATATTTGCTTTGAAACATTTTAAAATGAAATATTTTAATAGTTTTCTTTGCTACAATGATCACTGAACAACTATTTCCACAGATTATAGCAAAACGTTCAAACCACTATAAACATTTTGAAACTGCCATTATGAAATTTGTACCTTCCTCAATATGAACACGAGCTGATATTATGAGTTACAAGCTTTACCTGTACCTGCTCTTCTTTCTTACCTGGAGCATTTCTGCACAGTGCTGCGGAAGCACATATCTTGCTGCTGATAGATGCGCACAAAGAGATAAATGTAGCCATTAACACAATCATACTGCAACTGCAACAAAACGAAACTCAATGTACTCTCCCCAATTTTAGACTCAGCAGCCAGTGAAGAATTTAACAAAATCGGCTGCGCAAGTCAGAGGAAGTAGATTGAAGCAAACACGTCATTCAATTATGCAATATAGAAACCTGACCAGCTTTCATCAACTTTGAACTACTGTGATTACAACACAGTAGCTCAACGTTTATATCTTTATTTATTTAATTCTTTATTTCGAACAGAATAAAAGAATAAAAAGGAAGTGTGAAACAGCATACAAAAAATAAAACAAGAATATTTATAAAGCGTCATAAACAATATCTATAAATAAATGAAATCGTATGTGTCCGAAAAGGAGCAGGAAGAAGCCAAAGCTTATTAATTCCCACCCCTTATTCAACTGCTTATAATTATCTTATACAAATTAAGCAGCTATATGTACACCATATGTACACCAGCAGCTATATGTACACCAAATTATTTGCATGTACACACTAATCAAATATTTACAAAGCCATACAAAAAAAGGGAGAAAAAAGAAAAAAAAGAAAAAAACCCCATATACTATACAGTATCTCTTAGTCATATATACAACCCTTAGTCATATATACAAAGTTGATTTCAACTTTGAGCTACTGTGATTTCACTGGAATTTAGAAGGATGAGAGGGAATCTTAAAGAAACATATACAGTTATTAAGGGATTTGACACGCTAGATGCAGGAAACATGTTCCTGAAGTTGGGGAATTCCAAAACCAGGGGCCACAGTTTAAGAATAAGGGGTAGGCCATTTATGATTGAGATGAGGACATTTTTTTTTTACACAGTGAGTTGTGAATTTGTGGAATTCTCTGCCTCAGGAGGTAGTGGAGGCCGAATCACTGGATGCATTCAAAAGAGAGTTAAGGGCCTGTCCCACTGTACGAGGTAAGTCAAGAGTTCTCAAAGTTTCCCCTGATTCGAACTCGGAGAATTACGGTAATAGCCGTTCGTTGGTACTTGGGGCTCTCGTGGACATTTTTCACAGTGCTGAAAAAACTTCATGAGTTTCTGCGTTTCCCTAGTACCTGCCGTTTGCATTACGAGCAGCTACGAGACATCCCCGAGCTCCGACGTACCCGCTACGTACATTCTACGTACTTACCACGAGTTTGTTTTTTTTAAACTCGGGAGAGCTCTTGAATTACATCGTACAGTGGGACAGGCCCTTTAAATAGAGTTCTTAGGGTAGCGGAATCAAGGGGTTTTGGGAGAAGGCAGGAACGGGGTACTGATAGTTGATGATCAGCCCTGATCACATTGAATGGCGGTGCTAGTTCGAAGGGCCGAATGGCCTACTGCACCTATTGTCTATGTATTTATGTAACAAATTTGTGGGGTAAAATACATATTTCAGTAATCTGTACAGTTGAGTTTAGGTTATTGTCACGTGTAGCAAGGTACAGTGAAGACCTTTAGCTCCAGGAGCAGAATTAGGCCATTTGGCCCATCAAGTTTACTCCACCATTCAATCATGGCTGATCTATCTTTTCCTCTCAACCTCATTCTCCTGCCTTCTCCTTAACCTTTGCCACCCAAACTAATCAAAAATATGTAAATCTCCACCTTAAAAATATTCATTGACTTGGCCTCCACAGCCGTCTATGGCAATGAATTCCACAGATTCACCACACTCTGACCAAAGAAATTCCTCCTCATCTCCCTTCGGTACTTCCTTTTATTCAGAGGCTGTGCTCTCTGGTCCTAGACTCTCCCACAAGTGGAAACAAGCTGCATGCTAACCAGTCAGTGGAAATACACGATTACAATCGAGCCATCCAGTGTACAGATACATGACAAAGAGTTTAACGCAAATAACTTACTTGGATATCATGTCCCAGAAGGCAGTTCTTTACGGCTGACTTCCCCAACAATACGCCCAGATTTAAAAAATGCATCTCTTTCCTATTGGGGTCAAATTCAAATACTCTCGTATCTTTTTGAAGGAGGCAACTTACTGAAGCAAAACTTGGAGCTAAATCACTAGATGTAATTTATAGACAATATGGAGTACAAGGCCATCTATTTGGAATCTTATAAAAAAAGTTGTCAAATGTCAAAGTATTCCTCGGTAGTTTTCCTCGTGGAACCAGCAGCAGTCTGATCAACCTGAATTAGATATCAAGCAACCTCTGCTGTCTACTTGTACTGAGCTGCTCCACATTATTCTACATCAATTAAAAGGCTTATGGCACAGTAAATGATGGTTTGCTTATCCTGGTAGTGGATATGGAGGATTTTATGGAGAAAGTGTTGATAATATTTTTCCCTTGTCATGAAAGATCATGTTGCATGCCCAACACCAGGCTCCCAAAGCAGACACTCTGTTATTACTATATTCAACTCCCCCTCCCATTATGAATCTGACCTTTCTGTCCTCGGCCTCCTCCATGGCCAGAGTGAGGACCACCGTAAATTGGAGGAGCAGCACCTCATATTTCGCTTGGGCAGTTTGCACCCCAGCGGTATGAACATTGGCTTCTCTAATTTCAGGTAGTCCCTACTTTCTCCTCCCCTTCTCAGCTCTCCCTCAGCCCACTGGCTCCACCTCTTCCTTTCACCTCCCCTCCCCCCCACCCCACCCTCACATCAGTCTGAAGAAGGGTCTCGAACCGAAACGTTGCCTATTTCCTTCGCTCCATAGATGCTGCCTCACCCGCTGAGTTTCTCCAGCATTTTTGTCTACTCTGTTATTACTGCTGAAGGATGAGATTACCAGATGGACTGAGACAAAGTTTCAAGGATGTGCTCAAAGCCTCTTCGAAGAAGTGTAACGTTCCCCATTATTTTCTGGCCCATGACTGATCAAAAGTGGTGGAAGAACTGCCAGGTGGCGTTGAGAACCTTAGTCCATCTATTGGGGGGTGCACATATATGTTTATTAAATAGTGGAAGGAGTGCACCACCTCACAAACCCCTCATTTACCCTCCCCATCTAGAAAAGAGTCTGTGGTTCCCATATTGGCCTAACCAGCCACCTCAGATCCCCTGAAACCAGGGGATTCCAGCAGCAGTCATTCTGGATCCATGCGATTGACTACAGAGTTAAGTTGGAATCAACCAACAAATGAAGAGCCCTTTCAGCTTCTCCCTTATTCCTCTTCCAATAATATAGCATGCATCCTAGTTTTGTTTTCCATATCCCATATTACATGCATAGTATTTCCGCTGACTAGATAGCACACAACAAAAGCTTTTCACTGTACCTCAGTGTACATGGCAATAAACTAAACTAAACTAAATTCAATTTTAATTGGTACGAAAACAGTGCAAATCCAAATGTTATTTTCTATACAAGGTCGTCACTACCTCCTCCAGATATCTCATCACTCTGACCTAGGTATCATTTATAAACTACCTTGTATTATTTATAAATTTAACTACTTTTGGATATCCCGGAATTAAGAGAAATCCAAATTAGTACTATGGACACCCCATACAACACATTCTCAAAAAGAGTTGGAGAGATGAACAGAGGAGGTCCATGATTTCCCAGATGGGGCCTGGACTGGTAAAGATGTGACAACTAAAGATGTGGAGGGGAAAAAGAGTAAATGCCTGTATGGCTCACATAAGGAATTGAAGGGGAGGTAACATGAGAGGGTGAGAGGGAACCATGTGTTTGGCTCTCAGCTCAGAAATTCATTAGAGAAAACACAGGAAAAAATTTGGGTATTCACCACTATAATAGAAATGAATACAAGAGGACGAGTGTCTTGGTGGGCGAGGGGCAACAAACAGAGCCGCAGTCTCAATCAAACAAGTCCATGTGTTATGAAGGCAAGGACTGAGAAGGTGAGAAGGTAGCAGAGAGGAATTTCAGGGCAGAAGTGGTGTAGGGGGGGGGGGGGGGGGGGGAGTTGGATGTGGTCTCATATTTCAGGGATGATAAGCAGAGGAACTCAATTGTGGTCTGGTCTGATCAGGTGATAAATAGCTGAAGAAAGTCTCAACCTTGTGTTGTAAGATCTGTTATTTTTGTTTAGAATTGCATAACTTCTGAATTGATTGAAGACAAACACAAATCTCAATGGGGTCAAAAGGAACTATCAGGGAGAGACAAGAATGGTTTTGGAGGGCCACAAGCCATCAAGGGGGAAGGTGTCAGGATTCCAGCATCTGCAGTTCCTTATCTATCTATTTTACCTCAACCAAATCCATTTGGCAACATGGATATGATGTCATTACAAAAAAAACCATGGACTGATGTAGGTGGCCAAAAGCCAGTCCCTTCCACTAAACCCCTTTTAAAGCAAAGATCAACTCTTAGATTTTTCTGTAGATTTCTGTAGATTCTCTTTTGAGCATTTGAGAATCAGAAACACAAAAATATTTAAGGAGTTATGTTAAAAAAATATTTTTCTTAGGAAATAAAGTTAAAAGTAGTGTTTAAAAAAACATTTTCCACAGGCGACTTGAGGAAAGGAGTAACAAGTTACAGAATATCTTCCCAGATGAAGAGTGGTAATACTTGCTCTGCAGTTGGTGGAATGCAGAAGCATGCAGAAAGGTTATTTAGGATTTTTAATTATTGAGCTTGCTTTAATTTTTAAATTGCTATTTCTTGAGTTCTCTTTTATTTTTACTCAATTGATTTTCAGAAAAACCTGATGGGGAATAGCAAGCAGTGTGGCACTAAACTACCTGCATTTCTCAATGTAAATGCCAGGTGTCCGTCATTGAACAAATCCCATCCAATTGCCTCTGCCAAACACTCCATAGAAAAGTTGGAGATGGACTGACACCAACACAACTTTTGTCATTTAATCCCATTTGGTTTTCGCAGACATTTCCTTTGCTCACCTCACCCGCTTCAAAAAACGATTTCCTGTTTCTCATCAAAGTTCATTCACCTGAAACATTAAATCTTTCCTTCTTTTCTTAGGTTCTGCCTAGTATCTTGCTATCTATTTTCAAAATTTATTGCTTTTATTGCTCTGGCTCTGTAGATTTTTCCCCTACAGTAAAAAAGCATTTGCTAGATAGAGCATTTATCCTCTGATTCTACCTGTACTGTGGCAGGGAGGCCTCAAATGGAAGATAGATTGACTTTTGGAATGTTAGACCATTAACCTTACGAACATTGTCACTCGGGATATTCTTGCACAGCCTTAACAAGTTAGTTTAGATTAGCTTGGGAGTAGATATTTTCCTCTTAAGTGCAGGACATTGAATTGTCAGAAGGAAGAAAACAAATACTGCACAAGCTACATAAAACCCATTGCGTTGTGTTATGCACAATGTGCATTAAGTTGATTTTATTCAAGAAAAGATGAACTTCAGGGAAAATACAGGAATTCTCATAATACACAAAGGACATAAGTTAGACCACATTGCAGAAGGGTTTTTGAAGAGGTTTACTTGTAACTGTATTTCCCAATCTGCTTTGCAGTTAGACACAGTATACCTCATTTTATTTTTATATCAGTTTCTTGGTTATCAGCAGAGTTCAGGGTTATCAACATCAAGTGTACTCGTAATACAAAACTAAAAACTAAATCAGATCATTTCAGAAAAAAAACATAAATAGGTGTGATGCACATTAGTGTAACAAAACAAATTTTGTAAACATTTTCTCGAACGTAACATGCATAAGATAGAGACACTGCAGTCATACAACAAAGGTTATTTGACTTTAAACAAAGTATTAGAATTTAAAATTATAGGCATTTTCACCTACTCAGAAAGCACTGAAACAATGTGTTGAAATTATTTTAAAAACTAAGAGAGTGGCATTTTAATATTGTTACACCACCGTGGCACTTCTCATAGATGGGAGTTGCCAATCACAGTCTCTGCTGAGAGGAATTGCTTCCAACATCAGGACATTTAACAGTGTTTTCTTTTAAATCCAAAAATATTCTGCTCACAGTAAACCTACTTATGTCAGGAAGTTTCTACAATTACTTTTACAGTTCCAAATGGATGACCTAGGAGTACATTGCAAATTATTCAGTGAACAGGAGCTGCTAGAGAGAAAGATCACAGTGACATGAGTGAATGAAAGATTCCCACGGTACACATTTGATCTCCTTGTACCATACTGAGAAAATTTCATTGCAGAAAGAATAGTCTCCTCTAAGAGAACTAAGCCCTGTAAAGTGTTGAGAACCTGTGCACATAACAGCATAAGGCAGCTGTTTATAAAGTACCAAAAAAAGTTTAACATATCATTGGATCAATATAATGCTACTGCGCATTATTACAACAACAGTATAGTATAGTATACACTATAGGTATCTCAAGTAATTGAGTGACAATTCAACAGATTATTACTGTAGACACATTTGTAAATGTCTAACATTTGTAAAATAAAATTCTGTTTACAGCGATATTAAAAAAATCATTCCACAGCTGGAATTTTGGATCTAAATATGGGAAGATATAGTATTGATAAGCAGTTTTACTACATTCTTGACATTAAGTGTTTTTAGTGCATTGCATCGTAAATCAACCACCTGATCCCTACTACATTTACAGTTTATTTTAATGCAATAGAATAGCTTAGTAAAACTATTTTCAAACTGCTACTTAAATCCAATTCTGCTGAGTAACAAGAATGTTAGTTGTTACTCTGCACTGAAATGGAGGATCACAATTGTGGCTATTGCTTCAACCACATTTACAGCGCCCTCCATAATGTTTGGGACAAAGACCAATCATTTATTTATTTGCCTCTGTACTCCACAATTCGAGATGAGTAATAGAAAAAAATCACATGTGGTTAAAGTGCACATTGTCAGATTTTATTTTAAAGGGTTTAGTTTAGTTTAGAGGTGCAGAGTGGAAACAGGCCCTTTCAGCCCACCGGGTCCACGCCGACCAGCGCTCCCCGCACATTAACACTACCCTATACCCACCAGGGACAATTTTTATATTTACCAAGCCAATTAACCTACAGACTTGCACGTCTTTGGAGTGTGGGAGGAAACCGAAGATCTCGGAGAAAACCCACGCAGGTCACGGGGATAAGGTACAAACTCCGAACAGACCAGTACCCGTAGTTGGGCTCGAATCGAAGTTGATCTCCTAATTTGAGGAAGGACATCCTTGTGATTGAGGCAGTGCAGCGTAGGTTCATGTGATTGATCCTGGGACAAGCGGGACTGTCATATGAGGAAAGATTGAAAAGATTAGGCTTGTATTCACTGGAGTTTAGAAGGATGAAACATTATAGAAACATATAAAATTATAAAAGGACTGGACAGCTAGATGCAGGAAAAATGTTCCCAATGTTGGGTGAGTCCAGAACCAGGGGCCAGTCTTAGAATAAAGGGGAGGTCATTTAAGGCCGAGGTGAGAAAAAACTTTTTTACCCAGAGAGTTGTGGATTTATGGAATTCCCTGCCACAGAGGGCAGTGGAGGCCAAATCACTGGATGGATTTAAGAGAGAGTTGGATAGAGCTCTCGGGGCTAGTGGAGTCAAGGGATATGGGGAAAGGCAGGCACGGGTTATTGATAGCGGCCGATCAGCCATGATCGCAATGAATGGCGGTGCTGGCTCGAAGGGCTGAATGGCTTCCTCCTGCACCTATTTTTTATGTTTCTATGAATCCTGGGCTCTGGCGCTGCATTCGCTGTAAGGCAGTAACTCTAGCGCTGTGCCACCGTGCCATGGTATTTTTATACATTTTGGTTTCACCATGTAGAAATTGTAGCTGTGTTTATACATAGTTCCCCCCCCCCCCCCCCCCCCCCCCATTTCAGGGCACCATAATGTTTGGGACACATGGCTTCACATACGTTTTTAATGTAGATTTGTGAATGACCACTGACCGCAGAATACTTCATGAACAGAAATACAGAGGCTACACTGCAAGTTGCAAACTATGGGTTAGCCACAAAAATAGCATGGCCGGGTTACAGTTTGCCAAGAACCACAGTTCTGGAAAAAGGTTTTGTGGACAGATGAGATGAAGATTAACTTATATCAGTGTGATAGCAAGATCAAATTATGGAGGAGAGAAGGAACTGCCCAAGATCCAAAGCATGCCACCTCGTCTGTGAAACACAGTGGTGGGGGTGTTATGGCATGGGCACGTATAGCTGCTGAAGGTACTGGCTCACTTATCTTCATTGATGATACAACTGCTGATGGTAGTAGCATAATGAATTCTGAAGTGTATATACACATCCTATCTGCTCAAGTTCAAACAAATGCTTCAAAACTCATTGTCCGGTGGTTCATTCTACGGCAAGACAATGATCCCAAACATACTGCAAAAGCTACAAAGGTTTTCAAAGCTAAAAAATTGTAAATTCTTGAGTGGCCAAGTCAATCACCCGCTTTGAATCCAATTGAGTGTGCCTTTTATATGCTGAAGAGAAAACTGAAGGGGACTAGCCCACAAAACAAGCATAAGCTAAAGATGGCTGCAATACAGGCCTGGCAGAGCATCACCAGAGAAGACACCAAGCAACTGGTGATGTCCATGAATCGCAGACTTCACGCAGTCATTGCATGCAAAGGATATGCAACAAAATACTAAACATGACTACTTTCATTTACATGGCATTGCTGTGTCCCAAACATTATGGTGCCCTGAAATGGGGGGAACAATGTATAAACACTGCTGTAATTTCTACATGGTGAAATCAAAATGTATAACAATAGCCTTTATTAAAATCTGACAATGTGCACTTTAACCACATATGATTTCTTCTGTTATAAATCTAAAATGTTGGAGTACAGAGGCAAATAAATAAATGATGGGTCTTTGTCCTAAAGATTATGGAGGGCACTGTAGATCAGATAATTACTTGCCTCCATCTTATGCTTATACGCACAAAGCTGACCATAAATTTGTCTGTTTCTGCTCACAGCTGGTATCTTCCAATTACAAAAAAATTCACACTGTTTGCCTACTAAAACGAGCTACAATTTAACCAACAGTTGACAAACGTTTTATCCTAAATTTGGTATTAATAAACTTTAAATTAGACAAAGATGCAAGTTTCAGATACAAATAACATTAAAATGACTAAACCACCTCTTTATCCTTTCTTAAACATATGAGGTAGGCAAAATAAATTTTTTAAAGTAGTTTGGGCAATTTATGAGTGCAAGATTTGTTAAACTGCTTTTGCACTACTACAAATAGTCTAACCATGGAGAGGCAGTTTTAATACTGTAACCAAACGTCAAGTTTCTGGTCTCCCCATAAATCCGTACAAAACTCGTCCTTTGCACGAATTTCGATTTACTTTTTGTTTAAAAAGATTGCGAACACAAGCAAAACCTGATATACAGAAAAAGAGTAAAAACATCTTTCCCTTGCAAAGACCTCCTCCCAATCTGTCATTCACATTTCAATTAAAATTTCAAACTTGCATTTTCTTTCTAAAACATGTCACCTTACGGAAAAAGTTGTTTAGAATGATATACATTGAAAAAAATTCAGCTTCCCCTTATCCGTGATACACAATTCTTTATTGTCTATCAATCAGTTTCCACTTCCCCTTTGCCTGACTACATTAGAACAAACCTCTTGCATTCATTGGGCTCTTTTCTGAAGTAAAAAGCAGACATCTTAAGCCAAGGGATGTTGTAACTGAGATGAGGTGTTTCTTTTCTATTCTAGACTGCCGGTCACTCGACAGTAAAATTATCACAGCACCAGTAGCATTGCATCCTTGTTTCAGTTCACTTTAATGTCCGTGATAGGTTTGGGCAATGCATTACATCAGTGCAGTTTTTTTTTCTCCAGTTGTTAGTTCATTCAAGGCTTTGAAGATCTTGAGTAGACACTGGCTTCTCTCAAACTATGACTTGCTTTTCTACCAGCTGAGAAGTGAACTCCGACCAAGAGTCATGAAGTAAACCTGGCTGCTTCCACCAGAACGAACTGAAGCAAAAAAGACCTGAAGGGGAAATAGAAGACATGACACGTAAGACGAGACTGTACACATTCAAGTTTCATCACAATTTTAATGCCTTTCCACTCCCCCTCAAAAAAATCACATACCTTGTCATTTCTCTCACAAAGAAATTTTAGTCGTTGTGCTCTTTTATGCATAAATACACCATCCAAATGTCCAGTTTCCACTGATCGGATCTCAATGGCCTTTTCTCCCCATCCCATAATCTGATTGGATCGGATGTAAGCTGATTAAAAAAAAATCAGAATATCAAAAATTAGGATTTATGAATAAAGCCTGTTTCATAAGGTAACCCTTCAAATGCTCCCAAGTTATTTCAGCAGATGTCATTTTGGAATAATATCTTTACATTTACATACCGATTGATGTAGGCATCTCTCCCCACTGTAAAACCACATCTTTAGTAATTCTCCCATAGGTGTTAACATAGACTCCTTCATCTTCATAACATACCAACAATTCCATTCCATCTGTATTTGGAAGTATAATAATTGCATGTGGTTGGATGCAGTTTTGGATCTGTTGGGAAAGCATTTCCAGTTTATTCCACTACATTCAAGAAGCAAACTTGAGTCCAGACATGTTTATTTTATATATTGTGTAACTAAACAGCATTCTGCAATTATATCATAAATTACAATTGGTACAGCATTAGACAGCATTAGAGCTATAAAAATATCATTGATATTCCAGGACTAATTTTTCATTTGACATTTGGAATAACAAGTGTTCAAAATTTATAACAATCAGTCCAAATATATCATTTTGATCTTATTATGAAACAGAGCACTAAATTTTCTACAGTTTCTATGAATGGACAACTATAGTGGAATTCAACAAATTCCATCTTGATCAAAGATTTATTTTAATTGAAATTAAACTCTGTTCTTATTACCATGCAAGTTAGCAGCTGCGAGAACAATGACATTTCATTCAAGTGTTTGAATCTCATATACTGAAAAGCTTTTAAGATTGTTTTCTTTATCTGTAACAAATGAGTGGGCACAATCTTACATGTGTTGGCAGGTAAATATCATAGACTGTCCCAGAGTCCACATCAACTGCATGATAGCCAGCGCTGGAGCCATAGATCACTTTCAACCTCTGTCCTTCCTCCACAGTGAGGTCTACTAATAATGGCCTGTGTAACAGGTCTGTGAAAGACTGCAAGAACAAATGAAAATCAAATTAGGCAAAACACTGCACTGAAAGATACAAGGAACTGCAGATGCTGCTTTACAAAATAAGACAAGTATTGGAGTAACTCAGCGGATCAGGCAGCATCTCTGGAGAACATGGATAGTTGATGATGTTTTGGGTGAGGAGCCTTCTTCAGATTGATTGTAGTTAGGAGAGGGGAGGGGGGGTGAGAGCTGGAAGAGGTGTGTTAATGGGATAAAGCCTGGCAAGTGATGTGATAAGTGGATACAGGTCGGGGGGAGGGGTGGGGGGGGGGGGGGGGTTCGATTGCGTTGTAATTTTCCCAAGCAGAATATCAGGTGCCGCTCCTTTAGTTTGCATGTGGTCTCACTCTGGCATCGGATGAGGCCCAGGATAGTCAAGTCAGCATGGGAAGGGCAAGTGGAGTTAAAATGGTTAATGACCGGGAGATCCAGCAGGTCGCGGCAGAGTTCAGTGAAAGGGTTGCCTAGACTATGCTTCGTCACATCGGGAGCACCAAATGCAGTAGATGATGTTAGAGGAGGTGTAGAAGATGGCAGAAATGTCAGAGAATTGTGTGTTGGGTGCAAATGCTGGTGGGGTGAACGAAAGGACTAGGGGAACACTATCTTTGTTCTGTCTGGGGGGGGAGGAGGAGAAAAAAACTGCAGGATAGAGAGGATACACGAGTGAGGGATCCATTTAGACAGCAGAGGGAAACCATGTTTACTAAAGAAGCAGGTCACCTCTAATATTCTGGAATGAAAACCTCATCTTGGGAGCAGATGTGGCAAAGATGGAGAAATTGAGAGTAAGGGATGGTGTCTTTACAATAGACAGGGTGGAAATAGGTGTTGTCCAGATAACTGTGGGAGTCAGTGCGATCAAAGTAGACCTCAGTCAGTAGTCTGTCCCCGTTGATGGAGACAGAGATCAAGAAAGGGGAGAGAGGTGTCAGGGATTATTCAAGTGAATTTGAGGGCAGGTTGGAAGTTGGTGGTAAAGTTAATAAAATCAACAAGTTCTGCAAGTGTGCAGGAGGCAGCCTGAATGCAGTCATCGTTGCAACAGAGAAAGAGTCGGGACTCTATATAGTCCCCCCTTAACATTCTGCGCTCCAAAGAATAAAGACCTAACTTGTTCAACCTTTCTCTGTAATGTTCAACCTTTCTCTGTAACCTTTCTCTGCATCGGTGAAAGTCTCTGTACAACTTTGTTTCCAAACATTGCAGATAGGTTTAGATTAGTTTAGTTTAGTTCCGTGTCATGTATAAGTGCAGCAGTACTTATTTTTTAATTCCTCCAACAAATAGAAGTGGACAATAAGGTGCGCTCAGAATAGGATCAAGTACCAGAAGATGCACTGTGAAACAGGCCACATGTGGGATTCAATTGATAGCAACAAGACAGAATTGGGATCTGACAACAACAGTCCATTCAATTTACTTTCGTTTAGAGACACAGGGTGAAAACAGGCCCTTCGGCCCACCGTCCACAACTACCAATGATCACCCCATACACTAGCTCTATCCTACCGATTGGGGACAATTTTACAGAAGCTAATTAACCTACAAACCTGCACGTCTTTGGAATGTGGGAGGAAACCGGAGCATCCACATTAAACCCACGCAGTCACAGGCAGCACCCGTAGTCAGGATCAAACCAGGGCCTCCGGCGCTGTAAAGCAGCAGCTTTACCATTGCGCCACTGTGACTAATTGCTTTTAGGTTAATATTACCATCTCAAATGACCATCATTTTGTTTAGCTTTGGAAAGTGAGCATCGCTGGCACAACCTGCCACTTACTTTACATCACATGTAGCTCTTGAAAAGGTGATTGTGAGCCACTTTACTGAACACTGAAGTCCATGTCAGGGTATCTTCACCTTGCATCCACAAAGGAAAGCCCATATTGCTCAAGTAGTTCGCCATATTTCTATCGGGATCATTTGCAACTTGGCGCAGAGTCTGCAGATGGTGCTCATTTTCTGACACCTTCCCCCTTTCTTCTTCGGTATGGAAGTGACTGTTGGATTAGGAGATGCCACAGTCTGCAGTACACTAGATCAGCATCACTCATGTAATGAGTCATACTTTGTAGCTACGCCACTAGTTTAACAGAAAGCGTCTCAGCCCTTTCTCCCTCAGTCTTGAGTTGGGTATTAAGATTAAGTTACCTATGCCGTAACGCTAATAAAGTATTTGGATCTTAATCACTGTGTGTGACCTAAGTTATTCCAACAGCAGAAGCTCGACATGGTGTCAGAAGTGCGATCAAATTAAGCGAGAGTAGGAGCACAAGACATCTGCTGCTTAAGAGTGTCGAACGCCCTCTGCTGTTGCTCGTGCCAGGTCCAAGCAGTGTCTTTGTGTGCAAGCTGGCGCAACGGGGCTGATATTTCACTGAAGTCCAGAATAAATTTGCTCAAGTAGTTCGCCATGCCAAGGAATCTTTGTGGACCGAGCAGTCTGTGAGTGCCGGGAGCTCGTTGATGACACTGGTTTTCGCCGGATCAGTTTTTAGGCTGTCCTTAATGAACACATGGCCTATGTATTTCACCTCACTTACCCTGAATTTGCATTTTTGAGAGTTAGCTTGAGGTTAATGGCCTTGG
Source organism: Raja brachyura (assembly GCA_963514005.1). Next base: position 75,407,875 of record OY740786.1, read on the forward strand.
CGTGATCCAGGACCTTTGTCAGATTTGCATCGTGTTCTTCGACAGTTCGTCCAGCAACGAGGATGTCATCCACTACAATGGAGCATGGGTAACCCGCAAACAACTGCTCCATAGCTTGTTGAAATACATCACTGGCACAGCTTATGCCAAAAGGCATGCGAAGAAATCTCTAATGGTGTGCTGAAGGTGGTTAACTTGGAGGAGTTGTGTTCCAGCGAAATCTGCCAGAATGAACTCTCGGCATCTGGTACAGTGAATACAGTTGCCTCAGCCATCTGCGCTGCAATCTCTTCCACAGTGTGGGATAGTGATATTGTTTAATGGCTGTGTTTAAGTCCTTTGAACACGGTCCCGCATTGCATGGGTAATCTTGCATGGGACGGACAACTGGGATTGTAACTCGTCGCGTAATTTATCATTGCGGACACCATAGACCAAACGGTCACGGACTAGGCTATCACATATGTCCCTGAAATCACATCAACTGGCAATGTGCTTCAAGGCACTGACATACATCTCCACAGGTTCACCCTGTCTCTGGCTTCGGGAAAAGAACAAATGCCTCTCCATGACCAAGTTAGTGCATAACTCACATTACTGTCGGAATTTGCGTAGTAGGCAATTATAATTCACAATAAATATTTATGTTTCCACACTATCATGCTTTTTTCTCCTTTGGCAAGAAAGAATAATAGCAAGATTTGCACAGAATTATCAGTATTAGCATGCAATATATTTTCTAGTAACTTCAGAAACTTTCAGAATGTACTATTTACCTTAAAGGCCATAAATTTGTGGTATGGCTTTGGTGCCCATGCATAGACTTCAACAGAATTCTTCAAAGCAATCACTAAAAACTTGATCCTTTCATACTTTACTGGAAAAGGAAATACATTATAGCATTGTTATCAACAAATGAAAACAGCTTCAGACAATATTACGTTAAATAGGGTAAAACCAATTAACTACCTGACTAGTGGAGCAATGAGATTGAACAGATAATCAAGGACCTCTTATTTGGGGACATTGAACCCTGGGTCTGGGCACCTCAGCCAGGAGAAATATCATCCTGGCATTTTCAATTTCTTACCATTTATTCTACCTTTTTCGTTTTATCAAGCTAGGTCACATTACATTCCATCTGCCAGGTTCATGCCCATTCTATCTCTATTCCCTCAAAGCCTTGCGACATCATCCTCATAACTCAAAATTCCATCCAGATTAGAACATCAACAAACTTGGATATATTACACTTGGTCTCCTCATCCAAATTATTACAATAGATTGCGATCAGCTGGGACCCTGGCATTAATTCCCATGGCACTCCACTTATCATGGACGTTTAATCATAATATGAGCCATTTTGTCTTTCGTCTATCCTACTCTCTTTAGTTGGTTAAAGGGCATGTCCCACAATGCGAATTCACCCAAGAGCTCTCACGAGTTTAAAAAAAAATCAAACTCGTGGTACCTCAATACGACTATTATTTTACTCTTGGAAATTTTTCACTGTTGAAAAAACTTCACGAGTTTCCGCGTTTCCCCGTGTACCTGCCGTTAGCATTATGAGCCGCTATGAGACATCCACGAGCTCCGACATACCCGCTACTTACATTCTACGTACTTGCAAGTTTGATTTTTTTTAAAACTCGGGAGAGCTCTTGGGTGAACTCGCATCGTGGGACAGGCCCTTAAATGTTTGTCCACCCATACCAATATATTATCTCCAAACCCACAGCCTTTCCTTTTGTTTACTAACGATCTGGGTGGCACTTTATCAAATATATTTTAAAAGGCCAAATGCATCCATACTACTGGATCCCCATTATCTGCTGACAATTCCTTAATAGCCGATTTTTGTATTTTCCTTACTACAGACATCAGTGCATTGTTTTCTCTTTCCTTCCATTTGCTATCATCCAATCTTAAGAGCAGTCTGAGAATCTATGGAATTTTGCAAGATTACAACAATTGCATTAATTATCTCTACAGCACCTGTTTGTGGTTGTGCTATTTATCTTTGTGATCACAAATTCAAAGTAAGAATTGTGGAAGTTATTGTACTCTAATTTTGTAACATTGTGGTTAATTTTTTATCTTTGGTTTCTTGTGTTAAATGCAGATAAGTATTCTGCGTGCATTGTGCAGAAAACAAAATGCTGGAGTAACTCAGCCGGTCGGGGAGCGTAACTGGAGAACAATATCCACCCCTCCAGAGATGCTACCTAACCCATCGAGTTATTCCAGCACTTTGTGTTCTATGCAGGATTCCAGTATTTGCAGCTCCTTTTATCTACAATGTGCATTGTACATGGTCCCTGAAATACAGTTTGATTTTCTTCACTGTAGCACAATTGCAGAGTATCATGCCAGGGCTCGAAATTAGCAGTTGCCCGGGTGTCAATAGCGACCTAAAGTGCCGCCGGGCAACCTAAGAGCCATGCCATTTTGTCCGACTTGGCTTGGCCCCCTCTCAATCTCTCTCTGTCACTCTCTGTCTCCACCCATCATCCGTATCTGGGTCTCGGGTCTCTGCTCGCTCCTCATCCGCCGGCACGGCCGGCCGCCTTACACAAGCGCACTGCCGCGGCCTGCACATCCTCCCCTGCACATGTGCACAACCATGGCCAGCACATCACCGGCCGTGGTGTGCACATGTGCCACCCTGCACATGCGCGCTGCCACAGCAACTGGTCAGCACCGGGCACTTTCTCCCTCCCTTTGCATTGTGGGAGATCTGGCCACCATTGCTGTCCGGTCGCCGCCTCGCCGCAACCGCTGAAAACCAATGCAGAATCACTCCCTGGAGCTGGAGTAACTCCCTGGAGTAGCTCTTGCTTCTTGGTTTCCTGGTCCTCCAAAATTATTCAGATAAAGTGCAATAGGCTGTTATTTTTCAGAGTTTGGAGTTTGGTGGTGGTGGGTCCACTCCTGTTTAAATTCCATTTGGAATAATTTTGGATTATCTGCAGTTTATTTATTGTGTATATATATGGTCTAATGGTATATAGGCACACTGAACTTTTATCTCCTGTTCTGTATTATGGTTACATATTCTGTTATGCTGCAGCAAGCAAGAATTTCATTGTCCTATCTGGGACACATGGCAATAAAACTCTCTTGACTTGACTTGGACTTAAGCAAAAAAGGGTTCTTGGGAAAAAAAGAGCTACCTTAAATGTAGTTGTCTTTGGTTGGGTAACTATGGTAGGGTGAAGATTGTGCTCCATGGAGCAGCCAGCATCTCTGGATAGGAGAAATTGGATGACGTTTCGGGTAGAGACCTTTCTTTAGATTTCCTCTGGTTTTAGTGTTTTTAGTTTAATTTAAAGATAAAGCATGGAAACAGGCCCTTCGGCCCACCGAGTCCATGCCGACCACCGATCACCCGTACACTAGTTCTATCCCACACATTAGCAACGCAAGTCAAGAGTGTTTTATTCTCTCACGTCCCAGTTAGAACAATGAAATCCTTACTTGCAGCAACACAAAAGAATATGTGGGGTGGAAGATTGCATCCTTCACGTGGTCTGCCCTATTTCAACTAATGCAATCAACTCGACGTGCACAAACGGAAGATCAAATAGAACAAGTTGTCCAACAACTTTAGGCTGTGCACGCCACACGAAAGAAAATAGCAGAATATGTAAACATAGTATTCTGTAAGCAATGTTATAAATGAGAAAACAAAACAGTGTATATTTATATATGAATATATAACTGTATACACACACAATTTCCCTCCTGTGATTAATAAAGTCCTATTGTATAGTGTTGTGTGTGTAGGAAGGAACTGCAGATGCTTGTTTAAACTGAAAAGCTGAAGTAACTCAACAGGTCAGACTGAATCTCTGGAAAAAAGGAAAATATTACATTTTTGGTTGGGTCTGAAATAGGTTCCTGCACACCATTGGAATGTGGAAGGAAACAAGAGCACCCGGAGAAAACCCATGCGATCACAGGGAAAAGGAGCAAACTCCATACAGACAGCACCCATATTCAGGATCAATTCAGTCTCTGGCACTTTTAGGCAGCAACTTTATGGTCAATGTACTGCCCCATAGTCTTGAACTGAATTAAGCCATACAGTAGCTGTAAAGAGGGACATAGCGTCACTTGGAGATTTAAGACTGAAAATGGATATTTTAATTTTTTTAGTAACCAAAGTTATAAACGTATACTTTTTTTGTGTGTTCGAAAACAAAATATAGTGGCACAGCTGGTGGACTTGCTGCCTCACATGCCAGAGATCTGTGTTCGATCCTGTCCTCGGGCACTGTCTGTGTTGAATTTGCACATTCTCCCTGCAAGCGTGTGGGTTTCCTCCCATATCCCAAAGACGCATTGGCCTTGTAGGTTAACATGTCTCTATAAAATTGCCCCTAATGTGTCGGGAGTGGGTGTGGAAAGTGGGATAACAGAACTTGTGTGAATGGGTAGACAAAAATGCTGGAGGCAGCATCTATGGAGCAAAGGAAATAGGCGACGTTTCGGGTCAAGACCCCTCTTCAGACTGATGTGAGGGTGGGGGGGGGGGGGGGGGGGGTGTCGGGACGAAGAAAGGAAGAGGCGGAGACAGTGGGCTGAGAGAGAGCTGGGAAGTGGAGGAGAAACCAGGGACTACCTGAAATTGGAGAAGTCAATGTTCATACCGCTGGCATGTAAACTGCCCGAGCGAAATATGAGGTGCTGCTTCTCCAATTTACAGTGGGCCTCACTCTGGCCATGGAGGAGGACCAGGACAGAAAGTTCGGATTCGGAATGGGAGGGGGAGTTGAAGTGCTGAGCCACCGGGAAATCAGGTTTGTTATTGCGAACCGAGCGGAGGTGTTGGGCGAAGCGATCGCCAAGCCTACGCTTGGTCTCACAGATGTAGAGCAGCTGACACCTAGAGCAGCGGATGCAATAGATGAGGTTGGAGGTGGTGCAGGTGAACCTCTACCACACACGGAAAGATTGCTTGGGTCTTTGAATGGAGTCAAGGGGGGAGGTAAAGCGACAAGTGTGGCATTTCCTGCGGTTGCAAAGGAAAGTGCCAGGAAAGGGGGTAGTTTGGGTGGGAAGGGACAAATTGACCATGGAGTTACGGAGGGAGCGGTCTCTGTGGAAAGCCGATGGGAAGAGATGGGAAGATGTGGCCAGTGGTGGGATACCGTTGGTAGACAAAGCTGGAGAAAATCAGCGGGTGAGGCAGCATCTATGGAGCGAAGGAATAGGTGACGTTTCGGGTCGAGACCCTTCTTCAGACTGACGGTGGGTGGGGGGGGGGGGTGGATGAAAGGAAGAGGTGGAAACAGTAGGCTGTGGTAGAGCTGGAAATTGGAGGGGAAGGAGGGAGAAAGCAAGGACTACTTGAAATTGGAGGAGCCAATGTTCATACCACTGGGGTGTAAACTGCCCAAGCAAATATGAGGTGCTGTTCCTCCAATATGCTGTGGGCCTCACTCAGGCCATGGAGGAGGCCCAGGACAGAAAGGTCGGATTCGGAATGGGAGGGGGAGTTGGTGCTGAGCCACCGGGAGATCAGGTTGGTTATTGCGAACTGAGTGGAGGTGTTGTGCGAAGCAATTGCCAAGCCTACACTTGGTCTCACCGAGGTTGATCGTCAAGTCAACTCAAATTTATTTGTCGCATACGCATACGAGATGTGCAGGGAAAATGAAAAGTGGCAATGCTCATATGCTGAATAATCCAACCAGATTTTTGTTTGGAAGTGGAAAGAAATAATAGACATTACATTCATTGCAACGTGTAAAAAGAGATGAGATACTGTATTGTAATTTTGCTGCATGTCATTGTGGTATATATCATGTCTTGATTAGTGATTATGTTTTGTTAGTGACTTTATTTGAAGCAGAAATAATATGTGAATGCTTCATTGACCATAATTCCGACTGGTAACTATGCACTTCTTCCGAGCACATTGTCGCACGCGTCATGCAAGCCGTCTTAAATGACCACCTCAACTGTCATTTGGCAACCTAAAAAGCTACCGAGGTTGCCCGGCTGGCAACAGTGAAAAAAAGTTAAGTGAGAGCCCTGCATGCGCAGTTACTACTCTCGGTTTTGTTTAAGTGTCTAATATTTGGTCATAGGGGAAGCCAAAGGAAATTGCATTGCATTTTCAACAAGGAAGTTTTATCATTGTTATTTTTTTTAAATGTAAACATTTTCATTTCTCTAATTTTTATTTCTGTTCCCCGTCCCCAAGGACACATAATTTGCCCTACCATTTTAGACATTGGCTAGAAAGTACATACTGTGTTACACTAACTCGCAAAAGATGTTTAATAAGAAATATAAAATCTGAAGAATGAAATCCTCTGGACTATATTCAGGAGTTATGGAATTATGTGGATAGTAGGCATTAATTTAAACAATAACCAGTCTTCAAAAACGAAAACATGTTCACACAAAAAAGACACAACGTTTTGGAGTAACCTAGTTGGTCACGTAGCAACAATGGAAAACTTGGATAGGTGACGTTTCAGGTCAGGACCCGTAAAGCCATAAAAAAGTTATTAGGTGTGGGAAAGTCTGATTCTGTACCATTGTAACTATACTGGGAAGACAATAAACAAATGTCCATGTTAATCAGCCTTGATTGAGACATAGAAACATAGGTGCAGGAGTAGGCCATTCGGTCCATCGAGCCAGCACTGCCATTCAATATGATCATGGCTGATCATCAAAAATCAGTACCCCATTCCTGCTTTACCCCCATATCTCTTGATTCCGCTAGCCCTAAGTACTAAATCTGACTATCTCTTTTAAAAATCCAGTGAATTGGCTTCCACTGCATTCTGTGGCAGTGAATGTCACAGATTCACAACTCCCTGGGTGAAAAGAAATGTCCTCATCTCAGTCCTAAATGGCCTTCCCCTTATTCTTAAACTGTGACCTCTGGTTCTGGACTCCCCCAACATGGGGAACATTTATCCTGTATCTAGCCTGTCCAATCCCTTTAGAATTTTATATGTTTCTATGATCCCCTCTCATCTTTATAAATTCCAGTGAATACAAGCCCAGTCGACCCATTATTTCATCATATGTCAGTCCTGCCATCCCGGGAATTAACCTGGTGAATCTTCGCTGCACTTCCTCAATAACAATAATGTCCTTCCTCAAATTAGGAGACCAAAATTGCACATAATACTTTGTGCGGTCTCACCAGGGCCCTGTACAACTGCAGTATGATCTCCTTGCCCCTTGGCCTTCAAATCCTCTTGTAATGAAGGCCAACATGCCATTAGCTTTCTTCACTGCCTGCTGTTCCAGCATGCTTACTTTCAGTGACTGATGTACAAGCACACCCAGGTCTAGTCACACCTCCCCTTTTCCTAACCTTGCCACCAAAGTGGATAATCTCACATTTATCCACTGCATCTACCATGCACCTGCCCACTCATCCAACCTATCGAAGTCACCCTATAGCCTCATAGCATTCTCATCGCAACTCACACTGCCACCCAGCTTTACATAACTTAACATATAATTCCGTCGTCTAAATCATTAATATATATTGTAAACAACTGGGGTCCCAGCACCGAGCCTTGTGGCATCCCTTTAAAGTGAGATTAGGGAAAGATTAAGTGGCCATCTCCATAATTAACATATCTTTAAAGACTCAACCCTGAGACCTAATACAGTTCACATGTCTGTATTGTCACTTAATATTCTGACTGTGTATTCAGGGAGGCATCGCTCAACACTGTGACAATTGTTATATTTTGGGTGTCTGGTGTTTTATGCTCAGTACCACTTGGACCAGCCCTTTGTATTGGAACATTCAGATGTCCTGCCAGTCGAGATGAGCTTACATTGTAAATATATAATTCTGCAAAGTTAATTACACTCAAAAAAAGTTAAATTGCTGCCATTGAAAATGTAGTTGATTGTTTATTGTGTTTAAAAGAGTATAAAACATCACTGTATGGTTGAGTGTTAGGAGAGCAAAAAGAAAAGATTCTATTGAGAAGAGAATGTCTCCAAGAGAATGTGTGTTTTCATGATGAATAAATCCATTATATCTGTTAGCATCAGCATCACCGGTCAGAACAGGTGCTAGAACCAAGTGAATGCCAAAGGCAGGAAATATACTTCATCAACTTACTTTTGGAATGGAGATGGGGAAACAATTAAGAATATGCAGTTTAAAAGGGTTTTCCATTGTTGTACAGCCAGGAGAAAGAGCAAATGAGATAGGAAGGGAAGCTGCTGCTGCAACTGAACTGCCCCCAATCTGCTGGAGGGGCTTAGTGGGTCAGGCAGCATCAGTAGAGTGAAATCTACAGAAGGGGTTTCAAGTGGGAACCCTTCTTCGAGACCGAAGAGAAGAGATAGCTGGAATAAAGTGTCGGAGCATGGAAACAGGCCTTTCAGCTCAACTTGCCCATGCCAACCAAGATGCCCCACCTACGCTGGTCCCACCTGCCCACGTTTGGCCCATGTCCCTCTGAACCTTATCTATCCATGTACATGCTCAAGAGGTGAGGGGAAAGGATGGGGCAATTGCTGGTGAGTAATAGGTGGATCCAGGTAAGGAGGGGACTATTGCCAGATGATGTCATATGGTGGAAGGGTCGACATACAGTGCATTCAGAAAGTGTTCAGACCCCTTCACTTTTTCCATATTTTGTTACATTACAGCCTTATTCTAAGATGGATTAAATTCATTTTTTAAAATCATCAATCTACACAATACCCCATAATAAAAAAGCGAAAATAGGTGTTTAGAAAATTTTGCAACATAATTAAAAATAAAGAACTGAAATATCACATTTACACAAGTATTCAGACCCTTTACTCAGTACTTTGTTGAGGCACCTTTGGCAGCGATTACAGCCTCAAGTCTTCTTGGGTATGATGCTACAAGCTTGGCACACCTGTAATTGGGTAATTTCTCCCATTCTTCTCCGCAGATCCTGTCAGGTTGGATGGGGAGCGTCGATGCACAGCTATTTTCAGGTCCTTCCAGAGGTGTTCGATCGGGTTCAAGTCCGGGCTCTGGTTGGGCCACTCGAGGACATTCACAGACTTGTCACAAAGTCACTCCTGTGTTGTCTTGGCTGTGTGCTTAGAGGCATTGTCCTGTTGGAAGGTGAACCCCCGCCCCAGTCTGAGGTCCAGAATAGTCTGGAGCAGGTTTTCATCAATGTTCTCTCTGTACTTTGCTCCATTCATCTTTCCCTCGATCCTGACTAGTCTTCCAGTTCCTGCCCCTTTGAAAAACATTCCCACACCATGATGCTGCCACCACCATGCTTCACCATAGGTATGGTATTGGCCAGATGTTGAGCGGTGCCTGGTTTCCTCCAGTCGTGACACTTGGCATTCAGGCCAAAGACTTCAATCTTGGTTTAATCGGACCAGGGATTCTTGTTTCTCATGGTCTGAGAGTCCTTTAGGTGCCTTTTTGCAAACCAAGCGGGCTGTCATGTGCCTTTTACTGAGGAGTGGCTTCCGTCTGGCCACTCTACCATAAAGGCCTGATTGGTGGAGTCCTGCAGATATAGTTGTCCTTCTGGAAGGTTCTTCCATCGCCACAGAGGAACTCTGGAGCGCTGTCAGAGTGACCATCGGGTTCTTGGTCACCTCCCTGACCAAGGTCCTCCTCCCCCGATTGCTCAGTTTGGCTGGGCGGCCAGCTCTATGAAGAGTCCTGGTGGTTCCAAAGTTCTTCCATTTAAGAATGACGGCCACTGTGCTCTTCGGGACCTGCAATGCTGCAGAAATTGTTTTATACCCTTCCCTAGATCTGTGTCGCAACACAATCCTGTCTCGGAGGTCTACGGACAATTCCTTCGTCTTCATGGCTTGGTTTTGGCTCTGACATGCGCAGTCAACTGTGGGACCTTATATAGACAGGCGTGTAACTTTCCAAATCATGTACAATTAATTTAATTTACCACTGGTGGACTCCAATCAAGTTGTGGAAACATCTCAAGGATAATGAATGGAAACTGGATGAACCTAAGCTCAATTTTGAGTGTCATAGCAAAGGGTCTGAATACTAAATGTGATATTTCAGTTATTTATTTTAAATGACTTTGCAAACATTTCTAAACACCTGGTTTCACTTCCTCATTCTGGGGTATTGTATGTAGATTGATGATAAAAAAAAAAGAATTTCATCCATTTTAAGACAAGGCTGTAACGTAACAAAATGTGGAAAAAGTGAAGGGGTCTGAATACTTTCCGAATGCACTGTAGTCAGGTGTGGGAGAGATTTTGTGTTCAGTACATTAATGAACTATGGTGAACCTTCTGCCAGACTTCAAAGTTATGTGTATCCCAGTAAGTTAAATATCTATAATTTTAACAAATTCTACATCTCCTCTCCAGTTAGGTAAGAAAAGTATTCTCAGAAGAACTTTATTATCTAAATGTAAACATTTACCTATTTTTAAGTCAAGTGCGCTCTGCCGTGAACTCAGTGCCCAATGTTTTGAAGAAGCCGGTTTGGGCATGATAACTACATCCACTATAAAGCTGAGTTTCACCACTTACATGATCAAATAATGCTGACTGCAAAGCAGTCTGTTTCACTATGTAGTTTATTCTTAAACTGAAACCGCACTTTCTTTATGTGGAAAACTACCAAAAAATTGATTGATGCTTAATTAATTGGAAGTTTTGTTTTAAGTTACAGTCAGTGTTAATGCTGCAAATAAAGCTGTGCAAAATGTCTACATGCCATTAAAATGTTCCCCCATCCCAAATTTCCATTGTACGATCTGTTTTACAAACAGCTCTGATGAAAATGAATGAATGATAAGAGCGTGATGGAAGTAATACAGAAAGGGCATAAAACTATTAAATATTTCTTGTGCCCTTCAGCTTTCATCCTTGAACACAATATATTGCCAAACTCCTGGCACTATAAAAAACGTTTAGAAATAGAAACAAAATCTACGAAGGCAACATAAATTCAGGTAATTTGTGAAGGGTATCCACGTGGGCCAGATGCACAAATACTGTGGATTATGTCAGAGCTGCCAGTCTGCAAAAGGGCAAAAACTGCACATTAATATGGCCAAGTCAGTGAAAGCAAAAGCAATATCACTGTGTCAATTATTAATTTTTGTGGTCCCCATCATTTCTTTGTTGGTTAATTCTGGTTTTACTGTGAGTGAATGACAAAAGTCTGGTGTTTTGGTTGCAACATGAGCCTACAGATTATGTGTAGAGTACAGGGTATAAGATGAAATATCATCACAAAGTGTTGAAGGCAGTTTTGCAAAAGGATGCATATAGTGTGTTCAATTTGATGAAAGATAACTTGCTTGGGATACCAATGTCAAAAATCCTCTTATCGCAAGTACAATAATATTACGATTTCTCAGTAGAACACTGGAATAGAATTCATAGTATAGATGTTTCTTGTTCTTATTACGAGATGCCCTTTGTAACAATTTAGCCATTGCAAATAAATAATAAGCAATGCAGCTATTATATCAAAAAAACATTGAATACTAACATCTGCTGCAGTGTCTTTATAATGATGCATTCATGAATATACAATGGCACGTTTTAGTTCATGAATAAATATTTTACACATATACTGTATATAAATGAGTGTGAATATCATAATGTGAAACAGGCTTTGAAAAGCAACAGATGCAAATCAAATGTACTGATATTTTGCTACTTTGCCTAGTCTATAGTTTTAAATAATGTTCTTACCAACTTTATAATGTACACATCCTTCTAAGTCACCGACTGTTGTCCAGCCTTGCTTTTTCTCTACTTCAGGATCATTATGCAATATTTTGTTTCTTAACCAAGACAGGTAATATACTCGTAATTTGTTTTTCTTCCCTTTAAATTTAAATAGATAATAAAAGTTATTGATTAGAAAATCAGAACAAGAGTACAACTATTACCATAACATGCTGTTTCCCTTTTCTTGTTGAAAAATTGAAGGTGTTTATGTCCATAATCCGATGGGCAACGATCTGGGCATACTGCTTCTGTTGAATCACTCCTGCTACTTTTACTATTATATGCCATTTGATAAATTTATTTGGCAATACATTGTTATAAACTATTCTGGCATGCCTGAATACAAGGAAGGTCGAGACAACAAACTGCAGATGCTAGTTCACACAAAAGGACACAAAATGCTGGAGTAAATCAGTGGGTCAGGCAGCATCTCAGATTACATGGATAAATGCAGTTTCTGGTCAGGACCCTTCTCAAGTCTAAAGAAGGGTCCCGACCCAAAACATCACCTGTCTATATTCTTCAGAGATGCCGCCCGACACACTGAGTTCATCCAGCATTTTGTGTCTTTCTAAATACAAGGAACTTCCTTTGAGAGATTAATTTAAAAAAACAAACTGGTATTCTAATTATATTCACTGACACATGTAGGCCTGGAATTCACATTGAAAAATGAGACATACACATAATTAAAGGAAATCTAGTTGATTCTGTCTGGATTGCCTGTTCTTTCATAGGGTTTGTTTATCTGCATCTATTTCCAGTATCATTTCAGAAATGAGCAGACTGTCAAGAAAGGCTGTGGAGGACAAGTCAATGGATATTTTTAAGGTGCAGATTGACAGATTCTTGATTAGTAAAGGGCCTGTCCCACCAGCATGCAACTCTAGGCGATTAGCGCGACCTAACGTGGTCGCTTCAGCCATACGGCGTCGCGGGGCCGGTCCCACTTCGATCGCCGGAGCCGTGCGGAATTGTGCGGAGTTCGTCCCGAGACCGCGCGGGGCTCCGAAAAACTGACAATGTCTGAAAATTCCGCGCGGCAACGGCTTGTCGGCTGGCAGTCGCCTCGACATTTACACACCGCCCCGACATCGTGCCTCCGTGACCCTCTATGTGTGTGGCTCCGCGGCCCTGTGTGTGTGTGTGCCTTGGTGCCCCTCTCTGTGTGCCCCCCTCTGTCCTGGCGAACTTACCTTAGACTTCGCTCCAAGTTCGCCTCACTTTGCGCCGCGTTGCGCCACTCACCCGACCTCCGCGCGGCCCCGACTGCCGGTTTGGTTGCGCTTGCCGCATGCAGGCGCATGCTGGTGGGAACGGCCCTGTACAGGTGATCACCCGACCTCCGCGCGGCCCCCGCTTCCAGTTTGATCGTGTTCATCGCATAGAGTTGCATGCTGGTGGGACAGGCCCTTAAGGGTGTTAGGGGTTATGCGGAGGTGGCAAGAGAATCGGGTTGAGGGAAAGATAGATCAGCCATGACTGAATGGCAGAGTAGTCTTGATGGGCCAAATGTCCTAATTCTGCTCTTAGAACTTATGAAGATCAGGCAGTATAAAACTAGTAATGCTGTTAAACAAAATTACATATTCAGCAAAATTTACCATGAAACAGAAAACACCACAAAATGTGTTTGGTATTTCTAGGTTTCAAAGAATATTTACCTGATATTGTTACCAGCACATTCAGGCCTTCAAGCACGTCCATCTGCTGAAACCGCCTCCGATTGATTAGAGGATACACCTTTCCTTGACCGCTTCTGTCCAGCAGCATCAGCCCACTCTCGGTACCCACTAATAAATTTACACCTGGAGAAATGGATCAAAAAAAGTAAAACACCCTGCTTCATAGTACAAGGATTTATTTACATTAAAGCTGCAGTACTGGCCCAGAATAGTTTGTTTTTATTCCAACCATTTCTTGCATATATTCAAATTCAATACCCTACTCCACTTCAGTATGAGAATCCCAAACCTGTTACACTTAGGCTCATATTTTATAGCATAGAAGGCAGGCATTTGCCCCATACCAGTTCTCATTGCAATCTCGTCTACACCATTCCCCACATATTTCCCTGTAATCAAACCTTGCAATTTCAGATTTATTCTACACCATTTTTGCATTGGTGTAAAGTGAAATGACATTGTGGTGGCGTTGCTGTCGTATTAAATTTAAATTACAATTCAAAAAATAACATTGTGAACTTCAACATGCACACACTAAATTTAAGATATAGAAACAAGTAACTGCAGATGCTAATTTTTACCATAGATAGACACAAAGTGCAGGAGGAACTCTGTGGGTAGGGCAGCATCACTGGAGAAAAAGGATGGGTGACGTATCGGGTTGGGACCGTTCATCAGACTGAGTTACTCCAGCACTATGTGTCTACCTCTCACATTAGGTAGTTATGTTTAAGTTACGTTTAAAGTACAAATACAGGCGGAGAGAAAATTGAAAGAACTTGCCCCATAAGGCAGCACAAAGAATCTCCGAGTTGAATCTCTTCTTGTACTTGCGGATTTCTGGTGTATCACTCTGAGGCCTTATGTTGGTTGGATTTACATTGACCACTGAGCCTTTTCTACTTGGATCCTGCCTCATCGATTCTGGTCTAATCTGGTCATTTGAAAAAACAACTAGAAAAACAACATTTAAAAATCAATTTGCGACAGATTAAATTCTTATTCCATTCGCATCACATACATTAGCTCTTACATAACTATGAAAAATCCAAATCGAAACTATAAACTTTCTCATTCCATTGATAACCTTCATTGATTGATCTTAATTACTTCAGATTAATTTCTTAAAACTATAAAGTAAATGTAAGAAACTGAAATAGTTGTTGGCCATTCAGCACCTTGTGCTTGTTCCCACATCCAATAACCTTGGCTAATCCTTTAGTCAGTGTCACTTTTCTGCATTAACCCTACATCACTCAATAAAGAAAAAAACACAACCGTAGGCGAATATGGGGCACCTTGAGTTCAAGATGACCTGACTTTCCCCAATAAACGACTCTTAGTAAATGCCATACTGAAAATAACTGATAATATTGCAAATATTAATTCTGTGGGTTAACAATGTAATGTGCATTTGAATGAATCAATTTCAATCGTTTTCTTAGTCTCCCAAAAGATCATCCTTCACTAAGAAGGTCTCGACCCGAAACGTCGTCTATCTCCTTCGCTCCTTAGATGCTGCTGCACCCGCTGAGTTTCTCCAGCTTTTTGTGTAACCATCATCCTTCACTAGTTGTCCACAAACTCTAATCCTAACCTTAATCCTACAAGACCAACGTAGGTATTGTAGGGTGCGCTACTTCAATTCTCAGATATATTTACTGAATGAGATAACTTCAAATATTTTACAATTATCTGCTCCTTTACAATTTAAAAAACAGATATCATATCAGGTAGGTAAAGAACAAGCAAATTAGCACAATCATCAACTATTTTCTAAAAATTCTGGGAAAGAAAAGCATGCCACAGCACTTAAGTTATTAAACAGAAACAAAATGTTATATTAAAGTCAGATTAAGCATTTTTAGATAAATTGCTGGAATTTATATATTCATGGAAACAGCATTGAAACAGGGCCTTCGACCCATCTTGCCCACACCGACTGTAGGATCCATTCATGCTTAGACTAGTTACTGTTAGCATATTATATTATTATTTTGTCTAGATATTTCTAGCATTATTTTACACACTTGGGGTTGGACATTTGACATGTAGATGAACGTTACATATATCATTACCAGGGGAGGGCACGGGAGAGATAATACAGTTCTTACCAGATGAGATAGTAAGAACGGAAAGTTACAACTTGTATAAGAATGAAGAGGATCTGGTAAGTTCACTTTTTTGTCTGTACAACTACTTCAATAAAGAATCAATTAAACTGGAAATAATGACTGGAGGATCAGTTTCTTTTTACCTCCTACCTGCCTGTGTAGTAATGGCAACGGAAAGTTGGACATTGGAAACGTTTGAAATTGCCATTACACCAACCAACAT
The DNA here is from genome assembly GCA_963514005.1 of Raja brachyura. The sequence goes on from OY740786.1 coordinate 75,423,621, forward strand.
GTCCCATCTACACCGGTCAGACCTGCGGGTGTTAGCCTAATATCTCTCTGAACCTGCCCTATCTATATACCTGTCCAAATGTTTCTTAAACATGGCAATATTGCCTGCCTCAACTATCCCCTCTGGCAGCTCGTTCAACACACCTACCCCCCTCCGTATGAAAAGGTTACCCCTCAGGTTCATATTAAATCTTTCCCCCCTCACCTTAAAAAAATAGGATTAATTCAGCACTGATTTCTTAAAAATAAAAACAAGAGAAATAAAAGAGCTTTTCAGGCCAATAACATCAGAAAATCGCTGAACAAAAAATAAGCTGCAGTTTGATGCATCAATATGCCAAGTAGTGCATCTTGAGTACAAGGGGGTTAATATTCACCTAAATAATGTCTGGAGATTCTGGCCGTGGAAAATGTAATTTAATTGTTAGCAGAGTGAAGGGCATCACTTTACTGTGCTCCTACTCATCCAGCACCCCTTCCCCCAATTCTGCTTGGGTAGTCTAGAAGATATTCCATTTCCAATTCCACTGCTTATCATTCTTTTTAAGATGTTCCAGTCACTTATTTCCAAAACATGATGTTTCACATAATTTGATTGTCAATACACTTTCAACATCAACATCATTCAAATCACAATCAACGCCACACTTTTTTTAAAAATCCTGTCCTTGCACAATATTCCTACTATGAAAATCATACTATGATTTTTCACTTACCCATAGATGATATAGTGGTCCCACTTGATGGGGATATTTGCAATAACCTGGGATCTATAAATGGCGTGAAAGATGAGGAAGACTTGTGTTTCTGAAGTGTGTTTCCTGCTGACTGGGTCTAGAACAGAAACATTGAATCATAAGCAATTAAAATTGTCAGCAATTAAACTAGAAACATCATGCAGAAGCCATCCCGAAAGATACCTCTGCAAAATATTTGAACATTGTCAGTTATACTTAGTGACTAGTAATTGATCATAATTGTTTTGCCCGAAAATATTTTGGCTGGTGCTGTGGGTTTCTTTTTATAAAATATCTATAGAGTATATCACCCCCAAAAAAATCTTATCCAAATAAGGTCTACTGTGCTTGAGAAGAATATTGTTAAAGCACACATCTTTAACTACATTTAAATAAAATGGGAGCTAGATGTTCCTAAGTTCCAGGAGCAGAATTAGGCCATTCGGCTCATCAAATTGACTCAGTCATTCAAGCATGGCTGATCTATCTTTCCCTCTCAACCCCATTCTCCTGCCTTCTTCCCGTAACCCCTGACACCCCTGGCAAAGAATTCCACGGATTCACCACCCTCTGACTAAAGAAATTCCTCCTCATTTCCTTTCTAAGGTAGTGCTCTATGAGTGTGAGATTTTCTTAAACACTTTTACATACATAGTAGAAAATGCAAAAAGTGTACTAAACTTTAAATACAGGTATTTTTGGGAAGACAGGGCAACAGATTTTTATATTAAAAATTATGGTCAAATTAATCTGTTTTTAATTTGTTTAATTTATTAATAAGCCATCTGTTTTGTACAGAAGTAATTTAAAAATCCTAATGCAGTTTAGAGTTGGTTTTTAAACGTCTTGAGAATTAAATTATTTTACACTTTACATAACTACTGCCTTTCAGTTCAATAAAAGGTAACATATAATTTTATGTTCATCAGTTTAAATTTATATTGTATAAATCTGAGCAGGTAATCAATTACAGCTTATTTCTGCTACAAGTTCAGCAGCTCACAACATGGTGTTAAATTAACGACCACTGGATGATTAATGAGTTTCACCGCTGCACTTCATTTCCAATGTAAATTATGTAATTTGGTGCAATTAAATTTGTAAGCGTAATTAGACATAATCGGAGATTTGTACAAGGCAACTAGCATTACAGTTTTACTGCTATAAATTTGTCTGCAATAATTTGATATTTTGAAAGATGAAACTTTCTTTTGGAAAATGTACTAGGGTATGTTATGCATCAGAAAACCCATATGAAAACAATATTTTAGAAAAAAGAATACACCTTTTAGTAATGGCAACTATTCGGCATTTAAGTTTGCTTTTCTGAATAATGTACATTTATGATTTATTACAGGACACTGGGCTGAACAGAAGAAATAATGGTTCTAAGCTCTTCCTTTAAAAGTTACGGCTGTTAAAGATACCATTAAACCATTAGATACCAATAAAGTTGGCGTTTAACAACATTAACACATTGCAATAGTTAAATATTTGAAAAGCTACCTGGAAAAAGAATGTACTAAATCAAAAAATATCTGTTTTCAAACCATTGTATTTAAATAGCTGACTTTTCAATGCATTTCAGTATCGAAGTGCTAAACTCTGCTTGGCAGGAATATTCTGCTGGAATTTAAACTATTCGACAGGATAGAACTCAAACAATGCATTCACTTGTAGTGAGATTACTGAAATATCCTGGTTCGCACAGCTGGAAATATTAAAATCCCTCTCAAATCTAAATCAAATCTGCTACCCCATATTAACGTTATGATCTTGCAATAACCAGTAGCATGATTGGTCAGAGAAGTCATTGCAGCAACTATTTTCATCCCCCTGGCTGTTTGTTAATAAACAATTTGCTATTAACAAAATTACAACAGCCTTGTTCAACAGAGTTTGTGCTTAACTTAAGTTATGATGCATTGAACTTGTTTTCATTGGAAACTGCACCCTTTCAATTGGTAAAGCGGAACATGTGATGGTATCGCTGCAGTCAAATGCAAGTACTCTTAAATTACAATGACATTTTATATTAACTACCAAAATTGAACACAGGTAATTATGCCCCGTAACATCAATAGCTTTGATGTTTAAAATGTTAACAAATGGAATAGACAAAATTTCACAAGAATAACATATTGTTAAGGGGACAAAAAGAAACAAAGGTTGTGGAAAGGAGGAGAGGGGCTGGAAGAAAGATGAGCTAAAGAGAGGAGCTGAAGGGGAATGGAACCTTCAGAGAAAGGCAATGGAATAAGGAAAGATGTGTCTGGGAAATCGGGTAGTTTAGAGATACAGCACGGAAACAGGCCCTTCGGCCCACCGAGTCCGCGCCGACCAGCGATCCCCGCACATTTACACTATCCTACACCCACTTGGGACAATTTTTATATTTACCAAGCCAATTAACCTACAAACATGTACATCTTTGGAGTGTGGGAGGAAACCTAAGATCTCAGAGAAAACCCACGCAGGTCACGGGGAGAAGGTACAAACTCCGTACAGACGGCACCCTTAGTCGGGATCAAACCTGGGTCTCCGGCGCTGCATTCGCTGTAAGGCAGCAACTCTACCGCTGTGCCACCGTAGGAAGCTGGAGCAGGAAAGAGCCAGTCAGATCAAGAGAGGCAGGAATCCAGGGGAAAGGGTGGAAGGAGGGCCAGCCTGAGTGAGAGAAGGAGCAGGTGTACCACCGAACAAAGGCAGGCTTAGACTAGTGCTGGCAAATGTGGGAAAAGCCATGTGTGAGATGAACCCCATGTGAGGGAGTTTATGCTGGAAACTGGGGTTGCAGGGAAGGGCTGGTGCTATGTTTACGCCGGAGTAAAACTGAAAGTAGCTGTGCAATTATGCACTTGAGACAGAAAAAATATATACATTGAAATTAAATATCAATCAACAACATGCTACAAATCCATTTTATGCACAAGAACATTCTGGTGAAATTCAAAAAATTGCCTTTTTTCCACATAACCCTCTGACAACTGTAAGTCTCTCTTTGGAAATATTTACATTTCCAATACATACAATGAAAAATGTTACACATTTAAATATAAAACATAACAAAACTTATGTCAGTGGCAAATTAAATTGAGTGTTCAGCATAGAAACATTGTTCAGCCCATCAGGTCTGCCACAAGAGCCTCTTTGCACCGTATTCCAGCTTAGCATTCAATGTATCATTTGGAGAAGAATTTTGGTATAGTCTACCAGGCCAAATAATTCACAACAATTTCTGGGAAAATTAAAATCTGTGCAATACTAGACCGTAATGGAGAAATGTGACTGCAGTGATCAAAGGGTTAATAATGCTTGTTTCACCCAAACACGCAACTAATCGCAAAAGCACAAAGTATGAAATGACATGGAATGTTAGTAAAATTATAGGAAATGACAGTGATACTTTGATAAAGAAAAACTTGCCAGTTTAATGCTTATAAATGTTAGGATGGTTTCACCAATATGATGAAAGTGGAGTAAGGAATAACTGATCACACTTGCCAAATCACATTTGTGCCAAAAGGGATGATTTTTCTTTTTATACAGAGAAACCAAAATAGGCATTCAACTTGCATACATCATTTTTTTAAAACAAATTTGGTGGCCAACAACAATTATTTAACACAGATTAGGATGGAGGTTAAACTTTTTCCATCAACATCAAGTTTCGGTGAAGTTGGGAATGACAGGAGGCATTAAAACAAGATGCGTAAACAAATTTGGATTAGACCTGGCATAATGGAAGTTAATAAAGTATACCAGATTTCTATCATCTGTAGCATTTGCTTTACTTTTAGAATACAGTAATTACTTCTCAATAATCTTTGCATTCTGAAATAAGATCTAAGCAGAAAATTCAAACCTTAAATCCACTTTTGAAAGTCAAATCAAATAAGAATGACTTTCACAACACAATGAAGCAAAATCTGTACAAAAAGCAAATCTGAAAACATAAATGGGAGGTAACTATAAAAAATGGTTGGATGGTAGCAGAGAATATGGATAAACAGAATGAACTTTCAGCGGCATGGTGCTTTGAGCATCTGCACTAACGCTTCTGTTTTTTCATCAGTGACTTGGATAAAAAGTAGGGGTTTGTATTGTTAAGTCATCAGGGACACGGGTGGCAGAGCGAGTTGTTTAGAATTTTTTTTATAAAATGAGAGATGAATTTCATGTAATAAATTGTGATATAATTCACGTTGGATCCAAGAAAGATGATGCAAAATATTCTCTTGACTGCAATATGCAATGAAGTGTAAAGGAGGAAAGCATTTCAGGTGACTGGGCACAAATCTAAAAGCTAGTGACCAGAAGCAAAAATAATTGTTTGTCTTACTGCATGTAGGTGTTCCATAAATTGGGAAAATAGACAAGGGGCAGATATTGAATTAGTTTCAGCAATATAATATGGAATGTCACAAATTTGATTTTCAATAAATTAATAATGACCAATAACAGTCTTTTGGAGAAGGGTTTGGCACTACATGCAGAACATTCCACATAATGTTTCCAAAAATAATTTACGCATTGTAACAGATATTCACACCTTGAGAGATAGGTGGTGAAGGAAATGGATAGAGTCACGTGTACTGACCATGGATTATCAAGAGGTGAGGAATGGTGCTAAAGGTTAGGAGAGGTGAGAAAAAGAGTCAATCTGCCACCTGGATTGGAGCAGAGAGAACATGGAGAGGGATGGAAAGGTGGGAATCAATGCGTGCCATCATGACGCAATGGGCAACATTCACAAAGCGACCTTAGCTTCTCACCTGGGACTTCATATAAAAATATTCGTTCCCAGGGAAGAGTTCGGTACTTTCTCTTTGGGCAACATTGTAACACCACCTTTGAATGCGATATCTTTAAATATTGACATTAACATATATGACTGACCTAGCATTGAATTTAGTGGATTTCAAAGACAGAACAATGACAGAATACAGATGAATGACATACTGTAATCGATCAGATATTTTACTGCTGAAAGAATTTAGCTCACTAATATTAAGATCTGCGCGCACCTTGTTTGTCGTATCATTACACTCCAATTTCTAAGTAAAAGATCATTTGTGACCTCTGTTTGGCTGCATACTGGAAAATCTGCAATATTTTATTTTTTATTTTTAATAGCTCTGTGCAAATTATTGCCCACCTACTGAGGCAATGGTTGCTGAAGAGATGTTTATTGTCATTTATTTGACCAGGTCCTTAACAAATAGCACACTGAGACTTTGTAAGTCTAATCCAGAACTTTGACCATAACATAAATCTACATTTTTTTTAAATCTCAGAGGCGTAATATTTGTTTATGGAATGGGAACAGATTGTTTGTTCCATTGCAATTTGTTTTAGTAGATCAAACTTTATAATATTCATTAACTGGCAAGTTTGGGGATGCAAAATTCCTACTTAGTAATAGGATTTAGTATCTTCTACAACGGTGGTGTAGAATTATTACACAGCTTAAGTTAAAGATGAAAAACAATGGAGATTGACTGGAATTTTGTTGTGGCCAACTAATTTACAGGAGTGGTACGGAACAGCCGCTAACTATGGTGTCCAACATACCTCATTAGTAGTAAGCTCGTCCAGGGGCAGCTGAGGGGACATGATAGGAGACTGCTGGCTGGTTGGGGAGGTGGAGGAATGGCTTTGCTGTATGAGATCTGGCAAGAGGTGAATGCGGGATGCAAAGCCATTACTCTCATGGTGGCTGGCACGCTTTAAGTCACCTGCGCTCTGTAGAAAAAACAGGCATACTTGTCTTGCTGAAGAGTTGCTCGAACGCCTATCACCCTAGCAGTTAATTGGCAGAAGAGTTAATGTAGCAAAGTTGGATTGTGCAGGTTTCATCTAAGCACAACTATTACTAATAAACAAATGTGGTAAAATTTGACAAAACCATTTTAGTAGATAAATACTACACTCTAGGTAGAACATTGACAACAAGTGCCATCAATAAAAAAAAGCACATTGAATCCTTTTTCTTTGGATGTTGAAGAGATCAGTGTTGTATGATTCACAGTAAAAGTGACAGATTTTGCAAGTTTGATATGATGCACTGTAGGGTACTCAATATTGTAATATACCCTGCTTGTAAGAATTAGTGTGATAACATTTACAAATGATATGGAATGTCAACATGCCTCACACTAAATGTTGCCATTGTTTTAATGAAAGGCAAACAATGAAGTTCAATGAAGGTAAAAAGCTAGTTAATGCCCGACAGTTGCAAATGTGAGCTTTTAGTTAAAAATAAAATTGAAGTTAGAGTGAAGACACATTAAAGGAGGCTTGCAGACATGTTAGTTTCGTTTAGAAACATCTTAAGCTAGTGTCAGACTTGGGAATAAACATATGCATTTCTAGGATTTTGAACTGCAGTCACCTCCTGTCCATCTAATTTATTGTTACGATGGACATTGCAATTCATGCAGGAAAACTGCAGAGATCTAAATGCCCTGTGCTCTGGCTTAAAAAAATAACTGCCTGAAGAACTAATAAAAATTATTTTGATTACTGGCTATTAATGTTAAAAATAATTTAAAAAAATTAAGGGTAAATAATAGCTTATGGGCAAGAGACAGACCTTTCTGTCAGATACATTACCTGTCGAACTATTAAAGTGCCATCTTTAGAGGGAGTAACAGAAGTTTCAGTCAACAGCTCCAGATCATCACGAACTATCATTGTATTCACTGATTCAGTTTCTCCATTGCTCAGCTTTGACGACCTGATAAATAAAAGTCCACAGGTATATGGTATGTAATAGTGGGCAAGGGTTGGAAATCCATATAAATTATGGAGAAGGCATAAAATACAAGTTGAGCCTTGGACAGTTTATAAACTAATAATACTTCCAATGAGATATTACATGTAAACCATTTCCAACTATTTTAATGAATATATATATTTTGATAGGTGCGAGGGACTGGGAGAGTCGAGATGTACAGATCCTCCCTGGTTTATGAAAGCCTGACTTATGTACACAGGCTGACTTATGTACAGACTATACATACAAACGAGCATTTGGGGGACCAGTGGGAGGAATTTGCTGGCTATTGTGGGGCTGCAGACGATCGATTCAAACTATAGCCAGACTTTTGCCACATTAAACCCAGGAAGAATATTTTCCTGTTAACACGTTGATGTCCATTTTGCAAGAGACATGATATGTTCAGGCTATATTTTGTTAATGTCATCTTTATTATTATGAATGGCAAAAGGAGATTTAAAATGCTTCCTTAGACTATTTATTCCTATAGGACAACCCATTTCTGGAGTAATCTGCTGTCATGTCGGAACTCTATTTGTGGCCGCATTTCCCATTTGTGAATAGTTCGGGGTACGAACCATTGTCAGGAGTGGATCCCTGGAGTAACTTGGGGAGAACCTGGACAGACAATTTCAAGCCTGTTGAAAAGATTGCTGAATAAAATGCACTTGGGGTCTGTGGTTCTTGTAATGAAAACTCAGGGTACTAAATAGTTAAGCTAACTTTTGTTAAAACGCTGGTTAGGCCTTAGCTGGAAAACAGTGGTAGTTTCAGCAGTTATTCTTTCAAATAGGTGGTATAAGGTTTGAGTAAGTTATGAGCAAAAAACAAATTGCTGGAGGAACTCACAGCCAGGCAGCACACCTGGATGGCAATGGACAGGTGATGTTTCAGGTCAGTACCCTTCTTTAGACTTGAAGGATCCTGGCCTGAAACACTGCCTGTCCATTTCCCTCCACTGATGCGGCCTGGCCTGTCGAGTTCCTCCAGCAGTTTGCTTTCTGCTCAAGATTCCAGAATCTGCTGACTTGCTACTCCATTGAGACAGTCTTTCCAAAAACAGTAGTTCCAAAAATATTGCAGGGATTAGGACCTTTAATTCTGTGCAGAGATTAAAATAACTGGGTAAGTTTTTCACAGAGCTGAGATGATTAAGGGATTTGATGGGAGTGTTCAAAATGATGAATGATTTGGATTTGATAGATGTTTCCAGTGCTAGAAGGGTTGGTAATCAATGGACATAAAATTTAAGGTGATTTACAGAATCCGAGACGGCATGAGGAAACTTCTGGAAATGAAAAATAGCAAAGTTATGAGAACTGGATGCAATACTTGAAAGGATGGTGTGGCGATTCAATGTCAACTTTCAAAAGGGAATCAATTTTACAAAGGGTCCTCAGATCTACAGGAAGAACGGGGTGAGTGATGTTGGTTGGAAGGCTCTGCTAAACAGCCATCACAAAAGAGATTAACTCAACAGCTTTATCCTATGATGTAATTCTCTCAACAACTAATAATTATAATGCAGAAATATATTGCATGCACTTCATTACTTTTAACCAGGTTTACATACACTGCCCTAGCATCATCCGACATGGGTTCCGTTTCATCAGTTCCTTCTTGTTCCAGGTCCTCATCTTCTTCATCGGTAGTTCCTGATTCATCACTCGATGAAGAATAATCAGTAACTTTCTGAGGAGGCCGGGCATCATCGACAGCTCGAAGCTCTTTTGCTAAGGCAGCAAGATCCTGAAACTAAAAAAATCAGGTCACTGTTCAAGTATTGGGGTTGAGTGTCTAACATGAAGCAAACAATTGCACATCAAACAGTGGCAAGGCTTCAAATGATTACATTTGCCATAGAAGCATAGAAAATAGGTGCAGGAATAGGCCATTCAGCCCTTTGAGCCAGCACCGCCATTCAATATGATCATGGCTGATCATCCATAATCAGTTCCTGCTTTTTCCCCCATATCCCCCACATTTAAAGACTGCATGGATGAACTACAAAAATTGTTCATCCCAGTTTGGCAAAATAATAAATCAGGGAAGGTAGTGCATCCATGGATAACAAGGGAAATCAGGGATAGTATCAAAGCAAAGGATGATGCGTACAAAGTAGCCAGAAAAAGCAGCATACCAGAGGACTGGGAGAAATCCAGAGACCAGCAGAGGAGGACAAAGGGCTTAATTAGGAAAGGAAAAATAGATTATGAAAGAAAACTGGCAGGGAACATAAAAACTGACTGCAAAAGTTTTTATAGATATGTGAAGAGAAAGAGATTAGTTAAAACAAATGTAGGTCCCTTGCAGTCAGAAACGGGTGAGTTGATCATGGGGAACAGGATATGGCGGACCAATTGAATAACTACTTTGGTTCCGTCTTCACTAAGGAAGACATAAATAATTTGCCGGAAAGAACAGGGGATCGCGGGTCAAAGGAGGAATTGAGTGAAATCCAGGTTAGTCGGGAAGTGGTGTTGGGTAAATTGAATGGATTAAAGGCCGATAAATCCCCAGGGCCAGATAGGCTGCATCCCAGAGTACTTAAGGAAGTAGCTCCGGAAATAGTGGATGCATTAGTGATAATCTTTCAAAACTCTTTAGATTCTGGAGTAGTTCCTGAGGATTGGAGGGTAGCAAACGTAACCCCTCTTTTTAAGAAGGGAGGGAGAGAGAAAATGGGGAATTACTAGCGATGTTAGACCAGTTAGTCTAACATCGCTAGTGGGGAAACTGCTAGAGTCTGTTATTAAAGATGGGATAGCAGCACATTTGGAAAGTGGTGAAATCATTGGACAAAGTCAGCATGGATTTAAGAAAGATAAATCATGTCTGACGAATCTTGTGGAATGTTTCGAGGATGTAACTAGTAGCGTGGATAAGGGCGAACCAGTGGATGTGGTGTATCTGAACTTCCAGAAGGCTTTCGACAAGGTCCCACATAAGAGATTAGTATACAAACTTAAAGAACATGGTATTGGGGGTTCAGTATTGATGTGGATAGAGAACTGATTGGCAGACAGGAAGCAAAGAGTAGGAGTAAACGGGTCCTTTTCAGAATGGCAGGCAGTGACTAGTGGGGTACCGCAAGGCTCAGTGCTGGGACCCCAGCTATTTACAATATATATTAATGATCTGGATGAGGGAATTGAAGGCAATATCTCCAGGTTTGCGGATTACACTAAGCTGGGGGGCAGTGTTAGCTGCGAGGAGGATGCTAGGAGACTGCAAGGTGACTTGGATAGGCTGGGTGAGTGAGAAAATGTTTGGCAGATGCAGTATAAGGTGGATAAATGTGAGGTTACCTGGGTGTCATGGTACACCAGTCATTGAAAGTAGGCATGCAGGTGCAGCAGGCAATGAAGAAAGAGAATGGTATGTTAGCTTTCATAGCAAAAGGATTTGAGTATAGGAGCAGGGAGGTTCTACTTCAGTTGTACAGGGTCTTGGTGAGACCACACCTGGAGTATTGCGTACAGTTTTGGTCTCCAAATCTGAGGAAGGACATTATTGCCATAGAGGGAGTTCAGAGAAGGTTCACCAGACTGATTCCTGGGATGTCAGGACTGTCTTATGAAGAAAGACTGGATAGACTCGGTTTATACTCTCTAGAATTTAGGAGATTGAGAGGGGATCTTATAGAAACTTACAAAATTCTTAAGGGGTTGGACAGGCTAGATGCAGGAAGATTGTTCCCGATGTTGGGGAAGGCCAGGACAAGGGGTCACAGTCTAAGGATAAGGGGGAAATCCTTTAAGACCGAGATGAGAAATACTTTTTTCACACAGAGAGTGGTGAGTCTCTGGAACTCTCTGCCACAGAGGGTAGTTGAGGCCAGTTCATTGGCTATAATTAGAGGGAGTTAGATGTGGCCCTTGTGGCTAAGGGGATCAGAGGGTATGGAGAGAAGGCAGGTACGGGATACTGAGTTGGATGATCAGCCATGATCATATTGAATGGCGGTGCAGGCTCTAAGGGCCGAATGGCCTACTCCTGCACCTAATTTCTATGTTTCTATGTTTCTATCCCTTGATTCCGTTAGCCTTAAGAGCTATATGGGCCTCCACTGCCTTCTGTGGCAGGGAATTTCACAGATTCACAACTCTCTGGGTGAAAAAGCTTTTCCTCATCCTAGTCCTAAACGGCCTATCCCTTATTCTTAAACCGTGCCCCCTGGTTGTGGACTCCCCCAACAACGGGAACATTTTTCCTGCATCTAACCTATCTAATCCCTTTAGAATGTTATATGTTTTTATAAGATACCCTCTCATCCTTCTAAATTCCAATGAATATAAGCCTAATCAACCCATTCTTTCATCATATGTCAGTCCTCCCATTATGGGAATTAACCCGGTGAACCTACGCTGCAGTTCCTCAATAGCAAGAATGTCCTTCCTCAAATTAGGAGACCAAAACTGCACACAATACTCCAGGTGTGGTCTCACCAGGGCTCTGTACAACTGCAATAGGACCTCTTTGCTCCTATACTCAAATCCTCTTGCTATGATTTACTTTCTTCACTGCCTGCTGCACCTGCATGCTTACTTTCATTGGCTGATGTACAAGAACACCCAGGTATCGTTGCACCTCCCCTTTTCCTAATCTGACACCATTCATATAATAATCTGCCCTCTTGTTCTTGCCACCAAAGTGGATAACCTCACATTTAACCACATTATACTGCATCTGCCATGCATCTGCCCACTCACCCAACCTGTCCAAGTCACCCTGCAGCCTCCTTGCATCCTCCTCGCAGCTCACACTGCCACCCAGCTTTGTGTCATCTGCAAACTTGGGGGTGTTACATTTAATCCCTTCGTCTAAATCATTAATATATATTGTAAATAACCAGGGTCCCAGCACTGAGCCTTGCGGCACCCTACTAGTTACGACCTTGCCATTAATTCCTACTCTTTGCTTCCTGTCTGCCAACCAGTTCTCTATCCATGTCAATACCCTACCCCCAATACCATGTGCTCTAATTTTGCATACTAATATCTTGTGTGGGCCATAATCAATACATAAATAATAATAAGGGATATATATACCCAGTGAGATAAGATATCAAAATAAGAATACTTCTCCCAAAAATATATTAAATGGAATAAAGTGGCAAGGCCATTTAAGATTTAAACAACATTTAACTGCTCCATAGATAGGAAAGGTTGAAAGGGATATGGACCAAAGCAGGCAGGTGGCTACAGCATACGTGGAGCATTTTAATCATCACGGACAAGTTGGGCCAAAGGGCCTGTTTCCGTGCTGTTTGACTTTATGGCATTAAGATATAAAGGGAAAGTAAAATCTGGACATGGGGTGTTAAAGGTAATTTCAGTCAAGTGTATCAACAAAAGATCAACTGATTGCAAATTGCACCATGGATTGCAAATTAAAACATTCTAAACATCAGGTAGGTGAATAATTAAAGGAAATCAGATCCAAATTCACAATTCATCTAACCTGAACATTTAGACTTGACACAGCTTTAACTTCAAAGGCATGCTACTCATTCTATAATAGAACATCTGCTGTCCACTCTCCGATTCCAAATCATATAATTATCGGTAACACTGTTAGTCTGTAAAAATCAGCAAGCTAAAAGAATAAACAGCAAAAAATATCCCATTTTTACTATTTTGACATTACAAGCCCACTATGCCAATTTGAATAAGGTGCGTCAAAATGCCCTATTTCCATGCAGTACAGCTCTATGACCAAAAAAAAAGGCAGCCTCTCAAGCCATCAAACAAACTTATGCTTTGCAAAATGTTAGATTTCTGGATTTAGGCTATGGACAAACCACAATTATTTTATACATAAAAGTTAGTATTACTATATATTCATTGTAATATGAAAGAAACAAACTCATATTAGAGTAAGATTACTCAGATTTGTTTAATAAAACGTTATCGACACAAGCACGACGCTAAAAATTTAAACAATAGCATTAAAAAAAACATCCAATTAAAAGTATAAGCAGGCAAGAAGGAGACAGTTAAAGTAGCATAGCTTACCACTTCACCCTACAATATTTAGCAGCCCAAATGAATGTGATAGAATCATGTGCCATTGGTCATGTCAGTAGGGTACAAAGAGAAAAAAGAAAATGCCAACATAAACAATTACATTTGCATTGCATTCATGTCTTTTATATTTACTAGTAGTCACTGTATATAATATATAGAAATATATATGTTATTTGCACGTGAGCATAGAACCATTTAAAATTAAGTTTGAGCTAAGGTTTTATGTCATGAAAACAAACATAGTCTCATTAACCATGCATTTCAATATCAACTTGAAATATAAATAAATAGCATTCAAAATGTAGTTGCATTTTAAATGTTAATTTACCGTATTTCCCGGCGTCGAAGACACTATTTATTAGCCTAAAATAAGGCCCGAAAAATTACCTGCATCTTGGAGACCGAAGGTTATGTTATTCAGCGGGGATAACAAGCGGGGAGTCAAACTCATTTTAACTCATTTTAGGTCACGGGCAAAATGCGACTTCATGCCCGCTTTGGCATCGGGGAAATCATCCCGTGGGCTGGATAGGACTCCTTCACGGACTGGATGCGACCCTTTGGGCCGCGAGTTTGACACTCCTGGCATATAGGAAGTGTTTCAGTACTATACGGCCTTCCAATCATATGTTTTGACGATAAGCGACATGCATTCGCGAAAGAACATGGCAACAGGGCTGCTGAGAGACATTTTGGACCACCGCCAACTGAGAAAATGATACGTTATTGGAGGAAGCAAGAGGACCTGTTGAAGCCTGCAATAAGAATTAAACGTAGCCTGCATTGTTCTGCTGCAAAGTGGCCAGAACTCCAGAAAGAAATGAAGAATTGGATAGTTGAGGAGAGAAATGCGGGCAGGTCATGTCAACAAAGACTATTATTAACAAATCAACGTTGCGGGCAGCAGCACAAGGTCTGGATGATTTTCATGGCACGTCAAGTTGATTTATGAAGAGAAATGGACTTTCAATGAGAACTTAAACAAGAATCGCTCAAAAAATGCCTGAAAATTATGAAAACAAAATGATTGCATTTCATAGCTTCATAATCAATGTAAGAAAAGAGACTGACTATGAACTGGAACAAATTGGAAACATGGATGAGGTGCCGTTAACGTTTGATGTGGTATCAAATAGGACAGTGGCTATCAAAGGCTCCAAATCCATAACTATAAAGACGTCTGGACATGAGAAAACCCACTACACTGCAGTGCTATCATGTTGTGCGGGTGGGACTAAATTACCACCACTACTTATTTTTAAGAGGAAAATCATACCAAAAGACAAAATTCCACCTGGGATTGTTATCCACGTGCATCCAAAGGGATGGGTGGATGGGGATGGAACGAAGCTATGGTTGGATAAGGTGTGGTCACGGCGTCCCGGTGGCCTTCTTAAAAAACCATTCCTACTTGTGTGGGACCAGTTTCTTGCTCACCTAACTATGGCTACTAAAGAAAGGCTAAAGAGAGTGAGGTCGAAAATTGCAGTGATCCACGGTGGATTAACTTGCAAACTTTAGTCTTTGGACGTATCCATCAACAAACCCTTTAAATTGTTTATGAAAGAGGAATGGAATCAGTGGATGAGGAGCATAGACCATGATTTAACAAAAAACAGGTTGTTTGAAAAGGCCATCCATTTCTCAGGTGTGCGAGTGGGTTTTAAAATCGTGGAACAGTATTAAGACTGAAATTGTCGTCAAAGCTTTTAAAAAACGTGGCATCTGTAATGTGTTAGGTGGCTTACAAGACGACATACCATTTGATAATAGTGATTTTTTGAACAGCAGTGATGACCCTGATGAATTATTATGCTTTGAACATTCGGATGACAGTAGTGAATTTTTCGGATTTGGAGATTAGAATGTTTTTCGTTTTTGTAATCTTTGTTCCGTGCACAATTAAATGTTATTTTATTCCAAACGCTGTATTTTTTTCAATACCGCACTGGTTTATACATTATCTTTGTTTTGCATTGCGTACCGTGTATAAACAATACGCAATGCAAAACAATATGCAATGCAAATGGCCGCCACCACAGCAAATAGAAATGGCTGCCACCATGGCGAATTTTTGTTTTTTATTTGATCAAAAATTAGCGACTCAAAATGGGGTGCACTTTCGATGCAGGTGCGTCTTCATCGCCGGGAAACACGGCAGTAAATTTGCATTTATACGCCAAACAAAACATGCACCAGAAAGCGATCACAAAAAATAAAATGCGCTGTTGAAACAACTAAAAGCAATTAAGTTTTAAGGAACTTACAGCTGCTCGGCTTGGCCCTAAATCCTTTTTATCTTCTTGCTTTCTATTCACATTTTCATGACGTTGAGATGGTGAACCCTCAGATTTTGATGAAGCTGTGAATAAAATAATTAAATCAAACGTCAAATCCCACATAAGAACCACATAAATTTCAAGTGGCAAAGGCGCAACTTTTTTTGAAGAAAATATGGCTATATACCAATTGATGGCTGATATGGATTATGTAAGGAGAAAGAAAGGTCAAGGTAGTCCATGGAAGTGTGCATTATGAAACTGAATGTGGAATGAGGAGACAGGAACTCATAATGGTAATTGTGCAATAGTAAATAAAGATAAATTAGGGAAAAGTTTAAGGGAAAAAAGGCTCATCATCCAATTTCACAAAACATTCATAGGAAGATACTTGAATCAGCTGCATAGGAATTCATAAATATGACCTAGCAGCCAAATATTCTAGGGCACTCGAGTAAAAAACAAAGTGCTGGAGCAATTCAGCAGGTCAGGCAGGATTTCTGGAGGAAGTCGGCAGACACTGTTATGGGTTGGGATCCATCTTCAGTCCAAAGGTTAATCTGTCCATTTCCCTCCACAGATGCTGTCTGACCTGCTGAATTCCTACAGCAATATATATTTTTTTAAACTCAAGATTCCAGTATCTAATCTCTTATCTTTCTTTTGAGGGGGGATCTTATAGAAACCTACAACATTCGTAAGGGGTTGGATAGGCTAGATGCAGGAAGATTGTTCCCGATGTTGGGGAGGTCTAGAACAAGGGGTCACAGTCTAAGGATAAGTGGGAATTCCTTTAGGACCGAGATGAGGGAGTTAGATGTGGCCCTTGTGGCTAAAGGGATCAGGGATATGGAGAGAGGGCAGGTACAGGATACTGAGTTGGATGATCAGCCATGATCATATTGAATGGTGGTGCAGGTTCGAAGGGCCGAATGGCCTACTCCTGCACCTATTTTCTATGTTCTATGTCTATGTTCTATGTTTTCTAGGGTATGATGCAATGAAAAAACAATGTAGAGGGGTGGCACAAAGGGAGGACGTGACTGATAGTAAAGGAAAACATTAGAACAGCATTTGGGGAAAAAAAGAGCCTAGCTCAAAAGATCAGTTCTGGTGAAGATACAGAATATCGGGCACAACAATTGAGAGAAATCAAGAATAATAGAAACTTGTAACAAAGGTAATGAAATAAGAATGGGTGACTTTTGACTCCACAAAGAGTTGACAAATCAAAATTGAAAAGATAGGACAATTGAAGGACAACTACATGAAATCCAGCAGAATTAGATTCCTAGAACAATACATTGTGGACCCAAAGAAGGAAAAAAAGGATCAAAATGTTTTGATCTGATTATATATAATGAAACAGGAATAATCTCACAATAAGATATTCTCTGGGATATTTTCTGATGAAATTCACATTTGGCTTGGTTAATAAACTCAAATAAAAGCAATGACATTGATGAGTGGATTAAATGGTGCCAATATGATTTTTATGAAAAGGGAACAATATTTAACAAATTTGAGTTCTTTGAAGATGCAACCAACATGATAGATAAACTGTATTTGGATTTCCACATGGCATTTGGAAGTGCAAAGTGCTGGTGCTGGATTCCTAAAAAGTTAATTTGCAAGTCATACTGGTAGTAAAGAAGGCAAATGCAATGCTAGCATTTATTTTGAGAGGGCTAGAATGCATAAACAGGAATGTAATGCTGTGGCTTCATAAAGCACTGGTCAGACCGTATTTGGATTAGTGTAACCAGTTTTGGGCCTTATATATGAGGAAGGATGTGCTGGCGTTGGAGAGGGTCCAGAGGAGATTTACGAGAATCATCCAAGGGATGAATGGTTAAGATATGATGAGCGTTTGATGGCACTGGGCCTGTACTCACTAGAGTTTAAAAGGATGAGGGGGGACCTCAGTGAAACTCACAGAATAGTGAAAGGCCTGGACAGAGTGGATGTGGATAGATTATTTCCAACAGTGGGAGAGTCTAGGACCAGAGACCATTTAATAAATTTGAGTTCTTTGAAGATGCAACCATGATAGATAAACTGTATTTGGATTTTCACATGGCATTTGGAACGGAGATGAGGAGGGATTTCTGTAGTCAGAGGGTGGTGAATCTGTGGAATTCATTGCTACAGAAGGCTGTGGAGACCAACAATAGATATCTTTAAGGTGGAGATTAATAGATTCTTCATTAGTATGGGTATCAGGGGTTATGGGGAAAAGGCAGGATAATGGGGTTGAGAGGGGAAAAAAAAGCTCAGTCGTGATTGAGTGGTGGAGTAGACTTGATGCTCCTACACCTTACGAATTTATGAAGTTATTTGGTACCGTGCCACATAAAAGACTACTGCACAGGGCTTGAGGGATGGGGTAACATTTAATGTAGGGAAGATTGAACAACCATCAGAAAAAAAAGGGTATGTTTGAAAACATTATATTGAAATAAGCTATAGCGTGACTTTGCTCAGGGATTATCAATTACACTATTTTATTTATTACTGTAGAGAAGCTGGTTATTCAGCCCATCTAGTCTATGCAGCTCCAGATACAACAATCCCACCAGTTCCAAGACCTTTTCTACTGTTGTTGTAGCCTTGCACTTTATTCTGCCTCACACCCATTAACTTCCATTTGTTATTCTATTATACACAGTGCTGAAGTAATCCACCAGCACATCTTTTGCATATGTACGAAACAGGAGTATCCAAAAAAAAAATCTATGTGGTCAAGGGGAGATGCACAAACTTCAGAATGAAGTTTCATATTTTCACTTTTCATGTTTTTGCATAAAATTGGCAATATAAACAGGAAAAGCTAATTACACACTTTGACAGGAAATACAAAAAAGCAGAGTATTATTTGATATGCAAGTCAACTAAATGCTAGAATACAGATAACTGAATGTCCTCATTTAGGGAATACATTGTTGGCATGCAGGTGAAGTAATTAAAAGAGCAATTGTAATGTACTTTATTGCAAGGGAATAATGGAATAGAAAAGCTTCCTTGCAATGGGGCTGGACTTGGGAGCCTAGATCTGGGTTGCTATAAACAATCTTGCTCTATCCATTTCAGGGAACACTTCCTTTGGAGGCAGTGCAGCAAAGGTATAGTTGAAAGATTCTTGAGGATGAAGGACATATCTTGTGAAAACCTGTTCAGAATGGTTCCATAATCTCTGGAGTTTTTTATGATTCAGAGGTGCATTTAAGAATCCAAACTTGGCTGATGGAGGAAGTGTCTGATGAGAGGATCCAAATGAGGAATGTAGCCCCAGGTTAAGCCTTAATACTGAGAGGAGGAGAATATATTTTTTTAATTGGGAGGCTTACAGATCTTTAAAATCCTCCAGACTAGAACATTGTGGATGCTGACTCATGAACTAGATTCAAAGTCGCACACATTTTTGGACTAAGACGAATCAAGATATTTGTGTGATAGGTCAGCAAAATATAGTTAGGGCAAACAAAAATAAATCAATCACATAAACTTGCTGAATAACACATGAGGCTGGAGGGGCTGTATGGCCTGTCAGCTTCTTATGAAATCATACTTACAATACATTGAATGTGTGCATTTGTTAATTTGAATCTGAACATGAATGTGATCTTGAGGTGGAAATGCAGTCAGTGACAAAACAATGGCACTCACCACCGATGTCAAACAAAGCTGCCCACAAAGGTCTAGCAATCTCTGTGATATGAACTATCCCTTTTCCAGCATTGGCTGCCTTCGGGCATAAGTTCTAGGGGATCCCTAGTGTCCCGTAACATTATCCTCAAGTTGGGCACTGAAGGATTCTCAGACAGTAAAACAGCAAGGAGGAAAAACAAAAGAGCACATTTTTTACTAACATGTTAATGAACATAAAATGAAGATTACAAATATATACTAGATGAAGCTAGCATCGAAAAGAGCAAACATTTAAAAAATAGAATTTGAATGTTATTTTGAAATTTACATTGAACAAATACAAGCCACAAACAAAATGCCTTCGTTTTTTTTTAAGTCCAAGAGTTTGTTAAGAAATAATTACAGCTTAATAACCAATTGAAAAACTGTACCTCATGACAAACTGCAACATTTACAGATATTTACAGTGATATTAAATTTATAATTTTCTCAAGATCCTGTCAGATCATTGATTTTAGAAGTCAATGCAGGTCAAGATTGTAAAATTGCACATTCCACAGAGCAGGGGTATCACCGATGACAACTTCTGGGTTTACATGTTTACATGTCCACATATGTACTTGACATATCACTGCCAGCAGCACAACATAACAGAAGCAAACTCTAAAAGTGTTGTCTTCATTTCAACCAAATTTGGACCAACATGTACTTCAGCTTTGATTGATTTTTGATTATTGCAGGACTTGTATCCAACAATGTCAGAGTTAATCTTTACTACAATACAATATGCTTGAATGGCAATTGTCCTGTACACTACAGATGATGTTTTAGAATAATTAATTTTCTTTGCAATATTAAATTTGAATGGTACAAGGCTGATAAACATTTAACTACAGACAATTATTTAAACAATCTTATTTTAAACGATTAAGTAAAATAAAGCCTTTTTTCATTTATATGACCAAAATCAAACACCTTAAATTTGTGTATGTTTCAGATATTTTTGCTTTTTTCAAACCAAAATGGTCTCTGAGGAAATTTGTTTATCAGGAAGGCAATAAGCAATGCAGTGAATAATATAATTGATAGAGTAAAATCTCACATCGTAGCCTGTAACGTTCACCAGATCCAGTTTGGGAGCCGGGATGAGATCCTGGCTGTGAGCCAGAGTTACTGGAGCCCGAGGAGCTGCCACTGCCTGGTCTTGGTACGAGCTTCTCTACCCTCTCCCACAACAGTCTGGGCTCTATGTTGCTGCAGAAAGGGAAAGCAGATAAATATGGAAATATTGCTCTTTGCAACTTCTGTGTGCAAAATGAATGCACATAAATTAAATATAAATATTCTGAAGTAGAATTTCATCTTATTAGCACGTTGCAGTGTATAGAAAATGAAGAAATTTGTGTTTAATCAAAATACTGAAACTTTTATTTTGATAAAAGTTCAATATTGACTAACATTTAACACACGTTAATGTTAAATTTAATGCACATAAGCAAACCCGCCGCACCAATTCCATGTATAAATTAATCATATCCAGAGCAGCATTTCCCTAATTGATATAACAAAAGTTTCAATTCTGAAATACAGAATATCTCCCTAACCTTCCTTACTATGCAGATCTCATTATAAACAAGGATTATAAAATGCATACTTATTAACATTGTTTAAAATTTCCTTTCACTTTTTAGTTTTCCAATGTTGCCAATTTTTTTCTCCTTTCCTTGTGCGAGTCTGGTTGTAAATTGTGTGCAGTTTTAAACTAGTGCCTCATCATAAGTAAATTCTGTGTTACCCATTATATCCCAGCAGAGGGCAAAAAGACTTGGTGAAGACAGAAGTTTGACATTAATTTTGAGTTCACTTTTATTTCATGTACTAAATTTGTTAAGTCCTACTGAAATTAATAACAGGATATTGTCAATTTATTGTAAAGCAAATCAAACGTGTTAATGCAATCCTATCTCTTTGAAAAGCATATTTATGCCTTAATATGCTGATATTATGCCCATTTCGTCAACCTTGAATATCTCTGTATCTTGAAGTGAGCATTCCGTGATTTATTGCCAGAATTAACAAACCTTGTCCCCATCCAGCTGTCACTGATAAAATATTTGTAACCAAGGCAGTTAACAGTACAAATCCATCTTTATTTCAAAAAATGTCATGTAAGTGGGGCTCAGAACCTTGAGGACTGCCTACATGCATTATGTACAGTTTATGAATAAGATCACATTTAATAAGTGAATCATCATATATAGCAAAATCCAAACCTTGTGGAAGTTTTTGGACCACTCTGGCCACTTGACTGACTATTGGCTTGCAATGGAGAATCTCGACGAGACAACACAGGGGATCGAGGCGCTGGTCTCACTGGAACCTTAAATAGAAAAACAGCATGTTACTCATGCGGGAAAAATAATAATGGTAAATGAAATAAATAACATCACATAAATTTAATATGAAATCCAGTCAAAAAAACATAAATAACTAATATTAAACTTTAACAAGGCTGTCAATGTTAGAGAAGGGGGAATTGGAAGGAGGGATGTGGCAAATTTAAAGAAGAGAATTGATTAAATATAGTTAGAATATTAAAATATTGGTTATTTAAAGTTAAAATATAGATATTTAAATAAACTTTTTACACACTGCAGCCTAAACAGAAGACAAGATGTAGAGCACAGATGTTTCATTAGCAACAAACGTCATTTTTAAATTATGCAAATTACTGCTCGTGCCTTAATTGTTTTGATACCAAAATTAAGACACAATTTTATATTGTCCATTATCATTGCTTGATTAACCCTCAACCTTTTTGAACTAGATATGATGGAAACCGTCCCAAACTCTCATTGAGATTTTTAAATCAAATCAAAATCTATTAGCAATTTATTTTGAGCATTGCTGGTTCTGTTATAGTGGAAGATAGACAGTGACAAATAACTTTGTCTGCATAATGTGTTGCAATGCCCAGGAGGTCAGACTATACGAATAGAATTAGAAAAACTAATGATGTGCAGAAATTGCCAGCTCTAATACAGACAAAAAGAAAAAGCAATAGTTTCTAACTTTACCACCTCATTACTTCTATTACCACATCTAACCTAATGTTTTGCAGCCATGTAAAAATTGTAATCTCTTGCGTGCTCTCTTTGCACCACACCAGCACCCAGTCCACAGGAAAGACTCTGCAGTTCTAGTCATTAGCCACAAGGGACATACCAGGCGAAAATGCTATAACCCATGGGATCCAAGGCAAGGTGGCAAACAGGATCCAAAAGTAGTTTGAAATTGGGAGGGGGTGATGATGGAGAGATGTTTTTGTGATTGGAAATAAAGTAGTTGTTTAATATATACATTAATGTTCTGGCTATGATCAATAAATTTGTAGATGACAAAAAAAGTGCTGCTAAAAGGGAGGATAGTCTTGGGTTACATAATGATACTGCTCATCTGGTAAATTAGGTGATGCTGTGGTAGATCAAATTTAATATTGGCAAGTACAAGATTATTCATTTTGGAAGATCTAATAAGGATGGGACCTTCGAGAATATTAAGGAACAGAGACACCTTGGTACAATTCCACAGATCCTCAAAGGTGTCAGCATTCCTAAATAAGGTAAAGGAGGCATCTTGTATGCTGGCTTTCATTAGGATATTTTTGGAAAAATATTTCAACTTAACCTTCACTTGAAGCGGCAATCTGCTTACACAATTAGAAATGACGTTCACACAAATATCATATGTACAATCTGCACCTTGAATGGGGCAAAGGGAAAAATTATGAATTCAGAGTACACTTTGACTTTCTGTACTTAAAACTTGACCATAAATACCAAAAGCACTTTGAATTTATTAATGAAGTTGAAAAGTACACTAAGAAAGCTTGGAAATTGAGATTATAAATTCATATATATTCTTGACCAAATTTATAACCAACAATCTTCACTTAATATGTGAATTAAGTGAGATTTATTTGTTAATTACAACTTTGTACATTTCTACAAGTATATATGTATAGAAATAATGCAGGTAATTTTCAGGCCCAACGGAATCGGATCAGTCAATTGCAATAAATTACAGGTGCACTCAGGCCCATGACTATTTTCAGAAAATGTCTTAGAAATTACAGTTTCTGTCCACTGACCAATGCAGAGGCTAAACTGTTAACTGGGAGGAAACATCGTTAGATCAACAGGGACACCATATATGCTGTAAAACTATACCTGTGACTCCATGGGCCGGTGTAATGCAACGGGATTAGATTCAGAACTTCCGTTTGAAAATGATTCTGATCTTGAAGGCACTGGGGGTTCCATAATTTTGCTATTCTGTTTTGATTGTGCTTGAGGTGAGCCCTGGTTATTCTTCTTAAATCTTTCATCAACCTAGATGCAAGATTAAAGTTAGGTTCATAACTTGCTACATATACAATTCTATCAAGTAGGAATGCAGCCATTAAAATAATTGAATATATACAGAATTTCAATGAAATCTCTGCAAGTACATCGACTAAATTCCTGAGTCAAATCCCTGGTATAATTTGAGTGAAGTGACCTGAACAGAGGAAATAATGGGAGCACTGCAATCAATTATTCTATAGTGCTGGATTACAAAGGAAAAATCATGTTCAGCATCCTGTGCTAAAACTGAAAGCATGAACATTATACAAGGACAGGAATGAGCTTGGCTAAGGTGCCCTCCACATGCAAAAAGCCCACAGCTGTGACTTCAGTCTCTCAGAATATGGTTGATTTCTTCTGTCCTCTGATGCAAGGTGGAACACGATGAGGAGAAAAGGAACACTTAAGAAAAGTAGGGGGTTACACAAAAAGCTGGAGAAACTCAGCGGGTGCAGCAGCATCTAAGGAGCGAAGGAGATAGGCGACGTTTCGGGTCGAGACCCGAAACGTCGCCTATCTCCTTCGCTCCTTAGATGCTGCTGCACCCGCTGAGTTTCTCCAGCTTTTTGTGTAACCCTCGATTCTCCAGCATCTGCAGTTCCTTCTTTAACACTTAAGAAAAGTAAATCAGGCATTGTTTCATGTAAAGGCTTCCTGAACCTTAGACTTGTAGACCCTATGAAATTAACCTGCCAACATTTAGCGACTAGTATCAAGGTTAGGAAATATTTTTTCCATCTCACATCAATCTGGCTGATACCAAATTCACACAAGGCAGACCTAGTGGAGAGACAGATGCACTTTCCAGAAAGGGAACAATCGACAAGTTGTCTTTTTATAACAATTCATTAACTCTTGTGCTAACTATAGTACTTACTACCAGATCCTTGGATAAAGAATTGTATCATTCAACCAACAATTCTGACAACACAATTTCTGGTTTAAGGCTCATTTGGAGAACACACCATTATAGTATGGGTACAGCAACTGAAAGTAGCTTTTGGTGGAACTTTGCATTTTATACATAAAATACATGGCCTCGGGTCCAACAAAATAAAATTATAGATTCCATCACCTCCTTCAAAGAGTCTTCTAGACAAAGTAAACCAATGCCAGTAACGTCCAGAAAAATACTAGAAACCACTAACAAAGCATGGAAGCAACTGTGCAGTACGCTTTAATTGTGAAAATTAGCAGTCTAAAGGAAGAATGACACCGTGCAGCAGACGCACTGGAATGTACTGCCCGAGAGAGTGGTTGAAGCTGGTTTGTTGGACTGCATTTAAAAAAACTTAGGGATGAACATGGACATAAATGGGTTGAACATGGACATAAACCCTACATTGAATATAGGGTTGGTTGATGGTTAATAAGGAAGGATGCCCACTGGTAAGCATGGACAAGTTGGGTGTAATGTCCTGATTCAATGCTGCACAATTCTTTCAATAGAGCAAAGATCTGTAGCTTCAACACCTACCAGAAATTCAACAGTGAATGAAGAACACAGAGGTTCCAAAAACATCCCTCCTAAAAGGTGTTGCCCAGTACAGCAGTGGAGGTTAAAATACTTCTGCATCCTCTTAATAAATGTTGCCTAATCTCTACATTCAGTCTCCTCTGTATCACATCATAGCGAGGCTAAGAGCACTGGGCATGCTAAAAAATTAAAGACACCTAACAATGTTCCTGATGTGATCTTAGAAAGACTGCATCCAAAAGTTATGTATCAACCTAGCCACAGTGGTTTTAGTATTGGTACAAACCTGGCATTCTACTGACAAAGAGGAAGATTACTTGCATAGTTCCTGACTACAAAACAAAAGTGAAACTCAACCATTATCTACTCTTACAATTGAAGCGACTGGAAGAAACATAGGGGATAAATAGTTACATCTGAATTAGATAGATAGGAAGGAAAGAAATTAAGTTGTGAAGGTTACAGAAGGAAGCAACACAGACATAACGAGTAGATATGAAAACTAAAAAATGAATGTGGGGAAGTGCAAAAAGTTCCATCTCAGCAGAAAAAGTAAAAAGTATTTAAATGGCGAGAGGCTGCAATTAGATCCCTCCAAATCCCAGAGGGATCTAGATGCCCTTGTGGATGATTTGCAAAAGGAGAGAATTCAGGTACAAGAAATAATTAGGAAAGCTAACAGAATAGAGTCATAGAGTGATACAGTGTGGAAACAGACCCCTCGGCCCAATGTGCCCACACCGACCAACATGTCACAGCTACACTTGTCCCACATGCCTGCGCTTGGTCCATATCCCTCCAAACTTGTTCTGTCCATGTACCTGTCTAACTGTTTCTTAAATGTTGGTATAGCCCCAGCCTCAACTACCTCCTCTGGCAGCTTGTTCCATACACCCTCCACCCTTTGTGTGAAAAAGTTACCCCTCAGATTCCTGTTAAATATTTTCCCCTTCACCTTGAACCTATGTCCTCTGGTCCTCAATTCCCCTACTCTGGCCAAGAGATTGTGTGCATCCATCCAATCAATTAATCTCATGATTTTATACACCCCTCAACCTCATACACTCCAGGGAATAGAGACCCAGCCTACTCAACCTCTCCCTATAGCTCACACCCTCTCATCCTGGCAACATCCTTGTAAATCTTCTCTGAACCGTTCAAACTTAACAATATCTTTCCTATAACATTGTGCCCAGATCTGAACATAATACTCTAAATGTGGTCACCAACATCTTATACAACTGCAACATAACCTTGCAACTTCTATACGCAGATAACATCTGTTGTGTTGGACAGTACATGTGTCCTTATTTAAGGACAGATGTTAAAGAACTTCAGTGATCAATACCTGAATTGGGCAGATTGACCTACGAGGAAAGATTGGATCGGCTGGATTTGTATCTGCTGGAATTTAGAAATGTGATGCTGGGAGGGAGCAGGTTCGTGTTTATGCATTCAACTGCTCAGTGTTGTCTCTGTGTCGATTTCAGGTAGTAAATAATGATTTTAGCTAAAAATCTCTTACCAATTGCAAAGCATAGGTTGATAGTTTTAAATTCCTTTGCTGCAGACTACTTTTGAAACAAATGTCAATTGAAAATTATCTCTTACCTCCCTACTCCTATCTGTTGCTTCAAAATGAGGCTTAGATTCAAGCGCATGGTAGGATTTATTCCGTTCCTGCTGTCTGTGGTCATGTTGGAGCAACAGAAGGTAAGCTTGCTCTTGCTGTAACTGGCGCTGCAATCTCTCCGCCTGTCGCTGTTCCTCCATCTCCCGCCATTTGTATTCCTTTAAGAAAAGGACATATTATTTAAAAGGCAGCAGGTATATCAACAAGTTTACATACTTCACCAAACAGACATGCAAGCATTTCTAGTTGCAGAAATACCTGCACAGGCAATTTATGTATTTCAAAAAGTCAAAAACTTGAAGCAGAATTTACAAATACTGCTAATTCACAGGCCATTGTGCAAACGTGCTGTTGATTCACAGAAAATATTTGAATGAGAGGTGCCAGCATTCAACCTTGAAATATCATACCATCAGTCATACATGCATCAGGAAATTCACATCCAATTAATATGCGCAAATTTCCTGCTGAGGAGAAACTCAGAGCACCCATCAGTAACTAAACACATTGCCAACCATGAAAATGTGCCTTGCTACTAATAGAGTAGATGACATTCAGATGAGGTTCACATTCAATATTACTTTATATCAATTTGGTCTAGAATTGCTAACATTACAAGAAAACTGCTTTTGATTACCAAAAACAAGATGAGAAAACCATTTGGGCAAAACATATGCAAATGTATATTTAGTTTGTCACATTAAAAAATATTAAACTTACTCTTTGTCAATTTCAAGAATTACCCTAACATAATTTTTATTTACTTCTAATTATTTTGCCATTTTACAAACCCATAATTTGGTCAAATATGTGGCACACATTAGGAAATGCAACTATGTCAATGAATGGCATTAGATCATGTCCACATTAATTATACTCATTTAATTATTAATTAATGACCTAAAATTATCAGATTTATATTAGAAAACAAAGAAATGACTTACTATTTTGCATCATCTAACAATCGTAGAATCATACAATATGGTAGCAGGTTCTTCAACCTATTGAGTCCATGTTAACCATCAATTGGCCGTTTATACTAATCCAATCTTTATTCTCCACACATTGCCATTAACATTTACACACTAAAGGCAATTTAAAGTGGCCAAAAAGCCACCATTTCCGGGCAAGGGAGAACAAGGGGAAAGGGTAACTAATTGCATTACCCTTAAAAGTAACAATTACAAGTTTGTAACTTTTAATGATTTTAATTTCTACAGAAAGGATTTATTTAAGGGATTTCATTTAATTCATAGACTATACACAATATCTGTGCCGAACATGATGCCAAGTTAATCTTCTTTGCCTGCATGCGATCCATATTCCTCCATACCCTGCATATCTATGTGCTCAATCAAAAGCCTCTTAAACACCACTGTCATATCAGTTTCCCCCACCATCCTGAGCAGCACATTCCAAGCACCCATTGCTCTGTGTAAAAATAGTAACTTGCCCCACACATCTGCTTTAAGCTGGCCCCCTATATTTATTTAGAGCATTTAGAGAGACAGGGGTTGATGAGGTATAGTCAGTGTGGTATTGCACTGGTAGATCCTGCCTCACATATTTTACTTGAGTAGTTTTTGAAGTAACCACACAGGTTGATGAGGGCAGTGCCATGGACATGGTTACTATGGCGTTTGATGCAATTCAACATGGTAGTCCCCTCTGGAAGGTTAGTGCCATGGGATTCAAGGAGAGCTGTTAAACTGGATACAGAATTGTCTCAATGGTAGGAAACAGGGTTCTGGTGGAAGTTTTTTTCAAGGTTTTGTTTGGACTAGAGGTCTATGACTAGCAGTTTGTCTCTGGGATTGGTGGAGGGCCCCATTGCTGTTTGTCATCTATATCAACAAATTGGATGAGTGTCAAGTCGTGATTTGTAAATTTGCAGATTATACTAAAATAGGTGATATTATAGATAGTGAAGATGATTTTCAGGAATTACAGCAGGATCGTCATCAGTTGGTCAAAGAATGACAAATGGAGTTTAATTCACATAAGTGCGAAGTGTTCCATTTTGGCTCATCAAACTAGGGCAGAACCTTCACAGTGGAAGTAGGGCACAGGGGAGTGTTGTGGAGCAGAGGGATCGAGGAGTACAAGTATGCAGTTCCCTAAAGGTGGCGTCACAGGTAGATGGAGTGGTAAAGAAGTATTTTGACCATGCTGGCCTTGATCATTCGGGGAATTGAGAATGGAAGTTGGGACGTTCTGTTACAGTTGTATCATGTACTATCATGTTCAGTTTTGGTCACCCTGTTATAGGGAGAATGTCATAATGCTGGAAAGAATGCAGAAACGATATGAGAATGTTGCCAGGACTCTAGGGTTTGAGCTATAGGGAGAGGCTGGGCAGGTTAAGGCTTTATTCCTTGGCATGCAGGAGGCTGAGCTGCAGTCTCAGATAGGTGTATAACATCATGAGGGGGATAGAGTGAAAGCATTGAGTGTTGTTTCCATGTTGGGGAAACCAATATCTGGAAAACAGGTTTATGGTGAAAGGGGAAAGATTTAGTAGGAACTTGATCTGCAACCTTTTTAAACAGGGTGGTGGGTATATGGAACAAGCTGCCAGTTGAAGCAGGTACAATTACACGCTTTAAAAGACATTAGGACAGGTACATTGATGAAAAAGGTTTAAAAGAATATGGGCCAGACTCTGGCAAATGAGAGAAGCTTGGATGGGGCATGATGAATGGATAGACAAGTTGGGCAGAATGGAATGTTTCAATGCTGTATAACAGTGACTCTGACCTTAAAGCTCTGCCCTCTAGTCTTTAACATTTCTACCTTGAGAAAAGTGTTCAGACTGTCTACCGTATCTTGGCCTTGTAATTTTATACCATTCTCTCCTCATTCTCTGGCACTCCAAATAGTGCCTCCATTTTATTGTAAAAAGCATATCAGCATTAATTCTATGACGAAAGTTCCTAACACAATTCAGGGACAAACTTGTGTTCTTAAACATTCACTCATCTTGCCAGACTGCTATATTAAACTCGATGTACAAATCCACTTGTTAATGTACAAACAATGCAGCTACTAAACCAAGATAGCACACAGGCTGTCAACTATATCAGTAATACAATGGACTGAACAAGTTACCAATAGCATGGCCTGCTCTTGGAGCAATTGCTGCTGCAGAATCTCCAAATGACGTTGCTCCTCTTCCAGCTGACGTCTGATATATTCCTGTTGCAAAATTACATAGCAAATTTTGAGCAATGTACCAGGTTTAAGCTAGAGAAAAGTAGATACACTTCATTTCTCTTGGTACTATACAAAAATTTAAAACCAGGCTTCAGAGACCTAATACCAGAGACTAATAGCCAAACTAGGCAAATGATCTCCTTTGTGACTTGGTAGATTGGAATCAAAATTAGCCTGCGCATAAATAAAAGGGTAGTGGTGGAGGGCTGTTCCTCTGAATGGAGATCTGTGAACAGTACTGATATGAGCTAGTCAGATATAGATAAGGGCCGCACAGTGGTGCAGCAGGGGCAGTACAGTGGCACAGCAGTAGAGTTACCGCCTTAGAGTGCCAGAGACCTGGGTACAATCCTGACTACAGGTGCTGTCTGTACATAGTTTGTATGTTCTCTCTGGATTTTCTCTGGGTGCTCCGGTTTCCACTCACGCTCTAAAGACATACAGGTTTGTAAGTTAATTGGCTTCTGTAAATTATTCCTGGTGTGTATGATAGTGTACGCTGTATCTCTAAAGTTTAAGATATGAGCAGGGAAATTGGAAATTGAGTTTAATCTGGGCTAGTTTCAACCCCTATCTATCTCGCTTCAATAGTGTATTGGCCCCACCTGCTTCAAGGAAACCTCCATCATTTTACTTCCCAAGACAAATAACGTAACTTGTCAGAATGACACTACCTAACATCAACCATAATGTAGTACTTTGAAAGATTGGTAATATCCCACATCTGTGCCAATGTTCTGGACAATCTAGATCTCTTCTTTTTGCATGCAGGAAAAATAGGTTTGTGGAGGACACCATTGTATTATTCAGCTCTGGGTCAGCTTGATACAATATCATTATAAATGTCATATTGTGACAGCACTCTCTCCCTTGGATGGTGCAATGATTCCTTTAACTGGCTGACAGGCCAGGGGAGGCCCATTCCCAGCATCATTGATAACAGCTGGGTCTAATCAGCTGATATTGGTTGGCCACTTGAACCTTGTCAGGTACACACTAGTAAACACATGCATTGTAGCCAGAGGGTAGATGGAAGGAGACAAAGTGGGGGCATCTCCCTGCTAGCTGTCTTCCCCTTTCACTGGTTCAAGGAAGACTGAGCCACTGGGATAAACCTGCGACCACCACCAGCACCACCGTGTGGTCAAGACTGAGTTGCTGATAAGAAACCCTAAATACCCAGCGTCTCTACTGAGGCTAAGACTGAGTGACCAGTGCAAGTCTGATATGCAAGAACCTCTTCCTGCCCACAGATGAGGGCTAGCGCCCACACGCACAGAGGCAAAGACTGGCCGCCGGGATAATCAAAAGGCTGTCAGTGTCACCTCTTCAAGCCCAAACCTCCCGCCAGAAAGAAACCTGAGGCTGCCAGCGCCTCCTCTCAAGGCAAGGGTGAACTGTGGAAAGAAGCCAAAGATGTCATGTCTCCTCCTTTGAAGATCAGGACTATGCTACTGTGACAAGCCCAAGATCGCCAGCATCATCGCACATGCACTCTGACCGCAAGGGACAATGCCCCATGTGGTCCTAGACTTTACCACTGTAAATTAAATATTATGCAAGTTCACCCTTTTGAACCGTAATGTGCATATGTTGGCTGTTGTTCAGGCTAACATAGTACAGTATAGCCGGTTCCTCTGCTGTAATGCTCCATGTTCTATTTCCTTTCTTTTGTCAAAATGGTGTGTTTTCCTTTCCTATTGAACACATTTCATATATTGCCAGCCTCTTCCTTCTTCTGCACCACCAAAATGTTAACGCCATAAGCACGAATTGACCGTCAAGAAATTAACCAGCTTGAGTGCAAAATTATTCCAATTCCACTGTTAAATCATTGAAGCTGAAACAATTTCGCAGTGAGACATGACTAATTAGAAAACAGCATACACTTACTTGAGTAAGCAGTTTCAGTTATTGTGATAATACCTATGTGCAGCACAATCCAAATAACATCGATTTAATTATAATCATTTTGATAAGATTAGCTTTTAGGCCAACAATGCAGCCAACATAATACTGACACCACTCAGAGGCTTGTGTTTAAACTACTTTTTAAGCTCTGAAATATATTTGTGCTAAGAAAAGATCAAGCAGCTCTGACCTAGTGGTGCCTGGGAAAATAAATCTGTGAACAGTGGTAAATCACAGCTTGCTTTAGCACATCCTGCAGGGCCCACAGTCCAGTGCCTACCAAATGTGAATTCTGGAGAGGAAGGTACTTTGCTGATGTAAGACCAAAGGTACAGCTTTATACTTAAAGAATCAAGTAGGCACAGCAGGACAGAGCATGCGGTGCAGTTATAAAATGTTGAAGTCACACAAAATTATTCAGATCTGTGGCAAATTCTGGTTCAGCAACAGAAATGCAGCACAAAGAAAGTCAAGAAATTAACATGTCAATAATATCATAGCATTAAATGTATGGCTCAAAGATTGGCGCAAGAAAAATTAGATTCCAATCATGGGACATTAATTTAAGTAATAGAGGAAAAAGTTGTTCCATTGGTTTGGACTTAACTTGAATGAAGGTTTACAAGAATGATTTGAGGAATGAGTGAGTTAGTATATCATGAGTGCTTGACGGCACTGGGCCTCTGCTCACTGGAGTTTAGAAGGTTGACGGGGGACCTCATTGAAACTTACAGAATAATGAAAGGCACATAAAGTGGACGTTTCCACAGGTGGTAGAATGTAGGACCAGAGGTCATAGCCTCAGAATTAAAGGGCGCACTTTTAGAAAGGAGATGAGGAGGAACATCTTTAGTCAGAGGATAGTTAATCTGTGGAACTCATTGCCACAGAGGGCTGTGGAGGCCAAGTCAGTGGATATTTTTTAAGGCAGACATAGACAAATTCTTGATTAGAACAGGTGTCAAGAGTTATGGGGAGAAGGCAGGAAAATGGGATTAGGAGGCATAAATCAGCTATGATTGACTTGATGGGACCAATGGCCTAATTCGACTATAACTTGTGAACTTGAATCAGGCTGGCACCACCACTAATGCATTGAATAACTATGGGATGCATTTTAGGTTTTAAACTAAAAAGCAGGGTGGGGAGTGGTAGGGTTGGTGGGGAGAATAGCAGGTACCAAAAACAGGAAAATTGGCAATAAAGAGAAAGAACAAGGAAATTGCTCATGATTATGAAATGGATAATTGTAACCAGGTCTGCTCTTAAAAGGACAGAACATGAACATGTAAGAGAGTATACCTCTAACACAGCAAGAGGGGAAAATTGTTTAAAAAGTAAAAGAGAAGCTCCAGATGAATGTAGCACGTGGGTCCATTCAAGGCTAAGACTGGAAAAAAATACTTTAGGGAATAAAAAAGAGGAAATGAATTATTTGTTATTGCATGCATAGAAAATGACACAGAAAACCTAACAGAAATAATAGCTCGAAAGTGAAAACGGACAGAAATTGACATGAGCAAAGAAAAGTAGCCAGATTAATTGGAATAAAATAGATGAATTCCAAGTTACAAATGACCAACATCCCAATGATTTGAAAGCAGTTATGATAGAGATAGTTGATGCAGTATTTGCCCCATTCCATAATTCCACCTGTCTGAAAATGAAAGCATGTTTGACAAATCAGTTAGAATGTTTATCAAAAGTTTGGATATGAGGACCAATGTAATATATCCAATCTTGCTGATGATACAAAGCTGGATGGTGGGGCATGTTGTCAGGTAGATGCAGAGGGGGAGTTAGGAGGATGCAGATAAATTATGTGAATGCGTTAGGACACGGTAGATGGAATATAATGTGGAAAAATGTAGCATCATCCACATTGGTAGAGTAAAATAGAAATACAAAGTAGCCCATCACTTAAATGGTGACTCTTTAATAAAATCTGATATTTATGCAGAACAGGGTGAACTTAGTCTGTGAATGACAATGTGTTATCATGCAAGTACAGGAAGCAATTGCAAAAGCAAACGGTATGTTGATCTTCAATACAAAAGGATGAGTACAAGAGTGAGTGGTAAATGCTATTGATTCCCAGTGACACTACACAAGGAATATTGCCTACAGGTCTTGTCTGCCTACGCAAGGGCAAATACAAGCAAATTAAAGGCAATGAAGATTTGTATATTAATGATTTGGACGAGGGGATTGAAGGCTTTGTGGCCAAGTTAGCGGATGATGCGAACATAGGTGGAAGGGCACGTAGTTCAGAGAAAGCAGGGACTCTGCAGAAGGACTTGGGCAGGTTGGGAGAGTGGGTAGAGAAGTGGCAGATGGAATATTGTGTAGCAAAGTGTGGAGTCATGCATTTTGGTAATAGGAATAAAGGCATAGACTATTTTCTAAATGGGGAGAGAATCCAGAAATCAGAGCTGCAAAGGGACCAGGAAGTGCTGGAGTAGGATTCCTAAAAAGTTAATCTGCAAGTCGATTCGATAGTAAAGAAAGCGAACTCAATGCCAGCATTTATTTCAAGAGGGTTTGTATACAAAACCAGGGATGTAATACTGAGGCTCCATAAGGCACTGGTAAGGCAGCATTTTGAATACTGTGCGCATTTCTGGGCACCATATCTGAGGAAGGATGTGCTGGCTCTGGAGCGGGTCCAGAGGAGGTTTACAAGAATGATCCCAGGAATTAGCAGGTTAACCTATGATGAACGTTTGTCGGCACTGGGCCGGTACTCGCTGGATTTTAGAAGAATAAGGGGGGATCTCATTGAAACATACAGAATAGTGAAAGGCTTGGATAGAGCGGATGTTGAGAGGATGTTTCCACTGGTGGGAGAGTCTAGGACTAGTGGTCATAGCCTCAGAATTAAAGTATGTTCTTTTAGGAAGGAGATGAGGAAAAATGTATTTGGTCAGAAGGTTGTGAATCTGTGGAATTCCTTGCCACAGAAGGCTGTGGAGGTCAAATCAGTGGATATTTTGAAGGCAGAGATGGATAGATTTTTGATTAGTGTAGGTGTCAGAGGTTATGGGGAGAAGGTAGGAGAATGGGGTTGTGAGGGAGAGATAGATCAGCCATGATTAAATGGTGGAGACGACTTGATGGCCGAATGGCCTAGTTCTACTCCTATCACTTATGAACTATTCCTCAACTCAATATCTACAACTGGAAGTGGGTCTGTGGGCATCAATTTAACACACTAGGTCTAAACTTAAGAAATTTGAATCCTATTGAAACATACAAAACTGATAGGAGAGCTGCAGTGGCTAGAATCAGGGAGCACAGTCTCAAAATAAGCGTCAGCCATTCGGGGCAGACATGACGAGAAGGAACAATTTCCTCATGGGACTACAATGAATCACTAACATTTTCTGCTAAGAGGGTTGTGGAGAAATGTACAGTCGCCATGTTCAAGACAAACCAATACATTTTTAAAGAAATCGAGGAATATGGTGTTACTACAGGAAAGTGGCACCCATGTAAGAAACAGCCATAATCTTATGTGACACTTGCCAAAAGGTTTGCTTCCGCTTATCTAAGATGTTATGCTTATTAATCACTGTTCATCTTTCTTTTTGAGGAGCCAACAACTAATATTATTTTCACTCTATGTTTACACCACAGTTCTAAATTTAAGTTGTTTTAACTTGCAAAGGAAACAGCATCTTGACAATCTCCCTCCAAATTATGTTCATCTCATATGGGATTGCCTTTCATTCTTCTACTCGAGTAAAATCCTTTTACGTCTTAAGACGAATTTCCTCAACACAAGAATAGATCTACTTAATCTATGTTGCTTTGTATCCATCCTTCCTCCAAGGCTGTATACAAGACTCAATATCCATCGCCAACAGCCTTGATAATCTGACCAAGACTTTCTTACTCTTTTCCACAGGACAATATACCATTTGTCTTTTTTATTTTTTTAATATCTGCTCCACTTTGCAATGTTTCACTATTTAGATGGCTATAAGTGTTACATGATCAATCGAAATTATTAAAAATTCACCACAGAAATTTTAACACATGAATTCAGGATGTAACAAATTCACGCTAGGCTGCATTAGGATTTTGAACATGTGTGTGAAAATTCACTTTCCAGCAAATCAGATGACGGCAGAAGAGAAACAAAACATATGGAAACAAACCCCTTTGAGATGGCAGCAAAATGAAGTGAAAAAAAATCAAAATTATTTGTAAATGGACATTAATCCAAACACCACCATGAACAAGCATGCACAAATTCTTAGTTCCTTGTGTATGAAGAGTGACAATAAAAATCACCTGTTCTCTCTCCACTCGCCTCTTTTCTTCTTCTGCCCTTCTTCTTTCCTCCTCCTCCTTTTTCCGACGTTCCAATTCATCTAGTCTTCGCTTTTCCTCTTGCTCTCGCCGCCTTTGTTCACGCTCCTGTTGCCTTCGTGCTTCTC
Source organism: Raja brachyura (assembly GCA_963514005.1). The sequence goes on from OY740786.1 coordinate 75,460,176, forward strand.
GTTCCCTTCTCTGTTGCTGCGCAGGTTAAAAAAAAATCTTATTAAGAACAGTCAAATTGTTGAATATACCATAAATCAATTCTGCCGTCAATGTTCATTGAGGTTTTTCAGTAGTCAGTTCCATTGGTACCAAGTAATGGGAAACAAATGTAAAAATAAAGTCAATACAATAAAGTGAAACAATTAATATTTTGTAAAATTTTGCAGCTATTTTTTTATCCATATCAACAGCTAACACTTTCTAAATATTACATCAACGAGGGAAAAGGCAGATCCAGGTCATATTTTTGCATTGTTTCAAATTGAGGCAATTATCACTGGCTGCTTCATAAACGATCTTCCCTCCCTTATCAGCAGCTGTCAGGGTAGATACTGAAAGATATCTGCTCTTAATTTAGTCCAGAACAAAGGTCCACGGTCTCAGAATATAGTCTCAATCATTTAAGTCCTAGATAAGAAGAATCTTCAGAACTATTTACTACAGAAGGCTGTGGGTGTGAAGTAGTTAAATATATTCAAGACCTTAAACAATATTTTTAAAACAAAGAAAACACAAAATGCTGGAGTAACTCAATATGTTTGAAGAACATTGATAGGAGACATTTTGCATCGGGACCCTCTTCAGACTGATTGTTGGTGGGGGAAAAAAGTTGGAAGAGAGTTGCTCCTCCTCTCTTCCAGCTTTCTTTCCTCCCTACAACCAGTCTGAAGAAGGGCCCCGACCCAAAACGTCACCAATTCATGTTCTCCAGAGATGCTGCCAGACCCGTTTAGTTACTCCAGTAGTTTGTGCCTTCTTTCTGGAATGGATGTTGGGTTAGTGCGGGACAGTTCACTGTGCACCATTGAAAGGTACTGCAAGCTGAGGTCAAAATAATCCATACTTGCACCCAATGTTTTGTTCTTGCAGGGTTAGACGCGAGACCTCACAAATTATTTATGAACTTGATTTGCAATTCCTCAGACAAAAAATATTCAGACAGCATACATGATCCTGACAAGATTTGGGCTTGGGTTGGTTGACATCAAGTTCATTTGACACAAATGCCAGCCTTGATAGACTTATACAAAAACTTCTAACCATGTCCTCTTGACATCAATGGGATACCATGGTCAGGTCCCCTCCCATCAATACCTTGAGAGGGTCACCGAAAACCTAAATGGACCAGCTATGCCAACAGTGTTGTTCGAGAGCAAGTCAGAAGCTGGGTAATCTGCACTAGTTGCTCCCTTTTTGACTTCTTTCAGCTTTTCACACCTAGCAAGTGGATGTCAGGAGCACAAATCGAATGCACTTGGCTAAATTAACCCATCTTATAAAGCTTACCACCATCCAGTGTACAGCAGCCAGTTTTATCAGTAACCCATTGACTGCTTTAAACTGCTTCCACCACTATACAATGTAGCTGCACTTTCTTTTAGCAGGATGCATAGCAGCAAAACAGTGAGGCGTGATCTAAACCTTTACCAAGAACAATGGCCATGGAACACCTCCACTTACAAATTCAAACCCATATCAGTCTGAAGAAGGGTCTTGACCCGAAACGTAGCCTATTCCTTCGCTCCATAGATGCTGACTCACCCGCTGACTTTCTTCAGCATTTTTGTCGACCGTCGCTGAGACGTTAAGTCATTTCTTTATCAACGCCAGGTTAAAAGCCCTGGAACTCCAGATTTAACAGCACTACCACAGTCTGCAGCTGTACAAGGTGGCTCACAGGTCACTGAGGAATTAAGTTTCAGAATAATTCCAGACTTGCCAATGATGCTTAATCCTATTCATATTTTGAAAAATCTTTTTAAAACCATGCACAATTAAAGTTCAAAACTGTGTTATGACTCCCTTTCATCCCTCACATTATTTTCCACATAATGTCATTTCATATTACTAGCTCTCCTTTTCCTGACTAATAATATTCAATATTTTTTTAAGTAATCATAACTTTAGGCACTATTTTGAGAAACAATACCAAGTTTGAAAAGCAAAGTTAATGCTGTAAAGATATTAAGTCAATGTGGATCATGGCTAGATTAAACCAAATGTGGTTACACATATAATGGGAGACTTCACTAGAAAAGAGGTTGGAGATTAATCAAAGCTGCGAACAATGAAAACGAATAGTTACCCATAATTTTAACAAGTACTGATGTTACTTTAAAACTGGTGATTGAAGAATAAAACAGATTCATTCCTTAACATCAAGGTGGTGGGAAGGGAAAAAAAAAAAATCAAATTCAGTAATTAGTTTTCTGGTAATAAAACTGAAATGAAGACAATTGCAAAGAATAAATTGAGGTAATAACTGTTAAAGGCCAACTATAAAATCTGTCAGCTTAAAATTTGATAAGAGTATTCATTTATTTAAGTCAAATATATTGAAAAATAAATAAAAACTAATCACTTGGTTTCAAATATGCACATTGTTAAAAGTAAATTAATGGACAATACAATGGCAATTGCTAAATCCTTGAGCTCTTTGTATTCATTCCCTCCCAAGCACACAAGGAATCTACAAATTGGAAAACTGCAACTACAGCACTGTGCATCATTCCCACTTAAATAAAAAATTACAAAGTTACCTACTCTCTGTAATTCACAGAAGGTATTTGTCAGCCTAGATCACTATTCTTGGTTCTTGGTCCTCCAAAATATTCCAACTGGAATTTAAACTGGAGGTGGTGAAGGGAGGGGTTTAGCCAGAGAAGGTTATTGGGAAGAAAGTGCCACTTTAAATTTAGTTGTATCTGGCTGGGCAACCGTGGCTTGGTTGAGAATATTCCATGCTTTAATAGTGCATGGAAAGAACAAATTGCTGTACACATCTGTCTTTGAGGCTGGGACCACAAATTGGATCGAATGCCCTCGTCTGCTCCTAATTGATTTGGGGTTGGTGTAGGTCTTGTGATCTATGTCTAGCTGACCATTTAACATTTTGTAAAAACAGGTCAAATGGTGAGCTTCACGTCTGTCTTGGAGAGGGTTCTACCCTGGAGAATTCAGAAGTTTGGTGACACTCGCTTCTCTCTCGTAGGTGTTAGTAACAAATCGAGCGGCCTGTCTTTGGACACGTTCGATGGATGAAATGTTTTTATCTGTGTATGGGTCCCAAGCTGCAACTGCATAGTCCAGATGAGGTCTAACGAGGGTGAAATACAGCTTCTCCTTGACAGAAGCTGAACAATGATGGAAGTTGCGCCTCAGGAAGTTTAGGACACCTGTTGCTTTCACTGTTACATGATGAGTTTGACCATTCCAACCTAGATCATTCTGCAATTTGATGCCAAGATACTTGGTTTGTTTGGATTCTTCAAGGGTGACACCAAGTATGTTGTAAGATGTGACGCCTGGATTCCTCTTTCTGGTGACACGCATGGTTTCACATTTGGATGTGTTAAACTGCATGCCCCATTGTTGTGACCACTCGACCATAGTATCGAGATCCTTTTGGAGAGCATCATCATCATCAGCTGACTTAATTGGACGGTACAGCAAACAATCATCAGCAAATAGTCTGGTCATACTTGCGACTTTTTCATGGATGTCATTGATGTAAAGCAAAAATAGGTGTGGGCCAAGTACTGTGCCCTGGGATGTACCACTCAACACTGGGTGCCAATTGGAGCTCTTTCCGTTCACACACACGCACTGAAGACGTTTTGGCAGGAAACTGGAAATCCATCGTTTCGTGTTGGAACGAATACGGTAGAAGTCAAGCTTACGAAGCAGTCTCTGGTGTGGGATGACATCAAATGCTTTAGAAAAGTCCAGTACAACTAAATCCTTGATGACGTTACTGTCAAGGTGCTTGGCCAGGTCATTTGTCATCAGGATAAGCTGAGACTCGAATGATCTATGCCTCCTAAATGCATGTTGGTTGTCGGCAAGAATATTAAGTTTGCTCACGTGACACATCAGATTACTATCAATGATATGCTCCAGCAATTTACAGCAAGTACTTGTTAGTGAAACAGGACGATAATTCGCTGGGTTGGTGGTTGAACCTTTCTTAAAGAGAGGAGTGATGTTGGCCTTCCTCCAATCCAGCGGTACATCGCCCGAGTCAAGCGATTGTTGAAAAATGAACTGTAAAACTGGAGCCAGTTCTTCGGCTGCGATCTTGAGGGCTTGATTTTGTATCTGATCTGGTCCAATTGCTTTTGTGGTATTAATGTTGAGCAATAATTTCTTGACACCTTCAACCTCAATTTTAATAGCAGGCATATCAGCATATGGGCTGGGCGGAAGGACTGGAAATGATGAAGGCTCCACATCTTCCCGGGTGAAAACGTGTTGGAATTGGTTCGCAAGAGCTTCTGCTTTCGCCTGTTCCTCAGTGATCAGGCAGTTGTGCACTTTTAGCATCTGGACACCAGTGTTGTCTGTCCGTCTGGATTTCACATATCTCCAAAAAGCCTTGGGTTGTTCTCCCCCAAGAATAGAGGAAACATGTTGTCTATGAGCACTCCTAATTGCACGATCGACTTGCTTTCACACACTAGTAAAATTGTCCCAGTCCAATTTTGTACCCCCTTTTTTGGCACGGATATAAAACTTCTCTTTCTTACTGAGATTAGGATACTTTGAGGAATATTGCCCATTCAATTCATTACAACGTTATTTTGCTTCTACCTCAATTAAATCCATGTTTGCAAATGCCATTCAATCATCCACCATAAATTTATCAGTGGTGTCTTTATTATGTACACAGGTTTCTACAGTTATTCTGAACATACTTGAACAAGAAAATTCTAAAATTTACTTGACTATGAACATTCTAAAGTGTCCAACTTAATGCGGAGAAGCGTGGTGAAAACTAAACATAGTACAAATAACCATGTCAGCAGAATTAATTTACTTCCATTTGTTTTTAGAGTCATGGATGAGCAGCACAGGAATAGTAGGCTCTTTGGCACACCCTGGCCTTGCTATATCTCCATTAATCCCATTAGATTGGGGGGCAAAGGGTGGTGGGTGTATGGAACGAGCTACCGGAGGAGGTAGGTACTATCGCAATGCTTAAGAACATTTAGACAGGTACATAAATAGGATAGATTTGAGTGGGTTGCTGTCATATGTCCCGAAACAGAACAATGAAACAATTTAAATAATCAATTTTTCTGTTGATTCAAGTTCAATATATCGTAAAATAATTACCCTCTCCCATATATAGTTTAAACATAACATTGATTATTAAAACATTTGTAGATATGCACAAATATAAAGTTTGCCTCACAAAATTATAAATTACAATTTTCAATCAAGCTATTATTAAATGCTTGTTTATTGCCACAATGCACTACATGAATATGAAAGGTATTTCAATATTAGGCATTTCTAATAGATCTTTATGCAGATCACCTTCTTCCTGACTATGCAGACTATTGTGGCGGCCACAAATGGAAGCACTGTTGCTCTGCTATTGAAACGGCTGGCATTCTCGTGTCATTGCTCATCTTCTACCAAGCAGCTTAGTTTGCTTTGGTACCAGTCTCTATATCTAATACAGCAGCACAGCTGTGGCTTAGTAATTCAGGCAAAGCACAGGATTCAAAACTCAACAATTTCAATGGAGATTGAGAGGTAAAGGAGAAAAGTTACCTTTAAGAAATAAATGTTATGCTTAAATGTTATTATTTATAAGCATTTTCATATTTTAAATGTGTCAGTCAGCAACATAAAAAATATTAAAATCAATCAAAAATGCAGCGGTAGAGTTGCTGCCTCACCGCGACAGACCCAGGTTCAATCCTGACCAAGGGTGCTGTCTGTACGGAGTTTGTGTGTTCTCCCTGTAACTTGCCTGGGTTTTCTCCGGGAGCTTTGGTTTCCTCCTACACTCCAAAGAAGTGTAGGTCTGTTGGCTAATTGGCTTGGAAAAATTGTCCCTAATGTGTGTCTGAGAGTGTTATGCCCCTGTCCCACTCAGGAAACCTGAACGGAAACCTCTGGTGACCTTGCGCCCCACCCAAGGTTTCCGTGAGATGAATTGGAGGTTCCCGGAGGTTTTGGTTACTCTCACTAATAGTCGAAAGTGGTTTCCGTGTAGTCGAGGCTTCTTCAATGTTCCTGCGATTATTTTAACAAAATCAAAACCGGCCTCGACTAAAAATAGGTTGCCGTTTGGTCGAAGCCAGTGGAGTGGGGTTGCTATTTACTTACAGGCAGTCGAAGGCCATCTCCTTCGCTGACCGGCCATTTTGATTGGCTCATTGTTTTCAGCAAAGATCCTATAGGATCTTTGGTTTTCAGGACCTAGAAGATCTGCTGGAAGGTAAAATGCCCGCTAACTTTATTAAACTTCTTAAAACTGTCTCCACTCCTTCTACCCCCCCCCCCCTTCTCTGTCCTTCTCTCCCTCCCGTGCTCTCTAAAGGGCTTACCGTGCTCTGTGACAGCCATTTACCTTCCTCTTCATCGTGCAGACAGCGCTCCTCCGCTGTCCTTGGCCCCCACCTTCGCGATGTGTTTGTGTGCGTGCGGTCGGTAGCAAAGATCCTGTAGGATCTTTGGTCGGTAGATGCAGCTCACGCTTCGGTCGAGGCTTTCCAGGCGAGTGACCAAAACCTCTGGCAACTCATGGAAACCTTGGGTGTGGCGCAAGATCACCAGAGGATCGCTGGTCGGCACAGGTTCAGTAGGCCGAAAGGCCTGTTTCCGCATTGTATCTCTAAACTAAACTAAACAAAGACAGTTTCCACATCTATATAACGCTACACCAGCCCTGCTGCCTATTGAATTCTATTGCAGGTATTTGGGGTGGAGCCTCGTCAATGTGAGTCCAGGTTGTGGAGGGACAGCAAGGTTAATTTTCCAGTCCCGTGTGAGCACGGTTGGACCATGAGGAGCAATTCCAAGCAGGAGAACTCAGCCAACTTAGTTGACCACATATATATTCTCTTTTTAAAAAATACCTCTTCAAGCCGTCGCCTTTGTTCTTTCTGTTGCTCGATTCGTTTTTGACGCTCTGCAAGGAGCTGTCTTTTATATTCTTCCTGTTCCCGGAGCTGCTGTTCTTGAAGAAGTTGCTGCCTGCGCATTGCCTCAGAACGCTCCTTGTTCTCCTGTTGCAATCTCAGAAAGTCACGACGAAGAGTCGATTCTCCAGGCACATTTACAATTGAACTGAAAAAAACGATATCATATATTTTACTCCACGTTTTTCTCAGAGATAACTGTGAGTAGAAGTAGTTTAAATGAGAAAATTAGAGTGCAAGTGGATTTGGATAGTTCCATGAGTCACATGAATGACAATGGCTTTCAGAATAGATAAATGCTTAGTTATGCGGTTGGAAAGGCACACACATTTTGCAGAGAATGTACTTTCAAATCACGTTTGCAAAAGGACCAGATCGTGGTTATATTGTTTAAAGTACAGCATCAATAGAATCCTGAAAATTAAACTGGAATGTAGCAGTACGTCATTATCTTGCACAACTAAATACTGTGCTTTGTTTCCGTTCATCACTGGATACTTTTAAAAGTTACAATTTAAATTATGTATGGGATTAGCTGAGTTAATTGAGATGGGTGAACAATGCAGAGGCATGAGTACAATGTACTTAAGCGAAACAGAAACTTCTCCAAATAGCTCAGGAAGTCAGACAGCATCAGTGGAAATAAAAACAGTCACATTACAGGTGAATGGTCTTTCAGCGTCCTTTAAAGATCATCAACCCAAAACTATAATGTGTTCTCTCATCACGGATGCTGCCTGACTTTGTAACTGTTCACACATTTCCCAATTTTATTTCAGATTTACAGCAACAGTAGGTTTTTATTTGCTTTGCAATGGCAATTTATGAAATCATAGGTTTAGGTCTCCTGATTTTGATAGTTTGCCATGGACACAGCAACATCACACATTTTCCAAAATTCATTCATTCTTGCCTCTCTTGGAAGACTATGAATGAGGTAGCCTTAAGGCCATGTACAGGTTCATGTGCGACTAACAAGCAGCAGCTGTCATTGTTGGTTTTTTTCCTCAATTTTTATCTTTTGCTTATAAAGAACTTTAATTTCTCAATATTGATTCAACATAATGTTTTATCATCTGATAACTTCTTGATTAGCTCAATGCTTTAAAGTTTACATGTATCCTTTGAACCCAATGCAAAATTATATTCCTTCATGCATCAGGACTTCTTAGTTTCCTCAGAATTTATGAAATGGCACCAAGTTTTGATTTTGTAAGGTTACACTTCTCTGTTGCAGACAGTCACATTATTTTATGATGAAGTACATAATTACTTTCAATTAGATAGACTTTTCAGATTGTGTTAAGGTCTAATCTGTTATTCCTCCTCCGTATGACCATTCACTCCGCTTTACCTAATCTTATCAGCCTATCATTTTATTCTTTGCTGCAAGCACATTGGTAACAGCATTAATTCACTTAAGGGTATTTTACTCAACTATCCATTCATAAATAGTTAAGATGAACTTCTTCCACTGAAAGGGGCTGGCCAGAGAATGGGTTGCAACCTTTTTAAGACAGCCCCTATTTCTAATTTATGGTAACCCTTAGATAGTTGAGCTTAACTTCCAGCACTGAGGCTGGTCATCAAATGAATTCAAGCCCTTTTCAGGCAATCCCTGTCCCTAATTTATGGTAACCAGAGGATAACGAACAGAACAGAATTCAAAAACATATGCCTTCACCAGAGCACATCGGGCAACAAATACAAGGACTGGAAAAGCTACGAAAATGGATTCACTCTGAGACATTAATAGAAAGAAGAGGTAGATTTACTATATCGGCTTCTGACTTGGTAGAAAAACATTATTATGCTTGCATAAATAATGGAAGGGATTCTCCAAATACAAATAATATTTCAAAATGATGTGCCATTATTTCATTATTTTATTCTCGAAAGGGGCAAAACCTTTTCATTCATTGAAATGTAAAAAACTGCACCCAGCTGTTTTTCTAGGTTTTGTTCTAATAGAAAGTTGAACTATTTTCTTGTTCTCATACAACGTTATGATGCAAACACCAGTACACAATCATAGCCTTCAGTGCCTCTCCTGGTCCATTTACAGTCAAAACGTTCCACAATTGCATGATTAGAACAAATCATCACAGACATTTATTTCATGTTCACTTTTTTCTAAATTCCACATTACTTATGGCATGACTGAGAAATGTTAGACACCGTTAAGAACATTTAATTATTGATGATATAATTTGGCTGATCAAATATCAGATTTTCACACGGATTTCTGCTCTTTGCCACCAGAGGGAGGCACAGAATAGAGAACAGGCACATTTTCCTCTGGGGAACAGATGGAAGAAGAAAGTGCAGAGGGAAAAAATACAAATGTTCACCTTACTAACATTCATGTTGGAACTACAGGCCCAGCACTTGGGCAATTTTTCTACCCCTATCTCATATCTTTAGTCTTTTCATCTCTGGCCTTTGTCCAAGCATCTGTCAGTCCAAAACCCCTCTCATCTGCATCCATCTATCACTTGCCACACTGGCCTGCACACTCTTCCTTCCAATTTTCTTCCTCTTCTCATCCCCCTATCACCACCACAAAAATCTGAAGAAGGGTCCCAACCCAAAATGTCACCTATCCATGTTCTCCAGAGAGGCTGCCTGACCCATTGAATTACACCAGTACTTTGTGTCTTCCCTTGAGAGCCTCACTGGTGCTGACCACAGAAAATCACCACTAATCATCTTCCGAGTAGGGCAGCTATTTTATTTTAAGTACAGACACTCCCTGGGTTGGGCAAGGGTTCTTGGAACCATCCGTAACCCCAAGTTCGTCAAAAATGCTGTCAGCTCAGATTGTGATAGTCACACTGCTGGGTTAATTAGCTACAAAATTGTACAGTTCTGATTTAGTACTGTGGATTCAAAACATGCCAGATCATGGGAGATTTTGTTGTAGATTTTAGTTTCAGAGATGGAAACAGGCCCTTCAGCTCACCGAGTCCACGCCGACCAGCAATCACATGGACACTAGTCCTATGCTACACACTAGTAACAATTTACAGAAGCTAATTAACCTACAAACCTGCACGTATTTGGAATGTGGGAGGAAACCGGAGTACCCAGAAAAATGCAGGTGGTCATAGGGAGAACATGCAAACTCCTTACAAATAGCACCCGTAATCAGGATCGAGCCTGGCTCTCTGGCACTGTAAGGCAACAACTCCACCACAGTGCCACCCACAATATCCAGATTTACCGAGATCGTGCTCAGCGAGGCTCTCCAGTGAAACTGCCAGGCCACAGAATGTCGGACAAGAGATTCTAAACCTGATTCATTTTATCCAGAGGGAATGTTGGCTGGGCATTCACTTAACTAGAGAATCATGCACCTGAGAACTTCTGTTTTTACAAAACAACTAAAATATAATATGTGAAAACTAGGTGCAAAGGAGAATGTAAAGGCATTAATTGTAAAAACAGAATGTAGAAACAAAAGCAAAACATAATAATTGTGGGCTTTCTTGTGACTTAGATTACAACTGTCCAAAAAAAACTTTCATCAGAATACTATTACCTTGGTTCTCCCTCTTGCTCAGGCAATTCCTCTTCTTCTTCTTCACTTCCACTGTATTCATATTCTGTTTCATCTAAGTCAAATTGGACATTAGGCATTACAAACATCATTCAAAACCTTCAAGTCACTCGCAAAACAGTGGGAAGGAGATATGTTTATTGATGGAAGGAAAAGACCAAATCCTATCCATTACTAAAGAAAGCCATCATATGGACCATTGTAGCTGTGTTAATTGTTAAGAAAACTAGCCAAACTAAACCAATATTCTCAGTCAATATATAACTGCTTCCACCATAAAACTGCTTCCACCATAAAACTGCTTCCATCATTCCACCAGTGCAATACAGAACTAGTACATTTGACAAACATTTTCGTCCTTTGAACTTCCTGGGTTTTTAAACCCTCCTACATAGAAAACAGGTGCAGGAGGAGGCCATTCGGCCCTTCGAGCCAGCACCACCATTCATTGTGATCATGGCAATGGAAAGAAAATTATTTCCATTTACTCATGTCAAAACTCAGCATTCTTTATTTGACTTCTGTGATGTTTGGTGCACTGTGTGGGCTGGGAGGACCCATTGCTCCTCTTGTGCAGCAGGTGGCGCTGCACTGGACAAAGGGAGATGTTGTGTATATAGTTTATCCTGTCTGTGAGTGTGCAGTCAGATTTTGTGTGTGCAGCCATTTTTGAGTTGTCTTGCTGCCAGCATTGAGTAATGTAATAAAGACTTCTGTTGTACCTTGAAGACTCTCAAATTTTTGTGCAGACTTAGAAAACGAAAACGAATGTGGTGTCAGAAGTGGGATACTTCGGATTGCGTCCAAAGACCCAGATAAGAACCTTTTTTTTTTAATTTAAAAGAAAATCTCAAACTAACATGTCTCGGCAATTTGATCATTTCGATCCCGAGCAAGAAAGGTGGTCGTCGTATTTAATGCGCGCTGAGTTTTATTTTGAAAGTATGGCAATTACGACTGACCAGAGGAAGAAGGCTCTCGTGTTCATCAATGTCTCTAGAAACCTTTGCACTGCTTCAAAATTTACTTACAGAAGAAGTAACTGAAGCCTCATATGCTGAAATTACAGCTTTGCAGCTGCATTTCGAAGAAAGTCGAAATTTCCTCGCAACTCGCCTTGATTTCTACAGGACAGTGCAACAGGAAGGGCAATCGATTACCGAATTTCTTGCCGAACTTCGCATCAAGGCAAAGGCATGTGATTTTAAAACTCAATGCTGCGAAAAGTGCCAAGACACTGCGTTGCGGGATAGACTTGTCATGGGCTGCCAGCACGCATTCATCCAGCAGGCGATTCTCAAGGAATTGGACACCTCATTGAAGAATGTGCTGCAGTGTGCTAAGATGGCTGAGCTGCTGAGTAAAGAATTGCACAAAATGGCCGGCGAAACAGCGTCGAAGCTCCCTCAGGAGGAGCATACAGTTCGTCAGACTCATCCGCAAAGCCAAAAACCATTTGATCAACCCAGAGCAAATCTGGAGAAGGTGAGACAGTTTCAGAAGAGCCGTTCCCCTGTGGGGGCAGGATCGAAACGCTGCTACCGATGCAGCTCGACTGCTCATCATCACCGTGAGTGCCTGTATATCAAGTCCGTTTGTTATGCCTGTTACTGAACAGGTCACCTCCAGGCAGTGTGTCAATCCGTAGGAAAGTTAGAATGCGCCAGAAAGCGCAAAACACAGTCGACCACATCGCGGAGATCATTCCTATTGAAGTGCTCGGTGTGTCTACGATCACCGACAAGCTGAGGATTTCGCTGCAGGTCTCGAACGTCGATCTACAGTTCCAGGTGGACATTGGCACAGCTGTGTCGCTAGTGGGTCAGGACATTTTGGAGAGGATTTGATCGCCGAAACTGAAACCGGACAACATCTGCCTTTTCGGATACAGAGGACAGCCCATTCCCATGAAAGGCAAATACACTGTCGCCGTTTCCTGTAATTGTATGACACGGATGTTGCCGCTGATCGTCGTTGGTAAAGAAGGTACATCCCTGTGCGCCATTGACTGGATCCATGCTTTCAAGCTTGACATGAACGCCTTGATCTACGATGGATCAACTCTGGCATTGTCATCCACCACGGATTGCAACATGGTCAGCAAGTGCGTGAACAACCTGCGAAAACAGGATATCGAATGGCACTGGTCCAAAGAGTGTGACCATGCATTCACCAGGTTGAAGGTGATGCTCACCCAGAAAATGCGTTTGGTCCACTATGACCCATCGAAGCCGATCTCGCTGGCCGCCGATGCATCGCCATATGGTCTTGGAGCAGTAATCTCACAAACAGCGCCAGCGGCAAGGAAGAACCAATCGCGTTCGCATCCAAAACGCTGGTGACCGCCAAGAAAAACTACAGCCAAGTGGAGAAAGAAGAGCATACAGATAAAGCAAATACTGATATCTCTTTAAAAGAGAACACTGAGGAAAACTCTTTTGATTCTGAGCCTTTAGCAAGAGTTGTGAAACGCAAAAAAGGCTGGAAAAAGTGTGAAGCGAGGTCCAGTTAAATGGAGACGTTCAAACTGGAAAGGGGGAATGTGATGTTTGGTGGACTGTGTGGGGTGGGAGGACGCGCTGCTCCTCCCGTGCAGCAGGTGGCACTGCACAGGACAAAGGAAGATGTTGTGTATATAGTTTATCCTGTCTGTGAGTGTGCTGTCAGATTCTGTATGTGCAGCCATTGAGTTGTCTTGCTGCCAGCATTGAGTAATGTAATAAAGACTTCTGTTGTACCTTGAAGACTCTCAGGTTTTTGTGCAGACTTAGAAAACGAACACAAAAACTTCCCTCCCTATCATTTTACTGTAAACAACTCCAGCTTCTCCTGTATCTCCACGTTAATGAAATCCTCCTTCAATGTGCCAACTGTGGTGCCCAGAGCTGCCAAGTTTTGTCAGAGCATTTCAGTATTCTAGTACCTGAATATCAGTATTTTGCTGGGGTGGAAGATTGCAACCTTCACGTGGTCCACCCTGTTTCGATGAATGCAATCAACCCAGTGTGCACAATCAAATTAGGTCAAATAGAACAAGTTGTCCTACAACAATTGGCTGTGCACGCCACACGCAAGAAGAAGTATTTTGCTGTGGAAATCAGTATTTTTTACGCGGTGTCATTTTGCTGAAAAAAGTGTTTTTTTTTAATGTGCGGTCTTCCCATGTAAGAGTACAAGAATGCATAACTTTGCTACCAATTGACATGTCTTCTATGCACATTACTTGACAGTGTATTCATTGCAATCCCTTTGTATACTGCTGTTTGAACGGCCGCTACCTGCTTTTAGCACAAGATGATGATGTAGAAGCCATTTTGGAAGCCTCCCTCTCCCTCCCTCGCTCTCTCTCCTTCCTCTCTTTCCCTCCCTCTCCATCCTACCCTCCATCTGTTCCTCCCCCTCCCTCTTACCCTCCCTCTCTCCTTCCTTTTATCCTCCCTCCCTCTCTTATTCCCTCTCCCACCCACTCCATCTCTACTTCTCTTCCCCAAACAGTCTGTGACCCATAACGCTGTGGCCACAGCGCTCTGTGTAAAATTCACAGCGCTATGTGTAAAGCCCACAGCGCTATGTGTAAAGGCAATAGCGCTCCAGCTGGTAGCGCTATAATTAGAACCCATAGCGTTAAACTGACAGTGCTGTTTAAACCTGTAGCGGGGCAGGCAGATCAAAGCATACAAAAATAATCATGCAGATCTTGAAATTTAAAATACTAATAGATTTAATCTGCTATAACCTTTAGAGCTAAATGACTTTTTATATCCTTGCATTTTTTTAAGCAGCAAGATGAAACAGGAAGTCAGGCTGATTTTTTAAAAATCCGTATTTTACAAATCAAATCCATACATCCGTATTCTGATCGCATTTCTGTACAAAATACGGAAAATCTGTACTACTTGGAAGCTCTGGGTCCCCAGTACTGCAACAACACTTAGGATGAAGCTTAATCAATAATTGAGAAAACCTCAATGTAGCTTTCCCCTCTATTTAAAAAGCAATGGATTCTTACTTGTTTTTTAAAAGTGCCAACTTTGCGTGCCACTTCAGAGATATAAATGTTATCAATTTAACTGCAGATTTTACCTTTTAAGATATATCAATATGTCACAAACGACGAAGAAATTATCTAGTCATAAAATGGTGTTCCTTAAAGCTAATTATTTAACTAAAAAGCTACCAACAAATACAACCCACCATTTAATTGCATGATACGGATGTCTTAGTTGTAAGGAATGTCCTACATCACCTTCAAACATGGATTATTGTGAAAAGTCATGTAATGAACCAATTTGGATGGAGACTTGACAATGGGTATTGTCAAGGAGCATTTGGATATAAGGGAAGAACTGAAACATTCATGGTTTAGGGAGGCTTGCCAAATAAGTGACGAGAATATTGTTGTTTTAATTTCTATCATTGCATGATTAAACATAATGAGAATAAATTTATTAAATTGATTTTAAAACTTTATACATTGAATTATGAATATGGACTTAATATTTTGATGCTCCCCTCTTATGCAATGCTGGAATAAAGGAGATTAAGTCTTGTCCAGATTAAATGAGAATTATATTCCAGTGAACAACATTACTTACTATTTATATTAATTTAACATCTTTTGTAGTTGCATCAGCATTGTACCACTTACCTTTTTCACCTCTCTTCTTCCTTGTCCTGTCAATGTGATCCTTCAGCTGTATCCGAACCTGTCGTTCATTGGGCTGATCACGGATAAATGGATGTTTTAACAGGTGTTCAGTTGAAGGTCGCAGCATGTAATTCTTCACCAAACAGCTTTCAATAAAGCTAAAAAACTTTTTTGACCTATACATATATAATAAAAAGTAAGCTTTACCAAAAAAATGGATTTGGAATTTAGTTTGCATGATGATGACATTACATTAATTTAGAATTCCCACTGAGGCACAAAACTGCATCCTTACCAGTTGAACAACATTATTCAGTGTTCCAAATTGCATTAATATTAAATGACACTTTATTTCTATACAGCGTAGGTATTTATTTTTGTATTACAAGGAAGCATACAGTCCCATAAAAAGTATTTCATATTTGCAAGGGACCACAAAAGTGCTGTGTACATTTTCTGAGGAAACACCTGCAGCATAAATGGATTTTCATACATTTGAAGCATTTCAGTGATGGCAAGGTGGTGCAACAGTAGAGTTGTTGCCTTACCAGAGACCCAACTTCGATCCTGACTATGGCCGCTGTCTGTACTGAGTTTGTACGTTCTTCCAGTGCTGCGTGGGTTTTCCCTGGGTGTTCCTGTTTCCTCCCACCCTCCAAGAACATACAGGTTTGTAGGTGAATTGGCTTTGGTCAAAATTATAAATTGGCCTTAGTGTGCAGTGTGTGCTCGTCTAACAGGGATCGCTGGTCAGCGCGGACAGAAGCAGATTGTTTATTTCTATTTATTTTGTTTATTTTCTTCACAGCCAATCAATTCAAGGACTAAAATTTGCATATTACAGTTCATTGGAAACTAGAAGAATCTCAATATTATGTAAAATGAGGACAAACCAAAAAGCCTTGTACTAGACATTTAACAGTAAAAACAATTTTAAAATATCAAATACCGTATTGTTATTAATATGCAAATATTAAAAGCATTTATAAATACTGTACACTCTCTGGTAGGCATAGAAAAGGTTTTAAAAATTTCTAAGCATTCATCTGATTTATTTGGAGTTCCTGTAATTTTATTTGACATGATCCAATAACCATGCGATTCCTGGGAAACCAGTCAACACAACCGACATAAAGTCTCTGAATGGAGTGGGTTATGGGAACAAAAGGAATAGGCAGACTTACTGCAGAACACTTGAATTTTTGGTACATAAATACAGAAACCAACTACATACCAGTCAAATCTGCAATTAACGCAGGTAGAGAAAATAATGACTACAAAGGATGCAGTTTGTAACATTTAAAACAAATCATGTTTTTGGGTGGAGAAAGCGGAAACTAAATTTACCACTCAAATTCAAGAGGCTCATGCTCAAAGAAAGAACGAAAATCACACGTTAATTAAAAAACACAAAACACCAGAGGCTATGAAGCAAATGTATTCTATTTTGTTCAGGGAAAAAATAGAATCTAATTGTAAATGAGATAATTCCTACTGAAGCATTTAATTTTTATGAAACGAGAACTAGATCACAGCAAAATACTAGGATAAATGTATGTGACTGGATAAAAACAACTGCACATTACTGAAATAGACATGGACTGGTTCTGCAAAATCCTATGAAAGGATCAGTGCAGTGTCATATGTATAGCCACAGGTGAAGTTAAAGGCAGCCTTCCCAAGCATAAACATTAAGAGGCAAGTAATAATATATAACCTGAATGACATGTATTTTATCAAAAATAATTCCCCGTGATTTATTAGTTTGCTTCCTATGTTGATCTTTGGATAAGCCAGTCACACAGCTAAGAGGAAAATGACTAGTGCACTGTGAGAACAATGATTATTCTGAAAAAAAGTTACATATTTTAGGATCAACATAAGAATAGCTCAAAATCCAGCTAATTGTGAAATTGAATAAATTAAATAGGAAGGATGCAGTTGAATGACTGAATGAGTAGATTTTTCTCACTTCCTTCCACACTTATTTACAATTGTTTACTACCAAATGGCGTACACAATTCTTATTTTCAAATTCCTATTATTGTCCAGGAAGAGCAGGGGTGTACATTATTTTCATTGATAACATTTATATCCTGTAATATTTTATATAAACCAGTAATCAATGAGAAACGTGCTTTCTATTTCCATTGGTCAGCAGGAATAAAAGTAATTAACTTCTTGTTTACAAAAAAACAAAAAGAAAGAAGGTAAAACTGGCTTTCAGGCTGGCCTCTTAAAGATGGTAAAGTTTAGGGTCAATTAGGTGACATGAAAAGAATGAGGGTAACAACTACGGGTAATAAGAAACTACTAACATGTTATCCTTTTAAAAAATGTGCACTAAATAATTATCTAATTGCAAATCACATCCAAGGTGGTTTGCCCTCTCATACTGAGGCAGAAGGAAATATCCTTCAACTGCAGTCTCTCAGTTTTTAACTTGAGGAAAGGCTTCCACAAACATTCTGCAAAATTAACCATTTAAGTAATTCACTATGTCATATGTTCAATTAATCATAGCATGAGCTTAATTCTGGGGCAAGAAGATAAAAGGCATAAACCCTGTCAGCAATACTGCCACTTTCCATCATATCTCATGTGCTTTGTTATATTTTTCCAATGACTTTGACATACAAGAAGATTAAAGAGAAAAATCAAATGAATGTTTGGATATAGTTTTATTTAACCACTGGATTAATAGGAAATCTTGAATTGGAAAGCAAAAGATGATTTCAGTCATAATAAAAAATGTACACAATCACATAATAAACCAGTCTAGTGGAAAAGCTCCGGTGACCAAGCATGAATGGAAATGGGTCCGGGGAAGGGGAATTCCTAACTATTCTGGAAATTGAGAATAACCAATTAATGGTTCCCACAGGTTCAGTGCAGACTGAAGTTACCTTTTGATATTAATTTAGAATCCAACATAAAATTAACAAGTGCTTATTCTTTTGTAATTCACCCCAGGTCCGATTCTACTTGAAGTTGGAGCAAATTTAATTCTTCACCATTTCTCAGATTTATCATTTCATAAGGGGCTTCATCAGGAAAATAAATCGGATGTTTCTCCAATGTTTAGGTACATCCAATACAGGACAATTACTTGTAGAAACAAAGAACTGCAGATGCTGATTACACAGAAGAACACAAAGTGCTGGAGTAACTCAGTGGGTTAGACAGCATCCTGGCGAAAAAGGATAGGTTTAAAGAAGTATCCCAATGCAAAAAGCATCCCCTATCCTTTTTCTCCAGAGATGATGTCTAACCCGCTGAGTTACTCCAGCACTTTGTGTCTATCAAAGGACAATTACCAGATGGAATGTAATTATTATTACTGTAAACTTTATGGACTTTCAATTCAAAAACTATTTTTTTTATTGATGCTTAATTTTCATTGTGGCTTTTCATTCAACACATTCTTTGTTCATTAATAAATATAAGCATCAAAACTATGTAGGAAGTAGATTTATTGGTCTCTTTTTCAATACTTGGCAAAATTTCCATCACAAAATCCAATTTCTATGCAATTAGATTTCAATATTTGCAAAATGTCAAAAGCAAAACTACACATTTAATAACATTTTGCAAATAAAATCAAAAACTAGCATCTAAAATTTACATAGAGCACCAAACAGGTGGGGAAAAGACAAAAATAAATCTAGATTGCAAAGGGAATGTACCATGGCTAAGGCACCAAAAATGAAACCCTGTTATTTAACCCGGTTATTGTGACCCGGAGGTCACACTGATCGTGAATTAATCAAATCAGCATTTTGAATTAATGTTGTGTGGAATTCATTCTCATTCATGGTAGTTTTATCTTTGACCACTACAATGAGAAATGATGTACTGAGGAGGCCATGAACCAAATAATGCAATTATCATAGGCAAACATTACCCTATGATGTGAAAGTACTTACCATTTCTTGGACTTCAAACGTGGGGGTGGATTCCTGGGAATGAGGAAGAGTGCTCTCATTGGGTGCATATCGCAGAGAGCTAAAGGTGGAAACACACAAGAAAAGTTGGCAGCACTATATTAAGGTAACTCAAAATGGAAACAAATGCTTCATTCTAGGCTTATCTGTTAATCTTCCCATCTTTCACCCATCTTCTATCATTTAACTTCTAATTCAAATCCAGCGAAGGCACAACGTTTTTGAGGGAAGGCTGGATTTATGATCCAAAGCTGTGGTGCATAAACAGAGATCGGTATTTTTGGTCTCTTCCCTACCCTGTCCACAATACTTCACTGCCTCTTTCCATCCAGATCACATCTCCTGTGCTTTGTTATATTTTTCCAATGACATTGATATTTCAAAAGACTAAAGAGAAAAAAAGGGATTTTACTTGAATGGTCCATTTTTAAACGGAGCCACTTGGACCCTGTAGAACGCGTGTGGTGTACGTGTGTTGTGCACCTTGGGTTCAGTGCAGGCGCAGATGTCTAATTGGATTTTCCTTTGACCAATCGCATTAATCATAGTTATACAACACAGAAACAGGCCCCATCAACCAAGATGCCCCATCAACACTCGTCCCACCTGCTTTCATGTGTGCCCTTATGCCACTAACCATCTCATATCAATATACCAGTACAAATTATTTTAACTGGTTTGGTACTCAACTACCTCCTCTGGCAACTCATTCCATATATGTGAGATAATTGCCCCTCAGGTTCTTATTAAATCTTTCCCCTCTGACCTTAAACTATGTCCCCTGGTTCTTGATTCTGTAACTGGGAAAAATAAATTGGTCCATTCACCCTATTTATTCCCTGCATGAGACATAAGGAAGTGCAAATGTTGGCATCCTGAGCAAAACACAAAGTGCTGTAATAACTCAGAGGGTCAGGCACCATCAGTGGAGGGAATGGATAGGTGATTCAGATTGTGACCATTCTTTAGACTGATTGAAGTGGGCTGAGAAAAACTGGAAAAGGGAGATGAGGGCAGGATAAAGCCTGGCAAGTGATAAGACCAGAAAGCTAACACCAGCTAACGCAGTTTCTATCGCAATGTTTAAGAAATATTTAAACAGGAACATGAATAGTTTAGGTTTAGAGGGAAATGGGCCAAACACAGGCAGGTGGGACCAGTGTAGATATGTTGGTTGGTGTGGCCAGGTTGGGCTGAAGGGCCAGTTTCCACGCTGTATGACTCTGTGACCATGAGAAGTAGAACCTTAGGGACTGTGGGCCAGCAGCAAATCTAATGGGACAGAACCAAACCTTGTAGGGCCGCAAGAATGATGAGTCAAGGTCGGCACCCAAGCTGGATATAAAAAGATACAAAATGCTGGAGTAACTCTAGCGGGTCAGGCAGCATTTCAGGAGACCATGGATAGGTATGATTTCAGGTTGGGATCGTTGTTCAGACTGGACACACGCAAACCCCTTGGAGCAGTGAGTGCAGGCAGGCCGGACAGGCTGACTCCATGGGCTGATTGATGCCCCTATGCTGCATATTGTGCACTTCATTATCAGAGTTATTGCTTATCAAAAGTCTAATTTATGTTTGAGTATGTCTTAGCCTGTAGGCTCAGTTGATTCCACTAACAATTGTGTCAACACCCCAATGATAATAAATAATGAAACAGAAATATATTCTGGTCCTTTCCTCCCTCACCTCACCGCCACTTAAGTTTAAAAATGATTTAGCCTTTAACTGACAATTCAGTCTGGAAAACAATTAAAGTACACAAATTACAAAGCATGATTTGTTCTTTTTTTAAGCTATTGCCGGGTATATCAAAACATTATTTTAACAAATATCTAACTTGCGTTGCAAGTTATCCACACTATTTTTACACAAACAAGAAGGTAACAAATGCTAGTCCTACCCAGTAATGTGATCAGACAGGAGAGTTTGGCATATCAAATGAACAATAATGAATCATTCATTATACTGATTATTTACTTTCTTTTGTAATTGAACTGAAAAGTTGTTATAGAATAACACATGTAGTGGGTATATTTTTGTATATAAAATAATATATTTATCATAGAGGAATCACATTCTGAAAGAGACAAAATTAATGACTTTAACTCAAAATGTTAATTCTGATTCTCTTTCTGCAGAGCTGCTTGACCAACTGAGTGTTTCCAGCAATTTAATTTTAGATTTCCACCATCTACAATTCTTTTAAATTTCAAATACCTTCATAGATCTGCAGAGAGAATACAAATGAAAGTGTAATGAATCATAATTAAGTTCCAGGTCAAAAAGCAGATTCCCAATATTGTCGTTGCGTGAGGCAGGTCAATGTGGGAGGTTGTTCAACACATCTTAGCTACTGTGATTATATCAGTGTCCAAAATTGAAACTTGAATCTCTTGAATGTTGAATGACCCGCTGAGTTACTCCAGCATTGTGTCTATTTTGACTGCTGAAAGTACTTTGAGCCACGTTATTCCTGACATTTGAATAAATTGCTCCTTTCACCATTTTAACAAATACAGATGGTTCTCATTTCCTCAACATGACTGGATATAATGTTATTGATGAACATTATTTGTGCAGGCCTAATTGGTTATTCCAAAGTAAATTGTGCAATTTCTATCAGGTACTAGAGAGTCACTTTAAACATATTTTGGAAATTGACAAGCAGATAAAAAAGCTGTGTTGGAAAGAAAAACTGTTTCTGTTTAGCATCCCTGCTGTAATCAGACAAACATTGTCCCTCAAGAACACAGACGCTGCTTTCACTGCAGGGGGCTATTGAAATTAAGTGACTGCTCCTATTGACACTTGTTCATTATTGCTCAATGTAGCATTCAGCCTTTAGTATGTTTAGCTTGTGGTGACAAAAATAAACTTAGTTTAAAAACCTCTATTTTTGAAAATCCAGCGAGGGAAGACTAACTTTGTTACTGTGAGTCTGAAACTCTTCAACCCCTAAACACCCTTATCCCCATTGACGATTGTTTTTATAATGCAATTTTCCAAAACATAAGGTTTATGAGGAATGCAACTATCATATTATGGCAGAACTACCTTTGTATCCTTGCACAAATATCAAACGTTGCTTTGAAACAACGGCTTCAGATTTACCTCACCTATGCTCATTTACATCCAATATAATGCTACATTGTGACCATGCTGAAAGATCACTAGCTTTTGCCTTCATCTCTGATTTTTAAATCTAAGAGAATTGGCTTCATTCTCTCCTAATTTGAATCTCCTTTTTGTGGTTCAAACAACAAAACTAAACAGCATTCAGTACAAGATATGAACAACGCAGTTTTAGTATAACACTCTGATTTATATGCAATTTATAATATTTTCTATGCTGATCACTCCATGTGATGTGACATTAAGAGATTAATAAAACATCACAAACTCCTTTGCACTTCATTTGCTAATTCCCACACCATCAACATTGTATTGGTGTCATCCACTTTTCCTTTATCATTGAATGTTTCAGCAGTTGGCTGGATGCAATTTTCTACAGCAATAATTTGTCAATTTACCAGTCTTGCTCAACTGAGGGATTGGATCAATTGGGCTTGTATTCACTTGAATTTAGAAGGATGAGAGGGGATCTTATAGAGACATATAAAATTCTTAAGGAATTGGACAGGCTAGGTGCAGGAAAAATGTTCCCGAAATGTTCAGTACTGAGAAAAATGTAGAAGTTGGGGGAGTCCAAAACCAGGGGTCATAGTTTAAGGATAAGGGGTAGGCCATTTAGGACTGAGATGTGGAAAAAATCTTTTTCTTCCAGAGAGTTGTGAATCTGTGGAATTCTCTGCCACAGAAGGCAATGGAGGCTAATTCACTGGATGTTTTCAAGAGTTAGATATAGTTCGAGGCCAACAGAATCAAGGGATATGGGAAAAAGCAAGAACGGGGTACTGATTTTAGAAGATTAGCAATGATCATATTGAATGGCGGTGCTTGCTCGAAGGGCCGACTGGCCTACTCCTGCACCTATTTTTCTACGTTTCTAACTCCTTCTGCAGTTATTACTGAAAGACTGTATTGAGAACTTTGCCAAACTCAAACTTTAGAATTCAAACAGGAAGATAAAATGTCATGCCATTAGGCTGGCTGGATTCATGTTTTGGCACCATTAATACAACATTTTAATCAAGAAATTTCCCATTTAAATATATGTTACATGTTTCATGATATTACTTACGAGGTGCTCCTTCTGCCATTTCAATAGCCGTGATCCCTAATGACCACAAGTCACTCTGTGAAAACAGTTAATTTTTCATTCTAATGTGGCAAAATATGGCAATGTAACAGTTCTATTTTGATGTACGTGAAAATAATGTCAGAAGTCAAATGACGAATAGAAATCAAAAAGATACAGATTACAGTGAATGCAATGAAGATTAAGCAAAATGCTGTCTGCAACATAGGTGCAAGTGCACCGAAAATATTGAAATTTCTTGTAATTGCTTAGTTTAGGTTATTAATGTCACATGTACTACGGTATAGTAAAAAGCTTTGGTTTGCGATCTATCCAGTCAAAAGGAATATACATGGTTACAATCTAGCCTTCCATGATGCACAGATGAAGGATTAAGGTGCACGGTAAAGTCCAATAAAGTCTGATTAATGACAGTTCAAAGGTTTCCAATGAGGTAGATGGGAGGTCAGGACCACACTCCAACTGGTGAGAGGACTATTCAGTTGCCTGGTAACAACTGGAAAGAAACTGTCCCTGAATCTGGAGGCATGTGTTTTCAAACTTCAGTACCTCTTGCCTGATGGGAGAAGGGTGAAAAGGGAATGACCAGGGTAAGACTGATCCATGATTATGCTAGCAGCCTTGCCGAGGCAGCGGGAAGTGTAGATGAAATCAATGAAGGGGAAGCGTATGTCATTCTAGTAACTGGTGAAATTCATATAGTATCAAGCACACAAAAAACCTTCATGATCTCATCCAGAAACTGTTAATGCCAATCAAGAACAATAAAAAGACAAAACAAAAAGGGAAAGCCTTGGAAAGAGTGTTGTGTCACAATGATCTGTGGTATTTTACTTCATTCATTTAAGTATAGACACAAAAGAGTAGTTCACTGGAAGAATGGTAAATTGTGGATAAGAATGCAGAAAGTAAAGAACAGGCAAACAGATGAAGGATGAGAGGGGATCTTATTGAAACATATTAGATTATTAAGGGTTTGGACATGCTAGAGGCAGGAAACATGGTCCCAATGTTGGGGGAGTCCAGAACCAGGAGACAATGTTTAAGAATAAGTGGTAATCCATCTGGAACGGAGATGAGGAAAAACTTTTTTCACCCAGACAGTTGTGAGTCTGTGGAATTCTCTGCCTCAGAGGTCGATGGAGGCTGGTTCTCTGGATGCTTTCAAGAGAGAGTTAGATAGAGCGTTTAGGGATAGAGTTAAGGGATAGGGAGAGAAGGCAGGAACGGGGTACTGATTGTGGATGATCACCCATGATCACATTGAATGGTGGTGCTGGCTTGAAGGGCCGACTGGCCTACTCCTACGTCTATTGATACAATTTGGTGCAGGTAGGTATGAATCAGTACTGAGAACAATGTAGAAGTTCTTTTCTTAGAAGAAGGTTAGCTATGGTCAACCACCTGTATTTCTGTTCAAATTTTTAATGGAAGATACTGTAAGGAAATAGCACTATGTAAATCTAATAGAATTATAACACCCATGAAAGGATAGTTATATAAAGATTGTTCCAGTGGGAAAACAAAGCAAAGGTTAAGGGGATTCTAACAAAGATATATTAGATTTTGTATAATGCAAGAGGCTTTTGCCCATGTTTGGCAAATTGACATCAGGATATATGAGATTATCTTAAGGGGAATGAGGAACTAAGAAGGTATTATGTAAATTGATTTATTGGAACACGAAATGTGTTGCTGCATATACCTACTGAAGCAGAGATTATAATGCTCTCTAAAAACAAATTGAATACATTGAAAAAATATGTGATTGAGAAAATATTAGGATACAGCAAGTGAAATAGAAATACATAGAGTAACTTCAAGTAAAGCATTTACAGCTTCAAGTGCATGGTTTGACTGAGCAGTCATCTGCAGAACAGATCACACTTTTTATTTAAAGATTGGACAGACCTGTTTTGGAGAAGTTATTGTGGCTGAAAATTGAGTTAAAATAATGGTTAGTTCAAAAATAGTCCATGTTAATAAAAGGGATTAGGTTAACTTTCTTATACTTAAAACAACAAGGAACACAATTCTGCATGAAGTATACCTCAGCATGTTGCATCAATTAAAACATCAATGTGATGTTATTTTTCCATTTTCCCCTACTTTCCTCTTTTAACCCCTCTGCTCTGTTGCGGGAACTATGTAAATTTCATTTTAAACCACATCATATTTCATCATTAAAAAATGGTAGATGAAAGATGAAATGAAATATTTTGCAAAAATATCATTTAAAATAGGTATAAACCCACAATGCGAAACATTTTGGTAAACCAATTAGCAATTATGCTCCATTATTTTAATTAGGCATTGAGGGAGTTCAAGTGGAATTGTAAAGATTAAAAAGACAATTTTTGAAAATACGTTTGGATTTGAATGCAAAGTAGAAAAGCATAAATGGAAAATTAAAAAAACTTCTGAAAAACAGTCATTGTAAGTTGATAAGATATTAACAGAGTGAGGGAAAACAAGGCTGAGAATTTCTTAAGAGACGCAAAAAGCTGGAGTAACTCAGCGGGACAGGCAGCATCTCTGGAGAGAAGGAATGGGTGATATTTCAGGTCGAGACCTTTCTTGACCTTCAAGGTATCACATCAACTGGATGCCAGCACAAGTGGCAAGCTGAAAGATGTTGCCAGAAATTGGCGTGGGTTAGGACACAGGCAGCAGAGTTATAGATGATCACAAGGTGATAAACCATCACACCATCAGTTGCAAAGAAGCTTGCAAGTTTTACTTTTCAGAGAAAACCTGCGAAGCAGTAGATTAGAAGGGGGGGGGGGGAAAAAAATCAATTATCGTCCCCAATCACAACACATTTGCTTCCCACAGAGCAGAATGCATGCAGACAAGACTAAATGAGAATCGAGGCTAACCGGGTGGCGCTACCAGCAGTGGCTGTCTCGCCAACAGTCTGTCTGTCCTTGCTTCTTTTTGTTATTTTTAGTATGTGTTAAAAAGTATGTTTTAGTGTTCCTTGGTTTGTTTTATGTAGGGGGTGGTGGGCTGAGGGAAACTTTTTTTCAATCACTTGCCTCGACAGAGATGCGATTTTTTTCCGTATCGTATCTCCATCCCCACTGTGGCCTAACATCGTGGAGTGGGCGGCCTTTCCTGGAGACATAATGGGTGCTCCAAGCCGCGGCAGACTGTGGGACTTTAACATTGCGGTTCTTGCGATCCCTTTGCCGGGATCAAAGTTCCATCCGTGGGGCCCGTGGACATTAACATCGTGAAGCCCATGGTCTCGGGTAAGAAGAGGCCGATTCAGAAGCTCCATGCCGCGGAGAGAGTTTCAACCGCCCCAATGTGGGAGTTTCGATCACCCCAATAGGGGGTTCGATCGTCGGCTGCGGGGGCTTTCATCGCCCCAACTGCGGATAGTTTGACAGCCCCGACTGCGGGAGAACAAAGAGGAAGAAGCTTGAACTTTATTGCCTTCCATCACAGTGAGGAATGTGGAATCCACTGTGGTGGATGTTTGTTAACTTTTCTGTGGTTTTCTATATGGTTACTCAAATTTCACTGTACCTTAATTGGTACATGTGACAATAAACTGACCTTGAAACCTTGAAGAACCGGCAGATGCTGGAACCTTGCTCAAAGCACCAGGTTTTTCCTACCACCCACATTCCCGCCTTCCCAGCTTTACATTTCTCTCCTCTTTTTATCTGACACCCATTGTCTTCTTTTCATCTCTAATCTTTGTCACTTACTCCACCCTTCGGCCTATCAAACTCCCCTACCTGTATCCACCCATCACTTGCCAGGCTCCATCCCGCCCCCCCCCCCACCTCTTTTTTCCAGCTTTCGCCCCACTCGTCCATATCAGTCTGATAAAGAGTCCCAATCTGAAACATCTCCTGTTCATTCTCTCCGCAGATGCTGTCTGACCCGCTGAGTTCCTCCAGCACTTTGTGATTAAATGAGAAGCGAATTTGGCTTGGCCCTGATGTTACCACAATATTCACCAGAGAGGTCTACTGAGGCTCGTGCTGAACTTATACATATGGCTATATGTGGACACCAACATCTGGACTCGCAGATGAATGGTGATTATTGGATATGCATGATGTTAGAATATTACAGGACAAAAAATTCTAAGCATAGCTAGCATTAGTTTACGTTGGTTTAGATATACATTGCGAAAACAGGTCCTTCGGCTTACCGTGTCCGCACCGACCAGTGATTTCCACACACTAACACTATCCTATACATAGGGGAGAATGTACAAACTCCATATAGACAAGCACGCCTAGTCTGGATCTAACCCGGGTCCCTAGCGCTGTAAGGCAAAATTGTGCCGCCCCAATTTCATTTCATTATTCTCCATTGTTTATTTTTAAGTAAATGAAACAACCCCATTTTTGGTAAAATTCATGGCATTCAGTAAGCATTCTGCTGATGGTCCACCATGACCGAAAAAAAGTGTATTTTATCACCTGTTACCTGCAAATAAAAGGATCATTGACTGCATAAAATTATCATCTTGTTTTAGTCTTTTTCCAAATATTGAGCGAATGAATGAGAGAAAATTGAATTTTAAGAATTTCCAAGACAATACCATTCGGAAAGTGTTGAAATCTAACGTCTTACTCTGTAATCATATGTTGCATCTGGATTCTCATCACAAGCAATGACCTCTGGTGCCATCCAGTAGGGTGTTCCAATGAAGGTGTTCCTTCGACCAACAGTTCTGTCCAATTGTGCACTAACACCAAAATCAACTGTAAAGAAAAAATCAGGGTCCCCCGTGATCCATGTAGGTAAAATACAATGAGCCTTTATTTTAATCAGTCTATTCAAAAATACACAAAGATGTTGACAAATTTTACATTTACATTAATATATAAAATCAATGTTCAATTTCTGAGATGGGTGGCTCAACCTAACTAACTAGACTAACAAAATCACGGCCAATGTCATAAAAGGTTAGTTCTACTTTCCTTCTGAAAGAGCCATCAAAGATATGGATAATTTGAAGAGCTCCTCAGAAATTACTGTCTTCCAAATACATGCAGTTTAGTTCCATTCAACTGGGCATTTACAACTAGAGAACCAACAATTATTAAAGTTGTAGCTAACCAGAGAACAAACAATTAGTAAAGTTATTTTTTTTTAAATATACATTTACAAATTTAAGAATGGCCTAACTTTGCTCCTATAACTTATGAACAAGAAATAAGT
Organism: Raja brachyura; assembly: GCA_963514005.1. The sequence goes on from OY740786.1 coordinate 75,488,714, forward strand.
TGACTTCAAAGTGTGTGGATTTCAAATTCAATATAAGATTCATTTTGAGAATAGGTTCAGATAAATTAAGTTTCAACAAACCATACTATTTGTTATAAGGCTAACTGATTTAAAAAGTTTCATAATGCCAAATAATTTTGATGGCAATTTAAAATCTGTTATCTTTCCTTCATGTTTTAAATTCATAGAAATAAATGTTCCCTGTAATGTTATTAATAAATGATTGACTTTATTTTATGCACATTTGATCCATTTTAGTAGTCATGATTAATAGTCAAAACACTGGACAGAGTTCCCAGTAATGATATTGCTCCCTTAGAGTTTCTTCAAAGGCCATTAAATACTTGACACTCACTCTTCCATTATAGGAAAAGTAAATGATGGGTTATTATCAAACCTAGAATTAGGCTGACTTAGACGTATTACTATTGAAAAACAGAATGAACAAAAAATATTTTGAGAAAGTATCTAAATTGTCACCAATTCTTATTTATTTCTGCATATTTAAAAAATTGTTTCATCGTATATTCATAGTACGGCAACAAATCAAAAAGAAAAACACATGACAATTACACATCATTCATTACATAGCACTGCATAATTATAGAATTGAAGACTGTGCCAATTTCATTGCAAACTCAAACTCATTACTGCAAGTTGTATACTTGCCTCAAATCTTCAATTTAACTGCTCCATCCAAGTGTGTGCACATGAATATTTGGCTTATTACTAGTGAATTTTCTCTCTCAGGTGTTGTACCATATATTAAAACATTAATATTCTAAAATGTAAGCTTTCCGTTGTTTCTTACCCAGCTTCACTTCAGCATTTTCTGTAAGCAATACATTCTGGCCTTTGATGTCACGATGAATAACATGATGGACATGAAGATGTGACAATCCCTAAGAAGAATTGAAACAAATGTGCACAATTTATATATATTTTTTTAAACAGGATAAAAATCTAACCTGCACTTATGTTCAATTGCTAATTCATTGCTTATTTCATTGCTTTTGTGCATTAACATTTTTAAGAACCTACATACTAAAATAATATAGTACTAAGCCAAAATATTAAACAAATATGAATTGGAACTCATTAGAGCTGCAAAGTTCAGGTTGTACCTAAACAATCCAGCCTAAAATCTGAATTTTACAATTGTTGCACACTTAGTCACAGCACAAAATTCTGTCATATTAACTATATTATCTGGAACTACTGGGGTAGGAAAGGGCATTATTTCATATGAACAATATTTTTAGCTGAACCCATCTTCAGTGGTGAAATTTTGTATAGACCACCGCTGCCAAGAAAGGAACTAAATCAGATCTTGTGTGATGCCTGGAATACTTCTGCATTCTAAACGCATTTCAAGGTCTGAAGGGCAACACAGATGGCAGTTGGCCCAGACTGTGAATGCTTTTTCTGAGAAAAATCTTGTGAACAAAAGAGCTTAAAAAGTAATTTTGGGTGGCTACACAAATTTGGAAGACACCAAACCACAGAATTGAAGTAATAGACAAAATCTGAACATTGTTTTTAAAATACACAATTTAGTTCAAGGCCTTTACCATCAATACATCCAGAGACTTTTGGTTTAAATGATGAATCTGTTATTAATTCTCCAAATTCAACTCCCATATGAATTTGAATACGGGCCAGACCAAAATGCTGAAACAGAATCTCTAAAGGTCCTTTTGATACTAAATCCACTGCATTTATGCAATGGTAATGGATTTTTCCTTGCTTGGATAAGCTATGCTCTTCTACTTTGATCATAAACACCTGTACTCAACCAGCCTTTGGACTTCATTCAAAAACCTACACTCACCCGAATGATCTCTCTGCAGATGTATGCAATCCAGTCTTCCTTCAGGGAATTTCCTTTTGTGTTTTTTACCAAGTCGGTAATGGATCCTGCACCACAGAACTCCATTACAAGCTATTGGAAAAAAAAACGTTTTAGAAAAATTAAAGCAAATTACTTCAGTGGCATCAATTAACAACTATTATGATGGAGATGTGACATCTTATTTCTGTCGTGCACCTCCATAATTGTTATTCAATTCACAAAACACTATTAAAACTTACTATCTACTTTACCAAGAACAATACATGCTTTACTTAAAATATAAATGATCGCATACAAGCTTTGCACAAAGAAGATTTACTTGACAATGTGAAATAAAAATCCGGAGCTAAAATTTCAAATGTGTCTATATCACGTCAAGATTAGAGACAAAAAATAATTTTATAAAGACCACTATTGACTTGGAAGCCCGGGACGCAAACCTATCAGGGGTGGAAGACGTTGCACATAACCAAACAGAATGGTGAAAGCTTGCTGCCCAATGCACTCAACAGTGTGGGAGGAACTAGGTCTAAGTAAGTAAGACTATTGATCTTTTGAACAGAGTATTGTCTATACCATTAATAACTTATCTATTTTGATAGTGCACTATATTGTACAGCACACCATACACGGAGCAAGGCCTCTAATGAATGCAAAACACATTGTAATTGATAAAAATTTACCCTACCCTACCTGCTCCTCACCTGTTTCAAGGTTATAGTTTTCATGTTATGTCGTATGTAATTTAACAGCATGCAGAAGTCAGACACACCTGCAATCATTTTATAAGTAAATGGTGTTTTGACTCATTTGGTAGCAAGTTTATTTCCAGACAGGATGTTGGTCAGGGTCCACTCTGACATTTGATTACATGCAAATTAGGGCATTCAACTCCTCCTGGATGAAATGCAATCTCTACTCAACATACCTATCTATCCTTGGCATTCATTGCCCTCCTTGCTTAACAAGAATTTATTAACCTCTGCCTTAAAAACATACAAAAACTCTGCTCCTCCTACTATTTAATGATGAAAATTCTAATCACTCATGATCTTTATAAAACAATTCACCTCATCTACCAAAACAGACAGCTGCTGTCTGTACGGAGTTTGTACGTTCGCCCTGTGACCACGTGGGTTTTCTCCGGGTGCTCCGGTTTCTCCCCACATTCCAAAGACATACAGGTGTGTAGGTTAATTAGCTTTGCTAAAAAATATATAAACTGTCCGTAGTGTGTAGGATGCTGTTAATGTATGGAGGTGATCATTGGTCGGCACGTACTCGATGGACTAAAGGGCGTGTTTCGCACTGTATCTCTAAAACTAGCTAATCCCTTATTTGTAAATAGTGACCAAGTTCCGGCTTCTCTCACAAGAAGAAACATCCTCTCGGCAGGGCTAATGTTCCAGCATACCACCAGAGGAGAGAGCTGTTCTGTGTTTTATTGTTATCACATTCTCAAAACATTTTGTTTGAAATATTATGTTGGTAACCCTCCGTTAAAGGTTCCTCTGACACTATAAAGATAACCAAATGTTATCCAACTTCATGGTTATTTCCTCATCCAATTGCACATAGAAAATGAGTCTGAGAAGGGTCTCGACCCTATGCTTCTCCTGTTCACTCCCTTCACAGATACTGCCTGACCTGCTGAGTTCCTCCAGCATGTTGTGTTTTAATCAAGATTCCAGCATCTGCAGTTCCTTGTCTCTATAGAAAATTAGTTAATAACATGATCCACCATTGTACATGGGGAATTGATGTTGTGCATCTACATTAAATGTTTCAGAGTATAATGCCTAGAACCGCATTAGTCACTATACTGTTAACGACTTTCCTCTCAATAAAACCTAATTAAAAACATTCTACCACTGTTTTATATGGTGTGTGTGTGTGTGTGTGTGTGTGTGTGTGTGTGTGTGTGTGTGTGTGTGTGTGTGTGTGTGTGTGTGTGTGTGTGCGTGTGTGTGTGTGTGTGAGAGAGATATTATGACCTTTATAGGAACAAGGTCAACAAATGCAATTAGTGTCATATGCTGCATCGAGTTGCACAGATCACACACAAGGATTTTGGTTTCATCACTCAGATACAATTACATTAGCCAATTAAATTTTATTATTGTAATCCGTCCACACTGCAATAAACTCAAAAGCTCAGTCCCAGTCTTCAGCTAACTTTTTTCACTTTTTATTTCCCCATTTACAGAATGTTTGCTTTTCACAATCACAGGCAATATAGAGTCATAGACTAATAGGGACAGCTGCCAATGGTAACAGAAAAACAAGCTGAATGCTTCAAACGACCAAGTACAAGAACACTGACCTTGCTTGCCCACATGAATATTCTTCTAACAGCAGATCGAAAAGCTGCAATTATGGACAAGACAGCTTGTTCTTCTGCTTTAAGATTCATCGTAGCAACAGCAGTGGGTTTACATTTACCACAATTGGACATTGTGGAACTAGTGCTGATGCATTCCATGGTGTGAGATGCAAAATGCTTTTATATCAGTCTATGCAGCTGCAAGCGCAAAGTGCTAAAATGCAGTCTCCCAATGTCAGAAATCCCAAATCCTCCACTTAATATTCTAAAAGAACGTAAACTCAAGAGTCAAGGGTGTGTATTCGCCATGTGCACAAGACATGAACCGGAACAATGAAATTCTTACTTGCTGCAGCTTTACTGGTACATGAGATGCAACAATAACAATATACAGTAAATTATCAGAAACATGCATTAATGCTTACAACTTCATGTAAAGTATAGACTTAAATCATTCTGCCAGGTGCTCACCTTGATGCTATCGCTGCAGCAGTTCATAAATGGGAAGCAAAGCACCTTTGCTCCAGTTGGATCAACATTGGTTGGAATTTATAGATAAGTTACTACAAATATAATTATTGTTGAAGAACAATTTGATACATTTATCAGAATGAAGCGGCAATTGAATCTCAGAGACTACATGTTCCTCAAACAAAATTCCTTTCACCAGCCTTGGCAGAGTCAGCAGCAAAGTACTATTCTTCAAGAATAATGCCCCTGAAAAGAATTCTGCTTGAAGTACATTGAGTACATGGTTTCTGTGCATCAGGTGATTCGAGTGAGCCCACTAGATAAAACAATATTACTGATATAAGGGGGCTTGCAGATGATTTCAATGTGTATGTCTTAAATATTTTGGTTGTTCTCTATGTTATCAGAAATAAACAAGCAGCAATTTGGTCTCCTGAAGAATATGTAGAGAACACACTTTTTTAAGAGATTATAGAATATTAAAAGATTTAGGAGATACGGACTTAGACTAAGTCTTGTATGTTGTTGTGATTTTACTTCCAAACAAGCCTCATTTCGAAACCGAAAACTATTACACATGACTTCATCTACATAGGAAAAGATGTGGAATAAGATTACCATCCATCCCATTCAATGGTTCGCCAATAATGTCCCTGGTTTCACTGGCCAGCCTTGATATAGTTCAGCCAGCATTTCTTAAACTAAAATATTGCTTTGCAGGTCATGAACAATGCACAAAGTATATGGTGTCATGGAGTAAAAGTCATTCGGATACATAGCATAGAAATAGGCCCTTTGACCGACCTTGTCCATGTCAACCACATTTGCACTGGCTAGTGCCATTTGCCCCATATCCCTCTAATCCCTTCGCACCTATGTATCTGTACAAATGTAATTTGAAAGTTATACCTGCATCTGTTTCTATTGCTTCCTCTGGCAACTCATTCCAGATATGAAATCTCTTCACTCTCGCCCTTAAGTCTATGTCCTCTAGTTTTAGAATCTTCTACTCTGGGCATTCACTTTATCTATGTCCCTCATTTTGCAATACTTCAATAAGGTCACTGCTCAGCCTATTATCCTCCAAAGGAATGGTTCCTGCCTATCCAGAATCTCCGTCCAACTGAGGCCCACAAGTTGAGATAACATTCTGGTGAATCGTTTGTGCCTCTTTTCCATATTAATGACCTCACGCTCACAATGGAGGAGACCCACAACACAAATGCCAGTATGGGAATGGGAAGGGGAGTTATAATGGTTAGCAACCATGAGATCGAGCAGGCCTTGACAGACCGAGTGCAAGTGTTCGGTGAAACGTTGCAATATGGAGGAACTTAATTTTGTGTCAATTAAGGAAGAACACTGATTCAAGGTGCATCTGCTTTTTAATTGTATTTTATTTATCACCTTCCAAGCATTGCAATGTACTTGTAATCTTACAATTTGCACCAGAAATAACCAAAGAAAAATCTACACTTGCCACAATTTTCTTGAAGAATAACGGCAAATCTAATACTAAGAGCGAATTTCAGCACGATAAAAGCTTCCACATCATCACAAAATTACCATTCTTAAGGGCCCATCCCACAGCGATTTTTTCAGCGACTGCCGGCATCCTATCAGTGTCGCCAAAAGATTTTGAACATTTAAAAATCCAGCGGCGACAAAAAAATGTTGCGACACTTGGAAAAACATACGTCATCACGCCACGTCACTGCCGCAAATTTTTCTGTGACCTGATACGTCAGTCAATGATGTCGGCAGTCTCCGAATAAAATCGCCGTGGCCCTTTACTTACAGAATAATGTGATGGATAACCCTTTCATTTCTGCAGAAAACTCAATTACCAAATCAACTACACTTCAAAGCAATTCATTCACAACACAAATCACCAAGATCCTTCAAACAATATAATAAATATATCTGTTTACCCAGAGTTGATCATCGTGTCCAGGCAGACTCTTCTTTATAAAAGCACCATAGTAAGTTGCTATATTCCTGTGGTGAGAATACTTTTTCAACATATTGATCTCCAGTTTGATTTCTTCCTCTTCATCCTGAAAGAAAAATGCACTTCATTAGATACATTGCAAAACACAAAAAAAAATGCTTAAAGGGTTTTACAGCGTCTTGAAATTTCTAGTTTGCTAGGTATTTCATTGCAAGAGAAATCATTAAATTGTCAAATTGGCCTTGGATCTAACTGCCCTGGTGTTTTCCTTCTTCACACTTTGGATCATCAGCTTCAAGCCCTTGTATCACCAGTATATTTGAAACTTCAACTTTTCCTCTCAAGTATCATAATCTTGCACTAAACCAAGTCTACATTAATAAACATGTGGATGCCCTCATAATTACATAACAGTGACAAAGCAATACCACCCGTGACGTCTCCTTAAAAATACTTTGCGACAATATTCCAAAGTGTTATAATGGTTTACTAACAATGGAAAAACAGAACAAACGTGTCAAAATATATTGCTGGTCTGCAGCACCAAAAGACAGTTCTTTGAAATTAGTAATTCCAAAACATTTTGTCTGGTGACATTCAATGGGCAGTATGTCAAGAGAATAGAAGTTGGAGGTGCTTTAAGAAACAGATACCTGTATGGATGTTTCACTGTTCAGTCTGCTCAATGAGGCTGGTATTCAAACTGTCCACTCACCCTTGGAAATTATGAATGATTACCACATGTACAGGATCCAAAGTTGGATACAGTAAAACCCCAGCAATAACGGACCTCTATATAGCGGATTTTGGTTATATAGCAGATTCTGAGACTTGCATTGCATTGCCCCCCCTCCCCGCCCCCCCACATCGCTGGCACCACCGGTACTTCCGGTTGCGGGAGCGATGAGATCATGCAGCATGAAGGTGTCGTGAATATCGGACCTGTTCCAGGTGCATAGGATTAAACTTTACTACCCTCACTTAATTATAGTGGACAATCAGCACTTGTTTTGGATGTGAATAGAAATCCCCCAGTTAAATGCCTGCTAGAAGATTTTACCAGAACAAATACATGCCCAAAATGTGCACCAAGTATTCAACACGTGATTAGCCAAGCTTTGGCTATAAAATGGCATTTAGGAACTGAAAGCTTTCCGCAAACTATGCACAATATCGGGACCAGGATTGTATTGAATCTGATTATCTGTCAACAAAGAAGCACACACATACAGTGCCCTCCATAATGTTTGGGACAAAGACCCATCAATTATATATTTGCCTCTGTACTACACAATTTGAGATTTGCAATTAAAAAAATCACATGTAGTTAAAGTGCACATTGTCAGATTTTATTAACGGGTATTTTTATACATTTTGTTTTCTCAATGAAGAAATTACAGCTGTGTTTATACATAGTCCCACCATTTCAGGTCGCCGTAATGTTTTGGACACATGGATTCACAGACGTTTGTAATTGCTCAGGTGTGTTCAAATGTCTCCTTAATGCAGGTACAAGAGAGCTCTCAGCACCTAGTCTTGCCTCCAGTCTTTCCATCACCTTTGGAAACTTTTATTGCTGTTTATCAACATGAGGACCAAAGTTGTGCCAATGAAAGTCAAATAAGCCATTATGAGACTGAGAAACAAGAATAACACTTTTAGAGACATCAGCCAAACATTAGGCTTACCAAAATCAACTGTTTGGAACATCATTAACAAGAAAGAGAGCACTGGTTAAGCTTACTGATCACAAAGGGACTGGCAGGAAAAGGAAGACCTCCACAGCTGATGACAGAAGAATTCCCTCTAGAATAAAGAAAAAAAACAAACACCTGCCCGACAGATCAGAAACATTCTTCAGGTGTGGTTTTGTCAATGACTACTGCCGCAGAAGACTTCATGAACAGGATCTTCGACAGGGAGTAAGAATATTCAGATATAGAGATACAGCACCCACCAATTCCACGCTGACCAGCAATCCTCGTACACTACTAGCACGATCCTACACATTAGGGACAATTTACAATCTTTACCTAAGCTAATTAACCTACAAATCTTTGGAGTGTGGGAGGAAACCGGAACATCTAGAGAAAACGCATGCAGCCATGGGGCGAACATACAAACTCCATACAGACAGCATCTGTAGTCAGGATTGAACCTGGGTCTCGGGCACTGTAAGGCAACAAATCTACCGTTTGACCACCCCTGCTAATCCAGGCTCTGATTTACCATACTACTAGGAGGATAGAACACCCACATTTACAAATAAGTCGTATTCTGCATTTGTATTCTTTGTGGAGAGGATCTGTGTCAGTAACTAAGTTCATGTTCTTGCCAACGTTCTTTCTAAATCTTTAAATATCCCCTTCAAATAATTTACAGAGAAAATAATTTAAAGAGAACAAATATCTGCTCTTTATGTGGTTTATTTTGATTTGCTCATCAATTCTGTTTGTAATTATCCTAACATTAACTATTGATAACTATCTCCCAACAGATGTAAACAATACACCACATTTATCCATTTTGAACCCCTAATTTTGAAGACGTGTCATCATTTAATCTGCAGAGCTTCACTCAAAAAAAATCTCAGCTTCAAGTCTCTCCAAACTATCTCCACACTCATTACCATTTATCAGTCCTATAATGAAGTGCTAACACAAATAGGACTATAATTTAGACTTGATTAAGGTCTTGTACATTTTGCATTTCCATTTGATATACAAATACAAAGCATTAATTTTATTTTTTAATGTCCCTGAACTACTCGCTCTGCCACCTTCAATGACTCATCTGCGTAAATCAAGAAGGTTCAGCTGATCCAGCTCATCTGAAATTCTTGCTTTATAAATTACACAGGTCCATCACTTGTAGCTGGCCTCTGAGCATAATCACAATGTATTCATCTCAGCGATGAATTGCTCCATTGCTCAGACTCCGACAGGCTCTTTGGTGCTGGTCACTAAAATATAGACTGGAGGCAGATTAAGTTTTCACAATACTTGTACTGTTCAATCCACAGAAGTACCAACACAAAACAGGATAACGGGAACACTGGGATGGATACATGTTGCTTCTTACCGTTGAACATTGTACCAGAGTTTAAGGAAACTCAAAAGAATCAGCACTTATTATACCCAGTTTTGCTATATTTGACTTAAGATAATGGTTAGAAGATTGTACCATTTGCCAAATATAGCAAGTATCCATTGTAAGTATTAATGGTACAAATAGCAACTTAAAATAGGATGGTATTTAAAATGTCCTATCTTTAGGCAATTACCAGCTGCAATAAATTACAAACTTTTCCACAATTGAGGAAAACCATGCAGCTTGTAGTTGGAGAAAACAAAAATTGGCTTTTTGGATCAGTGAGATTGATGTGAATGGGTAACTGATGGTCAATTTCAACACCGTGAGCCAAAGAGCCTGTTTCGTTGTAATATGACTGTGCCAACTTTAAATAGAACTTATTCTGAAATTTAAGAACATAAATGCATTTTCTCAAATGCTCTCAAATAATCCCAATAGAATTCTGTGCATTAAAAACTGGTTAAGGTCTTTTTTTTAATTTATGCATTCTGTAGAAACCTGCTGCAGTAAGATAGATGATTTACTTTATTTTTTTACTGCAGCTGCTTACAATGCACACATTACAAGATAATGGGTCTAATTCCGCACCTACAAATGCTAATTTGTTAAACAGGGATGTTAAGAAATTAATTTCCTAACACATTATTCAACAGTTCAGCTGTTCACGAGAGTACAAAATGATCTAGTTTTAAGTATGGAAATAACCAATCTGAGCACATTTGTCCTTTGTTTTTACAGACACAGCTCTTTTGTGCACACCTCAAGTGAAAGATTGTGCATTTCACCAGATGGCATTGGAGGTAAGTGCCCAATTGACCAATAACATTAACAATTCTGATCTTAATCCAAACACACAGGATGATTACAGGTTAACATTTTATACAACTCACTACCTGCCCATGAATTTGCATAACAATTTGGCACTGTCATCACATTAAATACTTTTACTGTCCTAGATTCCAATTCTTGAAAAAATCTTGATGTTTTGTGTTCGGAACCTTCTTCATATTAAAGGCAATTTGTACTTCTTTTTTTCTTATGGAATTGTATATTAGTCCAACCATATATCGGTACAGAGCACTTTTTTGATTCAATTGAATGAAAGATGCAACATGGAAACAGGCCCTTTGGCCCACTGAGTCCACACTGACCATTCACCCATTATAAGTTCTATGCTATCCCACTTTCGCATCCACTTTCTGGGGATTCACACATTAATTTTGCAATTTTGCAGGGGCCAATTAACCTACAAACCTGCATATCTTTGGGATGTGGGAGGAGTACTATCTACAAAATATCATGCAGTTATTCACTTAGGCTCCCCTGACTATTTCCAAGTAGCACACCATTCTGCCTTGGGAATATAATTGGTGGCCCTTCACTGCCATTAAGTCTATATCCTGGAATGTCCAACTCAACAATGCAGTGGGATTACCTTCACCAGAAGGGTTGCAGTGAATTAAAAACAACAGCGCAGAGATGGCCAATAAACGTCAAATTTGCTGGTGATGCCCAGATTCCAGATTACAATTTAAAAGAATAACAGTAGATGATTTTGTGCTGCAGTGGCTGATGAGGTATGAGGATAGAAATGCTTAAATCCACAGCCATCTGTCTTCCCCAATGCAGGCAACCACCAACCAAACCTGTCATTCTCCATTTCATTACCCCTCTGCACCCTTGGATTCCTCACTCATCTAACACCTCGTGCTTGCAGTCTACGGGCCCACACCTCTATGTGCATTCATTTAAAAATCACATGCTTTTGTTTAAACTTGTCCCTAAATGCCTTGAAAAATACTAATCCACTAATCCCGATTTCCTTCCAATTTCTGCTCTTCTTGTAAGGTGCAACTGAAAATCAACAGCATTTTTAAAAAAATCTTGCTCTGATTATTATCCATTATCATTTTGCCTCTTAATTCCAATTCCGTATCCTTCAGTGCTTATTAGTTCGTGTTACTTTAACCAATTAAACATACATAATAATCAGAATACATACAGTCTGACAAATCCATTGGAGGTCTCCAAGCCACATTTCCTTCACTCCCTATGGTGCATTTTGTTGATATGAGATCATTACGATCTTGCCTCTAAGCTGCTGCAGCAGTATTGGATTACCCTGCCCCAAAAGCAGCAAAATCCATTAGAGGGAGAAGTTAGTGCCGGGAGTAACGTCTTAACAGACATCTCAAAACACTCAGTGAAACCCCTAATTCTAAATCATTCAGCAGCTCATCAGTCCCATGGTGTACCATGTCTAACTTGACGAGAAAAAACGGCAACTCAAGGACACATGTGACAATTTAAAAAATGATTAATAAGGAAGTTTAAAGTTCGAACTTTCATAAAAGTTATTAAGACCCAAATATCATTCCTGCACAACATTTTCCTAGGTGTATGTTTTCTTAAAACTGGTGTTTCTTTGATGACAAGATGGGGCTATCATTACTGCATCCTCAATTATCCCTGAATTTCAGACAGATTTAATTGAGCCTGATATTACAAAGATAAAAAAATAAAGCAGATACTCAGCAGGTCAGAGAACACCTGTGGAGGCAAATGCTTTGGTGACATTTCAGGTCAAAACCCCTCTTCGACCGATCCCAGGAAGGTCCCAAACTGAAAAATTGCCTGTCCATTTCTCTCTACTGCTGCTTGACCCACTGAGTTCTTTCAGCACTGTTTTTTCCTTAAGTTTCCAACTTCAGCAGTCTCTTCCATCATTACAAAAACAAAAGCAGATTAAGATCAGCAATTTTCTGAACCAGTTGGGCATTTATAGTTGCCATTACTGATATGGCCTTTCATTTAATGTAATATTCATTTTAATTGCCTAGGTACAGTGGGATTCAAACTCACCTGCACATCAAAAGACTAGGCCTTCACATAGCAGCTCTGGTAACTAAACCATAGTGCTACAATATCCCAAGATAAGAATATCATGCCATTTGACAGAAAGATTCAATGCAAAGGTTGAATTATGTTTCTAACCATTTCGTTTACGAAATCTGTAATCCATTATTATTGCTGGTTGAGGGAGCTGAGCATTATGCACGCGAGAGCGAGAGCGAGAGCGAGAGCGAGAGAGAGCGGGCTACCTGAAGTTCGAGAAGTCAACGGTCATACAGCTGGGGTGTAAACTACCCAAGCAAAATATGAGGTGCTGTTCCTCCAATTTGCGCTAGGCCTCACTGGCAATGAAGGATGCCCAGGACAGAAAGGTCAGATTGAGAATGGAAGGAGGAGTTGAAATGCTGGGCCACCAGGAGATCAGATAGGTTAAGATGGACTTGGCGGAGGTTTTCAGCAAAACGATCGCCGAGCCTGCGCTTGGTCTCGCAGATGTAAAGAAGTTGACACCTGGAACAGTGGATGCAGTAGATGAGGTTGGAGGAGGTACAGGTGAACCTCTGCCACACCTGGAATGACGGTTTGGGTCGTTGGATGGAGTCAAGGGGGGAGATAAAATGACAGGTGTTGCATCTCCTGCGTTTGCAAGGGGAAAGTACCTCGAGAGGGAGTGGTTTGGGTAGGAAGAGATGAGTTGACCAGGGAGCTACGGAGGGAATGGTCTCTGCAGAAAGCAGTGGAGATGGGAAGATATGGCCAGTAGGATCCCTTTGGAGGTGGCAAAAATGTTGGAGGATTATATGTTGTATGTGACGGCTGATGGGGTGGAAGGTGAAGACAAGGGGGACTCTGTCCTTGTTACTAGAGGGGAGAGGGGGACTAAGAGCAGAGCTAGGGGATATCAAGGAGACACTAATGAGAGACACATCTATAATGGAAGAGGGGAACCCCCGTTCCCTAAAGAACGAGGACATCCGATGGAGACGGTGAGCTCTAGAAATGGTACGGAGATGTCGGAGATGGTCCAAGTGAATTTGAGTGCAGGATGGAAATTTGTGGTGAAGTGGATGAAGTAAGTGAGTTCTGCATGGGTGCATGAGGTAACACCAATGCAGCCGTCAATGTAGCGGAGGTAGAGTTCGGTGATAGGGCCAGTGTGTGCCTGGAATAGGGATTGTTCGACGTACCATACAAAGAGGCAGGCATAGCTCGGGCCCATAGCTATGCCTTGGATCTGGAGGAAGTGAGAGGATTCGAAGGAGAAGTTGCTGAGGGCAAGGACCGGCTCTGCTAGGTGGAGGAGAGTATTGGTGGACGGAAATTGGCTGGTTCTGCGGTCGAGGAAGAAATGGAGGGCTTTAAGACCCTCCTGGTGTGGGATGTAGAGCGACTGGACATCCAAAGTAAAGATGAGGGAGTGGGGGCCTGGAAATCGGAAGTCATTGAAGAGGCGCAGAGCGTGTGAGGTGTATTGGACATAGGGATTGGGCCAGGGGGGAGAGGGTGGAGTCGAGGTATGTGGAAATTAATTCGGTCGGGCATGAACATGCAGAAACAATGGGTCTGCCAGGACAATTCTGTTTGTGGGTTTTGGGGAGAAAATAAAGTCGGGCCTTGCGGGGCTGGGGAACGATAAGGTTGGTGGCTTTAGAGGGCAGAGAGCCGGAAGTGATGAAGTCAGTAATGGTGTGTGATATTAAGGCCTGGTGCTCGTCTGTGGGGTCATGGTCCAAGGATAAATAGAAAGAGGTTGTCGCCTGGTCTCAGTCCGGTTGAGGTCAGCGTGCCAGACTACCATGGCACCTCCCTTGTTGGCGGGTTTAATTCCCAAGTCGGGGTTGCTGCAGAGTGAGCGGGGGGTTGTACGTTCGAGCATACCCATCACATGAAAGTAGCATCATGGTACATCGAAGAAAAGAGCATGACTCAGCACTGAATAAGTTTAGTTACATTGTGAGTTTATTGCTCATTAATCTGATCAATTGTGGGATTATTTCAAAGACAAAACAGTGCAAAATTAATTACATTAATCATTAATTACATTCTTAATCAGTTGAAATGCATAAATAGTAAAAATTCTTATCTTCCAAACAAATAAAATATTTTGAACATTGGCGAAAGAAGGTAGCAACTGGTTCAGTCATCTGATTGGATTGCGTATTTTATTATTTCCACTGAAAAATTGTCTACTTATGTTCACAGATTTATGAATTGTGAGATTTCAAAAATTTCTGGCATTCAATGCAAAAGTAATTGGTTAAAAACATGAAAGCATAGACACAAGGAACTGCAGATGCTAGTTTACGAAGGAAAAAGACAAAGTGCTGGGATAACAGCTGGTCAGGCAGCATGTCTGGGGAACATGGTCAGACATCATCTCTGGGGAACATGGTCACATGGTCAGGCTATGTTTTGGGTTCAATGGTGCTTTTATTCTCACATGTGTGAAGTGCAATTGCAGAATGATTTTTTTTCTTTAAAAAAAAGTCCAGTGAACGCAGGGCAGCACAGCAGTAGGGTTCGATCCCGACTATGGATGCTTGTCTGTCCGGAGTTTGTACGTTCTCCCTGTGGCCTGCGTGGGTTTTCCGGTTTTCTCCCACACACCAAAGACATGCAGGATCGTCGTTTAATTGGTATATTTGTAAATTATTCCTAGTGTGTGTGAGATATTGTGAGTGTGCAGGATCACTGGATGGCGTGGTGAACCAAAGGGCCTGTTTCTGCACTGTATCTCTAAACTAAACTAATTGCATACCCAAGCATATCCCCTTAGCACATACACTTACCACGTTTACCAAAATAGTTCACAGATCCCATATGCAAGAGGCGGGTTGTGACCCTTCTTCAGACTGAAGAAACATCGCCTGTCCATGATCTCCAGAGATGCTACCTGACCTGTTGAGTGACTCCAGCACCTTGTGTGATGTTTTTATACTTTAAAAGCATATCGAAGTTTAACAGTTTCTGCCAACTTCAGCAAACTAAGGACACATATTTACTTATATTGCAGCAGATTTTTCATGTTCCATCATGCTGATTTCGCTGCTGGTATATATAAACCCTAAAGGACTGAAAATAATCACTGCTGCTTATTTGGTTGACATGAAAAGATCACTGATTGAGCTCAATACATTTCAATTAAGAACTTGAAATATACAAATATTTGGCAGTTATTTATTTTGAAGAGTAAATGATTACAAACATTATAAACAAAAACTAGTTTTCTCTGTGCTCTTTGCTTTTTCACTTATTTTAATTCTTCATTTAGTTTCTGCAGTTTACTGGTATTAAATCTGTAACATTCCAAAATAAACGTGATATTCCAACATACGACCAAGAATAGTCTGTGGCAAATAACAATAATTGCCAATCCCTCAGGTCACAAAACATTGCAACGGTAGATTGCACAAGGTGGGTAATTTTACACAGTTTCAACCCCATCACACAGCTGCCTTTGTTTTATAGCCCTATTTGTGTCATGATCACATTTGCTCCCTGATATTTGTACTGTAGGTGTCTATTCAGTCACATGAATTATGTCAAATTTAGCAAGAGAAACTAAGCATTGCTCAACAAAACTGAAAACCTAACAACTAAAAATCCTCAACGGCACCGTAACACCTAAATGAAAGTTAAAAGGTTAGCATTCACGACACATCATACCATTGACTAAAATTGTCATCCATGCTGCTTAAAATATCTAACCTTATCGCCCCCAGCCAAACCAGATGTGGTGGTAGCATAAAAGCAACTGAATGCAGCTTTGAAGAAAATGCCTATAGAATCTCGCCATGTGGAGAGAATTTAATTTAATTTTACCTAAAAATCAGGTGGTGCTAAATTGCTCACACTTGAATTTCTTATGTAACATGTGCCCCCAGGGGAGTTATAGAGCTGAGCATAAACTAACAACATCTGATTGTTTTCCATTACTGTTTTCCATTACCATTAAGTTCCAAAGGTATTGCCTTTGAAAAGGTTGATGAGAATACCCCAAAAATATCTGAATTTAGGTATCCCACCCCCACCCCCCATCCACAAGTGCACACCTCCAGTAATGCTGGTCTGTAAAGTTAAAACATAATTCCTACTTAATTAAATATGCTCCAGCACCTAGGTTTTGAAGTCTGTACACCATAGTAGGGTCCGATGCCTTTCAAACAGCAACACAGTTAAGCTATGGATGCACAGAAAACAAGATATTCTCTTCAACTGGACAGACATTATGAAGAAGGGGTCCAACCCGAAACATCAACTATTCATGTTCTCGAGAGACGCTGCCTGACCCACCGAGTTACTCCTATAGTGTGTGTCTTTTTTATTTTAATCTCTCGTTAATAACTTTACAGTAAATAATTATGTGTACGAAATCATCTCTTTGTACCTACATGAAGCAAACATATATTATTCAAAGCAATCTAAATCAATAGGGAACAGCAAATTTAATCTGAAAAGCATGCTGAATCGGAGAGATGCATCTGACAGATTTGTTCAGCTGTCAAAAATCGCATTTGAAGCCCTCACCAAATCACTCAAGGCTTTAACTTCTGCAAAAACTTGACAAAATCTTTTCGACACACTTACTTGCACATATTATGCATGCTGCACCCCCAATAAAATAAACATGCTCAATATTGTACCTTAATTTTTATTCTCAATCGCATTAACATTTATGGAGAGGATTTACAATATATACAATTTAATTTAGCATTCATCGATATGCTTATTCTTCGATGGCCACACAATTTTCTCTTTGGGTCCTCTCCAAGTTATGATCACCCAACCTACAAAAGAGTATGTGGGAAATGGTTGGGATGGATGGAGATGGATTTGCTGGCTGCTGACATCTTCTGCTCATTGGGAACAAGGCATCGCCATGTGCCTATCTTCTCACCCGCCACGTAGCCACAATTGGGGGCTGGGTTGAGCCGAGCAGACCTGGGGTAGCTAAGCAGACCCCTCAATCATTCAGTCAGGGATGCTGGCTAGCGGCCACTGTTCCTGTGCTTGCTCACTCTCCAGTGATACCCATTTCTGTGATACTAGGACTTCCCAATAGCTTGGGCTATACCCGTTCCTCGGAATGGAATCCTGCTATAACCTTGGGGGAGGGGGAATTCTATGGGTAAGACTGAATGTCAATGGGATTTAAGTAATGGCACATCCTACATAGAGGAGGCACAGCTAACTATTGAGAAGCATTCCAGCTGCAAACATTTCAAAATCCAAGCCCCATGTCTGCACAACTAATTTTCAGCGTGGAGCACTATACAGCAATCAGGAATAAGACTATTAGTCCACTATCCCCAGATGCACGAAAGCCAATCGTAGAATGTCGTTGGTTGCTCCAAGATTAATTAGCTTTAATCAAAAACTGAAATTGATAAATGTTTTGCTCTCAGCACCTCTGACAATTGCTCTTCCTTGATTACAAGTTGTAGTTTACCAGTGTGACTTTTAGCAAAAATCAAACAAAAGCAACATGCACTTATAAATTTCAGACATCTTAACTCGAGATTTTGTAGCATATTGGAACGACTTTCATTGCTACCATATGGAGAAACATGGCAGCCAAATTGTATAGCACTCCCACATAAATAGATGGCAGGTCTATTTAATAATATAGATTAGCGGATGAACATGGAAAACTAATTTTCACAATACACAAGAAAGCAAGAGGCTGCAGATTGGTGAACACAGCCCTACCCATCACCAGCGGCTCTCCCCACCGGTCAAAGCATCAAAATAAGGCACTACCTCAGGGCGGCAGCATATACCATCGAAGATACCCACCATCTGGGCCATGCCCCCTTCTCCTGTAACCATTGGGCAGAAGGGCATCAGATACCAGCAGGGTCAAGAACAGCGACTTTCCTACAGGGGCAGCACAGTGGTGCAGCTGGTAGAGCCAGAAGCCTGGGTTCAATCCTGACCTCGGGTGCAGTCTGTGTGCAGTCTGCATATTCCCTGGTGACTGTGTGAACTTTAGTTTAATTTAGTTTAATTAAGATAATTTTGTCTTTCCTCTGTTGGGAGCATCAAACATAAATAAGTGATAATTCATTCAGCTCTTAGGCCTGTTTCTCATTTCCATAGATGATGTCTGACCTGCTGAGTCTTCCCAGGGTTTTCTGTTTTTATTTCAGAATTATTACATTTGCACTTTTTATTATTTTCATGCAAGCAATAAAAGTGGATTCTGGTCAATATTTTGTCCATTTCAGCAACGTGCCTTAACTTCAGTGTGCAAAAATGTGTACTGAACTAGATTACAAAAGAATGTGCTTATTTCTATTAGGCTATACCATGCCAGAATTCCATTGCAAAACCATTATTTTTCCTCAAATTTCACACATTTTTTCAACTGCATGTTAAAACAACTCCAATTATGGTGCTAATTTATTACTTCATTCTCTTCACATATTTTTCATTTCACATTGTAAATGTACAAACCGTGCAAGCCAACTAAACTGTTCACGATTAAATAACTCAGTAGAAATTACATTCCAATAGTTAAGAGACCAAAAAGAAAATATTCATTCGCAAAGTCCAGCAAATTTGGTCTTCCCTTCATACTGGTATGGCTTCTCCAAGCAATAGCAACACAAATCAATTGTATAAAATTGAATGTTTACATTGGCTGTGTTATATATATTATATGTATTATATATTAGACATAGGCGAGAAAGGGAAGAAAAATTAATTTGGGCAACTCTCAAACAACTGTTTTGCCAACATTATTCTAATAGCTCTTTTAGTACTACTTCTATTTTAGTGTCTCTAAGATTGGGCAGCAATCTGCCCTTCACCTTAACAGCAGAGGCATTGGTAGAAATGTGCAGAATTGCAGATAACCACTCTGACTTCACGATTTTCTAGCTCTTCATGCTTAAAACCCAATTGATATATTTACTTTTGGTAACATAGACACACCTGGCACCAGGTAGTACAATATGCAATACTGAGATAAAAACAGAAAACACTGAAAACACTTGGAAATGCCAAATGTTTTCAGAATTTTTGTTTTTATTGTCCATTTATACCATTTGAAGATTTTTTTCAAATATACTTATAAGCTCTTGGCCAACAGGTACATATATTTTCTCAAGATTCATCATTGGAGGTCAAGTCTTTCACTAAAAGGTGGTAGTGATGGGGAAATGAGGGGCAACTCAACTGTTCAGAGCTATTTATATAATGCCTAACAAAATCACAGTACACTGTTACTCCTCTTAGCACTAGTCGTGAGAGTGCTCAATCATTAGAGCACTCATGATCCTGGAGTCCAAACACTCACAGGTACATACCACCTGGCACCTCTCCCATACTGAGTTCTCTCAAAGGGCGGTGAATCACTGGAATTCTCTGCCCTTGGGTGTTGGAGGGCAAATCAATAAACAAATTTAAGGTGGAGATAAATAAATGTGAGAAATTATGGAATTGAGGGTAAATGGGGAACTGGCGTAGAAGAGACCAGCAAAGATTAGCCATGATTATACTGAATGGTAGGAAGGCCTGTTTGCCAACTCCTGTTCTTATTCCTATGTTCCTGACCTTCTCTTGGGCTGCAGCTCACTGTGTTGAGAACCTAAGCAATCCACCCCTCTCATTTCAACCACCAACTCCAGTCCGCATTGTCATGCAGCAATGAGATGCATTTGGCAGTTTCATTGTTGCAAGAATGCCAGCAGAGTGCTGAGCCTTCAACCGCGTACTCCTCAACAGCTGTGAGGGAATGGATTTGTGCCAGATTCCGAGTACACCAGTATTGTCAGTAATATATCCCTCGATATAAAATGCAGTGACGGCTCCTTTTAGCTCTATTCCATTAACAGAATTGCCCCTGAGTAATGCATCCCGAGTGGTAAGCAAAGTGCCAGTGTACTTACGGTGAGAGAATGTTCAGACTGTTTAGGTAAGTGTATGAAAAAGGTCAACAGATTATCTTGATAAGTTTACCATTTCACACATGGAGATGGCTCAGGATCCAATCACAGTATGTGAATTGATGGACTGACATACTAGTTCTTTCCGCATCAAAATTAATCTTCTCTAACATTTTATTGTCTCAAGATAATGTGCTAGAATAGATTCACACTAAAAGAGAGTTTTCACCAAATCCCTTTATGAGCAGGTTTAGGTTTCAAATCCAGAATATACAAATCCTCCAAATTCTACAGCTATAAATAAGCAAGACAAAAGAGAGTGAATATTGATGTTTGATATATTCTATAAACGAGATGCTATCTATATTCCCCATTGATTTTCCTTTACCCCGATTCATTTTGTAAATAAAGTAACAAAAAAATAGCCAAAGTGCTGCATCGTTGCAGTTGAATTAAATAATAGCGTGGAGTAAATAGCTTCCCCAACTATCTTCAAGCTTGCTGTTCATGGCGTTGCAAAATGAAAAACTTCCAAAAAAGGGTTATCCTGAGATGAAAGGCAATATTACTACTGGTAAAGTAAAACAATGAAAGCAAAGATCAATACTTGCAAGTAACATTTATATTAAAGCACAATGTCAAAGAACTAGATTTAAAAGTGCCTTGATCAAAGCAAAGCCTTTTTATTTGTTATTATTTATATTATGATTTATGATTGTGAAGCATCATTTTTCAGCAATTTTTCAGAGCAATGGATATTTGCAGCAAAACTGTGGGCAAGGGAGATGGATTTTTTCCAGTTTTGTCATCGATCACATTTCTATGAGATTGAAACGCAAGGTTTCTCTTTGTTGTGAAATATGCCTTCAGAGAAAGGTGGGGCACAGAGAGGAACACCACAGTTTTGTTGGGTTAGTAAGTTGCACCCTACCTTTTTTTTAAGTTACTTTATCCATTCCGGGTTTGGTCCAAAGCATGTAGAGGTTAACTTTGTCAGACAACACATTTATGGTATGTACACAATCATAAATCATAGCAACACATTTGTAAACCAGATGGGATGAAATTAAACTTTAAATGTAGGCTTACTTTGAGTGTCGGATAGGATTGATTGGATAAAATGGTATGGGAATTTGTTCAATTTGATGGAAGGCTCATGTTTTGACAACATTGGAACAGCCAAGTTGCTCATGGTACAAAATAGGGTGGAAGATTTTGCTTAAGTATAATCTGCTTAAGTACCTAACAATTTTGTAATTATTGTAAAGGAGATAATGATTGGAGAGATGCCTCAGATGCTATTTATTGCAATATGACTTGCTTTGAAATTGTTGATTGGAGCTATCTTCAAGCAGATATATCTCTCAAAAATAAAACTTTCACCCCAAATGTGCACTGTGTGCAATGCATGATAGGTTAAATTACATTAAGAAAATTAAATTATTCGATTATAAGGAATCCGAATTGATCACGTAAAGAAACATACCATGATTTAGAGATTTAATCAAATTAGTGTGATTTAGAAACTAATATTTTAAAAAAATGAATAGGATTAACCTATTTAAAATATATTCAATTCACTGTTACTGTTACACTTGTAATACATTACAGTTTACTTGGATAAAAAGAGTATATTAGATTTTATGTTTAAGAAAGAACTGCAGATGCTGGAAAAATCGAAGGTAGACAAAAATGCTGGTGAAACTCAGCGGGTGAGGCAGCATTTATGGAGCAAAGGACAAGGTGACGTTTATGTGCTGTTTTAATATTGTGAAATGTCAGGCATGGATGAAAAACAAAGGAAAATAATTTTAAAAATACTTCTAAACTGTATTCTTATATGAAAAGTGGGAGAAGTGAGTCAGTATTTTTTGCAACGTTTTCCATGTCTGCAACGTTTAGTGAGCAAATTGCTTGTAATATATTGATGAGATTAAATAATTCATATGGGGAATATGAATCAAATTAAAATATAATGAAATGCAATGATCAGAAGTAATAGCTACATACAAGAGTATGTATAGGTTGCAACTGAATCATCCTACCACAACTGAGAGCAGTCCTGAACTACTGTCTACCTCATTGGTGACCCTCGGACTATGTTTGTTCGGACTTTACTGGCTTTATCTCACACTAAACGTTATTCCCTTATCATGTATCTATGCACTGTGAATGGGTCGATTGTAGTCATGTATTGTCGTTCCGCTGACCGATCAGCATGCAACAAAAACCTTTTACTGTAGCTCGGTACACGTGAAAATAAACTAAACATAATTGGAAGTTTAGAAAGAAGATCTAGAAGAGATGAAGATAGTAAATTATAATAAGTTTCAAGTAATAGAAGATTGCAGTATATAAAAAGTGTCTAATTAAACATATGACAATAGGCAGGAATGCTGAGCTGAGGAACTGGTGCTGATAGATGAAGGTGAACTCACTCAGACCATAGAGGAAAAAGAAATGGTGAAGAAGCTTAATCTTGAATACCTCCAGACTACTTCTAGAGGGACCAATAAATAATAGCCACCACTGTTGCCCAAGTAAAAAGTCATAACAGTTAAACCCAAAGTACTATTAAAATTGTAAAAAGGCATAATCTTAAAAACTGAAAATGAACATTGAATTACATTTTCTAATGTAATTCTAATGTAATCAAACATTTATGACAATGAGGAAAAACATAAAAATGCTGGAGGAACCCAACCGGTCAGGCAGCATCTGTGGAGGGAATGGTCAGACGTGTTTCGTGTCCCGAGTCTGAAGAAGGTTCCTGACCTGAAACATCATGTGTCCATACCCTCCCCAGATGCTACCTGACCTGCTGAATTCCTCTCACACTTTGTGTTTTGCTCAAGATTCCAGCATCTGCAGTCTCTTGTGCACCTACGATACTGGGCCTTGATAGCAGAAAAGCTTATACCTTACCCTAACTGTGCACATAATCCTATCTGTACCATTTAAATGCTATTATTTTTTCATTCATTTCTCTTCTTCTGTATGATACTTATGTATTTTCTGCTATTATATTTTAGCAATGTACTTATTTTGTACTTATCAATGTACTTGTAGCAAAGAGCACCTAGAGAGAATTGCATTCAGGATCATACCTGAAAAACCGAGGGTTGTAGAATAAGTGCAGGGATCTAACAGGAAGATCAAGATCATGGTCACCCTTGTCATATATTCTCATTTGCCTAATATCAAGTAACAAATCAGAATTTGAACAGAGGATTGTTTGACCTTCCAAGGTAATATGAGATTGCACAACATTAATGAAATTACAAGTAGATGTGATAGCTGCAAGGTTTGATGATATTTTGGCCTTTGCTATCCCTTTTCACAAAAATAAAAGATGGAGAAAGGTCAGAAAATGAAGAATATACCACGATCCTTTCAGGAACTTAAGAGAAGTGCAGCTATTTATTGGTATTTTTGAACAAAATAACTTTCTTAATGAAGTTATACTTGAAATATTGAAAATTCAGGTTAACTACGTCCAACTTTTTCCAAACCTCCCTTACCAAAAGAAACACTTATAGATGTTTTGCAAAGTATTCAATGCACATTTTACTGAAATTACTCAATTACTTAAATAAATACTCAAAACTTGGAATAAAAACACTTCAATATGTTTAAAATTACGTAACACTGCCAGCTTCCAATCAAGCAAAGCAGCGCAACACTATAAATTTTTGAGCAGAGTAGATATGGACAAACGGGAACCAAAAAAAATAACTTTAAAGATATTTTATACACATCCGGTAAAGTCAGTACAAATGTTGGTCACATTAATGCAATGCTTGCATGGAGGTTACAAGTAAACTGATCTCATTCACCCATCTGCCTTCCAGATGAGCTCTCTTTTCAACTGACATCCCGAAAATGAATAGATGCTTTCTCCATTCTAAACTGCAGAATAGACATTCGATTTGAATGAGGACTCTGAGGTGATTGAAACGGGGATAAAATTATTTAATCAAAAACCTAGCTTGACAACTGTAAATGTAAATGGTGCCAGGAACCCAACATTAATCAAACTTAAGATAGATACAAAAAGCTGGAGAAAATCAGCGGGTCAGGCAGCATCTCTGGAGAGAAGGAATGGGTGACATTATGGGTCGAGGCCCTTCTTCAGACCCAAAACGTCACCCATTCCTTCTCTCCAGAGATGCTGCCTGTCCCGCTGAGTTACTCCAGCTTTTTGTGTCTATCTTCGGTTTAATCCAGCATCTGCCGTTCCTTCTTACACAGTAATCAAACTTGCTGGTCATCAATTTCTGCATAACCGCTTGAGAATATGAAACATCTAAAAAGTTTCCATTGTTTTAAGAATGTGTCTGGATTAATTGAAAACTACTTTTTTATATTTTTTATAGATTTAGAGATAGAGTGTGAGAACACGACCTTTTAGCCCACCAAGTCCATGCCAACCATCAATCAACCATACACTAGTTTTATGCGATCCCATCCTACACACGAGGGGCAATTTACAGAAGTTAATTAACCTACAAACATGCACGTCTTTCGAATGTGTGAGGAAACCGGAGCACCCAGGGAAAACCCACGTGGTCACAGGAGAATGTACAAACTCTGTACAGACAGCACCCATAGTCAGTCGAAGCTGGGTCTCTGCTTTTGTGGGGCATGAACTCTACCGCTGCACCACTGTGCCGGCCTTTTGCTGGTGTAAATAGTGTTCATCTCTGCAATCCATTTAGCTAAAGACCGTCAAGACTGATTGCTGAGAGGATAAACCGACCCAGAGAATGCCCACCTCTTCTACCATTCCACTGTATAAACCTCACTGTATTATTTACGACATGTGTGAATGGTAAGCCTTTAAACTATAGACATCAGTTGTGGAACGGATACCATAGTCTATTATCAAGAGTGTGGCTCAAGTATGACTTGAATCCAAATGTGACCTGATTAAACAGTCACTGTGTTGGTTAAGGGTTGATTAATCCTAACTAATAAAATTATTCCTAACTGATGCACTTAGAACCTTTTCAAACAAATCAGCATGGTTGACAAATAGTATCAATGAATGGTGTCTGGTGGAGGTGAAATTCTCCGAATGAATCTACCAGTTTCGATTATCAGCAAAGCTGAGGTGAATGTGATGGAAGGCAAGTGTGATAGGACAGTTACCTGTTGAAAAACAGGAGGCAGGAGATAAGAATAATAATGGATATGAACTATGATTATTCAACCATCTCTGCTGAGCAAACAATGTTTCACCTTGTACATCAGGGACTTGAGTTAAGGAGGACATACATTTCCCTCCATTTTTATTTTTAAAAGAGGACATTGACCCAAATTTGGTTGAGCAGCTCCATATCCATGTGGATAAACTCATTGCTCCACAAATTCCAAATTCAGATCAACCACGGCTGGGTCACCTGGGTGAGGGTGTCTGACGTTGAAAGACCGAAACACCCAATGACCCACTGATGATGTGTTCAGGAGCATCAATAGATTTTTTTATAATCAATTACGTATTTCCAGCCATTTTGTTTGTTTCCAAAAATAAATTTTCCAAATTTTCTTTTGGTATAACTGAGTCATTGACATTTTGTAAAATATTGATAACTTTTTTTAAAATCCTCAAATCTACTGAAATATGAAAGATATGGAAGGTACAACCAATGGAAAACCACCTCAAATACCAGCTGTACCTACTGGCAGAAATTGCTTTCTGCATCTAATTCAAAACACAAAGTTTTACAGATTAAGCTATTTCAAAATGTGAGGATATATTTCTGAAAGTAATATACAAGTACATGCATTACTATTGAAAATAAACATTGGTAGAATAATGGGAGATTGTACACCACAACAAAGATTACAACAGAAATTATAGCATATTTTTAAGAACAGATTCCAATTATTTTTCCTGTCATAGTGTTAATAGTTATTGTATTAGAATTGATAGCACAGAAACAGGGCATTTGTATTGACTGATCTTTATCATTATACTTGATCCATTTCAGCCTCTTTGTGTTTAATTGAGAAACACAAGAAATTGCAGATGCTAGAATCTTAAGCAAAACAAAGTGCTGGAAGAACTCAGCGGGTGAGGCAGGTCAGATACAGTGATGCGCTTTTGTTTGCATGCTATCCAATTAAATGAAATCACAATCACACTAAAAGCAGGTACAATCAAGCCATACCCAAGAACGCAATGAAGATGGGTTGGAAGATCAAGCTTCCCCCATAAATTATGGGAAGACCATTAAGTAATCTATTAACAGCAGGCAGAAGCTGTTCATGAATCTGGTGGTACATGCATTCAAGATTTTGTATTCTCTGCCCAATGGGAGAGAGAAGAAGATGGAATGGCTGAGGTGAATAACAGTCCTTTGACAGACATCCGTCGCTTTGTCCACCGCCTCTGGGGTTAGGAGGTACCGGTGAAGAGTGGAACGCTTGAGAGTGGAGCATCACAGTGGACAAAACGAAGGGAAGAGGAGGCGGCGGCAGTGGAGGGGGAAGTGGACAAAGCAACGGCTAACATGAAGAAGCCGCTGCTGGAGAGAGGGGAGAGAGCCCCAAGGTGACCGAGCGCAAACGGTCTGTGGTGGCGGCCTGAAGAAAGTAGTGTCCCCAGTGGCTACAACGTGAGCCATGACAACAGCCACATGAACTGGATGGTGCATCAACAGGTGAAGAAGGGCTCACTGGTGCACCTTGTGGAAGATGCCAGCAACTGGGTCAGGAGTTGCTCTCAACTGTCTCTCTCGCTCTCACTCTCCTTCCCGGTGTCACACCAACAGTGGCCGAAAATGGAAGAGCAGCGAGCCCGGGCAATGTTGTTACATCTATGAAGTGGACGGGAAGTCCTCGCCATCCTCCTGTTGCAATAACAGGTCATTCAGGAAACGGGACCACCTATTGTGAATTGGTTACCTAAGTGTGATTTTACACAACTCCCTTATTACGCAAGTCGGGGAGTATCTGTACATATAACAGAGTAATATAGATAACACAAAGTCCTCAAATAATTATTCAAAAATCAAACTGCAAAGGCCTTGAATGTACAATAGCAGGAGAGAAATGTGGATGATTTGATATCTTACACTAAATGTGGAACTTTAATCTCTTGCTAATCAACTAAGAACTTGCGAGGAATAGACCACTTAGATCTTTTACACCTAACTCCACAGCTACTCAATATTTCTTAATAATAAGTAACAACTAACAACTGAACTAGCATCAACTGCAGTTTACAGAAGTGAGTTCCAACACATTGCAGAACTGAACCAATTCCCACTCCGTATTTATCAGGGTGAGTAATATGTTCAGCTGGATTCCAGCCCGAAGCAATGACGTTTAAAATTCACCCTTTGCTTCACACATTTTGGTACCTAAATGACTTCTTTGAAATCCCAACCAAAATTATTTAAGTGTAATTAAAGACAGATGGAAAACATTTGTGTTTTTGGAAGTAAACACTAAAGTATTGCCGCAATATGTCATTATTTTCTGAAACTTATTTGTCCACTCCAGGCTCTTACAAAAAACAGCTGCAAGTACTGAACCAGGTTAAGAATAGTTGCTCATTGAATAACCTTATTGATACAGCCTATTGTTGAGTTGAGCTCTTAAAGAGAGCTAAGTCAGAAATACAAATAATCAATGCAACAGGTCTATAAAGAATTGTTTGCTGATTTGTAAAGTTGGAACAATATTGAACACATCAACCTACACAAGTGTGTATTGATTTGGGAGGAAAATACAAAACAAATTCCAACTTTAATTATTTTAGTGGTATTAATACAACTCTCTCCGTTAGGTCAAAATACAGGATTGCAGTTAGAAGTTATAATTACAGTTTATCAGCCAAAATTGCCTGCATGTAGAAGTGCAAAGCAAAATTGAATGCTTGGTGGAAATAATTTTAGGTTGAAGCCCACCAAATCATAGATTAAATCAAAATACAATAAATGCATTAAAAAATAGGGAATTGAAGAAACCCTTAAAAGTCAAATAATTGTAACTCTTTGATCATACCTTTGATGCCACTCTACCTTATACTTTCAATTTTGAAGTACTCATCTTTTTAATTATAGCTGCAATTATAGTGAGCATCAAATGGCATTTGTAAATGACATTTACAATCTGCTCTGTGCTGTCGGTATTTTATAAATGTCTTCCAATGTTTGTCTTCAAACACATTATGAATAATTCACTTGCAGTTTAAGCAACTCTGCTGATTAACCAATTGCTGCAGTAAACTCTGGTACCCTACTGACCACGGTAACTGCAAATATTCCAGAAACACTCAGGCTAATGGGTTAGACAGGGCTGCCAACTCTCACGCATTTCGCCAAATTCTCACTCTCTTACGCTGATCACAAATTTCTCACACTCTGTCGTGAGAAATTCTGTGATCAACGAAAATTAAAACACTCATATCAACTGCATGGGCCGCGGGTGTTGGAGAGCCGGGGCTGAGGGAGGGATGGAAGCAGAAGCAGCGGCGGCGGGGACAGATGCGGACGGGGAGCAGTGGCTGTCGAGGGTTGGCCGGGCTGGCGAGTTACTCGCTGCAGCTCCGGCCATGGAGCAGCCTCATTGCAAGAGTCCCGGGCCGTCGAAGACGTCGGAAGCGTTGCGCCGCTGCCATGAGAGTCTCTGTGCCGAATTCGCCCAGGTGACCGGCATGGATCAGGCTGCGGTTCTGTGCATCCTAGAGGACAACAATGGCTGCTGGAAGTAAGTACCAAGCACTGGGTAGAAACGGTGGAAGATAGTGGCGTTCACATGGGGGTGGTTGGAGAAAGCACCCTGCTTGCCTGCTAGATTTTCGCTTACTGTAACTGCAGGAAAAATGGTCCCGATGTTGGAGGAGTTCTGAACCAGGGGTCACAGTTTAATAATAAAGTGTAGGCCAGTTAGGATTGAGATGAGGACACACTTACTTCACGCCGAGAGTTGTGAATCTGTGGAATTCTCTACCACAGAAAGCAGTGGAGGCCAATTCACTGGATGTTTTCAAGAGAGAGTTACATATAGCTCTTGGGGCTAGCGTAAATCAAGAGATATGGGAAAAAAACAGGAAGGTACTGATTTTAGATGAACAGCCATGATCATATTGAATGGCAGTGCTGGCTCGAAGGGCCTAATGGCCTATTTCTGCACCTATTTTCTATGTTTCTATGCTTGAGTATATGGCAATAAAACTCGACCACTTGATTTTGAAGCATTCATGCATGGTGGAGGTCTAATGTAGTCACAGAGTGATACAGTGTGAAAACAGGCCCTTTGGCGCAGCTTGCCCACACCCGCCAACATGTCCCAGCTACACTACCTGCTTTTGGTCCATAACCTTACAAACCTGTCCTATCCATGTATCAGTCTAACAGTTTCTTAAATGTTAGGATAGTCCCTGCAATCAACTACCTCCTCTGGCAGCTTGTTCCATACACCCACCACCCTTTGTGTGGAAAAAGATAACCCTTTAAAAGTTACCTTTTAAAAATATTTCAAACAAAAAACATTGAAATCATACTTCTACAATGCACTAAAACATGATTTTAAAACATCAAATTTGAAAAAGTCCCTACCGTGGGAGGGGACACACACCCCTCCCACACCATTCCTCCACTCGGTTGCTCCACTCCCTCGCCGGGTACCCCCAAGGCCAGTGATCAGTGATTGCTCAGCACCCCCACTTTCAAAAACGCTCCGTGGCCCCTGGTTCTGACTGAGAGCACTGCCGGATGTGAGCGGTGAACTGAGGCCAGATGTCCATGATGTCTGGATCCCAATGCTCAGCGCTTCGTGTTTCAGAGTTGGCTAATGTTATTGATTTATAATTAGCCTGATTACAAAGGAATGACAGATACTTGCAGGGGAATGTGTGAGGAGGTTATTATTTGTCTTTAGTTTTAGCTTGAACCAGGACATCTGAAGATTCAAAGTTTAATATACTAATTGTAAGTAAGTTGATTGGCCAAGTATTCACATACAAGGAATTTGCCTTGGTGCTCCGCCCACAAGTAACAACATGACATACAGTGACAGTTACGAATGACTCAGAAAACACTAAACATTAATAATAATAATAAAACATTAATGATAAAACACTATTGATCAAGCATGTGAACCAACAAAATACCAGATCAAAAGGAGGCTACAGATTTTTGGCTGTTGCGTAGAGCAACTACTCGTGGATAAAAACTGTTTTTATGTCTGGCTGTGGCAGCTTTGACAATCCGGAGTCGCCTTCCAGAGGGAAGTGATTCAAAGAGTTTGTGGCCAGGGTGGGAGGGGTCAGAGATGATCTTGCCCGCTCGCTTCCTGGCCCTTGCAGTGTACAGTTCATCAATGGAGGGAAGGTTACAGCCAATAATCTTCTCTGCTGAACGGACGATTCGCTGCAGCCTCCAGGTGTCTCGCTTGGTGGCTGAGCCAAACCAGACCATAATGGAGAAGGTGAGAAGAGACTCTACGATGGCCGTGTAGAATTGGACCATCATTGCCCGTGGCAGATTGTGCTTCCTCAGCTGCCGTAGGAAGTACATCCTCTGTTGTGCCTTTTTGACTGTGGTGTAGATGGTAGCCCCCCCCACTTAAGGTCCTTGGAGATGATGGTTCCCAGGAACTTAAAATACTCCACATATGTGACTGTGGTGTTGTTGATGGTGAGTGGGGCGAGGGGAGGGGGAGCTCTCCTAAAGTCTACAATCAATTCCACTGTCTTAAGAATTCCACTTATATTAACTGTAATATAATAATGTATGCATGTTGATAGGTGCAATCAAAACAAAGATCTTTTTATCATTGTTGTGTTATGAATACCACAGAAAATATTATGTACTCTAAAGATCACATTTAATAGAATAATATTGCTTAAATATATAGTTATTGGACTTTACATTGTGGAAAAGTCCCAGCTGAGAGGAAGGCAGCAAAATACTGAAAATATTGGGGGTGAAAACGACTTCAGGGCCGTTTGTTAGGAAAATGAAGGAAATGGTAACAGAATACTTATACAGCTGAGTGAGTATTATTTTATGGATGTGAAATTGTGTTCACCAATTGATGACTTCTTTGACTAAGTAACTAGTATGTTAGATAACAAGGAAGCCAATGGGTGTGGCAAATGTTGTTGTACATCCTATAACTCTCCCCTCCCCCCCCCCCCCCCCCGGTCGCTACGCTCCCTCGGGCTTGGTCTCTCGCAACATCTCACTCCCAACTCTCACCCAATGTTGGCAGCCCTGGGTTAGATCTCAGTCTACTGTAGCCCGTTTTCCATTCATCCAATGTGGAAACAAGCCCCACTTGCCCATGCCGACCAAGGTGCTCCATCTATACCAGTCCCACCTACCTGCATTTGGCCCATTGCCTTCTAAACCGTTCCTATCCATGTACCTTTTAAATGTTGTGATCGTACCTGCCTTATCTGCCGCCCCTGGCAGCTCTTACATATACCCATCACCATTCGTGTGAAAAAGTTGCCCGCAGGTTCCTAGTAAATCTTTTCTCTCTCACCTTAAACCTATGTCCTCTGGTTCCCATACTCTGGGTAAAAAACTGCATTTACCCGATGTGCTTCTATCATAATTCAAGAGAGTTTATTGTCATGTGTTCCAGATAGGACAATGAAATTCTTGCTTTGCTTCAGCAAAAGAGAATATGGTAGGCATGAATACAGAACAGATCAGTGTGTCCATATACCATTATATAAATATATATACACACATGAATAAATAAACAGATCAAGTGCAAATAAACGGATGATGGGCTATTAATGTTCAGAGTTTTGTTTGAGTTGAGTTTAATAGCCTGATGGCTGTGTGGAAGTAGCTATTCCTGAACCTGATCGTTGCAGTCTTCAGGCGCCTGTACTTTCTACCTGAAGGTAGCGGGGAAATGAGTGTGTGGCCAGGGTGGTGTGGGTCCTTGATGATGCTGCCAGCCTTTTTGAGGCAGTGACTGCGATAGATCCCCTCGATGGTAGGGAGGTCAGAGCCGATGATGGACTAGGCAGTGTTTACTACTTTTTGTAGTCTTTTCCACTCCTGGGCACATTGTGGATAAAGCTTATGAAAAAGGAAGAAAATAAACAGGAAATAGGAAAGATCCTAGGGAAGATTGGAGAAGTTGAAAATCAAAGAACTACAGAAGCTGAAAATGTGAAATTGGACAGAAAATACTGGAAGTACTGAACTTGTCAGAGAGTATCAGTGAAATGGGAAGCAGAGCTCGAGGTCATTGAGGATCTCAAAGAAAACCACGTTAATATTAAGTTGCAGAAAGGGTGGAGAAAGATAGACAGATGCCTCTGATGGGGGAAGGCCAGACTTGCCGCAGGGGTAAATTACAAAAAGGTCATCCAGTCAAAGGCTTAACAGGCACAGACAGAAAGAACTTGAACAAAGGGATATGTAAAAAAAAAGCAAATAGATGAGGATGCTTATCGAGCAATTACACAAAGAAAGGTAAAAGTTCTGATACGCAGATCTGTCAGAAGTGACTGAAAGTCAAGCTATGTTAAGGGAGTGAAAAAAAACTGAGCTAAACTGGGCTGACCAGTTCCGACACAGATTGAGAATACAAGTTAACTAAAGTTTATAGAATTCAATATCAAAGCAAAAATAATAAACTGCAACAAGAGTGACAAGTGAAAAGAACAAAACTGGACAGTTATAATTAATCATCAACTTCCACAAGGGACGATAGATGTCTCAAAACTGAAGAAAGGTGACAGCAAAATTAGCAGAAAATAAGAGAAACAAAATATCTCGCAAGATAAGAGTGCAGAAGCAATGAAAAGACACCAATGTATGAGCAGGTTCCCATGCAATTCAACTCCGAGATCATTTATGCTCATTTTAAACAAAAATAATAATAATTCCCACACCGCAGGCCCTCTATAATCCACTACAGCAATGGATAATAAAGTTATGACTCAAAACTGAGTCCAACAAAGAATCCATCTTAGGCCATTCGACTAAGGGATGTTTAAAAAAAATCTGTTGAATATTTTGAGTAATATTCACATCCTAAGTACATTTGAAGTAATTCATTACCAAAGAACAGCTTTAAAATACAGAAATGTGCTAACTACAAGTAGATATACGATAAATGACTACTGCTTACTGAGCTTCACATATCCGACCAGTGATCCCCACATATTAACAATACCCTACACACACTGGGGACAATTTACACTTATACCAAGCCAATTAACCTACAAAACTATACGTCTTTGGAGTGTGGGAGGAAACCAAAGATCTTCGGAAAACCACGCGGTCATGGGGAGAACGTACAAACTCCATACAGACAGCACCCATTGTCAAGATCAAACCCGGGTCTCTGGCGCTGCAAGTGCTGTGAAGCAGTGACTCTACCACTGCGCCACCTGCTCAACTCTCAATGACTTTCAGCAGATTGTTTGCTGCTCCAGATTCCAGCATCTGCAGTCTCTTGTGTCTCCATCTCAATCCAAATCCCAAACACAAGGAACTGCAGATTCTGGGTAACATAGAAAATAGGTGCAGGAGTAGGCTATTTGGCCCTTCGAGCCAGCACCGCCATTCAATATGACCATGGCTGATCATCCAAAATCCGTACCCCATTCTGGCGTTTTCCCCTTATCCTTTGATTCCCTTAACCCCAAGAGCTAAATCTCTCTCTTGAAAACATCCAGTGAATTGGCCTCCACTGCCTTCTGTGACAGAGTATTCCACAGATTCACAACTCTCTGGGTGAAAATGTTTTTCCTCGTCTCAGTCCAAAATTGCCTACCCTTTATTCTTAAACTGTGACCTCTGGTTCTGGACAAAAAAATAACATGCACAAATTGCCGGAGTACCTCAGCTGGTCCGGCAGCATCTCTGGAGAACAGACTTGTTTTACACACCTTCATATTTGTACTATAACATTATACAACAAGTGCATTATTCTTCCAAGATTATTTGTAGATAAATAATTTCGGTAACCTAACCCCATCCACCTTTACAAAATATTCAATATACAGATATGTTTATTTTACAGCTGCAATGAACATCTGTGCTTCTCTTCAGTCACGATAGGGCAACACAGTGGTGCAGCAGTAGAATTGCTGCCTTATAGCGTCAAAGACCTGGGTTCGATCCTGATTATGCGTGATGTATGTACGGAGTTTGTAGGTTCTCCCTGTGACTGTATGGGTTTTCTCCGGGTGCTCTGGTTTCTTCCCACACTCCAAAGACATGCAGGTTTATAGGTTAATTGGCTTTTTGGAAAATTTGTAAATTGTTTCTGGTATGAAGGATAGTGCCAACGTATGGGGTGATCGCTGGTCGGCGCCGACTCAGTTGGCCAAAGGGCTTGTTTCTACACTGTGTCTCTAAAGTCACTTGTGTCAATGTTTAAAAAGTAGAATTTTACTAATTATCCCAAATCAACTGAACTGACCTGACGTTACATCATGCCAAGTGCAGAATTATTTCCACAGCGTATAGAAATTTCCATGCTGAATATCTTTTAAAGTGCATTGAACAAATTATATAATCAGTAATTTAAATTACCCCCTTATCTGAACAAAGGCATTTCCTGAACTGTAAATTGTGCCTGAATACACATTACGATGACTGAATAAACGATGAATGCCAGTAATTCTTTTTTAATCATGTTAGCTTGGAAGCATTATTGATGCCAAGAATGACAGGAAGTTATTGATCTAAACAGTTAATGCTGAATCAACCCTAAGTTTATGACCATATTCTTACTCATGCTAATTCATGTATATCTCTTCAACCCTGCAAGAATATAACTATTGTTCTCATCAAAAGCCACATGAAACATGAAACTATGCTACGGAAAATTCTGTATTTTGAAACTACCAAGAGTGTAATATTTTCTCAATCAATAAAGCTTAATTTAATTTAAAATTTACAATAATTAAAATTTTGTGATTTGCATTACAAAATAAAACGTTTTAAACAAATGTCTGGTTATCTATAAAACAAATAATGAAATAATTAACTGGAATCACTTTAACATGTATACATTATGAATCATATTAACCACAAAAGCCCCAAAACATTTGATTACTGTATGTCTCAACTATTCCTGGTCCAATTAAATCCACATTTTCACAGCGTTCTGGATAAAAATGTTTTTTCCCTAAATTCCCCGCTTAATTTCTTAATAGAGGCGTTGATAGTGATAGCATGCTACATGGAAACAGTTCCTTCAACTTCTCATGCCTCACCAAAGCTCGTCCCATTTGCCCACTTTTGGCCTTATCACTCCAAACCTTCCTATCCATGTAACTGTCCAAATGCCTTTTAAATGGTATTGTAACTCCTCAACTGCCTTCTCCAGCAGCTCATTCCCTGTTCCCATCACCCTCGGAGTGAAACAGAAGCCTCTCTGGTTTCTATTAGAACTTTCTTCCTTACCTTAAATCCATGTCCTTTAGTTCTTGGTTCCCTACGATGGGCCAAAGACTCTGTGCATTCATCCCATAAATTATTCTCATTAATTTACACACCTCTGTAAGATCATCCCTTAGCCTCCTGTACTTCAAGGAATTAAGTCTTAGGTTGCCCAATCTCTCACCATAGTTCAGACCCTTACATCCCAACAAAATCCACATAAATCGTCTCTGCACCCTTTCCAGCTTAATGACATCCTTCCTCTTGCAGGGTGACCAAAACTAAACACAATACTCCAAATGCAGCCTCAGCTATGTCTTGTACAACTGTAACATGGTGTGCAAGCTTCTATATTCAATAACTTGACCGATGAGCACCAATGTTCGAAAAGTTACCTTTACGATCCTATCTACCTGTGACACCACTTTCGGACTGTGTATTTGTTCATAGATCCCACTACTCTATAATACGCTACAAGGCCCAACGGTTCACTTTGAAGGTCCTGCCATGGTTAACTTCCAAAAATGCAACACCTCACACTTATCTGCATTAAACTCCATTAGCCATTCTTCAGCCCACATGATCCTGCTGTCATCTTCCATTGATCACCATAACTTAAACAAATAAGGAACAAGTAGGAACATGTTGGCTGCATCCATTCTATTAGATCACCCCTCAACCATTTGGACAAATAAGATGCATTCTGCCAAACCATTCAGAATAATTGGCATTTCTAGTAACTCTTTGCAATTCTTTCAGAATCTCTATGGTGACAAAAAACTGAATACAGTACCCCAAGGCTCAAAAACAAAGTTGACATAGCATTGAGCCATTCCAATTGTTTACTTATATGAAAAGCAATAGTTCATCAGTTTGATTCATTCAGGACCAATAGTTCTGGTTAACAACTTAAATCAATTTGGCATTTACACAACCAGAACCTGTTTCTCTATTTTTTTAGTACTTTAGAGTTATTTCTTAATTTTGAAATCTTTTAGATGGGATATCCAATTGGATGTCTCAGTCCTCAAATGTTATTACCTCTCATGATTTCCTATTACCATTTCAAAATCTAAAAGTTAAAGATAAATGGTAAGCAACCATGTCCCCAGGACAAATCCTGTGAGATCTCACTTTCCATCTTCTGCCACTCTGATTAATTAACATTAACTAATATGCAGGGAATGGGACTGTTGGGAATGATCTGAGAGCCAGCATCGATTTGATGGACTAATGGCCATCTCCCATTTCATGAGAAATTGGGAAAATTCCATCCTTTATTTATCTTTTTTCCATCTGATAACCCATTGTTCTATCCATTCTCTCATATGTTGATATCCTACCTTATTATTTAGTACATTATTTCAGACGTTGTGAAACTTTGATATGAACCATATTCTTTTTGCCTTCATCATTATTACATCTACAAAATACTTTAATAGGATCAATAATTTTTTTATTACTGAAATTAAGTTTTCAGAATTATATAGTTTAGAGTTTAGTTTAGAAATACAATGTGGAATCAGGCCGTTTGGCCCACCAGGTCTGCGGCAAGTAGCAGTCTCCGTACACTAGTTCTATTCTAAACATGAGGGCAATTTACAGAAGCCAAGTAACCTACAAACCTGCATGTCTTTGGAATGTGTGAGGAAACCGGAGCACCCGGAGAAACCCCATGCGGTCAAAGGAGAACGTACAATCTTGGGTCTCTGGCACTGTAAGGCAGCAACTCTACCGCTGCACCACTGTACCGCCCACTCTGAATTTTCTCTAATGAGGATCCATTACTTGTCCTTCTAGCAAATAGGCTTGCTGTTAGAGATCCCTGAATATATGGGGTTTTTTCCTTAAAATTAGGAGTATAAGGAATGTATAATAACTACATTTCCATTAACATTCAATAAAATGTCACTGAAGTATTATACATTATATAACGTAGTACCGTGAACTAACAAATAGTACAGAAATAAAACAGTTGGAATAAATGTGTTTTTGGAATGGCAGAACTACCAGTATCCAACAAGATTGTCAACTATTTCTGGCTTAGATAAAAGAACAGCGTAATGTATCCAAGTCTGCCAGCAATCCCAACCAAGCTTGGCAAGAACGCAAGCTGCAAGATGTAAAAGTGTGCTCTAGGATGAGGACGAGTTAAAAGGGAAATATGTTGGCAGATGAAATATAACATGATTAAATGAAAAGTGATCCACATTGTTAAAAGAATGGAAAAGTAGATTTTTTTGTTAAATCTTGGAAACCAGCAAGTGTTTGCAATCAAAGGAATGTGTGTTCATTGTACATGAATAAAGCAAATCTACAGCAATATATTAAAAGAGCAAAAAACTTTGGAATTCAACTGCAAAGTCCGACAGCATGGAAACAGGCCCTTTGGTCCAACTTGCCCATGCCGACCAAGATGCCCCACCAAAGCTAGTCCCATTTGACCACACTTATCCCATTTCCTGCTAAACTTTTCCGATCCATGTACCTTAAACATTGTTCAAGGACAAAGGACGCTCAGCCATTAATTAATTATCCAAAAGATTGAGATAGATTTTCAGAGCATCCAAGGTTTCAGAGAAAATAGGGACAAGGTAAGGAAGTAGTGTACATCTTTGCCCATTAACTTAGTGAATGGCAAAAGTAACCTGATGGCATAATGTGACTATGAAGGGTCTTGACCCGAAACGTTACCCATTCCTTCTCTCCAGAGATGCTGCCTGTCCCGTTGAGTTACTCCAACTTTTTTGTGTCTATCTTCGGCATAATGTGACTTATCCTTGCTCCTGTTTCACATATGTTTGTATGGAAGATGCGACGGCGATAGATTATGCAAGACTGCGGAGAAATGTGAGGTAACTACAGATTTGTAATCAATTATACCGAGGGTCAGGGAGCCAACATGCCTGTAAGGCCATACTTGATGTCCAAATAGAACGATACCAGACAAGAAGAGCAGAGTTCTGATTAAAATGAAAACATGGAAATCAGGAAAGAAAGACATTGGCGTGTAACAAACCTGTAAATACGGAAGTGTGGAAAAGCTTCTACAGCTCTCAGAACATTGCAGACAATGGTTCAAAAAGCTCATCCAAACTAAACATATGAAAATACTGTGTGGAATTGTTCAGAGTTGACACATGGCTGATGAAGAGAAATTATGCAAGCGAGCTCAAAATATTAATCTCTCAAATGTTCGATTAAAAGCAACTTTGACTCATCAACAGATAGTCTGAACCAAGACTTACGGTAGAATTTGAGTCATCAGCACATCCATGGAACATGACGCTATTAGATTGATGATGTCACCACAGGGCAGAACATTGGATAGGAAGCAGCAAGGATTGAAACTCAAGCTCTCCAAGACATTACACAAAGGATCCGATTTAATGAATCCTCTGTGGTAGAGCTGCTTAATGTCAATCCTATAGAGATCCTCAATAATAGAGTTGCTGCCTCATTGCGCTAGAGGCCCAAGTGCGATCCAAACTTCAGGTGCCGTGTGTGTGAATTCTGTGTGTTCTCCCTGTGACAGCATGCGTCTCCTCGCACATCCCAAAGTCATGCGGGTTAATTGGCCTCTGTAAATTGCCCCTTGTGTGTAGGGAGTACACGGGGTACCAGTAATTGATGCTTGGCGTGGGCTCGGAGAGCCTATTTCCTTGCCGTTTCAATCAATTCAAGCAATCCAGAAGAAATTATACAGAAATACCCTTCCAGTCATTGAACATCCAACCCCTCTCTTCAGCTACCCCGTTTATTCCAGTGAACAATCCTATACATCTCAATCATAAATTTCACTCTTCTTTACCCATCTTCATTTCCCTATAAAAAGCAAAGAGCTGCTGAATTTACCTTACTCATGGATTGCAATCATGTTGTGCTCATCAACATAGGGCTGCACAGTGGTGGAGTTGCCGTGTTACAGCTCCAGAGGCCAGGGTTCGATTCTGACCTAGGGTTCTGTCTGGATGTTCTCCCTGTGACCACATTGGTTTTCTCTGGGTGCTCTGGTTTCCTCCCACACTCCAAAGACATATAGGTTTGTAGGTTAATCATTTTTTTGTAACTTGTAAGTAGTCCCTATTGTGTAGAAAAGTGTTAGTGCAAGAGGTGATCGTTAATCGGTATGGACTCCGTGGGCCGAAGGGCCTGTTTTCGTGCTGTCTCTCTAAAATCTAATATTCCTATCACAAAGTCTTCATCCTCTTAACTTTGTCGTTCCATAATAAAAAACACAGAATACTCTTACACCAGACAGTTTTGCGAAGAAAAATAACTACTAACTTTCCAAGTTGATAAACTTTTAAAGTTAGAAGTTGGAAATAACAACATTTTCAAGTTCCAGAGAAAGGAAAGCAGGAAAAAACAAAAATAGAGGAAATCCTGCGATGTGACAAAGCAGGATAAATTAAGTGACAACATGAGAAAACAAATGGGAAGTGTTAATGGGTAAGAAAACTATGGGTCTGGTAAAGATAAAAATAATCAGGATATGAAATTGTGCATCTCAATGTGAGGTTCAGAAAGTTAGTATTTGCCTAATGAAAAAATGAGCTGCTATTCTCAGCTTATGTTGAGGTTGATTAGAGCAAAGTAGGAGACAGAAAATCAAGTGGTCAGTGGTTTTGAAGAATCAAAATAGCAAGATATGGAAGTTCAGGGTAACACTTAAAGATTCTAAGATGTTCAATAAAACAGTCTAGTTTTCTTAAGATCATTCCTAAGCAGAGTCCACTTCATTAACAACAAGTAGATTATAAAAAGTTGAAAGAAGTAAGCAAATCAATGTCACGCTGAAGTGGTTGCTTTGGGCTGTTGACATTGAGGTGGTGAAGAGCAGATACCGCACGGACAGCTTATATGTAAGGGGATGGGCTTGACAAATAAATGAAAAATGAAATAGGCTACTGTGGAAAGAGGAGCACGATTTTGATATTTTTTTTCCTTATCGAGAGTTGGTCTTAATCATTACTATCAGGACACAAGGTCAGGTTTCATGCCCTTAATGAAAAATTATTTGATCATTTTAATTCGTTGATTGCCACCATGCTTGACTATTTAACTGACACGTACTACATGAAACAAATCTTTCCCCGTTTCAGTGCCAAATAAAGCAATCCCGTTTCCATACTGAAACTTATGCACCTTGAGACATCCTCATCCTTCGAAACTATTAGTCTCAACCAAAATAGTCACATCACTATTTAGAACACATTTTCACACCAATATCATTGTAAGCCTCAATCCATCACAGATGATGCATGTTTACACACATTATTTTAATGATCAATTTGAAAGTCTATCAAATGCCACCATCCATCATAAACTCGCTTGTTCCAATCAACATTCTTTTTCTCTGTCCCTCACCTGCTCTAAACTTGATTTCTATTCCTGAATTTCAAAACTCTCATTGCAAATCCCTCCATGGCCTTAACCTACCTCTACTCCTATAACTTCACTTGGTAAATGTGAACTTGTACTGTTCTGACCTAATGTTACAATTCAACATTCAATATTTGGCCAGTTACGATGGAAAGCTCTCCCCAAACCTTTCCTCTTTCTTCTGAAGACAATTATTCAATGATGCTTTCAGCCAGCACATATAACTCTTCCCCTAACCTTTGATGGGTTATTTTTCCACTGTGAAATATTCTGGGACTTTTGGTGTATTGATGTGCCCAAAAATGGTAAATTATAATTCTCTTCATAGTTGGGGTCAAAGCACAGTAGTTTAATATCATCCTTCAAGCTTAAAGGAAAGAAAAGGATAAAAGTAATATGTTTTCCTGCCAGTTAACATTTTCTAGTCATGTAGATCACAGTAATGACCATGAAAAAATAAGCCAGGAATTCAAGGAACTATTATAATCAAGAAATATTTCCTGCCAGTTGAGATGTCAGAAACTGCCTACAAAATTTGTCAGCTCATCATTTTTGGTTGGCACTGAAGGAAAATTGTTATGGCACATAATGCAGTGGTCTATTTTATTGAATACAAACACATTACATTGGAGACAATTGAAAAGTTAAATTCCTTCAACTGAATATTCAAAACAGTCTAAAACAAACCATGATAAACCACTTTGTGTGGAACACT
The DNA here is from genome assembly GCA_963514005.1 of Raja brachyura. The sequence goes on from OY740786.1 coordinate 75,530,623, forward strand.
CTTTACAAACTACACAATTCACAACAAAATATTGAAAGCTTAAATTACCTGCTATTTTACAAAATAATAATAGTCAACAATTCATACTACTCAGTCTAAAATTACACTGCAGCCAAGGCAAATCTTGGATCTCTTGCACGTGGATCCTTGCTGTGTGCATACAGACATCTACATGTTCTAAAATTCATTACCACCATCTTGGTGCATGTAAAGCATTTGGGCCATGGAAGAAATTAGATAAATGCATGTAATTTGGATCAAATATATTGTGAATTGACCCATTGCATTTAGCACCATCGCAGAAAATATCAATTTAGATGTAATAAGAATAGATGCTGCAGTTATACATTTGCTTAATGAGCCACTAAGGTGCTTAGTGGAGCATGAACTCACCAGCAGGCAATGATAAACTATGTGTTTCGTAAAACATTTTAATCAGACTTGCATTGTGCCATTGAAACATGGATGCACAATAAATAACTAGTGCAATTATTATATCAAAAAGAACGTGGACTCACCTCCGTAACATCCATAACTTTAATGGCTGCCAGCTGGCCTGTTTTGACATGGCGACCCTAAAGGAAGAAACAAGATATCAGATCACTGAAAAAATAAATAAAATTAGATCATTTGTTAAATTTGAACTTATTATTATTCAAAGTAAAATGCTGTGTAAGAAAACTGTTTTAAAAAGCAAAGAATATTTAAAAGCCAATAAAAGCTAATTTGGTACTAACAGGAAGCAAGGAGACCTATGCAGGTCATGTGAGACCTACTGCATTGCACACTATTTTTTTCTTCAGGTATGGGACACCTTAGAAATTCCTAAATTTCAATTCCTTTTCATAAGGTCTGTTTAAATATGTAAATCCAGTATTCTTTCCCTGACAGACTGGACCATAAACTATCTTGAACAAAATTTATACATCAATAACATTCTAACCTGCCATTGTAAGCAATAAACATACATACGCTCACACTCATTGTGCGGGAACAAATGGAAATTTATACAACAGCAAATAAATAATAGCACGTCATAAAATTATCCTGCTCCTCCTTCGGTCGGTTGCAACATGTTGAAAATCCAGCGGCGACCACAACACGGTACGACTCTTTGGGCGACTACTCACGACTGTACAGGCTTCACCCCGCGACATGTCGCCTGTATGGTCTTGAGTAGTCTCCTCAGTCACCCAAAGAGTCATAGCGTCTTACTGGTCGTGGCTGAATTTTCAACGTGTTGCAAAGTTTCGCTGACCTGCAACGACCTGACGGGTGCCGGCAGTCACCGAAAAAGTCGTGTAAGTGGGACAGTCCCTTAAAGGTATGCTACATTAAATGACCAAAGTTACCTGGTTGCACATAATTACTAGCATTTTTTTCAAATTATCTGGTGATAAACTATTCGGTATTTCAGACAGAATATGCTTCATTTGTGAAAAATTTCTTTCTACCCCAGCTGAGGTCACTGGCGCATACTCGAACAAGCTACAGACTCTATTTTCATGTCAATATCTTGTGCATTACAACTACATTTGAGAACTTTAGCTATGTTTTCTATTTCTTCAAGATCTTTGTCGGCTAAAATCACTCTCTCATATTTTACTTGCATGTTATTCACTAATGTTTCGCCACCTTTCTCAAGGGAAGTGATAGCTTGTGGGAAGTTTGCAAAATTGGAAGCAATAAACACAAGATCGTGGTGGAGGGACTTTTTCTACATTATTTCACTGACGATAACATAGAAAATGTCATTGGAATCACGGTACAACTAGAGAAAATAGCACGACCTTTCGGCAAAACGGCAAAAAAAGGCTGATTTAGGCACTCGTGAAAAAGACATTATCCTGGTGGAATCATTAAAAAAGGCATAAACAGGCACATGGCATTTATGGCAAAATCCTGGCTCTAATAATAACACTTATCTGCAGAGAATCTGGTGTGAATTCCTGCCCTTGTCACTGGTACACTGGGAATTTCCAATGGTGTTCCCATGATATTCAGATGGTTAAATTGTTCTCATCTCGCAAAGTCTTCCTTCAAAGTTAGCGACTGGATTGATTTGCAGAGGCCATGTACAAGCGCACTGGTGTCAGCCAGACTGCATGGGGCAATGACGAACGCAGCATTGAGATGCAGATCTTGAGACTGGACTCTGGTCAACCAGGCTGTTGAGGGACATGGCTAGAACTGGCCGCAGCTACTACTCCATGCATTGACAAATCACTCATATCTAACAGTGTTCCTCATCACTTCCTGTTGGAAGCATGTTAGCTGTTGTTTCTCTTTGGTCGACTGCACAGTTCTCCCCAGCCCCTTGCCAGATAAGTGTCTCCAGCAACAAGAAAGCAAAATGAAAACTATTTGCAAATGAAAATTATGTACTTTGTGTCTATCTTTGGTATAAACCTGCATCTGCAATTCCTTCCAACACATGAAAACTATTTTCTCATTTTAGTAAGCAGGAAGTTAACAACTGTTTCCAATTGTAATATTGTGTCCAAAATACTTCAAATTCAAATTTGTCCTACAACTCAATAAATAGTAAGCGTTCGACAGTCTCTAACTTAAAACTATTCTCTCAGAAAGCAAGTATACTATGAAGTTATTTTTATGTTTTTTTTTCAAATCACGAAACCAGGTATGAATTGGATTTGTGCAACACAAATGAAATAGCATAGACAATAGGCAATAGGTGCAGGAGTAGGCCATTCGGCCCTTCGAGCCAGCACCGCCATTCAATGTGATCATGGCTGATCATCCATAATCAGTACCCCATTCCTGCCTACTCCCCATATTCCCTGACTCCGCTATCTTTAAGAGCCCGATCTAGCTCTCTCTTGAAAGTATCCAGAGAACCGGCCTCCACCGCCCTCTGAGGCAGAGAATTCCACAGACTCACAACTCTCTGTGAAAAAGTGACTCTCTTTCAACGTCAATACAAGAGAGAACTTGTATAATAAATTGCCAAACATCAGTTTGAAGAAGATGCAGAAGCAGTCTAAATCTCACCCTTTCATATTTTAAAGGGCACATCAAGGATGTAATGGAATACTCTCACTGCCCTAGATGAGCACAGTACAAAACTCAATAAGCTCGACAGTCCAGAACAAAGCAACCCATTTGATTGTTACTGCATCCACCATTCTCAATTCCTGCCAATGTTGGCGTATACCACCTGTTTACCATCTGAAGGTGCACTGCATTACTCAGAGTTAAGCTTAAAGCTTGACAAAGGCAATAGCTGCAAGCGAAGATCATCTCAAAATTAATTTTCAAACAATACTATCCTAACTTCAAAAATACACCACTGTTCCTTCATACTCCCTCTGTTCTGGACTGTCAAGCTTCTTGAGTGTTGTTCTGTGCTCACCTAGGGCAATAACCACTGGGTGGCGCCAGCAATGGCTGCCTCGCCAACAGTCTGTATGTCCTTTTCTTCTTTGTGTTTTAATTGTGTGTGTTAAATGTATGTTTTTAGTGCTCTTTAGCTTGATTTATGTGGAGGGGTTGGGGGGGGGGGGGGGGGGGGGAGGGTTGGGGGGAACTTTTGCCAATCTTTTACCTCAACGAAGATACAATTTTTTTCCATGTCATATTTCTGGCCTAACATCGAGGAGTCAGTGGCCTTTGCTGGAGACCGGATTCTGAGAGCAGTCCCCTGCGGACCTACCATCGCGGAGCTCGCGATCCCTTTGCCGGGGTCGGCCTCGGAGCACCAATTGTGGATGCTTGCGGACATAACATCATGGAGCCCGCGGTCTTTGGTCAGAGACCGACTTTAGGAACTCCAAGCCGCGGGAGTTTCTCACTGCCCCGACGTGTGTTTAGATCGCCCCGACGCGGTGGGCTTCGACCGGCCTGATGAGGGGGACTTCGACCGGCCTGATGAGGGGGGACTTCGACCGCCCAGACGGATGATTCAACTGACCCGACCGTGGGAGAATAAAGAGGAAGAAGATTGGACTTTTTAGCCTTCCATCACAGTGAGAAATGTGGGGAATCCGCTGTGGTAGATGTTTATGTTAACTTTTATGTAGATGTGTCTTGTTGCTTTTTTTTCCGTATGGCTGTATGGTAATTTGCATGTCACTGTACCTTAATTGGTACATGTGACAATAAGAAACCTCTGAACTCTCTACCCATTAACAGTGCAAGTACCTTTGTAAGAAGCAGGCCAATAGTCCAAGTTTGGTTTAATGAGATGAACAACTTATATGGAAGAAACTGAGCTACAGAATTCTGCAGTTCATGAAATTTAGAGGTCTGCTTGGAAAACCGTAGCAATGGTGACAGCGAAAATAGGTATTTCACTAACACTGAAGAACAACTAAGCTTGAAAGCAGATGGTGATGGAAGTGCAGCACAAAGGTTGCATACTCTGGTTTTCCCCACTTACAATGTGGAAACAGGCCCTTTGGCCCATTCTGACCAGCGATCCCCATACATAGCACTATCCTACACACTAGGGACAATTTATCATTTTTTACCAAAGCCTGTACGTCCTTGGAGTGTGGGAGGAAACCGTAACACTCAGGGAAAACCCACTCAGGGGAAACCCAGGGAACGCACCAACTCCATACAGATAGCACCTGTAGTGAGGATCGAACCAGGGTCTCTGGCACTGTGAGGCAGCAACTTTACCGTGGAGCCATCATGCCACTAACTTGAGAAATTCTTGTGAAATAATCACAAACACACAACATATTCAATCCACAAGGATTCTACAAATGGGAGAAAGATCTACAGGTAAATTCTAAAAGAAAAGTGACATTTGTACTGTCAAAGTTCAAACATTCCTCAGTTTTTGTGGGAACACTCAGATGAAAGAGAATTATTTTTAAAGAATGATTATCATATTTCCCACTTTCCCAAGAAACCAAATTCCTTAAATCTTTTGCATTAAAAAAAACAGATCCATCTAGACAGACAGGCAGGGGCCTTGCTATTTGGGATCATACCATCATGATCTTGGAATTTTAAAATGATCCCCGACATCGTGGAAGATACTTTGCATTTATGAAAAATGTCCCTTCAAACAATTCTTTAAGTAGCTCACATGAAACTCCATCCTGTTCATCAAAACAGCAAGATAGTGATCTAAACCTGTAGGCAGTCATTCCAGTTTAAATCAAGACATCCTTAATCTTGCACACCAATTAAATCCCACCATTACTGCTTCCTTGAAATCAAAGAAAATTACATTCTATCACATAAAATTATCATCTGGCGAAGGAGCCCCAAAATACTAGAGAGGGAAGAACCTGGAAGAAGTGTAAGGTTACAGACCTAAGCTTGGGTATGGTTTGAAGATGACCAGACTCCAGTACCAAACTAGCTTTTCTGTACAAAGATTCTATTTTTATTTTAGACAGAGCATGAAAACATGCCATCAGCCTGTCGTGTGCACACCGACCATCAATCATCTGTTCACACTAGTTCTATGTTATCCCACTTTCTCATCCACTCCATACACATTTTTGCAGAAGCCAAATAACCTATAAACCCATACGTCTTTAGGGATGTGGGAGGAAACTGAAGCAACTGGAGTAAACGCACATGGTCAGAGAGAGAATGTGGTTACTCCACACCGACAGCACCGAAAATCAGTATCAAACCTGGGTCTCTGGTGCTGTGAGGCAGCAGCTCTATCAGCTATGTGCCACAGTTTCTCTCTGCTGCTCAAATCACATCCGTGGAAGGCAAAAATAAATTTAAATTAGATCACCTGATTGCAAAAATCAAAATTTAAAAAGCTCCAATACAGAATTAAGTTTTGGGGGAATAGGATAGGGAAATAGTAATAAATAGGATGAAAATGTAATCTTCTACTACCCAGCTGAAATCTATTAACCAAGCACAAACTAACCCGAACCTTACCACAGATCTTTCTTCCCCAGAATGATGTACTATGAGTCATTTTCACCCCCTTGGCAGATAAAATTTCAGAGATATAATGTGCAAACGCATATTACAATTTCAATTTCCAACAAATGCCACACCAAGTGGCACACATCTCATTTCCTGTTGATGATGATTAAAGAGTCATTGAGAGCAGTTACACATTTCCATAAAGAAAACAAACTACATTCCTCACTTTCTATTTAAGTATTATTTTCCCCAGATGATGCAGCACATCTACTTATCAACATCTTGTTTATGATGGGAGAAGTAACTTTTCAAATAATCATTTTGCTAAGATAAAGCAAGATTTTTTGCAAATAAATATAGAATAAGTTCCAGATACAACAACCCTGTTCTTTTCACTTCCAAATGCACTTTAAGATATTTAAGAAATCTCATGCATACAAACATACTCCAGACATATTAAATAGATACTTAACTAGTTTGAAAATATCTTTTAAAAGCAATTAAAATTATCACCCTTCTATCACTTCTGGCTGCTGCAAGTATTTATTTAGGTTTGACAATAAGATCTAATTCCAGAAGGGATAGATCTGCTTTGACATGCAATTTTTATGATTGCAGAAAAAACAACTCCATGCATACATTTTTATTACAAGGTTTTCAAATGGCAGGATCCCATTCTCCTCTGCATATCTAACTTCTCCTCCCCCGCCCCAATCCAGAGGGAATTCCAGAACAAGAGTTTGCTGCAACAAAGCATTTTCTGGTGAGCACAGTTGAGAGTTTGCGCTTGCCCTTCATATTCAATTACTTTTGCAGGGCAGATTTTGCAAGGGTGAAGCCAATGGGGATTCCAGGATGTCAGTAAATGCGTCATTTAACCAATGAGATACAGAGCAAGAATGGAAAAAAAAAAAAATGGTATGACTTGTCGTACTAATTGCAAACAGAAAGAAAAAGTGGCAAGTATAAAATATAATGCAGAATATGGATTTCACAAAATCAACTATTTGCTTTCTGGACTACATTTGTTGCCTGTCTGTCACATGGTAGACACAAGGAACTACATATGCTGGTTTACAAAACAAAAGAAAGTGTTGGACTACCTCAGCCGGTCTTGCAGCATCTCTGGAGATCACGGATAGGCAACATTTTGGGTCAGTGGCCTTTTTTCAGGCCGATTGTAGGAGGGGTGAGAAAGGAAGAGAGGTGGGGGCAGGACACAGCGTGGCAATAACTAAATATAGGTGAGGGTGGTTTTCAATGGCAGATGGGTGGACAAAAGACAAAGATGGGAAGAAGACAACAGGCTGAGAGATAGAAAGAGAAGAGCTGAGAAATGTGAAGTTGGAGGAAGGGATATAGGTGGAGGGCAAAGGGTTGCTGTGGGCTAGTTACCAAAAAGGTTGGATGCTTAGGTAACTCATTTTACCTCCAATGTTCATGCTGTTGGGTTGTAGGCCACCCAAACGGAATAAAATGTGCGTTTCCTGCAGTTTACGTGTTGCCTCAAGACTGCCTGTGGAGGCGGCCCAGGTCAGATGGGTCGGTGTGGGAACAAGAGGAGGAGTTACAATGGTTAGCAACCAGGAGATCCAGTAGGTCTTGGCGGACTGAGCACAAGTGATCGTCTAAACAGTTGCCTAGTGTATGCTTGGTTTCACCGATGTAAAGGATCCTACATCGAGAGCATCGAATGAGGAAGATGAGGCTAGAGGAGGTGCATACATCTCACCTGGAAGGGCTTCTGGGATCCCTGGATGACTGTGAGGAAGGTGGTCTAGGGACAGATGTTACATCTCCTACAGTTGAAGGCAAAATAACCTAAGGAGGGGGTTGTTTGAGTGGGAAAGGATGGGTGAACGAGTGGATGAGTTGCGGAGGGAATGGTCTCTGCACTAGGCAGAAGGGGCTGGGGATGAGAAAATGTGACTGGTGGTGGGATCACGATGAAGGAACTCTCAGAGAATTGTGTGTTGGAAGCAGAGGCTGGGGTGAAAGGTAAAGACTAGGGGAACTCTACTCTTGTTCTGTTGGGTGGGGAGGGGGGAAAGAAGGGGCAGCGAGAGCAGAACTACGGGTCGCAGAGAAGACATGAGTGAGGAATGCATCGACAAAGGAAGAGGGAAACCATATTTACTAAACAAAGAGGACATTTCTAATGTTAGAGAATGGAAGGCCTCATCTTGGGAGCAAATGTGGCAGAGACGGGGAAACTGAGAGTGTTTGCAAGAGGCAGGGTGGGAGGAGGTGTCAGTGGGACACGGTGGGTTTATATTTAATGTTAGTCAAGAGTCTGTCTGCTGTGATGGAGACAGAGATCAAGAAAGGGGAGAGAGGTGTCAGAGAGAGTCCAGGTGAATTTGAGGGCAGAATGGAAGTTAGTGGTAAAGTTAAGGCAATAGAGTTCTGCATGGGTGGAAGAGGTAGCCACGGTATAGAGATGGGTATAGAGATAAAGATGTTCTTCATCTTTAACATAGAAAGTGAAATAAGTCAAGAGATAAGTTGCGGAGTGAGGCAGAGGGAGGCGCAGGTACCTTCCCTTGCAACCGCAGAAAATATAACACCTGCCACTATACCTCCTCCCTCGACTTTATCCAGGGATCCCGACAGTCCTTTCAGGTTTGGCAGAGGTTCACTTGCACCTCCTCCAACCTCATCTACTGTAACCGTTGTTCAAGATGTAGACTCCTATTCTTCGGCGAGATCAAACGCAGACTGGGCTATCATTTCACAGAACACCTTCGCTAAGCCCGCGTTAACCAACCTGATCACCCGGTTGCTGGACACTTTAATTCTCCTTCCCATTCCTACACAGACCTTTCTGTCCTCTGTCTCCTCCATTGTCAGAGTGAGGCTAAACGCAAAAGCATCTCATATTTCGCTTGGGCAGCTTACAGCCCAGTGGTATGAATATTGATTTCTCTCACTTCAGGTAGTCCTGGCATTCCCTCTCTCTCTATCCCTCCCCCACCCAAGTCACACTAGCTTCTCATTTTCACCCTACAAACAGCTTACAATGGCCAGTTTCCTTTATCATCGTAACTTTTTTGCATATCTTTCATTCATTGTACCTTATCTCTCCACATCACCGTCTACATCTCGTTTCACTTATCCCTAACCAGTCTGAAGAAGGGGTACACAAAAGGCTGGAGAAACTCAGCGGGTGCAGCAGCGTCTAACGAGCGAAGGAGATAGGCGACGTTTCGGGTCGAGACCCTTCTTCAGACTGAAGAAGGGTCTCGGCCCAAAACGTCACCCATTCCTTCTCTCCAGAGATGCTGCCTGTCCCGCTGAGTTACTCCAGTTTTTTTGTGTCTGTCTTGTGAGGGGATCAGTTCACCTCAATTATGCTACTCTGCTCCACCTAGCAGAATGTGTCCTAACCCTCAACATCTCCTCTTTTGTTACTCCAAGTTAAAGGTGTAGCCAGAGCACTCACATGAGCCCCAGCTATGCCTGCTCTTCGGAGATGCAGCCTGACCCACGAGTTATTCCAGCGCTTTGTATCTTTACTTGAAGAATACAATTTGTCTTTGTTATTTGCATCTGCAGCACAATTCCAGCAATTTCATGAAATGCAGATGATGCCGTGCAGAAGGTACTGTCTACCCCTGGCGAAAAACCCTGTGCACACTTTCCAGCAATCTGTGATGTTTTGCAATTTAAGGCACCCTCTTCCTTGTGCAAAATGTCTCGATATTTTTCTCTTGTAAATAGCAGGACAAGCATTTATCCTACCATTACGAATTCTGGTCCCATAAAGCAGCAGCACATTGTTAACTTTAAATTGATTATAAACCATAGATTCTGTTTCCCTGAAATCGCTCCACGAGTAACAATTGCCATTTGGGCAGCCAGCTTTACTCCACCCTCTGGCACGATTCCATTATAAACTTCAGTCCGGTCTTTCAAAATCCTTAAGACTCTCATCTGTTCCCACACTTTTACCTCTTTCTGATCACCAGCCCTAATTTTCCAATAATACATTACAAGTCTGACAAGTAGCAGCAGGAATTACAATGAGGCTGCATTGTATTAAGTGTTACATTCATGATGTAAGCTTTCAGGTGATGTAAAAAGGGTAAAATATACATCATCTGTTGCACCCCACCTCCAACAAACTTTGGGAATGAAGCTAACCTTCGGAACTATGGGAAGCTGTTTACTCCGCAGAATGAAGGTGTCCAGAATGGTGTCTACACTCCAGAATGAAGGTCTCCAGACCTCCTGCAGTACCAAAATTGTGCACTGGCAAATGACTTGCCTCCCAGCTCACTTAAGGCTCTCCACAATCTACAAGCAATGTGATGGAAAACTCTACCCTTGTATGTACGCAAAGCCGCTCAATAGCAAGGAGGACAACGCAGTCCACTTGATTGCAAACTGATCCACTATTAAATATTAATACTTTCCAACAACAGCGCACCATGGTTTTGGAATTCACAATGCATTGCTACAACATACCATGGTCTTTACAAAGGCAACTCCCAAAACCACAACTTTAATCATTTTGGGGAAAAAAAGTCTAACAGTTGCAATTGAGTCTGCCATTTGCCCTCCAGGCTACCAACTGACCTTGAAAATATATCTGCTTTCTTCATTGTTGTTGGGTTAAAATCCTAGAGTTACCTAACATCACCAGAAACGTGGCCACATGCCCAAGGATGTGAGATTTGAATGAACAGCTCATAACCATCCTATTAAACCACAGTGAAAGTTCGTGGGACAATAGTTTTCTCCACAACCCAACAACAATGAAGGAAATCTACTGTATTAACATTAATGGTCCCAATACCCACACACTGGGCAAACCAGGTACTATACAGATTGATATGCTAGAGATGGTGCATCATCACAACCCTTGTAGTCTAGTGCAAATGCTGCCTCCAACAAACAATAAACGCAATTAAATATATAGACATCAACCCTTAACAATAATATTAGATTTATATACAACAAATCCCTGACGGAGACCAAAATTCAAATGGCTTTTTTGTTATTTCAGGAAATAACATCCCTCAAATGAGCCAAGGCCAAAAAACTGCTTAAGCATTTGCAATAAAATTACACCACCCAGGGCTGCATAATTTGATCCAGTGCCGATAAACGTCACAAACTGCAGTCTTTTGCATATTAGTGCACATCACCTGGGAGTTGTCTGCAAACCACAAACTAATCTGTGGTATGTGCCACCATTGCTGAAACAAAGAAATGATCTTCAAGCAGAACCAGCTGCTGAAAGTATCGAGGCAGATCTTGTCATGGGAGTGCTAGGATGTACACAGAAGAATGCATCCAACACCACAAGAAATTGCGGAGAGTTGTGGATGTAGCGAGACCATCATGCAAACCAACTTCCTTTCCATTGATTCCATCTACACCAGGCTGGACTCCATCTACACTTCATGCTGCCTCAGCAAGGCTACCAGCATAATCAAGGAACAGTCTCGCGCTGGTCAAGCAAGAGTTTGAAAACGCACCCCTCCGATTCAGGGACTGTTTCTTCCCGGCTGTTATCAGGCAAATGAATGGTCCTCTCACCAGCTCAAGTGCGGCACTAATCTCCCATCTACCTCATAGGAGACCTTTGAACTATCTTGAATGAGACTATCTTGCACTAAATGTTGTACCCTATATCTTTTAGCTGTGCTCTGTGGATGGCTTGAGTGTTAGTCTTTTCTCTGAATGGATAGCACGCATACAAAGGCTTTTCACTGTACCTAGGTAAATGTGACAATAACTGAACTAAACTTCTCCATTCCCCACTGGACATCACAATAGCAGAGGTGGACATCCAAAGAATCAATAAGGGCACAGAAGTAGCCCAAGCCAAATCAATCAGTAACAGAATCCTGCACAATGATTCAGGTATAATGTGTTAAAATCAAATACCTGTGGGCCTGCTTTTTTAAATGTGCATCACAACCTGTGCTCCTTGTGTCCTTCGTGCACGGACTAGGCACAATACATATAGTCTGTGCAAAATTGGGCAAACCCAAGTTTCATTGTCCGCTAAGAACAAAAATGTTCCTCCACTGATTTCACCCTAGTTTCAATCATCTACTGCATAATATTTATGCCTAACATTGAAAACATTTCTGTATCAATGTTACATTCTACATCTAACACAATCAAGCATTATCTAACTGAACATTGTGCAGGAAATTAATTTTGTCTCATGCATATTTCTGCTATGGCATAAGTTTCTGAAAAAAATTCTAACTACACTCCTTAGACACTTTAACAAATCATCCTTTAGATACATCAGAGTCTCTACACAAACAAAACAAACTCAAACACATCAAAAGGCAATGGTTCACTGCACAAGATAGACCGTCAAAATTTAAAAAAAGTATGATCCTTTCATGTGTGGAAACAAATTATATTTGGAATAGTATTCTACCTTGTAGAGCATCAACCACTTGCTAGAATGCTCTCAAAAACCATCAGATAATAGTCCCAATGAACATTTTATATTTGAAGAGCATAAAGTATATTGCTTTCTCTTGCTGAATATATTCACAGTATATTGTTGATATGAATATCAAATCATCCAAAGATTTAAGCTGGTATTTTCAGAATGTATCCTATATCTCAAACACCAAAAACAAAACTACTGAACTATTGTACCTAAATTACATTAGCGACTAACAAACTGAGTTCAAAACATAAGTCAAGTACATATATTTGCATATTTCAAAACAAGAAACTAGTTTTCAAGGGAGTAATTAAGCCAATTTGCATCATTATTCAAAAACGGCATTCCATTAAAGCTAATTAATGTAACATAAACAGATGGGAATGAGAATCCGAATGCACAATATGCAGTTTAATCAACACCAGGGCAAAGATAAGAGTTTTGATGCATGTCTGCTTGAGTACTGGAGAAAATGAGATTTCAGCAAGATTAAATATTGTTAGCTCATCTACATTCTAAGCAAACCACTACATTTGCAAAATAAAGCTGAAAAATAAAAGCTCTGAGTTTTTCACAGGTGCATCTGTTTCTGGTCTTTTTAAACAATGTTGTGTGTATTCAGTCGTGGCATTTCTTCTAAGCACAGTAGTCGAGTGTTCTATGGAAAGATTTAAATAGTACAGACTCATACATTCAATGTCAGAACACAGTGCATCTTTGTCAAGAAGGATGCCACTGCAAACTTGCTATTTCAGCAAGTGTGATCCTACATTACTTTGGCCAAAAATGGACTGCATTTTGCTTTTAATCGTGATCATGATCAAACCAAAGCAAAATCAAGAAAATGAAATGCCATTTAATGAAATGCTCTCAGAGCAAAAATGTTCCAGAGCATTTCACAGATATGAAACCAAATAAAAGATTGATGTCAAGACACACAAAAGCCCACGGGGGTCAAATGGCGAAAGGCTTGGTCGAAAATGATATACTTAAAGGAGCAGCTTAAAGAAATACAGAGGCAAGAAGAGGTTGCAAGGTTTTGTGTGAAGGGTGGTATTTGGGAGCCTTGGCAATTGATGGCACAGTTTCCAACAGTGATAACTAATTTAAGAGAAGCTCTAGAGGCCAGAACCGAGCGGGAGTAATGCAAATATATCAGATGGCAATAATGCTGGAACTCACCTCACATTTCACTTGGGCAGCTTACAACCCAAAGGTATGAACACTGATTTCACTGAAAGCTTAGCGGACATTTAACTTACCGGTCAGTTTTCCTTGGTCCTGAAAACTCCAATGAGCCAATTAAAATGGCCAGTCAGCGAAGGAGATTGCCTACGGCTGCTCTTGACTGCCTATAACTACATAGTGACCCCACTCCACTACGAGCTCAAAAGAACCATGCCGACCAATTTTTACTCGCGGAAACATTTTCAACATGCTGAAAAAACTTCTGCGACCTAACTGAGGCCACGAGTATGCGGGAAGTTCCCTTGAGCGTGAATGAGAGTTCTGGTGACGTCATATGACCTCCGAGGACCACGTGTCGACCATGCTGTGAGTTTGAGTCGAGGGCAAACTCTTCTAAACTCGCAGATTAGGTTGCCGCAGTGTGACAGTCCCTTAATGTTGATAACCAATAAATATCCTTTCTTGCCGTATAGAGAATTATATTTCAAATTACTGCTCATTTGCTTTTGAAAGGGAAAATAATTATGCACTTTAGTCCAATGAATACTAAATTAGCTTCACATCCAAGATAATAATGCATTTAACTGGCATTTTAAATTATCACATTTACTGTGCAACAAATGTTCTGCAATTTAACTATACATGCAGAGAAATGGTGTATCATGTTAAGGAAGCAAGTTTTCTGGAGGCAACATAGAGCAGACGGCTGGAAAGTAACCTGCATAGCAAGAAAGCAGTGACTCGGGTATTCCATGAACACGATTACCAAGTTATAAAAATCTACGAGTGTAATGAAGGTACTAAACATATTCAATGCAAGGTAGCTGCACAGTGACGCAGCGGCAGAGTTGCTGCCTTACAGTGCTCTGTTCTTACAGAGAAATCAAAAGTTTCAACATCTTAATTATTAATTTCAATGCTACTCTCACTTTCACATGGACCAGTCATGACTCTTCCTTTCCTTAATTTGTGTCCAACTCCATCTTTGTCAGAGAATGCATTATATTCAACATACAACTCACCCGGAGAAAACCCAGGTGGTCACAGGAAGAACATATGAACTCCATCGTTGGCAATTGTCGGTCAGCTTGGACTTAGTGGGCCACAAGCTCTGTTTCTATGCTGTATCTCTAAACTAAACTGAACTAAACTAACACACAAGCTCCCACAAACAGCGACATGATTAAGACCATTTGATTTTATTTAAGACACAACTGATCCTGTTTGATCCAGTCTTTAGAGTGTTGTCTTTACAGTTTGCATGTCCTCTCTGTGACTGCATGGGTTTTCTCTGGGTGCTCCAATTTCCTCCCACATTCCATAGACATGGAGGTTCGTAGATTAATTGCCTTCTGTAAATTGTCCCAAGTGTGTAGGATAGAGCTCGTGTACGGGTGATCGTTGGTCCAAGCGGGCGTGGTGGGCTGAAGGGCGTTTCTGCGCTGTATCTCTAAAGTGACTTAAGGGAATCAAAGAAAAAGTGAAGATTGAATTCCAGGAATATGCTCCCACTCTATTTCACTGCAGTGTATCGTACCAGAACTGTGTAGTGTTCATCTGTTTACTCAAAAAAGAATGAACTTGAAATAGACATGGAGTAGTTCAAATAATGCCGGGTTTGTTGTATGAGCAGAGTGTAGACTGGGACTTCATCCTTAGAGATTAGAAGGTCAGGAGATCTTATCAAAACTCACCAAATTTCCAAAATGCTTGAGAAGCTAAATGCAAGGAGATGTTTCCCCTCACAGAGTCAAAGAAAATGGGTCAAGTGTCAAGAGTGTTTTATTGTCATATGTCCCAGATGGGACAATGAAATTCTTACTTGCTGCAGCACAACAGAATATGTAAACATAGTACATAACGGGAGGAAAAAAGTTCAGTGTGTATATATACACACACATGCACACATACTCAATGAATAAACAAATATAATGCAATAATAATAATAATAGTCTGTTGTAGTTCAGAGCTTATTTGTTGTCATGTTTAATAGCCTGATGACTGTAGGGAAACAGCTGTTCCTGGACGTTGCAGATTTCAGGCTCCTCTACCTTCTTCCCGATGGCAATGGTGAGATGAGTGTGTGGCCAGGATGGTGTGGGTCTTAGATGATGTTGGCTGCCTTTTTGAGGCAGCGACTTCGATAGATCCCTTTGATGGTGGGGAGGTCAGAGCCGGTGATGGACTGAGCAGTGTTCACTACTTTTTGTAGTCTTTTCCGCTCCTGGACGTTCAAGTTGATGAACCAGGAAATGATGCTACCAGTTAGTGTGCTCTCTACTGTGCACTTGGAGAAGTTCAAGAGAATCCTCTTTGACATACCGAATATCCGGAATCTTCTCAGGAAGTAGAGGCGCTGATGTGCCTTAATTGCATTAGTGTGCTGGGTCCAGGAAAGTTCTTCGCCCAGGAATTTGAGGTTTTTGACTCTCTCCGCCATCATCCCATTGATATGAACAGGATTGAGGGTAAGTTTGAAAGTAACAGATAGGCCCCAGAAGACTGAGACAAGGAGAAATGTGTTCATTTAGAGTGTAGTGAACATTTGTAATTTCTTTCCACAGGCAGCTGTGGAAGCTCAGACAGTGTATTCATTTCAAATAGAGAATGATCAGTTTTTATATGAGGGAATCAAAGAAAATGGGAATGGTGGAGCAGACTTGGCCGGAGTGTCTATTCCCACAGTTACAACTTATGTTCTTGCACAAAATGGAGCTGTTCTGAAAATACAGCACAGCCACTACTCCACTGCAATATCAACTCAGATTTTTGTGTACAACACTCTGAACCCAGAACATTCTCACCACAAAATTAGGGTGCTCGCAGGTCACAGTTTTAAAACTAGTTTGAGGGGAAATCTAGGGTACCACATTTCATACCACATTTCCTAAGTTCATACATTACAGGAGCAGAAGTAGGCCATTCAGCCCATCAAGTGTACTCCACCATTCAATCATGGCTGATGTATCTTTCCCTCTGAACCCTATTCTGCTGCCTTCACCCCATAACGTTTGCTACCCTTACTAATCAAGAATCTATCAATCTATAACTTTAAAAAAACATTGATTTGATCTCCAGAGCCATCTGTGGCAATGAATTCTACAGATTCACCAACCTCTGACTAAAGAAATTCCTCATCTCCCTTCTAAAAGAGATCTCGACCTGAAATGTCACCCATTCCTTCGCTCCAGAGATGCCGCCTGTCCCACTGAGTTACTCCAGCATTTTGTGTGTATCTCTCATTTATCAAAGGTGTGCATCATGTTGGAAACTGAGTATCTTAGTTCTAAATATGGACCTCAGGGGATGGTTCTATTGAAGCCGTTAATTGCCTCAGAGCAAATTTAAAATACTACTTTTAAATAAACTGAGAGTTGCACAATAGAGGATCTTAAAGTTAGCCCAAGCAAAATCTAATTCCCACCCCTCTCCCACAGAAAATAGATGCAGCAGCTCTGAAAGATTAGAAGGAAATTCTAAATCACTTGCTTTAAGCCCCTGTCCCACTTTCCCAGGTTACTCACGAATTTTCCCGAGTTTTCCCCGATTCAAACTCGGAGAATTACGGTAATAGCCAGCCGTAGGTACTCGGGGCTATTCTTTTTACTCGTGGACATTTTTCAACATTCTGAAAAAACGTCCCGACTTACCTGATCTCCCGAGTACCTACAGCTGGCATTACGAGCCGCTACGAAATATCTACAGACTCGCTACGGACATTCTCCAAGCTTGAATCAAGGGGAAAACTCGGGAGAATTTGTGAGTAACTCGGGAAAGTGGGACAGGGGCTTTACAAAGTAGGACATTATTGTAACATTTTTGTAAAATTACTAAAAGACTATTTCATTATTAGAAAGCAAAATTGTAACCACCAACCTCAAACCAGACAAGTGAAAGTAAATAGTTGCTGGATTTATCTAAAACCAGAGATTTGCTTTTTTTAAAAATCTCATTTGTTTATTTACTTTCTTTTCAGGAGTCAAACAAAAATTAGTTAATTGCCACGTACTCATCTAATCACTATTTCTTTGATGGGAACACTGAAGGTACAGAACAATGGCCATTTTATTTCATCTTGTACCTTCCTGAAAAAACAATAATAAGGTTGGCTACCACAGGAACTACCAGAAATAGGAACTATAGTTTCAACACCACTTATTTCACAAAGTTTATTGCACTTAAGAGACACCCCAATCTGTCATTTTTGAACATCCCAAAATACCACCTAGCTTTTGACAAGAACTCCCGGGCATTCACACATCATTAATGCTGGGAATAGGCACTAGTTCCATTTTTGGGAAGGGAATCTTGATTCACACTTCCTGATCAGTGTGAACTAATCTAGAATCTAAGGGGGCGACATTGTGGCGCAGCGGCAGAGTTGTCACACCCAGGACATACAGCAGGCATGAGTCCAACTACAGCCAAATAATTAAATTCTTACATGCTGTGAACAATTCCAAATGAGATAAGTTCTAAGACACTATAAAACATTAATGCAACTCCACTGTGTTATACTACACTGCAAGCAGGTTTGCTTCCTTCCATAACAATTTTGAAATCTTCTTTCCAGTACTCACATTAGAGTCATTCATCATCATCGTTAAAAACATTAGCGACGTTGTGGTGCTGGTTTTCAACGGGAACGGTGACAGATGCACCACGCATCTCTGTCCTCCAGTTCCTGTGGACTTCCGCCGCTGGAAGTATAGGATTTTGGTGTGTGTGCTTTATCATCATTCCTTATAATGCTCTGTACGACAGTGATGGCAACTTCTACTGAAGTGTAGATGGCCGCTGGCTCGCTAGAAGTTCATCCGCCCTTTGACAGGTCTTGTTTTTGGTCCTGGTGGGGGTCCGCAGCCTCCTCACCTGGCAAACCAGGTGGGGGAGACGGTTTAGTCGCTGACTATCCCACCATGGAGCAAGTAGCATGGTATTACATGGTACCCGTGGCAGCAGGAACTCCCTCCGACCTGACCTGAGAGTCATACAGCATGGAAATTGGTCTTTTGACCCAAATTGCCCATGCCAACCAAGATGCCCCATCTACATTAGTCCCACCGACCAACGTTTGGCACATATCCCTCTAAATCTTGCCTATCCTTGCACCTGCCTAAACATCTTTTAAATGTTGTTCTGCCAAATTTTGCTAAAGAAAGTATAATTTTCTATGATGACTAATATAACTTAGTACCACTGACCAGCAATCCACAGAGCTGGGTCCAGTAAACCAAACCTGAGAATCTCATTACCCATTTGCTTAAGTGTCTTGGTTGTTCTTCATGATGTCCATTAAAAAAATAGCACAAAAGGAAACATTGGGCAGTCTCAGCCTATCCACTGGAATTTGGGATGGGTGATTGAAACAAGATATATTGAGAAGTCTTGACAGGACAGAAGCGAAGGTAATCTCGTGAATGAATCCAGAACTGTTTAAAAAGGGAGTCGCTTGTTTAAGATTCATCATTCTTTTCGCCGAGAGCCTTGAGTCTCTGGAACCTATCCCTTTGTTATCACCTCTTCCCCAGCCAGCAATGGGTCATCATGGGCTCCACCCTTGCTTGGTCATCTATCGCCAGCCCTGATTTGTTCTGGCTTTTTCCGAACTCAAGTTCTCTCTCTTCCCCCCCGCCCCCGCCCCACCTGTAATCTGAAGAAGGGTTCCGGCCCGAAACTTCACCCATCTTTTTTATCCAGAGATGCTGCCCACTGACCCACTGAGTTACTCCAGCACTATTAACCAGCATCTGCAGTTCCTTCCTGCACTCTATTCTTCAAAGCCCAGTATAGACAGAGCTTTAAAATATATTCAAGCCAGAAGTGGATATCTTCTTGATGTGCAAGGTAAAATATTTCCATGGGTAAACAGGAATACAAAGTTGAGTTTACATCCAGAGCAGCCATGAGCTTACTATATTGCCTACTGTTCTCCAAATGCTCCATGTAAGAAATCTAAGATGTCTTTTTGCCTTATTCCACTCCACTTGATCTCCACTCGATCTTTTTGTTCTATCCAGAAGGGGGGGGAGGGAGGGAGGTGAATAGAACAAATGGAATGACGGTAATAGAGTGGAGGCCAGGTAAGACTAAATGACACAGACAGTGTTTTTCCAACTGAGTGAGGATGGTTAATAATGATGAATATATCTTGGGAATTGTAGCCAAAGATGAAGAACAAGGGAGAGGGGAAACAAGGGGGAAAAGAATGAGGGAGCGGAGATGCAAGACATCAAAATTGTTGAAAATCCTTAATAATACTGGAAGTACTCAATAGCATCATCTGTGTACAGAGGAAGATTGAACCAACATTGCAATGGACCACCTTACATTGGAACCAGCCGTCTGTGACACAAACTGGGAAAGCATGTTATCTGAAGTTGCTGAATGTAACATTGCCTCTTGAATACTGAATTGGCTAGTTCTGATCAGACAAGTTGCAACATTAACTCGGTACTTTCCTCTCCGTGGATGCTGTCTGTATCTCTGGGAATTTCCAGCATTATCTTTTATTTCATATCTCCAGTGACTGCTGTGTATAGCATTTCAGTTCCAAGCCCTTGACATGTAATTGTAAAAAGGTACTTTGCAATAAGCTTAATTTCATTATGAATCTTGGGGTTTAAATTATTAATAGGATGCCCTAGAAAGGACAATGGTTACTTTTCTGTTTGGAAATTATAACTAATACCTGAAAGGAACACTTGCATTGGAATGCTCATACCTGAATGAAGAGACCAAAGAATAAACTGCACTTTGTCAAAGTAATGGGAGTATGTAGAAAGCAAACTACTGTATACAGATTTTACATATTCTGTTGTGCTGCTGCAAGTAAGAATTTCATTGTTCGCTCTGGGACATATGACAATAAAACACTCTTCACTTCAATCTTAAGATTTAGATAGAGGCAATTAGGCATTTGCCAACAATATATTTTATAGAAATGTATAGTTTTCTTGTCAGCATCAATATTGCTAAACATACAAAAAAAACTGATGCCTCAGTGACAGAACACGAAACTCTTGATGGCAAATTCCACAACGCTACAGATAAACTAAAGGTAGCACAGGGCTGCATTCAGGATGATCAATTGTGAAACATCTCCTCTTTGCTCAAAACTTTGGCTCAGCCACATATATATCATGTCCCACTTTGGTTGACAAATAGAACAACTGGTTGACTGTAGTCCCATATATTGGCATTGGTGTTAGTTTATAATTGTCACATGTACCAAGATACAATGCAGAACTTTGTTTTGCGTGCTATACAGGCAAATCATATTATACACAAGTACAATCAAGCCATACACAAGAATAACACATAGTGCAAAGCGAAAAATAAAAAGTGCAGAATAGTGAAAAATCCTGCCAGACATAATAGTTTTTAAATAGTGGGAACGATTGTAGTAGTTGATAGTAGATCTTCTTTGGGATCATCACGCAAAGTATTGCCACTCACTGGCACCATCCCTGTGAAGGGATGGATTGTGAGCATGCTGGCAAAGAATTTGCAATTAAAATTGGGAGCACCAAAAGACAAGGGAAGACGAAGATAAAATGTTTTTCTTCCCCTAGTGAATAGCAAACCGATGCCGCAAAATATCATCTGACATCATAACACAGTAGATTCATTACACATATTGAAAAGGTGGAGGGATAATTAATAATTAACAATAAGTAATCACAGAGGCATTCCACAAGTCATATAATTTGCTGCCAATGAGTTAATTTTAACAGATGTCATGAGAATGCACCTGATCTTTAATTCTAAATTGCCCATGGGTTTCTCTGTTTGACCAATTTTACTTAAGATGCCCATAAAAGGGATGCATAATACAACAATATTGAGCAAGATCTTTAACCAGTCTTTCAAATTTGCTTAGTTTGCCTTAGGTTGTAAAGGTATCGGGTGAATTTGCTTAACTCCTTGCAATCTTAAGCTGTCAAATGTTGCAGAAAACTTCATTTTCAGTTTTAAATGATTATTTTCTGTGTGCTTGAATTGCAGTTGACAATGCTGTACTTCTGCTTATCATTCAATGCTGTTTACCATCATGTTAGTTCCTCAAAGTTGAACATTTTGCCTTTGCTACATTATTTCTTCTTACTGTATCTCTTCTTACTGTTTATATTATTTGACCACATTTCAACAGTACATAATGCAAACACCTTGCCATAAAATAATGTAGCAAAGGCAAAATGTTCAACTTTGAGGAACTAGCATGATGGTAAACAGCATTGAATGATAAGCAAATGTACAGCATTGTAAACTGCAATTCAAACATGCAGAAAATAATCATTTTAAACTGAAAATTAAGTTTTATGCAACATTTGACAGCTTAAGAATGCAAGGAGTTAAGCAAATTCACCTGATACCTTAACAACCCAAGGCAAACTAAGCAAACCCCAGTGCATGTCTCAGTAAAAGACTGCTTTGTGTCTCATTTGCTTGTCTGAACCTCGTCTAGTAAACTGCTCAATGGCGATCAACGGCCGCAGACATTTGGTATTAACTGGTAATCCTAAGATATTTGATTACCTATGAAATAAAGGGTGATTTCAGGTTTTTGATTCAAATAATTCACAATTATGATATTAATTTCCTGAAGCAGCAAACACTAGCAATAGCAATGTTATGTTAAATTGGCTAGAAAAACGTCCAAACCATTAAGATAAAATGCATACTATTGTGTTATCAAGTAACTTTGATAGAGTTATAGACTCGGAGTACAGAAAGAGGCCCTGACGCCACCGCCTGAAGCAGGCGCTGTCCCCAGGGCTACAACATGAGCAGCAACAACAGCCACGTCAATGCATGAAAAAGGGCTTGCTGTTGCAGACTATCAGCGTCTAATTTTAAGGTGAAGCAATACAAAGTGCTGGAGAGATTCAGAAGACTGAATCAGTCTAAAGAAGGTTCCCAACGTTATCTATCCATGTTTTCCAGCATTGCTGCCTGACCTTCTGAGTTACTCCAGCACTTTGTGTCTATTTTGTGTATTAACCATCATCTACAGTTCTTTGTTTCAGCTACATACTTGCATAAAACAAACTATACCTTACTCGCCAATAACGACAATTCTCTCCCCCCGATGTGGCACATTATAACATGGGTTTAATGTAATTACAAAAATGAGTTGCATCAACATTAGAGTAAAGATGCGGCTAACACACCAGGTACAAATTAACTTAAAATGTTAAGCTGTAAACCGTACTCAAATATAGTAATCTCTCCACTGTAAGCATTACACTTTTATGTGGAATATTATTTTTCTTGAATAACTACAAGGTTTAGAATTGCTGTATTGATCAGTTCTGGATAGATTATATTCCCAGGGGAGGGGAAAGAACAAAAGGAGGAGCCGGTGTGCTTTGTAACTTTGTCAGCGCCGTAGGTGGCCGCTATTTGTATACATTGTGTATGCAGCAAAGAATTCCACTGTGCCTTGTCACATGCAGCAATACAGTATTCCATTCCATTCTCCCACCTTCTTGCATTTACATTGTCAGTTTTTAAAATGTTCTTTTGTCCTTGAGAATATGGCAGCAATCCAAAGAATTGAATGGAGGTTTTATTTTAGCCAGTCTTCTAGATCATCGCACCTCGAATGTCAAATTGGCAGCAAACCTGATTTGGCATCAGCACAAATGTCATCGTTTTCAAAAGAAAGATTAAGCATAACATGAATGTTGAACAATATTTACATTTCAGAAAAGATCAAAGAGACACCTTGTTAAAACAAACTTAACCCAAACCCCTTAGAAAGCATTGCAATAAGTATTATTAAAAGATAAAATTGTAACTTTGTATATTTGATCATGAATGAATATTCAAAATAAAACTGACCATAATAATTTGAATTCATTTTTCCATTGATATTGTATTTTCTTACACTTAGATCTTCAACAATCACTTTCCACATTGCAACTGTGAAGGACAAAGAACACTATGATACCTTCCAAGGCATCACATGGTCTTATAAAGCAGTTCACGGTATTTTTCAAAAGGCTAAAGATTTGAGTTGAATTTGAGTGGCAATGTAACTTGCAAAATGTTTTGAGATACAGTTTGCCCTCTTTATTTCAAAGCTGGCAATTTAGCAGGAGAATATGGTAAGCATCAAGTTTTACAAGAATGAACAAAGCTTCACCCATATTCTGCGGATATGTATCTGCAGAATTTTGTGAACTCAAAATGAGTCACTGAAAAATTGTGATAAGTGACAAGACTGAGACTGGTTCCTGAAAGTTTGTAATTGACAAACCCTGTAAATTAAATATATACATTTAAACAGGTGCAAATTTGACTGTGTTATTCCAAAAATACAGCACGTGAGTTAGGTTTTGGTATATACAAGCAAACATGCACAAAATCCAAGCTGCCTGTACTTTGATTTAAGTTTTTATATAATTAAAGAAACACCATGACTACAATTATGTCAGATATGAACATTTTAGCAGGAATTCTGAGATCATGCATGTTAAAGTGGCTGAGATCCCATCAAATCTAAATGTTAATGTATCCCCCCCAGCAGTTGTACAAGATCTGACCAGTTTGTCTTCTTGGCATGGATGCCTTTTGGTGTTATTTATGTAAATTTTGTTTGCCTAACTCTCACATTCAAACATAGTTTCTCTGGCACCACAATTTCTAAGGAAACCGTTTTGGTTCTTAGACATCAGCATTTATTTCAGCATTGTTTAACATTTTTTACATGGAGAAGGAGACCCAATTTATCTTTCAATTAAGGAGCAATGATTGCTAGACCATGATAGGAGAGATGATAAGGAATTGTTTAAATAATGAACAGGTGCCGAGCTATAAAGGTAGAAATTAGAAGGAATTGCTCACTGATGTAATCAATTTGAGATGGCTTTTATGCAAAGTGGATAGTTTTTAAACTTTTATTTAGGAGGTGTGAGTAGAAGCGGCGGTGCGACTCACGTTGCAGCGGTCCCTATAGCCTGTCTGTCTTTTTTTAATTTTTTGTCTAGTTAAATGTAGTTGTTCGTGTTTTTTTTGGTACGGTTTCTAACTGTCTATATGGGGTGGGTCCGGGGGGGGGGGGGGGGGGGCTGGGAGGCTGGGAGGGAGGGAGGGAGGGAGGGAGGGGGAAACTTTTAAATCTCTTCCCTGCACGGGAGACCCGACTTTTTCCCTGTCGGGTCTCCGTTGTCGTTGGGGCCTAGCACCGTGGAGCGGCCTCCGAACGGGACGACCTGGGGGCTCCAGTCAGGGAGCCTGCGGAGCTGCGGACTTACCATCATGGGGCTGGCCGGCCTCGGAGTGTGTGGAGCGGTGGTGGCTCGCTGCTGCGGCCCGACTCTGGAGCTCCAGCTGCAGATTACTGCCAGTGGACTGTGATATCGGGAGCTCACGGGTCCAGGTGGGAGACCGCTTCCCGGAGCTCCGCAACACAACTTCTCCCGCCCATGTCGCGGGATTGGAACGACCCGGAGTGGGACCGTACATTGCCCGGCGCAGCTTTAAATGGCCGCGGGACATTCCAGCGCCCACCGGGGGTTCCAATGGCCGTGGGACTTAACATTGCCCACCTGGGGCTTTGACATCGGGAGAGAAATGGTGCGGGGGAGAGAGAAGAACTTTGCCTTCCATCACAGTGAGGAGGAGATTCACTGTGATGGATGTTTGTGTGAATTGAATTGTTTGTGTGTTTTTTTTTAATGAATTGTTCTGTTTGTATGGCTTATAGAAACCGAGTTTCGTTTGAGCCTCTCTGAGGTTCGAATGACAAGTAATAAAATAAAATCAAATCAAACAGAAAAATTAACTCAGGCAATTCTAAAAAGTTGGTCCAATGGTTAACAGCTCTGCTGCCTCTGAAGCAGAATGGCAGTGAAATTAACAAATGGCATAAGCATGGGACTAGAGCATAGCTGGATGTGAGTGGAGAGAGAGGATGGGTAAAAAAAATGCTGATATTAAATACTGAAAAACGAAGTTCAGATACTGGAAACCTGAAGCTGAAGTAAAAAATGCTACAAAAACTTGGTAGGCCAGGCAGCATCGTTGGGAAGCAAAACAATAATGGTCATGAACTAGAAACTAATTCAAATTTGCATAATGTGGTTGGTAGAGCAAAGGAAATCTCTGACAAGGTTGCCCAAATGATCTTAATATGAACAGGGTATCTACTTAATAGTTTTTAAAAAGGAGAATTAGGGAAAGGGAAACCAAACCAACGACTATAGTAAGTCGAGTGTTTAATTGTCTTCTGTACTGAAAACAGAACATTGCTTTTTTTTTCTCGCAGCAGCTTAACAGGTCTGTAAACTGTACTCAGCGGATAATACAATAAATAAAAGCAAGTTTAAAAAATATTAAAAGCAATATTAGTGCAAAACAAAAATCTGGAGTATTCTGGTGCAACCAGAATAGTTCTTAATTCATGGTTTAGTTATTCCTCTTCTTGCGTATGGCTGGCACAGCCTGAAGTTGTAGGACAACTTATGGTTTAGTTGATGTATGTAGTCGAAGAGCCCGTTCTGTTCTGTAGGCGTGAATGACAGCATAGCCAGGGTTGTTAAGGTTTTTGATGCCTACTGCCTTTCCGAAGCAGTGTCTCCTATAGATCCTCTCAATGGTGGGGAGGTCAGTACCTGTGATGGACTAGGCAGTGCCCCCCATTTTTTGCAATCGCCTATGTTACTTGACATTCGATTTGCTGCACCAGGCCATGATGCAATATGATCTCCAACATACACCTTGAGATCCAAAGAAAGCTGGAAATGCCCAACAGATCAGGCAATATCAGCGGAGAGAGACAAATGCCTTAATGTTACAGATGAAAATGGCCAGTTCGGATATAAATATGATAAGCCAGTTACCGGAAAATATAGTCACCACACTATCATTTGTTTCAGAATTGGCCAGTTGGAAACTTAAAACTAATGTTTTTCACTTGCCTAGTTCAGATGAAAGGGCTTATATCTGAAACATTGTTTTTCTTTTACAGATATTGCCAAATCTACAATTCTTTTGATTTTATACTTAACGTTCAAGGGAATGAAATGCAATGTTAATATGACTGAATGGTATTCATAATGGGTTTTCATTTGAAGATTATATTCACATTTGCAATCAATGAATGAAAGTTGGAGCTGGATGGATGGCTTATCAAATGCTGATCAAACAGTCGTGAATGCTCATGGAGTGGGATGGTGTCTGAAGGAAATGAGTCACGCTGACCATAGCTGAGGGGATGATTTCATTGATCATTGGTGCAAGACGTCAGTGATATGTATGGAAATATATAGTTACTTGAAATTGGAGAACTGAACGTTCATACACCAGGATGTAAGCTACCCAAGTGGAACACGAGGTGTTGTTTCTCCAGTTTGTGCGTGGCCTCATTCTGGCAATGGAGGTAGCCCAGATCAGTATAGAAATGGGAGGGAGAGTTAAAATCATTTGCATACAGCAGATCCGGCAGGCCATTCATGCCAGTAATTTTAGCAATGCATTTAGCCTTGTAGACTCTGTGCTCCAGGATTTCCTCCACGAACATCTATCTCCTTTAAGACAATCTTAAAACTCTTCTCTAACCTTAGTCGGCTCTCCCAACACAACCTCCATTGGTTTAGCATTGTTGGTTTTTTTGAACACGTCTCTAAAAAGGACTTGGATGCTTTCTATGTTCGATGTAATATAACAGGGGTCTCCAAACTATGGCCCGCGGGCGACGAGATTTTCTCCGGCCCGCAGCAAGCTCTTGACACGTTCCGTGCTGCGGGCTATTTAACGGGTTTTGTGCTAGCGCGGGAACTTGCACGTTAGTTTGCCGTAGTCTATCAAGTTGAGGGTTTGTGTGCAGCTGGTGATGGGTTACCGTTAGTTGTCCGTGAATAATACCCAGGGGGTGCAGTGCTGCCGGATCTCACCGGAGCGCCGCTCCGGCATCTCTAAAAAAGGCATGTGCAGGTGGGTGTGCCCAGAGCTGCGGGAGAGCCAGGGCGAGTTGGTGCCAGGCCGCCACCATGGTAAAAATACATGATTACCATATTTTTCTTTACTTGATAATTATATTTAATGATAATTATATTTCATGATAAATTTATAAAACTGACATTTCATTTTTTTTCCCGACGGCTCGCAAAAATGTGCCAGATACATAATGTTGCCCTCATGCTGAAAAGTTTGAAGGCCCCTGTAATGTAAGATCAAAGCAGTTTTATGGGGAGGGTTACTCTGTTAAACTATAAACAGATCAAGTCAACTCTTACTGCTAAATACTAAGTGTTGACAAACAGCTTCAATCACCCTGGAATACCAAAGTAAAAATAAATTAAAAGCAAAGATTATTTTTGTATCATTACAAGAGACTAATACTTCAATGTGGCATTGGACACGGCACTGGAATTCCCTGACTGAACATGAGAAATTATTTAAGTTCCTGTATTGCCTCTCATCGTGACAAAGCACTGAAGTTATACAGACTAAAGGCGTTACTTGTCGAATTATTAAAAATAATACAACAATGTTCAGTGAGTTACTCCAAAGCTTAAAATAATTAGTAATGTGAAAATAAAATTACCACCTATCCAGGATTTACAAAATTAAATTTCAATATCTAGATTCAGAATGCTTATTCAGGATTGTAGTTCCTACCCCTTATTATCCTCCTACTCAAAACAGTCTTTAGAAGACAACACTAGAATCAGATTGCACTTGCATTGCAAATAGCTTTTCATTTTTGCATTTTGTGTATGAATTTCCACAAAGTCATCCTTACAAAGCTTAGCAGTCTACTTTTAACTATTCCTGATGTGGAGGAATGGTCAGCTATATTGCTATATTGCTCACTTTACACAGCACACTGCAAGACCCCAAAACAATCATCTGAGAACTTGAGGGCAATGGCCATGCACGTTGTTTGCAATTTCAAATATAAGCCAGCTATCAGAATCCAATGCAGGATATTGGTGCCTGCAGTGACAAAGAGAACTGGAAATGTTATAACACAGGCTTTATTAAAAAGAATCTGCTCTTCAAAGCCAATACAAAAGCAAACCAAGATAGACACAAAAAGCTGGAGTAACTCAGCGGGACAGGCAGCATCTCTGGAGAGAAGGAATGGGTGACGTTTCGGGTCAAGACCCTTCTTCAGACGTCATGACCCAAAACATCACCCATTTCATCTCTCCAGAGATACTGCCTGTCCCGTTGAGTTACTCCAGCTTTTTGTGACCACCAGGGGGCGCCGCACAATTAGCAGCCCCGCCAACAGTCTGTGTTTTTTCGTCTTCTTTTAATTTTTAGTGTGTGTTAAAAGTTTGCGTAAATGTTCTCCGGTTTGTTTCATGTGAGGGGAGGGGTCGGGGGAAATTTTCAGTTTCTTACCTTGCCGGAGATGTGATAAATTTTCGAATTGTATTATCCGGTCACTCTGCTGCCTACCATCGATGGAGTTGGAAGCCTTTGGGCCTCGCCGCGGGTCGTGGACTTACATCGGAGCCGATCCCTTGCCGGGGATGGCTCCAAACGCGGCCTGCGGACTTTACAATCAAGAACTCACAGTCTCAGGAGAGGCTAGTCGGGAAGCTCCAACGATGCAGAGGCTCGACCGGCGCTGGCGCGGGGTCCGATCGTCCGGCGCGGGGGAGCTGACATCCTGCCAATGCAGGAGCTGATCGCCTCTATGTGGAGGACCCAAACGCCGCCGGCTACAAAAGTCAAGATCGTCCCGTCAGAGGGCTTGAGGCCCCCGACCCTGGGAGAGCTAAAGGAAGAGATTTTAATTTTTTTTCGCCTTCCATCACAGTGAGGAATGCGGAGGAGGCACTGTGGTGGATGTTTATGTTAAAATGTATTTTGTGTGTTCTGTTGCTTTTTATTTGTACGACTGACTTGAATAATAAAATTCCTCGTGTTGCAAAACATACTTGGCTAATAAAGTGTTATTGTGATTGATCTTTGGTTTAAACCAGCATCTGCAGTTCCTTCCCCCACTATAGCAAACCAAGTATTGGTATTGCTATTAATTTATTAACTGTCACCGGTACAGAGACTTCTCCGTGGATTGTCACCTTGTCGTGGTGGAGAAGCTTGTGTGGACCTGAGATCCTGAGAGCGATGCTGTCTGGAGCTATGCTCCTAGCAGGACCACCCATGGCGGTAAGGTCGAGGGGGAGGTCTCTGACAAAGAGCAATCCAACCAAGACCTCAACGGTGGAACAGACAGAGGACGATGGCTGACCTTAGTGGAGCGTCACAACAGCTGGGAAGGCGGATGAAGGCTGCAGCAGGAAAGGGTCTCCGGTCATCTTGGACTGCATGCCACTGGATCCTGACCCAGATCTATCAAGGACCCTGGGGTGGCCGTCTGTGCACCAGTCTCCCCACATTAAACAAAGTCACGCACAGGCATCCTCCATATAGGGAATAGCACCCTGGAGACACCCATGGTCAGCCATGACTGAAGGGGGCCTAAAAAGGTACAGAGATAGAAAAAATATTGTGCGAAATTATGATTCCGAAAAATCACACCATACATGATACAACAGGTAGTGGAAAAAGAAAAAGGAAACGGAGTGTGGAATATAGTGTAACAGCAGCAGAGAAAAAGTGTAGGGTTTTTTTAAAGTGCAAGCACTGCAATAAAGTAGATTGGGAATACATCCTTAATTTATGAGTGGCTCGTTCAGTAGTCTGACAAGAGTGGGAAATAAGCCGTTTCTGAATCTGGTGCTATGTGCTTTCAAGCTTCTAGCTTTTCTGCTGATAGGAGGGGGAAGAGGAAATGACCAGGGTATAAGTGGCGTTTTGTTATGTTGGCTACTTTCCCAGCCCAGCATGAGCGCAGATGGAGTCAATGGTGGGGGAGGGGGAAGTAGGTCGGTTTGTGTGATGGACTGAGATGTGTCCACCACACTCTACAATTTCTTGCAGTCTTGGGAAGAGCAGTTGCCAATCCAAGTCGTGGTGCATCCTAATAGGATGATTTCTGTGGTGAATCTGTAGAAATTGGTAAGAGTCATTGAAAACATGCCAAATATCCTTAGTCCTCTTAGGAAGTAGAGGCAGTGATGTGCTTGCAATGTGGGTTGGACCAGTAATCAGTGGACACAGTGGTGGGGGGTTTTGATTGGCAGAAGGCAAAAGGCTATGCGATAAGGATACAAGAAAAGAGGCGTGAAATGTGAAGTCAGAGGAAGGGATATAGATGAAATTGGTCAGGGCAAAGGGAAAGGGTTGGTGTTGGTTAATTCATTTTTGAGTATTCAATGTTCATAACAATGGATTATTGGCTACCCAAGCGGAATATGGTGCTGATCCTCTACTTTGCATGTGGCCTCGATCTGTGGGACAATGGGACAATGGGAACGTAGTGAAAATGCAATTGGTTCAGGTAATACTCATATAAAAGCAAGTAATTTGTGGATTGAGGATTGGTGCTGACTCAGTGGTGTGAAAGGCTTGATTCCATGCTGTATTCCATGGCTGTATGAAACTCCAAAGCAAAGACCCCATCCAAACATTCAATTGACATTGGATTATTTTCTCATTTGAGTGATTCAAAGTCGAGTGAGAGCTGGTCAGTGAAACGTTATATTACTATGGAACAAGGAATTGTGTAGTTAAGGGAAGTATTTAGGGTCTTTCAGGCTCCTGATGATGGTCCACAATTCTGTTTAGATCAATTTGAATCTTTTGCAAGGCCAGACAATATCAAGCACAATCTGACATTTCCCAATCATCCAGCGATGAATGCCACTCAACTTACTCAAACATGAATGCTACCAGACAAAGTAGTTGGGGCAGGTACAATTACAGCATTTAAAAGCAGTTTGGACAGGTACATGGGTAGAAATAATTTTAAAGAATAAGGGGCAAAAACAAGCAAATGAAACTGACATAGATGAGGCACCTTGGTCAGCCTGGATGAGTTGGGCAGAAGGGCACGTTTCTGCTGCATGACTTTAATCGCAAGAATGGCATACTACTTCTCAAATAATGTACGCACAAGTATCATGTAGTTGTGCAATCTCACCTACATTTCAGGGATTTAATGAAGATGCTGTGACCTTGTTTAAAACCACCAGACTGTATTACATCAAGTGAGAATGAATGAATGAATGAATTGCTGGGTAGATAGCTAATGTATAACAACTCAAATTTTAAGTTGCAAGGTTTACTGCCTATCTTCTGCACGTCCTTCAAAGCCATGGGCAAAAACTCCCACGGAACCATATTCTACTTACAACATAAAACATTGCTCTATCTCTTCAGATGTCTGCAAATGCAAATGGTGTAAATCAACAAAAGGCTTTGGAAAGATGCCGGCAATATGAAAAAAACAGTAAATGCTGGGAGTATTTGTGCGGTATCTGTAGATTGAGAAGCAGGATCATTGACCCTGAAATGTAAACTCACTCCAGAGTGAGGAAACCCAGCATTCTATTTTTAAATACGTTAGTTGGTTGATGATTAATATCCCATCACATTCAGAGTTCAAAGTTTCCAAATTCATAGCTGTTCTCATAACATCACATTTAGTCTTAAAATGCAGGTAAATTTTCAATTAATACATTATCACAATGGAAATTGTTGTATACTTAACAAAATGGAACCTGAATATACTTGTGCACTACAATGTCTGAATATTCTTGTGCACTACAATGTCTGAATATTCTTGTGTACTGCAATGTCTGAATATTCTTGTGTACTGCAATGTCTGAATATTCTTGTGTACTGCAATGTCTGAATATTCTTGTGTACTGCAATGTCTGAATATTCTTGTGCACTACAATGTCTGAATATTCTTGTGTACTGCAATGTCTGAATATTCTTGTGTACTGCAATGTCTGAACTCTGACTGAAACAACAAATCAAAGCAAACAAAAAAATCTGAATCAATTTGGCAGAAGATAAAAAGCATCTTCCCAATGGGATACCAAAAGAACATATAAGCCAACAATGTTGGCTTATATTGGAAATTAAAAATCTGGTTGCAACTCCAATCAACAAAGTTAGAATCAGATGTCCGTATGAATTCTGATTTTTTATTCAAAGTCTAAAAATGATCCAACCCTGAAAAGTGATACAAGATTAGCTCATTGGAAAGAAAATCCATCTGTATTCAACAATCTGCACTAATGGCGGTAAAATCAATTAGAATGGCCCACGGGTGATCCACAGACATAATCTTCTGGATCAATGTGACATCTAAATGGAATTGCACACAGAAGATCTGGATGACAAACTTGCAGTCAGAATGTGATTTATTTGGTGAATCAACACCATCTAACTGCAAGGACTGGAAGATGGCTTCCAAGACGACAGCATGCTGTTTGATTATAAACAAAGTTGAACAAAGAAACAAAACAAATCCCAAAGATCGCATGGCAAAGGCACCACCTGGTTCAACTCAAGGCTATATAAGGTCCTATGGTAAAATCTTGGGTTTCTCTGGGAGAAAGTGCTCTGTTCACTGAATATTTAGGTGAGAGAAACTTACTGTTATCACAGTTAGTAGACAGATCAGACAGACTTCAGAATTGGCCAGGAGATTAAGTTAAAGAGGCATTGTGTGGTGATTAGAAATGAAACATTAACTTTTCCTGAGGCTCAGCAACAAGACTAAATTCATAACAAATTGTATAACTATAAGTCTCAACTGTGATAGGCAGGGACAATTAAAAAAAAAAACATTCTCTCAAACTTCCTCCTATGAAATTCCTCCTATTTTGCAAAACATACTTGGCAAATAAAGTCTGATTCTGTTAGCAAGGAGAAGGTGACAAGAAAGCCCATAGAGATACAATTTAATCAGAGATTGATTAATCAAAGAGAGGGCGAGAGAGCGGGCGAGAGAGAGGGCGAGAGAGAGGGCGAGAGAGAGGGCGAGAGAGAGGGCGAGAGAGAGGGCGAGAGAGAGAGCGAGAACGAGAGCAACCTCACGACTGTGGTAGCGAGTCTGGGTTAAAACATGGCGTAGAGCTGGAGATCAGCAAGTGAGGATGTCGCAGAACTCTTGTCGGAGAGAACTTTTTCAAAGTAGGCATATCTTGCAGAGATTTTGCAGTGCAGCAGACAAAATGTGTGGGAAGGAACTGCTTTACATTTTACATTGTTAGTTTTAGTCTTATATACCATTTACTTTTTCTTGGAAATATATAAACAGCATATCATTAATGAATCTAAATGAGAGACATGCAAACTTGTCATGTGTTTCCAATTCTATTTCGACTCAACTAACTAAAGGTCTTACTATTACATGAGCTCATTTTGACCCCATTTATGACTAGCATTTTACCAATTATAAATTTATAGCAATTGAAATGTTCTACTAACGCTTGGTGTAGATGATCTCTTTGAGAGATTCTCAAGATTGATCTCAAAGCAGTCCCGCCAGTCTCAAATGTAAAGTGAACAGTCAGCATCAATGCCATTAAATACATATCTTTATGACAGTAGGCTGCTCACGACCGACTAGAAATGTTATTTTGCAACACTAACCAAAACAGATGTTCCTGGGACTCCAGGGTACTCTGCAGCCAAAAGTGATCCAAGCCAATGGCCCATAAGTAACTACACATGCTGAAGCCTGTCGATGTATTTATTTATCAGCTGCTGCCATGCAGAGTAAATGAGGCAAAATCCAGACCAAGAACCATAACATATCATCCTTGAAATACAGGACATAGCATCAATTTTGGCTTGTTCAGTCAGTTAAGTAATCACTTTACCATTCTAAGTAACTGGCTCAGTCTGCCAGTACTAAACTGGCTCAGTATGCCAAACTAAACCAATATGATAATTTCAATATATTTTCTTTGCCTTTTCTAGCATAGTAATATTTTAATCCCTTATGCCTTATATTGCACAAATTTAAATCAACAAAAGTGTTTACAGAAATTTGAAATAGAGTCAACGCATTTCAGATGGATTGAAATCTGCTCTGTGTTTCCTGATTTTATGATCAACAGGCCACATCCATTGCACACAATAGTTCAAGATGCCTGCTGGACAACTAGTTCCAAAAATAATACATCTCTACCAAATTATTTTTTACTTCTCAGCTCTTTCCATCGGACTCATACAGTTACCTCAGCAAATCCAAGGCTCAATCAAAAGGGTGATTGGTAAATTTGGTCTGCATTCATCACTTAAATTTGTGATATTCATCTTTCCTTTGAATGCTGACTCAAATCATTACAATCGGAACCTGATTTCTAAAATTCTGAGAATACATGTGCCAATTTCTGCACCACTGGCTTTTTCTTTCACTCAACTCAAATTCCTTTGTGCCCCAAAACCAAGATTAAACATGACCAAGCATTAAAAAAACTCAATGTCAGAACAATTCTTAAAAGTATGTGCATAGCAATCTGTGGGGTGAATTGGTGGAATGGTCTGGAACAGGAGATAAAACTTAGCACAAACATAATTCAGTTTAAAAAGATGTACAAAAACACTTTTTTAAAAAGGATATTGGGATGAGGATAGGTGATTGTGTGTGGGATATTTGTTATACTGATTGTATTGGGAAGGGTGAATATAGGGTGATAGGTTGTATATATGACTAAGAGATACTGTATAGTATATGAGGGTTTTTTCTTTTCTTTTTTCTTTTTGTATGGCTTTGTAAATATTTGATTAGTGTATAAATGTAAATAATTTGGTGTACATATAGCTGATGGTGTACATATGGTGTACATATAGCTGCTAAATTTGTATAAGATAATTATAAGCAGTTGAATAAGGGGTGGGAATTAATAAGCTTTGGCTTCTTCCTGCTCCTTTTCGGACACATACAATTTCATTTATTTATATTGTTTATGACACTTTATAAATATTCTTGTTTTGTTTTTTGTATGCCGTTTCACACTTGCTTTTTATTCTTGTATTCTGTTCGAAATAAAGAATTAAATAAAAATAATAAAAATAAAACATGACCAAGCATGTCTTTTTTTTTCTTATATATAATCAAATTATTATTTAATCACATCTTTATTGATTTATAACTGCTCTATTCTTTTTCTGTCTTTATTTCCAAAAAAATAGAAGATAATAATTATCAATGTGTTATTTGTATAAATATTGAATTAAGCTGATGCTTGTAAATTTGTTTTAAACATTGTAAATTGGTTACTTCTAATAAAAAAATATTAAAAAAAAAAAAAAAAATGACCAAGCATGTTCTTGCCAATTATCACGATCAAAGCATCACCATTTAGAGGACTAGAATTTTCTTTCTTACTCAGATCCATGCCACGAAAAATTTGAGTACCTGAAAATTAATCTGCAAACGTCAATCTTGAATTTAAAGGAAAGGTTCGCAATTAAATTGCTTAATCATCTTTGAAGTGGAAAAGATAATTGAAATAAAGTGTACATCATAATCACGTTCTGTTCTACGACCCCAATAAATTAGCTTTTTGACATAATACATTTTAGATACAAACTTTTTGTAAATTAAATGGATAACTGTAGGTTTGGTCCCATCAAAGTGAACTATGCCAAATTCGGTCATACTATTGCATGGTTTAAGAAACATTTAGACAGGTACATGGATAGGATAGGTTTAGAGGGATATGGGCCAAACGCAGGCAGGTGGAACTTGCGTAGATGGGAAATGTTGGTTGGTGACGATAGGCTTGTTTCCACATTGTATGACTCTATGAGTATACTTGGAACGCCATCAACATTTATCTTTGTAATACTGGTCTATTTGGACACCATTCTTGTCCCTCTGCTACTCCCACCATCTAAAGCAACTAGATGCATCTTGATGTTCAAGTTGACTTAAGTCCATGCCAAACATTAACAGCAGTGAACCAAGTACCCAAATTTCATTTGAAGAATGAAAGCCACATTGTTGAATTCAATTTCCCAAGGGGTTCAATATACCGTATACCTATATTTACAATAAAATGCAATGACCATTCTGGTTATCCACTTTAGTCTTGCAGGATAAAGCATTGCACAGAACATTGCCTAACGGCAGAAGTACCTTGTAATTTAACCACATCACCCTTTTCTCTTGAATGAAAATACATATTTTTATTTTCATCCATGCATTGTCTTATGACCTTAACTTTATCAGAGAATATCAACATTTCAGACTCGCCACTGTCTGACAGGGCGAGGATTCACTCAATTGTGGAAGGCATTAGGCATACTATTAGCTATGTTGAAGCAGCACTTTAACACAGTTAATGGTATGTCTAATGCTCGCCACAATTGAAGTGGTATTTTGAGGTCGTTCTAAGTGAAAGTAGTGAGGTGACCTCTTAATTCTAGTCAGTGGTGAATGCGCCAAAATATCCTTACTATTACCAGAACTTCCAGTAGTAAGTCACCAAACCTGATGTAAATCCTGGAATGTCAGAAGTTCTGAATCACTGACAAGTGCATAACGATTACTCTTTTAGTTTGCTCTACCACATAATTTCCACGTGACGCCCAGTAGCAGAATCTGGTCCTCTTTGGATTCCACAGCACTTCAATAAGCAATTCAACTTAGGTCCTATACCTGACTGCTTTATGAAGAACAGGAGCAGAAATAGCCATTGAAATTCCTGTTCCTTTAGCAAAGGTGACAATGTCAAACTGAACTCAGAAATCTTATTAACATTCTCCTGTAGAGGTACCTAGTGGTTAAGCCACTCTTGCTATGAGAATCCTCGGCAGTCACGGGAAGGAGTCACGGGGTATAGGGGTGTGCCCGAGTAAATAAGAACCGACCTTCCCTCTCTCACTCTTCCTCTCTCTTCATGAGAGTGGCCTGCCACCTCAGCAGGAGCTCAACCGAGCCCACAAGGCAACAGCCTCTCAGCAACAACAATTGCTATTATGTTAGAGTGCTAAACATGGATGTATATCTAACTTACAATGCCTGAATAAAGAATCCATTTATTCACAACATTTGTGCCTCTACATTGGTGACCCGACGGTCCAAAATGGATATTTTGGATTTCAAATTGGTGGTGACCTGATGTCGACAGCCCAGCCCAGCTCTACGGTAATTAACGCTATGTATGCAGCCATCAACTCTGCGCGGCAACCGGATGCCGTCTTGGGCCCTGCCGCCGCGGTCAGGCCGCTTGATTCCCACCTATGCATGGTCTACCGGATCGCAGGCCGCAAGGGTCACCCGCCCGCGTCCCTGGCCCACCGCAGCATTCACTGACGCAGCAGCCTCGGCCCTCGCTTTCGCTCCCGTAGGACCTGCCTGGAGCTGCTCTCTGGGGCTGAGAGGCCGCGTCTGCCATCGCTCCCCCACCAGCTGCAGCAGGGGCTGCAAGTGTAGCAGCCCTCCGCCCCCAGCATCACCGACTCCGGCCTGATGGCCTCGGAAGTGGGGAAAGAGAGCGGGCCCGTCCATTACCCCGCCGCCTGGCAACCCAATAAGGCGGGCCTACCTGGGGCGGCTGCCCGAAGACGTCCTTCATCTCCTTGCGCAGAGCGGATTTCGCTGCAGCGACTACAAAAATGGCCACCATGGCGACTACAAAAATGGCCGCTCTAGTGACTACAAAGATGGCTGCTGCGGCCAGCCTGAAGCAACGCTCGTCGTCAACAACAACAATGTTTGTGCCTCTACACTACTTAACATATTTCAGCTAATGAAATGTTAACTCACCACTTGCCCAGTTCTCTTCTCCGTCAATCCCTCATGACTAAAGATGTCTCGCTGCTACTCTGTTTTATGGGCTCCCAAGTTACTGATGAGGCCAAAATGGAACTGAACTTTAGGCCAGAAATTCACAAAACGAAAGGCAGGGAGGTGGGTGTGCTGATGGATGTTAGTTTGCAATGTGTTCTGCCCATTGCACTGCTTACAGAGCTTTTCTGCATGCTCAATGCCTGGCCACGGCACGGGCAGCACATCGCTAGAATTGCTGCCTTGCAGCGCCAGAGACTTGGGCTCGATCCTGACTAGGGGTGCTGTCTGTACATAGTTTGTATGTTCTCCTTGTGACTGCATAGGTTTTCTATGGGTGCTCCAGTTTCCTCTCACGTCCAAAGATGTACAGGATGGTAGGTTCATGCCTTCAGTAAAAATAGTAAAATTGTCCTTAGCGTGTGGGATAGTGCTAGTGTACGGGATGATCTCTGGTCAGTGCGGACTCAGTGGGCCGAAGGGTAAATTTCCCCACTGTATTGCTAAACTAAACTAAAATTCACAGCTGGTCCTCCACACGAGTGGCCGTGAGCCCAGAGATTCCCTGGAAGTATTGGGGATATTAGAATTCTCGAACGTCCAGAGCACACCTTCAAATGTTTTCCTCTGTGCCCTTTTCTTATGACAGAACTCAAAAGAGCATCCATTTCATGATGATGATGTCAGGCATGTGAATAATGTGGACCTACCCAGCATGGTGATGTGGGAGAGGAAGCAGACCTTGAAATGCTTTCTCGTCCAGCAAATTCAGAGGAGCTTTTAGAAACAATATTGATGGAATTGTGTAAGAAGGAACGGCAGATGCTGGTTTAAACCAAAGATACTCAAAAAGCTGGAGTAACTCAGCGGGTCAGGCAGCATCTCTGGAGAGAAGGAATGGGTGACATTTCGGGTCAAGACGCTTCTTCAGAATTAAAGTTATAAACGATGATGTAGAGAGATATAGAACAATGAATGAAAGTAATACAAAAAAAAGTAACAATGATAAAGGAAACAGGCCATTGTTAACTGGTTGTTTTGGGGTGAAAAAGAAGCTGGAGCGACTTTGGTGGGGGTGGAATGGGGAGTGAGGAAATGCAGGGGTTACTTGAAGTTAGAGAAATCAATATTCATGCCACTGGGTTGTAATGTGAAATATGAGATGCTGTTCCAGTGTCTTGAGATGTAGTACTCACTGTAGCTTTGTGCCAGGACTGAGATTTGTTTGACACTTTCTACTCAAATAAACCAAAATCTATGCCGGGACATTGCGGGCAGTGGCAAATTTCAAAGTCAGCCACTTTGCAAAACTTACCAAAAGAAAACGTCTGCCACACCGCAGGGAGCCGAAAGCAGAGTATCAGTTCAATGCAAGCGTGGTTTCATAATAATTCACATTTCTGAATTCCTGAAGGGGTCTTGGTCCCAGAGTGTCAATAACTGTCCCATATTATGGAAAGGGACAGCAATAAAATAGCTGATTCCACCCAAAATGTTCCATAAATAAAACTAATAATTCCAATTATTCAGCTTGAGGAAGCATAATCCTTTGGACATATATCAAATGCTCAGCTCTGGCTGCCTTGTGCAGTACACGTTGTGCAGGATACTTTCCTGCTGCCTTTAGAAATAACCAGCCTCTCTTGACTTCTGGCTCAGACAGTATTTTAAAATCAGAACCCCCACCCAATTTACATTCAGGATTATATCATCAATTACAGGTGTTGAGTGACTTTTGGAATGAAACCTTTAATCTTCATAAAAAAGGCTGGTTTGCAACAACCTAATTTGAGATTGCTGTATTCAACATTACAAATGAAATGTGTGAGCCCTTCACCTCATCTACTGGCAAGAAAATAAAGAAATTGAGATCAGCACAAATACAGTGTGTCCAGGGTCTTTTCTTTAAAGATAGTTGCAAACACTATCAAGTATCACACTATTGAATGTAAAGGCACTGAGCATGTTTGAAGAGTTTTTGCATGGTTTTTATTTTATATATATTTTATTATGTATAACGTTTATTTCTGAAATTGGAAAATATGCAAACATGTGGTTAACCGTTTACAACCCAATGGTATGAACATCAAATTCTCAAATTTTAGGTAACCTCTAATAACACCCCCTCCCCTTTCTCCCCCACACCCCGTCCCCCACCTCGACTCACACGTATTTCTCCCCTGCTCCTATATTCTTATCTTTGGCTTCACAATTCGCAACTCTTCAATCCATCTGCACATTCTACTTCAGTCTCTGGTCTTTGTTCCAACCATCTGTTAATCAATCCCCCCCCCACACACACACACACACAACTCGTATCCATCTATAACCTGCCACACTTTCTCCTGCCTCTCCCCTCCCAGCTTTCATACCCCATACCCTTCTCCCAACCACAATAATCAGTCTGAAGTGTCCCAACCCAAACGTCATCTGTCCACGTTTTCCAGAAATGCTGCCTAACCCAGAGTTAATCCAGAATTGTGTGAACCTTTATGATTAGTATAATCTATCTTGGAGCACTACAGAACATTCCAAGAAATGCTCCATTCCTTTGCTCCATAGATGCTGCCTCACCTGCTGAGTTTCTCTAGCATATTTGTCTACCTTTGATTCTTTCAGCACCTGCAGTTCTTTCTTAAACATTCCAAGAAAGAAATGTATTTATCCCATTATTTTAATCTTTTTCTCATTTCTACTGAAACCTTGTGTCTTAATGCTAAAAGCACCTAAATAAATAGCAGATACCTGTACTAGAGCATTATTGGAGGCCATGAATAGAACATAGTTTTGGGGATTTACAACTGAGACACTGATCTACCTGAAAATTTAGCACCAGTTGTGTACTTAAGGGCCTGTCCCACTGTATGAGGTCATTCAAGAGCTCTTCCGAGTTAAAAAAAAAATCAAGCTCATAGAATGTACGTAGCGGGTACGTCGGAGCTCGGGATGTCTCTTAGCTGCTCGTAACGCTAACGGCAGGTACTCGGGAAACGTGGTAAGCTCGTAAAGATTTTTCAACATGTTGAAAAATGTCCACGAGAGCCCCCGAGTACCTATGAGCGGCTATTACCGTAATTCTCAGAGTTCAAATCAGAGGGAAACTCTTGAATTACCTCGTACAGTGGGACAGGCCCTTAAGTCTGCTGATTTCAGTTCCATAAAGTGCTCAATTCAATAGAGCCAGTGTAGCAAATGACAGAAGTAAACCGGCTTTCATATCCAGAATAAAAATATTTTAATCAAACAAGCTCATTCAACAGATTCCATTTAAATCAACAGAAAAGTCAAGTGTACTACAAAGTGAACATGAACTCCAGATTAAGTCAATTTCTCACAATATATGCTGTCAATGTTATTTTCCGTCTGAGCGTCAGCCCAATGCCTAATGGAGTGCAAGTTCATACAGCTCAAATTTTTATTGCTTAAAGTAAATCACTCAGATGATCTACCTGATGAAATGGAAAACTTAGTAGTTACTGTAGCAATTGTCTGCTTTTATGCCAATCACAAATGAAGTGTACATGTGTAAAAATGGTTAGTAAATAGTACACAATGTTGGACGAAAATCTGCACTTCAAATTTGTCTTGTAAATATCCCATTGTGAATTAAAGTTTGGTATTTAAAGCCAAGGTTGATTGACTAGTCAGATGTCATTTTAGTAGAAATGAATGCAAATATTTTAGCGCAGAATTGGGGTCAAGGAAAGAGCGTTCACATCGCAGCCCTGTTTCCACCACTATGCACAAGAAGCGCAAGATGCCATTGTATGCAGATGCCGAGTAGTGTGTTCAGCTCTGGCTGAACAATTTCCAATTTTGTGATGTGGACTCGACAAGAGCAGAATTCATTCCATTCCATCTAAGACTCCATCAATATTTGCTTCTAGAAATTGAAATCACATGATTTTCTATTTCAAATAATGAAATGTAGTAACCCACATGAACTAAAATATCCCAAATACCTGAAGACTTAAATTGCCTAATATTTATTTTACTGTTCCTCATAATCAGTCAGGAATGCACCAAAAGAAAATTTGAGAACCCAATTTCACAATATAATTCTCCCTCACCAAGAGTTTCTGCCTCAATTATGCTGTATCACTCATTGGGGAATTAAAAACACGTAATACATTTGTCTTATTGGGGTTTTAGTTGTGTTAATGCAGCAATCTCACCCAAAACATAAGAAATAATTGTACTTTACATGTATTCTGCTTAAAGTTGCAAACTCACCAATTTCACTCCAGCTGCACAAGTTAGGAGGTTGTTTGCTCTCAATGTATTTAGTTGCTTATGCACTTGTACTGTGAAGTATTATAACATTC
The DNA here is from genome assembly GCA_963514005.1 of Raja brachyura. Next base: position 75,573,056 of record OY740786.1, read on the forward strand.
ATTTAAGCTGGAATCATCAAGGTAACATGTCTGTATCAATTCCATTGTCTCTGAACTGACTACCACATGTGGTACATACAAGGCTGCAATAGTTAATCTGCAATAGTTAATCGCTTGATACAATTTCATTAAGATAATGATGGTCCTACCAACCTGAAACAAATCATAGAACATTACCAGGCTCCGAGAACTCATGTCTCATTGGAGCTAAGTAACTGGAAATTTTGGATTGAACCATTCAAATAAAATCACCTTTTGGAGATTTAAAATGCTTTAAAATAAGCACAGGAGAATCTAAGGGTGTGCACATCTCTGAAGATCTTTCCTGGTCCGAGAACACTGAGGCAATTATTAAGAAAGCACATCAGCACCTCTACTTCCTGAGAAGATTACTAAGAGTCGGTTTGTCAAGGAGGACTCTCTCTAACTTCTACAGGTGCACAGCAGAGAGCTTGCTGACCGGTTGCATCGTGGTTCAGCAATTTGAGCGCCCTGGAGAGGAAAAGACTACAAAAAGTAGTAAACACTGCCCAGTCCATCATCGGCCCTGACCTCCCTTCCATCGATGGAATCTATCGCAGTTGCTGCCTCAAAAAGGCTGGCAGTATCATCAAGGACCCACACCATCCTGGCCACACACTCCTCTCCCCGCAACCTTCAGGTAGAAGGTACAGGAGCCTGAAGACTGCAACAACCAGGTTCAGGAATAACTACATCCCCACAGCCATCAGGCTATTAAACTTGGCTCGGACAAAACTGAACATTAATAGCCCATTATCTGTTTATTTGCACTTTATTAGTTTATTTATTCATGTGTGTATATATTTATATAATGGTATATGGACACACTGATCTGTTCTGTAGTCATGCCTATTATGTTATGTTGTGCTGAAGCAAAGCAAGAATTTCATTGTCCTATCAGGGACACATGACAATAAACTCTCTTGAATCTTCCACCAATTAAGTTGTCGCAATAATATCTTGAATTACAAACCTAAAGTCTAAACAACGATACCAGTGAACTTTGTTCGTACTTTTCATCAGCTGATAGAGCTGCATCATTGCAACATACCCTTGAAAAAATGGTTCATGAAATGAAGTTTCAGCCACATGCCCATAATAATAAAGTAAATGAGGGCAAGGAAAATTAAGAACGTTTAATAATAAGTGAATGGGAAGACATGTTTCATTTCAGTAGATAGGATCGACAGTAAGAAACTTTTTTACCAGGTTGGAAGCATCAAACACTAAAGGGTATAGCTTTAAAATGAGAGGGCAAGTGCAGAAATGTGGGGCAAGTGCTTTCTGCACCAACCCCTCCTGAGAGTGTTTGGTGCCTGGAATGCACAGCCGGAGGGTGGTAGAAGCATGACAGTGGGGTTTAAGAGGCTTTTAGATAGACATGAATATGAAAGGATAAGAGGGATATGGATCATGTGCAGGTAGAAAGGGTTGGTTTAATTTGGCATCACGTTTGACACAATATATATATATACTGCGAAATGGTTTTTTTTAAAGAAAGGCTTTGGAAGTTATGAGATTTTCAAAATGCAGTTTCTAACCGAAAGAGTTCTTAAAGTTAAAATGCAAGAGGGAACCAGCTCACACGGGACTGAAAATGTGAGGCTAAGTCAGTAAAGGTTATTTTCAGATGTCTTTTGTCAATCTTCTTCCGTTGACAGGCAATACTCAACTCTTCTAACTTTTGATTGCACATGACACCAGGAATTTTGTTTGACAAATTTCAAAGTCAAATGGCTATACTATGCTTATGGATAACCTTCACTGGGGCCGCTTACAATCTTCTCCCCTTACACTCAAAACATGCCAGTTGAACCTGTGCTCCTCAAACACATCATGTGGTACCAATTTGTAAGGGAACATGAATACATTAAAAAGAAGACAATAAAAATTGTTTTGATGTTGTCTTGGCATTCATTTTCACATGCGTCATCAGGATATGCTGGTTAATATCAAGGAGCACAGTGCAGCAGACTTTCCTGAGGAAATGCCACAAGGATGGAGTCATGCATGATCACTTCAATGAAGAAAGCACAAGACTTAACACTGAAAGAGAAGCCAGCCTCTTCCACCAAGAAAGGCTGTACTGTTTTATTAACTATTCCGATTGTAAAACTGTACATGTCATTGTTCATAGAAAAGCTATTAAATCATAGAGGTGGTGTGTGATGGGGGGGCTGTGGGACGGGGGAGGGGGAGGGGGAGGGGGAGGGGGAGGGGGAGCACAAAAAAGGCAAGTGTATAAATACAGCATGCAAGATTAAAACCTTCAGTCGTGTTTATTGCAAGTCAAACTGCAGATTTTCAGTATTGCTGATTAAAACATGTTTATGTGCACCAACCAATGAACTTAAAGACCAAGAATTCAATGTGTTGCTTATAAGTTATTTTGAATGAAAAACTCAAATACGCAATTTAGTTTGCATTATTTAGTAATATATTCATTTCTTCATTCATAAGCTTATCTTCTCCTCAGTGAGTGGATTCAAATGGCTTCCCCCACAAAAATAACTTACTTTTCAATGGACAAACCAAGATTCCAAGTAAAGATCCATTTTGCAGGAGACCAAAGTTCGAAAGAAGATAATTAAAATTGAGGTGTTATTAATAAGCGATTCCAAACTCAGATTTTAAAATATGAATTATGTGGAGAAAGAGATATTGACTAGTTACAAAGAGTTTTGCATTTATGGTCAGTTAAATTAATAACGTGTAGAGTTCTGTGGACACATGGAACTGCAGACTCTGGTTCATAAAAAAGGCACAAAGACTCAATGGGTCAGGCAGCATCTTGGAGAACATGGATAGGCAATGTCTCAGGTCAGATCTGAAGACGGGTTCATTTTACTTTCCACAGATGCAGGCTGACTTGCTGAGTGTTTGTAGCATTTTATGCTTTCCCTAAACCTATTACTGACGCCAATGGGGACACAGTCTAGAGTACACATTTAAGTAAGCAAATTCAATATCAAAAATGCTTACTACTGTTTTAACCTTAGGGGGAGAAAAAAATGTTTTCCCCTCAATTTTGTTCAGGGGAAACACAGGCTCGGGAATAAGAACCCATCATCCTTATTTGACTACATGTGAATATATAACATGATATTTTCCATCTTGAGAATGAATGAAAATGAGAAAGGAGATATGAAAGGCAATTTAAAACACACACCCCCCCGAATGGTGGGTGCCTGATTCGCACCTTTTACTGCCAAAGTGATCACACCTAGAGTAGACAGTCAGAACCTTGTCCTGAAGCCTGTACCACCTACGTGCCCTTGGTCCCGCGAAGGTCGCACGCGTCTTCATGCGCCCGCACAGCCGTCTGGAGCGCGTGACGTCCTTTCAAGATGCACACAAAATGCAGGAGTAACTCAGTAGGACCGGCAGCATCTCTGGAGAGAAGGAATGGGTGACGTTTCGAGTTGAGACTCTTCTTCAGTCTGAAAGAAAGGGTCTTGACCCGAAACGTCACCCATTGCTTCTCTCCAGAGATGCTGCTGGTCCCGCTGAGTTACTCCAGCATTTTGTGTCTATCTTCAATTTTCTGGGAGTAGAAGCGGGGGCAGACCGGATCCGCAACGGCCGTGAGCCCCAGGCCGAGTTCGGCGATCGTTTGCCTGCTTCTGCTGCTGTTGGAGGTGTATCGCGTCAGGGTCGTGGGCCTGTCCCACTTTGGCCATCAGTTACACGACAGGCCATTGGAGCGCGAAGATTTTCTTCGGTACAAAATCTCAGAGCGCCGCACGATACGGCGCACAACTCCATACCCCTCCATAACCAAGATGTTTTTGGAACGAAAGGAGAAAATTAAAGCATAAATAACAAAACCGTTGCTCTCCCATCTTTATTGCTTAAGATGACAAAATTCAAGTTCTGCAGATACTTGGAAGACCTTTTCACAACTATGTGTTGCTTTTATATATAAAAAGGAGCACATCTCGGTGCTTATTTTCTCCTGCCACAAAATAGTTAATCCAGGGTCAATAAAGACAGAAGTAGCCCAAACTGTGCGATTTATGGTTATTTCCTGGAAGGAACACACTCACAAATAGCTGCCATATATCAGGATTCACTCTTTCCTGCGGCAGTAAACTGAACAATTAATTAAACAGACTCTGCCCTGACCAGAGTTTGACTGCGAGTAATTCATAAGCAATGACAGGCAGCCATTTGAAGCCTGCACCCAGATTCAAAATATGAATACAAGCAGAACAAAATCACATTGCATTGGAACTGGTTCACATTATTCCCTAACATTAAGCCATACAGTGTGGAAACAGGCCCTTCAGTCCAACTTGCTCACGCCAACCTAGCTGCCCCATCTACACTAGTCCAACTGCATGTGTTTGGTCCATATCCCCCTAAACCTCTCCTATCCATGTACCTGTTCAAATGCCTTTTAAATGTTGTTGTAGTACCAGTCTCAATTACTTCCTCCGACAGTTTGTTCCATATACCCACCACCCTTTGTGTGGAAAAAGTTGCCTCAGGTTCCGATTACATCTTTCCCCCGTCTCTTTAAACCAGCCTCAGGTTCTTGATTCCCCCAACACTGGATAAAAGATTCTGTGCAATCACCCTGTATATTCTAGACAGAAGCTTTAACATACCACTGCCTTAAAACATTTTAATGGTGCCTCAAGGATGTCAGACAAAATACCCAAACCGTGGGTTCCTCCAGAAGTTTGTCTTTTGAAATAGAACTATAGACAAATATTAGATTTTAAAACCCCGTCAACTTGACTGTATAAGTGTTGAACTGCAGTTTGTTTTTTGTTAACCGAGCTAAAGGAACCCATGTCAAGTGAAGAGCCAATGTTAATGGACTTCTCATTATCTGGACACCAGACAGGAAGCTCCTTGTACTAACTGATAGGTCTCTGTAGGTCTTTATAAACATCAGACAAGTGTGCTTCCCCTTATTATCACACTAACAATTATACAGGCATACCAAAAGCTGCCAGAAATCCTCCAACTCAATGAAAGGGCTAACAACTCCAATTTTCAAACATCCTGCAAAACAAAAGGTCACATTTCTAGCAGTGGAAAACAAGTTAACACCTATACAACTGTTAAATTAAAACTTGCTGAAGCATTACATTGAGGTGGCATGAATAGAGAACGTAGCCTAAAATTGCAGCACAGCTAGAAATCAAAGTATAGCATGAAAGTTAAATAAAGTGGAAGTTTACATGAAATGAACTGAAATAGGACATGGTGTAGCAATACAAGTACATTCCTTTACTCCAGTAAATATTTTTTAGAAAGCACAAAATATTGTTCAATAAATTCAGAAACATTTCCAAAACAGGAAGGTGAATTTCAAAATAGAACCTGGATATCTGATAAACCTTGATCACTCATCAAAATAAAAATGTTAACCCCACTGTATAAATGCTTTGAGTTAATACAGCTCCAATATTATCCAGGGCCACTGACCAGTTAAAACAGTTTCCAATAAAATGTCACTGCCAAAAAGCCCTGATTTAATCATCTCCCACTGCTTGAGATTTTTGTTCCAGAATCCTGCACCAAATTCCATAAAATCCAATTAACTCGATCTGTATTTTCCCTAGAAGCAACATGACAGACAAGGGGTAGAAATTATATTGTAACTAAGCTGTGATGAAAAATCCCTTTATATAGATATGCATTTTGCACTCAGCAGCAATGGCACAGCACTTGCCTCAAAGAAAACTGTCAACTGCAGATTTAGAAGGCTTTGTGGTGCGAATTTTTGTTCCTGGGAACATCAGCGTTTAGCATTTCCTGAGGCCTTTCAGCACAGGCTCCCTTGGGCCCACGTTTCCTTCCAGCAGTGACGAGCATTTGCTCACATTCTCAGAGCCTTGGTAGTTTTCATGAATTACCAGACTCCAAGCCAAATTCAGAGGAATCCCAAGTAGGATATTCAACCTGGTACCAGCAAAGGAGTGGGGTCTCGACCCGAAACGTCGCCTATCTCCTTCACTCCTTAGATGCTGCTGCACCCGCTGAGTTTCTCCAGCTTTTTGTGTAACCAGCAAAGGAGGATCCACGATGTTTAGGAATGGTGAAGGAATCAGGCTACCGGGGCAGCCCAACTGAAGAATTTCCATGAAATTAATAATCATGGAAGGTGGAACTGAATATTAGTTTGGAACTGAAGGTGGAACACAATATTAGCTTGGGATCAAAAAGATTACTCAGTTTGAATTATATCTCTCTATGCAGGTCATTAAAAACAGTTACTTCTCATCCACAATGGAACATCTCTAACAGGTTCTGTATGAGAATTATATATTAAAAGTTAAATAGAGGCATAGAGTCAGAGTCATACAGTGTGGAAACCGGCCCTTTGGCCCAACTTGTCCACTTCGGCCAACATGCCCCAGCTGCACTAGTCCCACCTGCTTGTGTTATCTCTCCAAACCTATAGAAAAGAACTGCCGATGCTGGTTTACATCAAAGATAGACACAAAATGCTGGACCAATTCAGCGGGGCAGGCAGCATCTCTGGAGAGAAGGAATGGGTTACGTTTCAGGTGGAGACCCTTCTTCAGACGAAGGGTCTCGACCCAAAACACCACTCCGGAGATGCTGCCTGCCCCGCTGAGTTACTCCAGAATGTCAATTAAACCAGGCTGTTGTGACTATTTTCTTTCAATGTAGATCAATTGCAGAACATTTAAACACACTAAGGTTAGACTTAATTGAAAAGGCATGTATGAACCAAAAATGCAGATAGTTGCAGATGATTTTACATTTGGCAGTTACATTCATTTTGCTGATATTTCAATTTCACTGTTTGCAGATACTGAAACATAAAGTTACTGTCACAGTGGGGAAGGGTTAAGGAAAGCTTATTGCTTTCAGATCAGATGCTCACACTTCTTGCAAAAGGACATAGAACGAGATCCATTGGGAACAATGAGCATTTAAGTAGAGAATTGCACAATGAATCCTGCAATGATTCCCTCCAGTCCAGAATCCAAATGTATGCTGTATATTATGTTAAAATAGTATTACATTATTTATAAATTCACAAGAGAATGTCATGATTAACCAACATCCCCGCTGAAGGACAATGATAGATTTGCCTGCATTAATTATATTGAGACAACTTTAACAGATGTGTATTCTTAAACTGATAAATTGCAATGTTACAAACATGCTGATAACCCACAACTATAAGGTACCATTAATGTATAAATTATATGCACTTGAGAAGGAGAAGGGAAGTCAGCAGTAAGCCAAAGACCAGTTTGCAAGAGGTTACAAAAATACTTTTTGAAACTGTGGTTTGAATATTTAGCATGGGTTGAGAGACAGAAAAACGAGGGATGAGATTTTGAATTCTGGACAACATAATTTGAAAATTAAAAGCAATGAATTCTTCCACTTAGACCTAGCATGTGAACTACAGAGAGGGTGGGGGCTACACTGGATCAGAGTGCATTTTGGTTGGGGTATGACAGAAAAAAGGAAATGTACACTTGGAGCCAAACACTTGGAGTTAGAAGTTTGAAGTCCAGAAACAATTCTACATTAGCAAGTTAGGGAGAAAGTACAAACAGCACCAAATGCATGCAGCAATTTTTTTTGTAAGAGTTTATGAAGGATGGATGGAAGGGTGTAGAAAATGATCATGCCTGGATGTGAAGGCAATATTATGATTACAGCAGCAAAAGTTCAAGGGCAAATAACTTTGAATATTGTTTGCCCTCTCCACCATCACCCTATCCCACCCGTTCATACCTTTATCATCTCCACAATCAATTACTCAACCATTGTCCACACCAACTTCTTATTTGCCAACCTACACACATATCTAAGACTCCATTGAATGCATGATCCCATTCACCCATTGCATCTGTTCTTACTGACCTACTTCAGTGCCCAAGCCTCCCTTGCCTCAAAATATAAATTTTAAATAACTAAACCATGTCCTCAGCAAATCCATTCAAATCTTCCCCTTCCCAGAAATCTGCAAGTATCTGTCTAGACGGTGACTCAGCATTACTGTTATTAATTTATTGTTTTATTATATATTTATGCATATTACTTTGTTAATGGGCCTGTTAAGCTGCAACAAATAATTTCATTGTCCCATTGCCAGTTTAAATGACAATTAAACAGTCATGACTCTGGGAATCCCATTTCTCCTAACCCTTTGCTGCAACCACGTCTTCACCGACTCAGGCCTCAAGATTGTGAATTACCAACCAAAACATTTCCATGCCGATCTCCTCAGAAATAGCCACCCACACTGCCCTTTTATAAAATCCATCTCTGCCAATTGACCGGACACATTTATCATCTTATATTTCCACCTATGGCTTTGCCTCGTCTTTTGCCCAGGTCTCTGCAACTGGTAACATTGTCTCATTTTCCACACAATCTGCAAAATCTATGTAGAAGGTCTTTTGTGAATGGTGCCAAAATATGACGCCGGGTGCAAGAATTTCACTGTGTAGTGCACACGTGACAATAAAGAAGCATTGATATTGCCCATTAAAGAGTTGAAGCACAGTTTAAATTTGACATGGAGCAGCACTTCTGAATAGTACAAACAACTCTGACAGTACAGCTGGGTCCTTAAGAGCCTGTCCCACTTGGGCGTCATTTACGCGTCACGCAGATTTTGTACATCCCAAAATCCTGGGGCACCAGGCACGACTGCCCACGTCACCATTCATGTAAATTCCTTAACTAGATTTGTAATTTACACTCAAGCTTTCACCAATGATATTTTAAAAATTCACCCGAAAGGAGAATTTGGCACTTCTCACACTTACAGTGCATCTTAAAAGCTTCCATTCATTGACAGCAATTAGCAAATACTGAAATGTTAGTTAAAAAGTTTATTAACCAATTCACCATGCAGAAACAATTCCCTATACGATGTACTTACCCGTCACCCAGCTCCAATTGACCTCTACGACATTTGTCCTATTTAAAACTATTTATATTTAAAGTCAAATTTTAAACCAAATATGCTCCAAAGCACTTCACAAAATAGTTAGCCAGAAGAAATTGGATGTCAGAGGAGATATGGAGTATTACAAAAAGAACAAATGGAAAAGGAATTTAAGGCAGCCATACTGAAATATCCTAAAACAATCTGCAAATCCACGAGCCCTTATTTTGAGTGATCGTTTTTTGGGTACAACTTATTGAATGTCTTTCCAAATACTTAATTGTGCTATCCACCTTAAAACTCAATTTGTTCAGTAGGACCTCATTCATAAAGCCACAATGTCCATGCTAATAATTTCTAAGCATCCTATTGCTATTCCCTTTACAAATCCAACCACATACCTCGACTGACAATAACTAACTGGACTTTATTTCATTTTTTTCCTGCACCTCACACTTCCATACGACTTGCATTTTATGCCTTCCAAATCACGGGTAATTCTGGAAAATTGCAATGTATCCCCTATTTCCATCAAGACACCCATCTCTTCATGATCCATCACGAGGCAACGTCCATAGGATCCACCACAAAATATCAATCAGAATCTGATTTATTGCCTAATTCTACTCATTTCTCCAGTACTTTTTCTTTAGAAAATATCACATTTCATATTACTATTAGACTCTCGATTTCCATTTATGCCCAATGATGCTCATATAGTTTTGTTACTCCCCATTCTAATTTCTTCTTCTCAGCTTCTAATAGACTTGTTCACAACTTTTGCTACTGTACCCTTCGACACATATGGAAGCTCTGAGTCACCAGAAATTTATAGTGCATAAGAGGGAAAATGTTAAACATACCTATTTGATAAACAAGAGAGACACGAGGGTCTGGAGCAAATAACAAGCAGCTGTATGAACTCAGCGGGTCAGGCAGCATCCGTGGAGCCAACAGGACAGTTATAGCTTTGGGTCTAAATCCTTCGTCAGGATCCAGTAGACAAGTAAAGAGGTACGAAAAGACTGGATAAAGGTTTCAGGAGCAATAGATTGAAGTGCTTGAAAGTACTCTGGAATATTTCAGTTTTGAAGATATTATTTGAACAAAGTTTTTAATAATAAGATTAATATTGCAGATAGGATGTTTACTTCAAGATCCTTTTCCATATAGCTACCAAAACTGACTGCAATTATAAATTCAACCACTAATATTTACAATTGAAGTAATTTTCAAAAGACAATGGGCTCATGGGAAGGATTTTTGAGACGACTTGAAAGAGTTGATACCAGGAGAGCAAGTTAAGAACAATCAAAAGAATCAATTAGGGAAGCTGGGCCTATATCCCGTTCAGAAGAATATTAAGTGATATAATTGAGGCACACATGCTTTTGAGAGGGAAATAACAAAATATATACAAAGAGGGTACTTCCTTTTGGAGGATAGTTCATAACTAAAAGGCTTTGAAAGGAAAGCAGCCTTTAGGATTTAACTGAGGAGAATTTATTTTAACAAAAGGGCAATAAATCTTCGAAGGCTGATTCCTCAGTGTGTTATGGATGCACAATGTTCAAGACTGAGAAAAGCACATTCTCGGGCACTAAAGGGATAAGGGGACATGCTTAATGGAAGATTAAATGGAATTTCAACAGGATCAGCAATAGTATTGAACAGTACAGCAAACTAAGGTTATTTTGCCTAGAAAAGTTTTTATTTTCAATCTCATGTAGTCAGCCATTTATAATGGAGAAAATGAATCTCATGGATGAAAGAAACTCAAAAGGGTATTTAGAAGTCTTTAAGATCAAGTTTGGGTTTTTGGAATTAGTTTCCAATTCATTGGTTGAAGATGAATATTTGGTAAAAATAACAGGAATTATCTTTGTTTGCAAGGGTGCTATGCATTTATTTTGCCAACCATTTTGGTAGATCTTCAAGGAGGCATTCTCAGCCCCCTTCTTTACTGTCCTGGTGTCAAGACAACTACCTCTCTCTCTCTCTCTCAATGTCAGCAAAAGGAGATAGTGAGTCGGCAGAAGGGTCTCAACCCGAAACGTCATCCATTCCTTCGCACCAGAGATGCTGCCTGTCCTGCTGAGTTACTCCAGAATTTTGTGTCTACCTTAGATAGTGATTGACTTCAGGGTTTGCATTGACAGCGCCAAAATTGAGATGGTTGAAAACTTCAATTTTCTTCGAGTCAATATCACCAACAACTTATCCTGGACCACCCATATTGAAGCAATAACCAAGAAAGCACACCAACGCCTCTACTTCCTTAGAAGGCTTAAGGAGTTCAGCATGTCCCTTGCAGTGCTCAGCAAATTCTACAGATGTGTCATCAAAAGCATTTTATCAGGTTGCATCACACAGTTTCACACAGCTTGCTGTGGGAACAGCACCATCCAGGAACACAAGAAATTGCAGCAAATTGTGGATGCAACCCAGACTCACACAAACCAACATCCCTTCCATCGGCTCCATTTAAACCTCATGCTGCCTCAACAAGGCCAGCAACATAATTAAGGACAAGTCACACCCTGGCTACTCAAGTCTACTCTGCCATTCAATCCTGGCGGATCTATCTTTCCCTTTTAACCCCATTCTCCGGACTTCTCCCCACAACCCCTGACACATGTACTAATCAAAAATCTATCTAAACTCTGCCTTAAAAATATGCATTGACTTGGCCTCCACAGCCGTCTGTGGGAATGAATTCCACAGATTCATCACACTCTGACTAAATAAATTCCTCCTCATCTCTTTCCTAAAGGTGCATACTTTAATTCTGAGACTATGACCTCTCCCACTAGTGGAAACATCTTCTCCACATCCACTCTGTTCAGGCCTTTCACTATTTGGTAAGTTTCAATGAAGTCCCCCCTCACCTTTGTAAACTCCAGCGAATACAGGCCCAGTGCCGTCAAATGCACATCATATGTTAACCCACAAATATGGGAGGCAGAAATAGGGGGAATAGTCAGAACCTTTGTCCCCAGGGTGGAAATGTGCAGCACCAGAGAGCATAGCTATAAGGTGAGAGGGGGAGAGTTTAATGGAGATATGCAGGCATTTCTTTTTAAACACAGTAGTGGGGGCCTGGAACGCATTTCCTGGGGGTAGTGGAAGAGGCAGATACAATAGTGGCATTTAAGACGTTTTGAGATAGGCACATGGAAGTGCAGGAAATAGTGGAATATAGATTGTGTACAGGCAGATGAGACTATAATATAGTCTTGTTTACATGACACTTCAAAAATAAATGCCATAAAAATGTCACAGGTAATGACAAAGCAATGTTGATATTCACAAGTATGACATGCTATATCTTCTATAAAATCCCCATTGAGAAAATAAACATTTGAAACATAACCCTTTCAGATTTTATTAACAGCATAAAATTGTGTAATGCTTGTTGTCAAATGCTGCTTAGTATAATGGACATAGCTGCAACTTTAACGGATCAGAGGAAGACTTAAGATGTGTTTAACGTAAACCAGGAAAAACAGGTCTTCCTTTAGTTTTAGGAATGGTATTATCTTATGAATACACCGATTTATATAAAGTGTTAACTTTACACTGCACGGAAAACATGTAAAGGTTGTCTTGTCATTCTCTGTCCTTGTGCTTAGTGGGCCAAAATGCTCAATTATTGAAAGAATTACAGGCTACAAACCTGTCCAGAAAAATTCAGCAGATACTGGATGGTGGATATCCCAGACTGCCATCTGAAGGAGATTGGTGTTGTCTAAAACCAATGAAAAGATCAAGGTGGCCGTGAAGATGTAGAAATAAGCAATTGCAGATGCTATTTTACAAAATAAAACAAACTTCTGGAGTAAGTCACCGGGGTCAGGCAGCATCCCTGGAGAACATGGGGAGGTAATGTTTTGGATCAGGACCCTTCTTCAGACTGCTTGTTGGGTTGTAGAGGGGGGGACAAGAAAGCTAGAAGAGTGGAGGGGCAGGACAAAGTGTGGCAGGCAATTGGTGGGCACAGGTGAGGGGGGGTTTGATAGGCAAATAATTGGACAAATGGCAGAGATTAACATATAAGGTCTGAAACAAAAGGATCGACAAGTTGCAAATGGTGAAGCAAGAGGAAGGAACGCGGGTGGGAGGAGAAGAAATAAATCGGTACAAATCCAGGTGGGGCACAACAGATGGCAGTGAAAAGAGCTTCATTTTCAAATACTCAAGGATGTGAAATATTAATTAAAATGTTGCTTAACATAAGATCAAGGTATAGGGAGGATAAATTAAAAATAACAAATGTTAATTAAATAAAGAGTGATTTGTGGAATTATGATTGTTCGGTAGGAAAAACAAAAGATTAGTTTTCTAGAGTTAGAGATGTTTAGCAGTAAATTATATCTCAGTATTATGGTTGGAAACTCAAAATTTACCTGATTCAACAATTGTGACTGAGTTTTCAGTTGCCTGACACATTATTGTTTTATCCCACTTCGATCTTTGGGTCCTATTACTGTTCCAAGTAAGATGCAGACACAAGGAACTACAGATACTGCTTTACAAAAAAAAGACAGTGCTGGATTAACTCAGCAGGTCAGGCAGAATTTCTGGAGAACATGGATAGACTATGTTTCAGGTCGAGGCTTTTTTCAAACGATTGTAGTAGGGCGGAGCTCCGAACAAGTTTAAGGTTGAGAAACAGTTTCTATCTTTCATTTAGGCACATACAGCCCTTCTGGATTCCACAATTTCCACATTGTTTCATAACTTGATCAATAATTTTGCTCTTCCACAGGTTACACATACTTCTTCTGTTTCAACCATTTATGTCTTCTCCAAGTTGTCATTTTTTGTTTTTAACTCAGTTTTCACTGCATTATCATCCTATTGTCATTTGCCTCCTCTTGCCTTACAAACTATAATTGAGAAGCTTCCTGGCCCACTGAGTTACTCCAGCATTGTGTCAATCTTTGATATTGCCTTTATTATGACACACTTTTCTCTGATTTATTTTTTCAAACCTCTGATTAGAAAGGTCATCAAGCCAATAAGGTATGTTTTTTCTCACCATAGATGGTGCTTGACCAGATGACCATTTCCAATTTTCATTTTTGAATAGCCTTAAATAATGGCTGCCTTTCCGCTTAGATGCTGTCCAATTTACAGTTTTATTCAATTTCTTCTTCCCTCAGAGAAAGTTGTCAAAAAAGGGCGTACTTTTAGGTAGGAGATGAGGAGACATTTCTTCACTCAGAGGGTGATGAATCTGTGGAATTCTTTGCCACAGAAGGCTGTGGAGGCCAAGTCAGTGGATATTTTTAAGGCAGAGACAGATAGATCCTTGATTAGTACAAGTGTCTGAGATTATGGGGAGAAAGCAGGAGAATGGGGTTAGGAGAGAGAGAGAGAGAGAGAGAGAGATAGATCAGCCATGATTGAACGGTGGAGTAGACTTGATGGGTCAAATGGCCTAATTCTACTCCTCACTTATGACCTTATGAAACAACATATAGATGAAGAAGAAAACTTATGGACAAACAGTAGGAGTTTCGAAAGGTAACAAAAGCCAGAGGAGAAACATTTGCCCAGGACATTGAGGGTACAATAATAAAGATGAGTGTAGCCATCCAAGGGTATCCCTTCCAACCTAAATAATGAATATGAAAACAACGGCAGGACTTGTTCGCAGAATTGCTGCACTTCTGAGAAGGCTGAAAAATGAAAGTATTGGTGTTGCTAAGGAATAAAATTGCTGAATTATTTTACCTTAATAAAACACATCAATAAAGTTATTACCTTCACATCAAAATAATCAACAAATATTCTGCTTATGTCTATGTTCCATGTGATGAAATATTATTGCTATAAAGGCTAACATACCATTTCCATTCTTTAACACCTCCAGAACTAGCATATTTATTTCCACTCACTGGTGCAGAAGGGCACCCAGGTCTACTTGCATCTTTTTTTCTGATTGTTGCCAGAGGCAGAATATCATCTGGACAAATGTGGATAACTTTCTAACTTTACGTAACCCTTGTATTCCCTCTTACTCCGCCCCACCCTAGTCGGCCTGCTAGTTTCACTGTAGTCCTGCTTAGTTTCTCGTTCATCGCCTTTTCCCCAGCCAACAAAGGACCATTGTGGGCTCTGCCTTTCCTTGATCATCATTGCTGGCTGTGATTTGTTCTTTTCATACCTTTCATTCTTTTGCTCTTTGTACCCTTTCATACGTCTAGTTTTCCTCTCCTTTGACTCTCAATCTGAAGAAGGTTCTCGATCCCAATGTTACCCATTCCTTTTCTCCAGAGATGCTGCCTGACCTGCTGGGTTACTCCAGCATTTTTTTCTACTCAACATGTTCCAAAGTCTTCTAAAAGTCCAAATATAACATTTTAGCAATATCCTTGAAAGATTCCAGTAAATTTATAAAGTATTTATTATGTTCCTTTCTTAAACTTATTGATTTTGACCAATACGGTTTCTAAACATTCTGCTAATACAGGTTCAATAATAAACTTTAATCTGTCAGGTTTAACAATTCCTGTTTATCTTTGCTAGCAGTTATATTAACTGTCCTCCAATCCGTTATAAACAACTCAGAATCCTAAAAACTTCAGGGGCAACAGAGTCATGCAGTTAATAGAGCTGTTGCCTCGTAGCACCCGAGACCAGAGTTCAATCCTGATCTCAGGTGCCATCTGTGTAGAGTTTGCACGTTCTCCCCTTGTTTGCACAAGTTTCCTCTGGGTCCTCCAGTTCCCCCTCCCCCGCCCCACATCCCTTTGTGTGTAGGTGAGTGGTAAAATCTGGGGAAAGTGATGAAAATATGAAGCAAATAACGATGAATTAAAATAGTATAAAATGTGTGTGAATGGGTGGTTGCTAGTCAGTGTAGACTCAGTGGGATGAAAGGACCCGTTTCCATGCTGTATCCTCTCACTAAAATGACCACTGCACTGTGCCCATTATTTCTATCACCACCTTGGGTAACCTGAGATTGAAAGCTACCAACATCCAAGTGATTTATCAGCCTGCAGAGTGTGCTCTTACATGAGGAATTCAGAATGCTGCAAATGTAAAATTAAAAAAACATTAGTAGTTTTTACCCCTCATTTTTTCTGTTTGATGCAAAATTACAAATCTCAAATGACAACTTTGCTTTTCTCTCTCTCTCCACAGATAATTTAGTTCAGTTATAGATACAGTGGGGAAACAGTCTGTGCCGACCAGCAATCCCCGCACACTAACATTATTCTACACACCAGGGACAATGTAGAGTTATATCAAGCGTATTAGCCAACAAACCTGTACGTCTTTCGAATGTGGGGAGCACCCGAAGAAAACACAGAGAGAACATACAAACTATGTACAGACAAGTACCCGTAGTCAGGATCGTACCCCGGTCTCTGTCGCTGTAAGGCAACAACTGTAGCACTGCGTTCCCATTACCGACAGCTATTCTGTTTTTAAGTGTAGGAAAAAACTACAGATGCTGGTTTAAATCTAAGATAGACACAAAACGTTGGAGTAACTCCGTGGAACAGGCAGCATCTTTGGAGAGAAGGAATGGGTGACATTTCGGGTCGAGACCCTTCTTCAGACTCAAATGTCTGTTTTTACTTCAGGTTTGCATACGGGATTAGAAAAAAGAGATTTGCAGCTGAGTGACAATGCCTTCAACATATAATTTTTCATCTTTTGCACCAGCTCTGGCTGCTTTCCACAAGTAAACAGATGCCAATCAAAAAAGGAGAACGCGGTTATGCCTGCTTCTGGTTCTGGTTGATTACTGCACAAACACCTCATCAGTGATTATCTCGCGCAGGTTAACCAATCAGCTGTTCATTATTAAAAGTGTGCTGTAAAAACAAGAAATGCAGGTTTAATCACAGATTTCAATGTGCAGGGGAACGTAATTATTGTTTTGAGAGAGCAAAATAGGAGACAGAAGGAATCAGGTTTTACAAAAACTCTAGGGAGAATTAAAGATCGAGTGATCGAGAATCCATGCCAATAAGATTAATTTTCAGTGCTCGGGCAGGTTGCGTGGTAAGAATTAAGGCATATTATTACATCGTTAAAAACAGTATCTGGACTGAAGATAAAGCCTAATTTTTTTTTTAGTAAATTTAACTCTGCATCTGCCATGTCGGTAGATGAACCAAATATTGCTAAATTTAATTTGCAAAAGGCTAAGCAATGTGATTTTCCTCTGGATCTTAACCAAAATCTTCCCCTCCACAGATGCTGCCTGACTCACTGTTGTGGTAACAGTTTGCTTTTAGCTCTGATTGCAGCATCTGGAGTCCTTTGTGTCTGCATCTGCTTCCATGCTTCTGAAACTCTCTGCGCAAAAATAAGCTTGAGCAAGTTTCCCAATTGTGAATGACTAGACTTCACATAACCACAGAGCAGTTCCATCCTGGAAATGTGCCATTTGGCCAGTCAAGTCCGTACTGTCTCCATGCGAGAACAGTCCAGCTAATCCCACTCATTCACCTTTGCTCCTCAGCACTGCAAATCTTACAGATCCATTTTTGAACATTACAGAGCTCGAGTTATACAGATTGGGGTAAGTGGTGCAGCTGCTCAGTCCAGAGATGTGATGCTCAGGGCAACACTCTGGAAAGCACAGGTCATAGCTGGCAAGTGACGGCATCTGCTTCACATGCTGACTGACTGCCCAGATCCTGCATTCTCTCTCATTTCCTCCTGTTGAATCCGATGAAGCTGCTGCTGCTCTCTCCATTTGCTTCCACAAAGCAGCAAACACCATTGCGCTCGTTGCCATAGCAAAATCATTGCCCAAGGGAGAGTTGTGTTACCAACAGCACTGCTGTATCTGGACAATGCCACAATGACCCATTTAGTTGCCGATCCCATTAACACTCTGGGAATACATTGTGAGCACGAAGCTGTGCACTAGTGTGCCCTCTGAACTTTGTGATCATCCCACTTCTCACCTAGATTAACTACCTTTATCAGTGATATTCAGAGGTGCTTCAGTGGCAGGGCACTTGGGACAAACTAGAATCAGGAGGTAATCAACCGAAGCCACATAATAGTTCATTTCAAAGAATGTAATTGAGTCAGGTATGAGACACTTAAACCACCATGACTCTACCCAATCACCTATTTAAAGTAGGCATAAATATAACACATTTGTAACTCAGCAGATCAGGCACCATCTCTGGAGGACATGGATAGGTAACCAGGTTGGCACCAGTCTTCAGACCTAAAATGTCACCAATCCACGTTCTCCAGGGATTCTGCCTGACTCGCTGATTTACTCCAGCATTGTGCTTTTTTTTTTAATGGTAAACCAGCATCTGTAGTTCCTCAGGTAGATACACAAAATGCTGGAGTAACTCAGTGGGTCAGGCAGCATCTCTGGAGAAAAACAGTGGGTGTTGTTTTGGGTCGGAACCCTTCTTCAGACTGCAGTTCTTGTTTCTCCACTTACTTTAAGTTATTGGGCAGAACCATGCTGACTTTTGCCACATCTAAAATCCAGGATTTACTAGCAGATTCAGCAGAGCCAATATGTCTGTTCAACGGCAATTCCAGTAATTGAGTGCTGCCTTGCTGGGATTTCTCTAAATTACACCATGAATTGCCACTCTCAAGTTGCAAATGTCTCTCAAGTTGCAAGTGTTTGGATCCAAATTCCCAGCGAATGCAATGTGAAATACTGGGCAAATATTTAGGAAGCAGAGAAGCACACCATTTCTTAAAATAAAACAAATTAATGTTAATGCTTTTATCTATTTAAGTATACATTAGCACTTTTAATTAGCACGTTTAAAACCTAACAAAAAAATAATAATTGACAATCGCAGCTTGCATGACCCTGCACTTAGTTTTACAGCAAGGATCATTTTTCTTTGATTGGCTGCAGAAACAAAAACCGCCATTGATCTCCTAACCGTCGAGAACTCAATTTCTCCAACCATTTAAACAAAATATTAAACAGCTAATTCTGAAAGATGAACAGAATTTATTTCAGAGATACAGAGTGGAAGCAGAGTCCAGGCCGACCAGCGATCCCTGGATACTTGCACTATCCTACACAGTGGGGATAATTTAGAGTTTTTACCAAAGCCAATTAATCTACAAACCCGTACTTCTTTGGAGTGTGGAAGGAAACCGGAGCACCCGGGGAAAACGCACGCTGTCATAGGGAGAATGTCAAACTCCGTACACCCGTAGTCAGTATTGAACCCGGATCTCTTGCATTGTTAGGCAGCAACTCGATCTCTGTGCCATCATGCACCCAAGTATTGACAAATTAATTTCAGTGTTGATAAATGGAATTGATTTCAACATTGTATTTTGCCAAATCTTTCCTAGCCAATCAGTGAAAGTAGGATGCCATAGCCTCAATAACACTAAATCGAACAATCAAAACAGTGGGTAACTTGCAGGTTATGGATGTTATCATGCATGAGCAACGTATGAAAGCTTTGATAGCTTCTGTACACTTATTTCATGAGCTTATTCTGGGAATTCAACGCCTCATTGGCCGAAACAATCCATAACACCACTCACATCATAGTTAGATCTACAACAAAAGGTCAAATGTGAATTTGACTGAAAATGCACATCCAATTCTGAAACTATTTGTTTCAAAGCTGTACGTCTCTCAAGTTGCAAATGTTTGATCACTTTCTACAAGAATATTTACAACTTGCCCAATTAAGATAAGAGGCGAAGATAGACACAAATAGCTGGAGTAACTCAGCCGGACAGGCAGCATCTCTGGAGAGGTAATGGGTGATGTTCCAGGTCGAGACCCTTCTTTGTGTCTATCTTCGGTTTAAACCAGCATCTGCATTTCCTTCCTACACATCAGATGAGAGGCAATCTCTTGTATCGTGCAGGAAGCAGCAATGGGCAGAGGAATCACAAAATGTGCCCAGAGGTGACTACAAGTAACAATGCATGTAAACTCTATTTTATGAACTTACTAATCAGATAACATTCTAGTCACTGAGGTTCAGTGGTACTTCACTTTTTGTGGAAATGTCCATTTTTAGAATCTACAAGAAACTTTTATTTAACTACTTATACCCAGCAAATGACGGTTCCATGTATAAGACACAAATTCCATGGCTTTTGCTACTCCCAACTTCTTGCTCATATCACCACATTTCTGCTGCTCCCTTTCACTTTGCCCACAACTTAAACCTAGGACAGAAACTGGAGGATATTTTCAGCAGGGAAAACCGCATTCGTGGAGAGACACGGAGGTAACCACTTCAGGCCACCAGCACAGTGGCTCATCGGTAGAGTTGTTACCTTGCAGAGCCATAGACCCGGGTTAGATCCTGACTACGGGTGCTGTCTGTACGAAGTTTGTACGTTCTCTCTGTGGTGCCTTTTTGCTGGCGGCTTCGGTTTCCTCCCACACTCCATAAACGTACAGTTTTGTAGGTTAATTTGCTTTGGCAAGCTGTAAAATGGTCCTCCATGTGTAGGATAGTTTTAGTTTCTCGGATGATCGTTGGTCAGCGCGGGCTGTTTCCACACTGTATCTCTAAACCCCAAAGGTAAATGACTTGCATCACAAACTGTTCTTCACCATAGACACCCTCTGACCTGCTGTGAGCATTTGTATTCTGCTAACAACATTTATATTACTCTATTCAGATTTTCCAACATCTGTAGTATTTTTCTTTTCAAAATTTCTCATCGTCTTTGTTGAGGAGGTTTTTATTTCAATGGTTCAATCAGTTACTAGGATCCCGTGGAGCCCTTCAGGCAGAGTTAATCTATTACAATTTTTTAAACTCTGAAAATAGCTTTCACGTATATTTCTGAAGGAGTTCGAGTGCCAAGTACTTTCTCTTTAGAAAAACACGTAGCTGTTCACACCTTTCTCTCAGGAGACAAACATTTCCCACACCTCACAGTCAGGAAGCCGGACATATTTCCTCCCCGTTCACCTTCAATAACCACCATACCTCCCAACAACAGCTTTATCTATGAATCACTCATGTTCATTATCAAGTGACTGCAATGCTTTTTATTAACTAGGCTCTGCCTGTAACAATTTTTCTTAAAAAGTTTCTAACACTATCAACCTATAGCTATCGCTGCTGGCAAGGACTCATTTACTAACTATGTTCCTCAGTGTTGTACATTGAGAGATTTATGTCCATAGATGCACGCCTACAGTCGGATATAAACCTTGAATGAACATGGGCCTCAAGATATGTTTCAGGTCCATCGGTATCTTTTTTCATGTAAGCTTGTTCTGGCTAGGCCAAACCCCTGATTCTCAGTATGGGAGAGGTTCCAGGTTGGTTGGACTCCAGGGAATGGGTGGACTGGGGGCGAGGAAAGGGAGAAGGATGGGAGAACTCAATTCCACCATACCTCTCCGCCTGTATCCTCCACAGTACTCTTTGTTGCCCATGCACTTCTCCCTGATAATACCACACAGCTTTTAGCATATTTCAGCTTGTCCTGGGGATCCTAACAAATAAGCCTCCAGCTGCATCAACTAGCATGGCAAGAGGCCAAACTGGAAAGAGGATCTCTCACAGGACAAGAGTGTTAAATCAGAAGCCACACAATGGTCATCAAAAGCCAGAATGTGTTCTCCTTGCAGCAACTTGCCCACCCTGTCCAAGCAGTATTTTTCAGACCTAGTCAACAGACAGAAAGATTCACCTACATTGAAGAGAAAAGCACAACACATCAACTGGTTTAAAAGCATGAATACCTTTTTTGTGAAGTGCAGCACATTGAAATTAAACTGATGACAAATGTATGGGAAATCTACAAGTTGAAATAACTGATATTTAGCAATCATGTGTTTTTTTTTGCTAATACAAGTGTACATTAAGCTGAGCAAAAAAAAACTGCTGGAAGAACTCACACGATATAATTTATGGAGGGACATGAGCCGATGATGTTTTGCATACAGATTGCTTTCAGCATCTGCAGTCTCTTGTCACTCCAATACATGAAGCTGTATTGTGTTCATTCAGCACACATTACAAACTAGCTGCAGACCAGTAGCTGCAACCAACTGGTTCTCAACAAGTTGCCCAAGAAGTCAACTAACCCCAAACCCAGGTACAAACCGGTTGGGCTGCTTTCCATCGCAGTCCATCTGTTTCCACTACTCATTATTCATAATCAATGTGTGTAATGACTCCATTAATTAGGCAGGAGAATGTATAGCAACATACAATGAGCTCAGGACACCTCTTGAACAATTGCTTCACAAAATATAGCTTTACGCATTGAAGAACTCAATAAAAATAAATGTATTACCCCAAAGAGCTAACTGTAGAAAATAGAACAGAACAATTGCCAAAAACGGTGCTAAACGTAGAATAGCTAAAAACAACTTGAAAAAAATGCAGATAATTGATGCAAAAATGGTTATTTGGAGGCAATGTACATAAACAAGTACATAAATGTCTAAAAGAATAATCACACACATTCCCACTACCGATATCAGCAACAAAAATGTTTGTGCAAAGTTATTGAAACAGGCCAGCCATCTTTTTATATCAATATTTCAGACTTAGCCTTTTATTTAAAAAAAATAATTTACTACTGAGATTGAAAAGTTTCTGCATCAGGCAGATCAGTGAAATTATGAAATTGAATGTTATTGGGAGCAGTGTATCAGACATTACATTCAACCATTGCTACTTGGTCATAAAGATTAGTGAAAAGGTTTTTCTAATAAATTGATGACTAGTGAATGTTTTAATTATATTGTAGGTTTCTTGCCAATTGTACAATAGTTTTGGAAAGGGAAATTAAAGGGAATTGTTGGAGCACATCCAACAATCATATTAGAAGACAGTTTACAAAGTTTCCACAGGAGCAAACAATTTTTATTTATTTTTTAATCAAAATGAAAGTAAATTTACCTGGCTCAATGCACTAATAAGTACACGTACAT
Organism: Raja brachyura; assembly: GCA_963514005.1. Next base: position 75,595,879 of record OY740786.1, read on the forward strand.
TCCTGTCATACAAGCTCAGGATTCATGCTATTTTGAAACAAAATTTGGAATCAGGATTGGAACGGTGTTATATTTAGAGTCCCCAAATTCTGGATGTTACCAAGATGTGAAACTAGACAAGATGATTCTCATACCTAGAGTGAATGCATAGTTAGTTACTTTACACAATTTTCTGTTTGTTTCTGCACTTACCAAGATTCTTTGTCACTCTAAGATAACCAGATAAATAGCTCACACTCAATTGAATTGGAATAATTTGGGAGGACAGATCAGTAACTATAGAAAACAAATAATATTGATTACAACCCCTCAACTGGAAATGGTTGATTTGATATTACAACATCTATTCCTTCACCTCTATCAATCCACAAATTAAGCTTCTGTGCATCACAGTTGTGTATTTTTATTCAACTAAGTAATTTCCTTGTAAAAACACATTTCAGGTTTGCTCCAAGTCATCGTCCCTATTTTTGCTTTAGACCTTTGGCATCAACTATCAACTTTTCACTATCCAAGGAGTAATTGCACTGTTTGCTTTCACTTGCTAAATATGAACAAGCTATTTTAGCGTAAATAAAATTAAAGCTTAATTATTTAGTACCTATCTACAACACAAAAAAGATACCACTTTGTAAATTATCAATCTACAGGACAATTTATAAATAATTAAAAGTAAACTGCACACAGAGGTTTGTGCAGCCTTCCAAAATTGTCCTTAGCTCAGCAGTATTGTAAAACCACTTTACAAGGTCAATATGAAGGTTCATTCAACAGCAAGTCTGCTGCACACAGCTCTATTGTCATGCTGACTTCTAAACACTAATAAACACAGAAAAAAATCCTGCTTTTAGGCAGATATCAGACATTGGTCACCTGAACCTTAGCATGCAGGTGGCGTTTGGAAGCAGAGAACAAAGGAATTGTAGACACAAGGAAATGCAGATGCCAGTTTACAAAAAAATACAAGTTGCTGGAATAAATGAACGGGTCGGGCAGTATCATTGGAAGACATGGACATTGAATTTGGATCCTTCTTCATCAATCTGAAGAAGTTGGGTTGACCCAAAATGTAGCATTTCCATGTCCTCCACAGATGCTGCTTGATCTGCTGACTTACTCCAGGACTTTGTGTCCCCACCCTCATGCAACTGTTGACTTGTGAAATGAAGCATTTCAAAGAATGAGCCTTGTATTCAATATCTGCAAGACAGTCCTCTGTCAGTAATTCCTGGCTGTACAAAATCAAAATGGAAATCTTCCTCAATCTTGATGGACTGCATGAGAAGATGGTATGTTCTCAACAGCACCAAAACCTAACGAATGTTTCTAAATCCCCCAATTATTACGCTAAATTAATCTCGGCCCCAAATTTTGCCTATTTCCTTCTCTCCATAGATGCTGCTGCACCCGCTGAGTTTCTCCAGCACTTTTGTCTAGCTAATATGTTAACGGATTAGTTCCAGTGTCAGGATGCTGGAAGAAATCTTGTCTCTCAAAAAAACGGAAGTATTGCACGTTAGCATTTAACCACATCCATTTTAAACAATGGGACTATTTTGAAAGTTACAAAGGAGGTATTCCTGGAGAACAATATAAATATTCAATTCAATTTTGCAGTTTGCAAATTATTAAAACTTATGCCTTGAGATTAGCATTAATTCTATTACTGCTAGCTTGGTACATTTGATGCACGGAGAAAGGAATGGGAGATTGTAAATCTAGTTATATAGTCAGGAAGATAGCTTAATTGTCATATGCACTGGAAACAGAACAATGAAAAATAGGTTTGAGGGCAGTGTTCAGCTGGTTAATTGGAGATAATGGTCCTCAGGGTCCTGCATTTTCTTCCTAATAGCATCAACGATATGAGAGAGTGGCCAGGGTGGTGGAAGTCTCTGATGATATAAGCTGTTTTATTGAGGCAGCACTTCCAATAGATCTTTTCAATGGTGGAGAGATCAGTATCCTCGATGTACTGGTCAATGCTCATCACTTTCTGCGGCATTGTTTGTTCTTGGAGGTTCAGATTACCAAGCCAGTCAATATGTTATTTGCCATATACTTGCAGAAGTTTGGAAGAGTACTCAGCAACATGCCAAATCTCCTAAAACTTGAGGAAAGAACGATGCTGCTAATTTTCTTTTACGATTGCATCAATGGCTGAGCCCAGGACATATCTTCGAATTTGTGCAACTGGATCTTTGTGTGTTTTCATTTCTTTAAACCATTTTCAATAATAAAATAACATGCAGGTGACAGAAACAAATTGAAAAGCTTGAATTGAAAACACTAGATGAGCAGATATATGACAATGGCAAACAATGATCTTTTAATTGTTTCTGATTTAGTTATGAAAGATTAGGCTATGGGTCAAGCGATTTTTAAACCACTAATAAAAGGGCTCTGTCTAAACACTGTTGACAGTTGTCATGTATAACAGAATCTTTGATCATCAGTTACATTTTATCAAATTCAAAGATGATACTGGGGCTGAGAGAACTGAAAAATGCATGAGACTAGATAGGCTGGGATTATCTTCAATGGATATAACATATATAAAGGATAAGTTCACGGTCTTCTTCACAGGGAGTCAAAAATTAGAGGGCATAGATCGAAAATGAAAGATGTAAAAAGGGCCCGAGAAGACAAACCTTTCAGAAGATGATGGGTATGTGGATGGTGGTGCCAAAGGAGGGTACAATTAAAATGTTTAAAAGACATTCGGACAGGGACATGGATAGAAGCCATCTAGAGGGACATGGGCAAAATGAGATTACCTTAGAAGCTGAAGGGCCAATTTCCAGAAAGTCTACATTTATTGAGGCACTAGATTCCAAGGCTCCACCTAATGAAGTGACAAAGAATGGATAGAAAGGCAATGACATACTCAATAGCTTAATTTAAAATGGAACTGAGTTTTTAACCCTGACATCCTATGGTAGCAATTACCTAATCAAAGGCACACAAAAAGCTGGAGCAACTCAGCGGGTGCAGCAGCATCTAAGGAGCAAAGGAGATAGGCGACATTTCGGGTCGAGACCCGAAACGTCGCCTATCTCCTTCGCTCCTTAGATGCTGCTGTACCCGCTGAGTTCCCCAGTTTTTTGTGTACCCTTGATTCTCCAGCATCTGCAGTTCCTTCTTTAACACCTAATCAAAGGCGATTGCTGCATAATCAAGATGCCCTTAATCTCAACAACTACCCCCTACATTAATCCCCTAACCTTGAGAAAACCTCCAGTATGGGGGTTGCTGTCCTCCTCCATACCAAACGAAGAGTGTTTGATCAAAAGATCAGCTACTTCCAGAGTAAAAGACATGCTAAATTTAGGATTTGCGGATTATATGTACTCACCTAAAGCACAGTTTGGCATCACAATCAGCATCAAATAAATAATGCCACGTCATTACCAATCTGTATCAATAATACAATATGATAACATATCAAATTGCTGCCTCAACTTAATCTGCTTCTTTTTGATAAACAACAAGGTGAAAACTGACAAATCCTCCAACCTTGGGCTAACAATTAAAATGAGAACAAGCTACCAACCTCAAATGATAATGGTTCCTGTCCACAGTATCATTCTTATCAACTGTGAAAGTTGGTCATGGAAATTCAGCTTCTGCTTTCCGTATGTCATAATAACCCTTGGAGTCACTTGAGATAAACAAATCTGACATTGGCAAGGGCTAACCTAACAATCTGTGTAATCCACTCTGAATGCCCGCAGGTTAACATGGCCATGACAATGAATCTCATGCCTCAGATGTTACCTACGTCTTCTCAATAAATGTCCACAAAGTGGATCTAAATTCAGGGACAAAGATTCAATTGTCAATAGACTCCCCAGTCTGACTGAAAACAACAGAAAAATAAATCTAATTTTAGTTAATTTACTATGAAGAGGAACCATATTAAGAGCCAGGGATTGTACAATCCCTCCAAATGATAAATGGACTGCACCTATTGTCAAGAACAATTGACAAAACTTTGCGCAGCTCCTTTCTTCTGGTAAGATATCAGTGATCTTCCTAATGATCTATGAAGTATTTTATTTTTGTCCATCATTTGCATTCATTTAATTGAAATTGAACAACATTACAGATATTGTTGCAGGAAAATGTTCCCCATATTGCCTGATAAAAATATGGTGGGTAGATTACTCTATAATCATAACCGTATTTCAAGTATCTTGGGGGCGCCGTCGAGTATGGCTGCCCTGCCTGCAGCTGTTTGTCCTTTCACCCTTTTTTTAAACATTTTTCTTTAAGTGTGTTGAAAGTTTTTGTTTTGGAGGTCTAGTCTTTTTACCTGGTCGGAGATGCGGCATTCCTCCGAGCCGCATCTTCACCCTTTCCTCGCGGCCCACCAAAGGGACTGGAGCGGCGTTGCCTGCCGGGACCGGCCGGGACTCCAGCTTCGGCGGTGGCACAGCGCTGAAGCACCATCGCGGAGCGGGCGACGCCTTACCCGGGTCGCCGTGTGGTAAGCTCCGTAGTGCTGAGACCGCCGACTCCTACATCGCGAAGCTGTGGTCGAGGAGCGTCCAGCTGCGGGCGGCACTGGGTTTAAACACCGCGGAGCCTGGGATCTCTTGCTGAGATAGCCAGTGTTGGAGCTCCGACCAGCGTGGCTTGTGGACTTTGGGAGCCACGGTCTCCGGGGAGGAAGCAGCCGTTCCAGACACTCCAAGCCACTGAGAGTGTTCTCCCGACGCCGGAGCTCCATCCTCCAGCGAGAAGGCCTGTAACATCGGGCCGCCGTTGCGGCAACTACTGAGGCTTCAATAGGCCCGACCATGGGTGAACAAGAGGAAGAGGACTGGACTTTTTTGCTTTCCCTCACAGTGGGAACCATTGTGGGGGGGATGTTTTTATGTTCAATGTTAAATTCTTTAATGTTGTGTTTTATTTTTATTCGTGTGCTGCAAATGGCAACTCAAATTTCACACCACCAATTGGTGGTGTATGTGACAATAAATGTCCTTTGTCCAAGTATCTTAAATCAAGCTTAATTCCACATTTATTACCTCTTGTTCACTATGAATTCAAAAACAACATCTGTATTCAGACAAAACAGAGATTACAATTAAATCCAACCCACTCATATTCCCTGTTCCCGTAAACATCTCCCTATCAATCCAGTGGTTGAGGTGAAGAACAACATTTGCACAAATATCTGTGGAAAGCTTCATATGCTTGTTTAGTCATTCATTTGTGAAAAGCAGGAACTGCATTTGAGAATATAAAGCTCTACTGCCCCATACACAAATTTAGGTAAATACTTCAGCCTGAGAAAATCTGAAGTTCCATTGAATGTTAATGTGTATGTTCAGAAATAAAGAGCATAGCATGACATAGAAGCAAGGAACTGCAGATGCTGGTTTTATTTTAAAAAACGAGAAAGTGTTGGAACAACTCAGTGAGTCAGACAGCATCTCTGAAGAACATGGAAATGTCACATATCTCCAGAGATGCTATCTGACCAATTGAGTTGTTCCAGTACATTGTCCTTTTTTTTGGAAACCAGCATCTGCACTTCCATGTTTCTCCAAGAAACTCAGGAAATGGCATGCTAGGTCGGGAACCTTCTCGACATATCTTTTTGCATAACATATCTTTTCTAGAAGTGGTACAAACTTTCTTTACAAAGTACAATTTTGACAGTAAAAATACCAGGAATACTATATCTATGAATGCTGATAAATAATGCAATATTAAATGCAACAGCATCCCTACATATTATCAATTGTAAAGGATTCTTTTTTATTCAATTAGCACACTATTTAATTGCACTGAAAAATAAATCAGGAAAAATTAAAACATCTTCCCTATTATGTTGGAGAAGGGGCAGCACAGTGGCACAGCAGTAGAGTTGCTGCCTTACTACACTAGAGACCCAGGTGCAATTCTGACTATGGGTGCTGTCTGTATGGAGTTTGTACGTTCTCCCTGTGACCACGTATGTTTTTTCCGGGCGTTCCGGTTTCCTCCCATATTCCAAAGACGTGCAGGTTTGTAGGTTAATTGGCATCTGTAAACTGTCCCAAGTGTGTGTAAGATAGAACTAGTGTACGGAGATCGTTGGTCGATGTGGACGGTGGGCAAATGACCTGTTTCCATGCTGTATCTCCAATCCAAATCAAATCTGAATAATTTAATGTGGAAATAAAGAAGTGCAGATGCCGGTTTATACCAAAGATAGGCAAAATGCTGGAGTAACTCAGCCAGTCAAGCAACATTTCTGGAGAAAAGGCATAGGTGATGTTTCGGGTTGGGACCCTTCTTCTGACTAATCTTTCATATTCAGCATTGGAGTGATTATTTGGAGTGTAGCATGAAATATGCTTCCTCAATTGTGACTTTAAAAGCATTTTTTTTAACTGTTTGCCAATTTACATAGATATAGAATCAGGGAAAAACAATGGCCAGCATTTTATTGCACATTGCAAGTAGCATACATTTGTATGATTTCACAAAAACATAGAAATTAGGTGCAGGAGTAGGCCATTCGGCCCTTCGAGCCAGCATCGCCATTCATATGATCATGGCTAATGATCCAAAATCAATACCCCGTTCCAGCTTTTTTCCCCATATCCCTCGCTTCCCACAGCCCTAAGAGCAAAATCTAACTTTCAGAGAAAACATCCAGAGAATTGGCCTCCACTGCCTTCTGTGGTAGAGAATTCCACAGATTCACAACGCTCTGGGTGAAAAGGTTTTTCCTCATCTCAGTCCTGTGTGTAGGAAGGAACTGCAGTTGCTGGTTTAAATCGAAGATAGACACAAAATGCTGGATTAACTCAGCGGGCAGGCAGCATGTCTGGAGAGAAGGAATGGGTGACGTTTCACGTTTAGATCCTTCTTCAGACTGAAGGGTCTCGACCCGAAACGTCACCCATTCCTTCTCTCCAGAGAAACTGCCTGTCCCGCTGAGTTACTCCAGCATTGTGTCTATCTATGATTTCAATTTCAATGTCATTGGCAAGGCTAATATATTACCCAAATCACCCTCATGAGCCACAATTGACACCATCCTCAAAAACTCTTGCAGGCCAGGATGATCAACTTTCAACAACCACCTTCTTTAGTGCAAAGTACAACTTAAGATGCCATGGCCAGAATTGCCACGTATGCGCCATTTGATAAAACTGTTGAAAATCATCAGCAGTGTGTCGGAAGGGGGTTAAGAATTGCCTAACTGAGGAGGAACTAGATGACTGGATTTGTCCTTTTTACCCAAGACATGTCCAACCAAATATGAACATTGCCATGTTGAAATTAATGATTTTAGTGCACTCAAGCCACTTACTGGGGTGCAGATAGCTCTGGAGAACAAAGTTTTAATATGATATCTATGCAAAGCAAAACATTGCTGATCTGACATTAATAAAACAATACTGGAAATTAAAGCTGTTTTTAGTTCCAATTAAAGGTCATTGACTTGAATCATCATCTCTCTACAAATATTGCTTGAGGTGCTGAATCACATTGAATGGCGGTGCTGGCTCGAAGGGCCGAATGGCCTACTCCTGCACCCATTGTCTTTTGTCTATTGAATATATCCAACAGTCCCTGACAAATTGAATTGCAATTTTCATGCTGTCAATAGGAGAATTTGAACTTGCACTCCCTGCATTATTACTAGGTTTATATCAAAACCACTAACCAAGCAATAAATAATGATTACAGCACAGAAGTCATTAATTGACTCTGAAGTAGATTGGCACATTCCCTACGCGTGAAAGACGCAAAATACTTGCAATTCATTCTTAATTTGTCTCTTTCTCTCTTAAGAGACTTGCACTAAGCGATATTTTGTAACCAAAAATGAAAGATCATGATTAATCCATACAAGGCAAGTTACTTGAGGGGATATAGAATGTTAGCATCAGCAGTATTTGAATAGACAAGGACTGATCAGGATGTGCCAGCATGGCTGTGTATGGAAAATCAAGTCTCACAAATGTTTGATTTTAGTTTTTTTGGAGGAAGTAATCAAGAAAATTGAAGGGGACAGGGTGATAAATATAGTCTTTATGGTGGTTAGCAAGGCCTTTAACAAGGTCCCACTTGGTAGGCTAGTCTGGAATGTTAGATCACATGGGATCTAGGGAGAACCAGCTAATTGGACACGTAATTGGCCTGATAGTAGGAAACAGATGGTTATGGCAGCAGGTTTTTTTTTTCAGACTGGAGACCTGTGACAATAGGGATCAAAGCTAGCCCATCGTTGTCCATCATTTATTTAAACAATTTGGATAACATCAAGGCATGGTTAGCACGTTTGCAGAGGACACTAAAATAGGTGATTTTGTAGAAAGTGTAGAAGGTCATTAACAATTACAGTGAAATCTTGATCAAATAGGAGAGTGGGATGAGAAATGGTGTTCAACTCAAATAAGCTCAAGCTGTTGTATTTTGGAAAGTTCAACCAGAGTGAACTGTGGGGCCCTGGGGAGTGTTGTAGAACACAAGTACACACATCCATGAAAGTGGCAAAACAGAAGGACAGAATTTTGAATGCAGTATTTGCCGTAACCTTTCATCAGTGAGGGAATTAAGTACAGGAGTTGGAACATTATGTTGCAGTTCTACAAGATGTTAGTGAAGCCTCACTTGGTCTATTGTGTTCAGTTTTGGTTACACTGCTTTAAGAAAGATGGTCATTATCTGGAAAGAGTACAAAGATGATTTACGAGGATGTTGCCGGGACCCGAGGGTGTGAAATATATGAAGAGATTAGGTAGACGTGGACTTTATTTCGTGGAGTGTAGGAGACTAAAGGGCCTGTCCCACTTAGGCGAGTGCAGGAGACTCTGCACTCGCCTCATGATCACCACATGTTCGCTGGTGGTCTCTGGTGAGTCTCCTTCATGATCGCGAGGAGTTCCCGCATTCTGGGAACTAGTCATGGCCTCAGTATGGTCACCGCAAACTTTTCAACATGTTTTTCAACAAGTGGGACAGGCCCTTAAGAAGTGACCTTATAGGTGTATAAATTCACAAGCAGCACAGATAAGGTGAAAAGAGTCTTTTTTCAGAGAAGCAAACCAAAAACTAGGGAACATAGGTTTAAGGTGAAAAGGCAAGGGTTTAAAATGTTGAGGAGAGAATTCCCCCAGAGGGTGGTGCGTATATGGAACAAGTTGCCAGAGATAGTGGTTGAGATTGGTACAATAACATTTTAAATATATTTGACATGTACATGTACTAGCAAAAGGATTTGAGGGATATGGGCCAACACAAATGGGACTACCTTCAATGAGCACCTTGGTCAGCGTAGCCAGCAAAAGGCCTGTTTCTGTGTGTATGTCTCACTGGGCCCATCCTAAGCATGTGCTCTGAAAACAGAGACTAAAAGATAATATGTATCTAAAAAAGATACCAATATAATTTCTTACGGGCAAATTGAGAGGTGAAGGGTATTTAATCTTGATTCAGCATCTCAAGCCAAGAATTCCCCAAATTCCTCCATCCCCACTAGAAGTAACTGCTAAAAGTTCATTATTTTGCCAGCCAACCAGGCCTGAGTGACTGAGCGGCCAGCCCACCAGGCCTGAATGATTGAGCTGCCAGCCCACCATGACTCTTTTTAGCCGGTCTTTATTTTCCCACAACACGAGTTAGAAATGTTCATTTAAGAGGCATCTCATCTGAAGCTCTTGGCGTAGCGTCTCTAGTTTCCCTGATTTGTTTTTCCAAGCAGCAGGGCCATCTATAGAATATCCTTTATCAAAGGCAGTAACTCTCAACAATATCTGGGCAACGGTGATAATTATAAGTGGCACTAGACTGAGTGGGACCCGGCTGGTCCCCCAATGCAATATTCCACCTCTCCACCAATTCCAATATGGTTTGTTAATGGGGGGGGGGGGGGGGGGGGGGGCGCGCTTTCTGGAGCGCTGGTATGGGTGTTGTGGGCCAAAGGAACTGGTTTCCAGAGGGCTAGTATGGACATTGTGGGCCAAATTGGTTATTGGGCTGGCAGCTCAGTCACTCGGGCCTGGTGGGCTGGCAGCTCAGTCACTCGGGCCTGGTGGGCTGGCAGCTCAGTCACTCGGGCCTGGTGGGCTGGCAGCTCAGTCACTCGGGCCTGGTGGGCTGGCAGCTCAGTCACTCGGGCCTGGTGGGCTGGCAGCTCAGTCACTCGGGCCTGGTGGGCTGGCAGCTCAGTCACTCGGGCCTGGTGGGCTGGCAGCTCAGTCACTCGGGCCTGGTGGGCTGGCAGCTCAGTCACTCGGGCCTGGTGGGCTGGCAGCTCAGTCACTCGGGCCTGGTGGGCTGGCAGCTCAGTCACTCGGGCCTGGTGGGCTGGCAGCTCAGTCACTCGGGCCTGGTGGGCTGGCAGCTCAGTCACTCGGGCCTGGTGGGCTGGCAGCTCAGTCACTCGGGCCTGGTGGGCTGGCAGCTCAGTCACTCGGGCCTGGTGGGCTGGCAGCTCAGTCACTCGGGCCTGGTGGGCTGGCAGCTCAGTCACTCGGGCCTGGTGGGCTGGCAGCTCAGTCACTCGGGCCTGGTGGGCTGGCAGCTCAGTCACTCGGGCCTGGTGGGCTGGCAGCTCAGTCACTCGGGCCTGGTGGGCTGGCAGCTCAGTCACTCTGGCCTGGTGGGCTGGCAGCTCAGTCACTCTGGCCTGGTGGGCTGGCAGCTCAGTCACTCGGGCCTGGTGGGCTGGCAGCTCAGAAACTGCCAGACATTCTGCCCAAAACTGGTGAGAGACTCTGCAAGAGAGAGAAGGGTGAGAGGGTGGAGAATCAATTTTAGACATTTTTCATCTTTTTCTGCAGATCACAGCAATGAAGGAGGAAAGTCTATCCTGGCCTGGATCTCACAGGGAGCCAATGAAGGAAGGGAGAAAAATACTGGGGTGAGGTTTAATACTTGCAGGGGGAATACTTACTGATGGGCCGAAGGGACTCCTCCTGGGTTAGTACAGGCCTGATGGGCCAAAGGGGCTCTTTTAAGAACAATCTGAATGAAATCTCAGTGTAAGGCACTTTTTCTGGACTTTTCCTGGCCTGGCCCGGGCCTTTTGGGCCAAAATGCTCCTCCTGGGCTAATACAGGCATTTGGGACAAAAGGGACTGGTTTCTCGCCTAATAGGGGACTTGTGGGCCAAAATTAATGGTTTCAGGCATGCCAAACAACTAATTTCATTTCATTTCCATTTCAATTTCAAGGACAGGACAGGCCAAACAACTCATTTAATTTCCATTTCCATTACCATTTCCATTTCAATTTCAAGCACAGGGCAGGCAAATCAACTAATTTCAATTTCATTTCATTTCCATTTCCATTGCAGTTTCAAGCACAGGGCAGGTCAAACAGCTCATTTCATTTTCATTTCATTTCCATTTTCATTGTAGTTTCAAGCACAGGGCAGGACAAACAGCTAATTGCATTTTCATTTAATTTCCATTTCCATTGTAGTTTCAAGCACAGGGCAGACCAAACAGCTCATTGCATTTTCATTTAATTTCCATTTCAGTTTCAAGCACAGGGCAGGCCAAACAACTAATTTCATTTTCATTAAGGGCTAACAAATCATTTATTGCAAGTACATTGCAGACTCACAGTTCAGTTGATTCACAGCTTAGAATCACAGTTGTGGCCTCGCCTTCGCGATCTTCCAGAGTGAATGACTCATGTCTGGGCATCCGGGGTTTTATAGCCCTGACCCGCCCCCCCCTCCCTCAAGGGTCGTTACCTTCAACATGGTGATTGACAGGTGAAAGGATCAATCAGCTGATCTCAAGATCTATTAAACACTCATTACTTTTTTATTTTTCATCGATCGGAAAATACCTCAGGGTTGCCTCAGCGGAGGAGGACTGTGAGTAAGATAGCCAAAAATCAAAGCAATCTAGGGTAGCGTTTTTTCTAAAATTAATATACAGCACAGACAGGAAGTGGCCAAGATGAGACTTTTAGTTTTATAGATATGATAAGCAAAATTAACTAAACTCAATTGAAACCGTACAACATTAGGAACTGTAACTGATTTTCAACATGGACTTTTACTGGCAACCTGGCATCCTATCTGACCCTGAGCAAAGATATCAAACCCTTATTTGCTCTATCACCAAGGCTCACACTCTACATTACAAGATACATAGCAACTACAACCAATATAAACTAACCACCAAGTATACTCTAATGATCACACCTCTCAGAACGGCCCAAGAGGTCCGTGTGTTTTCAAATCCTAAGGCCTCACTACTTCGCACCTCCATGTCTACCTCCTGCACTAAAACCACATGTTCTTGGAGATCCAACTCTCAACTCAGGGCACCTTAATTAAAGAATCTTGCCAGTAGTTGTACCTCAGTTGCCCAGGGTCATGCGTCCCTTCAATTTTTACCCTTCTCTTCCTGTAACAAGATACTGCATGTTTGGTGCTCTGGAAGGTTAGATCACTTGGAATCCAGGGTAAGATGGCCATTTGGAGACAGAGACCAGGTACCATAGGGATTGGTGTAGATAAAACAAAATTTGTGGTGGTGTGGACAGGGAAGGTGATTATCGAAGATTATCTAAAAGGGACCAGGAATGAATTGTAAACAGAGACCTAGGGGTGCAGGTACACAGCTCCATGAAAACAGTGACTCAGGTTGACTGGATGGTCAAGACAGCATTTGCTATGCTTGGCTTCATCATCAGGATATTGAGTACAGAAGAGGATTTTAGGTTACCCATTTTATTAGCTCCATATATGGCATGCTGAAATACCTGTTATTTTTAAGCTTTTCACCAGACTAAATGCTATCCATACTCAGATGGAAAACCAATCCAATTATAATACCTCCCATACAACATGACAATATAAAATCAGGAAACTTTCGCTACACAGCAGGAGAGGAGTTAGGGGACAGGATAGAAAACAAGTAATGAAACAGCTTTTTACGTTCAACACTTGATAGACAAATGTTCTAGTGAAAGGGCTAGAACCAATTTTAAGGAAATGACGAAACTTGTGGCCCAAGGAATAACTCAGCATGCGACAAGCACCACATTATGAGCCAGAAACAGCACAAAACTAGCATTTCTGGTCTTATTTAATCTCTTCCAAGTGGGCACCACATCACACAATGGTAAGACATTTTGTAGTTTAAACATTACTTTGTACACTAAAATTACATTTTCAAAAACCACACTTCCAACTAAATTTATTTATGATCATTTAAAAATGGACCTGGAATAACATTTGAGATGGGCATTTTAAGTTACTTCTCCCCACATGTCCCATCTCATGAACGGGAATTTGCGTATAGTAACAATAATTATGTTTTTTCTAATTTATAAATTGTAATTAGCAAAAGCTTTAATTCGGACAATGTACACATTACTCAGATCTAGTATCGCCATCCATTTACAGCTATTTATTTTTATTTTGTTTTGCAAAGCTATTGGTCTATTAGAAATTAATTATCTAGTAATCCACACCATTTAATTCGTATGCAAGAGTCAGTGTTTTATTGTCGTATGTCCCAAAATGGAACAATGAAATTATTACGCAACAGCAGCAGAACAGGTTATAAACACAGTAAACAATAGATGATATAAACAAAACAAAAAAAGTTTGATAAATTAAAAAAACAAAATAATGCAAAGCAAAACCAAAAATCCCTAGTGCAACCCGTAATTCATAGTTCAGAGTTTAGTTGTAATCTGTAGTGTTCAATAGCCCGATGGTTGTTGTGAAGAAGCTGATCTGGAACCTGGACGTTACAGTGCATTTCAACAAACTGATGGCAAACAAAACTGTCACTGCTCAAGGAGGAAGTATGATACAAATTCATCCATTTCATGGTTATCAGGTTAGCATGAGAGAAAAATGTTCCGAATGAAATCAATTAATAGGCTAGAATTTCACCAAGACCAAGTCATCATCATCATCACCATAAGTGATGAGGGTCTACTCAACCATTCAATCATGGCTTATCCACCTCTCCCTCCTAACCCCACTCTCCTGTCTTCTCCCCATAACAGAACCACCTGAGAAGTCCTCATCCAGCTCTTCATTATCTGAGAATGTGCTTCTGACAACTATTCATAAGAAACTACAACCAAATCGTCTAGATATACATGTATACTCAGCTTCATGAATAACGATCAGAGTATTGGTGTGTCCAATGTTTTCCACTGCCACATAATAAGAGGCAAACAAAAGGCAAAGCAGTCTAAAGAAGGGCCCTATTTCCTGCCTGACCAGCTGAGTTCCTCCAGCAATTTTTTTTTTGTAAAGATGGACTTCCTCCGGGTGTTCCACTTTCCTCCCACATCCCAAAAAATGCCTAGGTTAGTAGGTTAATTGGCCACTGCAAATAGCCTCTAATATGTAGGTTAAAGGCAGAAAATTAGAAGGAATTGATGGAAACATGGAGAAGAATTGAAATGTGGGAACATGAGAAGGAATAAAATGGGTACCAGTGTAAAAACAATGTGGTTAATGGGGTGGGGGTGCGGTGGGGTGGGATAGAGACTTAGTGGGCCAAATGGTCTATCTGCATGTTTCCCTCCATGACCCTCCATATTCCATCATTGATCTGGTAAAGAAAATAGCAAACTCAGCATTGAGCCGAAATAGGATGTTCTTTTGTCATTGTGGTTTACTGCCCAAACCAAATCTGTAAATATACAGTATTGATTTTTACTATTTCAAACTCTATTATTAAAGTCAAGGTTAAAGATCAAGTTCTGCAGAAGAACTATTTCTAAACATTGAATTTCATGGAAATACAACCACGCATATTTATTATTGGAGGTCATGAAGTAATTTTCACAGAAAAAAATGGAAATTTTTCCCGTAATATTACAAGTCATTAATTAGTGCATCAAATATACAAATCTTTAAGTTTCAAACTTTATGTAATTTTCACCTGGTTAAATGTTATTCAGCTCATATGACAACTATGATAGACACAAAAAGCTGGAGTAACAGGCAGCATCTCTGGAGAGAAGTGTCTGGTTGAGACCTTTCTTCAGACTGGTTAGGGATAAGGGAAACAAACGAGAGATATAGACGATGATGAGCGATAAAGAACAATGAATAAAAGATGTGCAAAAAAGGAATGATGGTAAAGGAAACAGGGCCTTTTGTAGGGTGAAAACGAGAAGCTATTGCGACGTGGGGGGGGGAGGGGGGGGAGGGGGAGGGGGGGGAGGGGGAGGGGGAGGGGGAGGGGGAGGGGGAGGGGGAGGGGGAGGGGGAGGGGGAGGGGGGAGGGGGAGGGGGAGGGGGAGGGGGAGGGGGAGGGAGAGGGAGAGGGAGAGGGAGAGAGAGAGAGAATGTCAGGACTGCCTGAAGTGAGATAAATCAATATTCATACCACTGGGCTGTTAGCTGCCCAAGCTAAATATGAGATGCTGATCCTCCAATTTGTCTTTAGCCTCTTGCATCTGACAATAGAGGAGACCTAGGACAGAAAGGTCTGTGTAGGAATGGGAAGGAGAATTAAAGTGTCCAGCAACCGGGAGATCAGGTAGGTTTCGGCAGGCAGAGCTAAGGTGTTCCGCGAAGCAATTGCCCGGTCTACGTTTGGTCTCGCCGATGTATAGGAGTCCACATCTTGAACAACGGATACAGTAGATGAGGTTGGAGGAGGTGCAAGTGAACCTCTGCCTAACCTGAAAGGACTGTCAGGGTCCCTGGATAGAGTTGAGGGAGGAGGTATAGGGACAGATGTTGCATTTCTGCAGTTGCAGGGGAAGGTACCCGGGGAGGGTGTGGTTTGGGTGGGAAGGGACGAGTTAAACAAGGGAGTTGCCGAGGGAACGGTCTCTGCATAAGGCGGAAAGGGGTGGAGATAGGAGAATGTGGCTAGTGTTAGGATCCCGTTGGAGATGGCGGAAATTTCAGAGGATTATTTGTTGTATACGACGGTTGATGGGGTGGAAGGTAAGGACTTGGGGGGCTGTCTCTGTTGCAACTAAGGGGAGGGGGAACAAGGACAGAGCTGCAGGGTACCCAGGAGACACAGATGAGGGCCTCATTTATGATGAAAGAGGGGAACCCCCGAGAATGAGGACATCTCGGATGTCCTGGTATGGAACATCTCACCTTGGGCACAGATGCGGTGTAGACTGAGGAATTGGGAGTTGGGGATAGAGTCTTTGCAGGAAGCAGGGTGGAAAGAAGTGTAGTTGAGATAGTTGAGTGCCAGTGGGTTTGTAATAGACGTCAGTCCTGTAGGTTACATTTCCTGTGGGTTACACAAAAAGCTGGAGAAACTCAGCGGGTGCAGCAGCATCTAAGGAGCGAAGGGGATAGGCGATGTTTCGGGTCAAGACCCTTCTTCAGTCTATTTCCTGTGATGGAGACCGAGATCAAGAAATGGGAGGGAGGTGTCGGAGATGGTCCAAGTAAATTTGAGTGCAGGATGAAAATTGGTGGTGAAGTTGATTAAGTCGACTTCACAATAATCACTGTAGCTCAAAACAAATGGTCACTGAATATTCAATCTTAATCTACCAGTTTGACAACATGACTACTGCTCCCAACACACTGTTAGCAATCAACACAGTAATTCTTCCAGTGAGTTTCTCATGATTGACCTCGAGGGACCTTCCCTAACTAGTGTAAACAATTAGATTTAAAAGCATTGATATTAGGGTTGTAAATATAAACCTATTAAAATGATCTGAATCTGGCTTCAAATGTGTCCAAGTTGACTTTATAGGACCAATATAATATTTGGTTTGTTTTATGCACACAGGTGGCAAACAAAACCCCAATAAGTCAAGAAACAATCATTAAAAGAACCAACTAATCTTACTCCCAGAATTGTAAGAGTATCAATAAAAAAAGTTATTTTGTCAACTCTTTATCACAAACCTGGTCACAATATCATCATATTTGGACTTATGGACAACTTGTTGATCGTTACAATGAAGTAACTCTAAATATTAAGCTGTAACTTCGTCACTGTATGCTGACTTGTTTAATGCTTTTTTTCTACAAATGTACAGAAAGCCGATGAATCAAGGCATATGTACAACTATCAAGCCAAATAAACTACAACTAAATTAAACAACACTTCCTTAAAGAGGTCAGTCATCAATAGTGAGAATTACAGCTGAGCATTGATTTGCAAAAGGAAAGACAAAGATGAAACCTTGCTTCAATAAAATCTCCATCAGGGTAATGATCATGATTTCCTTTAGGAGCGAATTTCTAATTAATTTCTAGACCAGAGAGAATGCAACTGAATTTAGATTTCTAAAAAAATGTCACCAGCAGTAGTGTCAATAAGGTTAATTTTGAATCACATTAACTGAGCCCTGTGAATAAATAGAATATTTTCAAATAATTAGTAATGGACAAACTATTTAAGCACATTTTTTAATTTCCAAAGGAAAATACAGAGGATCACGATACACAGCATGATACATAGAGGGTGGCACAGTGGCAGAGTCACTGCCTTACAGAGCCAGAGACCTAGGTTCGATCCTGACTACGGGTGCTGTCTGTACAGAGTTTGCGCATTCTCCCCGTGACCACGTGGGTTTTCTCTGGGTGCACCAGTTTCATCCAATGATGTGCAAGTTTGTAAGTTAATTGGCTTCTGCAAATTGTCCCTAATGCGTCAGATAGAACTAGCATACGGAGTGATCGCTGGTTAGCGCGGACTTTGTGTGCCTCTAAATTAAATTAAATAACAGATCTTACCATTACACAAGTCCATTCTACTATCTCATAAGCGAAATCTTCACAACTGGATATAGGTACGTACGATCTGAAAATAAATGTATTCTACAAAGAGTTGCGCTGCTGTGCTAAATGCAGAAAAGAGTGACAGTGGTTCATAGTGAAACTTGCATTGAATGTTATGGACCAGTAGTTTGAATACTGGAGTAGGTTAATTACTGCATTTTTCAAATTATAGTTATCCAAAAGATGGTACGAAAATGAAGATAATTCCAATATAGAAATCTGTGGGAAATGCATACAGAATACACAAATATGCACCATAAGATAAAAACATGCAAACATTTTTGAAGAGTTGCTCTCACAGCTATCAAAATAATTGCTGCATTTAAAGCATGAAGCAATCTAATCCCCACTTATCCCTCCAACAAAACCATAATCAGGGTTTAAAATCTGAAGAGTACTTAGCCAATACAATTAAATTTAAAATGTGCTTTTATTGGTGTTCACAGAGATCAAATCATTTAAACAGACAATGTATTAAAGTGTAATAAAAGTACCATTATTTTCGATGCTAGTTAAAAAACAAACATTAAGGCCAAGTATTAGATTATTATTTTTAAATAAATAATGTTTCCAAAGAGGAATGTTTGACATGCATTTCAGAAGGATAAATGTATGGGGTGGATGGATATTATATCTGCCGTACAATGTGTGAAGTATTAGCATATCCAGTACTTGTCTTCAACTTAAACAAGAGCAATTATAATGGTGTGAAGGATTTGTCTAATTTGGACTGGGAAAATAAGTTAAGAGACAGGTCATTAGATGAACAGTGGCACATATTCAAACTACTGGTCCATAACATTCAGTGTGAATTTATCTCAATTGGAAAAAGGGATTCTGTGAGAAAGAGGCACAATCAGTGGTTAACAATGGCAGGGAAACATAGGCCAATTAGGTCAATATCTATTGTTGGCAAGGTGCTCCAGTCTATAATTAAAGAGAAAATAACCAATCAGTTAGTAAAGCTGAACATAATCAAACCTGGTCAACATGCATTAATGATGTTAAAGAGGGCCAAATATGCACGGTTTCCATGCTTGCCGATAATATAAAAATAAGTGGAAAGACATGTTGTGGTGAAGACATTATGATTCGGCAATGGGAGCTTTCGTGTTTTTGTTCTCATCTATAACTCATATATATCTGAACAAGGGTTCAAACCCAAACCATTATCTGTCCATGTTCTCTAGGGATGCTGCATGGCCTGCCTAGTTATTCCAATACTTTGTGCCGAAATGAGAGTTCAATGTCAGAACTGCTAGGTCCTGCATTTCAGCCAGAGGAATCAACGGGCAAATGATCTAAAATGAGAGAGATTACAAATGAGTGAACGACTGAAGGATGAGGAGTTAAGGTCCTGTCCCACTTGGCCGTCATTTGCGCCTCCTATGTAAAACAGGTTGACGCGTCATTACGAGCGACATCCCGCGCAAATCAAGCGTCATCATGCCGTCTGGTGCGCGTGACATCATTAGAATACCCTACGGCGCTCGACGACTCATGGTCACGCGCAGTGACGTAACCATGTGCCACCACGCGAGACATCGGGACGCCAGAGTGCCAATGCCAACGCGTCAGCGTGCTTACGCGATACGTCACGCAGGTGGCGAACGAGGATTTCGTGCAGCACAAAATCTTGGAGCACCACGCGATACCGCGCCTCTCCATGCGCCCGTCCCGCGGTACCGACATGCTACCCGTGCGTCACAACGCGACAACCACATTTTTGGAGGTCGCGTAAATGGCGCGCAAATGCCAGCCAAGTGTGACAGGCCCTTTAGAGTGCACAAATCACAAAATGTCAGCAGGCGGGGTCCAACAAATAGTTAAGGTAGCAAATGGCATAGACAATAAGTGCAGGAGTAGGCCATTCGGCCCTTTGACCCAGCACCGCCATTCAATATGATCATGGCTGATCATCCACAATCAGTACCCCATTCCTGCCTTCTCCCCATATCCCTTGACTGCTATCTTTTAGAGCTCTATCTAACTCTCTCTTGAAAGCATCCAGAGAATTGGCCTCCACTGACTTCTGAAGCAGAGAATTCCACAGATTCACAACTCTCTGGGTGCAAAAAGCTTTTCCTCATCTCCGTTCTAAATGGCCTATCCCTTATTCTTAAACTGTGACCCCTGGTTCTGGACTCCCTCAACATCGGGAACATGTTTCCTGCCTCCAGTGTGTCCAATCCCTTAATAATCTTATATGTTTCAACAAGATCCCCTCTCATCCTTCTAAATTCCAGTGTATACAAGCCCAGTCACTCCATTCTTTCAACACTGACAATCCCGCCATCCCTGGAATTAACCTCGTGAACCTACACTGCACTCCCTCAATAGCAAGGACTCCCTCAATAGCAAGAATGTCCTTCTTCAAATTTGGAGACCAAAACTGCACACAATGCTCCAGGTGTGGTCTCACTAGGGCCCTGTACAACTGTACATGGAACTCTTTGCTCCTGTACTCAAGTCCTATTGTTATGAAGGCCAACATGCCATTAGCTTTTTCACTGCCTGCTGTACCTGCATGCTTACTTTCAGTGACTGATGAACAAGGACACACAGATCTCGTTGTACTTCCCCTTTTCCTAATGACATAATTCAGATAATAATCTGCCTTCCTGTTCTTGCCACCAGAGTGGATAACCTCACATTTATCCACATTAAACTGCACCTGCCATGCACCTTCCCACTCACCCAACCTATCCAAGTCACCCTGCATCCTCATAGCATCCTCCTCACAGTTTACACTGCCACCCAGCTTTGTGTCATCTGCAAATTTGCTAATGTAATGATAGATCTGTGATGGCCTTCTACTCCCCTTCTGTGCCTGTTCCCAAATTCCTTGACCTTTCAAATCTTTGTCTACCTTACCTTAACGCTACCATCTTAGCTTTATTGCAATAGGGTCAGAGTTTAGAAAAAAGGTGGTTTTGTTACAGTTGTTTACGATGTTCATGAGTCAAAGGAACAGAATTAGACCATTCAGCAGATTGAGTCTACTCCATCATTCAATCATAGCTGATCTATCTTTCCCTCTCATCACCATTCTGCTGCCTTCTCCCAATAACCTTTGACGCTCTTACTAATCATGAACCTGTCAATCTCTGCTTTAAAAATACCCAATGACTTGACCTCCTCAGCCATCTGTGGCAATGAATTCCCACAGATTCACCAGCCGCTGACTAAAGAAATTCCTCCTCATTTCCTTTCTAAAGGTACTTTGTTTTACTCTGGGTTGGTGTGATGGTTGGTAATGTTTACAGTTTTAGTCAACTTACCTAAAACAAAATGTAATCACATTGGAGGCAGTCCAAATGAGATACTTCATGCTAATACCTGGGACGAGAGGGTTGACCGACTGTGAAAGGCAAGACAGTTTGTATCTTCATTCCTTGGATTTTATGAAGAGAGGAAACCTTCTTCAAATATACAAGATCCTGCCATAGCTTGACAGGGTAGATACAGAGATAATTTCACCAGTGGTTTATATACAAATAAGGAAGCACAGCTACAAAACAATGTAGTTGTTTTAAACTGAGATACGCAGAAAATTCTTCTCTCAAAGAGTAGGGAATTTCTGGAATTATCCATTCCCATAAGGGAGGAATAGACCAGATAATTTAATGTAAGGTAGACAAAGAGTAGAAATGTCAAGGAATTGGTGAACAGGCACAGAAGGGGAGTAGAAGGCCAACACAGATCTACCATTATCATATTAAATAGCAGGCCAGCCTAGGGGGTGTCAGTGACCTACTACTGCTCCTATTTTCTTGTGTTCTTACATTTGAGAAAACATCAGATTCCTTAGCAGCCGAGCCACTTTCTATAGTGTATTGCTACGTAAATGACATGGGCCTAGAGACTGACTTTGGATCTCCAAGTTGGTGAATTATCCAGTGATTGCTGAAATGTTAATGTATTGGAGTCATAAATTAGCATAGTATGTAATGCTTTATCTCACAGATCCCACCTGTCCCCAAACAATAATAGAGATAAAGCCTGCTCGGCAATATTCCCCCCAACATGGGTTAATGTGAAGCACAGGGTCACTAGCTAGAATCGTTAACTTTCCCTCTCCACTGATATTATTCGACCAAATGAGGAACATCTCCGTTTTTATTTTAAAGGAATTGATGTCTTCAATAAAGCCTTTTATTGATTTTTCTTTCCAGAACTGCTTCAACTTCCATTTGTTATATGGAAACCCAAAATATTCTTCCATCAGACAAAAACTGACATTCTTCAGAGTTGAATAGTTTGTGAATGGACCAAAATAAGTCACAAACAAACAACTATGTATATAGCTGCACAACCAAAAAGGTTAAAATCTTCAATTACATATTTCAGGGCAATGTTAATAATGTATTTCTTCACTGCATTTCATGTAGCATTTGGGAAAATGCATGAACTATGAGAACACTTAAATACCAAATAAAACATTCTTCAGAGAGCAGTGTGTTAACTGTGGGCAAGCCAGCTTCACCAGTGATCCCTGTGGATTAAATTTTACTTGCAAAGATATTCCAAATTAATAACTTGAACGAGCCTTGCAAACACCAAGAGAAAAATACTTGCATTTATAAAGCACCATCAACATCACCCCCAAAGTGCTTCACCATCGGAGAAATAATTTCAAAATGCAGTTAAAGTCGTGAACTAATGTAGTAAATGAACAGCCAACCTCTGCATACAAACAGCCTGTAATACCATCCAAAATATTGATACAAGTAAAGTTGAGTACAGAAACCATATTCAATAGGACACCAAAGATTATTTTCCACATCTATTTAAGGATGTTGGCAGCTTTCAATGTCATGTACTATCTAACATTCTTCAACACTGCAACATTCCCTCAGTACTGCAATGGAGCATCTGACTAAATATTTGCAAACATCTCTCTGGAGTGGGAATTGCATTCAAAAGCCTCGACTTGAAAAGAGAGCTACAAACGGAGCCCAGGGTGCCACAACAATTGTTGGCAATATCGTATTGCTGAAAACATGGCAACATGCTTCCAAAGAGAGCAATGTGAGAACAATCAATTAATGTGCCTCTATTATAATAGTGACGTCTATTTATCAATAAATATTGTCCAGGACTTCAGGTGTAGCTCTCATATTCTTCTTTGAGTTTTAATCATCTAAATGTGAGAGCAATCTAAAGGCAGTATCTTTCCTGCAATGCTGAACAAAGTTCTGAAGTAAATTATTTGATCAGACAGCATCCATGGACAATATGGATAGGTGATGTTTTGGGTCAAGACCCTTCTTCAGAGTGATTGTAGGAGGGGGAAGAAAGTTGGAAGATAAGTGGGGGCAGGACAAACCCTGCAACTGTTGTTGGACTGGCGGATACAGGTGAGGGGGACAAAGGCCAAAGACACAAAGACAAAAAGGTAGTAGGATAAAGAGAGAAGAGGTGTGCAATGTGGAGCCAAAGACTAAATACACAGTACCCTCCATAATGTTTGGGACAAAGACCCATCATTTAACTATTTGCCCCTCTACTCCACAATTTCAGATTTGTAATAGAAAAATATCACATGTGGTTAAAGTGCACATTGTCAGATTTTATTAAAGTGTATTTTCATACATTTTGGTTTCACCATGTAGACATTACAGCTGTGTTTATACATAGTTCTCTCTCCCCCCCCCCCCCCCCCCCACCCCCCCATTTCAGGGCACCATAATGTTTGGGACAAATGGCTTCACAGGTGTTTGTAGTTGCTCAGATGTGTTTAATTGCCTCCTTCATGCAGGTATACAAGAGCTCTCAGCACCTCGTCTTTTCACCTTTGGAAATTTTTATTGCTGTTTATCAACATGAGGACCAAAGTTGTGCCAATGGAAGTCAAAGAAGCCATTACGAGACTGAGAAACAAGAATAAAAACTGTTAGAGACATCAGCCAAACCTTAGGCTTACCAAAATCAACTGTTTGGAACATTATTAAGAAGAGAGCACTGGTGAGCTTGCTAATCGCAAAGGGACTGGTAGGCCAAGAAAGACCTCCACAGCTGATGACAGAAGAATTCTCTCTATAATAAAGAAAAATCCACAAACACCTGTCCGACAGATAAAAAGAACTCTTCAGGTGTGGATGACCACTGTCTGCAGAAAACTTCATGAACAGAAACACAGAGGTTGCACTGCAAGATACAAACCACTGGTTAGCTGCAAAAACAGGATGGCCAGGTTACAGTTTGCCAAGAAGTAAACCAACTGTGGTTGCCAAAAAGAGCAACCGCAGTTCTGGAAAAAGGTCTTATGAGACGAAGATTAACATATCAGAATGATGGCAAGAGCAAAGTATGGAGGAGAGAAGGAACTGCCCAAGATCCAAACCATACCACCTCATCTGTGAAACACGATGGTGGGGGTGTTATGTCCTGGGCATGTATCACTTATCTTCATTGATGATAGAACTGCTGATAGTGGTAGCATAATGAATTCTGAAATTTATAGACACATCCTATTTACTCAAGTTCAAACAAATGCCTCAAAACTCATTGGCCGCCGGATCATTCTACAGCAAGACAATGATCCCAAACATAATGCTAAAGCAACAAAGGAGTTTTTCAAAGCTAAAAAATGGTAAATTCTTGAGTTGCCAAGTCAATCACCCGATCTGAACCCAAGTGAGCATGCCTTTTATATACTGAGGAGAAAATTGAAGGGGACAAGCCCCCAAAACAAGCATAAAGATGGCTGCAATACAGGCCTGACATAGCATCACCAAAGAAGACACCCAACAACTGGTGATGTCCATGAATCGCAGACTTGAAGCAGTCATTGCATGCAAAGGATATGCAACATAATACTAAACATGACTACTTTCATTTACATGACATTGACAAGTCCCAAACATTTTGGTGCCCTGAAATGGAGGGACAATGTATAAACACTGCTCTAATTTATATATGGTGAAACCAAAATGTATAAAAATGGCCTTTATTAAAATCTGACAGTGTGCACTTTAACCACATGTGATTTTTTTTCTATTACAAATCTCAAATTGCGTAGTACAGAGGCAAATAAATAATGGGTATTTTCCCAAACATTATGGAGGGCACTGTAGGTAAATGGAGGGGGAGGGGGAGAAGAACTGCTAAACTCAATTGAAGTCATCCTACACTTTAGTTCACACGATTGAGGAAAAGTAGCAAATCCTCAAGATCATATTTAATATTTAAAGAATAAATGTTAGTTGTGAAACTTTCAAATCTGCCCCCCCCCCCAAATATATTGCCTTGTCTTGATCATTACAGCAACAAGGAAAATGTTCATGTATAAAATTCAGTATTTAGATTATTGCCTGCAAAGCAACTAATTTCACTCAAGCCTCTGTTAATCTGTTGATTTTAAATTGTTAATGAGGAAAGGCAATTTTTGAATGGTTCATGCTTTCAGACAATAAAAGTTTTACAGGCACTCAGAATGAAAACTACTTTGCATCTCAATATCAACTCTTAGCAAGAGTAATGGACTGTTTGTGAGTCATATTTAGTTCAGTAACCTTTATTCGCAGAACTGATTAAAAGCATGCAACTTTGAATTATGAACATAGAAACCCACTGTTTCATAAAATAGCTGCTGTCTGTTTTGCCTCAGGGAAACTCACTAACATATGCAAGCATTTGCCAATCTGGAAAATAATTAAACAGAGTCTAGCTGGTGATGTTGGATTTTTGTCTGTTAACTGACCTGAAGGATAAAAGAATGTTTAAAAAGGAACTGCGGATGCTGGAAAATCGAAGGTAGACAAAAATGCTGGAGAAACTCAGCGGGCGAGACAGCATCTATGGAGCAAAGGAAATAGGCAATGTTTCGGGTCGAGACCCTTCTTCAGACTGATGTGAGGGAAGGGTCTCGACCCTAAACGTTGCCTATTTCCTTCGCTCCATAGATGCTGCCTCACCCGCTGAGTTTCTCCAGCATTTTTGTCTACCTTAAGGATGAAAGAGAAACTTTTCAGAAATGTAATGTAATATTTAAATTACCAAAACAAATGTAGAAGAAAATGAAATGTACACATTACTGTGGTAACTACTGCACATGCAAGGATTCAACAATCCCCCTCCCCCCTCACACTGAAAAACAAATGTTGGTACTTTTCTGACACACCAATAAAGAGGCTCCTGCCCCAGAAACCATCAAATAAATTAAGTCACGCCTGTCATATGTACGAATACACAATGAGATACAGTATAGTGAAGACTGAAGAGGGATTACGCAGCTACAAAATCCCTGTGATCCAATGTTGGGAAAAAGAGAGGGCATCGAGAGGTTCCTCATCTTCAAAATGCATGCAGGAAGTAAGACAAAGGAAAGTGTCAACTCCTGGAAAGCATGTGCAATGATGAGCGTAGAGGAGGAACTCAGAGTAAAAATCAAGCAATAACATTTGCTCACATTGTTTTCAAAACGTTTACATTCCCACAGTCTGGCACTGAGGATCTGCAATACTTCTTTGTAGGTTTGAGCAACAAAAAGATCACAGACAACACAGCTTCCTGGAATTTTCTATCTCCGTCTTGGAGGTTTTAGACCACAAAATGTGGGAGTCAGGACTAGTTATTGACACTGGAAGAGCTGGCTAGTTTCACCAGTTTCCTTGAAATAAGAGTTCCAGAAACTAAGGCACCACAGCTGAGTTATATTTGGCTTTGTGGGATTAGGCGGGCCCAATCTTAGTGCAAATATACTGTACAATGGTTCAAACCAACGGCATATCAGAATCCTTGAGGAAAGGCATCACCAATGTAATCTACAAGCAGAAGGGTAAAGCTGGAGGACATCAGAAATGGATGACTCGTATCACAGTTGAAGGTGGATTACAAGATCCGGTCCAAGGTCATCACCAATTGTTCTGGTACAGGCGATTGGGCAGTTCCCAAGGAGGGATTCTCCAAGAGTCTTGCCTTGCTTTGGAATACTATTGCCTACATGTAGGAAAGTAGGATGCGCTGTGTCTGGTCGGCTTGAACCTGGAGAAGACATTTGACAGAATATCATACGCTTACAATGTGGATGTACTCTGCAAAATGGAGTTTAGGGACGAAATAGGAATTGGATTCAGCTGGAGAAACAAGAAAATGCAGATTCGGAAATCTCCTCCAGGAGTAGCTGCTCGACCTGCTGAATTGCTCCAGCACTTTGTCTTCTACAATTGATTTCACCAGCTCAACACAGACATCAGTCATGCCGTCAAAATTAACAGGTGGGAATCAAAGCTTCCCCTGCAAATCTGGAGTCAAGCAAGGCACTGCAGATGATGGGTAACACATAGCATGGGCACAAAGTGCTGGAGTAACTCAGCAGTCAGGCAGCATCTCTGGAGAACATGGTTACATGGCGTTTCGGCTCAGGGCCCTTCTTCAGACTTCATCGCCACACAATGCTCAATTCAGTTGTACATTGCTGCATTAACTAGCTTTAATAGGTTTCTGCAGATAAGCATATTTGACCACAAATCTATCAGGCAGTGGTGCGTATAGAACATCCCGCGTGTCCTGCTAGAATGCAGAAAGTCAAATATCATGGGGCGAAAGTTTCTAGAACAGATTGTCGTTCATTTGGCAGGATGCCTCACCAGCCGAACCTAACCAAGCATCGAGTCTATTTGGCTGGCACTGAGAGGTGGCCACCCTGTCAGATCTTTCCCGTACACCTAGAATTATTCACACTGTACACTGCTCCCGTTGGCTGTGGCGCAGGAGAAAATATCATTGACCCGAAACATCACTCATTCCTTCTCTCCAGAGATGCTGCCTGTTCCGCTGAGTTATTCCAGCATTTTGCGTCTATCTTAGATCAGTTACCTCATCCAAAACTGGGTATTTATCCAGGTCTGTAAACATATGCACTGATCCTTACCAAATGCATTGATATGAATAGTACGATTAACGCAGAAAAAAACATGCACCAACTATTAATTATGTTCAGTAAATACATAGTATATTTTTGAAATTTAAAGTGAAGCAGCTCTTAACCGCTGCATTGAACTCCCATAATTATTTAAGATAATACCTCAACTAATTTCCGGTTTGTTTTTCAGAGGCATAAAGATGAAGAAAACAAATATATAGATCAAATTGGATCATATTACTGTGGGGAAAACCTAACAATTTCACCGACTACAAAGATTCAGGCTTTGATTTCATATATCCATATCTTAGAAAAACTCTCATTAATGAGTCTGCCTGCGATTTCTTGGCCCTGGCCTGAACTACACCAAAATGGTACACAATAGCGCTGCACCACCTTACTTGTTATTGCCATCTCAGCGCAGTTGGGGGCGATGGGTGAGTGGTGGAATATTGTTTCGGGGGATCCCGTGTGACAGGGACCCAACCTGTCCCGCTTGGTCTAGTTGGGTATAAAATCTTTACCTACTTAACTCGTATGTGATAATGGAGAGGAGAAATTCCCCAAATGAAAAAGGAAAAAGAGTCTTCTTTTCCCAGTAAGAATTCCAGATTAGTCTTGATCTCTTCACCTATATGATACTGAAGGCAGTTTGGCTCAGCAGCGCATGCTGGCTCCAGCAAAACATTCCTTTCTGCCTATTCCCCACGTCTTATTTCCCTGAAGCCCTGCATCTTATTCTCTCATGCTGATCAATTCCTCTTCTTTGTCAATTATCTATGTCAAGGGCAAATTTTAGAACGGTAAAACCCTGTTCTAACAGACTACGGTGGCTGGAGTGCAGGTAGGGGTCGGTGGGAGGGGCTGGGGGCAGGCACAACCTGGAAGCGGCTGAGGAAGTTGTGTGGGCTGGCCGCGGTGGCAGTTGGACCATCTTGGAAGCGGACGGGGAGGCGGTGCAGGCCGACATCGGCAAGCCAGCCGCACAGTGGTGGTCAGTAGGTCTGTCCACTATAACTGGGGTCCGTTATAAAGAGGTCCGTAATGAGGACTGTGGTTAATTAACTTTCTAGCAGACCAACAGGTTGTGGGAAACCCATGCGATCATGGGGAAAACAAGAAAACTCCACACAGATAGCTTCCAAGGTCAGCATCAAACCCCAGTCCTGATGTCACAGCATTAACTGCTGCACCACCCACACATGTCATGTTAGGTGACAAATTATTCATTTATACTGAATAATCTAAGTGAAAGAAAAGTTATATGCAAACCGTACACAGATAAATGTCAAGCTATTAATCTGAAAATGCAGATGCTAATGAGAATTTAAATTTTATTTAATGTAATTTAAATCGGAGTAATAAAAAACACTAAAAGGTGTGAAGATCATCAGATGTTTTAATGCTCACATCCATCTCTAGATTTTGAACAGCTTGGGTTAATGAAAACAGTAAATAAATGTATTAAATATGTGAAGTTTGTCCCCCAAGCCCCTCTCATGTTAACCTACAAATATAATGAATAGCATACCGTGAAAACTAAACCATGTCGCAAACTCTAATTGAGAATCGCAATGGGTGCACAATCAAAACTAAAGCATTCACAGCATGGAATGCAATGCAGCAGGGTGAGGCAACTTAAGAACGGCGTCCCTCAGGGCTCAGTGCTGGCACCAATGCTGTTCAACATCTACATCCATGACCTGCCTGCAACCCAGTCAAAGAAGTATGGCTATGCTGATGACCTGGCCATCCTACTCAGTAAGCCATCCTGGGAAGCAGCAGAAGAGGGCCTCTCTGAAGACATGAACATCCTGTCTTCATACCTGAGGAACTGGCGCCTCAAGCTCAGCATAGGTAAGACACCATCTTCAATGTTCCACCTCGCCAACAGTGAAGCGACCCGCGAGATGAACGTCATGGTGGATAACACCCGGTTGCAGTCCCAGCCCGTCCCCACGTACCTCGGTGTGAAGCTCAACAGAACGTTGTCATTCAAACAACACCTGGAAGGTGCCAAGGCAAAGACAAGCGCCCGTGCCGCATTGATACGCCGCCTAGCCGGCACCACATGGGGAGCCACGATGAAGACACTGCGCACGTCCACATTGGCCCTGGTGTTCTCAGCCGCCGAGTACTGTGCCCCGGTCTGGTGCCGTAGCCCTCACGCCAAGAAGCTGGGTGCTGCCCTCAACAGCGCCCTGCGGACTGTCTCCGGATGCCTACGAGCCACCCCAGTAAACCAACTGCCCGTCCTCGCTGGCATCGCCCCAGCCAACATCAGGCGAGAAGCAGCCACGCTGGCCCTCTCTCGAAAGGCACAGACCAGTAAATCCCACCTCCTCCATCAGATCGTCACGGAGACACCACGATGAGTGCGCCTCAAGTCACGGCAACCCTTTGCTGCGCAAGCCCAAGAGCTGCTCTGCACAACACCGGCTGATGCTTCTAAGGCCGCCTGGGTCAAGACAAGATGGAGAGACCAGTGGAAGTCAGTGGAACCATCTAGGCTACACCATTACATCAATGACCCCATGGAGGTCCCTGGCCAGGACCTGCCCCAAAAGCAGTGGACAACTCTCAACCGCTTGAGGACAGGCATCGGATGCTATGGAGTAGAGATTAAGAGGTGGGGCCTTGTGGACAGTGCCTCCTGCAAGTGTGGGGACCCAACACAGACAGTGGATAACATAAGCGCCAGTTGCCCCAAACACCGGCCACCGATTGGTGAACGAGGTCTGATTGACCTGGATGATGACACGTTGGCCTGGCTCACCTCAACGGAGCTGCAGGTCTAAAGGATATACAACAGAAGAAGAAGAAGTAGAAGCATGGACTTCAATGTTGTAACCAGCAACCATACGCAGCTTTGCCTTTGTTTTTACAAGTTAGTATTTTTAAAAACATGCTAATAATCAGTAGGCATTGATTAAACAATATATGCCTTCATATAATGTGATCACATATTCCACATCTATTGCTTTCCTCATGCACTAGCACTGAAGAGCAAAACATCATTAGGAACAGGTGCATCAGAACTTTTACCCACCTTGTGAGTGTCTGAAAATTGAAACTAAGCCCAGTCATTAAGAATCTTTAAGCAACACTTTACAGGGCTTGAGAAAGGATTAAGCAGGTTGGGGATGAACTGCAGATGCTGGTTTATACCAAAGATATTCACAAAATGCTGGAGTAACTCAGTGGGTCAGCCAGTATCCCTGGAGAAAAGGAATAGGTGACGTTTCGGGTCGAGCCCATTCTTTAGACTCCCGCATTTTGTGTCTATCATTGGTTTTTACTGGTTCTATTGAATAAACATTCAATTACGGAAGCATACGGCAATAAGTAAATTCAAGGTTGGTCAAAGCAGAATATATGAGGGAATGTTTCCCCAATCAATTCTAACAAATATTGTAACTAGGCCTTACAACATATTTATAGATTTCACAGTGTTAAATTGAGGGAAATACTGTCAAGTTGTCACCCTGATTTTTCATTTGCTCAAACTGTGAGTTATAACTAAGCAAAACAAAACTTCCTTCATGATCAAGCTTACAATATATTTAAGGGCATTCAACAATGTAATTGAATTCTGCAAATCATTACCTCCATTTTAATTTTGATAAGATTTGAATCCAAAGAATAACCACAACTTTAATCAGTCTAACAAAAATAGTTTCCACCAGCA
The DNA here is from genome assembly GCA_963514005.1 of Raja brachyura. The sequence goes on from OY740786.1 coordinate 75,627,154, forward strand.
CACTTGCCAAATGGGTTAGCACACAAGTTTGCACATTTCACTCTCTGAAGAGGTCATAGACATGATTCACATACATCTTGCCGCACAATTTTCAGTCAGAAGAGGAACAAGATCAAGACAAAAACTAGGATAATCTTCCATCTTAAATAATGCAACAGGTATCAGTCTTTCATTCTTTAATTAAGAATGCAGCAAGGACAACAAAGCACCATTAATGCAGTGATAGTCCCCCAAAGGCAGAGATCATTATCAAAAGTGATTCAAATCCCACACCAATGCATTGTTTATTGATCATAAGATCACAACTGTTCCCTTGTGCACAATCTCCAACAGTTTTTAATATCACACCATTATGGTAGCAGGTGAACAGACAGAGTAACAACAATAAAAACAAGTTCTTCCATTTTAACTTTAATATGAGAAATGTTATCTCTGGATTAACAAAGACTATAATGGTGAACAGAATAAAATTAATGTTCACAGTGCACAGGTAATTGTTATTGTCACATATTCTAACATTACTAACTCTCTGAAGGTTGTTTGTTGATTTTGATTTTCTCTGAAGTTATTCACAGTATGATTTTTGCCAAATATTTTCATCTCCTTTTAAAATGCTAAAAATGCATTCGGTGACTTTAAAACCACTTAACAAGGTTGGAGTTGTCAGGGGAGAGGAAGAAACAGTTCTAACTACATATATTCCTCTTGACCTTTCCCATTTGTGTACCTGTCCAAATGACGTCTAAATATTGTAATTGTACCTATGATTGCAGCTTCCTCTGACAGCTCATTCCTTATACCCACCACTCTCCTACCTATTCTGCTTTTCATACCAGCTTGATGTTTTAACATTAAAAGCAATTTTTTTAAAAAAATGAAAACACACCTAGATTACGGGATTTTCAACTTCCCGTTCTTTTTATCTATACACTAAATTTACCAAGCTAATAGCATTACAGATACATTTTCATTCTGTGGTCAAAAATATTATACAACTATTGAAAATAAAACCTTTTTTTTGAGCATCAGGAAAAAGAGATAGGTTTCTCCAGTAAATCAGCGATCCTATTTCAGCTGTTAATCCTTAAACCTATATCAATTCATGAAACAATCTCACATGACAGAGAGTACAGCCCATCTGGTTTCAGATTGAAGGCTGATATAGCCTAAGGGAAAAGCTCTTGGTATAACGACTGCATTTGATTTTAAGTAAAACCAGATGGCCAAATGACGAGGAAGGGGGATCTCGCAGTATGAGGCCTGGAGTCATTGCAAACATTTCTAGACTTTTAAAACATTTTCTAGAACAATTAAGTGTCAAATAGAGATTTCCACCTCCTAGAAACACAATCTTTAACACTGCTGACAGATGTCCTCAATGACCTTTAACTGTAGCCCACCTATTGTTCTAGCATAGGTTGCTCCAGCAACATTGACCATTGCCAGAAAAGCAGCAAAATGAAATTAGGTAAAGCTCCCTCTGAGAAAGGAGATGATACCTATTAAAGGAAACTAGAACATTAGGACAATATAAATAATATTTGCAGTAATGTTTTAAAAATGAGCCAAGCTGCTGGTAAGTTCATTTGATATATTACAGACATTCCAATTATGTAATTCTGAAAGCATTTTCCACTATAACTGAAATTACCAATCCCAGTAGCAAAAGAAAGTGCAGTAGCCAATGTTTAGGACAATGGCCTAAAAAGCCACGAGTCCAATATTTAAATTCAAAGTGATTGGTAAGGAAATAATGCTACAAAACTAAATTCACTTACAAAACATAACTCAAAGAAAGGGAACCCATCGCCTGGACATCTAAAAATGGTCTCAACCCACCTACTCAGATCCTGTTTGACCAGCTGAGTTCCTCCAGCACTTAGATCAGAACAGACTAGGGGCAAACATATCTTATTCAACCACAGTAACGTCTGTGGGGTCTGGCACTCAAACTGAAACTGGTCAAAGTTTCAAGTGAAACTGGAGCATAAACGGGCCATATCAATCATCAACTGAACTTCTGAATAGGTCTTATTCCATCACATAGTTTACATTTGGTGTCAGTAATGACATCCCATTACAAAATGTAATGAAGACAGAGCAATGCCACTCATGAAGTATGCTGTGAAAATTGCTGTATGAACTAATCAAATGAAATGCAGCAGCTTTCATTCCTAAATTAAAGTTACATGATTTCAATGCCTTTAATTTAATTTTCATTTGGCCTGATACCAATTTTCTCCTTTCACATGATGCCACGAATAATAGGTATCCTACTGCATTTTATACTGGACTAGTAGAGATTGTGAATGATCTTGCAGAAGCAATTGGGTCTTCATCATGCATTTAATCACACATTTACACACACGACAAATCAAACTCAGATTACATTGCGTATTTCAGGAGTCACAACCTAGAAATTTACTTGCTTAAATTGTTCAAACAATTAACTTAAGCCAATAGGAGCTTGATCAACCATCTAGCCATTAAAATACACATATTTTTCTTCCAAATTATGCTGCACTGCATTGTTCCTTCCACTGTTCTTCTAATCATATTAGTAAAAAAAGTTTAGTTCCACAGGACTTTCAGTTTTTTTAGTAACACAAGTATTCAAGACTAACAAACATCTGGATAAAGAAAATCCCACTGATTTCCACAGGTGGGTAATTAATGTTAAATAAATATTAACTTTGTCATACTGTTTAAATGAAAGGAAAGATTTACTACCCCCACTACAAACAGAATACATCACTACTAATATTGGCTCTCTCTCTGGATTACAGCTGCTCCTCGACCTATGATGGGGTTACGTTCCGATTAACCCATCGTAAATCGAAAATATCGCAAGTCAAAAACGCATTTAATACAATTTCATCACGTGACCTGAAGTGAGCTGCGGATCACTGCAGTCACCCAGTGTTTGCACCATCGTAAAGTCGAAATATCGTACGTCGAAGCATCGTGAATCGGGGAGCATCTGTACTGCTATCACTGATTTCAGTGTTCCAACCCAATGGTCTGATGCCAACAGAGCTCTTGGTGACCTCTCAAATGTCTCCAATATGCACTTTTCGGAAAAATGCAAGAAACTATTGTCAGCAATCAGAAACAAATGCCAGCAAATCACAGGTCTCTCTGCCCACTCACTGTTCTGTTAAATGATATCTTTGTCAGCAAACATATTAATGTAAGAATCAAAGCATCTTAGAAATCATCCAAGAAATGCAACATCCTAGAAATCGGCATTGAATTGTTATTTATTGTTTAAAATTGCAGTATCAAGTATAAATCAACAGAATCATCCATCTAATAACAAAAACATGACAAAAGCAACTTCAATAGTGTAAGATTTCTTTCAGAATGAATCTCTCCCTCTCAAACCGCCCCCCCACAGCAAAAGCCCACTCTAGCCTCAAATGGAGATCAGATGAGTCACCAGAACCGATTAAAAAAAGCAACCCTCACCTTCAAATCTACATGGCACCTCCTTACATCATGCAGTGGTAATTCAATATATCTTCATTAAAGTTTCTATTATGTTGCAAACTCAACTAAATAAAATATAAACAAAAATGTGAAATAAGTTTAGCAAACAGCTCCACAGCTAATTCTTAAGAAAAGGTTAGAACCCCATTTCATATTCTCTTTATTATCACGCTGAATTTGGTCAACATGCAGTTGCCAGCAGCTTAAGCTTCCCAAAGTGAGGAAGATTTGACTTCACCTAGAGGGAGGTGGCAGTTTGGAATGCACTCCTAAAATTGTGATGGAGGAGACACTCTCGCAACATTAAAGCATCTGGATAAGCACTGAATCATCTTAACATGGCAGGCTAGTGGGCCTGTCCCACTTAGGCGATCTTTTCGGCGACTGTCATGGTCGTAGCAGGTCGCCAAAAAAACGACGACTGGACCCCCTACGACAATGTCTATGACAACCTAGCACCTAGTCGATGGTAAGCTACCGACAACCGGCGACCCATTAGAACGACCACCTACGACCGCACCTACGACAAGCTGCGACCCTGTCAGTGACAACTGAAGATAATTCAGTCGCCGGTTGACGTAGGTAGTTGCCAATGAAATTCAACGACGTCAGTACCAGTGACAACCTATGTCATCCTGGCGACAACCTATGTCATCCTGGCGACAAACTACGACAAGCCAAATGATGCCAAAACGTTTTGAACATTTCAAATTCTAGCGGCAACCAGAAAAATGTTACAATTCTTTAGGCAACTGCGGAGACTACTTCCCACCATACAGACAACACCCCAGCAACCATGTGGCAACAGCCTAGTCGCCTAAAAAATCGGCTAAGTGGGACAGGGGCAATAGGACTAAAGCAAGTGCTGGTGAATGGGATTTTTTTCTTAAATAAGGGTACTCCATAGTTTACATGGCAGAGATAAGATGAATGGTCCCAGCCTTTTTCCTAGGGCAGGACAGTCCAAAAATGGATGACCTGGATTTAAGGTGAAAGAAAATATTTAAAAAGGGACCCGAGGGGCAACTTTTCCATGATGAGGGTGGTGGGTACATGGAATGAGCAGACAGTGTAAATTGTGGAGGCAGATGCAATTACAATGTTTAAGAGACATTTAGGCAGGTACATGAATAGCAGAGGGTTGAGAGTATATGGGCCAAATGCAGGCAAACCACAGCCTAAGTAGACATCTTGGTTGGCATGTACACGTTGGGCTGAAGTGCCAGTTTCCAAACATTCTACGAAGTTTACAGACATCAAGGGTTGAGAGGTCTGTTTCGGTGCTGTATAACTATGAATAGACAATTCTGGAAAACAAAAGTGGCATGCATGACTACATTGACAAAGGGCACAAGGTTTGAAAGAGCACCCAAAGGGATATTATCATAACAATTTGCTTTAAAAGGAAATAGACTGTCATTGTTTAGGCCATTTAGATTGTTCCCAAAGTACAACTATATGCATGGATACGATTAATTTTGTAAAGTGTGTCATCGCTTGAAATTTCCAAGTCTTAAGGAAACCGTTTAATTGTGCATCCAAGAGGAGATGAAATGCTATTGAAAATTCTCATTACAACAATAAACATTTTGCTGCTCAGTTACTTTCAAATTGTAATACTTCTGTACAATACAGAGTAAACTACAATGCAAACACTTTGGATCAAAATCGGTTTGACTAACCAATTGTGAACATTGGATTTCAACTGATTTCTAGTATATCAAGCTTTAGTTGTATATACCTCCTGTAGATTAAGTCGAGTTAACTGTAAAAGTGTAAAACATATCCAAACATTTTAATTCTTCTAATACATATTACAATTCACAATAACATTCCCTTCTCAGCTCATGGCAAATTGCCTCCAAATTGTCTACCAATACTAATTTAACTTCAGGCACAAAATGCTGGAGTAACTCAGCAGGTCACGCAGTATCTCTGGAGAAAATAAATAGGTGACGTTTTAGGAAACCCTTATTCAGTCTGAAGAAACGGTCTAACCCGAAACCTCACCTTTTCTCCAGAGATGTTGCCTGACCCAGAATTGCTTCAGCATTTTGTAACTATCTGCGGTCTAATTTAACTTCCATCATCTCCGATAGAAGAACACATTACATTACCAACACAACTTTTATATCCACAAACAAAACAGCGAAATCAAAATTTAGGATTGTTTTACAGCGATAAAATGCAGTTCAAAAAGACAGTGCAAAACTCAAGGACAGGCATAAATTGACGCATGATTTTATTTTGTATGGTGAATTCTTAAAATTTTAGCTTTTCGACAAAGCTAAATATATAGGATTTAATATAAATCAAGGTGAATTCATGACTATTCACAGGAAGTTGGTACTCATTTTGCAAATAATCAGGCACCACTTCTGACCAGAGTTTCAGTAACACCAAAGCAATTTGCTATTTTAATGTGCTCAAAATATTTCAATTTCTACTCTTATTGCGCATTTCATTAAAATGGAAATAGCCTCACTTTAACATGTGGACACCCAGGGCCAAATATGCGATTCAAATAGCCACAACTAAATAGTTGATACGGATGATAGTGTGCCCAGTTTCCAAAATACATACTACAGTTATTAATTCTGAAATGCATATTAATGAAAGGAACTTGGTACAAGTCACACCACAGGCAGAATTTTAGATAACTCAAATTTAAAGTAGTGTGCATTTTAAATTGTTGTACGAAGCACACCGAAGCAGATGAGACTGGACACATCAAAAATATAGATGAGGATTTAAGCAGATGTGCTGAAAGGATGAAGCGGGTGATGGTGCAGAGGTAGACAAGTCTTACAGATGGAGAGGATATGGGAAAGGTCACAGCACCAGCGGGCTGAAGCTTAGTTGTGTCAAATCTCAGGTCAAATGAGTCACAAACTCCAGCAGCTTCATAGAACTATCAAATTCCAGGACAGTCACATCCTGGAGACCAACTCCAGTGAAGCGAAAAATACAATACTGCCCCAAGGTGCAATTATACAGTACTCACCTCCGGCTTGGTGATTAATTTTCTCCGTGATTAAATATCTCTGCACTACCTCAAATTAGTACAAATTACACATCCTGATGTGCATCCATAAACATGAGTAAGCTAGAAATGGCAACGGTTCAGACGCAGATATATTGTCAATGGAATAAGGGAAAGTGCTTTGAAATTCAATCCTGAAAGCACCAATAAAATTCCAGAATCTATCATTGGAAATGATTTATTATAAATCTCCAAAACCAATGTCACAACCTCCATGGCATAAAATCCAATACAATATTACTAAAACTGACTGGTTTCTACGACATATTTGAAATTTAGAACTGGATGCAGGTGAATTGAATAAAGTCTACCAATGACAGATTAGGTAAGGCAAATGGAATAAAGATGGCCAGCGAAGACTAAACCAAAGACAGACACAAAATGCTGGAGTAACTCTGCGGGTCAGGCAGCATCTCTGGAGAAAAAGGAAAAGGTGACATTTCAGGTCAGGACCCTTCTTCTATCCTTTTTCTCCAGAGATGCTGTCTGACCCACTGAGTTACTCCAGCATTTTGTGTCTACCTTTGGTATAAACCAGAATCTGTGGTTTCTTTTTATTACATGAAGTCTGATACAACCTTGGGCTTACTGAATATCCAGTGTTTATTCTGTTACTAAGTAAACTACAAAAAGTGCTAAATACTCAGATTAGGCAGCATCAATTAAAAGATGAGTGGAAGCTAAATTATCAGGAGCCTTTATTAGAGGGATAAAGAATTAAAAATTGAACATTTTAAATTGTACATAACATGGGCAGTGTGTGGCAGGAAGGAGATGTGAGACTAAACAATGCAAATAGTTGGCCGCTGAGGCAGAGATTAAAGACTTGTTAACTGCAGTTTATCAGAGTGCAGATGATATAAACAAATGCATAAACAAGCACAGAAAAGGAAGACAAAGAAAATAGGACTGGAACTGAGATACAAAACACTGCAGTTATTGGAAAGCTGAAATAAATAATGTTGGAAATACTCTCGTGGGCCAGCATTTGTACAGAGAGTAAAACAGGTTGGTGGTATTTCATCAGAACAGTTGAATTCAATGCTGAGTCCCGAGGACAGTAACGTGCAGACTCAGAGGAGGGGATGAAGTTCATCGAGGTTACAAAATGCTCGAGTAACTCAGCGGGTCAGGCATCATCTCTGGAGAAAAGGATTAGGTGACTTTTGGGTCGAGATCCTTCTTCAGAGTGAGACTCAGTCTGAATAAAGCGTCTCGACCCGAAAAGTCACCTATTGCTTTTCTCAAAAAATGCTCCCTGACCCGCGGAGTTCCTCTAGCATTTTGTATCTATCAGTGTTAACCAGCATCTCAAAGTCCTTCCGACACATTTCCTCGAGGTTACGTTGGGTTTCACTTGAACAGCCTCAGACATCAAAGAATAGGCACAAAATGCCAGAGTAAGTCAGCGGGACAGGCAGCTTCTCTGGAGAGAAGGAATGGGTAACGTTTCGGGTCGAGACCCTTTTTCAGACTGATGTCAGGGGAGTGGGTGGGACAAAGATAGAATGCAGTTGGAGACAGTAAGACTGGTGGGAGAACTGGGAAGGGAGAGGGGATAGAGAGGGAAAGCAAGGGCTATCTGAAGTTAGAGAAGTCAATGTTCCTACCACTGGGATGTAAACTACCCAAGCAAAATATGAGGTGCTGTTCATTTTTGATCAGGGCCTCATTCTGACCATGGAGGAGGCCCAGGACAGAAAGGTCAGATGTGGAATGGGAGGAGCAGTTGATGTGCTGAGCAACCGGGAGATCAGGTAAGTTAAGACGGACTGAGCGGAGGTGTTCAGCAAAACGATCGCCGAGCCTGCTCTTGGTCTTGCCGATGTAGAGAAGTTGACACTTGAGAAGTCTGTCAGATTACCTTATTTATCTCTTCCAGATATTTCCAGAAGTGGGATGTTTCCAGAAGTGGGGGAGTCTAGTACCAGAGGGCACAGCCTCAGTATAAAAGGACACACCTTTAGGATGGAGACGAGGAGGAACTTCTATAGCCAGAGGGTGGCAAATATGTGGAATTCTTTGCCACAGATGGATGTGAAGGTCAAGTTATTGGGTATTTTTAAAGCGAGGATCAATAAATTCTTGATTCAGTTGTGTGTCAAAGGTTAAGGGGAGAAGGCACGAGAATGGAGTTTAAAAGGAAAAATAGATTAGTTGTGATTGAATTGCAGAGCAAATTCGATGGGCCAAATAGCATAATTCTGCTCCTACGTCTTATGGTCTTAATTACTGCTTATATACTACTGCTGAAAGCACGGGACTTAGCTTTCAGGTCAGGCGATGCCCATGCCTATAGTTCATCGAGGGCCAATCTGAAGAGGGGCATCAAGAACGCCAAACACAGATACAAGCTGCGGATCAAGGAGCACTTCGACAGCAACTCTGACCCCCGACGCATGTGGCATGGCACCCAGGCCATCACTGACTACAGAGCCACCAACTCGACCCCGATTTCCAGCGACGCATACTTCCTTGAGGAACTCAATAACTTTTATGGCCGCTTTGAAAGGGACAACCAAGAGTTGGCCATTAAGGCTGTGCTCCCCGATGACCACCAGCCCCTCACATTCAATCCCTACGACATGCACATGGCACTAAGTAGGATCAATGTACGTAAGGCTGCCAGCCCTGACGGCATCCCCGGGCGCGTCCTCAGGACCTGTGCTGCACAGCTGACAGACGTCTGGACTGACATCTTCAACCTGTCACTTGCCCAGGCAGTTATCCCCACGTGCCTTAAAACTACCTCCATCGTGCCAGTGCCAAAACGCTCCACTGCGGCAAGCCTCAACGACAGTTGCACTCACCACTATCACCACCAAGTGCTTTGAAAGGCTGGTCATGGCACACCTCAAATGCTGCCTACCTCCCACTCTGGACCCCTACCAATTTGCATACCGCAAGAACAGGAGCACGGAGGATGCCATCTCAACGGCACTCCACTCCGCCCTCTCCCACCTCGACAACAGAAACACTTATGTGAGAATGCTGTTCATCGATTACAGTTCAGCATTCAACACCATTATCCCCTCTAAATTGATTGCCAAACTCAATGACCTGGGCATCAACCCCTCCCTCTGCAATTGGTTACTGAACTTTCTAACCAACTGACCACAGTCTGTTAGGTTGGCTAACCACACCTCTTCTACCCTCACCCTGAACACTGGCGTACCCCAGGGCTGCGTGCTGAGCCCCCTCCTCTACTCCCTCTTCACCTACAACTGTATACCTGTACATGGTACCAACACCATCATCAAGTACGCAGATGATATGACGGTGATTGGCCTCATCAGCGACAACGATGAGTCGGCCTACAGGGAGGAGGTTCAGCTCCTAACAGCATGGTGTGCCAACAATAACCTGGCCCTCAACTCCAAGAAGCTCATTGGGGACTTCAGTAGATCGAGAGGCTGCACGCACAACCCCATCCATATCAATGGGACGGAGGTGGAACGCGTCTCCAGCTTCAGGTTCCTGGGGGTCAACATCTCCGATTAACTCTCCTGGACCCACAACACATCCTCGCTGATCAAGAAGGCTCACCAGCGTTTCTTCTTCCTGAGAAGACTTAAGAAGGTCCACCTGTCTCCCCAGATTCTGGTGAACTTCTACCGCTGCACCATCGAGAGCATCCTTACCAACTGCATCACAGTATGGTATGGTAACTGCTCTGTTGCCGACCGGAAAGCTTTGCAGAGGGTGGTGAAGATCGGCCAATGCATCACAGGCTCCTCACTCCCCTCCATTGAGTCTGTCCATAGTAAACGATGCCTGCGCAGGGCGCACAGCATCGCCAGGGACAGCTCACACCCCAACCATAGACTGTTTACCCACCTCCCATCCGGGAGACGCTACAGGTCCCTCTGCTTCCGTACCGGCAGGCTCAAGAACAGCTTCTTCCCTGCGGCTGTCACACTTCTCAACGCTGCACCTCAGTGACTGCCTTTCTGCACCCCTCGCCCCCCCGGGACTATCCAATCACCAGCAAATTGCACGGATACCACTGTATATGTATAGATGTATATACTAATACGCAATTACTTGTTTATTCGTAAGATCGCCCTTCGGAGATACCAACTGCATTTCGTTGTCTCTGTATTGTACACTGCACAATGACAATTAAAGATTGAATTTGAATTGAATATAATTTGCAGTTAACAAGCTTAACCATGTCCACGCTCATCACTCCCCTTGTAGTTCAACTGTCCGCCAATCTCAGTCTTGAATATAAATGACGCCTCTTCCAGTTATTTGGGGAGGAGAATTCCAAAGATTTACAGCCCATGACAAATAATCCCTCCTCTTCTCAGTGTTAAATGGACAATCCCTTATTCTTAAAAATGCCCAACTTCAAATACTCCCTCTAGGAAAAATATTCTCTCAACATTCAGTGACTCAGAATTTATTGTGCCAATAAGTTCACCTCTAATTCTTCTAAATTCCAACAGTACAGGTCCAACTTGCTCAAACTTTCTTCATACATAAACATCTTTTTTCGCAGTGGTATAGTAGACCGTGAACAAGGATATCCAAGTTTACAAGATCAAGATCAGTTGGGAAAGTGCACTAAGGAATGACAAATGGAATTTAACTCCGACAAATGTGACATGTTGCACTTCATTATGTCAAACAAGGACAAACTTGCACAGTATATGCAGATAAAACACTGGGGGGTGTTGCAATACAGGGAGATCAGGTTCCCCAAAACGACGCATTAAGGGAACAGTGTGATAAATGTGGCACCTAGCACTCTTGCCTCCATTGGGAAAGGTATTAAGTACAAAGGTTGGCACAGCATGATGTAGCTGTACGTTGTTGTTTAGCCCGTGCTTGTTGGTTGGACTGCAGGCAGTTCTGACCAATCAACAAGAAGAAAAATTAAGATGGAAAGGGTACAGAAGAGATTCACCAGGATGGTACCTGGACTCATGGGCTTGAGTTATAGGAAGAGGTTGGACAGGCTGGGGACTTTTTATTTGGATCATAGGAGGTTGACCTTTATAGAAGTGTACAAGTTCGTTAAGGGATTGGATAAACTGAATGCTCACCGTCTTTTTCCCAGGGAAAAGGATTCTAAAACTAAAGGACATTGGCTTAAGATGAAAGATGAGAGATTTAAGATGGACCTCAGAGGCAACATTTTCACTCAGAGTATCTTTCCAAAGATAGCTGAACAGATATGGATAGGAAGTTTTAAAGAGGGACCTGGGCCAAATGCAGGCAAATGGGATTAGCCCCGTATACCAACATGGTCAGCACAGACAAAGTGGGCTAAAGGACTTGTGGCCCAGCTGAACAGTTCTACAACTCTAAATCAACTTTCTCTCCACTGCATCAACACAAGCACAAATGTATCTATATATGGAGAGCAAAACAGTACTCCAAGTGCAATGTCACCTGCATCCACAGAAGATGCAAAGCTTTCCTGCTTTATCCTCCAAAGGCCCTTGCAATAAAAAGGCCAATTCCATTGTCCTCATTATCTGCATATTAACTTCTCCAGTTTGTGTACCAGGTTACCCTACTTCGAAAGTTCTCTGAGCTGCAGCAGTTTCTTCCTACAGATTTTGCCTGCTCCACTACAAAATCGCCTCAAGGTATGCCTACGCTGAAGTCCTCATCCACTCTCTGACAGGAGTTCGGCAGCACCCTCGCTCCCCCTCTGTGATTCCTCCTGCTCTCTGACCACGTTTTAACCTGCACTCATTTCACCTTTCCCGAGTCATCGGTGGCCTGTCTGATTTGTTCTGTGCCTTTTCATACCTCAAGCTTCCCTCTCCCTTGACTCTGTCTGAAGAATGGTCCCAATCCAAAATGTCACCTATCCATGGTCTCCAGAGATGCAGCCACTGAGTGACTCCAGCATTTTGTTTATGTTTTAAAGACCACCCCGTTTAAGTAATAATTTTATTTTTCATTCTTCCTTTCATAGTTGATAAATTCACCCTTCCCGCATCATACTTCACCTGTCTTGTACACTCAAGCCCTTTGGCAACTCTTTGTGTTAACTCTCCTTTCTGTGCTTCACCAGCATATTTTGTATGCCACACAATCCTTCATCCAAGTCAGAATATGTCATACTCTTAAAATAAACCTTCTACAACCTTAACCCTGATCCTACTCAAGTCATTTAAATAACTAACAGTTACAATACAAACTGTACCAACTCACAGAAGTGCAATTGAACCAACTTTGATGGCATTATTAACTCAGCTCAGATGTACTTCACAAACCACACAAAATGTGCCCTTACAGTGTTGGCATAATTCATTCCACAGCTCTCTCTGCTACGTGCATATTTCCTCACTAAAAAGTTAGAATTTTGTTGTACTTTTCATTAGTCTACTAAATATAGAATTGTCAATTATTCTATGTAGTCAGTTGCATTCAATCTATTCATTAAGTAGGTGTTAAACCTTCAGTAGTCCCATGATACCGAAGACCTAATTCCAAAAGGCCCAACAGAAAGCATCCTCAGATATGACATACATGCATAAGCAGATACAAAACAATATAATATTAAAACATTCTTCATTGGTGAGGTAAAGCATTACAAGCATTAAGGTATCCAATATTTACCAAAATAACTGATTTGGTGCTAGACTTGGAAAGGACAAATTATTTATTTGACCATGCAATTTCTTCAGTGCATTACACAGTAGAAATGCAAAAAGGATATTTCATCAATTAGCTTTTCCACAGTTCCAAATTTTCACACAGATGTTAAATTATGCCCTCCTAAGGGAACTGCATCTTCAGTAAGATAAATCAAAGTAAATTTCCAAGATAGCACAAAACAGGTTGTCTAACATGGCACTAAACCACAGCGATTAGTGGGGGTCCTGCAGATCAGATCCTAGTTTGAACCACCCCTAGACAGTTCACCCACTCTGCACAACAGGAAAAGCAACACAAACTAGTTCCGGTGTTTCTCTTTTTCTTTGTTTCTCACCTGGAAAGTGCAAATGGAGATTCAGTGAAAAAGATTAGATTCTGTTGTGATAATAATATGCTCACTGGCAAAAGTTCAGATATGTGAAATGACACTTTATAACAAGAGGAATCAAATATAGGAGCAAAGAGGTCATTCTGCAGTTGTACAGAGCCCTAGTGAGACCACACCTGGAGTATTGTGTGCAGTTTTGGTCCCCTAATTTGAGGAAGGACATTCTTGCTAATAAGGGAGTGCAGCGTAGGTTTACAAGGTTAATTCCCGGGATGGCGGGACTGTCATATGCTGAGAGAATTGAGCAGCTGGGCTTGTACACTCAGGAGTTTAGAAGGATGGGAGGGAATCACATTGAAACATATAAGATCGTTAAGGGCTTGGACACGCCAGAGGCAGGAAACATGTTCCCGATGTTGGGGGAGACCAGAACCAGGGGGCACAGTTTAAGAATAAGGAGAAAGCCATTTAGAACGGAGACGAGGAAACACTTTTTCTCACAGAGAGTGGCGAGTCTGTGGTTTTCTCAGAGAGCGGTGGAGGCAGGTTCTCTGGATGTGTTCAAGAGAGAGCTAGATAGGGCTCTTAAAAATAGCGGAGTCAGGGGATATGGGGAGAAGGCAGGAACAGGGTACTGATTGGGGTTGATCAGCCATGATCACATCGAATGGCGGTGCTGGCTCAAAGGGCTGAATGGCCTACTCCTGCACCTATTGTCTATTGACACAAAGAGCAGGAGTGACTCAGCAAGTCATCTCTGGAGAACATAAATAGGAGATGTTTTGAGTCAAGACCCAAAGCGTCACCTATTCATGTTCTCCTGAGATGCTGCCTGACCTGCTGAGTTACTCCAGTACTGTGTCATTTTTTGGTAAACCATCATCTGCAGTTCCTAGTTTCTTCAGATATGAGAAGTTCCTTGTGCCTACAGTGCCTTGTGTTTTCAGATATGAAACATGGCACCCAAGGAATAACACTCAGCAAAAAAAAAATCATACAAAAAGGAGAAAATATTTAATAAATATATAAGCCACCTCGTTCTGACAATTTTACCTTAATCAATACAAATGTAAACTGTATAAAAGGATGCAAATTAAATGACCTCTCAAGAAAATGAATAAATTAGAATGGAAGCAAAATAATGATTTATATGAATTATTTAAATTATTAAATTAATACATTTTTATCACTTAATTTTAATTTATTAACAGAAACTACATTAGGGTCTTGATCAGTTTGACAGAGGAATGGTTAATGGAGTTTAATGTAGATAAGGTGATATGTTGCATTTTGGGAGGTCTAAACAGAGTCGGATTGCCACAGTGAATGGTAGAGCCCTGGGGAGTGTTGAGGCATGGAAAGATCTAGTAGTGCAGGTATATAATTCCTTGAAAGTGATGACACAGGTGGATAGGGTGGTCACAGGCCTTCATCAGTCAGGGTATTGAGTCTAGAAGTTGGGATGTTATGTTACAGTTGTACAAGACGTTGGTGAGGCCACATTTGGAATGTTGTGTTCAGTTTTGGTCACTCTGCTGTAGGAAGGACGTTGTTAAGCTGGGAAGCATACATGGAAGATTTATAAGGATGTTGCCAGGACTTCAGGGCCTGAGCTATAGGCTGGACAGGCTAAGACGTTATTTCTTGGAGTACAGGAGGATGTGGGGTGATCTTATAGAGGTTTATAAGATCATGAGAGGAATGGATATGGAAAATGCAGATATTTTACCCAGAATAGGTAAATAGGTTCCTCAAGAACCAGAAGACATAGATTTAAGGTGAGAGGGGAAAGATGTAATAGGAACCTGACGGACAACGTTTTCCACACAGAGGATACAGTGCCCCCCATAGTGTTTGCGACCAAGACCCATCATTTATTTATTTGCCTCTGTACTCCACAATTTGAGATTTGTAAAAAATCACATGTGGTTAAAGTGCACATTGTCAGATTTTATTAAAGGCCATATTTATACATTTTGGTTTCACCATGTAGAAATTACAGCTGTGTTTATACATTGTCCCCCCATTTTAGGGCACCATAATGTTTGGGACACATGGCTTCACAGCTCTTTGTAATTGCTCAGGTGAGGTTAATTGCCTCCTTAATGCAGGTATAAGAGAGCTCTCAGCACCTAGTCTGTCCTCCAATCTTTCCATCACCTTTGGAAACTTTTATTGCTGTTTATCAACATGAGGACCAAAGTTGTGCCAATGAAAGTCAAAGACGCCAATGTGAGACTGAGAAACAAGAATAAAACTGTTAGAGACATCAGTAAACCTTAGGCTTACCAAAATCAACTGTTTGGAACATTATTAAAAAGAAAGAGAGCACTGGTGAATTTACCAATCGCAAAGGAACTGGAAGGCCAAGGAAGACCTCCACAGCTGATGACAGAAGAATTCTCTCTATAATAAAGAAAAATCCCCAAACACCTGTCCGACAGATCAGAAACACTCTTCAGGAGTCAGATGTGGATTTGTCAATGACCACTGTCCACAGAAGACTTAATGAACAGAAATAACGAGGCTACACTGCAAGATGCAAACCACTGGTTAGCTGCAAAAATAGGATGGCAAGATTACAGTTTGCCAAGAAGTACTTAAAAGAGCAACCACAGTACTGGAAAAAGGTCTTGTGGACAGATGAGATGACGTTTAACATATCAAAGTGATGGCAAGAGCAAAGTATGGAGGCGAGAAGGAACTGCCCAAGATTCAAAGCAAACCACCTAATCTGGGAAACACTGTGGTGGGGGTGATATGACCTCTGCATGTATGGCTGCTGAAGGTACAGGCGCACTTCTCTTCATTGATGATACAACTGCTGATTGTGGTAGCATAATTAATTCTGATGTGTATAGACACATCCTATCTGCTCAAGTTCAAACAAATGCCTCAAAACTCATTGGCCGGTGGTTCATTGTACAGCAAGACAATGAACCCAAATATACTGCTAAAGCAACATAGGAGTTTTTCAAAGCTAAAAAATTGTAAATTCTTGTGTGGCCAAGTCAATCACCCGATCTGAACCCAATTGTGCATGTCTTTTATATGCTGAAGAGAAAACTGAAGGGGACTAGCCCCCAAAACAAGCATAAGCTAAAGATGGCTGCTATACAGGCCTGGCAGAGCATCACCAGAGAAGACACCCAGCAACTGGTGATGTCCATGAATCGCAGACTTCAAGCAGTCATTGCATGCAAAGGATATGCAACAAAATACTAAACACGACTACTTTCATTTACATGACATTGCTGTGTCTCATTGGCTATATTTAAGAGGGAGTTAGATGTGGCCCTTGTGGCTAAAGGGATCAGGGGGTATGGAGAGAAGGCAGGTACAGGATACTGAGTTGGATGATCAGCCATGATCATATTGAATGGCGGTGCAGGCTCGAAGGGCCGAATGGCCTACTCCTGCACCTAATTTCTATGTTTCTATGTGTCCCAAACATTATGGTGCCCTGAAATGGGGAATGCGTGTGGGGGGGCTATGTATAAACACTGCTGTAATTTCTATAGGGTGAAACCAAAATATATAAAAATGGCCTTTATTAAAATATGACAATGTGTACTTTAACCATATGTGATTTTTTTCTAATACAAATCTCAAATTGTACAGAGGCAAAAAAATAAATGATGGGTCTTTGTCGCAAACATTATGGAGGTCACTGTAGGTATATGGTATGTGACCTGCCAGATGGTTGCTGAGGCAGGTACTATAACAACATTTGGACAGGTGCATGTATGGGAAATATTTAGAGGGATGTGGGCCAAACATGGGGAGGTGTTGTGTAGATGGGACATCTTGGTCAATATTGGCAAGTACACTGAAGGGCCTGTTTCTGTGCTATGACTGTGATTGTATTTTATGAATTCCTTTATTCACAATATAATCTCCAAAACCATGCTCCTACGTTTACCTTTGATAATACAAGGCATGTCACAAGCATAATTACAGGCAATGACAATTACAGAGAGTTAGATTTAAGGGCAAAGGGGAGTAAGGGATATGGGGGGAAAGCCAGAAGTGTACTGATTTTGGATGATCAGCCATGATCATATTGAATGGTGGTGCTGGCTCGAAGGGCCGAATGGCCTACTCCAGCACCTATTTTCTATGTTTCTATGATGAGCACTACAAATTCTAATGTGTCCTCTGAGTTGGAGCACAGCCAAGTATTAAAATACAGTATTCCAAAAACATGGACACACAGCAAATTTGCACAATAGTCACGGTGTAGGACAAAAGAGTAGAACGTGCACAAAAACATCTTTTATCTGCCATGAAGGAATTAGAAATGCTACAATTGTAACAAACAACACAATGGGTTACTATAAAACCTCCCAAAATAAGGTGATGTTTTAACAATCTATACAAATCAGCAACAGAAAATCTCCTAGAACTGCAAAAAAAGTTTTAAAGTACCAGTACTTAGCATTCATTGTAAATCTTTTGAATAGAATTGGAAGCAAAGTTGCCTAACAGCCAAAACATCCAAAATAAAAGCCCTTTTGAACAAATAACTTTGTTACATAATAGTATATATTAAAAAAATCAAAACAAAGCCACCTTTTCACTCAAATAAATCTTTTCACATTAGATTTGGCATTAGGTTTGTGCATGGTGAATGTGATTAGTGTTAAACAAAAAGGCTTTAACAACCCATACTTCCTCTCATCTCCCCTTCCATTTTCTGAAGTGATTACAGTTTGTGACATTATTTACCGTGTTTACCATCAGACTAAAGCCTTGCTTACTTGCAAAAACTGTTATTGAAATGTTTTTTTAAAGTCTCCATCCAATTCTTCCTGCATCTTCAGTGGCAGTGGTCCAATTGAATGAAGTCATTGGTGAATGGAAGCACAATCAACAAAGACTTGCTCGTATCTAGAACCCAGCTAGCCAGAATATCCACAACACAACAATGCGGTGGATGCATGCATAGGAAGGAACGGCAGATGCTGGTTTAAACTGCAGATGAACACAAAATGCAGGTAACTCAGCGGAACAGGCAGCATCTCTGGAGAGAAGGAATGGGTGACGTTTCGGGTCGAGACCCTTCTTCTTGTGGTGAATGTAACAAGAACCACTGTAGTTTGGGAAAAGTTGGCAAGAGGTTGAAAAAAAATAAAGCTAAACTCAGCCCGATCTGCTCTCACTTTGTCGATACAACCAACCATTACACGAGTGATGCATTGTTTGTGGCCATGTCGATCACATAATAGCCCGAAGAGTTTGTTACAAACTGACATGTAACTATAGCTCAATCCACAAAGTAACAGAATTACAGAGGAAATAATAGATATTATGTAGCATTTATTGTCTTCTCCGGTTTTATATTTGTGCCGTTGTCTGGATGTAATACTCTTGAAATCACAATCATCAATCATGAAACCCAAAAAATATAAATTCTCATTACAAATTTAAACAAACAATTCAAGTTCCAAATCATACAAATTCTGGTTCGATTGAATAAATACAATATGCCCAAGAAAAAAGGGCATAGGTATAACAACTAAACAAACCTTATACACTTGTCCGTATGTGCCATTTCCGACCACTTCAACCAATTCAAATATGCCGGCTGGATCCTAGAAAAATAAAATAATGTTTAATGCAATTATTGGTATAAATCCCAAATCTGGTCTAGCCGGATGATGGTGAGTGAGATGCAGCTGTTGCGCCCCATTTCCATGCACATGCCAATACATGCACAAACAAAGAAAGCTCCGAACTGTTTCTGCTTTTCCCATCAAAGCCCAACAAACTGCATAAATAATTTGACAACTGGCTGGATTTTAACATAACAACCTCAATGCCATGTGTAAATAAGTTTTAAAGCTCGAATAAATTGGTTGTTGTTTCCGGCTGAACAGTTCACATTGTCTTTCTGTGAAACTGTTATCCCTCCTTCAAAGCCAAGCCTATACTCACCCGTAAAGAGGCGAGATCTATCTCTACCAGACTTTTAGCAGGAGAGTCGTTCGCCATCTTCGTTAAATTTGCGGATTTTCTTCCCTCTTTACTCTCCGATCGGGTAGGATCCGTGCATCTAGACGTGGATGCGAGCTGCCGGGAAGTTCTCTCCTCTTCTTTAGACCATGTTCAGGTGGCAACAGCTGCTGCTTCTCCCAGCTCACCCTCGCCTGAGCCACACAAACACAGGAAACCGCTCCGCTCGCTCTGTCTGCCTGAATGAGTGACTTGGACGAGAGCGAGTCTCCGCTCTGCACCACCCCGCCCCGGGAGGCGCGCGACCGGACGCAGGAGCGCGCGGGGGCGGGGCGCGTGCACACACGCGCGCTGCCAGCGAGATGCGCGCTCCCGGGACAGGACAGGACGAGCCGGAGACCTGAGCCAGGGTGCGGCACCTACAGCCGCTGCTAGCAATCTGGACACCAGATGAGCGCACACGCAACCTCAGGGATACAGTGCAAGCCTGCTGCTGTTGTTCTTTATTTTTGTTCACTAGATCCCCGATGTCGCCAGCTATGTGAGGTCGGGGGAGGTTTTTTGCTAACTATTTGCCCGTGCAAACAAAGAGCAGGGTCGAGGCACGTGTGCGCGCACAGCTCGTCCGCGCGCCCAGAAACTCGTTCAACGCGTCAAACACCAGCGGAAAACACGCAAGCTTTTGGCTTCTGGGTAACATCATTCTCGCTGTTCCCCTCCCCTGCTCAGCGCTGGGAGAGAGAGAGACTCCTCTCAAAGCCAGACAAAAAGGTTATTCATATTCATTGAGGGGTGTGGTAACGGCTGAAAAACAAGACTTTGGTCAACTTTCCAATACATTTAATATCAGCAATTATGGTTTAATGTTACTGTTTGTCAATTTTAACAAGATCGTCATTAGCTACGCATGGTTATTTATGTAAAGGGAGAGTTGGAGTAAAGGTAAATAAAATATATTTACCTTTACGATAACACTACCGAGAATATTTTGGTGTTATCAATAGGAATAGTGTAACGTGTAATCTGAGGGCCACGCTTTTGTCTGTCCATACATGGGATACAATTAATGTTCAATTAATTAAACAGCAACCTTTTTGAGAATAGACACAAAATGCTGGAGTAACTCGGCGCGTCAGGGCAGTATCAATGGTGAAAGGGAATAGGTGACGTTCCGGGTCGAGACCCTTCTTCAGTGAGGCTTTCAATAAAACTTGTGGGAAATGGTAGTTGTTATTTGATACGTGGTTAGCAACTGCAAGAAATTACACGGGGCGAGCGCAAGTGCGAGATAATCAACAAAGAGCGCAGACATGCAATGCAATTTTCGTGACAAGGGTCATGCGCAAACTTTAAGTGCAAACCTGTTCATTTAAATAGAAAAACACAACACACAAATTGCAAGTCAGTGTCAGACTTGCAAATCAGTTTATTTTTGCGTACTAGAATGTGTAACGTGTATTTTGAAATTCTGAAATAAGAGTATGAGAATTATTTTATAGTCCTTCGTATATGAGCACTGTGTCCCACAAGTTCAACAAGGAGTTGCTTCAAGGTGTAACTCGTATTTACAGTACATCGCCGTGGGTTGCATTTGATTGGCTTAACATTACGATGTGTACGGCTCTTTTGGGAGATAAAATTGCCATTAGTAAAAAAGACCAGGCTCAATGTGCAAAACTGACAAGAAGCAAACAGTCAGTGAAATTTCAGCGAACAAGACGTTTGTTTACCAACATTCGATCACAATATAGGAACGAATTGCTTCATACTACTATTTTGTTAATTTCCCCGGAGTATGCAAAGGCTTTTTATCAGTTGTATTCCTGCCAAAAATGTTCGTTTTATCGGCGATACAAGCAACTTTAAGAGGGATACAACATTGACTGAGGTGTACAAGAGTTGCTTTAGATACAATTTATACGACGAAAGAAGCGGAAATTGCGACAATGTATTCAAACCTGCGGTCAAAGACAAACGTATAACGACCTGCAGTAAAAATCCAGTTAAACGTACGAACTGTTCGTAATAAATGCTAAAAGGGTAACTAAATGTTTTTGAAAGGCCAACTCGCATCGCGCAAACCACTAAGTACCACTCTTCCACAATTATCCCATCTCCCTCGCTTCGGCTGTCGGCTTCTACACCAGAGCGATTCAAATGTTCATCTACACACTTAAATGCTATCAGCAACCCAACATCAACCACGCTCTTAGGCTGTTCATTCCAAGTGAAGACAGTGCTGCAGTGGTTCTACAGGCCAGGCAGCTTCTCAGGAGAACAGGTATAGGCTACGTTTCAGGGCGGGAACCCTGTTCGTTCCAGATATACTCTCTGGAGGATGAAGGAGGATCGCCCTCACTCTCTTATGCCATACCCTAAATTTATGTCCCCTCATTTTATTTACTTCTGATGTTGGGAAAGGTTTCCTGCAGTCTGCCCCATCTACACCCCTCAAAATCTTGTACACCACAGTCAATGTTGTATCCCTCTTAACCTGGTATGCTGCAGGGAGAACAGAGCGAGTTTCTCCAGTCTTCTCTGCTCCATCCCAGGCAGCATCCCGTTGAATATCCTCTTATGCAATGTCACATCCTTGGGTCACTTCCAACAGGGCATTCTCAGGTAAAGCTCAGGGGAGGTACCGTGCGGAATGCAAACCGAGGTGTATTTCCTGTGATATTTGAAATAAGAATGATAATTCTTTGGAATTAAACGGCACAACGTGTTCATCTTATACATTTTCCAATTGAAAGACACTCATCTATACCTGTACAATACCATCGCCCAAACTGTCATTTAATTCCCCACCTAGAAAGGAACCTTTTATTAAAACAAAGATGTTGCCATATTAAAGTGAGATTGACAATTCATTTGAAATTTGTTTTCATTTTGGGAAAATATGGTTTAGGTTCATATTCATTGTGAATTGGATTGAACTACCCAAATTAATTTAATTGTATATCCTAATCGCCCTTGGGCGATTAGTCTCACAGGCTGAAATAGGAAGTAGTTATTCTTACCTAGTTCAGCAGCAAATGGGAATTGAAACTGGTATTTACGATCTGTATGATTTCCATGCAAAGGTAGCTACCAACAGATCAACGTTTACAAAAGTCCAGTAGCTTCCCGATCGCCATCATTGATGCTATCCTTTTGTTCCAAATTTACTTAATTACTTGAATTTAGATTCCCCAGCCACATTGAGAATTGAAATTCACCTCCTGATCTAAAGCCCAGGCCTTCGGATAAACAATGACACAATAACCATATTTAAGTGTAGGAAGGAATGGATGATATTTTGGGTCAAGACCTTTCTTCAGACTAGGAATCAGAGGCGAGGGAGACACAGAGATGAAGAAGTGTAAGGTGTGAAAACGAGATATCAAATGAGATGATGGTATAGGAAAATGTAGAATAAATCATTGTTAGCTAGGAGAAGGTGACAACAAAGCATGCAAAGATACAATTTAGTCAGGGTGGTTGGGGAGGGATGGAGAGTGAAGGAAAGAAAGGGTTTCTTGAAGTTGGAGAAGTCTATAAACTGCTGGGGCGTAAACTGCTCAAGCAAAATATGAGGTGCTGTTGGGGGAATATGAGGAACAGCACCTTAAATTTTGCTTGGGCAGCTTACTTCCCAGAGTAACCTTAATTCTCTGTATATTATTGTTTTAGGCAGTAGTTGTAGTTGCCGCTGGTCACTTTGGGACTTGCTTTCTAGCTAATGAAGCTGAAGAGTAAACTAGAAGCTACAGATGCTGGAAATTTAAAGCAAAGTGAAAATGCTGTAATCACTCAACAGGACAGATAGATTATGTGGAAATTGAGAAAGAGTTAACATTTCTGGTTGAAGATCCCCCATCCTCCTCCAATTGGGAAAGGGAAGAAGCAAGTGAGGTTTAAGTTGTCTGAGCGATAGGAAAGGGTTGGACCGGGCAAAGAGAATGGCTCCCATTGAATGGACAGGTTTGCCATGATAATTAACTATGATGAAGCCATCTGACTGACAAACTGATGAAGAAAGAGAGGTAATACAACAAAGAGTCTTATCAACGTTTTAGGAAGGTAATTAGGCACTGCTGGTGCAGGGAGAAGAACTTAGTTCATACAACAGTGCCTAATTGGCAACTCTTTTCATGATCCTTGTAATCTGAATGAACATCATTAGACAATGCACTCTGTTTGAAAATGACCTATGCTTGTGACATCTTCACCCTTGCACACATGGTTTACAAATCCTTCATTAACCTCTTTTGTCAACATATTTAGATTAATTTAGGGTGCAAGCTCATAAGGTTTCACTTCATATGTGGGACAGATTAAAATAACCTTCCCATTTCTGCTTGTGAAACCAATGTGCCATCACAAAAAAAAAAAATACTATTTAAGAACATAATAAAATAGGAGCAGGAGACAAACGCTTGGCCCTTCCAGCCTGTCATGCGATTCAATGGAGGTGGAACACACCTGACTTCATGCCTCTTATGAATCAGCTCCCCAGAGCTCTCCATTTCCTCATCATTCAAAAAAAATATCTAATGACTCCAAATATACCAGTTTTGCAACCTCACCTCACCTCCCCACATGACTTAGACTCAAGATAGACACAAAATGCCAGAGTAACTCAGTGAGACCGGCAGCATCTCTGGATAGACGGAATGGGTGAAGTTTTGGGTCGAGATCCTTCTTCAGACTGAAGTCAGGGGAGAGGGAGATACATGCGTAGGTAAGGAAGTGTAAGATGGGACAAATGGGGATGGAGATCAAGGAGCATGTAGAATAGATCATTGTTAGCTGGGTAAAGGTAACAATAAAGCAAACAGAGATAAAATGTAGTCAGAGACAGTCAGACTGGCCGGAGAACTGGGAAGGGGGAGAGATGGAGAGAGAGGGAAAGCAAAGGATACTTGAAGTTAGAGAAGTTCATGTTCATACCGCTGGGGTGCAAGCGGCCCAAGCGAAATATGAGGTGCTGTCCCCCAAACGTTGCAGGAGAGAGAACTTCAGAGATTTACCACCAACTGCAAGGCATTCCTGTGCACCTCAGCTTTACATGACCACCCCTAATCTTGCAATTACACCTGTGGAATTAATGGAAACATTTTAACGTCTATCCTCTCATGTCCCTGAAAGATCCTATATCTTTCAATAAGATCACCCTCATTCTTCTGCACCAGACAATATAAATCTAATTTCTTTAGCCTCTCCTGGTAGGACAATGCTCTCATCTGAGAATTTAACCTTGTAAATCATTTTAAGCTGCCTCCAATGCCAGTGAATACTTTTTAAATAAATGGATCAAAACTATGCACAATACTCCAAGCAAGCCTTAACCAGTACCTAGTTCAATTGTAACATCCCTCCTGCAATAAAGGAGTATATGCCCTTATCTTTCCTAACCACTTTGTACAATTACCTCCTAACTTTTCATAATCGGTGCACAAGTACATCTAAATCCTTCTGTACTCTGCTTTTCTGTAATTTTTTTCAATTTAAATAATAGCCTGCCTTTAGTTCCACTTAACAAAGTGCGTGACCTCGCATTTATATGATACTTTTTAAAGATCTTTGTAAAATTAAGTCACATGTAAATTTGATGTCAAGTAAAATGAAATGTCACAGATTACAATAGCACAATGGGATAGCCACAAATTGCTGGAGTAAATCAGCGGGACAGGTAGCATTTCTGGAGAGAAGGAATGGATGACGTTTCGGGTCAAGATCCTTCTTCAGGCTCTGAAGGAGGGTCTTGACCCGAAACGTCACCCATTCCTTCTCTCCTGAGACGCTGCCTGTACCTCTGAGTTACTCCAGCATTTTGTGACTATCTTCGGTGTAAATCAGCATCTGCGGTTCCATCCTACACAATAGTATAATAGGAACAGAAACTAGAGTGTCACATTAAAGGCACAGCCCATGCATTTTGTTTCCTCAAATAGTATCAATTGTTTGAATTGATCTTATTTACACTGGATGTTACCATGTTTTTCATTTTGCTTTGGAATAACTTCTATTAATCCATTAGGCATTGCAAGTAACTATATTCTGTCTTTTCCAAAACTGCCCGAGATTACTTACTAAACTATGTGAAGTAATTACTTTTCAAATAAAAAGTTTTCTGTTCAATAGTGTGAAGTGGTTTTACTATTGAGGGATAAACATTTTGCCTATTTCAGATATCCAAATTCAGGGCAGATAGAGCAGGGTCCGTAAACCAATGCTACCCTACCTACACACTAGGGCCAATTTACAGAAGTCAAATAACCTGCAAACCTGCAAGTCTTTGGAATGTGGAAGGAAACCGGAGCTTCCGAAGAAAACCCAAGCGGTCACAGGGAGAACATGCAAACTCAATGCAGACATAAACCACAGCCAAGATTGAACACGGGTCTCTGGTGCTGTAAAGCAGGAACTCTACTGCTGTGCCACTGTGCTGCCCCAATTTCAGTGACCTTTTGGATGTTTATTATAATAATTAAATAGTTATGTATTATCTCTGTTACTATATATGTTACTAGACTAAATGGGACCCGTTGGGTCCCAGCTTCACATGGGAGGGCTGGTCCCCCAATGCAATATTTCACCTCTCCAACAATTCCAATATTGCTGGCCAGTGGGGGGGGGGGGCTTTCTGGAGCGCTAGTATGTCTGTTGTGCGTCAAAGGGATTGGTTTCCAGAGGGCTAGTATGCACAATGTGGGCCGAATGGATTATTGGGCTGGCAGCTCAGTCACTCAGGCCAGGCAGCTCAGTCACTCTGGCCAGGCAGCTCAGTCACTCTGGCCAGGCAGCTCAGTCACTCTGGCCAGGCAGCTCAGTCACTCTGGCCAGGCAGCACTTTAGAACCAATAGAGGCATTTATTGCAAGCATTTTAGAACCAATAGACACTCTTTCTGCAAGCATTTTAGAACCAATAGAGACACTCTTTCTGCAAACATTTTAGAACCAATAGAGACACTCTTTCTGCGAGCATTTTGGAACCAATAGCGACACTCTTTCTGCAACCATTTTAGAACCAATAGAGACACTTTTTGCAACCATTTTAGAACCAATAGAGATATTTTTTGCAAGCATTTTAGAACCAAGAGAGACACTTTCTACAAGCATTTTAGAACCAATAGAGACACTTTCTGCAACCACTTTAGAACCAATAGAGACTCTTTTTGCAAGCACTTTAGAACCAATAGAGACACTATTTGCAACCATTTTAGAATCAATAGACCCTTTTCACAAGCATTTAGAACCAATAAACACTTTGTGCAAGCATTGTAGAACCAATAGACATTTTTTGCAAGCATTTTAGAACCAATAGACACTTTTTGCAAGCATTTTAGAACCAATAGAGACCCTTTTTGCAAGCATTTTAGAACCAATAGGCACTGTCTGCAAGCATTATAGAACCAATGGACACTTTCTGTAAGCATTTTAGGCAAGGCAAGGCAAGTTTATTTATATAGCACCAATCATACAAGCTGAAATTCATAGTGCTTTACAAAAGAAACAAGAGAATAAAATAGTTTAAAAACATTGCAGAACCACAATACAACACAGGACAACAAAATAGCCAATAAGCCAATTGTATGAATAGTAAAGCAAAATCACTAAAATATTAAGGCAATTTTAAGAGCACATAAAAAGGTTAAAACAAGAGGATTAAAATTACCCGCATGTAGGGTTATGAGAAAGCTACATCAAACAATAGTGTCTTTAGGCCTGACTTAAATGTGGTTACGGACTGTGCACACCTCAGGTGTTCGGGGAGCCTGTTCCACAGGTGTGGAGCATAGAAACTGAATGCTGCTTCAGCCCTTTTTGTTCTCACCCTGGGAACATGGAGTAGACCTTAGAACCAAGGTTCTAGAACCAATAGACACTTTTTGCAAGCATTTTAGAACCAATAGGCACTTTCTGCAAGCATTTTAGAACCAATACACTTTTTCCAAGCATTTTGGAACTGATATAGACACTTTTTGCAAGCATTTTAGAACCAATAAACACTTTTTGCAAGCATTTTAGAACCAATAGACATTTTTTGCAAGCATTTTAGAACCAATAGACACTTTTTGCAAGCACTTTTGAACCAATAGAGACACTTTTTTGCAAGCAATTATAGAATCACATTAAGGGGACTCACAATTGAGTAGACATGTATTCAGAGCTCAGAGAGACATGACCCTCTGGCTTACTCCATCTTGCAGAGACTGAGTGAGGCACACTACTTCCTGGTTTTATAATCCCTCCTCCTCCATCCAGCAGGGGCAGCAGAGAGAACGGTGAATTTTTGGGAAAAATCCTCTGGTCCAGGAAGGCGGTGGGGGGGGGGCTCTGAGCGAGCTGGCCAAAAATGACAGCCATAGGTGGCGGCCTTCTCTTGGAAATCACACCACAGTGAGCCAAAAGCGGTCAAGATCAGACTTTTAGTAATATAGATATGTGGAAATGAATCAAGATTATTGTGGAAATAGATGAGAATTATAGATTCTATTGATATGAAAAGATAGAATGGAAAAAATAAAAACATGTAAATATTATGAGGTATAATGTTTTGATTGCAACCCTGATTTATAGCTGCTTTGGTTAAAAATACATCATATTAAAATTTTATCCAACAAATTATAGTTTTGAGCTTTAAAAATATTAGTAAACAATTGCTCCTGTGGGGGGCTAAAAAGCTGAAACTTCAGTATACATCAGTTTTTCTTGCAGTCGGCAGAATTCCCAAAACGTGTTTGCAAGGGAAAGTGCCCGGGGAAGGGGTGGAGCGGGAGGGAAGGGAAGAATTGACAAGGGAGTTACAGAGGGAGCTGTCTTTGTGGAAGGCAGACGGGGGTGGGGGAGAATGGAAGATGTGTCGAGTGGTGGGGTCACGTTGGAGGTGGCAAAACTGACGGAGGACTATTTGTTGTATGTGCCGACTAGTGGGGTGAAAGGTGAGGACCAAGGGGACTCTGCCCTTGTTGCGTGCCCATAGCTACACCTTGTATTTGGAGGAAATGGGAGGAGTCAAACGAGAAGTTATTGAGGGGGCCCGTCTATTGGCACTTCTTGAAGTATGCAAATTTATGTTTTTGCATTATGATTCAGATTAGTTTATTGTTATATACACCGAGTGTAATGAAATTGATTGTTTGCATGAAGCTCACAGAGTAAACAGTATACAAACAATAATGATAAATATCACAATAAGTACAATGACAAATGCAACCAAGATTTTTAGTTCAATCCAAAGTAGCGCAACAAAAGCACAATACAATGAGAATCCTCGTTGACTTGCCGAATCTTCTCAGATACGTCAGAAAGTAAATACACTGAAGAAACGTTGTTAATCACTGCATCATTTAAAGGGATCAATTCAATAGTTCTATAGTGTCACATATGCATAGCACAGTGAAATTATTTTCCACAACCCACAAATGCACAGTTGCCATATTTTGGCGCCATTTACAAAGGAAAAATAGTCCAAAGTCTGGTCCACATGTTAGAAGTACTGGAGAAACCCAGATCCAGGTAAGCCCTAGGCTGCTGCAGGCTCATGAGGGGGTGGGTTGCCTCTTGTAGCCGGTCTTCTCCTCGTGTCCATAGACACCAGCGGCTTCCTCCTCGACTCTCTGGTCTGGGACTTCCGAGATTCCCCCTGCAGGCAGCGGCCTACTGGACCCCTCTTCATAGCAGCAAACCTGGTCGGCGCCACGCGTGGGTGGCCGCAGATGGTGGTCCACTGGTTCTTCGCTCTCGTTGTCCGCCAGGTCCATACTTGTTCTTTGCTGGCCATTGGGACGGCTCTTGCATGGCCAAGCAGTGGCCGCCGGGTGCTTCTCTTGACAGGTACTTTGACAGATACCAATAACCGATAGATGATATAACCATCTATAATGCTCTGCTCTCTCCATCAATCTATCACCCAAAGCATCAGCAATAATGGAAATGTAGCACCAAGAAAATTAGTATATTGGACAATGCTTCATACATAACCTGTCAATTCCCAGCCAGAGTGTTCAGGTTAAGTCAGAGGATCAGGTGAAGTTGCTGGTGATATGGATAGCAAGGAACCTGAAACTGTCAATCATCTTTACAACAGCTCCATTGATGACGACAGTTTTGAATAGCGGAAATTCAGTGCAATTTGAACACCTCAGGCAAGTTTCAGGTGTTGAAAAACGTTTCCCCAAGTGCTCACCTATTTGGGGTTTGAATAGAGAAAGTTACAATTTGCTACTAAAATGTATAACACGTTAGTCTAAGCACAAAATTAAACATTGTTTTGGTTGATTCAAACCAATTCTTCATCTGTAGAATATGGGAAAAGCCAGGCGCATGTTCTCTTTCTGGATATAAACATTGAGATGCTGTTTCAAGAGGAATGTTTGATGAAAGGAACAAGAGAGATTTGCCAGTCAGTCCAATTCCAATTTTGGACACACAGTCACTTGGATTTGATAATGCTTGATAACCACAAAATTTAAGAAGCATTTGGACAGATACATGGATAGGACAGGTTTAGAGTGATATGGGCCAAACGCGGGCAGGTGGGACGTGAAGATGAGACATGTTGTTCGGTATGGGCAAGTTGGCCCGTTTCTATGCTGTATGACTCAATGACTCAAGTTAGGAAAGTAAAAAGACCAGCCAAATGTTTTAAGAATACACACTTTGCTGCATGTAATCATTTTATGCACTGAGCTGAGTTGCTAAAGTAACTTCCCCATTCATGCATAAAATAAGGGTTAAATCATCCACCCTTAAACTTCACCCAGAGTATTTCTGGAAACACAAATATATTTAATCCACCCACAAAAGAAGAATAAAAGCAAACCAAAAACCTTGTTCAATCACTAATCATAACAGTAATTCTGGATTACCATGTAGCAGGTTACTTTTTTCTTATTTACTCTCTTTCAGGGGAGTAGGAGAGAGAAAGAAGCTGAATAAGACAGGAGGGCAAAGGAAAGAAGAAGGAATGAGGGCAAAAGATGAAGAAAGGCAAATGGCTAAGAGGGAATGGAAAGGTGTCAGGTAGAGGAGCAGATTATAAATCCCTCTGAAAGATTAAAGTTTATTCATGTTTTTATGTAAAATGAACAAGTAGTTCATTTGAATCTGTGTATGTTGAATGGAGTGGATTTCAATCTACCTTCCATTAGGATAGGAAAATGCATTGTGGCCCATTTCATGCTATCCTAACAACGATAGTGCTCTTCCCTCTAAATCAGAAGCCAGTGCCTTGAATTCAAGACTCTCCGGAAACTTGAGTGCATAACTGAGGACAAGACTTCAGTGTAGTATCAGTGCATTGTCAGAGTTTCCCTCTATGGAGTAAAATGTTTAACTGGAACCTTGTCTACTCTCAGTTCAATGTAAATTATTCCATGGCTGTACAGGACGAGCATCAACATTTTTCTAATATACAGTCCAACATTAATCTGTGCACTAATATTAGAGATAGGCATAAGAAGCTGGAGTAACTCCAGCGGAATAGGCAGCATCTCTGGAGAGAAGGAATGGGTGATGTTTTCAGTCTGAAGAAGGGTCTCGACCTGAAACGTCACCCATTCCTTCTCTCCAGAGATGCTGCCTGTCCCGCTGAGTTACTCCAGCTTCTTGTGTCTATGTTCGGTTTAAGCCAGCATCTGCAGTTCCTTCCTACTAATATTAGGGCATAAATTAAAAAATAGTTTATTTAATTTCTATTTGTGTCACTAAACAGAGCATAATTTTCAATGCTAGGTTTTCCTAAATTATATCAGATCCTACCTGAAAAGCAGTTACTATGCTCTGAAGTGGTTTAGGATATCGTGATGACATGAAAATTGTTATGGAAATGCAGGTACTATGTGAGTTACATTTCTGCTGAAGCATAAAACAGATCATGCCATTTGCCAGTTCAAATAGACACTCCAGCTTGCAATATGTGCATGTTTAAGATCAAAGCCTGAACATTTAGTTTGGTTTAGTTTAAGAGATGCAGCATGGAAACAGGCCCTTCGGCTCACCAAGTCCGCGCCGACCAATGATCCCCGCACACGAACACTATCCTACACACTAGGGATAATTTAGAATTTTACCAAGCCACTTAGCCTACAAACCAGTACGTCTTTGGAGGGTGGGAAGAAACCGGAGCTCCCGGAGAAAACCCACGTAGGCAGGGCCGGCCTTAAACTCATTGGACCGATTTCTCCCAATTGGGCCCCGCGCCTAAGGGGGCCCCGCGTTAATTTTCCGTATTTCGTACGGAAATACAAATTCGCTTTGTTACATAAAGATTTTTTAAAAAACATTCGCCATACAGATTTTTTTACAAAACGAACATGGATAACAACCGCTGCATGTCCATCAGACACAAACACTTTGTTAACTACTGCTGTAGCACTTGTTAACAGCCAGTAGTTAACAAGTAGTTATACAATGTGTCATCAATGCATCGATCCACATTCCTCAGTAAATGTAATTGTGTTTTGAACAAGTATTAATGACGCTGCGTTCCTTTGAATACAATTCACGCGGCGTCATTAATACTTGTTCAAAACACAATTACATTTACTGAGGAATGTAGATCGATGCATTGATGACACATTGCAAATTTCTTAAAACTCACCATCATGATTGAGGGCTTCTTCTTGGTGAGCTACCGACCCACGTTGTGTCGCTGCCTTTCACTCTCTCCCTCCCTCTCTCTCTCGCGCGCTCTTTCTCTCCCACTCCCACTCCCCATCTTGTCTCTCTCTAGCTCTCACGGCATTCCCGGAATCATTGACGTTTTGCAGTAGACAAAAATGCAGGAGAAACTCAGCGGGTGAGGCAGCATCTATGGAGCGAAGGAAATAGGCAACGTTTCAGGTCAAAACCCTTCTTCAGACCCAGCCCGAAATGTTGGCTTTTTCCTCCAGCACTGTGTTTTATGTTTGGCTCTGAAGTTGAAGGTGGAACCCCCTGTGCCTACCTTCAACTCCCTGTCTGTGGTGGCTCAGCGGAATGGGCAGGGGCTCTGGGGAGAGGGTTGCGTTTCTGGTCGAGACCTTTCTTCAGACAATCACAAGTACTCTCATCGATGAGAGTTCGGTTCGGTCTGAAGAAGGGTCTTCTCTCCAGAGTCGCAATGCTGCCTGACCTGCTGAGCTACTCCAGCTTTTGTCTATCTTCAATTTCAGAGTTAGATAAAATTTCTCATGGGGGGCTTATAGCGTCTACACCCCCCCCCCCCC
Organism: Raja brachyura; assembly: GCA_963514005.1. The sequence continues at coordinate 75,659,787 of OY740786.1, forward strand.
CCCCCCCCCCACCTTCCTGCCCAACCTTAGCCTCACGGATCTTAGCGTATCCCTAGTTCCTAAAACCTATTTCCATCACTGATTGCAATATATATGTAACACCACATTGCAGGTTCTACAGAGATTTTGATTATATTGAGTGGATATTTCTAGATTAATTTATGGGAATTAAACATTAAATTCCTTCCATCTGACATAAATTCATGACAGTGAGATTTAAAAATCATGTTATATTGTGAATTCTTGTGTGAATGGGATTAGTTTGTTATTTGGATACTCAGGCTATTTAAAAAATATATCCTTTTCTTAAGAAATGGAATCTACAGGACATTCTTAATGGGAAAGCAGTGGGCAGAAAGGCATGTCATGCATGGTTTGAAGAGCAAAAACTTGTAGTTTACAATGCCAAAATTGAAAAGTTGAGGAAAAACAAGGTGTACAGAGTTGTTTATTGGTTACAATCTGAGGAGAATGATGATGCTACTGATTATGATATGCCAATGTACCAGCTAGCAACTGATCTTCTCCATAAAGACCTGGTCTATTCCTAGAAATTGTGATTTATTTACCTGTCTGTTACAGACTTACAGCATATAATACAATAATACTAAAGTTCTGATCTTGAGAATATCACATATTTGAATTTTGAAGGCAGGGTGTTTATTACTATTTCCGTCACAACTGATTCAACCTGTCCCGGTGTGCTCCCGTTTTTCCCACCATCTCTCCACCTGCTGTCACCCTCCACCCCCCACCCATTCAGTAATTCAGAAAGAAGGAGATTTGGAAGCCTTGGACAAATTGGATTCTTACTTTATTTATTTTTATTTTTATTTTTACGGAGAGGAGAACAATCTGCACATGCGCGGTTTAAGATTTTTTTAAAGCCGACTGACTGTCATATTACTCACGACATGTGACTCATTTATAATTATTTATTCATATTTCTATGAACATTGTTCCCAATTGGGCCCCGCACCTCCTAAGGCCGGCCCTGCACGTAGGTCAGGGGAGAATGTACAAACTTCATATGTAGTCAGGATCAAACCCGGGTCTCTGGTGCTGTAAGGCAGCAACTCTACTGCTGTTCTTTTGAGGATAATGTAATGGGATCCATTGATATATAACTATATGTAATATACTAATTAATTTAATTTATTTCCAAAGCATTAGTCAAAAACATTTATATTAGTTCTATTTCCAAAGCATAGTTAAAAACATTTATAATACGTTCTATTTCTAATTGGAAAGCAAATAAAACTGCAGAATCTGAAACAAAAACAAACATGCTGGAAGAATTCAGGTCGTCAAGCAGCATGTGAGGATAGAGAGCCGGAGGAATTCGGCAGCTCAGGCAGCATCTGTGGAGGGAAATGTACAGACAACATTTCAGGTTGAGTCCCTATTCAGATTGATGGCATTGAAGGGTGATAATTGGTAAAGTGAGACGGAGGTTGGGTAATAACTGGCAAGTGATAGGTGGATATTGGTGAGGATGGGTGACTGGCAGATAATAACACAAGATAAAGGTGAAATTGAGATAAAAGGGTGTTGGATAAGGAAGAAAGATAGCGCTTGGGAGGGATATGGGTAGAAGGGGACAGAAGAATGGAAAAGAGGAGATAAAAGGGAAATGGGGGACATAAGGAGAGGTGGAGGAGGGAAACGGAACAAGGTTACAGGGAATGGTGGGAGGAAGGTGTGAGCATGGGGGGGGGGAGAGCAGAATGAGAAGAGAGTCATAAGATTAACTTGAAATTGGAGAATCTCAATATGAATTTGGAGAACACTGAACCTGAAGAAAAACAGACCGGATATACCACACATAAATACAATCAAGTCAATCTCATGTACAATAGATAGAGCAGAGAGGAAGATCTAGAGTGCAGAATATAGTTCTCAGCATTGTAGCACATCAGTACCATAGACAATTCCATCATGAGATAGAGGTGAATCGGACTGTACCTTAACTTTGGAAGGACATTCAGAAGCCTAATACAAGAGGGAAATAAGTTCTTCCTGAGTCTGGTGATGCATGCTTGAGAGCTTCTTTACCTCTGCCGGACAGGAGCTGGGAGAAGAAGATGTGACAAGGGTGGGACAAATCTTTGTTTATGTTTGCTGCTTTTCCCAGGCAGCATAAAGTGCAAATGGAGCCAAGGGTAGGAAGTCTGGTCTGTGTTATGGACTGGGCTACATCTACAATTCTCTGCAATTTTTTGCGGTCATGGGCAGAGCTGTTCCCAAATCAAGTTGTGATGCAACCCAGCAGTATGCTTTCTATGGCGCATCTGCAGAAGATAATAAGAGTCACTGGAAGCATTGCCAAATTTCCTCAGTCTCCTCTGCAAGTAGGCAATGGTGTGCCTTCGTGGCTGTCACATCAATATGGTTGATCCATGACAGATCATTGATAATATTAATACCAAGGAACTTGATGTTCTCAACCATTTCCACGTCCGCACCATTGATGCTGATTGGGGGATGTACTCCACCATGCTTCCTGACGTCAATAACTAGCTCCTTCATCTTGCTGACATTGAGAGAGAGGTCATTGTCCTGACACCCTGTCAAACAGAACAGAATCATACAAGTCTTTTGATGAATGCATGCCAACTTGTATCTGAGCTGAGCTTGGAAACAGACCCTTGGAAACAGGTCCAAGCTACAGCTTGGAAACAGACCCTTCTGCCCACCAAGTCCCACCTGCTGACCAGCGATCATCCGGCACACTAGCACTATCCTATACACTAGGGGCAATATATAATTTACAGAAGCCAACTAACCTAAAAACCATTACATCTTTGAGAGTGGGAGGAAACCAGATCACACAGCGAAAACCCACGTGGTCACAGGGAGAACATACAAACTCCATACAGGGAACTGCATGCCGTGGTCAACAAGCACCAGACAGCTTACCCCGAGGCATTTACCCCAAGGGACTTCAACAAAGCCAACCTTAAGATATCGCTCCCTAACTTCCACCAACATGTCTCCTGCAGCACCAGAGGATTAAACACCCTCGACCATTGCTACACGACCATTAAAGACGCCTATCGCTCGCCCTCACTTTGGTAAATCCGACCATACTGCTTCTTCCTGCCTACAGGCAGAATTGAAGAGCGCACCACCAGAGGTGAGGACTGTACAGAGCTGGCCGGGGGTGGGGGGTGGGGGGGGGGGGGGGGGGCAGAGGAACAACTCCAGGAATGTTTGGAGCCTGTAGACTGGGCAATGTTCAGGGACTCAGCAACGGACCTGAATGAATACGCCACAGTCGTTACAGACTTCATAAAGAATTGTGGGAAGGACTGCATCCCTGTAAAAACCTTCCGAGTATTTCTAACCAGAAGCCTTGGATGAACCATGAGATCCACACTCTTCTGAAGTCCAGATCATGGGCATTCAGGTCTGGAGATACAGAAGTCTACAAGAAGTCCAGATATGACCTTGGTAAGGCCCTCAAAAAGGCCAAAAGGGACTTCTGCTCCACGCAGGAGGATGAGACGGATGTTCGACAACTGTGACAAGGCTTGAATGCCATCACCTCCTACAAGGCGAAATCAGGAGGCAGCTCAATTATCAGCTAAGCATCACTCACTGTCGAGCTCAATGTGTTTTACGCACGCTTTGATAGGGAGAGCACTGATGTGCCTTCCCGAGCCCCCATTCGCTGTGATGGTATTTCAGTCACAGTCACAGTGGCCGACATCAGAAGATCCTTCAGGGGGGTGAACCCTCGGAAAGCACCTGGACCTGATGGCATACCCGGCCATGTTCTAAAAACCTGTGCGGACCAACTGGCTGGAGTTTTAACAAACATTTCCAACCTCTGAGCTCTGAGGTTCCCACCTGCTTTAACAGGGCATCAATAATACCGGTGCCCAAGAAGAGCAAGGTGATGTGCCTCAATGACTATCGACCAGTGGCACTAGCATCTATGGTGATGAAGTGCTTTGCGAGGTTGATTATGGCGCATATCAACTCCTACCTCGACAAGAACCTCGACCCACTGCAGTTCGCTTACCGCCACAACAGATCAATGGTGGATGCGATCTCACCGCTCTGGACCACTTGGACAACAAAAACTCATATGTCAGGTTGTTATTCATTGACTACAGGTCGGCCTTTAATACGATCATCCCCTCCAAGCTGGTTACCAAGCTCTCAGATCTGGGTCTCTGCGCATCCCTCTGCTGTTGGATCCTCGACTTCCTCATCCACAGACCACAGTCTGTCCGTATTGGTAGAAATGTGTAATTCTCGACAAACAATCAGCACAGAAGCATCTAAAGGCTGCGTGCTCAGCCCCCTGCTTTACTCACTCTATACTCATGACTGCATAGCCGGACCTAGTGTGAACTCCATCATCAAGTTCTCCGACGACACCACTGTTGTGGGACGAATCACTGATGGTGATGAGTCAGAGTATAGAAGTGAGATCAACTGGGTGACCAAATGGTGCCAGCACAATAACCTGGCTCTCAACACCAGCAAAACCAAGGAACTGATTGTGGACTTTGGAAGAGGTAGGATAGGGATCCACAATCCCGTTTATATTAACGGGACAATGGTGGAAAGGGTCAAGAACTTCAAATTCCTGGGCGTGCATATTTCCGAAAATCATTCCTGGTCCCAGCACACTGATGCAATTATAAAGAAAGCACATCAGCGCCTCTACTTCCTGAGAAGATTACGGAGAGTCGGTATGTCAAGAAGGACTCTACAGGTGCACAGTAGAGAGTATGCTGACTGGTATCATGGCTTGATTCGGCAACTTGAGCGTCCAGGAGCAGAAAAGACTACAAAAGTAGTAAACACTGCATAGTCCATCATCGGCTCTGAACTCCCCACCATCGAAGGGATCTATCGCAGTCGCTGCCTCAAAAAGGCTGCCAGCATCATCAAGGACCCACACCATCCTGGCCACACACTCATCTCTCCGCTGCCATTAAGTAGAAGGTACAGGAGCCTGAAATCTGATACATCCAGGTTCATGAACAGCTTCTTCCCCTCAGCCATCAGGCTATTAAACTCACCATCAAACAAACTCTGAACTATAACAGCCTATTGCACTTTATCTGTTTATTTAAGCGTATATATATGGTCTCTGCTATATAGACACACTGAACTGTTCTGTATTTATGCTTACTGTATTCTGTTGTGCTGCGGCAAGAAAGAATTTCATTGTCCTATCTGGGACACATAACAATGAACTCTCTTGACTTGTCTTGACTCTTGACAGCACCCATAGTCCCAATCTCTGGCGCTGTAAGGTGCTGGTAGTGTTGTTGGTGCTAGATTTATACAGTAACTAGACTAAGTGAGACCCGTTGGGTCCCTGTCACATAGGAGGCTTGGTTCCCCAACGTAATATTCCACCACACACCCATAGCCCCCAACTGCACAGGCACAGCTCATTTCCCCTCATCCCTAGCAATCTCTCCACCTCCTCCACCGTCCCTCTTCTTTCCACTCTCCTCCTCCACTCCCCTATCCCTCTCTCACCCCTCTCTCCCTCTCCCCTACCCTCAGCAACCCCCTCCCTCCCTCCTCTCTCCTTCCTACCACCCTCGTATCCCTCTATCCCCCACTCCTCACCTCCCCGTATCCCCCCCACAATCTCTCCTCACGTCCCCCACTGCTCTCTCATTCTATCCCCCACTCCTCTACTCTCCCCCTCCTCTACCTCTATCTCCCCTCTTACCCCCACTCTTCCTCCTCACCTCCTCCCTCTTCTTTTCCCTCCTCCTACCCTCCCCCAATCTCTCCCTCGCCTCTCCTTTCCCCTACCCTCAGTCACTCCCTCCCTCCATCCCTCCATAGCTCCTCTCCCCTCCCCTCCCCTCCTCTCCCTCTATCCCCTCTCCTCCCCCACTCTCTCTCCCCAGGAGCTCGAAGTTGCCGCTCCTCCCCCTTCTTGCGTGCCCCGGAGGAGCATCAGCTGTCGGGACCCTCAGAGCCAGGCCTCGGATCAGCCCGGAAGCTCCAGCCGCTACAGCCGCGCTGGCATGGGGGTGCGAAGGGGGTGTGGGAAGGGGGGGGAGAGAGAGCTTGGAGAAAAGACGGAGGAAGAGCCATGGGGGGGTATCACGGGGAGGAGGCAGGAGCCAGCGAGGGGGACCAGAGGGGAAGGAGCTGGAGCTGCAGGGCTATGCGATGGCGGTGTGTTTGGGACTAACAGCAGGCGCTGGACGCTCTCCACTGCCGGGATCAGATTCACCGCTTTCTGTTGGGTGACATCGCTGTGCCGGGCCGGGCCGCTTCCGGTCCCTCCGAACATTGTGTCCGGTTGGAGACCTCCGCCAGCTTCCCTCAGTTCCAGTAAAGACGCAATGGTGCAGGAAGGGACGGGCCGTCCCAGGGAGTGACAGGAGAAGGGACCAATCCACACGGCGCTGACTGACAGGAGAGGGGATCGATCTGTGCACGCGCGGTTTTTATGATTTTAACCCTCGCTAACTTTTACATTATACCACTGATCGGAACGAAACTTGGTGCACTTGCAGCACAGGAAAATGGTAAGAGCTGGCAAAAAAACGTAGCGCTATCGCGTACTGTTTTTTGCGCAAATGGAAAAACCGCGCAAACCAGAAGAGCACAAGATCAGAGCTTTAATTATGTACAGATAAATAGATTATGGCTTGGTTGCGATACTTTAAGTGGAGATTAACTTGTATACTTTGTACTCCTAAAACCTATAAGCAGTTGCATAAGCCGAAAATCCTTTCCTCCATTTTAACATACTCATATTGTTAAGGGCCTGTCATTTGCACATCATTTACGCGACATCATTTACCCGTTACATCACGCGCATGGTGCGTGGTGACGTAGGCAGTGAAGCACGGTTGAGTGCGGCGCCCCAGGAATTTGTAATGTACAATATCTTTGCGCTTCATCTGCGTGACGCGCAAATGAGGCCCAAGTGGGACAGGCCTTTTACTATTGAACCTTATCTGTCTGAAAATAATTGTCACACAGTTATTGTCTCCCGGTTTAGTTAACATTTACTTTTTTTTTTGCAGGAATAATATTGTGGCACAGTGGCAGAGTGGTAGTTGCTTCCTTATAGCGCCAGAGACCCAGCTTCAATCCTGAGTAAGGGTGCTTTCTGTACGGAGTTTGAACATTTTGTTTAGTTTAGTTTAGTTTAGTTTAGAGATACAGCGCGCAAACTGGCCCTTCGGCCCACCGAGTCCGTGCCGACCAGTGATCCCCACACATTAACACACAATAGGGACAATTTACAATTTTACCAAGCTAAATTGTAAATTGTCCCTCGTGTTCATGAGAGTGCTGGTGTACAGGCTGATCGGTGTGGGGTCAGTGGGCCAAAGGGCCAGTTTCCTCACTGTATCTCTAAAAATAAAACTGAAGCTAAAACCATTCTACTTAATGCCCATGAAATACAGGCCTGTTGAGACAGTTTGTAGGAAAATACCATCACTGGAGGATGCTGAAGCTATTGGCATTTGGTAAAGTGTGGTTCCTGACTGACATGACATTCACATACAAAGGTTCAAAGGTATGTTTATTATCATGTGTACCAATTAAGCTACAGTGAAACTCGAATTACCACCATCTTGGCAGCATTGATATTCTACCCATTTCTCAAACGTATTCATCTCTGAGCGTACCACTCACTCATTCTTCTTTTCTTCCATCTGTTTTTGCACATTCTTTACAGGCTCCAGCATGTGTTTGGTGTTGAACCATCCTCAGAATATCAAGCCACTGAGACACGGGAATTGAGAGAAGGCTATCTTGAACAACCTTCCACAGAATGTTATGAGGAGTTCTGGTCAAGACCAATTCATTCTCATGGTCCATGAAAGGACATTTTTGTATTCCGGGTACCGAGGCACCTTAACATTATTAACGGTACTTGGAGTTAATGTTTAACATCTATTAAATACTCCTGAGTTTTGTTGGCACTCTGATAATTATGAGTGAATGATGCATTATTTTCACATGCACCTATGGTCCCTAGCTGCAGTGAAATTGTTTTGCATATAACCTAGGCAATACGAAGGTGTGGCCAGGTGTTGGCGCAGATCAAAGTTACAAAGGTACCAAACAGTTCTATCTATTGCCTGTGTCACCCCTCCATTCCACCAGTTCCACCTTTGTTCTCGGCGGCCCCTCCATGACTTGTTCTCCCTTTGTTCTCGCAGCACCCCCCACGCTGGGTCCCTCATTGTTCTCGGTGATCCACCGCCGGGTCTCTCCATTGCTCTCTCTGGTCCGCCTCACAATCAGCCCCTCCTTGCTCTTGGTGGCGTCGACACCAGTGGCCCGGGGCCGATTCGGAGTTCACGGTGGGCAGGCCAGGCAAACCAAGAGGGTCCTCCGTCATCCGTCCACAGCAGGCATTCCTCGTTCCTCTGACCCCGGTGGACAGGTCCTCTGTCGTTGGCCCACGGTGGGCGAGTCCTAATTACTTGATGTTCTTATTCACAGAAATAAGAAGAAGCAAGTGCAGGGTACCAGTGGGAGAAACTTAAAGATATCTTCAATCACCTGGATCCATACAGCACTGAACAGACCCTTTGGTCCAATACGTCCATACCATTCTAGGTGTTCCATCTGAACAGTATTTTGAGGAGCTTGTTCCTATATTGAATATCATATCCTAATGATCATTATCCCTCTGTGAAACTGATGTTAGAAACATAGAAAATAGGTGCAGGGGTAGGCCATTCAGCTCTTTGAGCAAACACCGGCATTCAATATGATCATGCCTGATCGTCAAAATCAGTATCCCATTGCTACTTTCTCCCCATATCCCCTGATTCCATTAGCCCTAAAAGCTATATCTCGCTCTTGAAAACATCCAGTGAATTGGCCTCCACTGCCTTCTGTGGCAGAGAATTCCACAGATTCACAATTCTCTGGGTGAAAAAAGTTTTTCCTCATCTCGATCCTAAATGGCCTACCCCTTATTCTTAAACTGTGACCCCGGGTTCTGACCTCCCCCAACATTGGGAACATTTTTCCTGCTTCTAGCCTGTCCAATCCCTTAATATATATTTTATATGTTTTATATGTTTCTAAATTCCAGTGAATATAAGCCCAGTCAATCCATTATTACAATGGATCTGGTATGGTATGGCAGGGAACTCCCATGGTGTAACCATGTGTAAAATTAAATACTAGATAATATGAATATATTCCTAAAAAGAGATGTTCACATTGGAGTTTTCAGCAATAAAACAGGATATTTAATAACGTTTTTTTTATTATTTAGATGGGCTTTAGTCTTGCTTTTTTTCTTGTTTTTCCATTAGATTTACAGAGAAAGTAAGTATATGCTAAGTAGACAACCACTGGATTAAAATAATAGCTAGTTATTTATAGAAATTATATTTTATTTTTAATATTGTTTTTAATTACATGTTTAACTTGTCAACCAAACATAGGTTCACCACAACAGAGATAACAGACGTTGTTACAGTAATGATTTCCAGGTAAGTAAGTTTATTAATACCTGACTGTTGTATAATTTACAATTTACCATTATACCACAGTGACAACTATGTACTCATTGCTAAACCAGTAAGTATATGAAATGATACTAATGCTGTCCTTGGCAGAATGTGGCTCCAGCTAATGTTTTCTACGAGCAGACCTGGCTCCATTGTAACCCAGACAATAGTCTACTGTTACAGACAGAAAGGACCATGCAGTATGTGTTGCCAGGCTGAAAGGATGAAGTAAAATGTATATACATCAAGATAAGCATTTTGCTTTTCCTCAAGGGGAAATTGGAAAAAAATTCAAATAATGGATACAACATTCACAGCAATTTTTTGCCATTTTCATTATTAAGTTGGAAATTTTTATGAATGGATGAATGAATACTTTATTGTCACATGCAAAGTATGCAAATCGTCACCACATACAAAATTACGAAGGTCCCCCTTTGTTCTTCCCCCCACCCCCTCCCCCTCCATCACAGAGGTCCCCCCACACCAGGTCCTCATTGTTCTTTCTCATGGCTGGGTCCTCCTTTGTTTCTTCCCCCGTCAGCGGCATCCTCACTCCATGTGGTCCGTCCTTGTCTGTCAGTCGGAGCCCTCATCAACAACCGCACTGAGCTCTCCAATATTGCCGTCGCATCCTCTCCGGATGCTTCCATGGCGCCGACGCAGACCCCAGCCTTGGGCTCCATCAACCCAGGGGCCGGCCGTGGGCTGCAACCTGCAAGGCTCCAGCCTCAGCTTCTCCGCAGCCTGATTTAATAGAAAATCTGGGTGGAAGAGGTTTGCACGAGTTCTTCATCCTGAAGTTTTCTAGAAGCAATTCTGCATTGTATCAGATGTTAGCTAAAGTTTATTTATAGTCATGTGTACCAAGGTATAGTGAAAAGCTTTTGTTGCTTGCTGACCAGAACAAAAATATGAATTACAGCAATAGCAGGATCAAAAATATTAATCCAGAGATTCAAGACCGGGCTCACAAATAATTTCCTTTATTATCCTCCTTTCATTCATGGCTCTTCTGTACAATGAGGAACAAGTTACATTTCTCTTCTTATTACTATAGTGTTTGCAGGAATGGAACATATTATCAATGACAGCTCATAGTCCTTCCCACATCAAACTATTGGAAGGATTTTAGTTTAGTTTAGTTGGTAGGACTGTATGGCGAATCAAATTCCTCGTATGTTGCAAAACATACTTGGCTCATAAAGTACTATTATGAATATGATTATGATTTTAGAGATACAGCGTGGAAAGAGGCCCTTTGGCTCACCGAGTCCGTGCCGACCAGCGATCCCCGCACATTAACACAATCCTACACATACTAGGGACAATTTACACATGCGCCAAGCCAATTAACCTACTTCCCTGTATATCTTTGGAGTGTGGGAGGAAACCGAAAATCTCAGAGAAAACCCACGCGGTCACAGGGAGAACATACAAACTCCGTACAAACAACACCCGTAGTCAGGATTAGACCTGGGTCTCCAGCACTGCAAGCGCTGTAAGGCAGCAAAGCTACCGCAGCGCCACCTTACCACCGTGTTCAGACCACACCAATGTATTAAATTTATAATTGATGGGAGAGATCCCCCTCAAATGTTTTGAACACAATTTGGACCCAATTGTGGGAGTGGGGTTCACTCTGTAGCCTGCTTTAGGTAGAGATTTGCAGGCAGTCAGTCTAAATATGCAAACTCTACCTCCTAGCCTAGTTTTACTAAAGCCATTTCCTGAGTTTCTTGGAAAAATAAGGAACTGCAGATACTTGAGACACAAGTACTGGAGTAACTCAGCGGGTCCGGCAGCACCTCTGGAGAACATGGATAGATGTTGTTTTTGGTTAGGACCCTCTTTAAGACTGACCCGCTGAGTTACTCCAGCACTTTGCATCTTTTTCCTGAGTTTCTCCCTGCTACTGCCACAAAGTGATGCCTCCCTGTACAAGTTTGAGCCTGGCTGCCAAAGTGATCGCCAAGATCAAGGACAGACAGTAAAAGGACGGACAAGGACAGCTGAGAACAAGGAATAAGGACGGGCCCAGGGGCCATTGAGAAAAAAAACCCTTTGACAACCGAGAACGAAGGCCCAAACTGCCACGTGCGGTGGAAGCTCGGAGCCCTGAAGACCAGAGAGTCGAGGAGGGAGCTGCTGACAGCAACGGATGCGGAGAGTGGGCTGTCAGGAGAGGGACCGGGGTATTGCCTACAGAGCTTTCAAGGTCAGCCATAGGTGGCGTCCACTAGGACACAGAGACGGTCGGCAGAGGAGAGGGGTGTTGGATGGGACTTACCTAGACTTACCTGGATCGGGGCACTCCGGGAATTCCAACACGTGGGCTAGACTTTGGACTGTTTGTGTTTTCTCCTTTTTTGTTTTGTTTAAAACGGCGCCAAAATTGTGGTGACACTGCATTTGTGGTTGTGCAAAAGAATTTCACTCTGCTGTGCATACAGTACGTGACAATAAAGAACCATTGAACCAGAATCCAGACACAAGGAACTGCAGATGCTGGTTTACAAAAATAAAATGCAGAACGCTGAAGTAACTCAGCGGGTCAGGCAACACCTCTGGAGAACATGTATAGGTAATGTTTCAGGTTGGGACCTGCATCAGACCATGATCAATTTGATGAGCTCATCATTTTCTCAAACAAACCCAGGCTTGGGTTCAGGTTTACATTTTGTTGCATGTATACAGGGTGGGGTCCTTGGGTTACAGAAGACTGACTTGGAGAAATCCAACCACGAAGATTCTCCTAGACTCACATTTCTTCACTAGGAACCAATTGAGAGATCACCAGTGCCATTTCCAAACTCTCCTTCAGCTGCAAATGAATTCTCATGAATGTACATTTTCTTTTATTAAATTGCCAATAGTTTTCTTGCCTATTAGCAGATCAGCTTCCCCTGTCACTCTGTCCAGGCTGCATTCAGACAAACATCTGTCACAGTTCATTTGCTGGTAACAAATCCTACCACCTACTCTGACCTTCCCCAGTCTATTCTTGGCAAATCAATCTCTAACAGCTGTTGAGGCTAAAGATTTTACATTAATACTTTGGGGAAAAATTATTCATTTTTGACTTATGGAGAAATTCAGTTTGCAGACAGTTCTCATGAACAGAACCCTTATTGAACACATGGATCCGTCAAAGTGGCAATATGTCCCTACAAATCCCTCACCTGTATCCACCTATCACTTGTCAGGCCTTGTTCTGCTCCAGCCTGTTTTACAGCTTTACCTCCACCCTACTAAAATTAGTTATGAAGGATTCTAATCCATAAAGTCACCTATCCATGTCTTCCAGAGATGCTGCCTGACCATCTAGGTTCCTCTAGCACTTTGTGGTTTTCTCCGACAAATCCTACCTGCTTTCTTTGAAAACATAATTGAATGACAGCTGTTGTGACATCTGGCATTCACTTTCATAAATGCAACAAAGAGTTGGAAAAAAAGTTATATATTTGTCAGTTGAAACATTTTCCTGATTCTAATTAATCTTGAGAGTCTAAGAACCCATTTGACCACTTGACTCGGTGAGTGCTACTTATGTTACAATTAGATTCATGCCACCTTATAAAAATAATGAACTCTTTCTGCTTGAGCTAAATCTGTTTGTCTTTTGATTCTTATCAGTCTGTGATTCGCTGGATACTGTGAGCTCCATAAATCAGCTTGTCAGAAAGAAGCTGCTACTACAAAAATGTGACATAAGTTATCCTTATCATTTGGTGATATGCAAATATTGTGAGAAGACTACACTACATACTTTGTGTAAGGAGGAACTGAAGATGCTGGTTTAAACTGAAATAGACATGAAAAGCTGGAGTAACTCAGCGGGACAGGCACCACCTCTAGAGAGAAAGAAAGGATGACGTTTCGGATCGAGACCAGGCTGGTTAGGGATAAGGGAAATGAGAGATATAGACGGTGATGTGGAGAGATAAAGAACAATGAATGAAAGAAATGCATTCTTGTAATGTAACGATGACAAAGCAAAGTCATTGTTAGCTGTTTATAGGGTGAAAATGTGAAGCTAGTGTGACTTGGGTGGGGGAGGGATAGAGAGAGAGGGAATGCTGGGGCTACCTGAAATTCCAGAAACCAATATTCATACCACTGGGCTGTAAGCTGCCCAAGCAAAATATGAGATGCTGTTCCTCTAATTTGCGTTTAGCCTCACTCTGACAATGGAGGAGACCTAGGACAGAAAGGTCAGTGTAGGAATGGGAAGGAGAATTAGTGTCCAGCAACCGGGTGATCAGGGTTTTGAAGAAGGGTTTCGGCCCGAAACGTTGCCTATCTCCTTCGCTCCATAGATGCTGCTGCACCCGCTGAGTTTCTCCAGCATTTTGTGTAACCGGGAGATCAGGTTGGTTCACGCAGGCTGAGCGAAAGTGTTCCGCGAAACGATCGCCCAGTCTGCGTTTGGTCTCGCTGATATATGAGTCCACATCTTGAACAATGGATACAGTAGATGAGGTTGCAGAAGGTACAAGTGAACCTCTGCCTAACCTCATAATGACTGCCTGGGTACCTATGGTCATTAAAGAATCCAGGAGGTATGGGCAGTCTTGTTTATAACAAACTGTCCTTGTTTATAACTAGACTGACCAGACCCCCTGGTGTCTTCAAGGACCATAGGTACCCAAGTTATAAACAAGGTATACCCATTGTTATAAACAATGTTGTCTGCCACTTGAGTCGGTCATGCCAAGAGCTGGCAGAAAAATGCAATGTCATGTTTTCTTGCTTCCCTTGTTCATAATGAATCTGGAATGCATGATTAAAACCTTGCATACCAAGAGAAATGAGACATACCAGAATTATTTTGGGCGGAAATAGGTCTAACTGAAGGACCAGATAACAAAAGTTGCTGCAAAAACAGAATAATTTGCTTATGTTGGAGAAAACTGGTTTGATCCACAAAGACCGCTCCCTCCGCAACTCCCTTGTCAATTCTTCCCTTCCCTCCCGCTCCACTCCTTCCCCGGGCACTTTTCCTTGCAACCACAAGAGATGCTACACTTATCCCTTAACCTCCCCCCTCCACTCCTTTCAGGGACCCAAGCAGTCCTTCCAAGTGCGACAGAGGTTCACCTGCACCTCCTCCAACCTCATCTACTGCATCCGTTGCTCCAGATGCCAGCTGATCTACATCGGTGAGACCAAGCGGAGGCTGGGCGAATGTTTTGCCGAACACCTCCGCTCGGTCCGCAATAACCAACCCGAACTCCCGGTGGCTCAGCACTTCAACTCCCCCTCCCATTCCGTATCCGACCTCTCGGTACTGGGCCTCCTCCACGGCCAGAGTGAGCAACACCGCAAGTTGGAGGAACAGCACCTCATATTCCACTTGGGGAGTCTGCATCCTCTGGGCTTAAACATTGAATTTTCTCAATTCTGTTAACCCAGGCTGCCTCCTCCCCTTCCCACCTCTCCCTCAGCCCTAGGGCCCTGGCATTCCTTCTCTCTCTATCTCTCCCCCACCCAAGTCGCACTAGCTTCTCATTTTCACACTACAAACAGCTTACACTGGCCTGTTTCCTTTATCATCGATACTTTTTTGCATATCTTTCATTCATTGTTCTTTATCTCTCCACATCACCGTCTATATCTCTCGTTTCCCTGATCCCTGACCAGTCTGAAGAAGGGTCTTGACCCGAAACATCGCCTATCTCCTTCGCTCCTTAGATGCTGCTGCACCCGCTGAGTTTCTCCAGCTTTTTGTGTAACCCTCGATTCTCCAGCATCTACAGTTCCTTCTTTAACACATGGTTTGAACCCCTTGCAGAGAAGCTGGTGGGTGTCCTGAGTGTTCCGTTTTTTACAAGGAGGCTGAACATGGAGAGTAAGGGTGAGTGCAATTTGGCCTTGGAGAAAGTCAATGTCCCCAAGGCCCTGCCAAATTAATCAAGCTCACATCCATTAAAATATATTTAATTTTCCATGCAATCCAGATTCATATGGAATTACGATTGTAACTTCCGGTGGTGGAAGGAATAGCAGTTAGTCGTGGAAGAGGACAGTGGTTTGGAATGAAATATTCATCCATTTGCGATGAAGATGCGTCAATGAAAGTGGGGTGTTTGCCACCCTCAACCTCGTTGTTAGGTCAGGTGGGTTCAGTGTTGCTTTGAAGACGTGTTTGAAGGTGGTCAGCAATCCATGGATTCCTAGACCCAGCACTTCACCCCTTTCGTTCATAAGCTGTATTCTGCATCAACAGTCACAATCTTCAAAGCATAATACAGTACATAAAATCATCAATCATAATAAACTTCATCTCAGCTTCAATTAAAGTGTAGAATGAACTGCAGATGCTGGTTTACACAAAAGAACACAATGTGCTGGCATAACCCAGCAGGTCAATCGGCATCTCTGGATTGGTGACATCAGAGAAAAGTTCCCAACCAGAAATGCTATCTATCCATGTTATCCAGAGATGCTGCTTGACCCGCTGAATTATTCCAGCATTTTGTGTCCTTTTCAGCTTCAATCATACTCTCTCAACATGTTTTTTTCCCTCCAAAAAACATTTCTTGGAAATTATGATCACATTATTAAGTGTTTTGTCAATCTGCATTCTGAGAAACATGTCCAGTTCAGAACACTGAAATGCAAGGAAATGTGTTATCACTCCAGAGAAAAACCGCAAGGGTACTCCAAAGACTGGACAAAGATGGATGCTTCACCTCAGATGAGTGTATTTTAAGAGGTGGTCTTAATGATGGGTTTTGGATAGTTGAGAAAATAGAAAAATTATTCTGGAATATTATTTTGCATGATGGACAAATTTATGATTAACTAGACTAAATGGGACCCGTTGGGTCCCATGTTCACATGGGAGGGCTGGTCCCTCGACGCAATATTCCACCTCTCCACCAATTCCAATATTGGTGGCCAGTGGGGGGGCTTTCTGGAGCGCTGGTATGGGTTCTTGGGGTGGCAGCTCAGTGCTGATGTGCTGGCAGCTCACTCACGGCTGGTGGGCTGGCAGTTGACTCATGGCTATTCCTTGAAATTCCATTTCAAGCAGGGTGCAAGGCCACCAAATTCAAATCAATTTTCCTACCATTTCAAACAGGGTGCAAGGCCACCAAATTCTTTTATTTTTATTTTTTATTTTTTAATTTATTTTTGTTAGCAGTAAGTACAGTAATGTGGTACCTAAGTACCTGATACATACATACACGTTACCATTCTTGTACAACTTCTTATTTTTAATTTGATAATGAAAGAGCAGTGAAGGAAAGAGGAAAATAGAGAGTGTTGAGATAGATAGACAAGAGAGTAGGAACGAATAGCGAGAGAGACAAAAAGCAGAGATAAGAAGCTAAAGAAATTGAAAAGAAAAGTGAAAACAGAAAGAAAATAAATTAGGAGATATACCTATTCAATATCTTTACCTATCCGTCACCCGGTTCTGAACCATTTAATTTCTAAGGTTATGTTATGTTGCATCATATGCTTGTAAGAAGTCGATAAAAGGACACCAAATCTTTAAGAATTGGTCTACTTTGCCCAGTAGGAGGAATCTCATTTCTTCAAGATGTAACGTTTCTGATATATTTGAAATCCACATTTTAAGCGTTGGCGTGAATGCATTTTTCCAAAATTTAAGTATAAGTTTTTTTGCTGTTATTAAACCTTAATTAAAGAGAGCTTCTTGAAACGTAGTTAACTTACGTCCCTCTTCCATTGATCCAAAGATAATCAATTCTGTACTGGGGTTCAATTTTGTGTTAAATAGTTTTGTAAAAGTTCCAAAGATTTCATTCCAAAATTTATGAAGTTTTGTACAGGAGGCAAAGGAATGTGCTATAGTGGCATTTTGAGTTAGACATTTTTCACAAACGGGGGAAACATTTGGAAATATTTTATTCAATCTAGTTTTCGAGTAATATAATCTATGTAAAATTTTAAATTGAATTAAGTTATGCCTTACATTAATCGAACATTTATGTACATATAATAGGGTTTTTTCCCATCTGTCTTTCGGGATTTTTATCAATAATTCTTGTTCCCAGTCCCTTCTAATTGCCTCTGTCGTTGGTGTTTCTATATTTAAAATTACATTATATAAATATGATATTAAATTGTTTGATTCTGCCTTCATTCCTTCCTCTATTAAATCTGAGGTTAGAGTTTGATATCCTTGTATATATTTTTTCAAATAATCTCGAATTTGAAGGTATTTGAAATATTGGTTACTTTTCAGATTATATTTTAGTTGTAGTTGTTGGAATGATAGAAGTTTTCCCATTTCATACATATCTCCAATCATTTTAATTCCTATTCTTTCCCAATGGATAACAGTTTTATCAATAATAGATGGTTTGAATGAGGGATTGTTAACTATTGGGGAAAGAAGCAATAAGTTTCTTAATATTAAAGTTAATTTTATTTGTTTCCAATTCGTATTATGCTGTGAATAATTGGATTCTTCTTATATATTATATTGTTCAGTTTCATCGGAGAAAGAAGAATCGCTCCTATATTATAGGGGGAACAATCTTTCTCCATTCTTATCCAGTCTACTTGTCTAAGAACTGTCCAACCAGTAAATTATATTTTTAATATTCACTGCCCAATAGTAGTACAACAAATTAGGGAGTGTCAGTCCCCTGAATTCTTTAGATTTACACAGATGTTTTCTTTGAATTCTATGTGATCTATAGTCCCATATGAAATTTGTAATATCAGAGTCTAGTTTTTTAAAGATTTTTTTTGGTAAATATGTTGGTATTGATTGAAATAGGTACAGTAATTGTGGTAAGAAGATCATTTTTATAGCATTTATTCTGCCTATTAAGGACATCGGCAGTGTTTTCCAGAATGTAATCAACCCATTCAATTTAGTTAATAAAGGCATGTAGTTTGCGTTAAATAATGATTTATATTTTCTAGTAATTTGGATACCCAAATACTTGAATTTTTCTGTTGCAATTCTAAAAGGGAATTTCAACAGATGTGTCGGCTCTTGAGGTTTTATTGTCATAATTTCGCTTTTATTCCAGTTTATTCTATATCCTGAAAAAGAACAAAATTTCTCTATTAAAATTAATATATTTGGTATGCTAATTTGCGAATTTGTAATGTATAATAATACGTCGTCTGCATATAATGAAATTTTATTATTTGAGTGTTTGGTATTATATCCATGAATATTCAGATGACTTCTTATACTTTCTGCTAAAGGCTCTATCACAAGTGCAAATAGCAGGGGCGATAATGCACACCCCTGTCTATTGCCCTTTGATAATTGGAATTTCGGGGATAATATATTATTAGTTGGTATTCTAGCCGTCGGCTTATCATATAATAATTTTACCCATGAGATAAAATTATCTCCTATATTAAATTTTTGCAATACTTTAAATAGATATTGCCATCCTACTTGATCAAAAGCTTTTTCTGCATCCAGTGAAATAATTGCTAAGTCTTCCTCTTCAATTTTATGTGAATACATTATATTAAACTGCCGTCTCAAATTGTTGAATGAGTATCTCTTGGGTATAAATCCCGTTTGATCCGGATTTATTAGTTTGCTAACATATTTACTCAATCTTCTCGCTAGGGTCTTTGCTAATATTTTTTTATCTGTATTTAGGAGTGCTGTGGCTCTATATGAGCCTGGGTCTTCTAAATGTTTATCCTTTTCAGGTATAAGTGTACTAGTTGACTTGGTTAGTGTTTCTGGTAATATATTTTCTTTAAAAGCATGTATATATAAATGTTGTCAGCATGATGAAATTATCTCATGGAATCTTTTATGGAATTCATTACTAAAGCCATCTGGTCCTGGCATTTTACCATTCTTCAACAAATCTATTTCCTTAAGTGTAATCTGAGCTCCTAATTCCTCTTGTTCCAACGTATTGAGTTTTGGAAGATTACAATTGTCTAAGAAGTTTGTAATTTTAATATTATTTGCAGAGGTTTTAGATGTATATAGATTTTGATAAAATTGAGCAAATCTTTTATTAATGTCTTTAGGTAGTGTTAACCATTCACCTTTATCTGATTTAATTCTAGTAATTGTATTTTCCGTTTCCCGTTTTTTCAGTTGGCGTGCTAAGAGTTTATGTGGTTAATCACCAAATTCAAAGTTTTCCTGTTCTGTAATTTGAAATAATCTCATTATTCTTGCCGATAACATTTTATTTAATTTGCATTTTAATATTATTATCTAATTATGCTTATCTATGGTTGGTTCTTTGCCATTTTCTTGAGCTAATTGTCTAATTAGTTGTTCTAACTGCAATTGTTCAGTGTTGTTCTTTTTATTTTGGAAAGCTTGATATGAAATTATAGTTCCTCTAATAAATGCCTTAAAAGTTTCCCATAATAAGGAGGGTGAAATACCTGGTGTATCATTTGTCTCAAAGAAGAATATCATCTGCAGTTTTGAATATGTACAACCTTGTGAATTGTTTAAAATTTGGGGGTTAAACCTCCAGAACGATTTTTTATCAGACATTCCTTCTAATTTAAAAAAAAGTTAACGGAGAGTGATCAGAGATAATACAATCATGATATTTAGAGTTAAATGTATAGGGAATTAATTTTGTGTCCACTAAAAAATAGTCGATACGTGAATATGTTTTATGTACCATTGAATAAAATGAGTATTCCCTACCTGCTGGATTAGCGATTCTCCATACATCTGTTATGTTTGTGTTTTTTATGTATGTATTTAGGAGTTCACTAGTTTTAGCCACCAAATTCAAGTGCTGTTTCTTACCACTTCGACAGGGTGCAAGGCCACCAAATTCAAGTGCAGTTTCCTACGACTTCAAGCAGGGTGCAAGGCCACCGAATTCAAGTGCAGTTTCATACCACTTCAAGCAGGGTGCAAGGCCAATAAATTCAGTGCAGTTTCCAACCACTTCAAGCAGGGTGCAAGGCCACCAAATTCAAGTGCAGTTTCATACCATTTCAAGCAGGGTGAAACCACCATAAAAACCACCATAGAAACCACCATAAAACACCAAACACAGTTCAGTAGACATCCAGTGTGTTCAGTTGATTCACAGCTTAGACAGATTCGTGACCTCTCCCTCCCCCATCATGCAGAGACTGAGCCACACCCACACTTCCGGGTTTTATAACCCCTCCCCCTTCCACCAGAAAAGGTGCGGCCTGCATGGCATGATTGACAGGAGAGATATTCTCAACATTTTTTAAACACTAATAACATTTTTATTTTTAATTGATGGGAAGAATCCTCTGCACCTGCTGAGCGGAGGGGAACTGAGTAAAATGGCCAAAAATCACAGCCGTAAGTTCTAGCATTTATCTAAAATCAATATACAATGCAAACAGGAAGTTACCCAAAGCACCCAAGCCACCATTTGTAGTAGTGCCTTTTAACTTCAAGCCAAATCACCCAAGCCACCATTTGCAGTGGTGCCTTTTAACTTTTTTGTATTGTATTCAATTTATTGTCATTATCTCATTTTAGAGACAACAAAATGGATTTTCCTTACTGTCAGTAACATAAAAATAAATAATAAATTAATAAACATATTCTAAAAAAAGCACAAACACAGAAGTCTACACACAACATACCCCCACAATGGTGCCAAAGTTAAGGAAGGTACCATAGTCCAGCCAGCCTCCCCGCCAATCTTCCCAGATGTTCACCCGTGGTCGGGGCCTCCCAAGCACCTGCAATCGCCACCACAGGCGGCCCGATGCTCAGGCCCTCTCACCGGGAATAATGGAACCCCGACAGAGAACATCCTCAGCGGCCTGGACCTCCAGATCAACCACCTCCCACCGGAGTCCGCGGCTCCCGAAGTCCACAGGCTGAGCCGGGCGGAGTCACAGGACTCCGCGATATTGGTCAGAGCCGCCCACATTGGGAGCTCCGCGAACCACAGCTCCGCGATGTCGGTGCAGCAGGCCCAGCACTCCGGAGCTCTAAACGGCGATCCCCGGTAAGGCATCGCCCGCCCCACGATGTTACCAATGCTGCGCCACTGCTGCTGGAGCTCTTGTCGGTCCCGGCAGGAAAGGCCACGTCAATCCAGTAGGTAGGCCGCAGGGGTGGGGGGGGGGACGACGCGACTCGAATAATAGTCGCATCCTCTCCAGGAAGCGACTGAAGGACGGTATCCCCCTTACCGTACCCTCTTCCCCCACATAAAGACATTAAAAAAAACACAAAAAACGCTCTTCAAACATAACGAAAAAAACAAAAATATACCGGACTGAAGGCGGAGGCAGCTAGCAACAGCGCCACCGGATGTCCGGAAATTTCAAGCCAAAGCACCCTAGCCACCATTTGCAGTAGTGCCTTTTAACTTCAAGGCAAAGCACTCAAGCCACCATTTGCAGTAGTGCCTTTTAACTTCAAGCCAAAGCACCCAAGTCACCATTCGCAGTAGTGCCTTTTAACTTCAAGCCAAAGTACCCAAGCCACACATTCGCAGTAGTGCCTTTTAACTTCAAGCCAAATCCCCCAAACAACCATTTGCAGGCAGTGTCTTTTTACTTCAAACCAACCATATTTTCATTTTCAAACCACATTAAGGGCACTCACAGTTGAGTAGACATGTGTTCAGTGCTATTCAGAGCTCAGACAGACGTGACCCTTTGGCTTCCTCCATCTTGCAGAGACTGAGTGAGGCACACAAGTTCCTGGTTTTATAGTCCTTCCCCCTCCCTCCAGCAGGGGCAGCAGAGAGACTGGCAAATATTTTAAAAACATTAATCTCTCTCTGATTTTTCAATGATGGGAAACAATCCTCTGGTCCAGGAAGGCGGAGGGGGACTATGAGCGAGCTGGCCAAAAATGATGGCCGTATGTGGTGGCATTCTCTCGGAAATCACAGCACAGCGAGCCAAAAACGGTCAAGATCAGACTTTTAGCAATATAGATATTAGGAATGTCTTCACACAAAGAATGATGAATGTATGAGAAAACTGATTATGAGTAATGGGAAGAAAATAAAAAATAGTGCACTGCAATACAATAATATTTCTAGATTGATCAGCTTTAGATTAGTTGAATCGTCTTTCTCATCAATCTATGTCTGATCAATCAAAACCATTGGGCCATCACACTTGCTATAAGTCATAGGAAAGTAACAGGCTCTGCTGCCCATGAAGTCCATGTCAGTTCTCAAGCACCAATTTATACTAATATTCCACATTCTCATCACCCTGCATTATGCATCCGCACGCTGCAATCCATTTGCAATGGCTGTGCAACTTACCAACCAATGGTTGGCAGTTCCAACAGGAAACAGTTGGGTTCAGTCATTTAAAATTAAAGAAAGTTTTTGACTTGTGCGTGTGTGTGGTGAAATCGTGAAGGCCAAGATATATTGAGGGGTTGTAAGGGGACATCTGAGAGCTCAGTCTGCCACTGGACTCCCCATGTAAAAAAACTAGTGGATCCAACTTTTCAGAGATTCCCAGCGTTAAATCTTTTAGATACAGCACTGAATTTGACAAGCAGTGTGAAGGGCCTGTCCCACTGACGTGACCTTCCAGCGACTGTCTTCGACCTTCAAGCTCGAGGGCACTCGCCTGAAAAACCTCGAGCTGGATCGACCGTCAGCGATGAGACCGCGAGCTGGATCGACCTTCTGCACACACACACATACACACACACAAACACATTGCAAAGGCCGGGGCCAGGGAAAGCGGGGAAGCACTGTCTGAAATTCACACCCGCGATGAACAGGAAGGTAAAAGATGGCTGGCACAGTTACGGTAAGTCCTTTAGAGAGCGCGGAGACGAGGGGGAGAGAAAGGGAGAGAAGGGGGGAGAAGGAGTGGAGACACTTTTAAGAAGCCAGACAACTTTTAATAAAGTTTAGCGCGCATTTAACATTACCGGTCTGTTTACTTACCTTTTTTTTTCTCAACGAGCTTTACCTTCGACTACCTTCAATTACCTTTGATTGCCTTCGACTACCTACGACCTAGCATTACGACCTACTACGACCTACCTCGACTAAACCTATGAGTAGAAAATATTGATTTATTTCCATGGTGACCTTTTTTTATTCGCGGGCATTTTTCAGCATGTTGAAAAAATGCCGCGACCTAGCTGAGGTCTCGAGTACGCGGGGACTACTCTTGAGCATGAAGGAGAGTTACAAAGACCTCCTAGGACATAGTGTCGACCATGCTGCGAGTATGTCGAGGGCAAACTCTTCTAAAATCGCCAATTAGGTCCCCGCAGTGGGACAGGCCCTTTAGTTACTAAATTAGGTCAGGAAGAAGAAAAGTAGCTTTTTAAAAAATAAAAATAAAATTATTTAATGTTCTCAGTTACTTCCTTGTTAATAATTTGTTTTAAATTGTTTTCATTTTTTTAAAAGTAACTTTTACATTTGAATTAATTTCTCGATTTCTGGTAGTTCTTAAAACTATGCATTTAAAATTGATGAAATCAATGTATTCTTTATAAATGATAAGATTCTGAAAAGGTGTCGGGGGTGTTTTAAAGGAAGGGTCCCTGTACTGCTCTGCAATGCAATATTCTACACAGCTTTGCTGCCCATCGCTATGTGGACCACATAGCTGGGTTCCATGGTGTAGAGTGCCAACTAGCCCAATTAAAAGGTGCCCAAAATATCTCCTCTATCTTCACCCTCAGCCTTTTCCAACATTCCATCCATTCGCAAGGATGAGCAACACATTAAAACAATTCTCACGACAGGTCACCATCCTCTGAAGCTAACTTTTCTCTCCACAAATGCTGTCCCTCCTGCAGAATATTTACTTTATTCTCCTGCTTTATCTTTTACGTTTATGACTGATTGATCGACTGCTTTCTGATCTGCATTGAAATGGCCTCCAGATTTGATCATGTAACATGTTTTCCACGCAAAAATATATTTTCAAATAACCAAAATCAGTCTAAATGAGGATTTTGGGGAGTCTCATCTCATGCACTGGTGATGCAAATATATCCATGAGTGACGTCCCAATCTTGTCCCCAAAATAAACCTTTGACATACTTTAATTGGTCTGAACTTAATGGTATAACTTTAAGTGAGTTCTCTTTAGGAAGACACTCACTTTTCTGCACACCAGTATATGGTTAATTGTGAGTAGCAACCTTACAGATATAAGTAAAAGAAATGTTATGGATTATTTGGCCAATTTACAAGTTTGCACATTGTTTTATCTTATGAATTGGTTGAACAACAATTAATCAAGTTTTGAAGTCACTTCAGTGAATTATGCATACACAGTCTGGCTGCAAAAGTTGCAGACAGTGCCAGACATATGAGAGTTGATCTTATCTGGCTGTGTTCCTGATGAATTTGCAAATGTTTGTTTTTCTAAGGCTGCACTGTAGAATGGACTTCATTCTTGAACTCTAGAATTTTATCATTAAAGTGAGAGAGATTTCAACACAATGCCACAAAACAAATACAACAAAGTTATTTGAAGTGCAGTCAAATTTTTCAGTGACCTCTCACAGATCAACATTTCCAGGCCCTAATTGAGGCCCAAGTTACTCTCGGTCAGTCATTCTTATGCCCAGCACTCTGCCCTGAGCTCTAAAACAGAAGAAAATTGACAGGCAAGCAGAGTAAAAGATTCAAGGGTGAACGCAAAGCTTTCTTGAAGAAATGCATCATCCCTATTGATTCTTTGGAATTGTTAACCCATGACTGCTCAAAATGGAAAACACAAGAAAATAGGAGCAGAAAGAGGTCATCGGGTCACTCAAGCCTCCCTCGCCATTCAGTGTGATCAAGGCTAATCTACGCTGGCGTCCACTCCTATTCTGCCAGCTCTACATAGCTCTCATTCCCTGATCTACTAAAAACAAATCTACCTCCGCCTTAAATATGTTTAATGATTCAGCCACCATAACACTGGGATAGAGAATTCCAGAGATTCACCACCATCTGCAAAAAACAATTCTATTATATGTTTTAAATGATCAGTTCCTTATCATGTAACTATGGCCCTTGGTTCGAGATTCCCAATGGTGAAAACACCTCAATGTCTGCCCTGTAATAACCCCCTCAATAATGTCTCAATAACCACCTATTACCACCGGGTGGTGCCGCGATGGCAACCTCGCCAACAGTCTGTCTGTCCTTTCGTCCTTTTTTTAATAACTTTTAGTGTGTTTTAAAAGTTTATGTTAATGTTCTCTGGTATGTTTTATGTGGGGGGTGGGGGAGGCGTCGGGGAAACTTTTTTTCAATCTACCTTGCCGGAGATGCGATTGTTTTCCGGGTCGTATCTCCGGTTGCTCTGTGGCCTAACGTCGTGGAGCTGGAGGACTTGCTCGGAACTGACTTTAAGCCCCATCATGGGGCGTGGACTTACCATTGGAGCCGATTCCTTGCTTGGGATCGACGCTCCAACTTGGTCCGCCTGCGGACTTTAACATCAAGAACTCGCAATCTTGGGAGAGGCCGAGTCAGGAGCTCCAACGAAGCAGAAGGTTCGATATGCCTCGACCCTGGGTCTGATCGCTGGCGGAGGGGAGCTGACATCCCCCCGATGCAGGAGCTTGTTCGCCCCAATGAGGAGGCCTACCGCCGGCTACAGGAGTCAAGACCGTCCTGTCAACGGAAGGCTCGAGGCTCCCAATGAAGGGAGAACAATGAAGGGAAGAGATTGAACTTTTTTTTGTCTCCCATCACAGTGAGCAATGTGGAGGAGTTACTGTGGTGGATGGTCATGTTAAAATATATTTTGAGTGTTCTGTTGCTTTTAATTAGTATGACTGTATAGCAAAACAAACTCTTCACATGTTGCAAAACATATGTGACTACTAAAGTATGATTATGATTATGATACTGATAAGATCGCCCCTTATTGTATCAAACTCCAAAGAACACAGATCCAACATATCTGGCTAGTCGTCCAACATATCTGGCTAGTCATCCAAGAATTATACTTGTGAATCTTTTTTTCGACTGCCTCCAAAGCCACTATATCCTTTTTAAGGTAAGAGGAGCAATTTAGATTAGAGATACATTGCGGAAACATGCCCTTCAGCTCACCGGGTCCATGTCAATCATTGATCATCTGTTCACATTAGTTATATGTTGTTCCACTTTCTCATTCACTCCCTACACACTGGGGGCAATTTACAAAGGCCAATTAACCTACAAATCTGCACATTTTTTAAATATGGGAGGAAAACAGAGCACCTGGAATAAACCCACGTGGTCATAGGGAGAATGTGCAAACTCTGTACACCAACGCCTGAGGTCAGGATTGAACCCAGGACTTTGGTGCTGTAAGGCAGCAATTCTACCGGTGCGCCAGTGGGTGCAGAGTGCAGTTTGTGCAGAATGAGGAGCTATTGGGATGGTTTTGCAAAGCACATAGTTACCTTGCATAGAAGTGCACCACTTCAATAACTGTCCTTGAAGTTACACCATCAGCCCTCTCCTGTCCCATCTGAGTGGGAGTGCATAGATCCCCCATTGGTCTTGTTAGCTATCTTTTTGCCCACAAAATTAGGATGGAAGCACATCATTCATCAGTCCCATTCTTAAGAGAAGAAGATGATTTGATAATCACATGATGTTTTAGTTTGGTTAGTTTTATGACATATGATTATTGAATGTGATGCTCATGTACAGAGAGAGCTGTGCAGACTGAACTGAGACAATCCTTCAAGAGTCAAAAAGTTACAGTACAAGGCAAAAAAATAATAATAACTTGCATCCACTTGCAAAACAAAGTCGCTCCATTTCAAAGCAAATATTAATCGAATGTATTTTTTCAATTACTACCGAAATCTTGGCTGGAAGTCAGAATGATGAAGCTTCTGCACTGTCATGTTTTAGCATTTCTTTCATAACATTATTTTAGGGCGGCACAGTGGCACAGTGGCACAGCGGTAGAGTTGCTTCCCCACAGCACCAGAGACCTGGGTTCAATCCCGACTATGGGTGCACGGAATTTGTACGTTCTCCGCATGACCGTGTGAGTTTTCTCCAGGTGCTCCAGTTTCCCACATTCCAAAGGCGTGCAGGTTTGTAGGTTAATTAGCTTCAGTAAAGATTGTAAATTGTCCCCAGTGTGTAGGATAGTGCTCGTGTACGGGGTGATCGCTGGTCACCACGGACTTGGTGGGCGAGAGGGCATATTTCCATGCTGTATCTTTAAACTAAACTAAACATAGTGAGTCTGGTGATACACTGTTGAACTGCCTTCACATTTTGCTTGCAGTGTTGAATATCTCATTTTTTTGGTAGTGTGTAAGTTTAAGAAACAGCTTAAAAACTTACTAATTTCCTGAGAAACTGTGACCGCTTAGCAGTTCAGTCACAGGCCAAGATGGCTATCTCAAGCTGCGGCTGCCTAACAGGCCCAGAGGCTAAAAAACTACAGAGGCAAAGTCAGACCTGAACATGTTCTCATTAATCTACCCTATCAAAGAATTATCTGTTCATGACAGCATTGAAAGGAATGAACGCTACACCATTCTTGTGGAATCAACAGGACACAAAATGCTGGAGTAAACCAGCAGATCAGGCAGCATCTCTGGAGTCTGAAGAAGGGGCCCGACCCCCAAAAAAGTGAACCATCGGGTGTTTTGTGCCTATCCCAGGAGATGCTGCCTGATCCACTGTGTTACTCCAGCACTTTGTGTTCTGTTGTGTGAACCAGCATCTGCAGTTCGTTGTTTCTATAGGTGGTGGCAAAATCTCTGTTCATATCAAAGGTTTCTTCCAATGTATGCAGATTTTAAATGTGATGAATTCTGGATTTGTACTCCATTTGTCCCTCCATTTCTCAATGCTCCCTAATACCTTAGCATATACAGTGTATGTCCTAACTAATAATACACCCAAAATGAATGCCCTCCATCCATCTGCCATTTATCTACCCATGTCACCAACACATTGAGATCACTCTTTCCCTAAGACTACCCTCCATGCCAATCAGGACTCCACCAATCTTTGTATCATGACTTCTAATTATCTAACCCTGCCTATTACAGTCAGTCAGCTCATTCTGAAGTGCTCATCCGTGTTCATATATCCATATGTCTTCATGACAGAAAAGGAGGCCATTTGGCTCATTATATCTGTACTGGGTCACTAATTATTCCCTTTCCTCCACTAATTTTCCCTGTATCCCATTCTCCAAACCTTCTCATCCCATTTAATCTGGAGATAATTGATATTCCACTAACGCGAAAAAGATGGAGACGCAAGGAACTACTGATACTGGAATCTTGAGCGAAACACAGAGGGCTGGAGTAACTCAGCGGGTCAGGCTGCATCCCTGCAAGACATGGATATGTGACATTTCGGGTCACGGTCTTTTATCAGATTAAAAATACCAAATTTATTTCAGTAAATCACATATCATTTTAGTAATCATACCAAGTAAAATTCTATGAATTCTTAATCGCTTTTTAATTTGAGTGTCTATAAATCATCTTGGGGAGAGAGATACTTGCAATGAGGAGAGTTCAGGGAAGGCTCACATAGTTAATACCTGGGAGAAATGTGTTTATTAGATTGGGCCTATAATTAAAGAATTTTACTGAAATGTTCAAATAACACCTGAGAGCAGCTAGGAAATTTCTTCTTCACTATCAACAATTTTGGTGTCATTAGCAAATTTGTTCATCATGTCCCATATATATTGTGAAAAGCAAACCTATTACTGAGGCCAGCAGAATCCCACTGCAGTCACTAAAGCAGCATTGCACCATGAACCTTTATTTTCCCTCATTGGAACAATTTTTGATGCAACATCATTTTACTTTGGATCACATAAGCTTTCACTTTTCTGATAAATTTGCCATGTGAGATATGATTAAACACCTTGCTGAAGTCTATGCAGACTACATAAATTCACTACCTTCTTTTACCCTCCTTGTAACCTGCCCAAAAGTTCAGTGCTGTTCCTTCAAAGTTTTTTGCCATAACTTGATCATTGCATTTGATAAACTGACCAGGCTAGAGTACTCATAGTGTTCCTTTCTCCTTTCTTAAACAATGGTGAAGCATGAGAACACTTTTAATCCTCTAGAACTATGTCCTTAGCCAAGGCGAAATGGAAAATGATAGGTGGAGCCTGGACCATTTTCTCATGGCGGACATTTAAGAGCCTGGGACATTTTTAATATGATTCCATTCATTTATCAACCTTTAAAAAAATGCTGGATCCTACAATATTATCCTCTATTTTTATTTTTTCCAAAACTTCATTCTCTTGCTCCTTAATGTATCACCTCCCACTTCTGTGAAGCCAGTGCAGAGTATTAATTTAGAACTACACACGTTTTCTTTCTGACTGTTGTTAGTTTCAACCTCACCCCGATGATATGTTGCAATGTTTTACAATGGGTTACTGTCTAATATGGCAACTCTTGAGTTAGCCAAGGAGAGATCATGATCCATCGTTCATGTCATACTGCCAGAGGCACACTTCAGGAATGGACGAATCTCATCTGATCAATTGCTTGGCAGCAGTGACATTTTATGGCCTAATTTCTGCAACAAAATCTGTAACAAAATATTTCTGCAACAAAATGAAAACCTTAATTTTAATCTTTGTTAATGTTCGCGCACCTCAGCCTAAAGAATGTTTTTTATAGCTCAAATCAACAAACTTCCAAATAATTCAGAGGCAAAATAATGTGTTGAACTACGTCGTGATTAAAAGCGCTAACAGTATTCAAGGTGTTGAGTCAATGAGACGCACAACATGTATGTTCGACCCACCACCTCATTCCCAATCATCAGGCGCATATCTATACTAATCCCATTCTTCCTCTGACATTCTCATCATTTCCTCCTCCTACCCCTCACCATCCCACCCCTCGCCCCCAATTATCCTGCCACACTCCGACACTGGGCAGAATTTACAGTGATCATTTAAAATACCAACCGGCACGACTTTAGCATGCAAGGAGAAATGACGAGAACCTGGGGGAGTCCCTCACAATCAAGGGGATAAGCGTAGCATCAGGGTGGCACAGTGATGCAACTAGTTGAGCTGCTACCTCACAGTGTCACAGACAGGGCCGGATTTATGTGTAAGCTTCATAGGCTTAAGCCTAGGGCCTTGAGATCTAGGGGGGCCTTGGCAGGGCCGGATTTACCATATGCGCTTCATAGGCTGAAGCCTAGGGCCTCAAATCTAGGGGGCCTCCGGCCAAGGTGGTTTTTTCCCAGAGTTAAAAAAATCCAGAGAAAAAAAAAATTGGAGCGTTATCAGCGTTTCCACTTAGACCAAAATTACCCGAAATTCTGGTTCCGGCCCGCTGGAAGTTTTGGGGGAAAAAATTGCGACCATCTGCACCTGCGCAGTTGTAGGAAGCCGGTGACGCAGTAGCGACACAAAATGACACGTGTGCAGTGGGTTTGGGTGGTTCAGATCTCCATTTGTGCTCCACACAATCACCTCGATGCCTCATGTCTACTCCAGGTAAGTAGTGGAATATTGCGTTGCGGGAGTGCCCATTTCTCCTGGCCGGGGAGGGGAGGCTGCAGTGTCTGCGGCGCGGAGCTGGAGCCTCGCTGCGTGGGAGGGAGAGAGAGGGGGAGGGAAGGAGAGAGAGGGGTGGATGTGAGAGGGTGAAAGGGGGGGTTGAGACAGAGGGGGGAGAGAGAGGGAGGGGAGGGGGAGATAGAGAGAGGGGGAGGGGAAGAGAGAGAGGGGAAGGGGGAGGGGTGAGAGAGAGATGGGGAGGGAGAGAGGTGGAGGGAGAGAGAGGGGGAAGGAGGAGGAGGAGGAGGGAGGGGGAAAGGGGGATTATCTTTAGTGAGATTGCAAAATTAAGGTAGGTTTTAGAGCAATTATATTTTCTCCTCCATATGAATAATATCAAACAAGTGGAACTGCTTTCTTTTCCTTGATAACAATATTAAAACATATGAATTCCATAGTTTGCGCCTTTCATTTTGCATCATATTTTTAAGGTGCACACACTAACACAGTCAAACTGTAACAGGCAATCAAATCCGCACACAAAATATTTTCTAAAAAAAGGTTTTATTTACTGCAAAAACTTACAGTATTTTATTTGCAGTGTTTGCATGCACCTTTATAACATTTTACATAACATTTTACAGTACAACTTGATTATTAAAACAAGGACAGCTTCAATTCTTGATTTAAAAAAATGTATACAACAATTACCCCAATCATCCCATTCCAACCATGCAAAAAATGCTCCAAAATGAGGCTCAGAATGTACCAGAGATCATTTTAAAACCCCAATCCCGACCTCAAGGGTGTTTAAGCTTCGAGCTTGTGATATGCGCTGCGTGCATTTATTTCACAAAAAATATTTGCAATCCTGCCATGCCACCCCTCTTTTTGAAAAGCTTCGTACGGGCCTGATGTATAATATTATTGACACTGTCATAGACCTTTCTTACATACGCTGTCACAACGCACTGTAGTCTCTAAACAACACTTCAGTAATTTTCCTTGCGCTCCATTTCAGAATAATAGTGTTTTAAGCCGATAACTCAACACTAGCACTGGCAATAAATAAAAAGCGCTTATCTCATTGGCCACGCTCGGCTGCACATCGGTGTCAATCTGGTGGACTCTTCCATCTTCCTCTCGTCGTGGGGGTGGGGGATTGGGAGGGGCCTCACAAGTGGAATAGACTAGGGCATCTCTTCATCTAAATCTGGCCCTGGTCACAGACCTGGGTTTGATCCTGACCTCGGGTGCTCTCTGTGCGGAGTTTGTACGTTCTCCCTGTGACTGCATGGGTTTCCTCTGAGTGCTCCAGTTTCCTCCCACATCTAAAATAATAATAATAATAAACTTTATTTCAGATTCAAGGTCCAGAAATGCGGGTTTGTAAGTTAATTGGCCTCTGTGAAAAAAACAAATTGCCCCTAGTCTATAGGGAGTGGATGTAAAAGTGAGATAACATGGAACTCGTGTGAATGGGTGATCGATGGGCGGCAGTGATTCTGTGGGTTGAAGGGCCCGATTCCATGTTGAATCTCTAAACTAAACTAAACCAAAATAATGTAGAGTAAGAAAGGTTGGCGACGGGTCCCAACCTGAAATACTGCCTATCCATGCCCTCCACAGATGCTGACTCTCCCGCTGACTCACTTCAGCACTTTGTGTTTTGCTAAAAATTAATAATTTATTTTCCTTTTCTTTCCAATTTTTAGTTGTACTTTTGTTACCTGCTCTAAAATATGCCTTCCAGCATCATGACTCATTCAGATGTAGAAACAAATAACCCATTAATTATCCCAGTCAACCTTTTCCTGCAACTGCATGATACTGTGGACGAAACTAGACTTGCAACTTTTCTTGCCTAACAGCATACAAATCAGATACTAATAGTCTGACAACTATACTATTAAAGGATGGGTTTCATTGTTAATCTGGGCTCTGCATTTTAAACGTTTTTGGATTGCTCTAAAATGGAGGAAGGTCATGTGTTCAAGTCCCATTCCAGAACACTAAGCTGTGACGGTGCAGTGTTGCCAAAAATGCTGCCGTTTCTGCAGTATCTTATTTGGTATTGGTTTAGTATTGTCATGTGTATCGAAATATATTGAGAATCTTTGTTTTGAATGCTACATAGGAAAAATGATACGATACGTTAGTATAGCAGGTCATGCAAAAGATAAAATAAAATGAATGCAGAATATGGTGTTACAGGTACAGTGAATCTGGATCTCAGGTCTTCAATGTTACAGCCAGGAAACTATGTAGTCATATACCTTTGCAGCATCCAATCCAGTCCAGTTCAGTGTTTGGAGTGAATTAGCAGTGAAATGACTAGCCAGTGAAATGACTAGCCAAGCTGCTGCCTCACAGCTTCAGTGTTCAATACTGACACCCAATGCTGTCCGTCTAAACTTTCATCCTTCTCTCTCTGACCCAGTGGGTTTCTTCCAGGTGCACCTGTTTTCTTCCACATCCCGAAGATGTACATATCGATAGATTCTCATCCCAAAACAAACTGTTGGAGGAACGAAGCAGGTCAGGCAGCATCTGCGAAAGCAAATAGAGGGAGTGCAGAGAAGGTTCACCAGACTGATTCCTGGGATGTCAGGACTGTCTTATGAACAAAGACTGCATCGACTATCGACTATCAGCCATGATCATATTGAATGGCGGTGCAGGCTCGAAGGGCCAAATGGCCTACTCCTGCACCTAATTTCTATGTTTCTATGTTTCTAAATGGCCAGATGATGTTTCAGGTCAGGATTCTTCTTCAGCTCTGTCTTCCAGATATCAATCAGCTTGGTCACGGGTGGAGCTACCAAACTGCCGATTAATGATGGGCTTTGAAGTCTCACCATTCAGAGTATATTCTGTGGCTTTTTTACTTCCAGTGCTACTTCCAAGTGTTGTTTAACATGGGGGAACACTGATTGATCAGCTAGGGGAGAATGGAGGGCGATAATCAGGAGGAGAATTATTGCTTCTGTTTGATTTGATGCCAGGTAACTTCATGGGATCACAAGTCAGAGATGAATACACCTTGGCTACTTGGTGGCCTATATTCCACTTTGCTGCAAACATCACGGTACAGTGGCCCGCAGGTTGAGCCACTGCCTCACAGCACCAGAGACCCTGGTTGCATCCTGACCTAAGGTGCGATCTGAGCAGAGTTTGCAAGTTTTCCCTGTGACTGTGTGGGTTTCCTCTGGGTGCTCCGGTTTCCTCCCACATCCCAAAGATGTGCAGGTTTGTAGATTAATTGGCCTCTGTAAATTACTCCTAGTGTGTAGGGAATGGATGCAAAAGTGGGATTACATAGAACTAGTGTGAACACGTGATCAATGGTCCCGTTTCCATGTTTTATCTCTAAACTAAACTAAACTAAACTAAATCTCCTGGATTTGTCCTGTGATGGGAGAGGACATGGCCTCAGATAGTAAACTTGGCAATGGAGTGCTGACAGTGAAATCACCAGTGAGACACCCGTGGAATGAGTGTGTGAGCAGCTAAATGCTGAAAGAAGCTTTCACTGTTAGTTTGAATACATTCTATAATCTTAAGAAGGAGTTTGAACAGCTTTCAGTGCATTGTGCAGCAACAGTCAGGACTCCTGATGTCTGAAGAATATCCCTTAAAATGGACATAGTACCAACAAAATAGCACAATATGTTCCTGTGCCTGTTACTGAAGGCCGTGGATTATGCCGGCAAGTGAGGAAGATATAAGATGTGCAAATAGGGCATGATTAGTGTAGTAATGAAGCCAGTAGGTCAGCAGAGGCAAATTGCAAACGGAAAGGCCTAGGCAAATTTCCAAACAGGAGCAAGAACGCCCATATGTGATTGCCAGTATAATCAAAACATGTCATTAAATCCACAGTATATAGAGGACAGCATTTGAGAGGTTCATTAACTTTTGTGTGAAAATGTTTTTCTTGATTTTGTTCCTGTAAGGCCCTGTTCCAGTTTTAACACTGCCCTCTGCTCTGGATTTCATCTTGAGGAATGATTATCTCCATTGTGTATCTGATCATATCCCATGAAATATTAGACAATTTTATGCAACCTGCTTTTGTAATCTAAGACTTTTAAGTCTCCATAGTATTCTGGTAAATCTGTCTTGTGCCAAGGTCAGTACAGTTTCTTTTACTGTGCTGAGAACTAGCCCAGATGGCACCTAACCAAAGTTCTACACAACCAAAGTGCCCTTTTGTATTGAAGCACTAAAACATTTCAGTACCCTTTTTCATTCAATTTTAGTGCTGTGCCTACATGGGCACTGCCAGCTTTATTTTTTCCTCCGGTATGCATAGTTTCTAATCATTAAACAAATGTTCTGATTCTATATTTCTGTGATCCAAAGTAGTTGACCTTCTGAAGATGACACTGAATCAATATAAAACCATTTGCTCCTGTTTTGTTCAGGCAACGTCTGCTCTACTTCCATCTGCACAACGTTCTTTGCCTCCAGCAATTCTCTTTTCTTTCTTATATATGGTGCCTGGCTGTTCCAGATCCCTGGAGAACACCAGACACACCCATTAGCGTGAAATGCTTTGCACTGTGCTCTTGTTCTCCTTGAAAAACCATGTTGTCTCCCATTGTTGTTTGTTCATCAAATCTAATTGAATGGATAATGCATGCTACTTTGGAGGCAGATTATCATTGATACTTTTTCCTTTATAGAACATTGAACATAATGATGGGCCACTGAGTTACACCAGGATTTTGTGTCCATCTTTGTTGTAAATCAGCATCTGCAGTTCCTTCCTACACATAGAACATAAAGCTGTACAGCACAGGAACGGGCACTTCGGCCCACAATGTTTGTGCCAAACATGATGCCTAGTTAAACTGATCACATCTGCCTGTACAGGACCCATATCCCTCGATTCCCTGCACTTCGGCTTGTACTCGCTAGAATTTAGAAGATTGAGGGGGGGATCTTATAGAAACTTACAAAAGTCTTAAGGGGTTGGACAGGCTAGATGCAGGAAGATTGTTCCCAATGTTGGGGAAGTGCAGAACAAGGGGTCACAGTTTAAGGATAACGGGGAAGTCTTTTAGGACCAAGATGAGAAAAACATTTTTCACACAGAGAGTGTTGAATCTGTGGAATTCTCTGCCACAGAAGGTAGTTGAGGCCAGTTCATTGGCTATATTTAAGTTAGATGTGGCCCTTGTGGCTAAAGGGATCAGGGGGTATGGAGAGAAGGCAGGTACATGATACTGAGTTGGATGATCAGCCATGATCATATTGAATGGCGGTGCAGGCTCGAAGTGCCGAATGGCCTACTCCTGCACCTATTTTCTATGTTTCTATGTTTCTATGTTTCCATGTTTTCATGTGGCTATCTAAAAACCTCAAAAAAGCCACTATCGTATTTGCCTCCATCAACAACCCTGGCAATGTGTTACATAGAAAAATAGGAAATAGGTGCAGGATAAGGCCATTCGGCCCTTCGAGCCAGCACCACCATATGATCACGGCTGATCATCCAAAATCTGTACCCCGTTCCTGCTTTCTCCCCATATCCCTTGATTTCATTAGCCCTGATGTGTTCAGCCCCCCACCACTCTCGATGTAAAGAATTTGCCCCGCAAATCTCCATGAGGTTTTCCCCTACCTAATTATGCCCTATGTTGGACATTTCCACCCTTGATTTTGTATGTACATACTTTGCTCTTTCATAGTTAAGAACAGGGGTATTTATGGAATTGTTGACTCCAATTAGTTGCTTGATTGTCCTCCAATATTTTCAAGAAGATTTGGAAAGGTTGCTTATCTATTACTTATGGGATTGCTTAGCTCTGTCACTGATCAATTGCAAGAATTCTCAAACTATAGCTGTATGCCAGATCTGACCCACAGTAGAACTTGCACTGACTTCCTAATGTGCCTGCAATATTCTTTTGTGCAGAAGGCAGAAGGCTTGATGGGCAGTAGAACAGTCTTTTCCTCTACTATCTCCTGTCATTGTAGAGATCTTGGAAGAAGTAAGTGGGGGGAAAGTATCCTTGGAGTTAGCAATATGGTGCAATTGGAGATGGATTTTGTGGAGAGGGGGTTGAATGGTGGGGTGGTTGGAAAGGTTGGAGAGACAATTGCATGGGGAAGAGTGGTTGTTAATGATGGGAGAGTCAGGCAGAAGTTGAAGAACGTCAGATTGATGATGGGGCTGAAGATGGGCAGATTATTGAGATAGTCAAGCAGTTGAGTTAAATGCTGATCTGTCATACGGTGTGAGGACATTGGTCGGATGATGGGAATAAGCCAATGTGTTACAGCCAAATAAATGAGTGGATCGGGCAGGCAGTTGAAATATTGAAATTAGATTCGCACAACAGAGCGTCAAAACAAAATTCAATGTTCACAATTTAAAGCTAAGGTAACTTAATAGTTTCAGTAATTTGGCATAAGATTTTAGCTAGTTTCATAAACTGTGTGCGGACGTGGCGCCGACAGATGAGAGGCTGAAGCAAAGAAGTCGAAGCCAAAGAACGGAATGGAAACGAGGCCGAAATGACAATAAACCGAAAGAGTCCGAAGATGAAACGCCTACTAACCGAAAGGATGGGACGCCTAAATACAAACTAACCGAAAGGGCGGGACGCCTAAAACCCAAGGAACTGAAAAGCTGCGTCGCCTAAAAGCAAACTTACCGAATGGCTGCTCTGTCAAAACGCCACCTACCCGAAAGGCGGCGTCACCTACAGGCCAAAGGACGGACTGCCGCTCAACAGAAAAGTCCAATAACGGACTTGACGTTGCCGGGGGGCGGGACTTGTCAGCGATTGGTCCAGACCCCCGCGTCCATCACATCACTGTGAAGGCATGAACATTGTCCCAAACCTCCGCTCCACCTGACCCACAGCCCGTGGAGGGTGGCTGTGGGAGAGTGGGGGCTGTTCTGAGGGATGCGCACCTTCGGCCGCTTGGGTTCAGATTGCCCAGTCACCTATGACTTGTGTGGGAAAATGACCCCCACCCTCCCGCCGGTGATGGTCGCGGAGGTCTGGACCAATCGCTGACAAGTCCCGCCCCACGGCAATGTCATGTCCATTATTTGACTTTTTTGTTGAGCGGCATTCGGTTCGTTGGATTGTAGGCGACGCCGCCTTTCCGGTAGGTGGCATTTCAGCAGAGCGGCCATTTGGTGAGTTTGCTTTTCAGGCGACGCAGCCTTTCGGTTAGTTGGCTTTTAGGCATCCAACCCTTTCGGTTAGTTGGCGTTTCGGCTTAGTTTCCATTCGGGTATTTGGCTTCCACTTCTTTGCTTCGGCTTCTCGTCCGTCGGCGCCACGTCCGCACACGGATAAACACAACAATAAAATAAACAAATGCAGAACTGTAGAGTGTGGCAAGATTATAATGCAATTTAACTTCTTTGGTGGCCAGGGATAGCTTATTATTATATCAACCAACTTATTGCTGTTTACAGCATGGCTATTATATTTTCCACCATATTTCACTTATAAAGGCAAGTTATAAACTTTGTTTGCGACTTGAACAACTCTTAATTCTATTTGAAGTAACATGTTTTGTCATTGCTCCTTTAAATAGATTGAAGGATTTTCAAAACAAAGTAAGGGATCTTATAAAGCCAACATGGAAATGAGTCAGAATCCTATTAATTTGTTAACTACTTTTACATAAATGATGCCACAAGTAATAATCAAGCTTGTCACAGACTTGTTGTGGGATACTGCTTTGATAATATAACTTTTTAAAATTAAAATTGGCTAAATACAAGTCAGTAAACTGTGATTTGCTTGGCAAGTAATTTATTAAGAAGGAGACACAAGAGTCTGCAGTTGCTGGAATCCTGAGAAAATACAAAGTGCTGGAGGAACTCAATGGGTCAGGCAGCAACTCTTGAGGTAATAGACAGGCAAAGTTTTTGGTCGATCTATATTTCCTCTCCAGATGCTGCCTGCCCCACTGAGTTCCCCCAGCACTTTGAAGAAGAATAGTAAGATTGAACGAGAACTTACCAGTTCGAAGGTTGATCATTATTTCATGAGGAGTCGAAGTGAGGGATTTCGTGAAGAGCCCGCCGGCGCGCATGCTCGACATACTTCAAAGTAGCGGCGTGGAATCACAGAAACCAATCAAGAAATGACTTCACATAGTAAGAATGAAACGACTAAGATTACCAGCTGAAGGTGATTGAGGGTTGGGCGAGGAGGGCACGAAATCCCTCACTTCGACTCCTCATGAAATAATGATCAACCTTCGAACTGGTAAGTTCTCGTTCAATCTTACTATTTCATTTCGGAGTCACGTGAGTGACTTCGTGAAGACTTCAAAGCTTCTGTGATGACACGCCCTGGACCACGTCCATGCTGTCACACCACTACCAGGGATGGATGGGAGGAATAACTTGCTGACTAGTCCATACTGCAAAACAAAGCATATTTATTAACAAACAAATCAAAACCCCTCATTCGGGGACATCTCCACGTTCTTGCCCCGCATCTAGCACGGCTTCTGCGAACTGTAGAGGCGCAGCAACGGGCCGGTTGTAGAACCGCTGGAACACCGTCTCATTAGCCCATCCTGCTGTGGCGAGAATATGGTCCATGGGCACCTCCATGACCCTCGCCGCCGACGTCGATGCAGCCCTGGTGGAATGAGATTTGAACACATTAGTGTCGATACCTGACTTACCCAAGACGACTCGAAGCCACCTGGATATCGTCTGTGTTGTCACTCGATGGTGAGGTCTCTTATGAGTGACAAGCAGGTATCTCT
The DNA here is from genome assembly GCA_963514005.1 of Raja brachyura. Next base: position 75,699,431 of record OY740786.1, read on the forward strand.
CCATTCCTCTGATGCTTGCCGTCACCTTGACGTAGTAACGGATATGGGAGGCTAAGCATAGCCTAGCATCGGCGGGGTATGCCGGGAACTTCAGCTGCAGCCCTGTGCACCCAGGTCTGTGTTGCTTTAGTAGCTCGTCAACAAAGAAAACTACTTCTGTGGGGGTAGACATCATTCTGTCGACACGTAGTTTGTGGAGTGTCTGTACCCTCTGTGCTGAAGTCAGCGCTAGTAACATCACCAGCTTCATGGTGAGTTTGTCCAGCTGGAGCCCTTCCATGGGGGACCACGTCCTGAGCAGAGTTAAAACGTCCCTGACATCCCAGGTGATATTGTAACGTGGTGTAGGCGGATTCGTATTGAAAATACCCCACATGAGCCTGGACACTAGCCTGTTGGATCCCACCTCAATATTGAGGTAGAATGATAGAGCGCTCCTGGCGCTGTTGATGGCACTGTAGCTTAAGTGTTCATCATGGTGCAACCCCGCGAGGAATTCCAGGACGTCGGTTATAGTCACGGCATCGTACGTGATGCGAGAGTGGCTGCAGAAGGCTTCCCACTTCCTGATGTGAGAGCGGTATCTTCGCCTTGTAGACTCTCGGCACGACGCCGCAATGGTATCCATGGTCCGGGTAGAAAGGCCGTATTGTTCTAAAGGCCGATTCAGAATCTGCAAGCCAACAAATTTAAATAGCCATGGCAGGGATGTGGCTCCCCTGAAACAGGGTGAGTAACTAATTCTGGGCTACCCTGCAAACGGACCCAAGGTTCACTGAGCGTGTCAAAGACCATCGGATACCACGGCTGTGTAGGCCAGTCGGGTATGATAAGGATGCCCTTGGCACCGTCCATCTGAATTTTACGTAATACCCGACTGATGAGGCAAAACGGGGGGAATGCATAGAAAAAGCAATTCCCCCAGTCTAGCGAGAATGCATCTAACGCTATAGCCCCTGGATCTGGTTCCCACGCGACGTAGGTTGGTACCTGATGGTTCAACCGGGACGCAAAAAGGTCAATGTCCGGTTTCCCAAATTTGGCTGTGATTTTTGCAAAAATTTCAGGATGTAACATCCATTCAATATTATCATTGAACTTGCGTGACCTGGCGTCCGCCACAATATTAAGCTCACCTGGCAAATAGGTAGCTGAAATCCAAATGTCTCTCTTGACACACCAGAGCCAAATTGAATTAGCCAATTTATCACATGAAACTGACCTGGTACCGCCCATGTGGTTTAAATATGCCACCGCTGTGGTATTGTCTATTTGGAGCCGGACATGTGCTCCAATGATCTTGGAACAATATGCACGAAGTCCGTGAAACGCTGCAAGCAGCTCCAAATAGTTGATCCCTTGTGATACCAACATCGTATTCTCAAGGGTATCCCATCGGCCCCCACAACTAGAGAATTGATTCGTAGCTCCCCAGCCATCAGAGCTCGCATCAGTTTGTAAGTATATCATCGGTTTCGCCTCAATAATAGTTTTGAACGATTTACTAATGTGGCAAACCCACCATCGTAATTCATCCAATGCTGCAGGCGGCAGCCGCATTGATCGATCATAATGACCAGCATGCCGTCGCAACGCAGCGATCTTGGCTCTCTGCAAGTTTTGATAATGCAGAGGTCCATACCGGGCTGCCGGAAACAAAGCCACAATCTTGCCAATGACAGTAGCTGTGTGACGAATCGATGGTATACGAGTATTAATCAAGTCTGTACACACCTGTGTTACCTCCTCAATTTTGTTAATTGGTATGGTGACTCTCATGCTAATGGAATTCACCTGGAACCCCAGATAATTAATTACCTGGGTGGGGCAGAACTTAGATTTTTCTGGATGAACAATGAACCCAAGCTGTTGGAACAAATTGACCGCAGCTGCCACCCCTTGTTGTGCTAATTCCAAGGTGTGGCCGACAATTAAAATATCATCTAAATAGGCCATAACAATATGATGTCTTTGTCTTAAATAAGCCATAATTGGCTTCACCAATTTAGTAAATAAGCGAGGGGCTGTGGTGAGCCCATTAGGCAACGCCCTATATTGCCACAGCTGATCCATCCAGATAAATTTTAAAAACCTTCTGTAATATTTTTTCATAGGTACGGTATAGTACGCATCCTGTAAATCAATGCATGCCATAAAGCACCCTTGTGAAATCAATGATTTGGCCGTTTCAAACGTGTCCATTTTAAAATGAGTATATGTTACAAAGTTATTCAGAGTGGTTAGATCAATAATGACTCTACAGCCTCCATCCTTCTTAGGTCTAGTGAAAATATTGGAAACAAATTCAACGGGCTCATGAACCGTTCTCTCTATGACCCCTTTCTGTTCCAACCTTAAAATTTCCTTATAGCCTACTGACTGTTCCGCAGCCGTTAGTTTGAAAGTACGACCCGGTCTATGCTGAGGTGGAGGGATGTCCCCATTAATAAACTCAATACTATGGCCCTGAATATTCCGTAACACATACTCATCGCTGGTAATGTCACCCCATGCACCCGCAAACAACCGCAAACGCCCACCAACATGTGGAGTTAAACAAAGAGAAAAAAGAGAACCAGATCGCCTCACCTCTGTGGTTACCGGCGGTCCCTGACACGAGTGGGTGGTCGTAGAGGTGCTGGGTTGGTTTGAGGTCGTGGCGTCCTCATTTTCCACCTCGGCTTCTGCCGAGCCTGTCCTAAAAAAGACCCCTGGGGTTGGGGTGGCTGATATCGGTTTGGAGCTGGAGGGTAATTCCTGGTGGAAGTGCTGACAGACCCTCGTGAACGGCCAAGTGGGGCTTTCGAGCTTGATGGCGTGGGGGCACTGTGAGAGCGCATGAGCCCCACGGTCTTGGCTTGTTCATCCAGCTCTCTGACCCTTTTGGAGAGGTCTTCGCCAAAGAGCTGACGGGGCGGCGGCGGCGGCGGTGGTTTGCACAACCCTGCAAACTTAGGGTTGAGCGCTGGGCGGATGCTGTTTTTTCGAAAGCCGTTTATTTCGTTTTGAGTAGCGCACAGAAGCGCCAGAGCATCCTCCTGGTCCAAATTAAGCTCCTCTCCGTCGACCGACCGCACAAAGGCAGTAATCCCGGCCATGAGGAGTTTCAGGATCCGCTGAATTTTCAGCTCCTGCTGACGGATAGCCGCACTGATGTTGCCCCATATTGGCGTATTGACCACAGGCACGTTGAGGGAATTGCAGTTTGATGGAGCCTTGTGACGGCTCATGGCTTGTAGTAGGACTTCCTCCTGAAGCTGGTGATTATTTAGGAAGTCCACTGTGGCTGCCAACTTCGTATTGATGGGAAGCCCCAACGAATGAGGGGCTGCAAATTTGGTAGCCACATCGAGGAGGTCCTCCGCCGGTAATTCAGGCGGGGGTGGGATGGGGTCAACCACGGCCTCCTCGTCCTGCTGCTCCAGGCTGGTGTACGAAGCTGGTGATGAAGCCCTGTGCCTGTCGCTGCTGGATGCCTGTTGTTGTTGACCTTGTAGGAGAAGCTCCAGCAGCCGCTCCATCCGGTCAATACGCCCTTCACCCTGAACACTCAGGTGGTCGGAGTCCTCCGGCTCTGAAAATTGGCCGGGGCTCCTGTCATCGGCCCGCACCTCGTCGAGGCCCTGCCGGTGCCGGTAGTTGTCGTCGACAGCCGCCGAGGCGAAACTGCGCGATTCCTGCACGGGCGTGTTCAACCGCCTCCGTTTAGCGGGAGCGGAAGCCGTTGCCTCTATGGACAGATGCGGCATGGTGTCGGCACCAGCCGAAGCCTGGATACCTTGGGCCCGTGCAGGCTTGCCAGCTGCCCACATCATGGACCTTGCCGACGCATGGTCTCGCCCACCCATCCATGGGGGGCTCGGCGACCGTGACGGGACCCCCAACTGACTCGTCCCGGCGTCGAAAGTTGGGGGGCGATGGCTGGACCTCACAGCTGCCCCGGGTCCTGTCCTGGAACCTGACCGCTCCTTGGCGGCAGGCAGAGCCTTAGCCCCGACAGGGTTAGGCTGCTGGGCTCCTGCCCTTCCCCTTCTCAGAGGGCTGCGTGAAACGGGCCGTGCAGCCGCACGGACCCTTCTGCTCGAAGCCGTCAGCAAGCCTGCTGACGACCTGGCTGCCATGGCAGAGTCGTCCTGCTCTGGCGGCACACCACACTCCTCCTCGTCGGACTCCTCCGAGCTGTGGTGTGCGGGCGGGTCCGGACCTGAAAATACAGAGCTCACCGACATCTCCGCCCTCGTTCCGGTCTGCGTTGCAGGTACCCCCGACAACTCTCGCTCCGGAACTGCTGGCCGGCGACTTCTCCTCGAACTCCGGCCTCTCCCATCCATGTTCTTGCTGTGAAGCAAACACAACAAGAACCACCAACTTAAGGTAGCATACTTACCTGCGTGGTTCCCTTATGAAGGGCTGGCGAGGAGCACGCTCCTCCGTCAGCCGTCGCAGCAACGCGATACGACGATATGTCGAGCATGCGCGCCGGCGGGCTCTTCACGAAGTCACTCACGTGACTCCGAAATGAAATGGGGTTGAGAGGAAAATATAGATCAGGACAGAACATTGGTGCAGCGGTAGAGTTGCTGCCTGAAAGCATCAGAGACCCGAGTTCGATACTGACTACTGGTATTGTCTGCGGAGAGTTTGTACATTCTCCCTGTGATCACATGGGTATTCTCTGGTTTCCTCCCACATTTCAAAGACATGCAGGTTAATAGGTTAATTGACATCTGTAAATTGTAAAATCGATGGGCCTAATGGCCTATTTCTGTTCATATGTCTTATGTGGTTATGAGCAAATCTGGTCTTTAAACGTAGCTAGTCTAAGTCACGGGAACTATGAATTTATTGGGTTATTGCGCTTTAGTTCACTAACATCATTCAGAGGAAAAAAATCTGTTGACCTCATTCAGTAAGGTCTTCATGTAACTTCAGACCAAGATTGTTGATTCTTAAGAGTCTCTTCAGTTCAGGAGCAGTTACGACATGGATAATAAATGCTGGAATGGTTGGCAGTGCCCTTAAACTGAACAAATACACTTTAATTAGGTATTACGTGGCATACCTCTTGCAACAATTGCAAGTTTTGGATTTGATTGGGGATCTCTATTTTGTCATATTGACTCTTCCTCAATTTTCTGAAAAAATGTATTTTTGAAAATGAAAATTTCCGCAAAAAAGGGGAGATAGTCAATATCCTTTTGTTTATTCTGATTGCCCACAGCAGTGTTCAGGAAATTATTTTTTAATTCCCTGAAGTGTCACAACAGTCTTAAGAACTTACAAATCAGACTGTGTATTCCCTCAAGCTTGATCTCCTTTATATGGTCCAGATTAATCCCCTGCCTCATTCCAAGTCACCATATCTGATGATATTGTTATCCTGGAATTCTGACACGACTTGATCTTATTATGTACAAATTAGCTGCCGGGATTATAAACTAAGAATACAAAAAATCAATAATTACATTCATGATCTATTACTTTTTAATTACATATATAGAAACAAGAAATAACTTTATTAATTATAAGATGGTTATTTCAATACATCATTGTGATTACTTAATGGGACACCTCTCTGTTTTTCTGAATCACAACTATGAGGTAATTGTTCTGTTGGCAGACTGTCTTGCATCTTGTATCATATTCTTACCCGAGAAATAAATTGTCAGACAGATAGTATTTCTTAGAATGTGTATGATTTCAGGAGGTGTAGTGAGGTCCATTCTCAGCAAGAGTAGGAACAACTTTCCTCAGGGCTTTCAAGTTAATGTTAACCCCAAAGTTAGAGAGTCCATGATCTGCACCTACAACACAATGAAGCACAGAGATCAGGCCCCCTGGTAAATGTGGAGCGCAGGATATTTCTTCAGCAACAAAATATTGTGGGCAGCCATTTTTATTTGCTGCAAAGTTGCTTTTAGATTGGTAGTCACAATGGCTTCTATAGATTTCCATGAGCATCTTAATTCAGTGTTTTCATGAATTAATCGGACCTCTTCAAATTAGTTTAATGTCGATTCTCAGCCCACTTAAAATCATGCCCGCACAAATGGGTCACATGGGGTGTTTGTGATATAACCTTGGCTATTGTGATAATGTAATGCATCATCCTGAGTACTAAAGCTATACTCTGGCCTGGGCCCAATAGATAATGGACACACAAGCAATGAGCTGCAAAAGTTAGCTCCCACATGTTCATCTGCACCATTATATCCATGTACCTCTCCAGTCCTCAGAGACTCGATCACTTTAATTCAAGCCTCCAACCACCCGACATATAATGGTGTTGTTCCACCTTCTTTCTGCATTTATTGGACTGACCCTCAATTCATGAAAGCATTACAGTTCCAAGAAGGAAACCCATTTATTTATTTATGATTTATTCTGTTAAAATTCAAGCAGCAATGTTTAAATCCTGACACTATGTTCTCTTGATAATTGATCTGGTCCTCATAGTTCTGCATAAACATTTCATCCAGTGGATCCTGATATTCACAATACTCCCCAGAGGAGAGAAACAGATTAATACAGAGATGTTTAGCGTTTGCAACTTCAACTCCTGTTACGATGCACATTCACACAGTGGCTTTAACATTAAGAAGATATCAAGGTACTCCAAACAAGTGTAATCAGACAAGATTGGCATGCATACGATAAGCAGTTGAACAGACCGGAGAGATGCAGATAACAACAAGGTTATCACAGGGGAATAATTTTGATTTTTTTTTAAAGATGTGGTATCAGAGCAAATCCATGCCACCACATGTTTCGTGTCTCTGTACCATTCATATTTGGATGTATTGTCATGGAAAATCTTGGCTAACATCTATATTCTTTAAAGAAATACTGTATATGTAGTCTGAAGAAGGGTCCGAAGAAGGGTCTCGACCCGAAACGTTGCCTATTTCCTTCGCTCCACAGATACTGCCTCACCCGCTAAGTCTCTCCAGCAGTTTTGTCCACCTATGTATATGTAGTCAGAGTTTGTTGCAATAAATGACAGCCAAAATCTACTTCTGTGTCTTAACAAACCTGCTTTACGCTAGCTATTTATAAATTATGTTAGTCAATCCACACCATGGAATATAAAATATATAACTGAAATGATTAAAAAGTGCTAGAGTAACTCAGCGGATCAGGCAGCAACCCTGGAGGACACGGACGGGTGATGGTTCGGGTCAGGACGCATCAGACTAAAGAACAGCAGGGATCATAGAGATGCACAGCAAGAGAGGATCTCACAGAACTGTCAGAGAGAGGAGGAGAACTTCTTCAAAGCAGGCATACCTGGAGGAGATTTTGCAGTGGAGCATTAAAATGTAGACATAAGGAACTGCAGACAGATACAAAAGGCTGGAGTAACTCAGCGGGTCAGGCAGCACCTCTGGAGAACATAGATAGATGATGTTATGGGTCAGGGACCCTTCTTTTAACTGAAATTAACTGAAATTATAGTTTATTAGTATGTTTTTATTAACAATTTACGTTTTCATAGGTTGCATAAATATCTTAATTGCACACGGTTATATTTTTGGTTTGTTCAGTTTAATTGTTCTCTCTTTGGTTGGGATTGGAATAGTTTCAAAGGACTTAAGTTGCACGGAAGAAAACGAAGGTTGAGGGTGAAAGCACAAATTCCAGTACAGCACGAGGGCTACCCTCAGCCAAAGGAATGTGCAGACGTGTAAGCACGATCACAACATTATATTAAAAAAATCAGAGGATATTGTACTGTTAGACGAGGAAGCATCTGTTTGCCTCTCCAAATCTGAAGGCAAGCGGCAGCGGGGAAAAAATAAGGAAGACACGTGACCAGACTTCATTGTCCTTTCTCTCAGGAAAGAAATTATGTTGCATCAACAGGATGTGCGGAATAAAACATTTGAGATTTACGATGGTGAATCAAGGACAGTATTACACTTTAAAAATCATGAAGGTGTCTTGGTGCAGGCAGGCGGAACTGTTTCACTTGTGTCCAACATGGTGTTAGGTTTATGCTTTTGTGAGGATTTAATCCATTCTGTAAACCTATTGATATGTGTACTTTGGGCTTGCAAACTGAAATGCAAATTTCATAGAATCATGAATTCAATAACCTATCAGCATTAATTACACGTTCCTTGGCTTGGCACATCATAGTGCGATCAGAGTAGGTACGGGGTGCAAGATTGCAACCTTCATGTGGTGACATTGCAATCAATCCGGCATGCACAATCAAATATGATCAAATAGAACAAGTTTAGGCTGTGCATGCCACATGCAAGAAGAAGAAGAGTGGGTACTAAATGCTCAAAACATTTTGAAATCAAGAAGGAAGTGGTGTTGGGTCTCTTGGAGAGCATTAACGTGGATAAATCCCCAGGGACTGATAAGATCTATCTCGGGTTTACAGAGAGAGACAACAAAGGAGATTACTGGGGTCTTGCGAAGATCTTTTTATCTTCTCTAGCCACAGGTGAGGCCCAGAGGCCTAGAGAATAGCCAATGTTATTTCCGATGATTACGAGTTAATCAGTCTACTTTCAACCTTCAGCAAAGTGAAAAGAGTTATTGATCCCAGTCTAGTGCTGCAAAGTTCTGCTAAAACATTAAGTCCACATTTTCTATTCTTCTGCAGACTAGAAAAATGGACATGAGGGTGATAATAGATTAATTCATATTTAATTCCAACCAGCACTGTAATAATAAAAAAATACAAATTGTTGCTGTTGCATCTAATAATGAAGGTGTCATTGTGGATTAATGGAGGTAGGTGAGAGAACAGGAGTTGAAAACTATGTCCTCCATGGTTGACTTGAACGCCGTGTGAGCAGTATTGTTAATCTGATTTGACAGACCAGGCATCAAATCAACATTGCATACACATGTACATCACAATATGGCTCCTCTGCAAAATCAGAAAAGGCTTTTCTAAAATTCCACAAATTAGATCTCATTAGTCATTGTAGTAATTTCACTTCTGAACAGAAGGGTAATGCAAAGCAGTTCAGTAGCATTGCACTAAAGAATATTTGCAGGAAAACCTTGTGAGAATTAATGCTCAAGGCTTTCAATTACTAAAATCTCAGTCAAGTAGTTGCTCACTTCCATTTCCATGTGCAATTTCACTTACACTCTATATTTTACTGCCTTCAACAGCCAATGCCTGATGCTCATCCATTGCTCCACAATCTATGCTCATGCTCAGCATAATGGATCTTTTGGGGTTCTGTGGCAAGCTGATGTCCCTTGTTTCAAATTGCAAGAGAATAGGAGGAAAATGTTTGGCATGCTAAGGACAGCTTCAGCTGGCAAGATTCTGTTGTGATTTCTCTGCAGAATTTAGGTTTGTGAACTAAAATGGCACTAAATAAAGATTGAGAAGCAGAGGGTAAACATTCTTCACATTTCAGTCATGGGTCAGTGGGCAGAGTCTTGTCTCTAAGTCAAAAATCATTGTTTCAAGTCTCACTTGATTTGAAAATATAAACCAAGCTGACACTTCAGCATACTACTTTGAAATGAATAGATAGGTTCAAATCCCCCCTCTGATCTTGTATGTGGGCATGGAAAATTATTTGTACTATTGAAATTGCAGGGGAGCTCTCCATGTTCCCCTGCTAATAGTTATTCCACAAATAAGATAACTAAAGCAGATTATCTCAGTTGTTTATGGAAACCTGCTTGTACAATTTGGCTGCTACATTTCCCTACATTGTAACTATGATTATATCTCAAAAATACTTTCTTGGCTATAAGACACATTGGGATATCCTGAAGTTTTAAAGGAAGCTACGTAAATAAATCTGCTTTTACTAAGAACCAGGAAAGTCCTCATGTTCCTCTTCCCGGCACATTTCCCTACTTAGACTTAACGATGCTGTTCATTGCTTCCAAAGTTTTCTATTTATGATTCAAAAGCCCAATCCCAAATCCACCCCATCCTCCACCCTACCTAGCCTGCATTATTTTTTTCTTGCAAGTAGACAGATAATTGGTCTTGACACAAAGTGCTGGAGTAACTCAGCATGTCAGGCAGCATCTCTGATACAAATCTCAATCCGAATCATCACCTATCAAGTCTGAAATAGGGTCTCAACCCGAAACGTCATCTATCCATGTTCTCCAGAGATGCTGCCTGACCTGCTGAGTTCCTCCAGGACTTTGTGTCCATTAGAGAATTGGTCTCTATCAGAATAAGCCATTTAAGAAGGTATGTGTGTACAACTAGAGTTGGACAGTATTACTGAAAGGCACCTGATTTCAAATGCTAACCACTTCTCTCCCCACAGGTATAATCTGAGCAGCATTTCTTGTTTTTATCATATATTTTAAATAACGTTAAATCTGAAAGGGAGGTCTGTTATGTCTGATATGGACCTGAGGCTCCAATCTCCCTTTACAATCAGCAGAGATTGTGTGTGGAATGCCACAGGGCCTGTCCCACGTGGGCCGGAATTTACGCGACAAGCCGGTAGTGACTGACACGCAACGGTCGCACGTGTCATCATTTGTCTGCACAGCCATCTGGAGCACGTGACTTCATTTGAAGATGGACACAAAATGCAGGAGTAACTCAGCAGGACTGGCAGCATCACTGGACAGAAGGAATGGATGATGTTTCAGGTCGAGACTCTTCTTCAGTCCGTCGCGCGTCAGTCACTACCAGCCTGTCGCGTAAATGCCGGCCCAAGTGGGACAGGCCCTGTGGCATTCCACCCACAATCTCTGCTGAGTTACTCCAGCATTTTGTGTCTATCTCCAATCGTCTTAGCCCCACTCTGGGAGTGGGAGTGGGGGCGGATCTGGATCCGCAATGGCCGTGAGCCCCAGGCCGAGCTCGACGATCGTTTGCCTGCTTCTGCTGCTGTTGGAGGTGACACCTTGCACCGCGCCAGGGTCTTGGGCCTGTCCCACTTTGGCCGTCAGTTACGCGACAGGCCGTTGGCGCGCGAAGATTTCGTACAGGATGACACACTCCTCCACGCCACTCCATGCGCCCGTCCCGCGCTACCCACGCGCTATCCACGAGCTACCCACATGCTAGCAGGTTGTGTAAATGACGCGCGAATGACAGTCAAGTGGGACAGGCCCTTAACTCGTTAACAACTGTGAGCTGCAACATCATCACCGGATTACCCTGAACCTCTGGGCTGTGTGGCACAGATGGTGTGGAAGTAAACCTGAGGTAAGAATTTTTATTCCCCACATAGTCTGGTCTATTACTGGAGTCTATCCAATATTGGGCCTAGACTTCTCATGATGTCTAGGCCCAATCTAGACACACCATCCAGGGCAGCACTGTGGCGTTGTGGTAGAGTTGCTGCGTTACGGTGGCAGAGACGTGGGTTCAATCCTGGCTACGGGTGCTTGTCTGAACGGTGTTTGCACGTTCTCCCTGTGACCGCGTGGGTTTTCTCTGGGTGCTCCAGTTTCTCCCCACATTCAAAAGATGTGCAGGTTTGTAGGTGAATTAGGCTTCAGTGAAATAAATAGTCAATTGTCCATCATGTGTCGGATAGTGGTCATGTATGGGTTGGTCACTGGTCAGCGCGGACTCGGTGGGCCGAAAGGCCTGTTTCCACGCTGTATCTCTAAATTCTAAAATGTCAGACCCCAGTGATAGGTCTGGGCAGTAAGCAATAACCTAGACCAAATCACCAGAAGCAAACTTACTCCTAACATGCCCAAACTGTCCAGCTGTCGTTCACCGGCATCAACTGCTATTTCAAGAGCTCTTTTAAAGAGGTGTTACAGACATAATTATGCTTAGGTAGCCTCTCTCCCAGACTTTAATCTTGTTGGGCATATGGTCATGAACTTGAAGGATTCCCGGATAGAACTGACAATCTGAGGGGTGGTGCCTTTTTGATGGTGGAGAAAGGAAATACGTCCAGCTTCCTGAGTTAGGGAAATGGGAAATGTTTGGTCTCAAAGATTAAAGTGTGAATCACTCACTTTATGAAAAGATAAAAATGGCTATAATGTATTTTAAAAATAATTTCCTTTTGACTCTACTGGTCCCATTTTTGGAATGGGTAATTGGCAATGGCAGATCCTATATTGCATTTTATTCACTTTGTTGAAATATTTCCTCTAATTTCATACAGTGTATTTCATACAGTGCCAATTATTGTTTGGCCCATTGCTCCAGGAATCTCTTAGGAGCAACCACAGTTGCCCCGAATCATCGGAAGGCAATATTGACAACCCTATGTGAGATGTAAAGGGAGCAGCATTCATGAGATTGAATTTGCTTGTGAGAGCAGTGTACATGGTGTGTGTTATGTTCCCCATTTCATGGAACACAGGGCCAGCGGTTTGTGATGGCAACAAGACAGAGTCGCCTGGTAAAGCTTGGGAAGTGCACTTGGAAAGTAGTTTTAATAATTACTGGAAGAATATGCGATATCCAACTGTGATGTGGCATCGCACTTGCAGTTAAAATATTTTTTTTAATGACAGCACTATACAACAATATACAGTATCTACAATCTCAATTTAGAGATCCTTTTATAACCAAGCATATGGCATGAAGACCCATTGTTTATACTCCTAACATGCCCAAACTGCTATCGGTAGCTGGTGGACAGTGGTGGAGGAAGAGAAAGGAAGCATAGCAAGGAGATTTACAATATTCCAAATACAGTACCTAATGTATAAACAAGTAACTGCAGATGCTGGTTTACATCAAAGAGAGACACAAAGCACTGATGTAACTCGGCGGGTCAGGCAGCATCACTAGAGAAAAAGGATGGGTGACAAAGAAGGGTTCCCAAAACATCACCCATCCTTTTTCTCCAGAGAAGCTGCGTGACCCGCTGAGTTACTCCAGCACTTTGTGTCTATCTAAAATATTAAAATAATCCACAACAGCATAATTAGTTTTTGATATTAAAGCACAGCCTCATACGGATATAGCAGATAACATGGCAGTAACATGAAAATAAGCAATTAAATTATCCCTGGCATTTTGATCCATTTTCATCCTTCTGTCAACATCACCATCTGTACACAAAATCGTGAGTAATAGATCTGGTAATTGCAGAGTCTCTTCCTCAGAGTAGGGAAATTGAGAACCAAAGGACATAGGTTCAAGGTGAGCGGTGAAAGATTTAACAGGAACCTGAGGCGTAACCTTTTTACACAAATGGTGGTGGGTGTATGGAATAAGCTGTCTGAGGAAGTAGCTGAGGCAGATACTATCACAATGTTTAATAATATATTGAGATAGGTACATGGATAGGACAGGTTTAGAGGGATATGGGCCAAAAGCAGGCAGGTGGAACTAGTGCAGATGGGACATGTTGGTCGGAGTGGGTAAATTAGGCCAAAAGCCCTGTTTCCACACTGTGCGACTATGATACTATGATTATGGTCATCAAAGCATTGGTCTTTTGAGTGCTTGCTATTTATCGCAATGGACAAGAAGAACCTTATCAAGGTTTTGGGGAGGGGGAGAGATTGAGAGGAGAGGTACAGAAATTAAAACAATTACTTTCCATTTCTGCAATAAAGCATAGCTCTAGGCCGTAAATGATTGGTCAGTCCAGATCAAGATATTACAATAAAGTAAAATTTAAAAAATGTGTGGAGGCTGGAAATCAGAAATAAAATAAGGAAGTATTTGTGAGCATGAAGCCTGAAATATTAACTCAGTTTCCACTTCCACAGATGCTTCCTGATCTGCTGAATGTTTCCAGCACTTACTGTTTTATTCAGAAAATGCAATGATGCTAAAATTAAATAGATGGTTTGCCTCACTCAGTAATTATTTCAATTCATGTTTATGTCTGCCGATATAAAAACTTAACAGCTGTGCAAATTTCTGTTGGAAAATATGAACCGATATAATTAATGCTCTTATGTGCTTGGCAAACGTTATCCATACTATGGTAAATTGGCATAAAATTGTAGGATACCGTATTATCATCCTTGCTTCACACAATGCTAAGTCTGCAGAAATTCAAGTGCAGTTAATCATCATTTGCTATGCTTTGGCTAGTATAGTGTTTCACAAGCTGAATTTGAGCAACTGTTATCAAAAGCAATAATTTAATGAATATTTATACATTTACAGATTTTGCAATGCAATTCTATTCATCAGAATACTGCAAGAGAGGAAATATATACACCACATTCTTAAAATTTGAAGATCCTTTTTGTATAAATTCAAATTATGATCACACGGAGGTACATAATAGGAAAACACATAACCTTGAACAAAAGACAGACCACAGGAGGAACTCAACGGGTTGAGCAGCAACTGTGGCGAGAAAGGAATTATCATGTTTCAGGTCAAGACCTTGCATCGGGAATTTCCTTTCCCCTCACAAATGTTGCTTGGCCCTCTGTGTTCCTCCAGCATTGTTTCTTGCTCCAGATTCCAGCATCTGCCATCTCTCGTCTTTCCACACAGCCTTGAAGCAACTAAAGTCACGGATTCAGATTGTGAATCACTTTCATACAACAATTTATCACCTCATTTTACTGGTTTATATTATAGAATACAGGGCTAGCCATCAAATGTTGGTAATTGCAAATGTTATCACCGTTGACATCTGCTAAACTTTATTCACTACCACGATGGAAGACTATTTCAGTCTGAAACAAACTACATAGGTTAGTCAAAAGACACAGCAGAAACCATTACATCTGAGGAATTTGTAAAATATATGTATTTTTGAGCATTTTGGGGGGATTTCTTTCCACATTAAATGCATGCTGCTTTGGTTGTCATTGTACATGGTCTAAAATTAGATTTACGTATCAACATTAATACAATCAGATGTGAAAGATTAGAAGTTAGAAATTGTCTTTGGAAAGCTATGCCAAAACTGAAGGAAACCAAGCCATATGAACAATGTTTTTTTTTGTTTATTTTGTTCGGGAGAGTTGTTTTCATTTTGGTCATTCCCTTCCCCAATTTTTGCGTTGATGAAATGTTCAAGAGGAACTGCAGATGCTGGAAAATTGAATGTAGACAAAAATGCTGGAGAAACTCAGCGGGTGAGGCAGCATCTACGGAGCGAAGGAAATAGGCAACATTGCCTATTTCCTTCCCTCCAGAGATGCTGCCTTACCCGCCAATTTTATCCAGCATTTTTGTCTACCTTTGCATTGGTGACTTTGTTTATAAAGAAAACTGTGGACTCATCACAAATTTACTCATCACGAATGCTACTTAATATGCTGAGCATTTGGTATTGGTATTGGATTGATTTATTATTGTCATGTGTAGCAAGATACGGTGAAATGCTATTATCTGTGAGCTACCCAACTAAATCAGACAATACTCCACATGAATGCAATCATGGTCTTGTTAATCTCTTGTTAAAATGTGAAAGTTGATGCAAACTCAAACCTGAGGGATCAGTTTCACACTGGGCGGCATGTGGATTTGCCACAATTGAGAAAATGGATATCAAGGAAGAAAATGGAATACAAACACATAAGAATAAAGAAGTCGAAGATTGACTTATTGTTTCATAGAAATGCATATGCTTGTCCAACCTCTTAAATGTATTTGTACAATCAATTATCCCTTCTATTCAGGAGTTCTGCATTCTCCACCCTTCCTTTACTAACGTTGTAAATTTCATCCCAGTGAAAGAATAATTTTGACAAATTCTGAATGATTTAGTAACTGTACAAGTTCCGCTGCAGGCCATCTAATGAAGACACACGAGACGAGACTGGAATCTTGAGCAAAAAAAACTGCTGGAGGGAATCTGTGGGCCATACGTCACCTGTGAAGGGAAATGGACAGACAACATTTTGGGTTGGGCCCCTTCTTCAAACCTGGAGTAGAGAGGTGGTAGCTGGTAGAAAGAGGTGAGGAGAAGGGGTGAAGGAGGAGGTGGAGGAGGGGAAAGGAAATGGGTGAAGAGAGGTGGGCAGGGGAGTGGATAGAAAAGTGCATGTGAGATTGAGGTTGATCAGAAGGAGAGAGAAGGTGGGTGGAAACCGGAGCAGCCAAACAAAACCCACATTGTCACAGGGAGAACGTGCAAACTCCGTATAGACAACACCCGTAGTCAGGATCGAATCTGGGTCTGGTGCTGTAGGGCAGCAACTCAACCACTGCACCACTGTGCTGCCCAATTCTATCCAGGGATTTGTGCTTTTTTTGCGCAGGCTGTCTAATAGCTCTTTATTGTTACCAAGATATGACTTCATTCATTTTGGTATACCTTCTCTGAAATATAACTTATTGTGTTCGAAGATTAATTAAACATGGTCCATTTAATATAGAAAACTGTTATTAGCTTCAACCCCCCCACCTATCAAACTATCAGATTTTAATAAAAATGAAGTATGAAAGCTTTATTCCTGTTCCTGTAGGCACAGGTTAACTCATAGAAGAAATGTGCTTATAACAAATGCAAATTGACATAAAGCACAGATGTCTGCCTGAGGTTTATTTCATGCCTTCCTTATATGGCCACACATGTTTCCGTTACCACTTTTGAAAAATACTTACTTGAATTTCAGACCAAACATCTGCACGGATGTGCTTTTAAAATTATTTTGGTTCTAATTTCATTCCTCCTTTCTAGAAGATGAAGATAAATATTTGACATATTTTTTTTAGAATAAAATATATATACAAAACAATAACTGTGCAGACAGAAACGCTTCATAGATTCTCAGTGTCTATACATTCAATAATGTCATACTCAGTAGTGTTTGAATCTATCTTTAAAGAAAACTACCTTGCCACACGTGTGTATGGAGCTTTTGCATTTTACAGCTTGAAATTGTGGAATCTGGTGCATACTGTAGCGAGTCTTTTAACTTACACTTGAATGCAATATTTATGTTTTAAATTGGATTAGCTATGAATAAGGTTAAGCTAACTTACATTCCTAATTACATTCCACAGTAGAGTCAGGTTCTGATCAACGGGTGCAGCACAGGAATAATCTTAGTATATTCATGTATGGAATTCAGATTATAATCAGACACTTGGCCCACGTTGACCAACCTGGGTCTCACTGCACACCTGGTACTACTCCTGACCCTGATTCCAGTTGCATACCTTCTCTCATTCCTGACCCTGAGTCCAGCCATACACCTGGCCCCCGATTCTACCCTGATCATAGCTAGGTTCCCAGTGCTAAACACTCCCATTGTCCCAGCTTTGACTGCACACCTAATACTATTCCAGGCCTTAACTCTGGATGCACACTTGGCCTTGCTCCTAGCCGCTCTGCACTGACAATATATCTTGCCCACACATAAAGCCCCATATCTGGCCCCTTGGATTTAACCTGTTATGTTCAAGTCCACAGGTGCTTATCTAATGCGGTAATTTTTTATGGGGCACTTCACGGTCCAAATTTTGTATAACAACATTTGCTACATCCATTGGCTTCCTTGTTATCTAACATGCTAGTTACTTTGTCAAAGTCATCGTCAATTGGTTGAACACAATTTCTCATCCATCAATTTATACTCACTCAGCTGTATAAGTATTAGGTTACCATTTCCTTCATTTTCCTAACAAACTGTCCTCAAGTCATTTTCACCCCCAATATTTTCAGTATTTTGCTGTCTTCCTCCCAGCTGGGACTTTTGCGAAATGCAAAGTCCAATAACTATATATTTAAGCAATATTATTATATTAAATGTGATCTTGAGAGTACATAATATTCATAACACAACAAAGATAAAAAAAGATCTTTGTTTTGATTGCACCTACCAACATGCATACATTATTATACTACAGTTAATATGTACCGAGGGCAAATTCTTGTTCTAATGCTCCCCATTCCCTATTACTTTTACATTGAAGTGATTTAAATCCAAGTGAAGTTTAAATGGCATCAGAAAAATGAAACCTCTGGGATGGATGATATTCATTATGTCGTTGGTTGGAGTCAGTATCAGCACAATTAGTATATTAAACTTTGAATCTTCACAAGTCCTGGTTCAAGCTAAAATAAAGACATATAATAACCTCCTCATACATTCCCCTGCAAGTATCTCTGTCACTCCTTTAAAATATGCCCCTTCATTGAACAAGCTCTTAAACATCACATCTGAATCAGTTTCCACCTGATTACACTTCTTGAGGATGTTCATCTACGTGTTCAATTAATAAAACAACGAGATTGAGGACATTTCTATTCAACCCGACAAAAGAATTTGGGGGGGGGGGGAGTTTGGAAATAGTCAGTGAGGTAAACAAACATCATAGTTGAGTGGCAAATGACAATAGTGCTACCTTTCCAATATTTAACTGAAGCAAATAATGGGTTATCGGGGCTGTATACTGTGACAGACAGCCTGACACCTTGCATGTCATTTAAATATTACACTTGTCCCATCCCCCTGGATATTCTGGATTAATAAATTAAGGTTTTGTCAACTAATTACAAATGAGGCTAATTACAAATCAATAACATTAGCCAACTCCGAAACACGAAGCATTGAGCATTGGGATCCAGACATCATGGACAACTTGCCTCAGTTCCCCGCTCACATCTGGCAGTGCTCTCTTTCTGAACCAGGGGCCATGGAGCGTTTTTGAAAGTGGGGGGGCTGAGTCATCATTGATCACTTGCCTTGGGGTATCCAGTGAGAGAGTGGAGCAACCGAGTGGGGGGAGGGTCTGACGGTAGGGACGGTAGGGACTTTTTGAAATTTGATGTTTTAAAATCAGGTTTTAGTGCATTTTTGAAGTACGATTTCAATGTTTTTTGTTTGAAGTATTTTTAAGAGGTAACTTTTTAAGGGGTCACTTTTCCACGCAAAGGGTGGTGGGTGTATGAAACAAACTGCCAGAGGAGGTAGTTGAGGCAGGGACTATCCCAACATTTAAGAAACAGTTAGACTGATACGTGGACAGGACAGGTTTGGAGCGATATGGACCAAAAGCAGGTAGTGTAGCTGGGACATGTTGGCGGGTGTGGGCAAGTTGCGCCGAAGGGCCTGTTTTCACAATGTATCAATCTATAACTACATTATACCTCCACCATGCATTAATGCTTCAAAATCACGTGATCGAGTTTTATTGCCATATACTCAAGCATATACTCAAAAAATGGCAGATACTTCCAGGAATAATACAGAAGGTGCAGGATCAGTTCATTCCTATGAGGAAGAAAGATTCCAAAGGGAGTAAGGGGCGACCATGGCTGACAAGGGACATCAAGGACAGTATAAAAATTAAAGCGAAGAAGTACAACGTAGCAAAGATGAGTGGGAAGCAAGAGGATTGGGTAATGTTTAAAGAACAACAGAAGATAACTAAAAAGACAATACGGGGAGAAAAGATGATGTACGAAGGAAGGTAAGCTAGCCAAGAATATAAAGCAGGATAGTAAAAGCTTCTTTAGGTATGTGAAGAGGAAAAAATTAGTTAAGACCAAAGTTGGACCCTTGAAGACCGAAAAAGGTGAATTTATTATGGGGAACAAGGAAATGGCAGATGAGTTGAACAGGTACTTTGGATCTGTCTTCACTAAGGAGGACACAAACAATCTTCCTGATATAGTAGTGGCCAGAGGATCTGCGGTGAGGGAGGAAATGAAGGAAATCCACATTAGGCAGAAAATTGTGTTGGATAGACTGATGGGGCTGAAGGCTGATAAATCCCCAGGGCCTGATGGTCTGCATCCCAGGGTACTTGAGGAAGTGGCTCTAGAAATCGTGGTAATCTATTATCAGTGATAATTTTCCAATGTTCTATAGACTCAGGATCAGTTCCTGTGGATTGGAGGGTAGCTAATGTTATCCCACTTTTTAAGAAAGGCGGGAGAGAGAAAACAGGGAATTATAGACCAGTTAGCCTGACATCAGTGGTGGGGAAGATGCTGGAGTCAATTATAAAAGATGAAATAGCCGCACATTTGGATAGCAGTAACAGTATCGGTCCGTGTCAGCATGGATTTACGAAGGGGAAATCATGCTTGACTAATCTTCTGGAATTTTTTGAGGAGTAACTAGGAAAATGGACAAGGGAGAGCCAGTGGATGTAGTGTACCTGGACTTTCAGAAAGCATTTGATAAGGTCCCACATAGGAGATTAGTGGGCAACATTAGGGCACATAGTATTGGGGGGTAGAGTGCTGACATGGATAGAGTATTGGTTGGCAGACAGGAAACAAAGAGTAGGGATTAATGGGTCCCTTTCAGAATGGCAGGCAGTGACTAGTGGGGTACCGCAAGGCTTGGTGCTGGGACCGCAGCTATTTACAATATACATCAATAATTTGGATGAAGGGATTCAAAGTAACATTAGCAAATTTGCAGCTTACACAAAACTGGGTGGCAGTGTGAACTGTGAGGAGGATGCTATGAGAATGCAGGGTGACTTGGACAGGTTGGGGGAGTGGGCAGATGCATGGCAGGTGAGGTTTAATGCGGATAAATGTGAGGTTATCCACTTTGGTAGCAAAAACAGGAAGGCAGATTACTATCTAAATGGCGT
The DNA here is from genome assembly GCA_963514005.1 of Raja brachyura. The sequence goes on from OY740786.1 coordinate 75,719,847, forward strand.
CAAGTTGGGAAAAGGGTAAGTATAATGGAATCTGGGGGGTCCTTGTTCATAGAATCATAGAATCATAGAAAATAGGTGCAGGAGTAGGCCATTCGGCCCTTCGAGCCTGCACCGCCATTCAATATGATCATGGCTGATCATCCAACTCAGTATCCTGTACCTGCCTTCTCTCCATACCCCCTGATCCCTTTAGCCACAAGGGCCACATCTAACTCCCTCTTAAATATAGCCAATGAACTGGCCTCAACTACCTTCTGTGGCAGAGAATTCCACAGTTTCACCACTCTCTGTGTGAAAAATGATTTTCTCATCTCAGTCCTAAAAGACTTCCCCCTTATCCTTAAACTGTGACCCCTTGTTCTGGAGTTCCCCAACATTGGGAACAATCTTCCTGCATCTAGCCTGTCCAACCCCTTAAGAATTTTGTAAGTCTCTATAAGATCCCCCCTCAATCTTCTAAATTCCAGCGAGTACAAGCAGAGTCTATCCGGTCTTTCTTCATATGGAAGTCCTGCCATCCCAGGAATCAGTCTGATGAACCTTCTCTGTACTCCCTCTGTTCATCAGTCTATGAAAGTAAACATGCAGGTATAGCAGGCAGTGAAGAAAGCGAATGGCATGTTGGCCTTTATAACAAGAGGAATCGAATATAGGAGCAAAGAGGTCCTTCTGCAGTTGTACAGAGCCCTAGTGAGACTACACCTGGAGTATTGTGTGCAGTTTTGGTCCCCTAATTTGAGGAAGGACATTTGTGCTATTGAGGGAGTGCAGCGTACATTTACAAGGTTAATTCCCGGGATGGCGGGACTGTCAAATGCTCAGAGAATAGAGCAGCTGGGCTTGTACACTCTTGAGTTTAGAAGGATGAGAGGATATCTCATTGAAACATATAAGATTGTTTAGGGTTTGGACAAGCTTGAGACAGGAAACATGTTCCCGATGTTGGGGGAGTCCAGAACCAGGGGCCACCGTTTAAGAATAAGGAGTAAGCCATTTCGAACGGAGACGAGGAAACACTTTTTCTCACAGAGAGTTGTGAGTCTGTGGAATTCTCTGCCTCAGAGGGTGGTGGAGGCAGGTTCTCTGGATGCGTTCAAGAGAGAGCTAGATAGGGTTCTTAAAAATAGTGGAGTCAGGGGATATGCGGAGAAGGCAGGAACGGGGTACTGATTGGGGATGATCAGCCATGATCATATTGAATGGCAGTGCTGGCTTGAAGTACCGAATGGCCTACTCCTGCACCTATTGTCTATTGTCATAGAAAAATAGAAAATAGGTGCAGGAATAGGCCATTCGGCACTTCGAGCCAGCACTGCCATTCAATATGATCATGGCTATTCATCTAAAATCAGTACCTCTTTCCTGTTTTTTCCCCATATCCCTTGATTTCGCTAGCCCCAAGAGCTAAATGTGACTCTCTTGAAAAACATCCAGTGAATTGGCTTCCACTGCCTTCTGTGGCAGAAAATTCCACAGATTCACAACTCTCAGGGTGAAGAAAGTTTGTCCTCATCCTAGTCCTATCTGGCCTACCCTTTATTCTTAAACTATGACCCCTGGTTCTGAACTCCCCCAACATCGGGAACATTTTTCATGCAGTTACAGGAAGTGAAAATCTAGCAGGCAAGCAGGATGCTTTCTCCAACCACCCTCATTTGAAGGTCGCTATCTTCCACCGTTTCTACCCAGTGCTTGGTACCTACTTCCAGCAGCCACTGGTTGTCCTCCAGGATGCACCGAGCCGCAGCCTGAAGGGGCCTGTCCCACTTAGGCGATTTTTTGGTTGACTACAAGTGACAGTGGCAACAATTTTTGCTGTCGGCGGTTGCCGTAGGTTCTGGCGAGGTGTCGTAGATGAATGCTAGTAAAACTAGTCCCTGACTGTCGCCTAAAGAGTCGTCTCAGTGGGACAGGCCCATAAGTGCAAGAGAATAGCGTAGATCAGCGGAGCCGCGACCAGCTGTGACACTCATTGTCCAGCCCACTCTCCAATTCGCTGATAGACATAAAAAGCTGAAGTAACATCCAATTTCCTCTCTGTGTCTGTGGACCGACTCCAAGCACCAGAGGCCCATTGATCTGCGGCGCTGCTCTATACGTGATTGGCTTTGTGAAGATCAGAGCCAGATGTCACCTTGTCCCGGCACTCTGCCCTACACAGCCCTGCTAGCCATTCAGTTCTAGGGGTTCAGTTTAGAGCGCGGAAACAAGCCCTTTGGCCCACCGAGTCCACACCAACCAGCGATCCCCGCACATTAACACTATCCTACATACACTGGGGACAATTTACACTTACACCAAGCCAATTAACTAGACCTTCAGTCTGAAGAAGGGTCTCAACCCGAAACGTCACCAATTCCTTCCCTCCAGAGATGCTGCCTGACCTGCTGAGTTACTCCAGCACTGTGTCTATCGGTTTAAACCAGCATCTGCAGTTCTTACCTACACGTGTACCTGTTTAAATGCCAATTAAATGTCTATGTGGTAATTTCAAGTGTAGAATGAAGGAAAAAGTGTTTCATTGTCATGTGCAGCAACATCAGAACAATGACATTCTCAGTTGCTGCACCTTAACAGGCCGGGTTAAAGCAACAACACACAGATACATGTAAATAGATTGATTTAGTTTACTATTGCCACCTGTAGCGAAGTACAGGAAAAAGCTTTTGTTGCATGTTATCCGGTAAATGCAAGCAAGCCGCTCACAATGTACAGGTAAAGGTGAACGGGCGCAACATATATAATCAATAATACAATGGATTAATAATCAGTAACATTGTGTAATCCTCCAGGCATATCAGCGGAGACCCAAGTATTAGCATTACAATTAATGCCCCACAGCGCCGGAGACCCGGGTTCGATCCTGGTCTCGGGTGCTGTCTGTGTGGAGTTTGCATGTTCTCCCTGTGACCGCGTGGGTTTCCTCCAGGTGCTCCGGTTTCCTCCCACATCCCAAAGACGTGTGGGTTTGTAGGTTAATTGACCCTCTGTAAATTGTCCCCGAGTGTGTCAGGATTGAACGAGAAAGTGGGATAACATAGAACCAGTGTGAACGGGTGATCGATGGTCGGCATGGACTCGAGGGACATTATTATCCCAAGGTTGCAGAGTAATTGAATGGTATTTACTGCATAATCCCTGAGGTTATTCTTTGTAAAGTGAAGGGCAAAGTTCATTCCTACAAGTTTTATTTTCTGAAGTTAATTTGTAGTTTATATTTACCATCTTGCCTTTGCTTATTTGTTCCCGCGATACATGACTCCAAGACTTACATTTAAAGATGAACAAAATAGCAATTAAAGACAGATATCAACTAATTTCCCCAATTGAGTATGAATAACAATTTGTGATCAGCGTGAGAGCATGAGAAATTTGTGATCAGCGTGAAAGCGTGAGAATTTGTCGAAATGCGTGATTCTCACGCTCAATGCGTGAGAATTGGCAGCCCTGTTGAGGGGTGTCCCCACCGGATTCCGCCCCTTCATTGGATGAAGGCAGAATTATGGCATCCTTGCCTGAACTGCTGACATTTTTATCAACTTCTCCTCAGGCAGCCCATCAGAGTTGGGATAACCTGCTGTCATTTTGACGATATTCTTTCAGTGGCACTGATCACACTCTCCAGTGCAGAAGGAGGTAACTTTAAGGGCGGCAATGCTGCCTTACAGCGTCAGAGACCCAGGTTTGATCCTGATGATGGGTGCTATCCATACGGAGTTTGCATGTGGGTATTCTTCAGGTGCTCCAGTTTCTTCCCACTATCCAAAGATGTACAGGTTTTCGGGTTAGTTGGCTTCAGTAAAACTACAAATTTTCCCTAATGTGCATTACTGGACGGGGTGATCGCCGGTGAGCATGGACTCGGTGGGCTGAAGGGCTTGTTTCCACGCTGTTTCTCTAAAGTCTAAATTCTAAAGTAAAGTCTAGTCTGCATAGCCAAAGTGCAAAAACATCCAAAATCTGAATACTTATTTATCCAATATTCCTGCTAAAAGGATTCCCTATACTGCCAGATGCATATATTTGGGAACTTGCAAGAATGGACTGTTTTCAACACCATAAATTACAATGTTACCTACAAAAATATTTGTGAATTTTGTCAGGTATTGGAAAAAAGCCCTGTTAAAGCTCAGCATTTAAAATCTGATTATAATTGTGTAGATCTCAAAGAATTTCGATCAGAGACCTTCTGCTTTATAACACTTCATAAATATTTGACATAATTTTTTAATTTCAAAAAATAAACTTTATTCAGAATTACATATATATACAAAACAACTCTTCATATATTCTGTGTTTATACATTCAATAATGTCATACTCAGTCGTGTTTACACCTATCTTTAAAGAAAACTGCCTTGCCACACATGTAGTCAGTCCCCTCGGATTGGAATCCTGTCCTTTGGTTGAGGGGTGATCCCACCGGATTCCGCCCCTTAATTCTGCCTTCACTGGATGAAGGCAGAATTATGGCATCCTTGCCTGAACTGCTGACATTTGTATCTTCTTCTCCTCAGGGAGTCCATCAGAGTTGGGATAACTTGCTGTCATTTTGATTCTGTGCGCACTGGGGTGGCTGATGAAGCCAAAGTTGGAAGCGTGGACTCTGTCACAGATGAGGCAGGGAGGCAGCTAGATGGGCAAGTGGGTGCACAAATTCTGCTGCTCACAATGGGCTTCTGTGATGACCCGACAAGTAGACTTGTGGTTCTCACTGTTGCCTGGTTGACCAAAAGCTTCATGCCAGGTCTGAGGTCTTTATCATCAAATATTTCTTTCTTCAGATGGACAAAGGTTGTGCTGGTCCTCTGAGGTGGTGAAGCATTTGTTATTGATGTCTTGATAATGGATCTTGAGATCCACCAGGGTATGGTGGGGTGCCGAGGTGACAGAGGTCCTTTGTTTTGCACATGTTAATGTGCAGTCTATTCTTCAGTGTACTTCAGTAAACGAAATGATGATGATTTGGAACTAAGCCTTCAAATGTGCCCATATGCAAATGAATGCACTAATTATAGTCTGCATGCTGTTACACAGACTGAAATCAGCTAGTTCAAGCTATCAAGCCATCCTTCCTTTATGGCTCAGTTCCACACTGTGAATCTATTTACCACTTGAAGCACCAGGGAATTATGGTGTCAACACTAAATTAGAATGAACTTTGCTTTGATAAACTTCCTCAAATCTCCTATGAAGATTTCCCCATTTACTTGGTGGGAGGGGATCTCTATATAGTTCATTTCTCAACATTAATCATCCTCGTAAAGGCAGAAAGTCAGGTCCTGGATGTATTTCCAATAGAAGGGCCACAAAAAGCAGCACTTTGGTACAATAGTTTTCCCATATTTACATGCATATGAGTAGATAGATATTGATGTCTAATTTTACTTCGGAGTCACGTGAGTGACTACGTGAAGACCCCGCCAGCACGCATGCGCGACATATCGTCGTACGCATGCGGAAGCGGCAGTCGGGAGGAGCGGGGCTCCTCCAGCGTAAGTTTAAAAAACTTACGCAAGGTAAGTCTCACCGGAGGGTGAGCGTCGACGAAAGAAGATGGAATCAAGGAAATCTAAACGAGCAGCGGCTAGAGCTGCCGCCATGGAGAGTAGCCAGCAGCGGGCTGGTTCTCCCGAGCTACAGGTACAACCTGCAGCTCCCGACTTTTCGCCCAGAAGAGCGTCTGGTACACCGCGGTCGGGCGGCAATTCCACCAGAAAGTCGGCCGGGGCCGCTGGCTCAGCTGAGTCCGGACCCGAGGACACCCCGTTCGTTGAAAGCGACGGAGGTCGTCTTTCCCGCATGGAGCGGATGATGGAGCAAATGCTCCAGCGTGACCTGCTTTTGCAGGGGCAGAGTCACGGTGGGCCTCTTCGCAGGCCCACGGCAGGCTCCTATCACGGACTGCCTAATGTCTCGCCCTCTTCGCAGGGGAGCATTGGGGGTCAGAACTGGGCTGACCCCGAAGAGGGGGAGTTGGCTGAAGAACCTACAGTGTCTGGGGTGCAGGAAGAGTTGCTGGAGATGGTCAACAAACATGCAGTGCCTTCTCAGAAAGGCCTACCTATCCATCCAAAGCTGGCAGCTAGCATAAATTATATGACTACAAACCAGCTCCAGGAGCAGGCTATTCACACCACAGCCGAAAAATATTTAGCTCCGGAGAATTGCAACTCCCTAAATGTTCCTACGGTGAACAACCCCATTTGGGGGAACATGAGCCCCATGATTAGAGGGCAAGAAGTCAAACTGCAGAAGATCCTGAAGCTATTGACCGCCGGAATTACGGCAGTGGCCAGAACTGCAGTGGGAATTGAGTTACCGGAGGAATTACAAGATGCCCTGGCTCTATTGTGCAACACACAATATGAGATTAATAACTTCAGGAAGAGCATCATAAAACCAGCACTCAACCCCAAATTTGCGGGGTTGTGCAAACCAGGGAACGTTCAACCACCGAATCTACTGTTTGGGGACAACCTTCCCAAACAGGTGAAAGACCTGGACGAGGAGGCCAAGGCCTTAGGCCTCATCAAGGTACCCGGTTCATTTAAACCTCATTACCCACAACGGCAGCACCCCTACACACCCACCGGCCAGCGATTTTATCACAGACCTGCCGGTGGTGAAAGCTCGAAGGCCGGTCCACCTGCACAGCGGTCTTTTTAGGCCATGGCCCAGCCCGGCCTTCTTGGAAAATGCGCCACCCCTACACCGTGACAACTCAACAGAAGAAACAAGGACAGAGGCCACAACACCGACAATAACCATGGAGGTAGGTGGGTCTGGCTTCCCCAGGAACATTCCTTGCCTAAATTTACAAAATGTGGGGGGCCGGTTGCACTTGTGTTATGAAGTTTGGCGCACACTTACCTCTGATCCTTACATACTTGGAAGTATTCAGGGCTACAAAATTGAATTTATTTACGAACTCCCTACCCCGGTCCAGCATTCACCTAGCCGGAAGTTTATACTTTTACAAAAAGAAAGAACGGCAGGGCATGCTGAACTGTTGAGGCTAATTGAAAAAGGAGTAATTGAGAAAACCACCAGAGAGCCTCAGGAGTTCATATCCAATATATTTACCAAAAATAAAAGCGATGGCGGGTGCCGCATAATTATAGATCTGACCGAACTAAATACTTCTGTTCAGTATGTTCATTTCAAAATGGATACCTTTGACACAGCTAGGCAGTTAATAGCCTATGGGTACTACATGGCATGCATTGACCTCAAAGATGCATACTATTCAGTACCAATACACAAGGATCATAGGAAATACCTAAAATTTATCTGGATGGAACAACTATGGCAATACAAAGCCTTGCCAAATGGGTTATCATCAGCACCCAGACTGTTTACCAAAATGTTGAAACCAGCTTTGGCCTACCTAAGAAAACAGAATCACACTGTAATGGCCTATCTTGATGATATCCTCATTGTTGGGGAGAATTTGGAAGTGGCTACATTGGCAGTTTTAGCCACAAAACATCTTTTCCAAAAGCTGGGATTCATCATACATCCAGATAAATCAAAACTGAAACCCTCAACCACCATGGATTACTTGGGGTTTACCATTGACTCGGTGCAAATGTCTATCACTTTACCACCAAATAAAGCGGTGGACTTGATAGAGGCTTGCAGGAGCCTTACTGGCATCAGGGATCCATCCATACGGCAGGTGGCCAGGGTAATTGGGAAGATAGTGGCTGCTTTTCCCGCAGCACAATTCGGACCATTACATTATCAAAACCTACAAAGAGCTAAAATTATAGCTCTTAAAAGACATGCAGGCCATTTCGACAGGCCTATGAAATTGCCAGAAAAGGCAAAAACCGAATTAAATTGGTGGATGGAGAATGCTCAAAATTGTTCAAAACCCATCATTATCATCAATCCCTCGATCATCTTACAAACTGATGCCAGTGCCCAAGGTTGGGGAGCAACTAATACCACCACTAGTTGTGGAGGTAGATGGAATGCACTAGAACTAACCCAATTCAACACACTGGGGATTAACCATTCAGAAATGCTGGGAGCATTTCATGGCCTTAGGGCATACTGCTCAGACATGCACAAAATACATGTTAGATTACAAATTGACAATACCACGGTGGTGGCTTACATTAACCACATGGGTGGAATAAAGTCGATATCGTGTGATGAATTGGCTAACAATATCTGGCACTGGTGTCTGCAAAGAGAAATTTGGATTTCAGCCACTTACCTCCCAGGTAAACTAAACACAGTGGCAGACACCAGGTCACGCAAATTTAACGACAACATAGAATGGATGTTGGATCGAAAAGTGTTCACAGATATTGTAGAACGTTATGGGACACCAGATATCGACCTTTTTGCGTCCAGATTAAATCACCAACTGCCAACATATGTTGCTTGGGAACCAGACCCAGGGGCAGTAGCAATGGACGCTTTCACGCTACACTGGGGGGACTTGTTCTGTTATGCATTTCCCCCCTTCTGCCTCATCAGTCGGGTCTTGCAGAAAATCAGACAAGACTCCGCATCGGGTATTTTGGTTGTGCCCGACTGGCCTACCCAACCATGGTTCCCAATGGTACAGAAGATGGCCACAGAACCTTGTATTAGGGTCAATAAACGACCTAACCTGCTTATACATCCCGTCACAGGAGAACACCACCCATGTCATGACCGCATGGACCTGTTGATTTGCAGGTTCTGAAACGGCCACTTTTGGGGTACGGACTCACCAGCAAAACCATAGATGCCATCTCAGCATCGTGCAGGGAGTCCACCCGTAAGCAGTACCTGACCTACATCAGGAAAGGGGAAAAATTCTGCTCTGCAACCAACACTACCTACGAATCAGCAACTATCACAGAAGTTCTGGAATTCTTGGCAACCCTTCACCATGACAAAGGACTGAGCTATAGTGCCATTAACTGTGCCAGGAGTGCCCTATCGACCTACCTGGGCAAGGGGAGTGACCAATTGGGCATTGGATCACATCCATTAGTATCAAAACTAATGAGAGGAATATACAATTCCAATCCCCCCAGGCCCAGATACAACCACACATGGAATATCAGCATAGTATTAACTATGCTGCGAGGATGGACACCTAACTCAGGACTTACCCTGGACAAGCTTACCTACAAGGTGGTAATGATCATGGCACTCGTCACGGCACAACGGGTCCAGTCCCTGCACAAATTAAATCTGGATGCCATGTCCATATCCAATGACAAAATCACCTTTTATGTGCAGGGGCTGTTAAAACAAGATCGACCCGGAACGTCTGGACATACTTTAGAGTTGCTAGCCTACCCTGCAGATACTCGACTTTGCATTGTCACTTTATTATCACGATACATCTCAGTCACAAAAAATCTCAGGGGCACGGAGAAAGCTTTGCTCATAAGCCACAAAAAGCCTCACCACAAAGTCACGGTGCAAACCATTTCTAGATGGATAAGGGTGGTTCTGGATGCGGCGGGGATAGACACTAATATATTTAAATCTCACTCCACCAGGGCGGCATCCACGTTGGCGGCTAGGATGATGGAGGTACCATTGGACCACATCCTGGCCACAGCGGGTTGGAGTAATGAGAGGACGTTTCATCGCTTTTATAATAAACCCGTGGCCTCCACTGACTCTTATGCAGGGAGAATTTTGAGCTCTGCCAAATAATTTACCCTTCATGGGATATATATTTTTGTGTTTGGTATGAATAAATACCTATTTTATTTTTCAGCCAGTGTTATGTCTGAATTACGTTCATCCTCTTATCCCAGCATAGCGGTGTGTGAGCATGGAGTTCCAGGGCATGAAATCACAGAGCTTTGAAATCTTCACGTAGTCACTCACGTGACTCCGAAGTAAAATAGTAAGATTAAATGAGAACTTACCAGTTTGAAGTTTGATCTTTATTTTATGAGGAGTTACGATGAGGGATTACGTGCCCTCCGCTCCCAGCCCTCTATTATAAAGATCAACTGGTATGGAAGTTCTCTCTTATCTTACTATATAAGTCTACGTTGCCATCTGTGATTTCACACCACTGCTTTGAAGAATGTCGCGCATGCGTGCTGGCGGGGTCTTCACGTAATCCCTCATCGTAACTCCTCATAAAATAAAGATCAAACTTCAAACTGGTAAGTTCTCATTTAATCTTACTATTAATTGTGATTCTATACTTCCTTTCTCATAACTACAATCCAGTTAGTGTTCTGCCTTAACCTCGTGCAATTTGACATACAGCCAACAAGAGTAGCATCATTCCTCCCTTACTTAAAGTCTCGTTCCATCCTGGAATTTAGGGTTATCAGCTTATGGAAGGGCACACACAGCCTTGCACAGTCATCCTTTATATGACATATATTTTAGATGACTATTTGTGTGCACCTCTGCCCCCATATCCCTGATTTAAATGAATCCCTAACACCTTTCAGATTAATAGCTGGGTTGTTTCTTCTTACTGACAAAATGTTTGAAAACACTCAGCAGGTCTAGCAGCATTCGCAGAAAGGAAAACTCATAGATTTGAGCTTGCGATTTCCAGCATCAGTAGTTTTTTTTCGTTATTCCGTTCGCCAACACCCAATGGTTTTCATTGCAAGGAGCAGCCCTAAATGATATGAGCAGTGAATATTGAAGCAATCAATGGTAAAATGAGTATCAAAACCATCTTCTCACAAACCACGTGTTAAAGCAACGAGTTGCACGTCTCCTCCTGCACTTCACTGATGCCTGCTGTGGGTTTTCTTTTCCTGCAAGAATGAAGTATCCCCATGAGTGTGGACCAATTGACTATCAAGGATGAATAGACGTGGGCAGGAGGTTTGAAGCCTATCACAGAGTGAGGCTGAGTCATAGAAATTGCATAGAAAAAGGCCTTAAGGGCCTGTCCTATAAGCATGCAACTCTATGCGATTAGCGCGACCTAACGTGGTCGCTTGAGCCGTCCGGCGTCGCGGGGCTGGTCCCACTTCGATCGCCGGAGCCGTGCGGAATTGTGCGGAGTTCGTCCCGAGTTCATCCCGACACCGCACGGGGCTCCGAAAAACTGACTATGTCCAAAGATTCCACGCGGCAACGGCTTGTCGGCTCGCAGTCGCCTCAACGCATTACACACCGCCCCGACATCGTGCCTCCGTGAACCTATCTGTAGGTGCCTCCGTGCCCCTCTATGTGCGTGCCTCTGTGCCCCTCTCTGTGTGCCCTGTACAGGGGATCACCCGACCTCCGCGCGGCCCCCGCTTCTAGTTTGATCGCGTTCATCGCATAGAGTTGCATGCTTGTAGGACAGGCCCTTTAGTTTTATGTCCCAGACTAATTCTTACTTGCAGCAGCACAACAGAATATGTAAACACAGTACACTGTAAACAATATAATAAACAAGAGGAAAAAAAAGTTCAGTGTGTATATATACACACATACTCACAAGTACTCACACACACACACGCACACACACACACACACACACATATATATATATATGTAATACTAAAAGTCTTCTTCTTGTTTGTGGCTGTGTGTGTGTGTCAATATCTGGTTAATTCAGATTTTCTTCCAAACGCTAGGCCACAGCCTCCCCATTTTCACACATTCTGCTCACATTTTTCCCGTCGAGGCGATAAACATCTTCCTGTCGCATTCCCATCTATATTTCCGGTTATTAATCGTTAAAGGTTAAAAAACAGCCCGACAACTCATCCATTTCGGGAAAAAACCCGAGTGACATCACAATGCACTCGCAAGGCAGGCCTGAATACTCCAGGAGGGAGGGGCACTCCAGCGCTCGTAGTGAACGAGAAATGGTGGTGACTGCCGGTGCCCGATTGGGAGGGTTGTTCTGGTGCTAGAGTGAGGGTCGTGCCCGGGGCTCGGGATGGGTACGTGACCGGGGCCAAGAAATAAGCCGCCGCTAGAACCAAGAACGAGCCTGGCTCCGGGGCCAGGGACGAGCCCAGAGATGAAGTCCAGTCCTGCACTGGAGCCCAGGCGGCGGCCAAGCTGACGGTTGGAGTCTACAGCCAGGGCTGGGCGGAGTACCAGAACCAGGCCGAGTTCCAGGCCCTGGCGCTGCTCTACGACCTGGGTAGGTCCTGGGGCAGGGAATGGGAGTGAGGGGAGGATGAGGCAAATGAGGAGGAAGGAGATGGGGTGGGGAGTGGGGTGGTAGAGGGAGATGGGGGGGTGTGGAGGAGGGAGATGGAGAGGGGTGGCGGGGTGGAGGAGGGAGATGCCCCCTCCCTCTCTACCCCCTCCCTCTCTACCCCCTCCCTCTCTACCCCCTCCCTCTCTACCCCCTCCCTCTCTATCCCCTCTAACTCCCTCCCTCTCTATCCCCCTCCCTCAGTCCCTCACCCGCTCCCTCTAACCTCCTTCCCCCCACTCTACCCCTCCCTCCTTCCACCCCCATCTCCCTCTGCCCCTCCCTCTCTACACCCCCCTCCTTCTACCCTCATTCTCTACTGCCCTGCCCCTCCCTCTCTAACCCCTCCCCCGCCCTCTCTACCCCCTCCCTCTTCCTCTCTACCCCTCTCCCTCCCTCTCTACCCCCTCCCTCTCTATCCCCCTCCCTCTCTAGAGATTGAAGAGGGACGGTGAACAGGAGGAGGAGGGAGTGCTGAGGTATGAGGAGAAATGATGCACGCCTGCAGAGTTGAGGGCTATACGTGAGTGGTGCAATATTGCATTGCGGAACGGCTTGCGTTGGGGGTACGGGTGACTAATGGAATCTTGCATTGGGGAGCAGACTCAACGGGTCTGCACTTGGTCTAGTATTTACTATTAAAAGTCTCATCTTATATGTATGTATTTATACACGTGTGTTTGTGCGTGCCTGTTTACGTATGTGTTCTTCTACCTTTGTCAAAACGCTACACACTACAGTTGAAATTTTTGCAGATTACTCACATTAACACATTAACACAAAACCACCTTTTAAAACACCAACTTCCTGTGACGTCACAATCCCCCCCCCCCCCCAACAGTACAGTGAAATGGAATATTCCAATACCTTCCTGTGACGTCAGGGGGAGGGTCTGCACTTAGTCAAGTACTTATTAAAAGTCTCATCTTGTATGTATGCGTGCATTTGTGCCAGTTTCCATATGTGTTTTTCTACCTTCGTCAAAACGCTACGCGCTAACACTTAAATCTTTTCATATTCTGACTCACATTTTTCCCCTCCACGCAGTAATCAGGTTCACTTAATATTTCATCCTATATTTCACAAGTTATTGACAATTCAAGTTTAAAAAAAGGCAGAAAACGGTTCTCACACACAGACGTTTCCCCCACCCCCTCCCCCCCGCCCCCTCCCCCCCGGGTTATTCACACCCCCCTGCCCCCCTCCCCAGGTTATTCACACTCCCCGCCCCCAGATAGGACAATGAAATTCTTGCTTGCTTGAATGTGGGGAAGAGGCTGTTCCTGAATCTGGACGTTGCCATTTTCAGACTCCTGTAGCTTCTTCCCGATTGCAGGAGTGAAATGAGTGTGTTTCCAGGGTGGTGTGGCTCTGATGATGCTGGCTGTCTTTTTGAGGCAACGACTCTGATAAATCCCTTTGATGGTGGGGAGGTCATGGACTGGGCAGTGTTCACAACTTTTTGCGGTTTTTTTCGCTCCTGGGCGTGCAAGTTGCCAAACCAGTCAATATGCTCCCTACTGTACACATGTAGAAGTTCAAAAGAATCCTCTCCGACATACCGAATCTCCGTTATTTTCTCAGGAAGTAGAGGCGTTGATGTGCTTTCTTTATAATTGCATCAGTGTGCTGGGTCCTGGAAAGATATTCGGAAATATGCAAGCCCAGGAATATGAAGTTTTTGAATCTCCCCACCATTGTCCCGTTGATATAAACAGGATTGTGGGTCCTCATCCTTCCTCTTCCAAAGTCCACAATCAGTTCATTGGTTTTACTGATATTGAGAGCCAAGTTGTTGTGCTGGCACCATTTGGTTAATCGGTCGATCTCATTTCTATACTCTGACTCATCACCAACTGTAATTCATCCAACAAACGTGGTGCCATTGGTGAACTTGAAGATGGAGTTCGCACTGTGTCTGGCTACACAGTCATGAGTATAGAGCAGAGGGCTGAGCTTTAGCGCATCGAGTCCATGCTGACCATCAAGCACCAGTTTTTGCAAATCTGATTTTATTCTTCACATATTTTCATCGTCCCCCTGGATTCAACCATTTACTACACCCTGTGGAATGTACTGTGGTCTGCAAGACCTTGTCTTGCCCTTACTTGCTTGCTTTTCCTCCTCCCTACAATCAGTCTGAAGAAGGACCTCCAACCCGAAACATCACCTACCCATGTTCTTCAGAATGCTGCCTGACCCTTTGTGTCTTCTCATCTAACTTACTAACTGCATGCTTTTGAAATGTGGGAGGAATTAAAGCACATAGGAAATCCACGCAGTTACAGAAAGAAAGTGCAAATCGCACTCAGAGCTATATGACGTAAGGATTGAACCAATGTCAGTGGCTTCACTAGCCGTGTCATTCTGGGGTAAAGCAAATTATTGTTAAAACTGAGTCCTGATTGATATTCAATGTTGGCAGGTGACTGACAAGGCTTTTGAACAGTGTTTTATGATTTTGGTGCAGGTGGTGGGATGTGTGAGATCTCACCTTGTGTGAGATGATTTAATAAGTTCCTGCACCACATCCATATTTAATGAAGAACAGCCTTGGCACTGCCATTGCCATTTTTTCCCCACTTTTTCCAGAGCATGTGCCTGCTGGGTCTTGTGTACCCTCAGGAGTATGGGATAGCTCACATCCGTCCCATTATATTCTCAAAGGCCTTCAGTACATTATCAGAAAACATTGAGCTATGAGCTCCACTGTGTTCACTCATTCTTCAACCTGTGAGAGAATTAATTCTGAAGAAACTGCCATCACTTCTTGAAGCTAAGTTGCACCTTCTCTTTAAGAGCTTAGTTTAAGCAACTTCAGCCACCTGCAATATTTGGCTCCCGGCTATAGCCAACGGCCAATGATCAGCACCTGGGTTGAATGTAATTTATTTAAAACAGCAGTCAGCAAGAAAAACCCATGATATCAGCTTTACAAGAAACTGTGTGAGTTAATCACGTACTGTGATCTCCACGCCCATTTTTTCTTTCTTATCTAAGCTCCCCTGGTTTTACTAGGCTAGTAATCTATCAATCTTTACTGAGGGATTACTGTTCTCCCAATAACTCCCATATAGTTTTGTATTGATTAGGAAGGTACTGGATTCAAAGCCTACCTTAGCTAAATTCATTGATGTAATCTCGGACAAGAGTGTAGTAAGAAAAGCTGAATCGTCACAAACTACTTAGAAATATGGAATCATAAAATGGATGCTGACCCAGGTGGTATTAGAAATTCTGGCAAATGGTTTGGCAAAAGAAGAGCTTTAAAAGAGGTAGAAGGTGAAATATCAAATTTCAGAATAATATTGGAGCAATGCGAAGGGAATACACCACATGGAATGCACTGGTGCTGCCTGACCTGCCAAATATTTTCAACACATTCTGTCTTCATTTCAGGTTGCCAACATCTGCAATATTTTTTACAAAATACCAAGTGCTGGAGGAACTCAACAGGTCAGGAAGCATCTCTGGAAAGAATGCATTGGTGACATATCGGGTCAAGGCCCTTCTTCGGACCGGGATTTTCAGATCTGTAATATTTTGTTTTCCAGCAGCAGAGTGGTTACTGGATTAGTATCTGGAGGCTCAAATAATTAATCCAGAGACATTTTTCAACTCACACAAAAGCAGGAAAATTTAAATTCAAGTAATTAATCTTCAATAAGATGGCTGCATGAAACCAGCAGTTTTCAGTAACATCACAGTTCACTAATATCTGTCAGAGACTGAAGTATGCCCTCCATCTGACTTTTACGTGGTTGACTCAATGGCTATCAGTTCATGGGTAATTAGTGTGGACAATGGATTTTAGCATTGCCATCAATGTCCACATCCTGTAAACAGAAAATACAAAAAATTGTTAGTTGGAATTCTAGGTGTGGAAGGATGGAAAATGTGGAGAGATGCTCAGCCTTGAGATTACAGTTTGAAGAGGGGTCTAACGTAAATCACCACCAATCCATATTCTCCAGAGATGCTGCCTGACCCACTGAGGTACTCCAGCATTTTGCTTTTTTTTTGGAGATTATAGAAGCAAAGGTGATAATCACACAAGATAGCATGAGCTGGATTTGAAGACATCGACAAAGACTTTAACACCAAAATAAAGTTATTGTAGATCAACAAGGACAGGAATGGTAGAAAAACCTGAGAACATTGCTGAAGACTGGGTCTCTTTTGGTACAGTTCCAAAAACAGATTGGCAGCTTTTCATGCCCTTTAAATTGATACAAGGGTGGTTGAATGCTATTAAGTTGTAAACAATGGGAACTTGCATTTTATCATTTGTCATATTTTTAATCTCGTATCCTTGATTGCCTCTGGTGCCGAGAGAAAACTCCTGATCAGAACATTTGAAAAGGTGTTAAATGGGTGGAAATCACTTATAATCACAAATGGTTTCCCATTCATTTTCATTCATTTACATCCATTAATCAAACATGAGTACTTGGAAGGTCGACACAAAATGCTGGAGTAACTCAGTGGGACAGGCAGCATCTCTGGAGAGAAGGAATGGTGCTGTTTCGGGTCGAGACTCTTTTTCAGACCCAAAACGTCACGCATTCCTTCTCTCCAGAGATGCTGCCTGTCCCGCTGAGTTATTCCAGCATTTCGTGTCTACCTTCGATCTCAAAGATTCAAAGGTCAGTTTATTGTCACGTGTACCTAGATGCAGGAAGATTGTTCCCGATGTTGGGGAGGTCCAGGACAAGGGGTCACAGCTTAAGGATAAGGGGGAAATCCTTTAGGACCGAGATGAGAAAGACTTTTTTCACACAGAGAGTGGTGAGTCTCTGGAACTCTCTGCCAACCGAGGGTAGTTGAGGCCAGTTCATTGGCTATATTTAAGAGGGAGTTAGATGTGGCCCTTGTGGGTAAGGGGATCAGAGGGTATGGAGAGTAGGCAGGTACGGGATACTGAGTTGGATGATCAGCCATGATCATATTGAATGGCGGTGCAGGCTCGAAGGGCCGAATGGCCTACTCCTGCACCTAATTTCTATGTACCAATTAAGGTACAGTAAAACTCAAATTACCCTACAGTCACACTGAAAAAAAGCTACAAGACACACAACTACATAAAAGTTAACATAAACATCCACCACAGCGGATTCCCCGTTTTCTTCACTTTGATGGAAGGCAATAAAGTCCAATCTTCTTCCTCTTTATTCTCCAGCAGTCGAACCATATGGAGTCGTGGCGCAGTCGGGGCGAACGAAGCTCCCTCGTCGGGGCGATCGACGCTCCCGCGTCAAAGCTCCTGTGGCTTGGAGCTCCCAAACTCGGTCTCTAACAAGGGACTGTGAGCGCCACGACGTTAAAGTCTGCAAGGCCGATCCCCAACAAGGATCGGCAGCTCCATGATGTTAAGTCCGCAGGCTCCTGCAGTTGGAGCACCCAAAGTCAGTCTCCAGCGGAGATTGCCAGCTCCTCGATGTTAGGTCGCAGTGCGGATGGAGATACGATATGGAAAAAAATTGCATCTCCGTTGAGGTCAGAGATTAAGAAAAACTTTCCCCCCTCCACACATAACAAGCTACAGAACACTAAAACATACTTCTAACACATACTAAAAAACAACATAGAAGGAAGGGATGAGACAGACTGTTGGTGAGGCGGCCATTGCGGGTGCCACCCGGTGATTTAAACCAGCATCTGCAGTTCTTTCCTACACATGAGTACTTGGACAATCTGCTCACATCTTCACAACATGCACAAAATATAAAATCTTTTAAAAAGACAAAACTCAAGTCAATGGCAATTTTTTCATAAAACATATTAGTTTCTCAAAGCATCAAATTATTTTGCTAAAATATAATCAAATACTATCTGCAAAAACAATAAAAAGAAATTGAGAAGACATTTTGCGTAATGGATACCCTAATTATACTTAACCTGGTCTTCCTTATTTGCTGCCCACATTCGCAGATAATACTATCAGCTATTGTCTCTTTAATAATAATAATAATAATATCTTTTATTGTCATTACACATAAGTGCAACAAGATTTGGTTTGCAACTTCGAGATTTCGGTTTGCAACCTCCGAGAACAAGGTTTGTAAAAACGAACATTTGACCAGTAACATCAACACAGACTAAAGTGCGAGGCCGGGGCAGACAGTCCATGGGGGTGGGGGGGTACTCAGCAGGGCTGGTTCAGAGCCGCTATAGCTCTGGGAATGAAGCTGTTCCTGAGTCTGGTAGTGCGGGTGTAGAAGGCCTTGTAACGTCTGCCGGAAGGGAGTAGTTCGAACAGTCCATTACAAGGGTGGGAGGAGTCTTTATGTATGCTGACGGCCTTCTTGAGGCACCATGTGTGGTAGATGCCCTCCAAGGCTGGTAGCGGTGTCCCAATAATCTGTTGCGCTCTGTGGACAACGCGCTGAAGAGCTCTCCTCTCCGCCTCCGTGCAGCTGAGATACCACACAGAGATGCCATACGTTAGTATGCTCTCTGTGGTGCAGCGGTAGAAGGTCGTCAGCAGCTGTTGGGGCAGACCAGTCTTAGGAAGAACAGTCGTTGCTGTGCCTTTTTGACCAGCGCAGCGGTGTTGGTGGACCATGTGAGGTCCTCTGAGATGTGAGTGCCCAGAAACCTGAAGCTGGACACTCTCTCCACACTGTCCCCATAGATGGAGATTGGGGCGTATTCCCCATTCTGTGACCTCCTGAAGTCGATAATCAGCTCCTTGGTCTTAGAGGTGTTTAGCGACAAGTTGTTCCTTGAGCACCAGTCTGCCAGGTTCTGCACCTCCGCACTATAGTTTGTTTCGTCACCGTTGGTGATCAGCCCGATCACCGTTGTGTCGTCTGCAAACTTGACAATGGTGTTGTTGTCAAATGCAGGGACACAGTCGTGGGTGAAGAGGGAGTAGAGCATGGGGCTCAGTACACAGCCCTGTGGTGTGCCGGTGCACAGGGTGATAGTGGAGGACAGGTGCGGCCCCAGTCTCACTGCCTGCGGTCGCTCCGTCAGAAAATTCAGGATCCAATCGCATATCAGTGAGCTGAGGCCTAGCTGGTGGAGTTTGTTGGTGAGCTTGGTGGGGATGACCGTATTGAAGGCAGAGCTATAGTCAATGAAGAGCATCTTCACGTGGGTGCCCTGTCTTTCCAGGTGGGTCAGGACAGTGTGAAGAGTCACAGAGATGGCATCCTCTGTGGATCTATTTGCCCTGTATGCAAATTGATGAGAGTCCAATGATGCAGGGATGTTGGCTTTGATGTGGGAGAGGACCAGCCTTTCAAAGCACTTCATTGGTATTGGAGTTAGGGCAACCGGGCGGTAGTCATTCAGGTTGGTGACTTGAGACTTTTTCCGCACTGGCACTATGGTAGCTGTCTTCAGGCACTTGGGGACCATTGCCAAAGCTAGAGACAGGTTTAATATCTTCTATACTCTGTTATGATTCCAATCTTCCTCTGTTTTTTTTGTTGTCAAGTACTACAATCAACTCTGTCTCTCACTTGACTTTAGGAGATAATTGCAATGCGAAAACTTGCATTGTATCCCGTTTGTTTTGCCATTTGTTGGTGGTTTCTTTGGGGTTTTTTAAGATTATTCTCAGCATCTTCCCATGTCACATTCACGTCTGGAATGTAGCTAAGTCATTTTACCATGTTCTATAGTCTTAGATGGTTGATATTATTTATTTGACCACCATTTATTGGATGACACAGTGGCAAAGCGGTAGAGTTGCTGCCTTACTGCCTTAAGAGCATTCCTTAGTGCTTTGGAGGCTGCAGCTGAGTGACCTCACAAGAGATGATCAATTGGTTTTGACAAATGTCATCATCAATCACAACCATTAAATCTATCTCCCAACTGACGCTGAATATTTCCAGTATTTTCATACATTTTTATATTAGGCTGTTCTTTACTATCTACCACGATGAACTCATAGAACCAATTAAAAAAACAACCCTAAGTGTGTTTGTAAAGAGCCTTTCTGGTAATTCCACATAATCCCTTAGAGATGATGGAAAATCATTGTGATGCCAGGAGTTGAGTCATTCACTGCAGCATGCACTGTCTCTGATGTGCTCCCACAGCCACTGTATTAAGTGTCTGGTCCAACTCAGTTTCTGGTCAATGATGATCTCCAGGATGGTATTGAGCAATAATGAACAATTCAAGGGCATGGGGAAATGGCAACGCTTCCTGTTAAATGAGGAGTTCACTGCCATGAGATCATAAGCAGTAAAAGCAGGTGTAGAATGAGCAGCCCTTAATGCCCGATACAGTACCCAACAAGATCTTGGCTGGTCTTTTACCTCGGTGCCACTTTCCTGCACAGACCAATATCCCCTGATTATTTTAATATCTAGAAACAAATCAATCTCTTTCCTGAATGCATTAACAACCAAGCCTCCACAGCCCTCCTGTGTAGCAAATGACAATGACTCACTATCTCTGGGTGAAGACATTGCTCTTCATCCATGTCCTGATTGGCTAATTCCTTATCTTGAGACGTTGGAACATTATTTATTGGTTAATGTTAATATGTCATGGTATTCCAGGTGACATAGGTTTGTGAAGAGGGAAAAATGTAATAGGAACACAAAGGGCAACTCTTTTACTCAAATGGCGGTGGGTCTATGAAACAAGCTACCAGAGGAAGTAGCTGAGGCAGAATACTATCAAAACATTTAAAGGACATTTGGACAGGTACATGGATAGTGTAGGAAGGAACTGCAGATGTTGGTTTAAACCAAAGATAGACACAAAAAGCTGGAAGTAACTCAGGACAGGCAGCATCTCTGGAGAGGGTGCCGTTTCGGATCGAGACCCAGCTTCAGACTCACGCATTCAGACATGGATAGGTTTAGATGGATATGAACCAAACGCTACCAGGTGGAACTAATGTAGATGGGGCATGTTGGTTGTCGTGAGCAAGTTGGGCCGAAGGGCCTGTTTCCACGCTGTATGACACTATGACACTATGTGGAAATGGTTGTATTTTTGTCTAAACTCGGGCCCTGTATCTGAGAAAGGATGTGCTGGCATTGGAGTGGGTCCAGATGAGGTTTATGAAAATGATCTCAGGAATGATTGGGTGAACAAATGATGAGTGTTTGAAGGAACTGGACCTGTACTTGAATAATGAATAATAATGAATAAAATTGAAGGTAGACAAAAATGCTGGTGAAACTCAGCGGGTGAGGCAGCATCTATGGAGTGAAGGAATAGGTGACGTTTCGGGTCAAGACCCTTCAGACTGATGTGGGGAGAAAGCAAGGACTACCTGAAATTGGAGAAGTCAATGTTCATGAATTGGGGTGTAAACTACCCAAGCAAAATATGAGGTTCCGCTCCTCCAATTTGCGGTGGGGCTTACTCTGGCCATCGAGGAGGCCCAGGACAGAAAGGTCAGATTCGGAATGGGAGGAGCAGTTGAAGTGCTGAGCCACCGGGAGATCAGGTTGGTTAATGCGAACTGAGCGGAGGTGTTGAGCGAAGCGATCGCCAAGCCTGCGCTTGGTCTCACCGATGTAGAGCAGTTGACACCTAGAACACCGGATGCAATAGATGAGGTTGGAGGAGGTGCAAGTGAACCTCTGCCTCACCTGGAATGACAGCTTGGGCCTTGGATGGAGGTAAGCGACAAGTGTAGCATTTCCTGCAGTTGCAAGGGAAAGTACCAAGGGAGGGGGTGATTTGGGTGGGAAGGGACAAATTGACCAGGGAGTTACGGAGGGAGCAGTCTCTGCAGAAGGCCGAAAGGGGAGGAGATGGGAATATGTGGCCATCCTGGGTTCCTGTTGGAGGTGGCGAAAATGTCAGAGGATTTTCTGTTGTATGTGACGGCTGGTAGTGTGGAAGGTGAGAACACGGGGGACCCTGTCATTGTTATGAGTGGGGGGGATGGGGAGTGAGAGCGGAGCTACAGGACATAGAGAAGACCCTGGTGAGAGCCCTATCTATAGTCGAAGAGGGGAACCTCGGTTCCCTAAAGAATGAGGACATCTCCGATGCCCTGGTATGGAACACCTCATCCTGGGTGCAGATGCGGCATAGACGGAGGAATTGGGAGTATGGGGAGAGAGTCCTTACAGGATGCAGGGTGGGAAGAAGTGTAGACAAGATAGCCATGGGAGTCAGTGGTCAAAATAATGAATAATTAATAAGTTTATTGGCCAAGTATGTACACATACAAGGAATTTGCCTTGGTGCTCTGATCGCAAGTAACAACACGACATACAGTAAACCATGAAGAATAAAACATAAAAACATTAAGAATAAAACATTATAGTTTAAACATGTGAATGAAATAAAATACCAGACCAAAAGGAGGCTACAGACTTTTGGTTATTGAGTAGCAGTACTGCTCGTGAAGAAAAACTGTTTCTTATGTTTGGCTCTGGTGGCTTTGATGGTCTGGAGTCGCCTTGCAGAGGGAGTGCTTCAAAGAGTTTGTGGCCAGGGTGAGAGGGGTCAGAGATGATCGTACCCGCTCGCTTCCTAGTCTTGCAGTGTACAGTTCGTTAATGGAGGGAAGGTTGCAGCCAACAACCTTCTCAGCTAATCAAATCATTCGCTGTAGCCTCCGGATGTCGTGCTTGGTGGCTGAGCCAAACCAGACTGTGATGGAGAAGGTGAGGACAGGCTGTACGATGGCAGTATAGAATTGGACCATCATTGCCTGGCAGATTGTGTTTCCTCAGCTACCGCAGGAAGTACATCCTCTGCTGGGCCTTTTTGATCGTGGAGTCGATGGTGGCCCCCCATTTAAGGTCCTTGGAGATGATGGTTCCAAGGAACTTAAAGGACTCCACAGATGTGACTGTGGTGTTGTTGATGGTGAGTTGGGGGAGGGGAGGGGGAGCTCTTCTAAAGTCTACTATCAATTCCACCGTCTTCAGAGCATTGAGCTCCAGGTTGTTACGAAGGCACCAGGATGCCAGCTGTGTCATTTCCTGTCTGTAGGCAGATTCCTCCCCATCCTGGATCAGCCCTATCAGGGTTGTGTCATTCGCGAATTTGAGAAGCCTGACAGAGGAGTCCGTGGAGGTGCAGTCATTGGTGTAGAGTGAGTAAAGGAGAGGGGAGAGTACACACAGCCTTGTGGTGCTCCTATGCTGAGGGTCTGCGGGTCCGAGATGTGCTTTCCCAGCCTCACGTGCTGCTTCCTGTCAGTCAGGAAGTTGGTGATCCCCACTGCCAGAGGCGTTCAGGCACAGTCAACTGGGAAAGTTTGTAGTGTAGTAGCTATGGTACAATGGTGTTGAATGCAGAGCTAAAATCCATAAACAAAATCCTTGCATAGGTCCCCTGATGGTCTGGGTGCTGGAGGATGAAGTACAGGCCTAGGTTGACGGCGTCATCCACTGATCTACTTGTTGGAGTTTAGGATCAGGGGGCACCTCATTGAAACTTACCGAATAATGAAATACCTGGATAGAGTGGATATGGAGAGGGTGTTTCCACTGGCAGGAGTGTCTTGGGCCAGAGGCCGTAGCTTCAGCATAAAAGGACGTACCTTTAGAAAGGAGATGAGAGGGCATTCTTTTGTAAGTGTGGTAAATCTGTGGAATTCATTGCCACGGAAGGGTGTGGAGGCCATCAATGGATATTTTTAAGGCGGAATTGACAGATTATTGATTAGTACACATGTCAGTGGTTATGAGAAGGCTGGAGAATGGGATTGTGAGGAGAAGATAGATCAGCTGTGATTGAATGGCAGAATAGACTTGATGAGCTAAATAGCCAAATCTGCTTCAATAACGTATAAACGTGAATTTCCTAGGTGTGTAGAATGAGGGCTTATCCACGCAGATGTGTTGGCAGTGAACACACCATCAGTGAGTGATACTGTATTAATCTGATATACACCTCACATTGACAAATGCTCCAGAGCAGCACAAGTGCTGTATATTGTTCCTAAATCTGAGAAACACTGGCAAATTCATGTGCCAACGCTGTTTGATATTTGAGGATAACGAGGTGAATTCCTCTCTATTAAGTGAGAATCAAGGTTGTATATTTTTACATGTGGAAGGTGGTAGTTGCTGTTACCTGGAAATGTCTGGAGATTGAGCATAATAGTGATTTAAACACAGGTACATGAATGGAACTCAAACTGCAGGAGGTGGTATGTCAGTCATCACTACCTAGGGGCAGCACGGTGGCAAAGTGGTGGACCCGGGTTCGATTCTGACCATGGGTGCTGTCTCTACAGAGTTTGTACATTCGCCCCATGACCATGTGGGTTTTCACCGGGAGCTCCGGTTTCCTCCCACATTCTGAAGACGTACGAATTTGTAGGTTAATTTACTTCCGTAAAAATTGTAAATAGTCCTTTGTGTGCAGGATAGCGCTAGTGTATGGGGATCGCTGGTCGGCATGGACTCGTTGGACCGTAGGTCTGTTTCCACACTGTATCTCTGAACTAAAAACAAAACTATCTAGGGCAAATCATTGACTCTGGGTTCTTGAGCCATCACCTTATAAATGACCAGTTATGTCTATGGTTGCTGCAGCTCAAATGTTGGATGTAGCAGACCCCTTGAAACATGTACGTATGTTGTTGATTTCTTCCAGAGACTCCTCGCAGTTCCCTCCCTGGCCATGCTGCTGCACCTGTGAGATTCCAGTCGTAACAAATTGCAAATATTTGATGATGCAGGTACAGTTCAATTATTTAGATCCCATTTTATTGTCTGTGGCCCCAAAAATGTGATAATTGCGTGTGCATTAATCAATTTATCAGGGCAGGCATCATTCTGCATTTTACATTGATTAGCACCACCCCTGCATGTTCTATATGCTCTGGACATGAATACATGAAGCACACAGAAACACACGTGAAACTCTGCTCAGGGTGCGTCTTAATCTACTGATTGTGGTTGTAATTCATTTTACAAACACTGCAGTTCCGTGGAGCTTCAGAAACATGTTATTGAATTTCTAAAGCACATCCAAGTTGTTAATCTAACACCATAACAAGGCTACTGTACATATTTGTGGGCAATATAATTATTTGTTTTGTTTTGTGTCTGGGTGTGGTAATCATGAAGCATTGTAAGTGAAATACTAAGTTGTGAAGTGTTTTATCTTGTCCAATAAAAGCAAACACATAATCTTAAAAGACATACTCTGCACATGTACAATAACGATATTACAACCTGCCCAATAACTAGATGAGATAAACACGGTGCGAACTTGAGCCATTAAACAGATTAAGGGAGCAATTAGCAAGCAACATGTAGGTGCGGCATGGCATGTTAGTGCCAATAATTCTCTGCTTTTCCCAAGCACAAACAGGATAGCAACCTTCTAAAGTGTAGATGAAATGTGTGTACACATCTTTAAATATAGTGACGTAACCACTTCTAACCACTCCCCTTATCATTCAGTATAATTGTGACCTTCCCACCCTTGGCTCTCTCTCCAGCATCCATGACAGACCACGTACAGCAAGGGCAGTGATGTATGTGTTTACTGAATAAAGTAGTAGTAAAGACTCCATGTGTAAGGGGCAATTCTTTACATGGCGTCAGAAGTTTCTTGCCTTGCGCCTCCTGTTTACCGGTTTTTGTTTCTTTAGTCCCAGTACCCCCCTCCCTGTGCCATGATGGCTTCTGCTTGCCCCAAACCTGACATTCTGATTTTTGATTCTGACATCACTCACCGCTGGAGCGTGTTCAGACGTGACTTTGAACATTACGTTACGATCGCACACCCTGCAGTTGCCCGTGCGGTTAAAGCCTCTCTCCTGCTCAACTTGGCCGGTCCCGAAGCCCTGGAACGCTCAGAGTCGTTCGTCTATGGTGACAACGAAGACGCTCAGGACCCGGTATGTCTACTTGCCAAGTTTACTGCGTTGTGTGACATCCCTACCAACTGCATATTGGAGCGGTTCAAACTATTTTGTCGCCGCCAAAACCTGGGTGAGTCGGTCGACAATTTCGTCGCCGCGCTGCGGCACCTGGCTCGGCGCTGCAGCCTAAATGCACTGACTCCTGAAACTTTAACCCGGGACATTCTAATCTATGGCCTCCGGGATAAGAAGCTGAGGGCTGAGCTTCTCCGCAAGCCAGATTTGACTTTTGACGAGGCGCTGCATGCCTCTTGCCTGGTAGAGGCTGTCTCCTCTGCGGTATCGCCTCCCGATCATGACATTCGCGCGGCTAGCTTCACAAGCCGCCAGTACTCCACACAGCTGCGACAATGGGGAAACCCAGCACCCGGGGCCACAACGCTGCTCGAATTGTAACTTTGCTTCCCATCGTTTTAATGTGTGCCCTGCACTGGGCAAGACTTGCAATTTCTGCCACAAGCAAAACCACTTCTCAGCGGCGTGTCGTTCCCATGGGAAGCCTGTACAGCCGCAGCAGAGACTCTCTAACTACCTGACATGTGCTGATATGGCGTCTGGTTCCCATCACCAGCAAGAAGAACTCCCCCTGTCTGACTCCAGCTCTTCCCAAAGCGAGCTCAGCGTGTTTTCGCTGAAAAATGCACCTGCACTGATAATGGATCCAACCGTGCAAGTCACAGTCAATGGCACGACCTTCTCTGCTAAAGTCGACACGGGGGCTGCTGCTAACGTTATGTCAACAAGCTTGTTCAAGAAGATTAAAAATAATGAGCTCGTTACCACTGACCGCTCTGTTCTGCGTGCCTATGGGGGAGGCGTGCTTGTTCCAGTGGGGAAGGCCACTCTCCACTGCAAGGCACTGAAGGCCTCTCGGTCCCTCTCTTTCTTCCTGCTAGACAGCAAATGTGCGCCCCTGCTGGGCATCTGGGCCTGCCAGGACCTCGGCTTGGTCAACTTCCACCGTGACATTCACCTGGTGCAGTCGCCCCTGGACCCGCTGGCCGAGTACCCGGACCGTTTCAATGATGAGCTAGGCAGGCTCCCCTGCAGCTCCAAGATCGCCCTCGATTCGGACATCGAGCCCGTTATCCACCCACCGCACCGGGTTTCCTTCGTGATGAAGGACAAAGTCGAGTCTACCCACGAGATGGTGACCATGGGCATCCTGAAGGAGGTGAGCGAGCCCACCCGGTGGATCTCCACTATGGTTGTTGCAGCAAAGAAGGATAAGAGCGAATTACGGATCTGCATCAACCCAAAGGACCTGAACTTGGCCATCAAGCGCCTGCATTACCCCATGCGAACCGTTGAAGACGTTGCTGCACAAGTCGGTCCGGCCACTGTGTTTTCGGTTCTCGATGCCAAGAGCTCGTTCTGGCAGATACCACTCGACGAGCAGTCTTCATACCTGACAACTTTCAGCACACCCTTTGGCAGGTTCCGCTTTCTCCGCATGCCATTCGGGATCAACTCTGCCAGCGTGGTATTCCAAAGGACAATGGAACAACTGTTTGCCGGGCTCCCGTGTGCCATTATAGTTGACGACATCCTGGTCTACGGGAAGGATGTCGCCGAGCACGATTTCAACCTCCTCCGAGTTCTGGAACGGGCACGAGAAATCAACCTGAAGCTGAACCCGAAAAAATGCCATTTCCGTGTCCCGGAGGTCACCTATGTGGGGCACGTCTTCACAGCATCGGGGCTGAAGCCCGACCTGCAGAAAACGTCCGCTATCTCCGAGATTTCAGCGCCGACTGACATACCTGACCTAAAACGTTTCCTGGGCATGGTCAATTACCTGGGGAAATTCATCCCAGACCTAAGGGAGCTGAGAGCACCCTTAAGAGACCTGGTCAAAAAAGACACTGCCTGGGCCTGGTTCCCGCAACACCAAAAGGCTTTTGACATTCTTAAATCCAGGTTAGTCAGCACCCCGACGTTGAAGTATTTCGACCTCAAGCGCCCCATCGTTCTCACTTGTGATGTTTCCAAGTTCGGCCTAGGGGCCACCTGTCTGCAGCTACACAACGGCCTACAAATGCCCGTGTCTTACGCGTCCCGGATGATGACTCCCACCGAACAGCGTTATGCCCAGATCGAAAAGGAACTGCTGGCGGTTGTCTCTGCCTGCTCGAAGTTCAAGGACTATATTTTGGGCACCTGCTTTCCCATTGAGATGGACCACCAGCCTCTGGTTACTATCCTCAACAAGCCCATACATGTTGCCTCTTCCAGGCTACAGCGCATGATGCTTCAGCTCCAACGATTCACTTTTACTGTGGTTTATCGCAAAGACAAAGACATGTTTGTTGCCGACACGCTGTCACAGGCAACACTCGCATCAACTAAACGTCACTCCTACGAGGCGTCCGACCTGATGGTTCTCAACGTTAATTTTGTGCCTTCTAAACAGATGAAGTCCCTGGTCCAGCACACGGCTGAAGATGCTTCACTACAACAGCTTGCCACGGTGATCAAGCGGGGCTGGCCCGACCGCCGTTCTTCCCTGCCGGCCGCGGCGGTGCCTTACTTTCTGGTTTGTGACGAGCTTGTGCTACATGATGGCGTAATTGTGAAGGGACACAAGGTGGTGGTGCCCGCTGCGCTGCACGACCAATACTTTGAAATCGCACATTATGGCCATCCCGGGGCCGAGGCCACTCTGTCCAACGCTCAAAGCCAGTTCTACTGGCCTGACATGGCTCAATATATCCGGAAGAGGGTCTCCTCCTGTCCGACCTGCAACAGCCTCGCTCCGCAACAGCAGCTGCAGCCTCTCATGCAGCAGCCTCTCCTGACCTCCCCTGGTCTGCAGTAGCAACTAACATTTTCGAGTGGCATGGAAAACACTTCCTGGTGCTTGTTGACGCCTACTCCAGCTGGTTCGATGTAGACCAGCTGCACTCGCTCTCATCGTCTGCTGTCATCGAGAAGCTGCGCCGCCACTTCGCTACCTTTGGATCCCCAGCCAGCCTGCAGTCGGACAATGACAGTCAGTTCACCAGTGCTGAGTTCCGTGATTTCGCCGATAGCTGGAATTTCCGTCACTACACAAGCAGCCCGGAATACCCGCAGAGCAACGACCTGGCTGAGCGCGCGGTTCGCAGTGCAAAGGGATTGCTGGAACGTTGTCGTTTATCTCGCTCTGACATTTACCTTGCCCTCCTGAATCTCCACAACATCTCCCACGACCATGCCATGGGTTCCCCGGCGCAGCGCCTTATGTCCCGTGTCACGAGGCCTCCGATCCCGGTGACCCAGCAGTCGCTCGAACCCTCCATCCTTAAACCTGCCACGGTCCGGAAGTGCATTGCCCATAAACATGGTATCCAGAAGCGCTCCCATGACAAGTCCTGTCGTGTCCTCCCACCTCTCTTCCCTGGCCAGATCGTCCGCATGCAATCCACCTCTGGCCACTCCAGGCTCGCCACTATCGTAGGCTCTGCTGGCTCCCCTCGTTCGTACCTGGTTGACCACGATGGCACGATCTATCAGAGGTTCCGTCAACACCTCCGGCTTGTGAACGAGCTTTGTCCCCCACCCGTTGCCCCCCCCCCCCCCCCGTGACAACTATGCTGCCTCGATCAGTGCCTGCACGTCCCTCCCAGCCTTGTTCACCAAAGGCTCATCCGCCCTCCCCTGTGCATCTGCCCGCTGCACCACCTGCTTCTACGCCCTCTCCATCCTCACCGTCCCCCCGTGGTTCCCCTGTCGGGGGTGTTCCTCCTGCCCCGGCGCCGGCCCCTTTCGTTCCTGTTGGGGGGGGAAGTGGCGAGGTACGGACCCGGTCAAGCCGCCTTGTCAAGCCGCCCGACCGTTATGGTGATTTCGTGTGAATAATGCTTCCTGTATAACTGCATATGAGACGTGGTCGCCCTGTCACAACCTTATTGTTTTTTTTGTAGAGGAAGGATGTAGATGAAATGTGTGTACACCTTTAAATATAGTGACGTAACCACTTCTAACCACTCCCCTTATCATTCAGTATAATTGTGACCTTCCCACCCTTGGCTCTCTCTCTAGCATCCATAACAGACCACGTACAGCTAGGGTAGTGATGTATGTGTTTACTGAATAAAGTAGTAGTAAAGACTCCATGTGTAAGGGGCAATTCTTTACATAAAGCGAGTGAATATTTGATTGGGCAAGTGGCATCAGTGTAGATGGGGCAACTTTGTTGGTTTGGGCGTCAACCCTAATGGCCTATTTTCATGCTGTATGATTGTAAGACTACTGGGTTCTCTTTGATTTTCATTTAATTACTAGCATTATCTGCAAATTTTGGATGGACTGCTAACAGGAGCAGACCCAAGGCACCAAGGGCCAGAAACCACTCGAGTGATGCATCTGGCAGGGTTCAAGAAACTGGCAGGGATAGATAGTGGTGATTTTGAATGCTGCAGTGGGTAGTCCTCAGAGGGATATATTTAAAATGCACACATATTCTATTGTGCTCCTTCCATTGATTAGCACTGCCATCTGGTGGTTGGAAGTGAAAAAAAGTTTGTTTGTGTTGGACTGTGTGGAGTTTGCACATTCCCCTTGTGACTGAGTGGGTTTCCCATGGATTCTCCCAAAGAAGTGCTAGTTGAAGTGCAGGATGTTGATGGGCAAGTGAGAGAATAGGTTAGAGGGAATAATTGGAGAAGGGAATTGATTGAATCGCACTGAGAACTGAGCCAAATTGGCCTAGTCTGAAGAAGGGTTTTGGCCCGAAACGTTGCCCATCTCCTTCGCTCCTTAGATGCTGCTGCACCCGCTGAGTTTCTCCAGCCTTTTGTGTACCCTGGCCTCTTATGAGATATTTCTGCATTGAATGTTGAGGTTTTTGCCACAGTTAAGCAAAAAATGTGTGTTCGTTGTCAACAGGCTGAAACCAAGAACAACTTCAGAGAAGAGCAAGCCTCAGAAACTTTGTAGCAGTTTGTTTGGGGTCAGAGATGAATGCTATAGTTTCCCTGCTGATTGGAAGAGTTTTTGGCATACAGTTTTTCATCTAAATAAAATACAAAATGATGTTAAAATAAAGGTGACACCCAGGTTATTGACGGAATTGCATTCCCAGAGAGTGGTCCATATAGATTTTGTCTGCAAAATGAAGTCATGTCATCCACACATACATCAAGAAATGGGAGTTGCACGGGAGGGGGACAGGAGTCATCTGTACAGTACTGATGCAGTACAAAGAACATAGAACAGTACAGACGCAAAATGTTGGAATAATTCAGCGGTGTGGGGGGGGGGGGGGGGGAGGGGGGGAAGGGGGGGGGGGAGAGGCCTGACCTGCTGAGTTACACCAACATTTTGTGTCTATCCTTGATGTATACCAGCATCTACTAGGTATGTTACAAAACTTACCTTGAGCAGCGCTGCAGTTCTGCCGCTCCCCGTGTGCGCGACTTTGGCGCCTTTCAGAGGGGGGGCGGGCTTAAAGTGCCGTTTTTCCACAGGCAGGGAAAATCGATCCATGTCGGGCGATTTCGTTGCGGAAGAAAAATCGCTCCGACATTTCATGAATGAAGGTATTTTTAAATTACTCTAAATTATTTATTAACTAGAGTAATTTTAAAAATCACCTTAAAAAGCCGTGAGCACCGACAACCGGAAGGATTTTGCGTAGGGGAGAAAAAAAGGTAAATAGTTTATTTTTATATTAAAAGTTGGTTTTTCGGGAGGCTTTAATAACATTTTCATGTTGCGAAATGGGGTCCAAAAAAATGTATGAACAAACAGTATTTTTCCTCCCGACTTCACCGCTAACCGCAACGTTCCAATCCATCGCATTCCACTAAAACCCACTCGCTAGTTGATTTAAATGGCCATTAATTTACAGGAATCAAACACTAAATTCCTTCCATTTGGCCAAGAAATTCATGAAAATTAGATTTAAAAATTATGTTATATTGTGGATTATTGTGTGAATGTTATTTGGACACTTTTGAGTTAAGTCAATTGAAAGGCAATGGGGAACAAGATGCTAATTTCCGAGTATGAAAATGGCCATAACTTTCTTAATACTGAAGATATGAAAGTGAATTAGGTGTCAAATTAAACTTCTTTTTATGCTTTATCTGATGGGATAAATTGCAGACTTGATTTTTAAAATCTCAAAATTTTGTAACATTGCTACATCAACAGTTTCTTCCTACATATTGAACAGTACAGCACAGGAACAGACCCTTTGGCCCACAATCTTTGTGCCGAACGTGATGCCAAGTTAAACTTATCTCATCTACCTGTACATGATTCATATCCCTCTATTCCCCACACATCCAAGTGCCTATCTAAAAGCCTCGTGAACGCCACCTCCACCAACCCTGGCAATACCTTTCAGGCCCCCACTACCCTCTGTGTAAAAATGTTGCCCTGCACATGAACATTAAACTTTCCCACTCTCACCTTATAGCTGTGCCTTCTAGTGTTGGACATTTCCACTTGGGAAAAAGATTCTGGCTGTCTACCCTATCTATGCCTCTCATATTTTTATATACTTCAGTTAAGTCTCCCCTCAACCTCAAACGTTCCAGAGAAAACAATCCTAGTCTATCCTGTAGCTGAAACCTTCTAATCCAGGCAGCATTCTGGTAAACCTCCTCTGCACTCTCTCCAAAGCCTCCACATCTTTGCTCTAATGTGGTGAACAGATAGCACTCAACCAAGGAATTTGTTCAACTTTTCTATTCACACCATGACATTGTAGTGCATTACTTTTAAAGTTAACATTTTCCCCAATCTTTGTGAACTTAGTTAAGCATTTGAGGAATGACAAGCAATATTTTGTGGTTGACTTATTCTAGTTTTGACTTCACAGCTCTTATTTCACATGATAATTTATGCTATAAAAGAGGAAGATGCGTGCACAATTATAATCAATTACAAAATGCAATTATTGTACAACTAATTAGCATTGTCCATGGCAACAGCTTTGTTCCACCACTGCCAAAAGAAAACTGCTCAAATTATTTCCTATTTTTTAACTATTCCTGCACTACAAAAAGTGAAAGTTTGCCTTTTGGCTTTTCACTTTCCCATTAGTAACAGCAAGAGAAAATACACACATGGGAAATCACAATTCTGCAAAAATGTTTTTGAGTGACATTGTGCTGAGCCCTACTTTAGTATTTTATCAATGCCAGTACATAATATAATGTGATAGTATATTCGTTATGATATTATATATTTGGATTACATGCGAGGACTATGATTTTTGCATGTTTTTAAATACTCCTCAAAGCATGCAAATTAACTCTATTTGCATACTTTGAGGAGTATTTAAAAGCATGCAAAAATCATAGTCTTCCAATGTAATCCAAATTGGAAAGACAAAGGCTCTGCAGGTGCCAGTTTTCATAAAAACACAAAGTGCTGGAGTAACACTGGGTCAGGCAGCATCTCTGGGGGACATGAATAGATGATGTTTCAGATCAGGACCCTTCTTTTTACTTATTGTAGCAGGGGACACACAGCTGGAAAAGAGGTGGAGGCAGGACGAAGCCTGACAAGTGATAGGTGGATACACTCGAAGGGGTTTGATTGGTAGATGAGTGGACAAAGATGAAAAGGAGACAAAAGCATGTCAAATAAGGAGATGAGTGAAATGTAATACCAGAGGGAGGAATATAGGTTGAAGACGACCGGGAAAAAGAGTGCAAAAATGGGTGCGTCCAGATGGGGCATGGGTAAGAGAGGTGGAATAAAGAAGGGGGGGGGGGGGTTTACCAAAAATTGGAGCTGAACGTGCATACCATTGGATTGTAAGATACCAAAGCAGAATATGAGGTGCTGTTCCTCTTCTTCACCTAAAATTGGAAAATTTAATGTTTGTAGGAATTGGTCTGTAAGTTCCCTTGTGGAATCCTGCAGTGATCCAAAACGTTGATAATGTTAAATAACATGGTAAGCAGCCTCTTCGCATGAGATAGTACCCTCACTCTTCCAAAGCCCTTCCATAGTCCAGATCAACGATGCTGCGCATGACTTGCTCAAATTCCACCTGGAAAATTGTAGTCAGTGAATCAGCAGTGAATTTCACTCATGAAGAATGGTACCTCATAAAGCTGCTGCTGAAACAAATCTCATCCTTACCATTGCCATATCCAGAATTAGTAATTCTCATGTTTCCTTCAAAAATCTCCTATCCTCCACTCTTTATCAGATCCTCCTTGCTACCTATGATGCACCATTCGACTCGCCCATCAGCTCATATGTTTGTACCTTCTGCCAGTCCTACAGTATTGAAGGAAACAATGTTGCTGCCTCTGGCTGCTTTACAATCTCCTAAATTATCATCTAATTTCAGCCATCCGTCAATTCTTGGAAATGCATTAATGAACTTTTGCTTCTTTGAAGATCAGAATTTAAGTATTTTATTTAGTCACCATTCTTAACATCTATTTCTTTTAATGTCTATTTCTTTGACTCAACTTAATTGAGATGTTTACTACGATAAAGGTGTAATTTAAAAGCAAGTGTCTGTAAATGACATAATCAGCCTTTGTTCCGCATCACATGGTATCCATTTCAAATTCAGGAGACATTGGGAAAACCTTCAGACTAAGAAACACTCATAGTGACAGTAAGAAAAATGATATTTTTTAAATAAAAATCAAGTGCCTGATATACTTTACAAGTAGCATGTGTGCATTTAAGCCAATTTAAAACAGGAATCCATCTCAAAGGTTTGAATGACATCGAAACTCCCTGGGCTTACTCGTTTGACTTATGAAGTTATTTGAAACCTCAGATTGGATTACAGCCTAATAAATCACTTGTTCTTAATTATTATTCTGCAATTATGTATCAGGACTAGTTAATACATGCAAATTATTTATCAATACATTTCATAAAATTTCACCAGTCACCCATTGGAATAATCATCACAGATTCCCAATGTTCTGAGGTATTATACACAAATTCCTTAAATGTTACAGTAGAAATTAGAATGATGTTAAACAAAAACACAATTGCTTCACTAGATATATGCAATAAATAACTTGACTTATTGCTTTTATTTTTTGCACTTTTTGTAATGGATCTTTATTATTTTATTTTCTGAAGTGTCCCAAAATTATTTTAAAATAATGTTTTTTGTCCAGGTACAATAAGGACCTCAATCTCGTGATATTTGTTTTTTTTGTTATTTAAAAACATTGTTAACTTTACTTGCTTGACTTAATGTAATTTATTTTAGTCTAATACTCCTGAACACTGTACTTTGAAGCTATATAAAAGTAGCTTGTATTCAGGTCACTGTTGTATTTATTATGTGTCACACAATTTCTCAATCATTGTTACTCTATTAACAATTCAGACCACACTTGCAATGTGTCACTGAACTGGATGCATTACCAAAGCAGGCAAGGAACATTTTCTTATGCTGGGCCTCACCTTTTAAATCCTTGCACACTAATACATATGCTTTTTACATTAATTGTCCATTGTGGAATACTACCACGTATATTGAATTACCAGTCTAGTAAAAATCAATGTCACCAAGTAGCGTCTCCAAGGAAACCAGACAGAGTTCATTCCTTCTCAGATCCACACCCTCTTGTATCAGGCCCACTCAGTTCAGGCTGTTAATTACTCATGCAAGCAGTACATTTGCTCCAGTGTTGCCGTATCTGTTACTTATGCTATTATATCAATCATCACTAATTCACGTGAGTATGCAGAATAGCTTCAAATGTCTGTTATAGTTTTCAATAATAGCACGTTTGGTAGATAAAACATTAGAACGGAGACGAGGAGACACTTTTTCTCACAGAGAGTGGTGAGTCTGTGGAATTCTCTGCCTCAGAGGGCGGTGGAGGCAGGTTCTCTGGATGCTTTCAAGAGAGAGCTAGATAGGGCTCTTAAAAATAGTGGAGTCAGGGTATATGGGGCGAAGGCAGGAACGAGGTACTGATTGGGGGTGATCAGCCATGATCATATTGAATGGCGGTGCTGGCTCGAAGGGCCGAATGGCGTACTCCTGCATCTATTGTCTATTGTCTGTAAAACAACCCTGTAGATTAGCACAACCCACTTAATCATGTGAAATCAATGATATAAAAAAACTAGTGACTGGCATTCACAAGTATTAGTTCTATGCCTTTAACAACGACTAACTTTATAATACCGATACCATTATCGAGAAAATAAACTATAATTCTAATGATATTGAATTTATACCTTGTATTCCAAACATTAAATGCAGTACAATTTCATTTTACTTTGGAGGCACAATAGACTGCGGATGCCAGGATCTGGAGCCATAAAGGAGAGCTGCTGGAGATTGGGCAGCATGCGTGGAGAAAAATGAATAGTTGACTTTTCAGCTCGGGACCCTGGTGAATGAAGGGTCTAGATGAAGGATTTAAACCTGAAACGTCATCTATCCATTTCCCTCCGCAGATGATGTCTGACCCATCAAGTACCCCCTGCGTCTCTCCTTTCTTTTTCACTTCATTACATTTTATGCTATAGATCTGACTGAGTACTATTGCAAGTGAAAATTAAGCTCCTTCTTGCATCAACTTGACTGGGAACCATAGTTCTGCCGTGTTTGACAAACCACAATAAGACCAAAAAGTCTTGCCAGTGATTAGCTATTCACACTCAATACTGACCAACAAAAACAAGTCTAGATTTTCTTTTGTGATTTCCTGATTCAAGTGGTTACTAAACATTCATTCTTCAGCTTAAAAAATTGAAAAGGAATTTTCAGCCTTGCAACATGGTAAGATGAAATTTGTGCTCAAACAGTATGGCATCAGATGTTTATCCACATGGAAGGAACAGCAAGCGCTGTGCCAACCAGCATTCAGCGCCATACATTTATGAGTCATTTAACAACTTCAAATGTTCCCCCATGCTGGTATATAGGTACATACCTAAACTAGACTAAGTGGGACCCGTTGGGTCCCATGTTCACATGGGAGGGCTGGTCCCCCAACGCAATATTCCACCTCTCCACCAATTCCAATATTGGTGGCCAGTGGGGGTGGGGCTTTCTGGAGCGCTAGTATTGGTGTTGTGGGCCGAAGGGACTGGTTTCCAGAGGGCTAGAA
Source organism: Raja brachyura (assembly GCA_963514005.1). The sequence continues at coordinate 75,756,861 of OY740786.1, forward strand.
TGGACATTGTGGGCCAAATGGCATAGTGGGCTGGCAGCTCAGTCACTCAGGCCTGGTGGGCTGGCAGCTCAGTCACTCAGGCCTGGTGGGCTGGCAGCTCAGTCACTCAGGGCTGGTGGGCTGACAGCTCAGTCACTCAGGGCTGGTGGGCTGGCAGCTCAGTCACTCAGGGCTGGTGGCCTGGCAGCTCAGTTACTCAGGGCTGGTGGGCTGGCAGCTCAGTCACTCGGGGCTGGTGGGCTGGCAGATCTGTCACTCAGGGCTGGTGGGCTGGCAGATCTGTCACTCAGGGCCGGTAGGCTGGCAGTTCACTCATGGCTATTCCTTGAAATTCCATTTCAAGCAGAGTGCAGGCCACCAAATTCCATTTTATAGCATTTCAAGCAGAGTGCAGTCCACCCAACTCAATTTCATAGCATTTCAGGCAGAGTGCAGTCTACCAAAGTCCATTTCGTAGCATTTTAGGCAGAGTGCAGGCCACCAAACTCAATTTCATAGCATATCAAGCAGAGCGCAGGCCACCAAACTCAATTTCATAGCATTTCAGGCAGAGTGCAGGCCACCAAATTGCCAAACAACTCATTGTCATTAAGGGCTAACAAATCATTTATTGCTAGTACATTGCAGACTGACAGTTCAGTTGATTCACAGCTTAGAATCACAGTTGTGGACTCTCCCTCGCGATCTTCCAGAATGACTGACTCATGTCCAGGCATCCGGGGTTTTATAGTCCTGCCTCCTGCCCCCCCTCCCCCTACCCGGAAGGGGCGTTACCTTCATCGTGGTGAGTAACAGGTGAGAGGACCAATCAGCTGATCTCAAGATTTTTTAAACACTCATAACTTTTTTACTTTTCATCGATCCTCGGGGCTGCCTCAGCGGAGGGGGACTGTGAGTAAGATGGCCAAAAATCATAGCGATATAGGGTAGCGTTGTTTCTAAAAATAAATATACAGCGCAGACTGGAAGAGGTCAAGATGAGACTTTTAGTTATATAGATATAGGTATAAGTACCGTTGTCATATAATTGTGTTGAATATCATTTGCACCATCAACAATGATACAAATAAAATTGCGTCACCCCGCGACATGTCGCCTGTTTGGTCTTGAGTAGTCGCCCAAAGTGTTGTACCTTTTCTGGTCGTTGCTGGATTTTCAACATGTTGAAGATTTTCGGCGACCTGCGACAATGACGGGTGCCAGCAAGTCGCCGAAAAAATCGCATAAATGGGGCAAGCCCTTAAAACAAATTGTTTCCTATAACCTTCAGTAAATTTAAGATGGTGAAGGCTTAAGCAATGCATGTCCTTCATTGTATGGCTGAATATAGAAGAGGATAGTAAGTAAATCAATAATAAAAAGTACAGAACACTCTTCAGTGTGCAGTGAAAATCACACTGGTATGGCATCTGCTATCATTGCTCCCATGGCAGCACCTGGTGGCTAGCCATGGGCATAGCGAACCCTCAGCTCACGAGGGAGGAGTTGAATGGCTCAGAGTTGGGGAGTTTGGTCATGGGGTCTGGCCCTGGGTACCTAAGGTCGGGTAACGCACAGTCACGGAGTTGGAGTAAGGAGTAGCACGGTAACAGTAATCAATTTCATTTAGTTCTCACAACTTTGTGTTCGACTCATTTTTGGCTGGACTCCTGTGAGCCCCGCTACACTGGTGACCCCGATGACCAGGACTGGAATCCAGGAAAAATGTCCCCAAAAAAATGCACCTCGCTCAACCCGCCACTGCCACCTACGAGGCCGAGCACAACGCAGTTGTCCTGAAGCTGCCTACCTTTTGGACCTCGCACCATGCTCAGAAGGGACTCCGTGGAGCTGTAGACCAGGCAAGGGGCAAAAAATGCCCTGGCTCGGGTGGTCATGCTGGTGCACCCGCCCCCACAGCTCTTACCGTGGATGCCTTGCACTCCGCGGTCTTTGACCATTGACTTCAACCATCAATGGCGGCCTCTCGCCTTCTTCAGCTAACAGCTGAACCCAGTGGAGCATCGCTACAGTGCCTTTGACCAGGAGTTACTCTCCTTGCATCTCATGGTGCGGCATTTCCGGTACTTCTTGGAGGGCCGACACTTCGTGGCCTTCACGGACCATAAGCCCTTCACATCCGCATTCGCCAAGGTCTCGGATCCTTGGTCCGCCCGCCAGCAGCGCCAGCTGACAACCATATCCGAATACACCACCGACATCCGGCACGTCGCTGGTAATGCAACCTGGTGGCGGACGCCTTGCCCCGCCTGGCGATCGCAGCCGTGCTCAACCCGGCCGTCGGGATAGACTACTTCGCCTTGATAGCGGCACAGCTGATGGACGAGGAAATGCCAACTTACCGCACCGCGATCTTCGGATTGGTGCTTGAGGATGTGCCTTTAGGTCCCTCGGTTATTTCCATTTTATGTGACGTGTCCACGGGACAGCCGCGACCGGTTGTCCTGGCAGCCTGGCGACGTTGTGTGTTCAAGGTGACCACGGTCTGGCCCTCCTGTCGATCTGGGCCACGGTGACGGCAAGGTTCATCTGGCACGGTCTGCTGAAGCAGGTCGGTCGCTGGGCACGGGTGTGCATCCCATGCCAGTCGTCCAAGATACATCGGCAGGTCCGTCACCGATACAGGATTTCTCGGTACCACACTGGTGGTTCAACCATGTGCATTGGGACATCATGGGGCCACTGCCTTCCCGGGCTGTGTCGCATCTACTGACGGTGGTAGAATGTTTTACGCGGTGGCCGGAGGCCATCCCGTTCGTGGACACTTCCGCCCAGTCGTGCACTCGGGCCCTTGTGGCAAATTGGATTGTCTGCTTCAAGGTTCCCCTGGATATCACTTTGGACAGGGGCCCCCAGTTCACATCCGAGCTGTGGTCCGTGATGGCCCGCCTGCTGGGGACACAGCTCCACCATTCGACAGCATACCATCCCCAGTCGAATGGGTTGGTGCAGCAGTTCCACCACCGTCTAAAGGCTGCCTTGAAAGCTCGCCTTACAGGCCCGGAGTGGATGGATGAGCTGCCATGGGTGTTGTTGGGGTTTCGTACTGCCCCTAAGGAGGATTTGGCATCATCCTTGGCGGAGTTGGTGTATGGCGCTCCGCTCACCGTCCAGGGAGCATTTGTCCTGGCCGCTGATGGGTCCTTGGTCCTCCATGCTGCTGCGATTGCGGGAGAGGGTCGGTGCCGTCTCCCATTCCGACTTCTCAACATGGCCCCTTTCCATGTGCCGCCGGCGCTGACGTACTGCCCTTTTGTCTTTCAGCGCCGCGACACCCACCAGTCGCCCTTGCAACGGCCCTATGAAGGTCCCTTTTGGGTTCTGCGGCACAGGACAGCGACATTTGTACTGGACATGGGGGAGACGGCAAGAAACTGTGTCCGTGGCGTGCCTTATGCTGGCCCATTTGGACTTGAGCGAGCCGGTTCGGATGTTCCTACCTCCGTGTTGCGGGGGCCCGCCGTCGCGGGTTCCTGTATGTTCTTCCGGGCGGGTCAAGGGCTCTGTTTGGGTGGACGTGTTTATGTGGTCAGGCTGCCTCGTTCGGTGTCCCGTCCGTTTCTATGCCTCCGGTTCTGGGGGGGGGGGGGGGGGGGGAGGGGTGGTCACGTGGCACCATGGGCATAGCGAACCCTCGGCCCATGAGGGAGGAATTGAACGTCTCGGAGTGGGAGGCGTTTGGTCATGGGGTCTGTCCCTAGGTATTTAAGTCGGGTAACACCCAGTCAAGCGGTTGGAGTAATGACAGTAATAAATTACATTTTGTTCTCACAACTGTGTTCGACCCATTTTTAGCTGGACTCGCCACACTCCCCAAAATGCAATGATTCACATAGAAAGGTAGCTAATATGATGAACTTCAAGTTCACATGCAAATGGGAAACCTTTTATCAAGAGACAATATGAGATGCTTTTCTGTTGAAAATAACTGCCTGCCTGCAGTGGAACATAAGATTACAAAATAATTAATCTGATATTACAGTTTTGATGATTTTCTGGATGTGATAGAGCATGACAGATATAATGCTGATTTCCAACTTTAAAATCTTTTATCCGCTTGTTCCCAATGTAATATTTACAACCTCCAGGGTGAAGACTTTGGTGAAAAGTTAAGAAAAAGGAGTAAGGTCTCACATGAAAGTAAGCATCTGCTCAATGTTACCCATCCTCTAGGAGCCCCAATCTGTGCAACAGATTGAAAGTGGTAGGTGGAGGGGGGATTGAACGTGGTCGTAACAAATCAGAGTGTAAGCTAAAAGTAACTGGTTGTACAGGAAAGTGGTCATTTCTGTCATTCCTAAAATTCTCAGTACAATATGAGCTGAGCAGCACAGTTGGTGCAGCAAGTATTATCACTGCCACACAGCCCTGGTGATCCTAGTTGGAGTTCACTGAGTTGGTATAGACTAGATGGGATGAATGTCTTCCTTCAAACTTATGACGGTTCCCCCATTTATATCCTGTACCTATTATCACTGATAATTTCCTAACTTTTAATCCATATCTACCGAGTGCGAGGGTGATATACAGTATCTAATCTAATGTGTCAGACTCGATAACAATCAGCACGGGAGCACCTCAGGGCTGCATGCTCAGCCCCCTGCTGTACTCACTCTATACTCATGACTGCGTTCATAGCACGAACTCCATCATCAAGTTCGCTGACGACACCACTGTTGTGGGACGTATCACTGATGGGGATGAGTCCAAGTATAGAAGAGAGATCGAGCAACTGTCCATATGGTGCCAGCACAACAACCTGGCCCTCAACACCAGCAAAACCAAGGAACTGATTGGGGACTTTGGAAGGAGTAGGATGGGGACCCACAGTCCTGTTTATATCAACGGGTCAATGGTTGAAAGGGTCAAGAGTTTCAAATTCCTGGGCGTGCACATCTGTGAAGATCTTTCCTGGTCCGAGAACACAGATGCAATTATTAAGAAAGCTCATCAGTGCCTCTACTTCCTGAGAAGATTACGGAGAGTTGGTCTGTCAAGGAGGACTCTCTCTAACTTCTACAGGTGTACAGTAGAGAGCTTGCTGACTGGTTTCATCGTGGCTTGGTTCGGCAACTTGAGCGCCCTGGAGAGAAAAAGACTACAAAAAGTAGTAAACACTGCCCAGTCCATCATCGGCTCTAACCTTCCTTCCATCGAGGGGATTTATCACAGTCGCTGCCTCAAAAAGGCTGGCAGCATCATCAAGGACCCACACCACCCTGGCCACATACTCATCTCCCTGCTACCTTCGGGTAGAAGGTACAGGAGCCTGAAGACTGCAACAACCCGGTTTAGGAATAGCTACTTCCCCACAGCCATCAGGCTATTAAACCTGGCTCGGAACTCTGAACATTAATATCCCTCCATCTGTTATTTGCACTTTATTAATTTATTAATTCATGGGTGTATTTATGTATAGAATTGTAGTCAATGCCTTCTATGTTCTGTTGTGCTATGCAAAGAAAGATTTTACTTCAGAGTCACGTGAGTGACTACGTGAAGAAGCCCCGCCTGGCGCTGGATCGGCATTACGTCGACGCTATCGGTAGAGGAAGAGCTGCAGAGCGCAGCTCCAACACAGCGGTAGGGAAACGGCCTGCAGGTAAGTAAAATTATTTTACTTCCAGGGCGTTTTCTAAAAACTCCATAGGCTGGTGGGTAAACCAGGAGGAGTTCAATTAAAATATTTTATTTTTTTTGCGGGTAAAACGTGCGTCTCGGGGTGTAGAAAAGTCGGGACAGCAGATTATTGCGATACCGGTGGCCGTTGAAATACCCGTTAGTGAGCCTTTGGTTGCTCCACTAACAAAAACTTTGAAAACCCAGTGCCTAAAATGTAGAAGAAAAGCTTGAAAGGCCTGAGGTTTCTGAAAGATTCTGAAAGGAAAGCCTTTTGGCTAAGAATGGATCTAATGGAGAAAATACTCCAAACAATAATCAATCAATGGTCTAAGAAACCAGAATATTCCCAGGCAGCCCCTGAGGGGGTTCCATATCATGAATATAGTGCCAGTTTGAATTGGGAATTGAAACTCCAGTGCCCGGGATTGGGCTGGAGTAAGTCTCCTTGAACAAGTTTCAGGAGTACCAGGGCTGTATGAGACTGACCCTGAAAGTGGTGTTTGCTGTCAGAAGTACCCACCACAATACAAAATCCAGGTGTGTCTGATGTGGCACAAAGTTTGCTATACCTGGAGGAGGCGGTGAGGCCATGGAAGGAAACCTGGCGGCCAATATTAATGATATGGTCTCTCACCTGCCTCAAGAAGCTGTTATGGTTGAGACAGCAGATTTGGATTTAAACACCTTTTTATTGTACCTCACTGAAGGTACCTATGGTGAATCCGGCTATTTGGGCGCCAATGTCATCAATAATGCGGGCGCAGGAATTACGATTCAAAGAATCCTCAAGCTAATTTTGGCATCACTGTCTTTTGGAAGACAAGCTGGAAGGTTGTGGAATGACCAAAGTTCAGAACCATATGTTGGGTTTATTCTGCAACTCATTTTTTGAGATAAATTATATGAGGAAGATTGCCATTTGGCCTCTTTTACATCCAAGATTTGCAGGGTTGTGCAGGGCAAGCTATGTTCAAGCTCTTGGTTATTTGTTTGGAGGAAATCTGTCTAAACAAATTAAAGGAATTGATGAAGAGGCAAAAACTATTGGCCTTATGAAACCCTTCAATGTTGGCCAGAGAAGGGCTGGTCAAATGAGAAGGAGATTTGATTTTGGAGCTGGAACAAGCTGAGGCAGGAGTATGATAAGGAAAGTTACAAGCCAGCACAGCCGAATGTACACTCATTATTGGGAAAAGGAGATCACTTTGTCCGGTTGGAAAGGTACAAAACTTTATCCTCTTAAAGAAGAAATGTTGGATGAACCTCAGTTTGGTGGTAGACTCCGAATGTTTTATAATGAATGGGACAGTATAACATCTGATCGTGTTGTATTAAATACTGTTTTAGGATCTACCATTGATTTTGTAGTAGGTATGGACCCATTGGGACAGAATTAGCCTAATCATTTTTTGATGTTTTCTGTTCTTGGGGAAAAAAGTTCAAATTGACAAGGAGGTTAAGAATTTGTGTGAGAAAGGAGTTATTGAGAAAATAAGAGAGGATCCACAACAATTTGTGTCAAATATTTTCCCCAGACTAAAGAGATGGGGGTTGTAGAATCATTTAGATCTCACACAATTGAATACATTTGTCCAGTATAAACATTTTAAAATGGACACATTCAACACTACACTGCAGCTGGTATCAACAGGTTGTTATATGGCTACAATAGATTTGAAGATGCATATTATTCAGTTCCAATTCATCAGCGCTTTCGCAGGTATTTAAAGTTTAAATGGATGGGACAGCTGAGAATGTTCCACAAGCTGCTAAGAACATTTTAGTTCAGCAGCCAGTAGTGTTTTTGCAAACTGACGCAAGTTCTCTCGGATGGGGGGGCTACGGATAATGAGACCAGCTGTGGGGGCAGATGGACTTTCCAAGAGGATTTATTGCTCCAAACATATGGTATTCATTATTTGGAGCTACTGGGAGCATTTTATGGATTAAAAGCTTATTGTTCTACTTTAAAGGATTTGCATGTCCAAATACAAATAGACAATACCACAGCTGTGGCTTATATCAATCACATGGGTGGTGTCTGATCAATATCATGTGATCATCTGGTAAATCTGATGTGGCAATGGTGTTTTGGTAAAAATATTTGGCTGTCAGCTATTTATCTCCCAGGGAGAGACAATGTTGTGGCAGACAAAAGATCATGAATATTTAAAGACAATACTGAATGGATGTTAATCCAAACATTTTTCAAAAATATAGTCAGTTGGTATGGAGTGCCGGACATTGATCTGTTTGCATCTAGATTGAATCACCAATTGCCCAAATACATGTCTTGGGAACACGATCCAGGGGCAGTAACGGTGGATGCTTTCTTGCTACACTGGGGGAATACATTCTTTTATGTTTTCCCCATTCTCTCTGATTGGGCAATGTCTCAAGAAAATAGCGCAGGACGCTGCCAAAGGCATTTTGGTGGTGCCAAATTGGCCTACGCAATCTTGGTTCCCATTGATGTTAAAAATGATTATTGAACCATGTATGACGATTCCCAGTTGCGACAATCTGTTGACACAACCAGTAACAAACAAAATTCATCCATTGCATGATCATATGAATTTGTTAATCTGCAGGTTCTGACCAGACCATTGCAAGAGTTTGAACTGTCGGACAGGACCGTGGATGTTATAGATGCAGCTTGGAGGAATAGCACTAAAAAACAATATATGTCACATATAAGGAAATGTGAAGTGTTTGTACACAGTCAAAGATATTTTATCATACTGCAAACATTTCAAATGTATTGGAGTTCCTTGCTGGGTTACATTTTGATGAGCATTTGAGTTATAGTGCCATTAATTGTGCTTGTAGTGCATTGTTGTCCTTCTTAGGACAAATTTCTGATCAGGATTCAGTTGGGTCTCACCCATTAGTATCCCGATTCATGAAAGGAATTTTTAATAAAAATCCTCCCAAGCCCAGATATACAGAATTTTGGGATGTTAGCATTGTTCTCACTTTGCTTAAGCAATGGACTCCAATTACTTCAATGTCTTTGCAGAAGTTAACATTGAAGGTAGTAATGTTAATGGCATTGGTATCAGCTCAAAGAGTACAAAGTTTGCAATTGTTACGGTTGGATTGCATGCATGTGACTGCAGATAACATTGTGTTTTATGTTTATGACCTGATCATACAAAGCAGACCAGGGAGAACTGGAGCTAAGGTAATGTTTAAAGCATATCATATCGATGAAACATTGTGTGTTTTAAGCATTTAACTCAATACATTGAGGTAACCAAAAATTTCAGAGGTTCTGAGGAAGCGTTATTGATAACGCACAAAAAACCACATACAAAATTTCAGTTCAAACCATTTCTAGATGGTTAAAACAGGTTTTGGATCTAGCAGGAATAGACACTGATGTGTTTAAATCTCACTCCACTAGGGCGGCAGCTACGTCCGCGGCGAAGGTACAGGACGTACCACTTGATAAAATTTTTAGAGGCCGCAGGGTGGTGTAGAGAAGAAACGTTTTCAAAGTTCTACAATAAACCTGTTGTCACGGTGCCAGGATTTGGGCACGCAGTACTGGGTTCTCTTTAAATGCTTGCTTTGTTTTATATTATCGATTTATGTTACCATTGACATCATTTATCATTTTTCTTTTGTAATTTTCCCCTACGATAGAGGGGTTATTATTTTAAAAATTGTTCTTTTTTAAAGGACTTATTCCATAAATTGTAACAATGTCTTAAAATACCATTTACTCACTACTGTTTTGACTAAACAGAGTCGTATGGAATGAATCTACGACATAAAAAACACAGAGCTTTAAAACCTTCACGTAGTCACTCACGTGACTCCGAAGTAAAATAGTAAGATTAAACGAGAACTTACCTGTTCGAAGTTTGATCTTTATTTTATGAGGAGTTACGATGAGGGATTACGTGCCCTCCGCTCCCAACCCTCATAATATAAATGATCATCTGGTAGTTCTAGTCTATGTTGGGCCTTACTATCTTACTCCGGCTATTGGTTCTGTGTTTTTCATGCCGCTGCTCCTCTTCAAGTAATCCCTCATGGTAACTCCTCATAAAATAAAGATCAAACTTCGAACGGGTAAGTTCTCGTTTAATCTTACTATTTTCATTGTTCTGTCAGGGACACATGACAATAAACTCTTTTGACTTTTAATAATCACTAACCAAATGAGGGCGTCTTTGAGGTATGGGGGTGGCCATCCGCCATTAGGCCTGGCATTTTGTATTTCTCGGGAGTGGGACGAGGCCTTGAAATTTAGCAGTTAATGGACCGAATAGTTTGGGAGCGAATAAATCTAGCTAGGCATAGGAATGTTTGCAGAGAAGCGGTGAGTCTTTGTTTGGTGCGGGCACTCGACAGTTGGAGCTCTGACCCGGGCGGGCGCCGGACAATTGGAGCTCAGACGAGGCCGGGCGGACGACAGTTGGAGCTCTGACCCGGGCGGACGACAGTTGGAGCTCTGACCCGGGCGGGCGGGCGGGCGCCGGACGGTTAGAGCTCAGGCGCGGGCGGGCGACAGTTGGAGCTCTGACCCGGGCAGGCGGGCGACAATTGGAGCTCTGACCCGGCGGGCGCCGGACGATTGGAGCTCTGACCTGAGCGGGTGGGTGCGCGCCCAACGGCTGCAAGGAGACCGAGTGTGTGAAGCAGTTCTTGACCGCATGGCCGCCGAGAAGGTCGAGTCGACGCCGGCGTGGCCCGCTGACAACCCACTCTGGTGGGTGTTGGCGGTGGAGCGCTACCTGCTGAACGAGGCCTGCTCTCACCGATACGACGTGACCCTCCACGGCGGAGGGCTCGACGATCCGGTTCCACTCAAATGTCTGCTCGCGCCGCAACTCAACCGCTTGGTACAGAGGAATGATGTGCGCCTGGGCTGCCGGCTCAGGGTGGGGCAGTGGTCGGTACGGGCGGACGGGGTGAAAGTAATGGAGAAAGTCGAGGTGCTGAGTGATTGCACACCTCCCCCACTTCCGACTCTGGCTCAACCTGCATCCCGCCCTTTACTCAGCCCCACCAGCCATTACCTGCCACTTTGGGAGGAAAGCGACTATTATGGGGAGAAATGGACCGTGCAAACTTGCAGCCAAGACCAAGTCAACATGGAAGGTCTGCCCCAATGTCGATTTATAGTCAACGATGAAGCAGGCCCTTTTGACCCTACGTCCTTAATAATGCCCGCCTATGTTCTATTTGTCCACATTTGGACCATATCACTCTAAACCTTTCCTTGCCATATATATGTCTAAATATCTTCAAAGGGTTGTCATTGTATCTACCGCAACCATTTCCAGCAGGTTCCATATCTGTGCTTTATGTGGGGTGGGGAGGAGTATCTCCTAGGGGTCTGATAACTCTTTCTCCTCTCAAACCAATGCCTTTTAGTTTGCGCATTCACCTTAATATGCCCCCCATGTTTTATAAACCTCTATAAAATAACCCCTCAGCCTCATGCACTCCGAGGAATAAAATCCCAGCCTACCCAAGCTCTCCCTCTCATTTCTCCAATCCTGGCAGCATCACTATGAATGTCTATACAGTTTTTCTGTATTTGGATTTAAAATCTTTGTTCATCTTTGTTCATTATAAATAAAATAGAAAAGGTTGTCTCAAGTTTGTTGGTTGTGGACAGGAAACAATTAATCTGACTGCGCCATCATGAATAGTCAACATAAAATTATGTAACTATTTATTTCTCATGTAATTGCTCAGTTGCCTAAAAATTGTACTTTTCTTGATGCCAATGTCTCATCTAGTTTGTTGCAAAAGATAATGAAATTAGTCAAAATCTAATTTTGAAATGGTGTTAGGATGGTTAACACCCACAAATGTGCTGAAACATGACCTGCATTGTAATTTAACTGACCAGGCTTGGTTGAAGACAGAAGAAACTGCAGATACTGGAATCATGAACAAAACACAAAGTGCTTGAGGAACTCAGACAGGATTTGGGGAGAGAATGAACAGATGACATTTTGGGTTGGAACTCTTCTTCAGGCTTGATTGAATGCAGATTCCAACAATTTGGTGCACACCAATCTGACCAGGGTGTCATCTTTTATAGGACATACTCCAAGGCAGCCAGTCGCCAGCAATAATACCATATGGCTGCCTGTAGGAGTCCTTATCAATGGGTGAGAAGTGGGAGCTCCTTGATTCACTCAAAGGAACGCAAAAGTTTTCATCAGAGACAAATAAAAGTACTGGAAGAGAGATCCTTTGACCAAATGGCTGAATAATCACCAAAGCCATCACAGGAAGAAACTGGTAGGAAATTGCCCAAAGTATCAAAATCCCAAATCATTTGAGTGACACAGAAATCAGTTTCATTTCCTCCCAAGATATGTTAGGTTGAAAGGCAAAATGATGATGGAAATCAGTAATAAAAACAGGATACTGAAATGCTCAGAAGGTCAAGCAGCATCAGTGAAGAGAGTCGACCAAGTCTATGTTATAATTTGAAGGAATTTAATTGGCACTTGCCAGTTTTGATACAAATTGCAAAGATTAGATTTCTGAGCCTGTATGGAACCACAGGCTACATTCTGAGTGCTATAATATGCCAAGTGAAAATGCATGTTCTTGAATTAACATTGGATTTTGTTGCAATAGTCTATAAGAGGCTAAAGATAGAGGTCAGAATGAGAGTGGTTGGAAAACATAAGCTATAGGCATATTGGAAAGATCAACTGAATGAATATGTTCTGTAATGCAGGCACCTGTTCTGCGTTTGATTTCTCCATTGCAGGGGAAACTATTTTGTCAGCAATGAGTGCTGCACATTGTGGAAGAAATGCAAGTTAATTTGTTCTTTACCAAGACGCTATACGTTTGGGTCTGGTTGGTGAGAAAATGTAAAAGGGGAGGTATTATGTCTCCTGAAATTGCACGAAAAAATGAGATGAAAGGGTGAAGCAGGAAGTTGTGAATGATATGCTCCCTTCAGAATGTTAAAAGGTTGGGGAGATGTATCCAATGGTGGGAGCATGTTGAACTTTTGGAAGAGGCTCCATTGATGGTTAGGAAAATAGAGGACCAGGGCAATTCTAACCTTGCTGTGGATGGGAAGAGAAGGCAGGAGTTGAAGTACGGGATATGGAACAGATGTAGTGAGAGCTGTGTAAACGATGGTTTCCTAAGGTAGGGAAGCCATGGTTAACAAAAATAAAGGCCAATTTGGACGATTGATTCACTGCTGAAGTCTTGTTAATCAGCTGCTCCAACAATAGGACCTGTAAATCAGATGAGAAGCGAGAAAAAAACGTGGGATCTTTAAGATATAAAAGTGTCGTTTCTGGAAATCTGAAATAGAAGAGAAATGGATCAACAGTTAGAGCTGCCATCAGAGCATATATAACAGACCAGAGACAATGGAATGGGTACTTAGAGGAAATATGTTGTTAGGGTGTGTAATAGCTGTGCGTGTAATTGACATGACCATCTTCATGCGTATATGCTAAATATTGAATATTTGCCAAACTGATATTATTGGAGAATGTACTGGCATGAGGAGCCAGGGGAATGGAAGGTACACAAAAATACTGGAGAAACTCAGCGGGTGCAGCAGTATCTATGGAGCGAAGGAGATGGACAATGTTTTGGGCCGAAACCCTTCTTCAGGGAATGGAAGATAGATGTCTATCAAGGATTAAATTCTTGGCCATAGAAAATGTCAGATGGTTTCATCTTTCTGAAGATGGTCTTGTGTCGATCTTGAAAATGAGCCGTTGACAATCTGGAAACTCTTTGATTATCCTTAACAATGAGGAATTGGAAATAAATCGTGTGAGGGAAAAGGCCTGTGTTATTAATAGGAAGCCCTATTAATAATCCCTCTCAGTGGCTGCTTTCACCGATACAAAGCCATTGATCCTGGGAAATAACAGTGCTATTCTTCAATTAGATCAAATATGAAATCATCTCTTTGTGAATACAATTCCAGGACATGTATCTGATAATCCAGTATGTAGAAAATTGTGACACATGGCAGAAATATGCTGTGGACATTTGAAAAGCTCATGTAAGGAGATTAAGAGTCAACATGACTTTCACCCCTATGGAGGAAACAGTCCACGCCAAAGAATGTGACCGGAGGTTTTCACACGACATTTCACATACTTCAGTGATGATAGCTTTGAATACGTTGTTCATTTTATAGAGAGAGAATGTGTTGTTTCTGAAGTCCAGGAAGTTCTTTGCAGATAAGCATGTCTTTACTTTCTGCCCCAAGGGGTCGAACTCACCTGTTGGTGGGCTGAAGAGCCTGTACAATTGACGACTCAGAATACTGTACCGCCTATGACTGTAATCGAAGACATAGAAGCCAATATGTAATCTATTATTTTAGTGCCCTTAATTGGGGGCTAATACGTGACATAATTGGTATTGGTTTATTATTGTCACATGTACTGAGTTACAGTGAAAAGATTGTGTGCTATCCAGTCGAAGCATACCATAAATAAGTATGTCAATGTAGTGCAAGGGAGAGAAAGAAACAGAATGGAGAATATATTGATACAGCTGCTAAGAAAGTACAGATAAAGTTCAAGGGCTGCAGCAAAATAAATTGGGAGATTAGGCATTCATCCTTGGCATATGAGAGGTTCTTTCACAAGTCTGACAATAGCAGTAAAGAAGCTGTTCTTTAATTTGGTGGCATCTGCTTTCAAGCTTATGTATCTCTGCCCGATAGGAGAATGGAGAAGAAAGAATGACCAGGGTGTGAGTAGTCCTTGATTATGTCAGCTAGGCAGTGCTATGCATGTATGGAGTTGGTGGGTCGGACGTGGGGGAGGTGGGTAGAGGCTGGTTTGCAAGTTGGACGGCTGAATTCTCAATGCTTTGTAACTCTTGCAGTGTTGGGCAGAACAGTGATCATACCAAGCAATGATACATCTCTGTAGTGCAATTGAAGTGGTGCATCTACAGAAACTGGTAAGAGTCAATGGAGACATTCTGAATTTCATTAGTCTGCTGGGGAAATAGAGTAGTTGGTGTGTTTTCTTGGTTAAGGTGTCAATTTGACCAGGACACATTGTGGTGGTATTTACACCAAGGAACTTGAGATTCTCAACCATCTCCACTTCGGCACCATTGATACAGACAGACGTGTATTCTATTCCACTTCCCAAAATTAGTGACCAGCTCCTTAATTATGCTGAGGAGATGTTGTTGACCTGACACCAAACTCCCTATCTCCTTCCTGTGTTCTGTCTCATTGTTTGTGATTCGCCCCACCATTGTAGTGTCATCTGCAAACTTGTAAATGGGGTTAGAGCAAAATCTGCAGCTAAGTCATGAGTGTGTAGTAAGTATATTAAGGGCCAAGATATGCAGCCTTGCAGGGCACCAGTGTTGATAATTATAGTGGAGGATGTATTGATGCCATTTCTTACTGATTGTGGTCTGTGTATTGGCTGTCAAGGATCCAATTGCAGAGAAAGGTACCGAGTCCCAGGTCCAGGAGTTTGGTGATGAGTTTGGTTGGAATGATAATGTGGAAGGTGGAGCTATAATGAATAAAAGGATTTTGACATTGGTATCCTTGTTATCCAAATGTTCCAGGGATGTGTCCAAGCCCAGGGAGAGTGCCTTGGCCATACACCAGCTGTGGCATGTCAGAGAATTGCAGTAGATCAAGGCTTTCTGGGAAGCTGGAGTGTGCCATGACCAACTCCTAAGCACCATGATGATGGATGTCAGAGCCTCTAAGCATTCGTCTTTAGAACATGTTAACTCGTGTTTCTTTGACATCGGAATGGTAATGGTGTTCTTAAAGCAGGTGGGAACCTCACATTGAGTAGGGAGTGGTAAAAGATGCTTGTGAGTTCGCCTCTCAACTGCTCTGAGGACAAGGCCGGATACTTGTTTTCCTGTGGGTTCACTCGGGAAGGACTTCTTCTTTCGTGTGGCATGCACAGCCTAAAGTTGTTGAACAACTTGTTCTATTTGATCTTCCATTTGTGCACATCGAGTTGATTGCATTAGTCGAAACAGGCGGACCACATGAAGGTTGCTATCTTCCACCCCACTCGGGAAGGACAATCTGACGATAGCAATGTCGACTATGGGTGCAGGTGTACCTAAGCTTGTCGAAGTGTGTGATGCCATTTCACTGAACTTCTGTTCAAAACGAGCAACACATCTATGTGGACAAGTGTCCTCAAATTTATTATATCTAAAAAAAGATTTTAACTGTGTAGCACTTCCATAAAAGAGAGATTTCAGCCTGGATTATGACCTCAGCCTCAGGAATAGCACTTAAATTCACAACACACTAGTCCTGGAATTGAATTTGAATACCAATCTTATGACATAGAGATAAGACTGAAACTAGCAATGGATTTTCAAACTGACATTTAGAAATACAACAGTAAGCTTAATCAGAAAAACGAAGAATGAAGAGGACAGTTTGGGCAAGTTGCACTCTTAAAGGCATCTTTAAGGATGGGAAATGTGGAAAGAGGAGAACCAAGAGATGCCTACAAGACCATTCTTGCAGAAATGGAAAGGTTTGCAGGGAGTGCCATAGAGGAAGAATTACAGAGCGAATGGGTGTAGTGATAGGAACATATCATTTCAAATGAACTGAAAGTAGATGTTGAAGATGAGCAGAAATGAATTGAAAAAAAAGCCAACAACAGCAGACATGCAGAGGCATTTAATGTTATGGAAAAGGAAGTTGGTATGCGTACAAAATCTGATTCTTAAATCAAAGGTAAATATTCCTTAACCTCTCGCCTTGCTCATTCTGACATGATTATCTAATGTATTATCTGAATGGTTGCCGATTAGGAAAAGGGGAGATGCAACGAGACCTAGGTGTGATGGTACACCAGTCATTGAAAGTAGGCATGCAGGTGCAGCAGGCAGTGAAGAAAGCGAATGGTATGTTAGCATTCATAGCAAAAGGATTTGAGTATAGGAGCAGGGAGGTTCTACTGCAGTTGTACAGGGCCTTGGTGAGAACACACCTGGAGTATTGTGTACAGTTTTGGCCTCCTAACATGAGGAAATACATTCTTGCCATAGAGGGAGTACAGAGAAGGTTCACCAGACTGATTCCTGGACTTTCTTTGAAGGACTCATATGAAGAAAGACTGGATGGACTCGGCTTGTACTCGCTAGAATTTAGAAGATTGCATCTTATAGAAATGTACAAAATTCTTAAGGGGTTGGACAGGCTAGATGCAGGAAGATTGTTCCCGATGTTGGGGAAGTCCAGAACAAGGGGTCACAGTTTAAGGATAAGGGGGAAGTCTTTTAGGACCGAGATGAGAAAAACATTTTTCACACACAAAGTGGAGAATCTGTGGAATTCTCTGCCACAGAAGGTAGTTGAGGCCAGTTCATTGGCTATATTTAAGAGGGAGTTAGATGTGGTCCTTGTGGCTAAAGGGATCAGGGGGTATGGAGTGAAGGCAGGTACAGGATACTGATCAGCCATGATCATATTGAATGGTGGTGCAGGCTCGAAGTGCCGAATGGCCTACTCCTGCACCTATTTTCTATGTTTCTATGATGGAAGGTTGAATTAATGACAGCTGTGCACAAAATGCAGCATGGACTAAATAGAATGCCTTGGTGCTTCCCCCTGATCACCTGAGGAAAATTACACTAATTTCTACTCATTTACAGGAGACCAGCATTTATCAAGCATCATTGATGCTTTTGAGAAGATAGGGCAAGCTGTCTTCTTAAACCACTGCAATAGTCTTTGTACTACCATTTTACTGTTGAGTGGAGAGTTCCAGGATCTGGACAAGCCACAATCAGGATGGAGTATGACTTGCAGGGGAACCTAAAATAGTGTTCCCATGCCCTGTTACTAATGTCTGTGGTGACAGAGGTCTCTATTTGTCAATGTGCAAGTAGCATTGATAATTAATTAGAGTGCATTTTGATTTTGGTGTACTCTCCAAACGCACTGGTGTTGAAGGTTCATGTGAATAGATTGCTATCAAGACCTCATGCCTAAATGACTAACATACAGTGGCCACCATCATGAAATGTTTTGAGAGGCTAATTGTGAAACGCATTAAATGCAGTTTACCCAGCGTCCTTTACCTAGTGCAGTTAACCTACTACCAGAACAGTCCACGGACATCGCCATAGCCCGACACTCATCCCTGGAACACCTGGGTAAGAGAGTCCTATGTCAGACTCCAATTCACAGACAACAGCTCTGCCTTTAACACCTTTATACCATCCAAGCTTATCACCAAACCCGCAGGACTTTACTCATTACTCATCTGTACAACTCGATCCTTGACTTTCTGACCAACAGACCCCAATGAGGATAGGGGACAAATCATCCTTTATGACAGGGGTCTCCAAACTATGGCCTGCGGGCCACATCCAGCCCGCCACGAGATTTTAACCGGCCTGCAGCAAGCTCTTAACACGTTCCTTGCGGCAGGCTAGCGGGTTCTGTGGTAACATGGGAACTTACACGTCAGTTTGCCGTATGCCAGGGATCGGCAACCTTGTTCTGCATAGGGGCAAGGACCCATGTCTGTGAGCAGATAGCGGGCCACATCTTATCCGCTCAAGTGCTGGAACGAACTCCGGGGCTGCAGGAGTTAAAGATCGGTGGAAGGAGAGATTGTGCGAGGCACTAGCTGGCATTGTGGTGTGGAGCGAAGTGGAGTCGTGTCTGCGTGGTGCCAAGCCTGTCCTTCCCTGGGCTGTGCCTCCAGTGTCCTGCTGGGGGATCAGCGCAGCAGCTGACAGAAACCCGAAAAGGAGGGGAGGATGAAGTTCTTTCAAACAAATTTCCCCCTCCTTCCTCACCTCGCCCCAATCCAACGGGAGAAGCCGGAGACTCCCGCCTGGAGAAGCGAGTGATTGATAGCAACCCTCTGGCCACCATGCAAATCCCGCAACCACTGTTGCCCTCAGTGTCTCACACACCCACACCTCAATACGCAGACACACATGCCACATGCACAGGGCTGGCTTCAGCTGCTCGAAGCAGGAGCCCACCTCCCAGGAAAAGCACTTGTTGGGATTCCCGAGGCGAACCCCTCGGGTAGACTGAACTTTGGGAGGGTTGTGTTTACAGCGAGAACTGGAGGATCTCCCCACCACTCACACGGGGCTCGACCCCAGTCGGAAGCGCAACCACTCAAAATCAAAAAAGCAGTTCTATCCTTCCCATTAATGTGGTTGCATGAAACTTTATGATTTAGTTGGTTAACCTTGATTGATGGCTACAAGTTTTGTTTTGAATTTCTTCCATTTGTTTTACTTAAGTTCTTTTTTGAGTTCATTAATTTTATAAAACTGACATTTCTTTATTTTTTTCCTGCGGCCCACAAAAATGTGCCAAATATATAATGTGGCCCTCATGCTGAAAAGTTTGGAGGCCCCTGCTCTACGATAATCCTCAACACTGAACACTGGTGCTCAACAAGGATGCGTTCTCAGCCCTGTTCTTTACTCCTTGTACACCCACGACTGTGCAGCCATGTACAAACCTAATTCTATTTTAAAATTCCCAGACGACACCATCATTGTGTGCTGGATATCAAATAAGGATGAACTGGAGTACAGGAAGGAGATCGAGAACCTCAACCAACCATTCTCTCAATGTCAGCAAGATAATGGAGATAGTGATTGACCAGGAAGCGAAACCCCAGTTTGCATTGACGGCGCTGAAGTAGAGATTGTTGAAAACATCAAATTCCTAGAAGTCAATATCACCAACAACTTGTCCTGGACCACTCGTATTGAAGCAACGATCAAGAAAGCACAGCAATGCTTCTAATTACTTAGAAGGCTCAGGAAGTTCGGCATGTCCTATAGAACTCTCATGAACTTCTGCAGGTGATTCATAGAAAGCATTTTATCAGGATGCATCACAGCTTGGTTTGGGAATTGCTCCATCCAAGACGGCAAGAAATTGCAGCTGAGTTGACGAGGCCAGAACCCCCGTAGGTCAGTGGAGGCGAGGCCGGAACCCCTGTGGTCAGTGGAGCCCACGCCGCGGTCAGGCCCCGTGTGTTGACTGAGCTATGCGGCTGGGGCCTTTGTCGGCGCCACGGAGGCGTCCTGGAGAGGACCCGGCAGTGATAGTGGAGAGTGGTTAATTTGGGCACCTGCTGACAGACAAGAACGGACTTTGTGGACTAAGGGTGCCGCTGCCGAGAGAAGGAACAAAGGAGGACCAGGCGTGGAGGGACCACCATGAAGGAGAGGGAAGAACAATGGCGGTCTGAGGTGGGGCGACCATACCCCCCCCCCCCCACGTTTTTGTGATCCGGATTTTAAAATCTCCGCTTTCCGCGATACAGTGGGGGGTGGGACTGCTGATCGAGGGTGCCGATTGGATGAGGGAGACGTCGGTCAGCAAGCAATGGGGGTGGGACAATGATTCGGCGCGATGATTGAAGGAGGGAGGAGTGGGGGGGGTGGGACTGAGGATAGAGTGCAGTGATTGGAGGAGGGAGACTGTGCTGTCCCATCCCCACTCGAGTGCCCCCCCCCCCCCATGGGTGGCCAGAGATGTTGGCAGTCAGACGGGCGAGGCGCCCCAGGCCCACAGCCAGTGCTAAACCCAGCTCACTATGCCTGTCCCGCTAAGTGAATCTGCCTGAGCTTGTGGGAAATATGGCCAGCGCGGAGAAGCAGCGCTGCTATCCCGTCAGTTCAGACAGGGCTGTAGTTAACCCGGTGAGACAGGCAGAGTTGAGCTGCATTTAGCACTGGATTGAGCCTCCAAAGCCTCGCGCATGTGTGGGTCAGTGTGCGCGTGCGCCAGAAAATTGTGTTCCTCGTCCCCTCCATGTTTTGATAGCGGGTTCCGCTCTTGTCTACGACCCCCCTCGACCTCAGTCTTCCACACCTAAGACCAACTACGACTAGCTACGAGTGGAAAATGATCACATGATAAAATGATGTAATGTTTGCATTTTTTTTTTCTCGGGCCAGTTACTGACCTACGACCTACCTACGATTAAAAAATATAAATTTTTTCCATGACAACCTGTTTTTTTATTCGTGGACATTTTTTATCAGGCTGGAAAAAACGCCGCGACCAACTTGAGGCTACGAGTACGCGGAGACCACACATGAACATGAGGAAGAGTTACAAAGACCTGCGACCTCGTGACGACCATGCTGCGAGTACGAGTCAAGGACAAACTCGGCAGAGGTCACCGATTAGGTTGTGAAAGTGGGACAGGGGCTTAACCCCTCCATAGTAGGGGACAGTTTCTTCCCAGCTGTTTCCAAGCTACCACAACTATAGATCAGTCATGAGCTACTATCTACCTCATTAGAGACCTTTGGACAATCTTTGATCGGATTTTACTGGCTTTACCTTGCACTAAACATTATTCTCTTATGTATCTATACACTGTATCCCCTGTATACACTGTATTACCTTATGTATCTATACACTGTAAACAGCTTGATTGTGATCTTGTACTGTCCACTGACTGGATAACATGCACAGAAGCTTTTCGCTGTAACCCAGTACACGTGGTAATAAACTAAACTATTTAAATAGGCTGCTTTTTCTTATTTCAATATTGGGAAAGGCTTTAATGAGTGGTGTTTAGGCCATTTGTTGGAGTATACCTGGCCTCTGATCTGCTCTTATGGTCGTGTTTTTTATGTGGCTGGTTGAGCCAAGCGAGATGTCAGTCAAGTAGTATAATAACATAGTTAGTATAATACTCAAATACACGTGGACCATTTCCGACATTTCCCTACCATTCCTTGACCTCACCATCTCTATTGCAGGTGATACACTCCTGATCGCCATCCACTACAAACCAACTGACTCCCACAGCTACCTGGACTACTCTTCCTCCCACCCTGCTTCCTGTAAGGACTCCATCCCCTATTCCCAATTCCTCCGTCTACGCCGCATCTGCTCCCAGGATGAGGTGTTCCACACCAGGTCATCACAAATGTCCTCGTTCTTCAGAGAATGGGGATTCCCCTCCCCCACTATAGATGAGGCTCGCACCAGGGTCTCCTCCATACCCCGCAACACTGCCCTCTCTCCCCATTCCCCCACTCACAACAAGGGCAGAGTCCCCCTGGTCCTATCCTTTCACCCCACCAGCCGGCGCATACAACAGATAGTCCTCCGCCAGTTTCGCCACCTCCAACGTGACCCCTCCACTCGCCACATCTTCCCATCTCCCCCCCTGTCTGCCTTCCGCAAAGACTGCTCCCTCCGCAACTCCCTTGTCAATTCTTCCCTTCCCTCCCGCTCCACCCCTTCGCTGGGCACTTTCCCTTGCAACCGCAAGAGATGCTACACTTGTCCCTTCACCTCCCCCATCCACTCCTTTCAGGGACCCAAGCAGTCCTTCCAAGTCCGACAGAGGTTCACCTGCACCTCCTCCAACATCATCTACTGCATCCGTTGCTCCAGATGCCAGCTGATCTACATCGGTGAGACCAAGCGGAGGCTGGGTGATCGTTTCGCCGAACACCTCCGCTCGGTCCGCAACAACCAACTCGACCTCCCGGTGGCTCAGAACTTCAACTCCCCCTCCCATTCCATATCCAACCTCTCGGTCCTGGGCCTCCTCCACGGCCAGAGTGAGCAACACCGCAAGTTGGAGGAACAGCACCTCATATTCCGCTTGGGGAGTCTGCATCCTCTGGGCTTAAACATTGAATTTTCTCAATTCTGTTTACCCAGGCTGCCTCCTCCCCTTCCCACCTCTCCCTCAGCCCTTGGGCCCTGGCATTCCTTCTCTCTCTATCTCTCCCCCATCCAAGTCGCACTAGCTTCTCATTTTCACACTACAACAGCTTACAATGGCCTGTTTCCTTTATCATCGATGCTTTTTTGCATATCTTTCATTGTTCTTTATCTCTCCACATCACCGTCTATATCTCTCGTTTCCCTGATCCCTGACCAGTCTGAAGAAGGGTCTCGACCCGAAACGTCGCCCATCTCCTTCGCTCCTTAGATGCTGCTGCACCTGCTGAGTTTCTCCAGCTTTTTGTGTAACCCTCGATTCTCCAGCATCTGCAGTTCCTTCTTTAACAGTATAATAACATTGAGGTTTTGTCATTGATGATGAAGCGAGAGAGCTGGATGTTAATGATATGGATACAGAAATTAATCCTCTGTGTTTGGTATTTGTAGCCTATTTGTATATTTTTAAGACTGGCAAATTAAACTCTCAGCTGCCTTATGTGAGGGTGTTGGGTATGTTAATATTGAAGGTGCAGATTTTGATAATATGCAAATGGGTTGTAAGTTTGGTCAAAAATGAAAGCATATGTAAGGTTTAAGAAGATGAAATCAAACTGGGCCCTTGAGGAATATAAATCAGGGAAGAAAGAACTCAAGCAGGCAATTCAAGGGCTAAAGTGGATTTTAACAAGAAAATGCCAAGGCTTTTTTTTAATACCTATGTTAAAAACGAGTGTAACCAGGGAGTAGGTAGGGTCATTCAAGTATAAGGGAGAGAATTTGTGCTTGGAATCGGGATGTAGGCAAGGTAGGTATTAAAATAGTACTTTGCATCTGTTTTCACCAATGAGAAGCACATGGAGGGTAGTGAGATCAGTGTACATATTAATGTGCAGATTAAGCACAGTTTGAGATTAAGAAGGAGGAGATGTTGGGGCTCTGGAAGAGCATTAAGGTGGATAAATCCCCAGGGCTTGATGGGATATATCCCAAGTTATTGAGGGAAACGAGAGGAGATTACAGGAGCCTTGACAAAGATATTTAAATCTTCTCTAGCCATAGTTGAGGACCTGGAGGACTGGGGAGTAGCTAACGTTGTTCCTTTGCTTAAGAAGGGAAGGAGAAAGAATGCAGGGAATGAAAAGTGGTTGAGCCTGGGAAGCTATTAGAGAGGATTCTTCAGGATAGGATTTGGCCCCATTTGGAACAGAATGGGTTTATTAGGGACAATCAGCATGGCTTTGTACACAGAGGTCATGTCTTACTAACTTGATCACGTTTTTTGAGGAAGTGTCGAAGGTGATCGATGAGAGAAGGAAGGTGGATGTTATCTGTATGGATTTTAGTAAG
This sequence comes from Raja brachyura, assembly GCA_963514005.1. Next base: position 75,780,502 of record OY740786.1, read on the forward strand.
GCACTAGACTAAGTGGGACCAGTTGGGTTCCAGCTTCACAGGGGAGGGCTGGTCCCCCAATGCAATATTCCACCACTCCACCAATTCCAATATACACATACATACACACACACACACTCGCACATACACACACCCTCCACCTCACATACACAAACCCTCCACCTCACATACACTCACACAGACTCACACACATACACTCACACACAGACACTCACACACACACTGACACACACTCACTGACACCATATATATGACAGTAAACTTTCTTGAATCTACTCACACGGCTGAGCGCGGCCACTCCACTGTGGAGCTTCCGCAGTCAGCGGCAATCAGCGTGACCTCTGCACTTACCGGAAATTACACAATCAGCACGACCTCTGCACTCACCAAACATTACACAATCAGCGCGACCTGTCCACTAAGCGGAAGTCACGAAATGAGCGGAACTTTTGGACTAAACACAGTTGGACCTAATAAAGCATTTATTCCTTCCAAACACAGTCAGACCTAATAAAGCATTTATTCCTTCCAAACACAGTCGGACCTAATAAAGCATTGCAGTTTCAAGCACAGGCAGGGCAGCAGTCAAACGACTCATGGCACTGTCATTTAATTTCATTTACAATTAAGCATTGCACTTTCAAGCACAGGTAGGGCAGTAGGCCAAACAACTCATGGCATTGTCACTAGGGGCTAACAACTCATTTATTGTAAGTGCATTGCAGACTCACAGTTCAGTTGATTCACAGCTTAGAATGACAGTCGTGGCCTCTCCCTCGCGATCTTGCAGAGTGATTGACTAATGTCCAGGCATCCGGAGTTTTATAGTCCTGCCCCCCCCCCGGAAGGGGCGTTACCTTCACGGTGATTGACAAGCGAGAGGACCAATCAGGTTTTTTAAACACTCATAACATTTTTATTTTTAATCGATGGGACAGATCTTCGAGGCTGGCTCAGCGGAGGAGGACTGTGAGTAAGATGGCCAAAAATCACAGCGATACTAAGTAGCGTTTTTTCTAAAATCAATATACAGCACAGATAGGAAGTGGTCAAGATGAGACTTTTAATTATATAGATTGGATAAAGTACCCCATGGTAGGCTGATCCAGAAGATGTATGAGATTAACAGTGATGGTCATATGGATTCATAACCCTTTGTCTTCTATCAGTAAGCCAGTTATGGTGGAAGTACACTTAGGCTGGAGGTGTGTGATCTTCGCAGGGATCTGTGCTGGGACTTATGATGTTTGTGATATATTTGAATGACTTGACCGTAATTGCAGATGGGTTGATTAGTAAGTTTGCAGATGACACCAAGATTGCTGGGTTGTGGGTTATGTGGGAGCATACAGCGGGATGTAGATCAGCTTCAGAAATGAATAGAGAAATGGCAAGTGGAGTTTAATCTGAGTAGGTTTGAGGTGTTGCACTTTGAGAGATTGTATGTAATGGCCAATTAACAATTAACGGCAAAACCCTTAACAGCATACAGAGGGATCTTGGGGTCCAGTCCATTACTCTTTGAAAGTAGCAACAGAAATAGATAGCGTGATAAAGAAGGCATATCCATACCATACGATACTACTTTATTCATCCCGGAGGGAAATTGGTCTGTCAGGAGTCATAACACACAAGGTACACGAAAACTTGAAATTAAATGTGTAAACAAGAAAAAGACAAGTGACTGTTGGCTGGCTGCCATGTGCACAGTGCCTTCGCCAGAACAAACAAACACAGGCTTACCCCCTGGGCAGAGGATTCTAAAACTAGAGTGCCCCCCCCACCCCCCCACCCCCTGACCGGGTCCCCCTTTGTTCTCACACCGGTCCCTCCAGGCTGGATCCTCCATTGTTCTTCACACTGATCGCAAGGCCCCACTGCCGCCAAGGCTCCCATTGCTGATGAGCCCCCCCCGCCACCGAAGCTTGATTGGTCGAGTTGAGTATTAAGTCAAGATTAAGTTAAGCCTGTTCTTGTGCTGCATTATTCTATGTTCTACAAATAAATAATTTGTGCTTCTTTGAATGTACTCATCTTGTTGCAATACCGATATAGTAAACTCCCATATATTTATGGTTAAATCTAGATTTGTTCTTCTTTTATAAATTTACCATATACAGGTCTGAGAATAATCATGCTAAAGGAGTTAGTACTTGCCTGGAGAGGAGGGTTGAAATTAGCCCCACTGTTGGTGAGAATAATGTATAAATCCAGATTACGGCATTATGGAAAAACTGGCAAGAACATTGATTGGCCTTATAAGGCAAGGCCTTCTTATGATTTCTACTTTACTATAAATGGATTGAAAGTGTAACTTAATCAAAGGATCAAGTTTTCTAAATTTAAGATTGTTGTTATCTAGAAGGAATGAAATTGAAGATTTAAATAAAACAAATAAATTAGCTGAAATGACGTAGTATATTTGATTTAAATCATCCCCCCCACGCAAAGAATATGAAATACATAGCATGTTAGAAAAAATTCCTCAGTTGAACATTATATTATTATGTATTGCTTGTTTGCTTGCACATTATGCTTGTTCGTTGACAACATTACCTGGTACAGTGGTTATTACTGCTACTTCACTGTTTCAAGGACCCAGTTTCGATCCTGACCTTGGGTGCTGTCTTGGGGAAATTACGTTATCCCTGTGAACACATGGGTTTCTTCTCATATCCCAAAGATGTGATCGGTAGATTAAATTTTTTTGAATTTATGTACCACTGTTTAAAAGTTTTGAAATACTCTCCATGCATACCAATTTTACCATGCTTTTGGGTTTTTTTTCCCCCTTCATATCTTTTATTAGCTTTGTGTTACATTCACGGAGTATTTTAGGACAATTTCAAATCTTGGTTGGAGCACCATATAATATGTTTTTTGATGTTATTTTGACTCTGCTAAACTTTATGAAATATCTTATTTTATAGGCACACTTTGATGTTGGTGACTGTTCAGGTATGATGTCAATGTTTCTGTGGAACTCATTATGCCCAAGATTCTTCAGGAGTCTTGAGGTTGGGACAGGAATATTTGTGAAGCAGTACTCTGTGAAGAATGCATATCAGAAGAGAAAGCAACCATTTTCATCCTACCCAGATTTAAAAATCCATGATGAAATAGGTAATGTGATGATGTTCTATTTGTAAAAGGACACTGAAAGATAATTTTCTTTGTATGGATGATATTGTGCAGTTAGAATGAACAGGTCGAAAGTGATTTGATCATCGCATAACTGCTGTGGCTGGTCTCCCATGCTAAATAAATCTTACAAAATCTTTCATAATGTGCATTATGTAATGGATTGAAGATTATATATAAAAATAAAAATGTAGTGCAAAAAACACAAAATGCTGGAAACACAAGCAGCACCTGTGCAAAGAAGAACAGAGATAACATTTCAGGTTGAATACGCTTTGTCAAATATTCTAATAAAGGGCCTTTGAACTAAAATGTCAACACTGTTTCTCTTTGTACGGATGCTGCCTAAATGGGCGTTTCCAGTATTTTCTTGGATTTGGCATCTTTCTAATTGAATTTAAATATTATTTTTATGGAATTTTGGTCTTTGGTAACCTCTTTCATGTATTTACTACTAGTTAGAAAGACTTACTGGCTTAGCATCTTATGTTAATATTTTTGTTTTTTCATCAATTTCACTTGAAATAAAGTGGACATGTTTCTGGATGACATAAAAGAAAGTTACAGTGCCCTTATTTATTTGCCTCTGTACTCCACAATTTGTGATTAGTAATAGAAAAAATCACATCTAGTTTAAGTGCACATTGTCAGATTTTACTTAAGGGTATTTTTATACATTTGGTATAATACCTCGTACAGTGGGACAGGCCCTTAAGAGGTACATCTGAGCCCTGAAGCAAACCCTGTGTTATAACCAGAAGATTTGCCCCACCTCTCCATTTTCTGAGTTTGACAATTTTTCATTCGGGTAAATATATTGTCCTCAAAGCCATGAATTCTTACCTTGTGCAGTAATGTTTTATCTGGAATGCTGTCAAGTGCATTTTGTAAATCCAAATGTATAAAATCAAATGATTCCCCATTATCCACCCTGCTCATAACTTTCTCACAGCACTAATAAATTTGTCAAGCATGATTTCCATTTTATACGTTTTGGTTTCACCAGCCAGCACCATGCAGCTGTGCTTATACATAGTCATCTCCCCCCCCCCCCCCCCCCCCCCCAATAATGTTTGGGACACATGGCTTCACAGGTGTTTGTAATTGCTCAGGTGTGTTTAAATGCCTCCTTAATGCTGGTATAAGAGAGCTCTCAGCGCCTAGTCTTTCCATCACCTTTGGTAACTTTTATTGCCATTTATCAACATGAGGACCAAAGTTGTGCCAATGAAAGTCAAAGGAACCATTATGAGACTGAGAAACACAATTAAAACTGTTAGAGACATCAGCCAAACCTTAGGCTTACCAAAATCAACTGTTTGGAATATTATTAAGAAAGAGAGCATTGGTGAGCTTACTAATCACAAAGGTCCTGGACGGCCAAGGAAGGCCTCCACAGCTGATGATAAAATAATTCTCTCTCTAATAAAGAAAAATCCTCACACACGTGTCTGATTGCAAGATACAAACACTGGTTACCTCCAAAATAGGATGGCCCGGTTACAGTTTGCCAACAAGTACTTAAAAGAGCAACCGCAGTTCTGGATAAAGGTCTTGTGGACAGATGAGATGAAGATTAACTTATATTAGAGTGATGGCAAGAGCCAAATATGGAGAAGAGATGGAACTGCTCAAGATCCAAAGCATACCACCACATCTGTGAAACACGGTGGTGGGGGTGTTATGGTCCGGGCATGTATGGCTGCTAAAGGTACTGGCTCACTTAACTTCATTGATGATACAACTGCTGATAGTAGTCGCATAATGAATTTTGAAATGTATAGACATCCTATCTGCTCAAGTTTAAACAAATCCCTCAAAACGCATTGGCCGGTGGTTCATTCTACATCAAGACAATGATCCCAAACATACTGCTAAAGCAACTTCTTCTTCTTTCGTGTGCAGCACAGCCTAAAGTTGTAGGACAACTTGTTCTATTTGATCTTCTGTTTGTGCATGTCGAGTTGATTGCATTAGTCGAAACAGGGCGGACCACGTGAAGGTTGCAATCTTCCACCCCGCTAAAGCAACAAAGGAGTTTTTCAAACCAAAAAATGGTCACTTCTTGAGTGGCCAAGTCAATCACCCGATCTGAACGCAATTGAGCATACCGTTTATATGCTGAAGAGAAAACTGAAGGGGACTAGCCCCCAAAACAAGCATAAGCTAAAGATGGCTGTAATAGAGGTCTGGCAGAGCATCACCAGAGAAGACACCCAGCGACTGGTCATGTCCATGAATCGCAGACTTCAAGCAGTCATTACATGTAAAGGATATGCAACAAAATATTAAACATGACACTCCGGAAGTGGCGGCGCTGCCTGGCAGCTGCGGCTCACCTGCAGTCCGTCTGTTTTTTATTTAATTTTTGTCTTCTTGTGTCTGTTTTAGTGATTATTTTGGTTTATTAGGCTGTGTATGTGTGTTGGGGGGGGGGGGGGGGGAGGGTGGGAGAAACAGGGTTTTAGTCTCTCCCTTCGGGGGGATGCGACTTTTCTTGTCGTGTCCCCCGTCACCGTCTCCGTCTGTGCTGAGGCCCTAATGGCGGAGCTGGCAGCCTTGGAGCTATGGCGGCCTTCCAGCTTCCAGCAGCGGCGGCACGGCTTTGGAGCTTCAGCGGCGACCTGGCTTCGGAGCTGCGGTGTTCTGGCGGCGACCTGGCTTCGGGGCTGCGGTGCTCCAGCAGTGACCTGGCTTTCGGGGCTGCGGTGCTCCTGCGACGACCTCGCTTTCGGCGCTGCAGTGCTCCAGCGACAACCTGGCTTTCGGGGCTGCGGTGCTCCAGTGGCGACCTGGCTTCGGGGTTGCGGTGCTCCAGCGGCGACCTGGCTTCGGGGCTGCGGTGCTCCAGCGGCGACCTGGCTTTGGAGCTGCGGTGCTCCAGCGTTCCAGCAACGGGCCCTCTGGAGGTGTTCCGGCATTCCAGCGACAGCGGTGGAGGTGGCCCGGCTTCGGAGGCTCGGCCACGGGCCTAGTGGATGGTAAAATCGGAGGCTTGGATCTCCTCAGCGCAGAGGGAGAACAAGAAGGGAAGAAGACAGAGACTCTAAGACTTTTGCCTTCCACCACAGTGAGGAGGTGCCTGGTGCGCTCACTGTGGTGGATGTTAAATATGTGTTTATTGTGTGTTTTGTTTTTTATGATATGTTATGACTGCAAGGTAACGAAATTTTGTTCAGACCGAAAGGTCTGAATGACAATAAAGGATAATCTAATCTAATTTTCATTTACATTACTTTGCTGTGTCCCAAACATTATGGTGCCCTGAAATGGGAGGACCATGTTGAAACACTGCTGTAATTTCTACATGGTGAAACCAAAATGTATAAAAATGGCCTTTATTTAAAATCTGACAATGTACAGTTTAACCACATGTGATTTTTTTCTATTACAAATCTCAAATTGCGGTGTACAGAGGCAAATAAATAAATGATGGGTCTTTGTCCCAAACATTATGAAGGACACCATATGTGTCAATATCACGTAGAACATTTAATTATGTCTTCTATTGGTCTCAATTACTGACCAGGTCGTTACTTCCTTTTAATTCTCCTGAATGTTCTGTGGGGCTTCTTTTAACCTAACAAATCGATTTGACAGCAGAGTTTAACAAAAAGAAGCCCCCCACAGTCCACAAACATCTTTAGTTTCCAATTTTGAATACTTAAAGCCTTATTTTCTGAAAATGTTTCTGGGGAAAAAAACATTGCTAACAGAAGATGAACGTATGCAATTTTCAATGTAATTGACTGGAACAGTACATTTGATTTTACTTCGGAGTCACGTGAGTCAGTACTTCAGCCGCACTTGCAAAAGCACCAGACTGGCAGGACAGAGCTTCTGCCAGCGGTAAGTTAAACCTAGAAGGTAAGTTCATTTTTACTTACCAGGTTTTTTCAGGCAGGAGCCTCTTTTCACAGAGGTTTTCCTGCCAGTTTCGCAGCCCGACGAGTGTGCCGGTTATGGACTGTGGGGAAGCTGAGTCCGACCGCAGAAGTGGATAACTGGCAAATAGATCGGGTTGCGAGATAAGGAGCCGCTAACCAGTCAGTCAGCGGCTCCCAGCCTGCGGGGATGCCGGTAGAACGGCAAGGAAGTAATGCTAGAGTCACTGACAGTGGGGTCAGTGGCTCACAGACGTTGGTCCCGAGGCAAGGAATTAAATGGGACTCATTCAGCCTTATTTGGACTCGGGTGAATCGGGCTATAAAGGGTTTCCCCTTATAATAAAATTTATGTATGTTATAGTGTATTTCTTAAAGTTAAAAGCTAAAGGCAAAGTTAAAGTCATAAAAGGTTATTGTCATATGTCTCTGACAATGTAATCCTTGTTGTTTAGCACAAGTTGCTGTGAAATTGTTTTAACCCTTCACAGGTAAAGCTGTACACTAAAAATGCTGATTTAGTGAGCTTACACTGTAATAGCGCGGGCCTATGGGACAGGCCGTGCCAGCAGCACCTGACAGGGCTGCTTCATGTGTAATAGTGCGGGCCTATGGGACAGGCCGCGCCAGCAGCGCCTGGGATAGGGCTGCTTCATGTGTAATAGTGCGGGCCAATGGGACAGGCCGCACCAGCAGTGCCTGACAGGGCTGCTTCATGTATGAAAGTGCCTGCCTACGGGAGAGCCATACCAGCAGCGCCTGATACAGGGCTGATTCATGTCAAAAAGCACTGGCCTTTACGAAAGGCGGGGCCAGCAACGCCTGGGACAGGGTTACTCAAGTTCACACATAATCTGCTACGCCCATGGAGTCGGGAGATGATTCTCCACCGGGGCTGGATAGCAAGGCCCATGGAGTGTGGGGATGAATTCCTCACCGGGGCTGGATAGTGCGTTCAAAACAATTGTCCCAAATACAGCAACTGTTGCATACAGTGCTACAGAGGACTCCCTCTTGGAGGCAAAGACCAAGACTGGTCAGTATCCTGCTGACACTGAGTCTCAGGGTATAGCCATGGGGCATACCCCAAGGGATGAAGGGCACGTGTCAGAGGTACCTTTTTGCTGACAGCAAAGTTGCCATCCCAGCAGAATATTCTATTTGGGTAAAGGCCAATGGGTTTGTATCAGTATTGGTATTCTGCGGCCTGCGGCAGCGCCTGTTTAGGGTTGCCTATGAATCACCCTCTCTGAGGAGGGAAGAGCAAAAGGTCAAGACATAACTGACTCCAGGCTCTAAAGAAGTCAATAGAACATACTTACGCACATATGTGCCGGCAATGAATAGCGCCAACAGGGGGATGTGAGAGCCAGCCGCTGAATCTGTTATTCAGGTAGGCCTATTCAACAGGGGAAGAAAGCCTGGCCGACAAACCAATTAGGCCAACGGCGGGCAAAAGTCATCGTTTTAGAACGCACCCCAGGCGCTCATCGGCAGTAAGCGGTTCACTGCAGCTGGGGGCAGCATGATAGCTCGATAATTCCATGCACCTTACCAATCCTACTCAACAAAATGGGTCTAGCACTTCCAAAATATGGGTAGTGCACCGTTCTCAAGTTATAATATTTACATTTGTTTTGTGCAACACACAAAGGGTAAAAATATCTGGTTGAGGCACAGGCAGAGCATTCCAAGCAAGTTTGATTATGGCCAGGGTTATTTAAAAAAAAAAATTAATTAAGGTTCGGAAATTGGGCAAAAGTTCTCATGCAAACAACCCATGGAATAAGGCAGGAGTGGCATGTTATTATGAAGAATGGAGAGTATGAGCATATGAACTTTCCGAATATGAACACTTATTTTCCTGACTAACAACAGTCATAAGGGTCAGAGATCCATGCTATGCAAATCCCATTACAGAGGTTATCAAAGACAATATAACTGTACTATAACAGTAAAGCTTTGGGGTATGGGATAAACTGTTTGTTGGTCATTGGGATTTACCTTTAATTATTATTAGCCTTGACTCCGCCTTGTGGCAAGGCGGAGTTATAGCAATCTCTATTATATTAAAACTCCATGTGTGTCTGCCGACAGCCTGCCGTCCGGATGCCGCGCTTTCCCCCTTTGATTCCCTGCTCCGCCAAAACCGGACCCTCGGACGCCGCCGTTTTTTCCATTTAGCCCGACGTTACGCTTGTACATTACCAAAGGCGCTCCTCATTACGTTGTTACGTACACCATTTTTAATAAAATCCTTCTGCCCCCCCCCCCCCAATTTTTCAAAAGCTTAAAACAATCAAACTGCTCTCACCCACAGAATGTTGGTAAACATTCCATCGTGTGATGTCACAATGCCCAATGCTCACAGATGTCCAATCGGAACGGATCTCATTTACATCTGCCCTCCCCCGCCTGATGTTCCAGCATGTTCCATTGTGTGATGTCACAATGCCATCCCTCACAAATGTCCAATCGGAATGGATCTCATTTACATCTGCCTTTGCCCCAGCCCACGCAGCCTGTGTCGAAGTGCGTGATCACGTGTGTGTGAATAGAGAGAGGATTGGGGGTGATAGGGAATGGGGAATAGATGGACTGCCCTACCCCTCCCCCTCCCTCTCTACCTCCCCACTCTTTCCCCTCTCTCCCCCCACCCCTCTCCCCCTCCCTCCACACTCTTCCCCCTCCCTCCCCTACCCCATCTCCCTCATCCCCATCCCTCCCCCTCTCCCACTCTTCCCCATCCCTCTCTCCTCCCCTACCCCTCTCTCCTCCCCCTCTCCATTTCCCTCTCTTCACCCCTCTCCCTCTCCCTCCTCCTCCCACCCCTTCCCTGTCTCCCCCACCCCCTTCCCTCTCCCCCACCCCATTCCCCCTCCCCCTATTCCCCCTCCCTCCACACTCTTCCCCCTCTCTCCCCTACCCCATCTCCCCCCTCCCCTCCCTCCCCTCCCTCCCCCACATCTCTCTCCCCCTCCCCTCTCTCCTTCCCTCCCCCACACCTCTCTCCCCCTCCCCTCTCTCCTTCCCTCCCCCACACCTCTCCTCCCCCCTCCCCATCTCCCTCTCCTCACCCCTCTCCCCCTCCCCCTCCTCCTCCCACCCCCATCCCTCTCTCCCCCACCCCTTCCCTCCCTCCCCCACCCCCTTCGATCTCTCCCCCACCCCCTTTTCCCTACCCCTCTCCCTCTTCCACCACTGCCCCATAACCCCCTCCCCTCCCTCTCTCCCACTTCCACCACTCCCCCTACCCCTCTCCCCCTCCCTCCCCACTCTTGCACATCTCTCCCCCTTCCCACACCCCTGTCCCTCCCCACCTCTCTCCCTCCCTATCTCCCCCACCCCTTTCCCCTACACCTTTCTCCCTCTTCCACCCCTCCCCCTCCCCCTCCCTCTCTCCCACTTCCACCACTCCCCCCTACACTTCTCCCCACCCCCCCATCTCCCTCCCCCACCCCTCTCTGCCACACCCCTCTCTCTCCCCGCTCCCATCCCTTTCCCTCCACACTCTTACCCTTCTCTCCGCTCTCCCCCTCCCTCCCCACTCTTCCCTCTCTCTCCCCTACCCCTCTCCACATTCTTCCCCCTCCCCTCTCCCTCCTCCCTCCTCCCCCCTCCTCCCTCTCTCCCCTTCTCCCACCCCTCACTCCCCCGCCCTCCCTCACCCCCTCCCCACCCCTCCTCTCCTTCCCCTCTCTCTCCTCACCCTCCCACTCCCTCTCTCCCCCCTCCCCCACGCCTCCTCACGCACATCTCCCCCCCAACCCCTCCCCTCTCTCTTGCACCACTCCCTGCTACCCCACTCCCGCTCACTCCTCACTCTTCCCCTCTCCCTCCCCTCCCCACCTCTCTCCCTCCCCTTTCTCTCTCTTCCCTTCCACTCTCTCCCTCTCCTCTCTCTCTCTCCACCTCCCCCCCTCTTCCTCCCCCTCTCCTCTCCCCCTCTCCTCTCCCCGCCACCCCTCTGATCTCACCTCCCCTCTTCCCCGCTCCCCCTTCCCCCACCCCTCTCTACTCCCCTCACCCCCCTCCTCCTCCCACCCCCTTCCCTCTCTCCCCCACCCCCTTCCTTCTCTCCCCCTGCCCCTTCCCTCTCTCCCCTGCCCCCTCCCCCCCTACCCCTGTCCCTCTTCCACCACTCCCTCCCACCCCCCCGTCCCTCTTCACCACTCCCCCTACCCCTCTACCCCCACTCTTCCACTGCTCTCCCCCTCCCCTCTCTCCCCGCACCCCTTTTTCCCTACCCCTCTCTCCCTCTTCCACCACTCCCCCACCCCCTCCCCTCCCTCTCTCCAACTTCCACCACTCCCCCCTACCCCTCTCTCCCACTCTTCCACTTCTCTCTCCTTTCCCCCACCTCCCTCCCTCCCCCACCCTCTCTCTCCCCTCCCTATCTCCCCCACCTCTTTCCCCTACTCCTCTCTCCCTCTTCCACCACTCCCCCTTCCCCCTCTCTCTCTCCCACCTCTGCCACTCTCCCCTACACCTCTCACCCTCCCTCCCCACTTCCACTTCTCTCCCCATCCCCCTCCCTCCCCACTTCCACTTCTCTCCCCATCCCCCTCCCTCCCCATCCCTCTCTCCCTTCCCTCCCTCCCCACTCTTCTCCCTCTCTCCACTCTCCCCCTCCCTCCCTCCCTCCCTCCCTCCCCACTCTTCCCCCTCCCCCTACCACGCCCCCCCACCGTCCACACTCTTCCCTCTCTCTCCCCTACCCCTCTCCCCCTCCCTCCACACTCTCCCCCTCTCTCCCCTTCCCCTCCTCCCTCTCTCCCCTCTCCCCCACCCCTCTCTCATCCCCTCCCTGAACCCTCTCACACCCTCCTCCACCCCCTCTCCTCCTCCCTCTCCCCTCTCTCCATCTCCTCACCCCTCCCACCCCTTCTCTCCCCATCCCTCTTCACCCCCATCTCCCCCACCCCCTTCCCCTCCCTGCTACCCCTCTCCCCCTCACTCCCCACTCTGCCCCTCTCCCTCCCCTCCCCACCTCTCGCCCTCCCCTTTCTCTCTCCCTCCCCTCCTCTCTTACCCCCTCTCTCTCCCCACCTCTCTCCCTCTCCTTTCTCTCTCTCTCCCCCTCCACTCTCTCTCCACCTCTCCCCTACCCATCTTCCTCCCTCTCTCATCTCCCCTCCCCCTCCCTTTCCTCCCCTCTTCTCCCTAACCCCTCTCCTCTCACCTGCCCCTCTCCTCTCCCCTCCCCTGACTGGGGGGGACACTGTACCACTTCCCCCCCACACATGTGACTAGGGGGACACTGTACCACTATCCCCCCCACATGTGACTAGGGGGACACTGTACCACTATCCCCCACTCATATGACTAGGGGGACACTGTACCACTATCCCCCACACATGTGACTAGGGGGACTCTGTACCACTATCCCCCACACATGTGACTAGGGGGACACTGTACCACTATCCCCCCCCCCCCACATGTGACTAGGGGGACACTGTACCACCATCCCCCACACATGTGACTAGGGGGACACTGTACCACTATCCCCCACACATGTGACTAGGGGGACTCTGTACCACTATCCCCCACACATGTGACTAGGGGGACACTGTACCACTATCCCCCACACATGTGACTAGGGGGACTCTGTACCACTATCCCCCACACATGTGACTGGGGGGGACATTGCTTGCTCGCGTTGCCTTTGAAACCTTTTCCAGACCATTCTTCCCCAACGGTCATTCGGACTTCGCTTCTCGACAGAGATCGATCTACACGCTGGATTTCTGCCATTTTTTATTTTTCATTTGACACGTTTGTTTTGAAAATCTTATTATTTTGATTTACACTTTTTTCAAAAGGTAAACGTAGACGATGTTTTTAATATTTATTTATATTTGAATAATTATTTTTATTAAGTTCTCCGTTATTTGCTCCACCAAATTAACACACATTTACCCGTTTTTTTAATATTCTCTCTTTTTCCAAGTGTTCCATTACTCCACTTTGAAGAGGTAATTGCTTTTCTGTTTTTAATCTTTGCCGTTATTTTCTTTGCCGATTTCCACAGCCATGTTTTTCAAATGTTATCTTTATTTTCAATTTAATTCATTTTGAACAGATAATTGTGTTTAAAAACCTTGCGCTTATATGATTTGCTGTTTTAGACAAGTGATAATTTTATTTCATTTTCTGATTTTCATTGCTTCTCTATAATTTACATTAGACAAGTAATTTAAAAAAAAATGCTTTAAAAAAACCCTATCTCCTCCCTCTCCCCCTCCACTCTCTCTCTCCACCCCTTCCCCTCTTCCTCCCCCTCTCCTCTCCCTGCCACCTCTCCCTTTCCTCCCCTCTTCTCCACCACCCCTCTGCTCTCACCTCCCCCTCTTCCCCTCTCCCCTTCCCCCACCCCTCTCTACTCCCCTCACCCCCCTCCTCCTCCCACCTCCTTCCCTCTCTCCCCCACCCCCCTTCCTTCTCTCCCCCTGCCCCTTCCCTCTCTCCCCCACCCCCTTCCCCCCCTACCCCTGTCCCTCTTCCACCACTCCCTCCCACTCCCTTCCCCTACCCCTCTGTCCCTCTTCCACCACTCCCCCTATCCCTCTCCCCCCACTCTTCCACTTCTCTCCCCCTCCCTTCCCCCTCCCTCCCCTCACTCCTGCGCACCCCTTTTCCCCTACCCCTCTCCAACTTCCACCATTCCCCCTACCCCTCTCCCCCTCCCCACTTCTCTCTCCCTTCCCCCACCCCTCTCCCACCCCACCACTCTCCCTCCCCCACCCTCTCTCTCCCCTCCCTCCCTATCTCCCCCACCCCTATCTCCCCCTGACTATCAAGAATAAGAGGTTTGTGTTTACCAAACATACATAAATCTGTTGCAGCTCCTTTCGAAAAAGGTAGCGGATGCATTGAAATTTGGGTATAAAGTTTAGACACTTTCCCCTACTCCTCTCTTTTTATATAAAAATAATATGATGAATATAATTGTGATTTTACTTCGGAGTCACGTGACTAAAATCTAAGAGAGCGGCGGCCAAATCAGCGGCTAAGGAAAATGTACCCGCGGTGAACAACCCGATATGGGGAAACATGAGCCCCTCGAGTAGAGGGCAGGAGATGAAACTTCAGAAGATCCTGAAGCTCCTAACCGCAGGGATTACTGCAGTAGCCAGAACAGCAGTGGGAGTGGATATGCCGGAAGAACTACAAGATGCTTTGGCCTTACTGTGCAACACACAGTATGAAATAAATAATTTCAGGAAAAGCATTATAAAGCCGGCGATTAACCCCAAGTTCGCGGGGTTGTGTAAGCCTGGGAAGACGCAGCCTCCAAGCCTGCTATTCGGGGAAGATCTCCCCAAACAGGTTAAAGATCTTGACGAGGAGGCTGGCTTTGGGCCTTATTAAAGTACCTGGGTACACTAAGCCTCATCACCCACACAGAACGCACCCCTACGCACCCACCGGGCAGAGTTACCCTAACAGGTCTGCCGGTGGTGAAAGCTCGAAGGCCGGCATACCTGCTCAGCGGTCTTTTTTAGGCCAAGGCCCAGGCCGGCCTTCTTGGAAGATGCGCCACTCCCAGAACACCTACAACCAGCCGAGGAAGCAAGGCCAGAAACCACCACACCGACAGTAACCATGGAGGTAGGTGGGTCTGGGATCCCCAGGAACACTACTGGCCCAAATTCACTTTGCATAGGGGGCAGGTTGCACATGTTCCTCGAGAATTGGCTCACTTTTACCTCTGATCCTTATATACTCAGGAGTATTCAGGGCTACAAAATTGAATTTATTCACGAACTCCCTACCCCGGTACAGCATGCACCTAGTCGGAAATTCGTCCTTCCTCATAGAGATAAGGCAGCAGGGCATGCTGAACTACAGAGGTTGATAGAAAAAGGGGTAATTGAGAAGGCCATTAAAGAACCTCAGGAGTTCGTGTCTAATATATTCACTAAAAACAAAAAAGATGGCGGTTGCCGCATCATCATAGATTTGACCGACCTGAATACTTCTGTCCAGTATATTCATTTTAAAATGGACACCTTCGACACTGCTATACAGCTTATAGCCAATGGGTACTACATGGCATGCGTTGACCTCAAATATGCATACTATTCAGTACCCATACACAAGGATCATAGGAAATACTTAAAATTTATCTGGATGGGACAATTATGGCAATATAAAGCTTTGCCTAATGGGTTATCGTCAGCACCCAGATTGTTTACCAAGATATTGAAACCAGCTTTGGCCTATTTAAGGAAACAGAATCATACTGTTATGGCCTATCTTGATGACATCCTCATAGTGGGGGAGAATTTGGAAATGGCTACCTTGGCAGTCACAGCCACGAAACATCTTTTTCAGAAACTGGGGTTTACGATACATCCAGATAAATCAATATTGGAACCCTCTACCACCATGAAATATTTGGGGTTCATTATTGACTCAGTGCAAATGTCTGTCACATTACCACCAAGCAAGGTGGAAGACCTGATAGAGGCTTGCAGGAGCCTCATTGGCATTAAGGTCCCATCTATTCGGCAGGTGGCCAGGGTGATTGGGAAGATAGTAGCTGCATTTCCTGCAGCACAATATGGGCCCTTACATTACCAAAACTTACAAAGAGCCAAAATTACAGCGCTCAAAAATCATGCTGGCCATTTTGATAGGCCCATGAAAATTCCAGAAAAGGCAAAAGCCGAATTATATTGGTGGATGGGTAATGCCCAAAATTGTTCCAAACCCATTACTATCACCAATCCCTCGATCACCTTACAAACGGATGCCAGTGCCAAAGGGTGGGGAGCTACTAACACTACCTCTAGCTGTGGAGGTAGATGGAGTGCACCAGAGTTAACCCTATTTAAAAACTTAGGGATTAACTATTCAGAAATGCTGGCAGCATTTCACGGCCTTAAGGCATACTGCACTAACATGCACAAAGTTCATGTTAGAATACAGATTGACAACACCACGGTGGTAGCCTATATTAACCACATGGGCGGTGTAAAGTCGATATCGTGTGATGAATTGGCCAACAATATCTGGCACTGGTGTCTGCAAAGAGAAATTTGGATCTCCGCAACTTACCTTCCAGGTAAACTAAACACAGTGGCAGACACCAGGTCACGGAAATTCAACGACAACATAGAATGGATGTTGGATCGGAATGTGTTCGCAGATATTGTAGAACGTTATGGGACACCAGATATCGACCTTTTCGCGTCCAGGCTAAGTCACCAACTACCAACGTATGTTGCTTGGGAGCCAGACCCGGGGGCAGTAGCGATGGATGCTTTCTCGCTACACTGGGGGGATTTATTTTGCTACGCTTTCCCCCCTTTCTGCCTCATCAGTCGGGTCTTGCAAAAAATCAAGCAAGACTCCGCATCGGGTATCTTGGTAGTGCCCGACTGGCCTACTCGACCATGGTTCCCTCTGGTACAGAAGATGGCCACAGAACCCTGTATCAGGGTGAATAAAAGACCTAGCCTGCTTGTTCATCCTGTTACAGGAGAATGTCATCCATGTCATGACCGCATGGATTTGTTAATTTGCAGATTTTAAAACGGCCACTTCATGGATTCGGACTCTCCAACAGGACCATTGATACCATCACGGCAGCCTGCAGAGAGTCCACAAGGAAGCAGTACCTGACCTACATCAGGAAATGGGAAGGATTCTGCGTGACTACCAAAACAACATACAAAACCGCCACCATCACGGAAGTGCTGGAGTTTCTGGCTACCCTTCATTACGATGAGGGTCTAAGCTACAGCGCCATTAACTGTGCCAGGAGTGCCCTATCGTCTTACTTGGGCAAGGGGAGTGACCAATTGGGAATTGGGTCACATCCCCTAGTATCCAAATTTATGAGGGGAATATTTAATTCCAATCCCCCCAGGCCCAGATATAGCCATACCTGGGACATCAGCACGGTATTGACGATGCTGAGAGGATGGACACCGAACACGGGACTCCCTTTGGCCAAATTAACCTACAAAATGGTCATGATAATGGCACTGATCACGGCGCAACGGGTCCAGTCCCTGCACAAACTCAGTCTGGATGCCATGGCAATTACCAGTGGGAAAATCACATTCCAGGTGCAGGGACTATTGAAACAAGATCGACCCGGAGTGTCTGGACATACTTTGGAGTTCCTGGCTTACCCAGCGGACACCCGTCTTTGTATCGTTACATTGATTCTGCGATACATTTCAGTCACTAAAGATCTAAGGGGCACGGAAACAGCTTTGCTTGTCAGTCACAAGAAGCCTCATCACAGGGTCACGGTGCAAACCATTTCCAGATGGTTAAGGGTGGTACTGGATGCGGCGGGGGTGGATACTAATGTGTATAAATCTCACTCCACCAGGGCAGCATCCACCTCGGCGGCTAGAAGGATGGAGGTACCACTGGATCACATCCTGGCCACAGCGGGTTGGAACAATGAGAAAACCTTCCACCGCTTTTACAACAAACCCGTGACCTCCCCTGACAATTATGCAGGGAGGATTTTAAGTGCTGCCAGATAAATAACCCTTATGGGACACAATATTGTGTTTGGTATGAATAAATACCTGTTTTGTTTTTCAGCCAGTGTCTTGTCTGAATCACGTCCATCCTCTTATCCCAGCTTTAGCGGTGTGTGAGCATGGAGCTTCCAGGGCATGAAATCACAGAGCTTTGAAATCTTCACGTAGTCACTCACGTGACTCCGAAGTAAAATAGTAAGATTAAACGCGAACTTACCAGTTTGAAGTTTGATCTTTATTTTATGAGGTGTTACGATGAGGGATTACGTGCCCTCCGCTCCCGACCCTCTATTATAAAGATCACCTGGTATGAAAGTTCTCTTTTTTCTCTTACTATGTCAGTCATTGTGACTGTTTGTTCTGTGATTTCACACCACTGCTTTGAAGAATGTCGCGCATGCGTGCTGGCGGGGTCTTCACGTAATCCCTCATTGTAACACCTCATAAAATAAAGATCAAACTTCAAACTGGTAAGTTCTCGTTTAATCTTACTATTTTTTTTAATAACACTGTTGCAGAGGTTCTGCTCCTGAACCAGCCTAATTAATGGGTGATGGCAGTTCCTGTGGGTCCCTCCCTTTACTGAACCCCACTGACTGCCAGTGTGCAGAGTGGGGGTCATGGCCATAGTGGGACTGGGGCAGTGCCAGGCTGGGGGACAGTCTTGCGAGGCATCTTCCAGTCGCTTTAATAAGAAATGTAATGAGACTGCAGCAGAGGTCCCGGGTTGTAAGGGCTCATGAACCTGCCTAATTAAAGGGTCAGGACAGATCCTCAGGGTTCCCCTGTTTCCTGAACCCCACTGACTGCCATAGTGGGGAGAGTGGGGGTAACAGCCATAGTGGGACTGGGGCAGGGCCAGGCTGGGTGACAGACCTGTAAGAGACCCGTCTTATTTCTGATGTAAATATCACATCTTGATCAAGAATCGAATGCTCTGATGTTTACTCGATGAGTATTCATTTTAAGCTACAATGAGCCTATATTTAAGTTAGAGACCCCCCGATGGTGCCTTTGCAAATGAGGGCTATTACCTTTAACCTAAAATAACCATAAAAGTGTTGCATTGTTTGAGTATCTGTATTTTGTGTATGTGTCTGTGTATACCTGTCAAATGTGTATCTGTGGATGTAAGTATGTATGTATGTGTGGATGGATGTATGTGTGTGCATGGATGTGTACATGTATGTCTGCGTGTGGATGGATGTGTGTGTGTGTGTGCATGCATGGAAGTGTGCGTACGGATGTATGTATGTGTGGATGGACTGCCGCACTGTCATTCACCAGCACGCCATTATCATAAGTAATTCACTCATTGTTTAAATAATTTGACCAAATAAACAGCGAAATGATCGACACTAAAATAAAACATTATATAATCATTTATTTCCCCAATTTATTTGTTTACATTACATCTGATCTTTATCTGAATATTTATAAGTTTTCATGTCCATTGATAAGTTAGTTCAAGTTCAAGTGGAGGGTCAGGCAGAGGCTACAAAAAAAAACACCTCATAGTCATTAAGTCAGCATGGACTTCAATTCATAAAATTCCAACCTCGTCTTAATGTTAATGAGAATAACAGTTACTACCAAAGATAAATTAGTTCAAGTTCACATACACCAATTCATTTCTACATAAACAACAGCCATTTCTGTCCATTTCTCACTCCAATGGAAGCCTATAAAGTGCAATGAATATTCCTCCGTTTTTCTCCCGTGGTCGGGGCCTGGAAACGGCCGTAGCGGACGGCACTATGTACAGCCTCCCCCCCCCCCCCCCCCCCCGCGGACATGATCCAAACACACTACGCGGTTCCGCGTCTGCGAATCGGCCACTTCTTAATTGAGACCGCGGCTTCACTATGTTAAGTACCTAGGCCCCATGATCGGAGCACATGTACTCGGTAAGTTATCGCAGGCAGGTCCGAGATTAGATGTTAAAGACTTATTAGACTTCAACAAGCTGGCATTAGTGACAATGTGTAATTTACCTTGTCATGGATACACATAGTTTAGGCCCTCAACTTCATGAACGAATGGAGTGAATGAGTGAGTGAATGAGTGAGTGAATGAATGAATGAATTAATGAATGAGTGAATGTACAGCCTCCAAATCTCATTTTTCCATTTTATAAAGGGTGCAATTAAATTAAAGTCCATACAGATTAATTTTCATAAATTCATACTTTAGATCTTACTTTCCAGTTGATTCACAAAGTTTGACTGGTTTCAACTTTGTGTTGCAGCTTCTTAGCAGCGACTTTGCGTTCAAGACTTTCTTCCACTTCTACCACTTAGCTGCACATTCTTCAGACTTCTTAATGCTTTTCTCACTAAATTCAATTGCCCTGCTGCAAGTTTCCACGATATGTATTCCACAGAACTAGAAAGACCCTTCATCGGAATCTCCAGTAAAACAGGCGTCAGTGAAGTCCTCTCAGTCATGTTGTGTGCTCCCTGCCTAGCTAGCCTGAAACAAAGCGCGTGATTGGCCAACTGGCGTCCGACTCAATGTTAAATGTGTTTTGATTGGACTAAAAATACCCGAAAAATGTCAGGTTTTTTCTCTAATTTAATAAAAATGTGCAAGTCTTGTTCTTGGTGAGTTTCAGGGATGATTTATATAATATTTATACACAATATGTGAAAATTTCTGTGACTTGGGTCATGAAACATTGGAATAAAGCTCCTCGGACCACAGCGTAATCGAACATCGACATGTTTGTGCATGTTTATTCACTGATTGCAAAAATATATGGCACAACAGGGCGGAGAAATACATTCTTGTTTCAATAGGAGGAATGGTCTTTTATGTCTTCCTCATTTTTGCCTCATTAGCTGGGTCTTAAAACAGTCAGCAAGACCTCGCTTGGGTTCTTACAGTCGGACAGGCCAAGCGTCCATGTTGCCTGCTTCATCTGGCATTATGGCACAACGGTATACGGTTATTCCAAAAAATAAGAACTTGCTGGTTCAAACTGTGGTTCAGGAGACTGGCCTTTGCACAGTAAAACAATTATTGACTTACACATTTTGAATGGATTGACTTATAGTAAAGTATCCTTTATTGTCATTCAGACCTTTCGCTCTGAACAAAATTTAGTTGCCTTGCAGTCATACATATAATAAAAAGTAAAACACACAATAAACACATATTTAACGTCCACCACAGTGAGTTCACCAAGCACCTCCTCACTGTGATGGAAGGCAAAAGTGTTAAAGTCTTTGTCTTCTTCCCTCCTTGTTCTACCTCTGCGCTGAGGCGATCCAGGCCTCCGATGTTGTCATTCACTAGGCCCGTGGCCGAGTCACCGAAGCCGGGCTGCCGCCACCGCCAACGCTGGAACACCGCCACAGCTCTGAAGCCGGGTCTGCTGCTGGAACACTGTAACACCACAGCTCTGAAGCCGGGTCGCCGCCGGAACACCACAATCTGAAGCCGGGTCGCCGCCGGAATACCACAGCTCCGGAGTCGGGTCCGCCGCCGCCGCTGAAATGCTGAAACGTGGCCACAGCTCCGAGGCCACCAGCTCCGCCATTAGGCCTCAGCACAGACGGATACGGTGACGGGAGACACGACAAGACAAAGTCGCATAGCCGTGAAGGGAGAGACTAAAACATTGTTTCTCCTACCCCCCACGCACATACACAGCCTAATAAACTAAATTTAACTAAAACAGACACAAGAAAACAAAAAGAAAAAGAAAGAACAGATAGACCGCAGGCGAGCCGCAGCTGTTGCCACATCAAGCCATGAAGGTGCTCACTGCAGTGTGCAGGGATAGCACCCAAAAAAAGCAGTACATTCCTATTGAGGGGATCAGAAATGCTTTTGTTAAATGTTAATGTTACATTTAATACGGTACAGATTACTGACATTTTCCAGTTCATTTTAAATGGTATTTGACAATAATTCAGTTATAGAGACACTACAGCTGCAATATAAGGGAACTGCGCTGTCGGGGTCAACCCGAATATCGAGTTGTCAAAAGATCTTGACACAAGTTCTCCCACTACAAGATTATGCAGTTGGTTATTGAAAACGTGTGAACATTACTTCACCAAGGGGTTCCAGCTACATCCTTAGTTATGACACTTATATCAGCACAACGACGGCAAACATTGCAAACGCTGTGGCTAGATAGGATGGAATTGGCTGCAGGTGCCATTACATTTTACTTTCTGGTCTACACAAGCAGAGTAGACTAGGGGTGGCATAATTTAAGATCATTTTCAGATACCCCACGGTCTCACATTTATGTTATCAAGGCCACCAGAATCCTAAGAAGTATGGAATCAGCATTGTTTATTAGTCAACAAACAACTACACAAAGGAAGGTCGGTTCAGACTATTTCAAGGTGGCTGCTGCAGGTTCTGGGTTACACAGGTATTAACACTGACGATTGTATATCTCATTCCACCAGGTCAGCATTAACGTCAGCGGCCAGGGCAATAGACATGCCCATCGACCATATCCTTGTGACCGCAGGATGGTCAACGAAATTGATTTTTTAAAAAATTTTCATGGGCCGGTTACTCACCTGAGGTTTTGCCCATTCTGTTTGCATCCACTTTAGCCTCCCCTGAGTTACAGGGATTGCTATTGATTTCTTTATTAACTTAAACCATTAATACATGTGAATCAATATCATGCTAATGCATTTGATTATTCACTCATCCTGAGTCATTCGATGCAGTGAGACGCCGAGATTTTGATCTGCGGCATGAAATCACAAAGCTTTGAAGTCTTCACGTGACTCCGAAGTAAAATAGTGAGATTAAATGGGAACTTACCAGTTTGAAGTTTGATCTTGATTTTACGAGGAGTTACGTTGGTGATTACGTGCCCGCCACGCCCAACCCTCTCTCATAAAAGATCATCTGGTAGTTCTCGAGTCACGCATCTTACTATGTCACTTCGGTGTTTGTTATTTGTGATTTCATACCGCTGCTTTGAAGATTGACGCACATGCGGCCTGACGGATCTTCTTCACGTAATCGCCAACGTAACTCCTCATCACATCAAGATTAAACTTCAAACTGGTAAGTTCTCGTTTAATCTTACTAATCTTGTATGTATAAGCAAGCTGCACAAACAAGATAGCAGTCCACATTTATACTAACATTAGTTAGGAAAATATCAACTCCAAACCATTATTTTGTGGGGAGGTGACTCCTTCAATTATTTCTTAACGGAAATATGAAAGGAAAACAAAGAGAATTTAGCAGATAAATTTAATCATTTTATTACTGAAAGTGTGTATTTCTTTAATTTTGCATTATCACAAATTTTGGTTACTCAATATTTCAGTTACTGAGGAAAATAATGATTAAAAAAATAATTGGCAACAAATTACAATGATGTTTTATGTTTATATTATGGATCATTAATTTAGTTGATATGAAAACAGAACAACAGTACATCAAATATATGTAAACTTGAACGAAGTTAATTGATTAAAATATATATTTTCCAGTAAATTTAGAAGTTTTATACCAATAGACAGAATAGTCTTATTATAGGTTTACATTTCTGTTGTATTGCAGAGATTTCTTTGAACTCTTGGAAATCAGCAGCTGATATTAAGGTTATTCCACCAAAACAAATTAAACCTGAGTGGAAACTTCCTGAAATTAAGTATAGGTTTATTACAAGGTGAGCCACAATTGCAATGCGTTTGTAAATATGTGCCCACTCACAAATTATTGATTGCAATGGTTTTCTAAATATGTACTCACTCACAAGTTATTCATAAAGAGGATACAATTTTATTTAAAATAAAAAATATAAATTTCATTCCATATCCACTCTATTTTAGTTGTCCCATATTAGTGGAATTCAATTCCTTGTAAGAGTTTTAATTCTTTGAAATTAGTTTTCATCAAAAATGATTTTATTTGTTTAAATAATTTGTGAAGAGAGAGTCCTGGAGAAATAGTTGACATATCCTCAGATATTCTGGCCAATATCATAGGATTCTGAAGGCATCTGTAGAAATGATGAAGGCATTATTTTTGATCTTCCAGAATTTCAAATTCAAATTCCAGAGGCTATTTCAAAAAGCATTCAATAATGAAAATGTCTGGATATCTGCACAATTAGGAGAGCTAAATATATAATACTCTTCATTACAAATAGATTGGTGTGTATAAGTAAAGAAATCCATTTATTAGTAATTATTTAGAAGCATTGTAAGACACATCCGAGATCGGTGTACAGTTCTTTTGAAGAAAGTTCTTTAGATTTGAGATCTGACGAAGATTTGAGTACATTAGGCCTACATACCCCACGAGAAGAATGAGAGTTTGGAAATAATTCTTGAGGGATTTGAGAATGTAAATGTTGACCTTTCGCCAAGAGGGGGCATATACAGTAGTTTCAAATTATCAAGATGGCCATTTAGGGCTGAACGTAAGGGAGTCTCAACCCCAATCTCTTTTATTGAGACAGTTCTTTGGATACCAAGGGAATTATTGACATACTGAAAGAAGATGCAGCTGAGGTAGACAATGAGCTATGATATTTTGAATGGCATATGAAATAAAACCGCTCCTGTTTCTTTTTTGATTACGTACAGTTACTACAATATTTTTTCGTTAAGTATATTTCTAATTGACATTGCAAAGAATTTAAAATAAATTACAGAGGTTCCAAGAATGTCTCAATCACCCATCTAAGTACGTAGCCATATATTTGATAATGCTATTTGTTTAAAAACATGACAAAATGATTTTTGTCATGAACCAAAGTAATACAATATTTTCTATGACAAAATAAGCTATCATTCTCTTAGATTTTTTTTAACCAAATCTGGTATATATTGGAGAATAATTAATTCTAATTGTAAAACAATATATTTTTCACAGGGATAGGCTTGACACTACGCCTACTAGTTATGTTTGTGATGTCATAGGCCTTGTCACTTTTGTTGGAAGATGTGAAAGAATCAGAAAAACAGGTAATGTGTCCATAGTGCTTATTTGAAAAATAATTAATATTCTTTATTTTTAACCTTCCATTCACCGTGAAAGGATAGATTAGTCTGACATGATGGCTTCTATTATTTGAGGACGGGTAGAAATATTGTTTATGCCACTGAAGACAGGCAATCCTGCACATGCTATCCTGTGCTGTTGATCACTGAAATTATTTTAATTTGACTCGGCTGCCCTTTTCAGGATATGCAAATGCTGCAAACATTTTCATGCTTCAAAACATGCAGAATACATCAGTTCTTGGAATTTAGAATAGAAAAAAACCCTGCACTATATTTATGACATTATTCAAGCAAGCACATTAACAATTATCTATCATGCCATGTCAGAACTGTCAAAACCAATCTCTTTCAAGATGTCATCAGCACTGTCTGGTATCATAATTTCTACATGAATCAGAATTAAATATTTCATTTCTCCCATTGATAATTAGAAGTTAAATATTATGTTGGCTGCTACTCATTCTTGAATAAGTCCATGACACCTTGTCTATGTCTATGGAGGTCGCTGATTCTGGCTTTGAAAGTTCCATCCACACAGATTACAGAGGAGTATGAATAACATAGCATCAGTGGATTTTGATTTCAAGATACTCTTCTATTTTGCTTCCTCTATTTTAGCTTCCTCAAGTTCAGTTTTTTATGTGGATTTGTCAAACAGGATGATTCTACGTTTGTTGTTTCTAGTAGCGTGTGTCAATCTTGAAACTCTTCAGGAATGTTCTAACAGAGTCTTTAAATATTTTTGTCTGTCCAATACATGATCGTTTGTCCTCAGTCAGCATAAAGTAGCTGCTTCGGTTTTGTGTCTTTATCGTTTATTTGTGCAATGTCCATGTCTCGCAAACTTAGAGTAAGGTCAGATTCTCAATCAACAGCAGGCCCCTTTCCTCTGTTGGTATTGCATCTGCTACTAGCACTTTCTCCACATGATAATTGTGACACTGACCTTTGAACTTCCTTTGGTTTAAGCAAGAGCAAGGTTTATTGGGAATTGCAGCATGCAATCTATTACTTCACTAATTCTCGATGTTCTATTGGGACAGAGTTGAAATACTTAGCCCATTTCTCAAAGATATGTTCTTTTTAGGTGATGGAACTTCCGTGGAATGTGAACTTGCAGCATCAAGATCTTTGCTATATTTAAAACCAAAAGTTTCAACGTTATACAGTTGCATTAGGGGGCTAGCGTTATCAAGCGCAAATAATTCCTCTGAACATTAAAAAAAATTCTCAAATCCCGATTAAGTACCTTGAACAATTTGAAGCCTTTTGACCATAGCCCCTTCCCAGGAGAATTGGGTAACCCAGATATTGGTCTTGATGACACAATTAATCTTCACAATAAACTATTAATTAACTTTTGAAGTAGGCTAATAGCATTCTTTTTTTGTAATCCCCATTGTTCATTTTTGTTGTTGGCGGTTCAGCTGAATTTGGTTCTCTTCCAGCTTCATTCCTCTTAATTTGATCATCTCTTTGCCTTGATTAATTCTTCAAGAAATTGCCCATTTGATCTTACAATGCGCCATGCAAAAGGTTGATGTACTGATGTCCTATTATCCAATAAACCATTATGAGCTGACATACTGTTTATTCTAGATTCTCACACTACTTCATGAATAGATTAAAAACCACAAGTATGAAACTTCGTAATGTATCTAATTCCTTATGATCCTTTTGTATGTAAACTAATTGGAAATTGTTGCCAATTAGGTCGTCATTGTTTTCTGTCGGTTTGATGATATCAGGTTGGGATGTCATGTTGCAGTTGTATACGACGTTGGTGAGACGGCATTTAGAATATTATGTTCAGTTCTGGGCACTGTGTTGTAGGAAATATGTCAAGATTGTAAGAGTTCGGAGAAGATTTACGGATGCGTGAGCTATAGGGAGAGGTTGAGTAGGCTGGGTCTCTATTCCATGGAGTGCAGGAGAATGAGGGGTGTTCTTATAGAGCTGTATAAAGTCATGAGAGGAATAGACCAGGGAGATGCACAGAGTCTCTCGCCCAGAATAGGGAAATCTAGGACCAGAGGACATAGGTTCAAGGTGAAGGGGAAAGATTTAGTAGGAATCTGAGGGGTCACTATTTCACACAAAGGATGGTGAGCGTATCGAACAAGCTGTCAGATGAGGTAGTTGAGGCTGGGACTATCCCATTATTTAAGAAACAGTTAAACAGGTCCATTGATAGGACAGGTTTGGAGGGATATGGACCAAGCGCAGGCAGTGGGACAAGTGTAGCTGGGACATATTGGCTCGTGTGGGCAAGTTGGGCCGAAGGCCTGTTTTCACACTGTATCACACTATGATTCTATGATTTTGGTGTTGTGTCCACTTTTCAAGCTTCTTTGAAAATATAAATAAAACACTGCAATTTGTACACTAAATGTAACCAAGTATTTCTGATTGGCAGATCCTTATTTTAGTCACTTGTATTTATTTTGCTGTTCTCACTTGGTGGTCCAGTACACTTATACATACATACTAGATGCATAAAATTGGTTCATTTGAATCATTAAATTGTCGTTCTATAGTTTTTCCCACGTAAGGGTAACTGGGATGTAATTCCAATCATGTTGATTCATGGATACTCAACATTATTATTCGATTTATCTTGAAGTCTATTTCCAGTGAATAAATTATCCATTTTCTTAAATTGGTGCTGTGAACAAATGAATCTGGAATACATTTAGAATGACAAAAAATGTGCATATTTAAATTCATTCTTCAAATTGTAATTATTTTTAGTATTTTGATCTTGCACAGATAATTTCTGTTTTTAATTTGGGTGGAGGGAGGTGGTGGGGTTGTTTGATTACTTTGTGTTTAGATTCAGCTCAACAAAATTGGGGGAGTTGTGGGAACCAGTCCTATGCGCGCATTGGAGCACCGTTTTCTTTCTTCATTATCATTTTTCATATCCGTGGCATATGAAAAATGAATATGATTTCAACCATGAATAACTTTCCACAATAAAATTACTTTTCTGGAATTTGTGACAATTATATGGTTTTAATCATGTTTCTACTGCCCATAATGTGTAGAAGATGGTGATGAATTTTGGGTTCGACGATTTGTTGAAATGGTGGATGAAACTAGTGCAAAACCATTTGTTCTGGAACTTTACTGCACATCCCAACCAGAAATTTACGAACGGCTTCATCCAGGTAACAAACTTTGCATATGTTTCTCATAGATATCATATACTTATTTTTATTTCTGTAATGATAGAGTAAATTAACAGAGCCTTTGTCAGTGTACTCAAAATGCTGTGCCCTATCACTGGCCAGGCAGTTAATTTATTTTCTTGCTATATCAGTGTATTGCTGAAAATGTATTTTAATTACCGAGGTATATTTTTAATAGCTTGAAGTAATGCTTTGATAATAAAGGCAGAAAAACGATATGAAACAGCAACTTGGGATATATGCACATGTGGAAATCCCCAAATTACATTCAGTGATTCAGTACACCTCTGCTGGCTGTGCTGATGAATGTTAAAATGAATATGAGAATCATATATGAATTTGGGCTAGTTGTCCATTATCTACAAAGTCTGAAGAGGTGCATGGAATGTTTCCTTTCACCAGAATAAGATTTTAATGGAAAAGAATGGGTGCAAGATTTCAAGTAGCACATTTTAAATCGCTTGCTAATTTTAAAGTAAATATACTAGAAATACTCAGCCGGTCACTTCCAAGGATACTGATATTAGATAATCAGCCATGATCTTATTGAATGGCGAAGGACCGAATGGCCTACTCCTGCACCTATTCTTCTATGTTTCTATGTCAACTGTGGAGAGACAAGCAGAGCTACAGACCCTTCATCAGAAATGGGAAGGAAAGAAATGAGTGGCACAGGGAACTGAAGATTGGTCTCAACTTGTAATGTCACCTATCAATTTCCTCCACAGATGCTGCCTGAATCGTTGAGTTACCATATAACCATATAACCATATAACAATTACAGCACGGAAACAGGCCTTCTCGGCCCTTCCAGTCCGTGCCGACCATTCATTTTCCCCTAGTCCCATCTACCTGCACTCAGACCATACCACTCCAATCCCTTCCCGTCCATATACCTATCCACTTTACTTTTAAATGTTAAAATCAGGTTAAATCAGTTTAGAGGAACATGGTCTCCATTTATTGATTATCTAAAGGGACAAATTGGCTCGGTTCGAGGGCCTGACTGAAACCTGAACGAAGGAATGGATGAAGAATTATATATAATAAATCACTGATATACCTCCAATGAAGTATAGACTCTTTAATACTCCACTCACATTATTGATTTTCTATTTTTACTCTTATTTTATTTTTCTCTGTTATTTCTTTCTATCAATTTCTTTCTGTATTAAAAATAATAAAAAATATAGAAGTACAAAAATAAATAAATAAATAAATAAATAAAGATAAATGTTAAAATCGATCCTGCCTCCACCACTTCTGCAGGAAGATCATTCCACACAGCCACCACTCTCTGAGTAAAGAAGTTCCCCCTCATGTTACCCCTAAACTTCTGTCCCTTAATTCTCATGTCATGCCCTCTTGTTTGAATCTTCCCTACCCTCAATGGGAAAAGCTTATCCACGTCAACTCTGTCTATCCCTTTCATCATTTTAAAGACCTCAATCAAGTCCCCCCTTAACCTTCTGCGCTTCAAAGAATAAAGACCTAACTTGTTCAACCTTTCTCTGTATCTTAACTTATGGAGAGAGTCAGAACTGGACCTAGGGTTGAGATTTTTGATTGGAGAAAGGCTAACTTTGAGGGAATGCGTAATGATTTAAGAGGAGTGAATTGGGACATTTTGTTTGATGGGAAGGATGTAGAAGAAAAATGGAGGTTTTCCTAGTAACCTCAGACCCTGTTTATCCAGATGCTTATATATATTATCACTAAGTATCCTTTCCATTAATTTGCCCACCATTGACGTCAAACTAACAGGCCTATAATTGCTAGGTTTAGTCTTTGAACCCTTTTTAAACAATGGAACAACATGCGCAGTACGCCAATCCTCCGGCACTATTCCCGTTTCTAATGACATTTGAAATATTTCTGTCAGAGCCCCTGCTATTTCTACACTAACTTCCCTCAATGTCCTAGGGAATATCCTGTCAGGACCTGGAGACTTATCCACTTTTATATTTTTCAAACGTGTCAGTACTTCCTCCTCTTTGAATCTCATAGTTTCCATAGCTACTCTACTTTTTTCTCTTACCTCACAGAGTTCAATATCCTTCTCCTTGGTGAATACCGAAAAAATAAATTGTTCAATATCTCCCCCATCTCTTTTGGCTCTGCAGATAGCTGTCCATTCTGGCTCTCGAATGGTCCAATTTTATCCCTCGTTATCCTTTTGCTATTTATATAGCTGTAGAAACCCTTTGGATTTACTTTCACCTTTCTTGCCAAAGCAACCTCATATCTTCTTTTAGCTTTTCTTATTTCTTTCTTACTCTAGCTGTGTTTTGTTAAGAAAATAAATTAAGCTTGTTAAGCTGCAGGTCGGTGGGGGCGCTGCAAGCCGGCAGCCCTGTCAGCAGCGTGTTCGTTTTTTTCTACTTTTTTTGGTTTTTTAGTATGTTTTAATGTATGGTTTTGAAGTTTCTTTGTGTGTCTTGTGTGGGGGGGTTAGGGGATAACCGCTTTGGTCGCCTCCTCCACGGAGAGATTACTTTTTCCATGTTGCCTCCTCCGTGGCCAAACAGCAAGGATCGGTGTGGCCTTTCCCGGAGATGCGCCTGGGGCTTCAGCGGCGGGCACAGCGCGGACTCTCGGCGTGGAGCGGGCAAGCCCTCGCCGGGGCTCACCGGAGGGGAGCGCTCAGTTTCGCTGGCCCGCGGCAGCCTGAAGCCTGAAGCTGCGGTCTGCAGAGCTCCACTGACACGGCGTCCGCATGCTGGGATCCCTCGTGGGGGACCCGGGGGAAGAAGAAGCTCCGAATGCCGGCCCGCGGCCAACTTCTACCATGGGCGCGGCATGGACCCCATCAGGAGTGGGGTCTCTCGCTGGGGACCCCTAATGGGGAGCTTCGACTGCCGGCCCTGCAGTCCGCGGTGCTTCTGGCTGCGGCGCGAACTTTAAATCTCCGACCGCTGGCCTGCGGCCTACACCAACTTGAAGCCGCGGGCTCCGGTGGGGGAGGCACCGTTTCAGGACTTTCCTGGACTTTTTACCTTGTCTGCACATCTGGACGCCCGCAGCGACGGCTGCGGAGGGTTTAGGTCCCGACCACGGGGGAAAATGGAGGAGGACTGGCCACATTTTATGCCTTCCACCACATTGATGAATGCTGTGGTGGATGTTTGTGTTAAATTTTTAGTGTGTTCTTGGTGTTCTTTTTCATTGTACCGCTGCTGGCAAATTCATTTCACTTGCACTTTATGTGCGATGTAACGAATAATACTGATTGGTTGATTGATTGATTGATTGGAGATGTCTTTCATAGGGTAAACTCAGGGCGATGTGGGGATAAACAGTAAACAAGGCTATCTGGCCAATGAATGAAAGGAACAGTTAGAGAAGAAAGCATAGATGTAAGAACTAATTTCAAAGGATTTTAAATATTTCTGATAACTGTGATGTGAACGTAAGAGGTATGATTTGTAAGTTTGTAAATGACACAAACATTGGTGTTGTGGATAGTGAGGAAGGTTGTCTAAAGTTATAGCAAATAAAAGGTTGGGTGGGGTAATAGCAGATGGCATATAATTCTGGCAAGTATAAGGTTATGCATTTTGGGAAGTCAAGTAGAGATAAGAAATAGTAGGGCATTAAGAAATGTTGAACACAAAGGGGTTCAAGTCCACAGTTCCATGAACTGGCAATGCAAATAGATAGGATAGTGAAAAAGGCCCATGCCATGCTGCTATCATTAGGCTTGGGAATAGAATATAAAAGTTGGGACATTATGTGATAAATTTATAACTCATTTAACTGCATTTATCGCATAGTGCGCTGCTCTGGTCATATACAATAGGAAGAACGTAGTTGCACTGGACGGAATACTGAGGAGATTCACTTGGATCGGAGGAGTTTAGTTAAGGGGAGAGATCAGATGACCTTGGTTTGTTTTCCATGTCGTGAAGGGGGCTGATAGTTGTATATAAAACTATACAAGGTATTGATAGGATAAATAAAATCATTTTTTGTTCACAGTGTTATCAAAAATAAGAGGGTATAGGTTAAGATGATAGGATAACTTTCAAGTTTTGAGTTTAGTTGCAATTTAGATTCATACCATTTAAGTGCAAGTATGTTTGAGTTCTACTGGAGAGTGATTTTAATGTTGTGAATTTATATGGAATGCAGCTTTAACAGAGTCCTAATGATGGATATTCAATAATTGCACAGAATTATTTTTTTTAAGTGCAATTTTAATGATATGTGACACTTGGGAGTATGGCCAGCACAGGAATTTGCTGCAAATGGGAGAAGTATTTCATGATGATGATGATGATGATACTTTGTTGTCACTTGTACCGAACCAGGTACAGTGAAATATTTGTTTTTGCATACAAAGTACACAAAAGAGTCGCCACAAAGGCGCCGACAAAGTTACAAAAAGTACTAATCCCTTCTTCGTTCCCCCCCCCACTGTGTCCCCCTTTGTTCACAACAACCTCCCCACACCAGGTCCCCCTTTGTTCTCGGCGGCCCCTTCACGCCAGGTTCCCCTTTGTTCTTGGCAATGCAGCCCATACACCACGTCCCGATCCCGTCCTTGGCCCAATCTCATCCTCGAGGCTCCATTCTAGGCTCGACTCTACTCGAGGCTCCGACCCAACCTCGTCCTGGGCCTGACCCAACATGGAGGCTCCGACTCGACATTGGTCTGACCTTGAGGATCGACCTCATCCTCGGCACAACCAACCTCGAGGCTCCGGCCTGGCCTCCTCCACGGGGACTCCAACTTGACCCCGGGGTTTCGACTTGTCCTCGGCCCGACTTGACCTCGAGGCTCCGACCTGACCACCGGTACTTCGAAGGCCGCGGCGCCCTATGGAGGGCGTCCTCCTCCATCGTCTTAACGGCTGTGGGCATGTCAGGCGTGCTTGCCAAGAGTGTCCCGGCCCGAGGTATTTTATACCACCGATTTGTGGTTTGTGGAAGTTTCAGGCAGTTATGTAAAACTGATTAAAGTTTAAAAAATTCACAACTTTAAGCTTGCACATCTATAACTTCTCCCATATTTAAGGAAAGACCATTGAACAAAATGTTAACTTTGCTTTTCTCTACACTGATGCTGTGTTTCCATCTTTATCAGTAAGATTTCCATCATCTTCACTATTTTGGATTTGCCAACTGTTTTGTTAGTTTGTGACTTGAACAAAAGTGATGCAATTTGTTTAATATAAATTGGTGCTACATTATGAAGTGCCTTGAATGTTTATTCTACAACAAATCAAAATTTTAACAGTGATTTTTATCTGCTTTGTGTTTTTAGTTACTTTTTTGGTGTGCACTCAGATGAGAATTGTCAGGGAAGAATTCAATGGCAATACCTATCTGACTTCATCCAATAAGACTCAAATTTATATCACAGGTAAATAGTATTCAAATAAAACTATCTTTTGATTATTCATTTTAGTTATAGAGTCATAGTGTAGAAACAGGCCTTTCAGCTCAACATGCCCACACCGGCCAACATGTCCCATATACAGTAGTTCCACTTGTCTGTGTTGAACCCATATCCCTCTAAACCTGTCCTATCCATGTATCTGTCTAATTGCTTCTTAAATGTTGCAATAATCCCTGCCTCAATTACCTCCTCCGGTAGCTCTTGCCATGTACCTATGCGTGAAAAAGTTAGCCCTCAGATTCCTATAAAATGTTTCCCCCTTCACTTTAAACCTATGTCCTCTGGTTCTCAATTCCTCCACTGAACAAGAGACTCTGTGCATCCATCCAATCTATTCCTCTTGTGATTTCATACACTTCTATGGGATCACCCCTCATCCTCCTGTATTCCATGGAATAGTCCCAGACTGCTCAACCTCTCTCTATAGCTCAAACCCTTGATTTCTAGCAACATCCTTGAAAATCCACTCTGCGCCCTTTCCACCTTAACAACATCTTTCCTATAACATGGTGCCCAGAACTGAACACAATACTTTAAATGCGGCCTCACTAACATCTTGTATAACTGCAATATGACCTCCCAGCATCTATATTCAATACTCGGAACGATGAAGGCCAATGTGCCAAAACCCTTTTTGATCACCCCATCATCCACCTGTGATGCCACCTTCAAGGAACTATGGACCTGCACTGCGAGATTCCTCTGCTCGCCAACACTTCCCAGCTCCCTAACATTCACCGTGTCAGTCCTGTCCATGTTAGACTTTCCAAATGCAACACATCACATTTCTCTGTATTAAATTCCATTCTCAGAAACCATTCCACAGGGCCAACTACATGGCCAACCGATCAAGATCACGCTGCAATTTTTGACAACCATCTTCTCTATCTGCAAAATTACAAATCTTGCCATATATATTCTCATTCAAATCATTCATATGGAGGACGAGCAGTAATGGGCCCAGCAGCAAACCCTGAGGCACATCACTAGTCCCAGGCCTTCGGTCTGAGAAGCAACCTTCCACTGTCACCCTCTGCATCCTTCCATGAAGCTATTTTTCCCCTTGCAATCTGACCTTATAGAGCATGTGGAACCATGTCGAATGCTTTGCTGAAATCCATATATACAACATCCACAGCTCTGCCCTCATCAACCTTTTTGGTCATATCTTCAAAAAACTCAGGTTCATGAGACACAACCTCACATGTACTATCCCTAATGTACATGCCGACTATCCCTAATCAGCCCTTGTCCATCTATATGCATGTATATCTTATTCCTCAGAATTCTCTCCAGTAACTTTCTGACTACAGATGTTAATCTCACTGGCTTATAATTCCCAGCCGTTTCCCTGTTGCCCTTCTTGAATAGAGGCACAACATTTGCCACCCTCCAGTCTTCCAGCACCTCACTTGTATTTAATGACTCGTACATTTCAGCCAGGGCTCCCACAATTTCCTCTCAGGTTTTGCACAGTATCCTCGGATATATTTGATCCAGCCCGGGAGATTTGTCTACGCATTAGGACCTTCAGCACCTCTTTGACTATCAAGAGACTTCCCCCTCTCCCTCTCCCTCTCCCCCTCCCTCTCTCCCTCTCCCTCCATCTCTCTCTCCTTCTCCCTCCCCCTCTCCCCCTCTCCCCCTCTCCCCCTCTCCCCCCTCCCCCCTCCCCCTCTCCCCCCCTCCCTCTCTCCCTCTCTCCCTCTCTCCCTCTCTCCCTCCCTTCACTCCCTCCCCTCTCTCTCTCTCTCTCCTCTCTCTCTCCCCTGATGAAAAACACTCATTTTCAATCGTAAAATTAAAATTAGTTTTCTACATTAGTGAGGTGATTTTACGCTTTAATTGTGTGCTCTGGTGTGTGTTAACAATGCAGGTTATCACAAGGGAAGACCATACACAACTGATGCCACAGTCAAAAGGTTTCTTCAGTGGGCAAAATCACAATGTGAAAAAGATTTTCTGAAGAGGTCTCTGGTTGGAGGATATTATTCTTTTCCTCCACTCCCACCAAGCTTCCAGGCGTGCAGTCAACATATTAAAGGTATAGTTAGAAAGTTAAAACTATGTAATAGCTTTTATTGTTAGCAGGAAAGCACAATTTCCGGGTTCTGAATTCCTTCTATGAAACTTCTAAGAATTTGTTTCACACTAAATACCCAGATCAATATCCTTATACAACCTGATTCACGTGCACAACATGTTCTTCTGACAGTCTAGATATACGATGAGAATAAATGTGGATTATTTCCTACATCTTAGGAACTACCTCTTAGCAAAGGTACCAATAGACAATAGGTGCAGGAGGCCATTTGGCCCTTCGAGCCAGCACCGCCATTCAATGTGATAATGACTGATCATCCCCAATCAGTACCCTGTTCCTGCCTTCTCCCCATATCCCCTGACTCCGCTATTTTTAGGAGCCCTATCTAGCTCTTTCTTGAAAACATCCAGAGAACCTGCCTCCACTGCCCCCTGGGGCAGATAATTCCATAGACTCGCCACTCTCTGTGAGAAAAAGTTTTTCCTCGTCTCCGTTCTAAATGGCTTACTCCTTATTCTTAAACTGTGGCCCCTGGTTCTGGACTCCACCAACATCAGGAACATGTTTCCTGCCTCTAGTGTGTCCAAGCCCTTAACAATCTTATATGTTTCAATGAGATATCCTCTCATCCTTCTAACTCCAGAGTGTACAAGCCTACCTGCTCCATTCTCTCAGCATATAACAGTCCCGCCATCCCGGGAATTAACCTTGTAAACCTGCTCTCCCTCAATAGCAAGAATGTCCTTCCTCAAATTAGGGGACCAAAACTGCACACAATACTCCAGGTGTGGTCTCACTAGGGCTCTGTACCATTGCAGAAGGACGTCTTTGTTCCTTTCTTCGATTCCTCTTGTTAAAAAGGCCAACGTCATTCGCTTTCTTCACTGCCTTTTGCATCCAATTCACAATTATTACCTTTGCTACTCGAGCAAAAGAATATTTAAAGACTATGCTCTTGAACCTAGCAGAGTGCTTAAATATACCAATGAGCAGTGACATCCATCTTCAGATCACTAGAAATGTACCAGCAATACTTCTGTATAGTACTCAAAATCTTCTGGCAGACAGGGCAAACCACTGTTAAACCCCTGTCTCACGGTGCGAGTTGTCCCACGAGGTACCCCGAGTTTTCACTTGCGGTAATCCCGTACAATCAACGTAGCGGAAACGTCGGAATTCGCGCGAACAACTTAGCGACTCGTGGTGCTAACGGTAGGTACCCGTGAAACTTGTGAACTCGTGAAAAAAATCAAACATGTTTGATATTTTCCACGAGTCAAATGTAATGTTCAAGTTAAAAATTGAAACATTTAAACTCGTTGTCATAACGTAGTGGCCCGTGCGTTTACCTTATTGATTCGTGAGTCTACCGTGGCACCGTCAATGGAAACTTTTCATTCCCCAGGTGGGAATGGAGTTACCCGAGGCCAGACTCCAATAGTAGCAGCATTGAAAGTGACAGCAGAAGGCGGGAGCAGGAACCTTCATTTGAATTTACACTGAGGTTAAATGGATTGTCATCCATGATCATAAAAAGTCGCATATTGGATGTAGTGGGTTTATTTACGGGTGACTGTGGCTACCGATGACTGTGACTGTGATCCAGGAGGAGGGGGGGGGGCACACTATTCACTTTCCTACAAGCATTTACCAAGATTGTCTAATATTTTGTTGACCTCATGTACATGCTTTCAATATTCACTTTACACCACGTATTGTGACTTTGTCAAGACCCTTCTGGAAGTCCGTATTCAGGTTGTTAATGTTTGCCCTCAGCATTCATTGCTTTCAGAAAGATGCTTGCTACCGACAAACTCACCACGACAATGCACAACTACCCGATACAAACAACATTAGGTTTAGATTTATTACTTTCATGTGTAAAGTTATGTTTTGCATGCTATCCAGTCAAATCAGATAATACTATACATAAATAGAAATAAACTAAATTCAAGTACATAGATCGGGACAGAAACAAAATGCAGATCTTGTCATTCTCAATATTTTAGCGCTGAATTCCAGAGACAAAGACCAATGGCCACAATGGGGTAGAGGAGAATCGAACGGTCCCCCAACTTATGGAAGGACCATTCAAAAGCCTGATAACAGAGGGAAAGAATGCATTCCTGATTCTACTGATGCGCGCTTTTAAGCTTCTGTTTCTTCTTCCGATGGGAGCGGGGAGAGGAAGGAATGGCCCTGGTAGGAAAGGTCTTTAATTCAGATGGCTGCTTTCCCGAAGCAGCATGAAATCGACTTGTAGTCAATGGTGGGGAGTTTGATCTGTATGATGAGACGCAGAGATGTAGAGTGGGGGTAGAGTTGGGGAAGTACCACTAGTTCCCCACACATACAGCGTCTGCTCCTGTCCCTCTGCCCCTGTTCTGCCTGTGCTTCCTACACACCCTGGCTCTTCTGTACTGTTTTGTTTTCATTATTGCTTCATACTGCACAGAAACGGGCCCTTCAGGTTGGGAACTACAGTTAGTTTGGAAATTAGCAAGCAGACAAAAATGCTTCCATGTAGCCTTCCACCAGTGACGAGGCACCATGATCTCATGATCAACCCAATCACCGGAGCCCAACTATGGGTTTAACTACCATGGAAATTGACAAACAATCGCTTCCTTTGATATTTGAACAACGAAACTCTATTAAACAAAGTAACACACAACCTTTGTATTTTAGCTTGCAGTAACATAAATAAACTTAGTTATTCAAAACACCACAGGAAAATAACTTGATTACTGCAAGGGTGAAACACCTTTTCCCCATTGCTATGATTTTCTATTAAAAAAACTACGTTACTTCGCAAAGCAACAATCATGTTACAGCAGAATTACTGTCCTTGTTGAATGTGAGTGTCTCTGTCTCCATCTTCTCTTCAAGCCTTTAACCTATTCCCGTTGGGACCCAATACCCGTGCTCGTTCTTTCAGGCTGGGTTCGGCTTCCCAAACACTTTTCCACTCGCTGTGTGCGGCTCCCACGCTCCCGTCAAACTCACCTGCTTCTGATTCCCGCACTCCCTCCTTGATTTGGTTCCCGCACTTCCTAACCACCCCATCTAGCTGTGCTAAGTAGAAACATATAACTGCAGATGCTGGTTTATACCAAAGATAGACACAAAGTGCCCGAGTAACTCCATAGATCAGGCAGTATTTCTGGAGAAATGTTTTGGATCCGGACCCGTCTAACGAAACGACACCCACCCTTTTTCTCCACAGATGCTGCCTGACCCACGGAGTTACTCCGGCACGTTGTGTCTATCTTTTATCCAGTTGTGATGTTGCCTTCAAGTAATTTGTTTTCACTTGTACAACAACGTTCCTTGTTGATACGATATTCCCAATGTTGCTACCACTCATTGCACATGTCCGAATTTTTCAGCGCTCCTAAAGTGCAACACCTCAGACCTATCATCATTATATTTCACTTGCCCCTCCAAATATAACAAACCTTCGCCAGCTGGTCTTCTAACTACGTGATGTGCGTTTCTAACAAATCATAAGTATAACTGCTCTGGCACTGGAGGGTGCGCATTTTCCCTTTTATAGGTTATATAAATAGATGCAGCCGCGCTGAATTCTATCTTTAACTCAAAGCCGCAGGATGGAGATGTTTTCTTTAACATTGTTGCTTTATTAAAACATACCTTCATTCACGGTTGGCTCAAGTGTAACGGGAGGGGAACTTGGTAACTCTGGAGACAAA
Source organism: Raja brachyura (assembly GCA_963514005.1). The sequence continues at coordinate 75,819,388 of OY740786.1, forward strand.
CTCGGAACATCGCAGATTACCATACCCGTGGGAACTCGCCTCAAACACTTGCACATCAACTTGGAATATCGTACACAACCACGAGTCTGTCACTCTGGGTCACTCGTGTGTCAACTCGCACCGTGAGACAGGGCCTTTAATGTCTCGTCCCAAGACAACATCTCCAAGATTGTGACTCTGCTCATATGCAACCTGCTTTGATAAGCATTCCTCATCAACTGCATGAATGAGACTGAACTTCCAATGCAAGTACTGGACTCTGATCTCCATCCAGACAAGCAAACTACAGGAGAACAGAAGAAATAATTTGAGGCTGTGCCCGAAAACTCCTTGAACAATGTGACATCTACACCGACTAATTTCTTACCCAAGACTGCTGAAACAAGTGGGAAGCAGAAAATTAGCATTCCTATATTATCAATAATAGGAGTATGTGCAAGTGTTCAGTGAAATGGTCACCTATCATAGGTCTCGTCGACGTAAGGAGGCCATATCAGGGGCACCAAATGCAGTAGATGAAGTTGCAGGAGGTATATATCCCCCACTGAGTTCCTCCAGCATGTTGTGTTCACATGTACTAACTTATTTTATAAATGAACAGATGTTTTTTCTGAATATTGTTAGGTATAATGTTATGTCCCAACTTATGCAGCATGCATGATATCCCGTGGGGACTTTGTTAAAACTTTAATTTTCTGAACATTGTTATCAGAGAACTATTTTTCATTCCACTGAAAAGTGAGATCATTGCAAATATTGGCACAGATAAAAGTTCGATTTTATATTTTTTAAATAGAAAAAATAAAGTACAAAATGACCAGTGAACAGGAAGCTACCTTACTTTAAAAGCAGTCTCAATCTACCCACGGCAGAAGGGGGAAAAATGGTACAGTTTGATAGCCACAGGGATGAAGGATTTCCTGTGGCATTCCATTCTGCATCTTGGTGGAACCTGTCTGTTGCTGAACGTTGGCCAGTGTGTCATGGAGGGGGTGCGCTGTATTGTCCAGGATGCTCCGCAGTTTGTGGAGCATCCTCCCCTCCAAGACCACTTCCCATGAATCCAACTCCGCCCCCAGGACAGAGTCAGCCTTCCTGATGAGTTTGTTGATCCTATTGGCGTCCGTGGCCTTCGCCCTGCTGCCCCAGCACATGGCAGCGAAGAAAATGACACTAACGACTGCCGATTGGTGGAACATCTGCAGCATCCTCCTGTAGACGTTGAAGGAGCGGAGCTTTCTCAAAAAGTACAGCCGGCCCTTCCCTTCGTGTACGGGGCCTCAGCTCCTGGACCAGTCAAGTTTACTGTCCAGGTGTACTCCAAAGTATTTGTATTCTTTGGTAAACTGCACATCCACAACATTGATGGAGACAGGAGATAGTGGTGTTCTTCCCCTCCCAAAGACCACCACCAACTCCTTAGTCTTGTCGGCATTGCGCTGCAAGTGATCCAGCTCACACCACTCAACAAAGTCACTGACTGCACCTCTGTATTCAGCTTTCCTCCGCTCACTGATGCAGCCCTCAATTACTTCTGCAGGTGGCAGGAATCCGAGGTGTCGATGGTGAACAGGAAGAGAGAGAGGACCATCCCCTGTGGGTGGTGATTTGATCTTGAAACCTTTAAACTTGTTGTTGATGATAAATTAGGAAACTACATACATAATACAGACAATTGCTTAAAACATTGATGTTCATTGGCTCCAAGTCCTAAGTCCATCTACCTCCACCCCTCCCCATCTCCCTTCTCCACCCCCCCTATCTCCCTCCTCCATCCCCCCCATCTCCCTCCTCCAAACTCCCTCTACCACCCTACTCACCACCCATCTCCCTCCTCATTTCCCTCACATCTCCCTCCTCCCTTCAGTCCCATTCCCTGCCCCAGGACATACCCAGGTCGTAGAGCAGCGGCAGGGACTGGAACTCGGCCTGGTTCTCGTACTCGGCCCGACTATAGACTCCTGCCGTCAGCTCGACCTCCTCCTGGACTCTAGTGCAGGCCCCGACTTCATATTCGGACCAGCCGTCAGCTCGGCCGCCACCTGGACTCCAATGCAGGCCCCGACTTGATCTCTGGGCTCGTCCCTGACCCCGGACCCAGGCTCATCCATGGTTCCAGCGGCGGGTTCTTTCTCGGCCTTGGTCACGGCCCCATCGCTAGCCCCAGGCTCGGCCCTCACTCTAGCTCCTGCACCACCCACTCCAACAGGCGTCGGGCTTAGCACTTATTGAAACATAATGAAGTTTTAATGATTATTGGCATCATTAGATTTTTAAGAAACAATTAACAATTTTTACTGAAATTATAATGGATAGAATTTAAATCACATTCTAGACTCCTATAAATATAGGTTAAATTAAAAGTATCCACAAAATACTCTAATCATAATGTGCATAGACTGATGATTGTACTTCTGAAAAAAACATGGGCCTGTTTAGAGAAATATAATTTATGCCTAGGTAGTCTTATACCAGCTCATGAATTCTGAAACTATATATTTTGGGTTTATTGTAGATTTTTGAACACCATTATTGTGTATTGGCCACTAAGATTTAAACTGACAGTTTATATGTGATCTTATTATTGCAAACTGCAGATTCTTTGTTATTGAATTTTAATGTATTGTTTTAACAATGTGTAGTAATGAGATCAATTTTTTTTTCAACAGAGAGAGGGAGGCAGCTCAATCCCACCACTATGCACGAGTTAAAAGAGAAAATAGAAGGTTTGCTTTACAGAGAGCATAAACATATAGTCATTCAAGGAATTATTACAGGTGTCAGATATATTGTCCACCCATCTTTTGTTGGAGGTGTAATGCACAAGAAATACTCTCAGGTATGAAGTACATTGAAACTGTATTCTTTGCACTCTTTCTAATTGCATTTTTGACTTTTTTAAAGAGAAAATCCCATTCAAGTTTCCTTGGCATATGCAATCTTTCTGCTTATTTTTCACTTCACTGAGCTTGCCATGTCATGTGCATGGTCAAAGATTACTTCCTGAACTATTAATAGGTAGGTATGAAGAAGGGTCTCGACCTGAAACGTCACCTATACCTTTTCTCCAGAGATGCTGTCTGATGCGATGTGTTACTTCAGATTTTTGTCTATCTTCAATTTAAACCAGCATCTACAGTTTCTTCCTACACAATAGGTAGTGCTTCTTGGGTTCTTTGAGCAGCAAAATACTGGTGATGCTGGATATTAAAAAAAAAAATAGAAACATACTGCAGGTATGAGTTACTGTCTTAGATTAATTGCTTTTCGTCAAAGTAGACGCTGCCTAATCTGCTTTCTAGCATTTTCTGTTTGTATTTCATGTATCATGACGTGAGTATGCACTCAATGACAACTGATGGCCTAACTTGATTTTGTGCTCTCCTCTTGTATATTTCCCCTTAAAAGATTATTCTTCGAGGCATTCTTGAGTGACGTGACTCATGATTTGCGTGTAAGTAGTCCATAGGGTTCCCTTTTGAGTGAACACATTGCCACGGCTAATACTGAAACGGTTAATCAGGATCAATCTGATACCGATTGATGCATTGCAGCCTATTCTGGCTATGCCTATTGCAGAAAGAGTAAGCTGAAAACATTTGGGATCAATTTGTATTGTACAACTACCTCAGTATGAATAAATTCTGCAATCTAAATGGCCTAGAAATTCATGCTAAAATGAAGATAAATTAGCTTAGAATTTTAATAAGCCAGATCTTCTGCTGACAAGCTGGTCATTGGTCATTTATCCTTGGACTACCGTGTTCCTTCTAACACTGCGTTGACTGTTGCCTTTATATAGCAGGCCAGTTTCCATGTGATTGGGAATGTCCTTCACAACACAGCGCCTCTCCAAGTATCCCCATGAGGCATTATCTGGTGCAGTGTGGGAGACAGACAGTAAAGTGGATGATGCCCCATTCATCTTAAAACCATGCTCGTGCTACACGTATGGTACGGCACGGTAGCATTGCAGTAGAGTTGCTGCCCTACTGCTAGAAACCCAGGATCAATCCTGACTACAGGTGCTGTCTACGGAGTTTGTACGTTCTCCCTGTGACCGCTTAGGTTTCCCCCCGGTGCTCTGGTTTCCTCCCACACTCCAAAGAAGTAAAGGTTTGTAGGTTAATTGGCTTCAGTAAAAAATTGTAAATTGTCTCATGTGTAGGATAGTGATAGTGTACGGTGGGCTAAAGGGCCTGTTTCCGCGCTGTATCTCTAAACTAAACTAAAGTAAGTACTTGTACTGAGAAACCCTTAAAGGCCCCAGCCGATGTGTTAGCATCAGAGCAGAAGATCTGTCCCCCTATATACAATCTCATCACTTCATGATATTTCTTAAATGCTGATTGTCTGTTTTGACTCTTGAAATGTATTGATTACATACAGCCTGCAAACATTAAAAATACTGCCGATGTGCGAACCAGTGATTCGTCCACTAAATATAGAGAATACATGGCTAATAGCCAAGCATCAGAACAGGATTACTTCTATAATTTCCACAAGACATCTCAAACTTTCAACCAAGTATTAGACTCGGAGGAAGAAGTTATATCATTTGGAAGAGAACATTGCACTTTAAGGTAATTTATTTTTATTTCCCTCATATCGTGAACCTAACACAAAAAGTAAAAGCAGGAATTCGCCAAATGACCCATTGAGCCAGTGAAACAAGAACCAAGAACATAGATAAAGGTAATGTCATAAGCGATAAGAGCAGAATTAGGCCATTCGGCCCATCAAGTTTACTCCGCCATTCATTCATGCCTGATCTATATCTCCCTCTTTACCCTAGTCTCCTGCAAATTTCTCATTGTCACATATCCTAAGAATATGGCCTCCATTTCTGTACTTTGCAGCTATGAGAAACGGCCTCATAGCATCCAGCTGAAAAACCTTCTCCGAATTTTATACATTTCAATAAACCTCTGGAATGAAACGCCAGCGGAGCAGCGGGGCTGAAGAACGCCAGCGGAGCAGCGGGGACGGAGAAAGCCAGCGGATCCGCGGGGCTGGAGACGATATTGATTGAAATGAGGTCACCAATGAACACGGAATCAAAATAGCTGTTATAAATTGCCACAGTATAAGAGGAAAATGTGCTGTGATCAATTCATTTATTGAAACTGAAAACCCTGATATTCTTATCGGGTCTGAATCTTGGCTGGACTCATCAATCAAATCTGCTGAGATTTTCCCTCCTCACCTCCAAATTTTTAGAAAGGACAGAAACAAGCATGGAGGCGGTGTCTTCATCGGAGTTAACAAAACCATTCCGTGCTTTGAAAGAACAGACTTGGTCAGCGACTCTGAGCAAATCTGGTGTAAGGCTACGCTTGGGGGTTAGTCGTTACAGGTCGGAAGCTTTTACCGACCTCCTGACACAAAAACGGAGCCTCTTTTAGATCTTGGATCGAACATCTCCAAAATTAATGCCTCTTCACGCTCACCACTTATCATCCTGGGAGGCGATTTCAATGTCCCGGGTGTAGATTGGTCAGATGGCATACAACGCGAACCAAAAGGGGCTCTCCCGGAAGCCCTAGCTGACTTTACTCTGGAAAATCACCTGTCCCAAAAAGTCTCTTTCCCTACTAGGCGTGATGAGACAAGTGGCAACGAAAATACTTTAAATTTACTGTTCACTTCACACCCAGATTTAATCTCGGAAGTTTCATCGTGTGCAGGAATTAGTGATCATTATATTATCCAAGCAAAATTGCGCTTAAAGCTTAAAGTCCCTTCAAAACCAACCCCGAAAAAAATTCCTCTGTAAAAAAGTGAACAGCGAGGAATTTAAAGGCTTAGCTAAAAAACTGGCAAAAGATTTCTTCAACCTGCAACCAGATAAAAGATCCGTTGAAGACAACTGGGTGTGTCTGAAAAACTCTTTCAATAATATTGTCACAAATCATGATCCTCAAAAACTAATCAAGGGCCGTATGCGTCCTCCTTGGCAAAAAGGGGGTACAAAATTGGACTGGGACAATTTTACTAGTGTGCGAAAGCAAATCGATCGTGCAATTAGGAGTGTTCACAGACAACATGTTTCCTCTATTCTTGGGGGAGAACAACCCAAGGCTTTTTGGAGATATGTGAAATCCAGACGGACAGACAACACTGGTGTCCAGATGCTAAGACTGAGGACCAGGCGAAAGCAGAAGCTCTTGCAAACCAATTCCAACATGTTTTCACCCGGGAAGATGTGGAGCCTTCATCATTTCCAGTCCTTCTGCCCAGCCCATATGCTGATATGCCTGCTATTAAAATTGAGGTTGAAGGTGTCAAGAGGTTATTACTCAATATTAATACCACAAAAGCAATTGGACCAGATCAGATACAAAATCAAGCCCTCAAGATCGAAGCCGAAGAACTGGCTCCAGTTTTACAGTTCATTTTTCAACAATCGCTTGACTCGGGTGATGTACCACTGGATTGGAGGAAGGCCAACATCACTCCTCTCTTTAAGAAAGGCTCAACCACCAACCCAACGAATTATCGTCCTGTTTCACTAACAAGTACTTGCTGTAAATTGCTGGAGCATATCATTGATAATAATCTGATGGGTCACGTGAGCAAACATAATATTCTTGCCGACAATCAACATGCATTTAGGAGGCATAGATCATGCGAGTCCAGAACAAGGGGTCACAGTCTAAGGATAAGGGGGAATTCCTTTAGGACCGAAATGAGGAAAACATTCTTTACACAGAGAGTGGTGAGTCTCTGGAATTCTCTGCCACAGAAGGTAGTTGAGGCCAGTTCATTGGCTATATTTAAGAGGGCGTTAGATGTGGCACTTGTGGCTAAAGGGATCAGGGGGTATGGAGAGAAGGCAGGTACGGGATACTGAGTTGGATGATCAGCCATGATCACATTGAATGGCGGTGCAGGCTCGAAGGGCCGAATGGCCTACTCCTGCACCTATTTTCTATGTTTCTATGTTTCTATGAGTCTCAGCTTATCCTGACAACAAATGACCTGGCCAAGCACCTTGACAGTAACGTCATCATGGATTTAGTTGTACTGGACTTTTCTAAAGTATTTGATGTCATCCCACACCAGAGACTGCTTCGGAAGCTTGACTTCTACGGTATTCGTTCCAAAACAAAACGATGGATTTCCAGTTTCTTGACAAAACTTCTTCAGTGCGTGTGTGTCAACGGAAAGAGCACCAATTGGCACCTTGTGTTGAGTGGTACACCCCAGGGCACAGTACTTGGCCCACACCTATTTTTGCTTTACATCAATGACATCCATGAAAAAGTCGCAAGTACGACCAGACCAGGCACGTGCTGTCAGGGTAGGCAAGGTAGGCACTGCCTACCCTGACTAAAATTATAACATAGTAATAACTAAATATAAATAGTATAGGCATGGGAGAATTATGCCTATGTAAGAGACCGATCTCTTAGGTAGGCATAATTCTCCATGCCTTTCATCCGCAGTGCTTGTAACACGGGAAGCTCTGTGCAGCCCACGTGCCGTCAGCGCTGCCTGAAGCCGTCAGTTTCAAGCGTGGCTGAAGGCAGCTGAAATTCTGCCTTTGCAGCACTGCGCATGCGCATCAGTATAATGCGCATGCGCAGCGCAAGTTTCTTGGCAGGGTTTTCAACTATGGTTTGTCGTGTACCAATGATGTGGTAAGTACATTTTGTGTTTATGTTTTTAAATACCATATTTCCCGGGGTGTGGGGGTGGGGGGAACACTCCTTTCACAGCGTTTGGGGAGTCTGGCCCGGGGTAAAGTTGCAGGGAGGGCACGAATGCTATGAATGAGGGGCCGGGAGCATCCACTTGCGACGCTCCTTGCACGGAGGCATAGAATGCCGGGGGGGGGGGGGGTTGAGAAGTATCTCGGGTGGCTGAGCGGCCGCCGGGCCGGACAGCGGAACCAGCCGCCACCTTAGCTCCTTCTGCCGGTCCCCGCTCACCTCTGGCAACTCTCCATCTAAAAATCTCTCTCCTGCCGCTCGCTGGCCTCACTCATGTCCTTAAATTCCGACAGCGCGATTGAGCATACTCGGCTGTGGAAATTTAAGGATTTGCAGGAAGCCGCTGACATGAGCGAAGTCGGCGAACGGCAGGTGACAGGTGTTCCGACGGAGAGCACTGCCAAAGGTGAGCGGGCCGGCAGAAGGCGCTGAAGTGGTGGCCAGTTCTGCTACAGTGCGTGGCTTCGCGCCCGGAGAGCTGCGGCAGCGGTGAGTGAGTGAGTTACTGGCAGTATCCCCAACACCCTCCTTCTCAACACTCGTGCCCTCCCCACAACTTTGCCCCTGGCACAGACTCTACACACGCTGTGAAAGGAACTGTTCCCCCAATTGGTTTACGACTAGAAAGTCTTGGGCAAATTGAAATGTCACAGTTTTTATTTATTTATTTATTTATTTATTTAACGGAGAGAACAATCTGCGCATGCGCGGTTTAATTTTTTTTTTAAGCGGACTGAGTGCCTACCCTGAGTAATTACTCACGGCACGTGCCTGGACCAGACTATTCGCTGATGATTGTTTGCTGTACCGTCCAATTAAGTCAGCTGATGATGAAGATGCTCTCCAAAAGGATCTCGATACTATGGTCGAGTGGTCACAACAATGGGGCATGCAGTTCAACCCTTCCAAATGTGAAACCATGCGTGTCACCAGAAAGAGGAATCCAGGCGTCACATCTTACAACATACTTGGTGTCATCCTTGAAGAATCCAAACAAACCAAGTATCTTGGCATCAAATTGCAGAATGATTTACGTTGGAATGATCAGACTCATCATGTAACAGTGAAAGCAGTAGGTGTCCTAAACTTCCTGAGGCGCAAATTCCATCATTGTTCAGCTTCTGTCAAGGAGAAGCTGTATTTCACCCTCGTTAGACCTGATCTGGACAGTTGCAGCTTGGAACCCATACACAGATAAAAACATTTCATCCATTGAACGTGTCCAAAGACAGGCCGCTCGAGTTCTTACTAACACCTACGAGAGAGAAGCGAGTGTCACCAAACTTCTGAATTCTCTGGGGTGGAACCCTCTCCAAGACATACGTGAAGCTCACCGTTTGACCTGTTTTTACAAAATGTTAACTGGTCAGCTAGACATAGATCACAAGACCTACACCAACGCCAAACCAATTGTGAGCAGACAAGGGCATTCGATCCAATTTGTGGTCCCAGCCACAAAGACAGATGTGTACAGCAATTTGTTCTTTCCACGCACTATTAAAGCATGGATTAATCTCCACCAAGCCACGGTTGCCCAGTCAGATGCAACTAAATTTAAAGTGGCACGTTCTTCCCAATAACCCTCTCTGGCTGAACCCCTCCCTTCACCACCTCCAGTTTAAATTCCAGTTGGAATATTTTGGAGGACCAAGTAACCAAGAACCAAGAATGTTTGCTAATATGCTAATTGATGCAAGATTTGGATTGTAATCCAGGAATAGTTATGTTTTGATGAAGTTGGCTGGTGCCGCGACAAAAATCTCAAGAAGCAGGAAGTTAGGAGACCAGGCAACAGTTTTCATTCGTGGGTCGTTGGTCAACAGAGTTAGTAGCTTAAAGTATCTGGGCGATAGCATCTTGAATGAGTTGTCGTGCCAGCACTTCTATCTGCTCGTGATGTTGTTGGAAGCAAGATTTTTCATTGTGCTTGTCGTTCACCATATTTATGTAACATGCTTGGCTTTACTTTATTTCTTGGCTTCATTATATTGTTGTCTCTTTCATGGACCATAATAACTAGATTGTTCTCCATCTTCAAATTCCTCTTCTGTCATGAACCCACAAAGGCAAAATACTTGTATCACGGCTGCAGGAACAGTTTCTACTTGACTACACATCACATCACTGATCATATTTATTTTTGTCCCCTGCACTTGAATGCCATCCTCTGTGCACCAATGTGACATGAGCAGATTTTTATCTTTTCTCAACTACACCAGTAGTACTTATAGCTGCTAGACAATGGTAAATTCTGAGGCTCCTCACTGAGTGCATCAGCGGCTCTCCAAATGATTGATTTTAGGAACCTTCACCTAATCTGAAGGGGATGGCTGTTGTTTGGGTCAAAATATCTCTCAAACCGCACCTTGTTCAATTATAATACATTTAAATAGATTTCAGCTCAACAGTTCTGAGCTGGGATTCTTCAGACTGCAGACACTCGAAGCAGATATTATCTGGGATCATTCTGATCACCATAAATTCACCGGTATTGCAAATTTGTTACACCTCCTACCCTTCCAACTCCAGTTAATCCACCTTTAATATCATTCAATTGCCATGAAATTAAATCACACATTCTAAACTAAACAATTCAATGAAAAGGAACAACTCCATTCCCCCTCTGTACTGATATCAGACTGTTTATGCCACGCTCTACGTTCTTACCAAATGCCTTGAAAATGTTTATTCTTTAATAATCAGGAATTAAGATATTTGTCCACATGAGTGACTGTGAAAGGGTTTGTTTAATAATAGCTTCATGAATATACTTTTGAGTCTTCAATTTATCATTGTTGAACTTCCCTCTTTGAATTTTTTCAAAAGTATAGATAATGCAAATAATTAATGTAACATTTTATTTAAGATATTTTAATTCTGATATTAAACTAAACAATTTTAAAAAGAAAAGCAAAAGTAACTTGTTCATATTACTGATTATAGCTCAATGAGAAAATAATATTTTCACAGTTCCACCTTGAAAAATAATGCTCCTGATTCAAATTTATTGTCCAATAGCGAAGAAACAGAGGAGGAATACTTTACTGCTGATGAAGGTTTGTTTCAACATGGTCTTCTTTTCTGCTAATACTATTCAAATCTAATTATATGGGAAGGGTGGGGGGGGGGGGGGGGGGAAGATTCATTTCTAAAACACAAAGCATCTAAATTAATCAAAATTGACTCAGGTTTGTGAGAAAATAAACTCACATTCACAAATAAAGTAACTACACACACACGCACGCACGAACACACGCACACACACACACACACAGACGCACACACACACACACACACACACACACACACACACACACACACACACACACACACACACACACACACACACACACACACACACACACACACCCACCCACACACACCCCTTCCATCACCACCCCGTTATGCAGGCGGGGGACAGGGCAAGGGGGGGGGGGGAGCGCTGTCTGAATAAAATTCACACGATGCAAAGCCAAGGTGAAGCAGACACTCATCGTGATTAACAGGAATATTGGCACTGTAATTAAGACGGCTGAAGCACACTGTACGGTAAGTCCTTTAAAAGAGGGGGGCTGAGAGGGGTTAGAAGGAGTGGAGACAACTTTTAAGAAGCCAGAGATCTACGGCTGTGAAGCTTGGCGGACATTTAACATTACTGGTCCATTATCCTTGGTTCCGAAAACCACTGCTTATGTTTTTTTTCCCAATGGGCAAATGAAATTCACCCGTCAGCACTGGCTACAACCTACGGGAACCTTCGACCTCCTGGCAACCCACTAGGACCTCCTGTCGACCCACCCACAGCACGAGAATTCTCGCTACTCTCCATGGCGGCTTCATTATGGTCGCCGCTAATTTTTCAACATGTTCAAAAATTCCACATTTCACATGGCGACTATAATGAGGCCGCGACTAGCTCCCAGAATGTGGTAACTCCCCACGACCACGAAGGCGACTCCCCGGCAACCACCCACGAACATGTGGCAAATGCATAGTCTCCTGCAGTAGCCTAAAAGTCGCCTAAGTGCGACAGCCTCATTAGTCAGCATCTACGGAGAGAATGGGAAAACGATGCTTCAGCTCAGGACCCTTCAGACTGATTGAGTAGTCTGGGGGGGTGGGGAAAGCTGAGGAAAGAAGTGGGGATGGGACAAAACCTGGCAAGTGGTAGATGGATACAGGTGGGGGGGTAAGTAAATGACAATGGCTAAAGGTGAAAATGAGACGAAGGGTGTCAGAGGAGTGAATTGTAAAGTCGGGGAAGGGATATGGGCGAATAAATAGATGACGTTTTGGGTTAGTACCCTGACTGGACAGACAACATTTCGGGATGGGATCCATTCCTTCCACAAATGCTGCTTGATCAGCTCAGTTCCAGCACTTAAATCAACTTTACTATTATTTTGAAAGATAGACACAAAATGCTGGAATAACTCAGCGGGTCAAGCAGCATCTTTGGGGAGGGTTTCAGATTGAGACCCTTCACATTGTGGGTCAGAGGAGAGGAAACTTGAGATATGAAAGGGTAAGATGTGAAATGACCGATCAAAGTAGATGATGACCATGGAAATGTAGACTGGTTCATTGGCTGAGGGGAAGGTGACAATGAGGCATACAAACAGGAAAATTAATCAGGACTAGGGTGGGGGAGGGATGGAGATAGAGGGAAAGCAAAGGTTACATGAGGTTAGGGAAATCAATACATGCCTTTGGGTTGGAAGCTGCCCAAGCAAAATCTATAAAATAGTCTGTGTTTTTGAATGACTGATCAGTACATTTTACAATACAAGGTTATTCTACAAATTGCCCATTGTTATTTTAAAAATACATAGATACATGGACAATAGGTGCAGTAGGCCATTCAATCCTTCGTGCCAGCACCGCCATGGCTGATCATCCACAATCAGTACCCTGTTCCTGCCTTCTCCCCATACCCCTTTATTCCGCTAGCCCTAAGAACTCTCTCTAACTCTCTTGAATGCATCCAGTGAATCGGCTTCCACTGCCTTCTGAGGCAGAGAATTCCACAAATTCACAACTCCGTATGAAAGTTGTTTTCCTCAGTTCTAAATGGCCTACCCCTTATTTTGTGGCCCCTGGTTCTGGACTCCCCAACATCAGGAACATGTTTCCTGCTTCTAGTGTGTCCAATCCCTTAATAATTGTATACTGTGAGCTTCTATAAGATCCCCTCTAATCCTTCTAAATTCCAGTGAATACAAGCCCAGTCACTCCATTCTTTCATCATATGACAGTCCCGCCATCCCAGGAATTAACCTTGTGAACCTACGCTGCACTCCCTCATTAGCAAGAATATCCTTCAAAAATGAAATAAATTTGCACCAATAATGCAGTTACTTTCTTATACCAGACAAGCAAAGCAAAATATTTTATATCATTAAGAAATAAGGCTTGTGTAGATTATATGTTATTTTTATTAACATTTTCTGTTAAACTTTAGATCACCCTGAAATGGATGATGTTGCTAAACCCAATCTCTTAGATAATGCATGGGAAAGTTCGAAGTGGTCTAAGATTAAAGGACATTTGAAAGAATTTCTATCATTTGGCCAACTACTTCCTGAAAGTTGTCCACAAAGGTTTGAGTATGCAAAGAAGGAAGCAATAATGAGCCAGCATAATCTTCATCCATCAAGATGTGACTCATATCTACTTGATTCCATCAGCAGTGTTGAGAAGCTCACAACGGCATGGACACGTTCTTATTATACATTGACCATTATTGGTATGTATTTAAGGTTGTGATCATGAAGAACTATTAATGCCTGGTTCTATCTGACACACTTGTATCATCTTTCACAGATCTAAATCAAGAAATTGCTATGGATGTTGTATTTCTACCATTGGGAATTGACATGTTCTGCAATAATTCTACAAGGAACACCAATTTTATTTCCATCCTTTCTGGTGATTGTGCTTCAGAAGCTCCAACCTTAAATGGTAAAGTGAATTCTAGCATCACTTGTCAAAATTAACATAAAAAGATATAGAGGATCACATATCGGTACAAATCACAGCTGTGTTACTTAATAATTGTTTGTACACAGAGATGACTGTTGTACATGTTTGTAAGATTATCAATGAAAGATTAACAAGCTTCTTATCAGTAATTGTGTCATAATAGCAAAACATTTAACAAATCTGATATTAATCATCAGAATTAATTATACATTTAAATTATGTATACTGCTGGAATTAGTCATTGGTTTTCAAGTAAGTTAGAAACATAAATTATATCAATTAGGAACATTAAGTGTTCCTTTTAATTCTTCAGAATCATATATTTTAAAATTAGATATTCTTAATACTAAATGATGTGTGAGTATAGATATTTATAATAGTTGTCTTTTAACATATGTTAAGCTGATTGATTTATTTCTTCTTTGAATCGTGGAAATAGGATCAGAAATAGAAGGAAAGCACTTCCTGTGCATTTTGGATGTCTATCATCACGGGAACGATCAAACAGAGGTTATTTTAAGCAGAGCATACAAAACAGAATAGTTAATTTGATGCAAAAAAGGACATTTCTCCAGCACTTGCCAAATATTTGCACAGCACAATATTTTTAAAGTATGTGTTAAGGATGACAAAAAAATGGATGCTGCAAGTGATGGATTGAAACAAATCTCTCCTTATAAATACTCTCTTTAAAAATGGAAAACTTAATAAATATTTCAATAGATGTGTTACTAAGTTTTGAATTTGCCCTGATATCATCATCATCAATATATTTTAACAGATAATTTATAAAATCAACAAAGATTTTTTGCCAAATCACCTACCTTTTAAATATAATAACGATTGTTGACTCTGCTTCTATTTCTACCAATGCATTCTCACCCAAAGAGCCCTTCTTGACACATCTGAAAGCACAATCTGAGACCACTGATCTGTATTACAATTAAGCTAAATCCTGTGCTTTTTCAAAAATCTAATTTCAGTATTCCGAACATAAATCTACGTTGATATGTATTCTTTCTCCCTGCATGTTGTGGCCAGTTGTACCACCCTAGGTATACCGCAGCACACTTAAGTTAAGGTCACATAGAATGATGATCAATTCTAGATCCTTCTGACCTTGCAATTGGTGTTAACTGTTTTTATATATTTCTCAAACTTGATGGATGATAATTATTATTGATTTCTATATGGTTTCATGAAATTTGCAATTGATTATTTTTATATTTATGTATGTTTTTTAAATTATAGTTTTCATACCATGAATATCACATAGAAGTTAATAAACATTAACTATGGTACAATAAATATTGTGATATCTGAATTTGCTAAATATGATGAAAATGTAAATATTCTATGGAATATTAACTGTCATGGGTTATGTTTACATTTAAATATAAATAAATTGTGTTGTTACTCGGCACGGTGGCGCAGTGACAGAGTAGCGCCGGAGCGCCGGGCTTGATCCCGACTACGGGTGCTGTCTGTACGGAGTTTGGGAGTTTGTACATTCTCCCCGTGACCTGCGTGGTTTTCTCAGAGATCTTCAGTTTCCTCCCACACTCCAAAGACTAACAGGTTTGTAGGTTAATTGGCTTAGTAAATGTAAAAATTGTACCTAGTGGGTGTAGCACAGTACAGTGTTAATGTGGCGGGGATTGCTGGTCGACGCGGACCTGATGGGCCGAAGGGCCTGTTTCCGCACTCTCATTTTAAATGTTAGAATTGTTAACTGTTATTTGGGTTTTATTCCACTTTTCTGCAATGCATGAATGCTTTAAATTAAATATATTAGAAAAGATAGGATATTAGTATTTTTTTATTTTCATAATGCTTTTTCTTTTCAATAATATTTTTCCTTTTTAAATGATATAAGAGGAAAATAATTGCATGCATCTTTTATCTCACAAAACAATGTAATGTAAAGGAAAGTGATCAACATGGGATTATGTAAGATTATGTAGGAAGGAACTGCAGATGCTGGTTTAAACCAAAGATAGACACAAAAAGCTGGAGGAACACAGGGGGGCAGACAGTATCTCTCCAGAGATGCTACCTGTCCCGCTGAGTTACTCCAGCTTTTTGTGTCTATTATGTAAGGTAGTTTATTAAGGGAGTGCAGTATATTGTTTATTGTGTTATGTGTTTTTGTATGTATCTTTAACCATGTTACCATATAACAATTACAGCACAGAAACAGGCCTTCTCGGCCCTTCCAGTCCGTGCCGACCATTAATTTTCCCCTAGTCCCATCTACCTACACTCAGACCATATCCCTCCATTCCCTTCCCATCCATATACCTATCCACTTTACTTTTAAATGTTAAAATCGATCCTGCCTCCACCACTTCTGCAGGAAGATCATTCCACACAGCCACCACTCTCTGAGTAAAGAAAATTGTACACCATACTCCAGAATTGGTCTTAACAATGCCTTGTACAATTTTAACATTACTCCCCTACTCCTATATTCAATGCTCTGATTTATAAAGGCCAGTATACCAAAAGCTTTCTTTACCACCCTATCTACATGCGATTCCACCTTCAGGGAACTATGCCCAGTTATTCTTAGATCCCTCTATTTCATTTCGGAGTCACGTGAGTGACTTCGTGAAGAGCCCGCCGGCGCGCATGCTCGACATATCGTCGTATCGCGTTGCTGCGACGGCTTACGGAGGAGCGCGCTCCTCGCCAGCCCTTCATAAGGGAACCACGCAGGTAAGTATGCTACCTTAAGTTGGTGGTTCTTGTTGTGTTTGCTTCACAGCAAGAACATGGATGGGAGTTTGAGAGGCCGGAGATCGGGGAAAAGTCGCCGGCCAGCAGTTCCGGAGCGAGAGTTGTCGGGGGTACCTGCAACACTGACCGGAACGAGGGCGGAGATGTCGGTGAGCTCTGTCTTTTCAGGTCCGGACCCGCCCGCACACCACAGCTCGGAGGAGTTCGACGAGGAGGAGTGTGGTGTGCCGCCAGAGCAGGACGACCCTGCCATGGCAGTCAGGTCGCCAGCAGGCTTGCTGACGGCCTCGAGCAGAAGGGTCCGTGCGGCTGCACGGCCCGTTTCACACAGCCCTCTGAGGAGGGGAAGGGCAGGAGCCCAGAAGCCTAACCCTGTCGGGGCTACGGCTCTGCCTGCCGCCAAGGAGCGGTCAGGTTCCAGGACGGGACCCGGGGCAGCTGTGAGGTCCAGCCGTCGCCCCCCAACTTTCGACGCCGGGACGAGTCAGTTGGGGGTCCCGTCACGGTCGCCGAGCCCCCCATGGATGGGTGGGCGAGACCATGCGTCGGCAAGGTCCACGATGTGGGCAGCTGGCAAGCCTGCACGGGCTCAAGGTATCCAGGCTTTGGCTGGTGCCGACACCATGCCGCATCTGTCCGTAGAGGCAACGGCTTCCGCTCCCGCTAAACGGAGGCGGTTGAACACGCCCGTGCAGGAATCGCGCAGTTTCGCCTCGGCGGCTGTCGACGACAACTACCGGCACCGGCAGGGCCTCGACGAGGTGCGGGCCGATGACAGGAGCCCCGGCCAATTTTCAGAGCTGGAGGACTCCGACCACCTGAGTGTTCAGGGTGAAGGGCGTATTGACCGTATGGAGCGGCTGCTGGAGCTTCTCATACAAGGTCAACAACAACAGGCATCCAGCAGCGACAGGCACAGGGGTTCATCACCAGCTTCGTACACCAGCCTGGAGCAGCAGGACGAGGAGGCCGTGGGCGACCCCATCCCACCCCCGCCTGAATTACCGGCGGAGGACCTCCTCGATGTGGCCACCAAGTTTGCAGCTCCTCATTCCTTGGGGCTTCCCATCAATACGAAATTGGCAGCCACGGTGGACTTCCTAAATAATCACCAGCTTCAGGAGGAAGTTCTACTACAAGCCATGAGCCGTCACAAGGCTCCATCAAACTGCAACTCCCTCAACGTGCCTGTGGTCAATACGCCAATATGGGGCAACATCAGTGCGGCTATCCGTCAGCAGGAGCTGAAGATTATGCGGATCCTGAAACTCCTCATGGCCGGGATTACTGCCTTTGTGCGGTCGGTCGACGGAGAGGAGCTTAATTTGGACCAGGAGGATGCTCTGGCGCTTCTGTGCGCTACTCAAAATGAAATAAATGGCTTTCGCAAAAATAGCATCCGCCCAGCGCTCAACCCTAAGTTTGCAGGGTTGTGCAAACCACCGCCGCCGCCGCCGCCCCGTCAGCTCTTTGGCGAAGACCTTTCCAAAAGGGTCAGAGAGCTTGATGAACAAGCCAAGACCGTGGGGCTCATGCGCTCTCATAGTGGCCCCACGCCATCGAGCTCGAAAGCTCCGCTTGGCCGCTCACGAGGGTCTGTCAGCACGTCTACCAGAAATTACCCTCCAGCTCCGAACCGGTATCAACCACCCCAACACCAGGGGTCTTTTTTAGGACAGGCTCGGCCTCAAACCAACCCAGCCCCTCTACGTCTACCCACTCGTGTCAGGGACCGCCGGTAACCACAGAGGTGAGGCAGTCTGGTTCTCTTTTTTCTCTTTGTTTAACTTCACATGTTGGTGGGCGTCTGCGGTTGTTTGCGGGTGCATGGGGTGACATTACCAGTGATGAGTATGTGTTACGGAATATTCAGGGCCATAGCATTGAGTTTATTAATGGGGACATCCCTCCGTCTCAACATAGACCGGGTCATACTTTTAAACTAACGGCTGCGGAACAGTCCGTAGGCTATAAGGAAATTTTAAGGTTGGAACAGAAAGGGGTCATAGAGAGAACGGTTCATGAGCCCGTTGAATTTGTTTCCAATATTTTTACTCGACCTAAGAAGGATGGAGGCTGCAGAGTCATTATTGATCTAACCACTCTGAATAACTTTGTAACATATACTCATTTTAAAATGGACACGTTTGAAACGGCCAAATCATTGATCTCACAAGGGTGCTTTATGGCATGCATTGATTTACAGGATGCGTACTATACCGTACCCATGAAAAAATATTACAGAAGGTTCTTAAAATTTATCTGGATGGATCAGCTGTGGCAATATAGGGCGTTGCCTAATGGGCTCACCACAGCCCCTCGATTATTTACTAAATTGGTGAAGCCAATTATGGCTTATTTAAGACAACGACATCATATCGTTATGGCTTATTTAGATGATATTTTAATTGTCGGCCACACCTTGGAATCAGCTCAACAAGGGGTTGCAGCTGCGGTCAATTTGTTCCAACAGCTTGGGTTCATTATTCATCCAGAAAAATCTAAGTTCTGCCCCACCCAGGTAATTAATTATCTGGGGTTCCAGGTGAATTCCATTAGCATGAGAGTCACCATACCAATTAACAAAATTGAGGAGGTAACACAGGTGTGTACAGATTTAATCAATACTCGTATACCATCGATTCGTCACACAGCTACTGTCATTGGCAAGATAGTGGTTTTGTTTCCGGCAGCCCGGTATGGACCTCTGCATTATCAAAACTTGCAGAGAGCCAAGATCGCTGCGTTGCGACGGCATGCTGGTCATTATGATCGATCAATGCAGCTGCCGCCTGCAGCATTGGATGAGTTACGATGGTGGGTTTGCCACATTAGTAACTCGTTTAACACTATTATTGAGGCGAAACCGATGATATACTTACAAACTGATGCGAGCTCTGATGGCTGGGGAGCTACGAATCAATATTCTAGTTGTGGGGGTCGATGGGATACCCTTGAGAATACGATGTTGGTATCACAAGGGATCAACTATTTGGAGCTGCTTGCAGCGTTTCACGGACTTCGTGCATATTGTTCCAAGATCATTGGAGCACATGTCCGGCTCCAAATAGACAATACCACAGCGGTGGCGTATTTAAACCACATGGGCGGTACCAGGTCAGTTTCATGTGATAAATTGGCTAATTCAATTTGGCTCTGGTGTGTCAAAAGAGACATTTGGATTTCAGCTACCTATTTGCCAGGTGAGCTTAATATTGTGGCGGACGCCAGGTCACGCAAGTTCAATGATAATATTGGATGGATGTTACATCCTGAAATTTTTGCAAAAATCACAGCCAAATTTGGGAAACCGGACATTGACCTTTTTGCGTCCCGGTTGAACCATCAGGTACCAACCTACGTCTCGTGGGAATCAGATCCTGGGGCTATAGCGTTAGATGCATTCTCGCTAGACTGGGGGAATTGCTTTTTCTATGCATTCCCCCCGTTTTGCCTCATCAGTCGGGTATTACGTAAAATTCAGATGGATGGTGCCAAGGGCATCCTTATCATACCCGACTGGCCTACACAGCCGTGGTATCCGATGGTCTTTGACACGCTCAGTGAACCTTGGGTCTGTTTGCAGGGTAGCCCAGAATTAGTTACTCACCCTGTTTCAGGGGAGCCACATCCCTGCCATGGCTATTTAAATTTGTTGGCTTGCAGATTCTGAATCGGCCTTTAGTTCAATACGGCCTTTCTACCCGGACCATGGATACCATTGCGGCGTCGTGCCGAGAGTCTACAAGGCGAAGATACCGCTCTCACATCAGGAACTGGGAAGCCTTCTGCAGCCGCTCTCGCATCACGTACGATGCCGTGACTATAACCGACGTCCTGGAATTCCTCGCGGGGTTGCACCATGATGAACACTTAAGCTACAGTGCCATCAACAGCGCCAGGAGCGCTCTATCATTCTACCTCAATATTGAGGTGGGATCCAACAGGCTAGTGTCCAGGCTCATGCGGGGTATTTTCAATACGAATCCGCCTACACCACGTTACTCTATCACCTGGGATGTCAGGGACGTGTTAACTCTGCTCAGGACGTGGTCTCCCATGGAAGGGCTCCAGCTGGACAAACTCACCATGAAGCTGGTGATGTTATTAGCGCTGACTTCAGCACAGAGGGTACAGACACTCCATAAACTACGTGTCGACAGAATGATGTCTACCCCCACAGAAGTAGTTTTCTTTGTTGACGAGCTACTAAAGCAGCACAGACCTGGATGCACAGGGCTGCAGCTGAAGTTCCCGGCATTCCCCGCCGATGCTAGGCTATGCTTAGCCTCCCATATCCGTTACTACGTCAAGGTGACGGCAAGCATCAGAGGAATGGAGAGATACCTGCTTGTCACTCATAAGAGACCTCACCATCGAGTGACAACACAGACGATATCCAGGTGGCTTCGAGTCGTCTTGGGTAAGTCAGGTATCGACACTAATGTGTTCAAATCTCATTCCACCAGGGCTGCATCGACGTCGGCGGCGAGGGTCATGGAGGTGCCCATGGACCATATTCTCGCCACAGCAGGATGGGCTAATGAAGCTGTGTTCCAGCGGTTCTACAACCGGCCCGTTGCTGCACCTCTACAGTTCGCAGAAGCCATGCTAAATGCGGGGCAAGAACGTGGAGATGTCCCCGTATGAGGGGTTTTTGATTTGTTTGTTAATAAATATGCTTTGTTTTGCAGTATGGACTAGTCAGCAAGTTATTCCTCCCATCCATCCCTGGTAGTGGTGTGACAGCATGGACGTGGTCCAGGGCGTGTCATCACAGAAGCTTTGAAGTCTTCACGAAGTCACTCACGTGACTCCGAAATGAAATAGTAAGATTGAACGAGAACTTACCAGCTCGAAGGTTGATCTTTATTTCATGAGGAGTCGAAGTGAGGGATTTCGTGCCCTCCTCGCCCAACCCTCAATCACCTTCATCTGGTAATCTTAGTCGTTTCATTCTTACTATGTGAAGTCATTTCTTTTGATTGGTTTCTGTGATTCCACGTCGCTACTTTGAAGTATGTCGAGCATGCGCGCCGGCGGGCTCTTCACGAAATCCCTCACTTCGACTCCTCATGAAATAAAGATCAACCTTCGAACTGGTAAGTTCTCGTTCAATCTTACTATTCCACAGCATTCCTCAATTCCCTACCATTTACCATGTACGTCCTATTTTGATTTGTCCTGCCAAGATGCAGCACCTCACACTTATCAGCATTAAACTCCATCTGCCATCTTTCAGCCCACTCTTCAAATGGCCCAAATCTCTCCGTAGACTTTGAAAATCTACTTCATTATCCACAGCACCCCCTATCTTAGTATCATCTGCATACTTACTTATCCAATTTTCCACCCTATCATCTAGATCATTGATGTACATGACAAACAACAGTGGACCCAACACAGATCCCTGAGGCACCCCACTGGTCATCGGCTTCCAACCTGACAAACAGCCATCCACCATTACTCTCTGGCATCTCCCATTCAGCCATTGTTGAATCCATCTTGCTACTCTGCCATTAACACCCAAAGATTGAACCTTCTTAACCAACCTTCCATGGGGAACCTTGTCAAAGGCCTTACTGAAATTCATATAGACACCATCCACTGCTTTACCCTCATCAATTTCCCTAGTAACGTCTTCAAAAAATTTAAGGTTTGTCAAACATGACCTTCCAGGCACAAATCCATGTTGACTGTTCTTGATCAGACCCTGTTTATCCAGATGCTTATATATATTATCTCTAAGTATCCTTTCCATTAACCTGCCCACCACTGACGTCAAACTAACAGGTCTATAATTGCTAGGTTTATTCTTTGAACCCTTTTTAAACAATGGAACAACATGCACAGTACGCCAATCCTCCGGCACTATTCCCGTTTCTAATGACATTTGAAATATTTCTGTCAGAGCCCCTGCTATTTCTACACTAACTTACCTCAATGTCCTAGGGAATATCCTGTCAGGACCTGGAGACTTATCCACTTTTATATTTTTCAAAAGTGTCAGTACTTCCTCCTCTTTGAATCTTATAGTTATCATAGCTACTCTACTTTTTTCCCTTACCTCACAGAGTTCAATATCCTTCTCCTTGGTGAATACCGAAGAAAAAAAAAAGTTCAATATCTCCCCAATCTCTTTTGGCTCTGCAGATAGCTGTCCATTCTGGCTCTCTAATGGTCCAATTTTATCCCTCGTTATTCTTTTGCTATTAATATAGCTGTAGAAACCCTTTGGATTTACCCTTTGGATTCTTTCTTCTGTAAGTTATTAAATAGATGATAATGCTGGATTCTACTCACTAGAACTCGTCATTTGTTGTATTATGCATTGGTCATTGTGTTGATTTGCAAGTTTTAGCAAATTAATCTCACATATTAAAATCTTATTTCATTCTTTTATGGCACATTAAATGTCAGAAGGTACAATTTCTTCAGTTCATGTATATGTCACATTCTTTACAAATATAAAAGACATAATTTCCTTGCTTTATAATGAGTGCCTATAATTTCTGCATCAAATGATGAATAGGTGGAAGATCCAATCCAGTAGGTCTGAACAAATATGCTTATTATTTAGGACAGATGCTCAAATTTATGTATGAAAACATTATTACATCTTAACTTTAATTTCAATCACAGTGGTAAGACATACAAATCAAATTGAAAACGTATGTCTTCCACCCCAAGTGTGTCTTTCATTCACAAGTTTATTAACAAATATGCAGTAATATATATATTGAAGAATTAAAAATGCTGGAGTAACTCAGCAGGTCATCCAGCATCCATGAAGAACATGGATAGGCGACGTTTCAAGTTGAGACTTCTTCAACATTCAATTCAATATATTGAATGCATCTCTGGAAAAATAAAAGTAACACATTTTCAGTTTCAGAGAAGAGATTATGCAAGGGTTACACAAAAAGCTGGAGAAACTCAGCGGGTGCAGCAGCATCTAAGGAGCGAAGGAGATAGACGACGTTTCGGGTCGAGACCCTTCTTCAGACTGGGACCCATACCCATCCACTGACACCCTCCTCCGCCTAGCGGAGTTGGTCCTTACCCTCAACAACTTCTCTTTTGACTCCTCCCATTTCCTCCAAACACAAGGCGTAGCTATGGGCACACGCATGGGCCCTAGCTACGCCTGCCTCTTTGTCGGGCACGTCGAACAATCCAGTCTGAAGAAGGGTCTCGACCCGAAACGTCGTCTATCTCCTTCGCTCCTTAGATGCTGCTGCACCCGCTGAGTTTCTCCAGCTTTTTGTGTAACCCTCGATTCTCCAGCATCTGCAGTTCCTTCTTTAACACAAGAGATTATGCAAAGTAGTCTCTTACATAAATTCCTAGTTCTGTTTAATGTTAAGATTTAAATGTAATTTGTTTCTGTATTCCATTTCACCAATTATATTAAAACAAAATCCAGGTGGCAAGCTGTTTACCTATATACCATTCAGACCAACACACTCTAGATCCCACAAAAACAGAAAATGTTCGCACTATTATTTGGAGAGTGAGTATTAAAGTTGCTCATTCAAGGTACTATCTGCTATTTCCTCAGCAATGTGTGTTGCCTGAAGCATTCTAAAGGGCCTGTCCTACAGGCACGCAACTCTATGCGATGAACGCGATCAAACTAGAAGCGGGGACCGCGCGGAGGTCGGGTGATCCCCTGTACAGGGCCGTTCCCACCAGCATGCGCCTGCATGCAGCAAGCGCAACCAAACCGGCAGTAGGGGCCACGCGGAGGTCGGGTGAGTGGCGTAACGCGGCGCAAAGTGAGGCGAACTTGGAGCGAAGTCTGAGGTAAGTTCGCCAGGACAGAGAGGGGCACACAGAGAGGGGCACAGAGGCACACACAGAGAGGGCCACGGAACACACACATAGAGGGTCACGGAGGCACCTACAGATAGGTTCACGGAGGCACGATGTCGGGGCGGTGTGTAATGTGTCGAGGCGACTGCGAGCCGACAAGCCGTTGCCACGCGGAAATTTTGGACATAGTCAGTTTTTCGGAGCTCCGCGCGGTGTCGGGACGAACTCCGCACAATTCCGCATGGCTCCGGCGATCGAAGTGGGACCGGCCCCGCGACGCCGGACGGCTCAAGCGACCACGTTAGTTCGCGCTAATCGCATAGAGTTGCATGCTTGTAGGACAGGCCCTTAAGGCTCTGGGAGAGCAAACCCCTATTTCAAAGCCTCATGTACAGGTTGCAGCCTATATATTAGTAGCAGACAAAAATGCTTTAAACATTTTTTAAGTGGGATTGCAGAAAGGAATACTGAGGAAATTTCCTGGCCACCATGCATTAACTTGCAAGATAACGTAAAGCTAATTGCACTTAATTAAATACAAGTTATTTCATGAAACTATTTGTGTCCTCTTACGGGGCTTTGCATGGTTCTAGATTGCCTTTCATTGTTCCCCAAAAGTGTGAAAAAGCTGCTGGGCTGTATTGTTTTATTTGGTCTCAGTTGCATAAAGAGAACACCAGTTGATTGGTGTTCTTTATTAAGCGATAAAGTGTCTTCAATGTAATTTACTAAATGTCATGAAATTCAAACTTCAGTACAGATAGAATTGTCCTATTGGATCACCAGCTGCTGGCATATATGGAGGTTTGGGAAGGAGAGAGGTGATGGGATGGAAAGGGATAATGTTAGGTTTTGAGGCAAAAAAAGTACCAGTCTTCATCTGTAAAGCATTTGAGTAAATACATGCATACGGAGACATGCATTATTGGTGATACTTGACCCTCAAATTTCCCATCAAACTTTCTTCTATTCAAAATATAGGAACACAACAATTTAGGGAGCGAAGGTCCAGAACTACTTCCAAAATGTACAAAATGCCTACAAGCTAATCAATAAAGTCCATAACTCAAGGGTCATCATTAGTCTTGTAACCTTTTTTTTCAAAAATAAGAAAACGTTTTGTTTTTGAAAGACCTGGAAGCTGATTCTTTGTATTTAATGAATGGAAAGTCACCCTGTTGTACAGTTTACAATGGTTTACTCATGAAATTGTTTCTGGTTCTATTCCGCTGGCTTGTTTTTAAAGTCCAGCGCGTTCCATTCAAGTGTTCTGATCACAGGTTTCAGCTCCGAGACCAGGGGAATCTCGGCAGTTCCAAATAAAGCAGCATGGAGCAGTCAGCTGTGGCCAAGGGCTCTCATCCTAAACTTGTCAAGTGGTGAGAACGGAAATAGAAAAACAACAATCTGAATATATTCAGTAAAAAGGCTTATTTGTGCAGCATTAGCTATTACAAATGTACTTGAAATGCTTTTAAAAATCTAGTTAACTAAATGCATTAGAAATGCATTAGAAATGATAGAAAGTTATATAATGGTCAACTACTTGTATTTTTGGATAACAATGTTTTTAAAGATTTTTTTTGGTGCGCACAAAATCCGAATTGTGGGTAAATTCAGTGTTTAACCTATAATATTGGCATCATTGGTCCTTAGACATTCAAAGAGCTACAAATAGGCATTCACAGCAAATCAACGAGCCATCTCTACGTTGCAAAATATCTTGTAGAAAGTGAAATGATATGTGTATCCCCGGAATAAAACAAATATGTATTTCTATACTGCAGAACTACCTCGAAATGGTGTGCTTTATGGTTACCCTTCGCGAAATAAATAATTATTATACATTTCTTTAAGCTTGTTTTTCGATCAAAAATTCGGCATCCAAATCATGCTCAATTTATTGGTAATAAAACCGAAGACTTTGCAGTTACGAACCCACAGGAAGTGGAGTCTCCAGAAGCCGTTATTGTGAATGACGATCACACTGTGCACGTCTCATCTAGCCGAACCTTCTCTGAATCTGTGAAGACGCATACATACCCGAGTCTTGGTTTCCAGTAGAAAGTAAGCATTGTATTTGCAGGTTTTTAAAATTTATTTGGCCACTTCCATTATTCTGAGTGGAAAGGTTTTCCAACTTTATTTTTGCAATAATGGGAAAAGATCAGGGAAATATATTTTAGGGCACCTGTAAATCTGCAATTCTTCCCGTTTCATACAGCAAGCGGTGGCACGGATGTAAGTCATAGATTTGTGGCTATAATTTCAAGTCCATAGTATGTATAGTTTATATCACATTATGAAAAATCACTGAAAACTAAAGTGTCATTGCATCTTTATAGAAAATGATCAAGTTATCTCAATATGAGTTTTAATACTGTACTACAATTCGAATTCCTCATTCTAGCAATGTTTTGTTGAGACATTGATATTGTATTCTCTTTTTTATAGGTTACTTGAGCATTTTTATGTCTGTGAAGGTTGGAGCATTCCTCGCAGTGTCATTTATCAGTTCTACCTGGAATATTGTAACCACAACAGATTAAATCCAATAAATGCAGCTACCTTTGGAAAGGTATAAAATACACAATAAGGCATAATATTTGGGGTTTTTTGGATAATAGCTCGTCTGTGATGGTAGAAAGATATTGATCAAACTTTATAAAACACCAACGGACATGTTATGTATAGATCTGGACACCTTGCATAAAGAAAGATGGTGAAGCATAGGACTGGGTGCAGGAGAGATTTAGTTGTAGGGATAGACTGAAGAAGCTGGGAATGTTCTTTTAATAGTTGTTGAGAGGTTATATGATAGATGCATTTAAACAATGAAGTATCTGGACAGAATAGATAGATAGAAATGAAGCATTTCCATTGACAGAGTGGTCAAAATCCAAAGGACATAGAATGGAGGTGAAGGGCAAAAGGAACAAAAGTAACAGGAGGTATATAACAAGTGGTTAAGGTCTGGAATGTATTGCCAGCGTCTAGTGTTTGGAGCTGCTTCAGAGCACAGGTCTCAGCATTGCCCATTCTCTTTCACCACCTTTTCTTTGTTGCTGTAGTCTGCCATCTCCTCCCGACCCTCTCTACTTTATTACCTTCACTCATTCTCAACTTCTACATTTTTATATTGTTTCATTTTTACATTTTATTCATGCCACTCTACCTTCATTTATCACTATCAAGTGTTGTTTTTTCTATTTATCTCTGATATGCTCAGTTCTAAACAGTATATACAAAATGGTGCTGGAAAATGTGTGATTCTTCGTGTACTCAGTTTAATCTACTATTCTTCAACTCCAATTGTTGCACTCTTGTATTCGGGTAAGATTTTACTGAATTTCATGCAAAGCTGTCTCATAGAAACATACAAACATAGAAAATAGGTGCAAGAGTAGGCCATTCAGCCATTCGAGCCTGCACCGCCATTCAATATGATCATGGCTGATCATCCAACTCAGTATCCCGTACCTGCCTTCTCTCCATACCCCCTGATCCCTTTAGCCACAAGGGTCACATCTAACTCCCTCTTAAATATAGCCAATGAACTGGCCTCAATTACCTTCTGTGGCAGAGAATTCCAGAGATTCACCACTGAATGTGTGAAAAATGATTTTCTAAACGCGTACCAACTGTATCAATGCGTATGCGACAATAAAGTACCATTGAATCTATCTCTCTTGCTGTTTGAACGTGTGAACTTTATCTTGCTGTTCTATTCATAGCTCTCGCTGTCCTTCACATACTCATACTGTCCTATGTCCATTTCACCATTCTTAGGTCCCACTCTCTCCTTCTCTCTTTCTCACATTTCTTTATCCTAAACACTTACTTTGAATTATCTCCTCTTGACTTTCTGTTCGTATTGTCTCCTTCTCTCTTTTGCCATTTTAATTAAGCCTCCCAATATTAGGTTCTCTTGTTTCACCCCCCATCTATTTTTTATCCACATTTTATCACAGTTCTTGTAGTCTCCCGCTCTCATCTGCTCAATATCCTCACACTTTGCTCTTCCTATCATGTCACTCACACTGTTGTATTGCTTTAAACCTATTGATCCATTTTTGGTACCATGATCTTTTAGTTTATCTTCCCTCTTTATTACCATTGGCCAATTCTCAAGCGTCCCTTCCATTTTACCTGCTCCACTTCATTTTTGGGCCACACTTTCTTGCCATTTGATCCTTGTTGCCCATCTCTCATTTATTGCAATGTTCTGCTATCATTGTTCTCTCTTGCTTTTTGAATCCTGCTGCTCTATGTAATGTTCTCTGCTCTCGCTGTTATCTCTGCTGATCCATTTACAGATTTCAAAATGATCAAAGGAAAGGCGAGAAACATTTTTAGCAAAATAAATGTAGCATAAAAGAAAATCTAATAAGTGCAGGAGCCTAATTAAATTTGTATGTACATACTTTAATACTGTTTGCTTGGTCACATGGTAGAGATACATACATTTTGTGTAATTTAGATTTATTTATATATTTTTGAATGTTATAGAAACAATAGACCCAGCATCTCCTGTCCATAAACAATCATTTACTACAAACCACTGTTTCCTACCTTTAAATCAACATATTATCCAAGCTGACAATGATTCTCCTATTAATTGAGTCAAGGTATTATTAACCAGTCTTTTACACAGTATCTTGTGAAATATATTTTATTAAAATCTAACTGGTCAACACCATCTACATCACTACCCCACTACCCCTTAGGTTAGTCAAGCACTATTTGCCTTTTATAAATGCTAGCTCTCCTTAATTAATTAAATATCTCTGAGTCCCAGTTATTTTTTTTCCCCGAGTTATTGTTTCTGAAATCTTACCCATCACAATATTAGGTTGATAGGTCCAGAGTCACACTTTCTTGAATAAGCATTCAATGGTTCAGTGGCGCTATATTTGTCATATACAACCGCACAGTGAAATTCTTTTAGCATTTATTACACAGGATAACACCGCCATGTTTTGGCGCCATTGCCAAAGTCCGGTCGGGCCGCATGCTCTGTCATACAGTATTTGCTTCATCCAGTTTCCCAGTACCTGCCCCATTTCTACAAAGATTAGGCCATCTTTCACTACATCTAACCTCGACTTCCCTAAGCTACGTTGAATACAATCCATTTGGACCAGGTGACTTTCCCACTCTAAACACAACCCGCCTTTCCAGTACATCCTGCCTATCATTTATTTATTTCATCTGTGACTTCCGTTTTCTCAGCTACTGCCAAAATTTTGTCAGCATCTCTTTTGTGAACATGATAGCCAACTCTCAAAATGAACTAATATTAGAAGATAAAACAAAAACATATTATAAGCAGCTTACTTGGTTTGATTAAACAGCATTCATTTAAAATGCCAGTGTGAAATGCTGATTTTTTTAAATATGTACTCTACAACTAGAAGGTGGAATATTTAAATCTATTGTAAACTGACATTTAGAATTAATGGAAGAAATTCTGAGTTCTTAATTGTAGTTTTCATCTATATTACTAATTTTCTTTCTTTTATAGCTCGTTCGTTCAGTATTTACTGATTTGAGAACTAGACGATTGGGAACAAGAGGATGTGCAAGGTATTGAACGAAAGGATAATACTTTAGAAGTATAAATCTGAATTAAAAACAGTAAATGCAGGAAGTACACAACAGGTCAGGCAGCCTCTCCAAAGAGGGGAATAAAATTCATAAATTGTCATGATTAGACAATTGAACATCTAATCACTGATGTTGACATGGCGCTGTTTGGAACAATAATGAGAGTGAGGGATAAAGAGAGAAAATAAATGCATCCGCATACATATGGGGGCCCAGTGGACAGACTATGCCTGACACAGTTTCACTTCCAATAACAATTTCAAAACCTATGTCAAACATTTCTATTAGAAAATTGCAAATTAGCAGGCCAATTACCCATCCTACCCCAATGAGGGATATTAAGTTGAAGGCTTCCCTTCTCACTGTCAAGAACCCCTGAGCCTTGCAATTCTAGGATTGTTTGAAAGAAAAACTTGGCAAACATAATTTGGTACTTTGAGTCCAGATAGGACACTATTTGAATTTTTCAAAATTAATTCAATCATGAAATGTGAGTGCCATTGGCATAGCCACCACTTATAATTCATCCCTAGTTGCTCCATACTCAATGGTTTGCTTGGCGCGTTCAGAAGACAATTAAAACGCATCCAATTTGCTGTGGGGCTGGAGTCACATCTGTAGATGATATGTGTGTACACCTTTAAATATAGTGACATAACCACTTCTAACCACTCCCCTTTTCATTCAGTATAATTTTGACCTTCCCACCCCTGGCTCTCTCTCTAGCATCTGTGACAGACCACGTACAGCTAGGGCAGTGATGTATGTGTATAGTGAATAAAGTAGTAGTAAAGACTCTATGTGTAAGAGGCAATTCTTTACATGGCGTCAGAAGTTTCTTGCCTTGCGCCTCCTGTTTACCGGTTTTTGTTTCTTTAGTCCCAGTACCCCCCCTCCCTTTGCCACAATGGCTTCTCCTTGCCGTAAACCTGACATTCTGATTTTTGATTCTGACATCGTTCACCGCTGGAGCATTTTCAGACGCGACTTTGAACATTACGTTACGATCGCGCACCCTGCAGCATCCCCTGTGGTCAAAGCCTCTCTCCTGCTCAACATGGCCGGTCCCGAAGCCCTGGAACGTTCGGAGTCGTTCGTCTACGGTGACAACGAAGATGCTCAGGACCCGGTATGTCTACTTGCCTAGTTTACTGCGTTGTGTGATATCCCTACCAACTGCATATTGGAGCGGTTCAAACTATTCGGTCACCGCCAGAACCCAGGTGGGTCGGTCGACAATTTCGTCGCCACGCTGCGGCACCTGGCTCGTCGCTGCAGCCTTAATGCACTGACTCCTGAAACTTTAACCCAGAACATTCTAGTTTATGGCCTCCGGGATAAGAAGCTGAGGGCTGAGCTTCTCCGCAAGCCCGATCTGACTTTTAAAGAGGCGCTGCATGCCTCCCGCCTGGCAGAGGCTGTCTCCTCGGCGGTGTCGCCTCCCGATCATGACTTTCGTGCGGCTAGCTTTACCAGCCGCCAGTACTCAACGCAGCAGCGACAACGGGGAAACCCCCTGCCCGGGACTAGACCCCCACAACATTGCCCGAGCTGTAACTTTGCTTCCCATCGTTTTAATGTGTGTCCTGCTCTGGGCAAGACTTGCAATTCCTGTCACAAGCAGAACCACTTCTCAGCGGCATGTCGTTCCCGTGTAAAGCCTGTACAGCCACGGCAGAGACTCTCTAACTACCTGACATGTGCTGATACCGCGTCTGGTTCCCATCACCAACATGAAGAACTCCCTCTGTCTGCTCCAGCTCCAACGATTCACATTCACCGTGGTTTATCGCAAAGGCAAAGACTTGTTTGTTGCCGACACGCTGTCATGAGTGCCATTCGCATCCACTAAACTTCACCCCTACGAGGCGTCCAACCTGATGGTTCTCAACGTTAATTTCGTGCCTTCTAAACAGATGAAGTCCCTGGTCCAGCACACAGCTGAGAACGCTTCCCTATAACAGCTTGCCGCGGTGATTAGGCGGGGCTGGCCAGACTGCCGTTCTTCCCTGCCGGCCGCGACGGTGCCTTACTTCCTGGTTCGTGACAAACTCGTGCTACATGATGGTGTAATTGTGAAGGGGCATAAGGTGGTGGTGCCCGCGGCGCCCTCTGTTTCTCCGCCTTCTCCATCCTCTCCGTCCCCCCGTGGTTCCCCTGTCGGGGGTGTTCCTCCTGCCCCGGCGCCGGCCCTTTCGTTCCCGTCGAGGGGGGAAGTGACGAGGTACGGACCCGGTCAGGCCGCCTTGTCAAGCCGCCCGACCGTTATGGTGATTTCGTGTGATTAATGCTTCCTGTATAACTGCTGTTTATTTTCCCTTAGCGTATGAGACGTGGTCGCCCTGTCACAACCTTATTGTCTTTTTTTTCTGTAGAGGAAGGATGTAGATGATATGTGTGTACACCTTTAAATATAGTGACATAACCACTTCTAACCACTCCCCTTATCATTCAGTATAATTGTGACCTTGGCTCTCTCTCTAGCATCCGTGACAGACCACGTACAGCTAGGGCAGTGATGTATGTGTATGGTGAATAAAGTGGTAGTAAAGACTATGTGTAAGAGACAATTCTTTACAACATCTAAGCATGGCAGAATTCCTTCCTTGAAAGAAATTAGATAACAAACTATTTATTTTGTCAATCAGCTTGCTACATGGCCACCCTTATTGAAATTAGCTTTTGATTTTAGATTTAGTTATTTATTTGTTTATGTATTATGCTACAGAGGTCACGCTGTATGTGTAGTAATATCAAACATTATCAAAGACCTGCTTTGACATCTCCTGCATGAAGTACTTCTGATCCTCTCTGTCCCTGAAATCCTCGCCCCCGCTCCCAAACCCATTCCATTCCATAACACACTACTTATACAAACTGTGATTATTGAAATGTCAAGGGGTTACAGAGGAACAAGGCTGTGCACAAATGGAGCATGGTCTTCCCCCAATAAATGCCAAATAAAAGTAAGGTTATTGACACTTTTGCCCATAACATTAAGGACACTTGCATATGCCCTTCCAAACTTACAAAACTGATTTCCCTCACATGACTCTGTGCAGGAAAAAACTTTTCTTTGTTTGTGCATGCAACACATGCGCATCTTGTACATGCAACACAATGCCTTGCGTCGTACACGCAATGATAAACAGCAGCCTGAGAGGCCTCTGTGCAGTGCTACTTTAACACACACTTGTATATACAATACAATTTTTAAGTCTTAATGATCAACTTTTATTACAATTGCTTCATTATCAAAGTCTCAATTGGTGTTGTAAACTTGTGTTATTATGGGTTTCATTAACTTCATTTGATTGTTTACTTAATTTGATTTTGTGTATTACCAGAAATAATTTTGCTTAGACCTGTCTAGAAAACACAGATGCATATTAAGGATATTTGATAAGGAATGCAGAAATACACATATAAAATTAATGTAGCATATTATTGCATTAAAACGCAAAGTTGTTGGTGATAATAAAATAAAAGTAATTGTCTTTTTGTAGATATCACTATGAGGGAATACGCGTGAGACCACATTCTCCTCTGTATGGTCAGTACTCCTCCCTCATGACCAATAAGCAGTTTGAAAGGTAAAGGAACTTAATTTATGAAGAGGATGACTAAAGTGTGCCTTCAGATGAATTTGAGCATAAAAATTGTACTTTCTTTTTGAGGACATTAAATTGATTTGTAGATTATTCCATATTTCTATCCTCTGATAGTGAATTTGTGCAAAAGTTCATGAGAAAATAATTGCAGTGCACTGTAGAGATCAAAGCAGTTAATCAGAAGCATGCTATTATTATTATCTGGCTGAGGATGGAAACGTGTTCTATGGCACACACATTGCAGTACTAGGTGGTAAATAGAGAATCCATTTCTTATTATTGAATGAAGCTTACCTTAGCTTAATTAAAACTTCATAGGGATATAAGCAAACAGACCCACACGTTATATATTAGATGTATTCTCTTTTCACATGATTCCTTTCATTTGTGTACACCATGATTTTAAGCTGAATTTGATTATTTAACTGGTACAGTAGATATCATTAGAATTTAATTCGAAAATAAACTAATGCAGTTGTTAAAATTTATATTTGTGACAAATAACACAAGACAACTGCAAATGTTTGAAATAATTCAAAATAAGTACGCAAGCATGCTGATAAATTGTCATTTAGTTTAAATAAATAATTGCTGATATTGAAACATTTTCCAGCATATTTTCATTTTTCAGTAAATATTTCTAGCCGAATCACAATAACATCATATATTCTTCCAAAGTTAATATTATTCTTTAAACTGGCAAAAGCCAATGAATCTTTAGATTTAAATCATACATTATGTATTATAAATAAATCATATTTGGTTTAGTTTAGTTTAGATATACAATGTGGAAACGGGGTCTCTGGCGCTGTAAGGCAGCAACTCTTCCACTGCGTCATTGTGCTTCTTCTTCTTTCATGTGGCGTGCACAGCCTAAAGTTGTTGGACAACTTGTTCTATTTGATCTTCCGTTTGTGCACGTCGAGTTGATTGCATTAGTCGAAACAGGGCGGACCACGTGAAGGTTGCAATCTTCCACCCCTGTCATTGTGCTGACCTTTATAATTGCAAGTGACAATTACATTGTTTACATGCAACATCATCGCTGAGACAGGTTTATGACCAGCATAATCTCAATTTGTTAAAATATCTGCACATTTGCCAAAAAAAAGATTGCTTCTGGTATATCAGGCATGCCCAGCACCCACAGCATCACCATATAATTGGCAGAGGTGCTAAGGTAGCAAACTCAATTTCAGAATGATTAATTTTGATTGATTTTATTTGATAGTAAATATGTTTTAATTAGTTGTTGAACTATTTTGGTGAGGAACAAGACACAACAACGTCAGTGTCATTATGGACAAATTATAGAATGGCACATAATAGATGAAAGTAATAGTGCTATGATCTTCTGGGATTTCTGCATATTAAATCAACCTGCACACGTTTCCAAGAAATTCTGAAGTATATTCAATGAAAAATTATTTTTCACAGGTTTATGACATGTCACGAATTACACAACATCTAACAAATTTGAGGATTGCTATATTTGAAAATTACTCCAGCAATTTGAGGATATTTTTCATAAACAAGAATTTCAGTTTTTTTGCATAGGATTTATGAGCATGTCAGATGAAAATGTACTTCTGTGCAAAATGGATGTCATGTTTGTCTGCACAACATCTATATTACTAAAAGTCTGATCTTGACCACTTCCTGTTGTTCTGTATATAGATTTTAGAAAAATCACTGCCACTTACGGCTGTGATTTTTGGCCACCTTACTCACAGTCCCCCTCCGCTGCGCAGGACAAGAGGATTTTTCCCATCAATGAAAAATAAAAGAGTTATTAGTGTTTAAACTATGTTGAGATTCTCTCTCCTGAAGGCTACGCCCCTTCCAGAGAGACTATAAAACCCGGAAGTGTTGAGTGCCTCAGTCAGTCTCTGCAAGATGGGTGAGCGAGAAGGTCACGTCTCTCAGTCTGAGCTGTGAATAACACTGAACACATGTCTACTAAACTGTGAGTGGTTTTACTGACCTGTCAGGTGGTTCAACGTGGTTCGAAAATATAGTTTAGAAAATATAAAGCAGTGTTGCCTTTGGTTTGGAAATGCTAATGCTGTTTTGCCTTTGGTTTGGAAATGCTAAAGCTGTGTTGCCTTTGGTTTGGAAATGCTAAAACTGTGTTGCCTTTGGTTTGGAAATGCTAAAACTGTGTTGCCTTTGGTTTGGGAACGCTAAAGCTGTGTGCCTAATTAAAGTTGCCTTGCCTAATTAAAGTTGCATGGCCTAATTAAAGTTGGCTTGCCTAATTAAAGTTGCCTTGCCTTCTATATAATTAAAAGTCTAATTTTGACCACTTCCTGTTTGCGCTTTATATTGATTTTAGAAAAAATGTTACCACGTACGGCTGTAATTTTTGGCCATTTTACTCAGTCACCCTCCGCTCATCAGGTGCCGAGGATT
Organism: Raja brachyura; assembly: GCA_963514005.1. The sequence goes on from OY740786.1 coordinate 75,855,269, forward strand.
TTTCCCATCGATTAAAAATAAAAGAGTTATTAGTGTTTAAAAAATGTTGAGATTCTCTCTCCTGTCAATCACGCCATGAAGGCCACGTCCCTTCTGGTGGAAGGGGGAAGGGATTATAAAACCCAGAAGTGTGGGCATGGCTCAGTCTCTGCAAGATGGAAGAGGGAGAGATCACGCATTGCTGTCTTTGGTGGCCTTGCACCCTGCTTGAAGTGGTATGAAACTGCACTTGAATTTGGTGGCCTTGCACCCTGCTTGAAGTGGTAAGAAACTGCACTTGAATTTGGTGGCCTTGCACCCTGCTTGAAATGGAATTCCAAGGAATAGCCGTGAGTCAACTGCCAGCCCACCAGCCGTGAGTGAGTGAGCTGCCAGTACAACAGGCTTGAGTGACTGAGCTGCCAGTCCCTTCAGCTCACACCACCCATACTAGCGCTCGAGAAAGCCCCCCCCCCCCCCCCACTGGCCACCAATATTGGAATTGGTGGAGAGGTGGAATATTGCGTCGGGGGACCAGCCCTCCCGTGTGATGCTGGGACCCAACGGGTCCCACTTAGTCTAGTAATTAACTATAATTTACTTTGGAGACACAGGAGATTGTGAATGCTGGAATCTTGAGCAAAAAACTCAAGTGCTGGAGGAGATTTCGTGACTCTGGAGAAACTCAAGTGGTGCAGGAAGACATTTGTCCATTTCCCTGTACAGATGCTGTCTGGCCTGTTGAGTTCCTCAAGCATCTTTTGATTGAAAATACTTAATTGGCTGTAGAGCATTTTGTATTCCTGTGACAGTGAAATGTGTTCTAATAATACAAGTCTTTCTTTAGCATGATAATGTTGACATGTTTTCCTTTTGTTTTCCAAATTCTAGCTTAGACTTTTCTAATTTGGAAGGAGAAAGTTTCTTTACCATCAGTAATAAATGCAGAAAGGTTTGTAAATCAAATAATATTTAAGGTATTCAGATTTGCAGTTACAGTCTTACAAGGTTCCAGTAGAAATTCCTTAGTGTACAAATATGGGTCATGCACACTTATATATCATTTATGTGTGGTTTGTAGCAATTACAGAGAAGTCAAAATGATACCAGACCAGGTCACAGCACAGCATGGAATGCCTGCTCTCCTATCAATTTAATTAATGAACAACTCCAGTTATTAAACAATCTTTGTTCTGTGGTAAAATAATTTATTTATCAATAAGACTTATTGATTCCATTACTCTATTTCCAAAACAAAATGGTAGTAAAACTATTTATCAGTATTTTCAACATATCACGAAATCATCAGTTGTGTTAGAGTAATGCTATTCTATACAACTTTACAAACTTAAACATGGTTAGGTATTTGTTCAAGTCAAAGTAAAAACAAGGAACTGCGGATGCTTGATTACATAAAAGGATAAAAAGTGATGGAATAATCCAGGGGGGTCAGGCGGCATCACTGGAGAACATGGATAGGTGACATTTTGGATCAGGACCCTTCTTCAGATTAGACATGAATAAGTGAGGTTTTTGATCGAGACCATTCTTCGGACTCGATCTCAGTTGGAAGAAGGGTCCCGATCCGAAACATTACCAAACCTATTCTCCAGAGATGCTGCCTGACCCACTGCGTTACTCCAGCACTTTGTGTCCTATTTGTTCAGGTCAACAGTTGTAATGGTAGAGTATATTTCTATGCACTGAGGGAATTCAAGCAACATTGTTGTATAGGTTTAATTGATGGTAGACAATATTAATCACCATGTTTTAACCATAGAATATTTCTAATGTACGTTTTATTAATTACAATAAAGATTGAAAGTCTTGGTGGGTCTTCATATGAATTGGCTCGGTTTACCTCGTGGGAGCAAGAACTGGAAGGGAAATATTCTACTCAGGTGAAAAGTATAAGTCTCTCTTTCATTTCCTCCAATCAAATCATTGTCAAGATACTGTATTTACGCCTCATAAAGTGCTTTGACCTGATTTTCTTCTATGGTTTTCTTAGTTTACAGTAGTTGCGGATTCATATTATAACCATTGTCAAGAAGTCCTACATCATGTTAGAAGCAACCAACTTGAGAAGGTATTTAATTCTTGTAAATAATATCAATGTAGTATTAACCTATAAATTATTAATTTATTAGCATTAGTTTGGTTTATTATTGTCACATGTACCACAATACAATTAATAACTTTGTTTGCATGCTATCCAGTCACATTATGTTTACAATCAAGCCATACAGGTAGTGCAAGGAGAAAAATATAATACAGAATATAGTATTACAGCAGGGGGGTTACACAAAAAGCTGGAGAAACTCAGCGGGTGCAGCAGCATCTAAGGAGCGAAGGAGATAGGCGACGTTTCGGGTCGAGACCCTTCTTCAGACTGGTCAGGGATCAGGGAAGCAAAGTATTACAGCATTTCAGTTATTAAAACTGAGAGAAAGTCCAAATAAAAAAAACCAAGAGCCACAATGAGATAGGCTAGTTCACCATTTATGGATTATTTATGGGAGGACTGTTCAGTGGTCTGAAGGCAGCGAGAAAGAAGCTGTTCTTAAATCTGGTAGTGTGCACTTTCAAACGTTTGTCTCATCTTCGCGACGGGAGATGGAAGAAGAAAAAAGAAAAAAGACTGGGTAGTAAATGGTCCTTGATTATGTTGACTGTCTCCCCAAGACAGCATGTAAAGTAGATGGAGTTGATGGGGGTGATGCTGGTATGTGTGATGGACTGGGCTACATTGACAACTCTTTGCAATTTCTTGTGATCTTGGGCAATGCTCTTCCCAAACAAAGGCTTTCTCTGCTGTATCTGTAGACGTTTGTAAGAGTCATTGGAGACATGCTGATTTTCCTTGGATTTATTAATCTAATTCACAGAGCCAGGAATTGACTCAAATTCTCAAAAGCAATCTAATTAGATCATAGTGTTAAAGAAGGAACTGCAGATGCTGGAGAATCGAGGGTTACACAAAAAGCTGGAGAAACTCAGCGGGTGCAGCAGCATCTAAGGAGTGAAGGAGTCTGAAGAAGGGTCTCGACCCGAAACGTCGCCTATCTCCTTCACTCCTTAGATGCTTCTGCACCCGCTGAGTTTCTCCAGCTTTTTGTGTAACCCCTAATTAGATCATAGCTCAGTTCAGATTTTCAGTGTGGTTCTTTTCTCCCACAAGAGCTACGGTGCACATGATATCTCTAATTAGACATGATATCTCTAATTATTGAATACATTTACAAGTTACTCTTCAATTGTAATAATTTTGCATATTTCTGAGTAGTCTGTATTGTGTAATATTGCTAGCATGTGGCATAAGGAATGTACGAAAATCATTAGTTTATCTGAATGAAAATATTTTGCAAATAGAGGCGCATCCTAACAATGAACATAATTATATGTTATCATAGGTTAGAAGTGTCCTTTCATTGTTCTGGGAGTCATTTATGTTTGATATCATCAATATATCTTTCCCGGATGTATGGCAGCTTTTCTGCTCTTATGATACCCAGTTATACAAGGTAAATACATATTGCCAGTGATATAAATATAACATTCTGTATATATAACATGCCTGTATGCATACATTAGATGCATTCTCTTGGTTGCACTTTTTATCTTTATAGATTACTAGGCCAAGGGGGACCCGTTGGGTCCCATCCCCTCAACACACTGTTGTGGTGGGGGGGGTGGGGGGACGGCCTGCAGCGTCACACACACACACTAACCACCCCGCTCACTCACTAACCACCCCACACACACACACACACTAACCACCCCCCTTGATATTATATTAATATTATTAATTCGCTGCTTTTACCCCATCCCGCCCTAGCCACTCACACATAGCCCTAACTCGCAGGTGTGGCTAGAGAGGGAGGGGGTAGAGAGAGAGAGGGACACAGAGGCACAGAGAGCAACAGAGAGGAACACAGGGGCACAGAGAGGGACACAAGAGCACAGAGAGGGACATAAAACAAAACAGTGTTTTTTAATCTCACTTGTCAATAAAAAAGACAGATCAATTTTTTCAAAATGGATTCTTACCAAAAATGCAGCTTAAAATGTAAAACAGCGCTGTCTTTGAAATTAAGATTCCAGAGATTCAGGAGATTCTAGAGACATTTATTGTCACATGCACCAATTGGTACAGTGAAATTTGGGGTCATCATACAGCCATACGAATAAAAAAAAGAACACAGAACACGATAGACTTTAACATAAACATCTCCACACAGCAGAATCACAGCGGACTTCGTGATATTAAAGTCAGCGCCGCTCACGGCTGGGAGCTCCTCAACCACAGCTCCACAATGTTGAAGCGTGGATCCGAGCGAGGCCCGGAGCGATCTGAGGATGGTCAAAAGCAGCGGTGGGCCAGCCGATCATGGTTTCCGCGAGGGGAAGCCGACCCACCCGCATGACAGATGATCAGGCATGGGAGGCAGAGAGAAGGTCGAATCCCTTGACGGCCAGGTGTGATCGGGTTCATCAGCAAGGAAATGGCGTCATGATTCCCGGAGTCCCTGCGATCGACGGAGGAATCGCAGGTCTTCATAGACGGCCTCTCCCAGAGGGAGTAATGGCCGCCATGATCAACTTCCCATCGCGCTGTTCCGCACCCTCACCTGCGCCCACGCAGAGATAACGGACGCCGCCACAATGTTATAGAACTTCAAGGAGCCCAGTGGAGTGCGCAGCACGACCTGAGCAGCAGTGTAAAAATGCTAAGTGACAAATTTAAAGAAGTGAAAGTTAAGAAGCCAAGAAGTACAGAAGACAGAACGGGGTGATGTCACTCGCAGCGCGAGCTGAGGCAGGCAGATCCATTGTGACAGCGCGAGCAGAGGCAGGCAGGCAGAGCCCATTGTGACATCATCAGCGTGACCATCTCGTTTATTCACCAAGTTATTTGAAATTTTTGAACATTTTCATAAATAACTGGGGATAATGCATCAAATTTTCAGATGAGGCTATTTTTTACATCACTGCGTAAATCTTTGTCGGAATATGTAAAATTTCACCATTAGCGTGTTGTGTTTTCGAGGAGATGAACAGACGAACAAATACACATACACACAAATAAATACATCCACATCCAAGATCAGAGGTTTATAATTATAGAGATAAGATAAGATGTTGACAAATAAAAACAATGATACCTTGACAACCTTTATTAAAACATAAAACAAAGAAAAGTACTGCACAAAAACAGGCCCATCATTTTCCCAGGCCAACATGTCCACAATGTCTATGCTCGACATGAGGCCAAGATATATTAATCTTATCTGCCTGCACATGATCCACAACCTTCGGGCGCATAGGGGATACACATATAGTGGATCCTTACAAAAGATAGGGAATGCAACAGGTTTTATGAAAATGTGTAGGACCCCCACACATAAAATTCCAGCCAGTCCCTTATTATCCAAACACTGCAACAGACCCACTTCATAGACATAGATAGAAACATGGAAAATAGGTGCAGGAGGAGGCCATTCGGCCCTTCGAGCCAGCACAGCCATTCATTGTGATCATGGCTGATCGTCCCCAATTAATAACCCGTGCCTGCCCTCTCCCCATATCCCTTGATTCCACTAGCCCCCAGAGCTCTATCTATCTAACTCTCTCTTAAATCCATCCAGTAATTTGGCCTCCACTGCCCTCCGTGGCAGGGAATTCCACAAATTCACAACTCTCTGGGTGAAAAACTTTTTTTCTTATCTCAGTCTTAAATGGCCTCCCCTTTAGTCTAAGACAGTGGCACCTGGCTCTGGACTCACCCAACATTGGGAACATTTTTCCTGCATCTAGCTTATCCAGTCCTTTTATAATTTTATATGTTTCTATAAGATCCCCCTCATCCTTCTAAACTCCAGTGAATACAAGCCTAGTCTTTTCAATCTTTTCTCATATGACAGTCCCGCCATCCCAGGGATCAATCTCGTGAACCTACGCTGTACTGCCTCAATCACAAGGATGTCCTTCCTCAAATTAGGAGACCAAAACTGTACACAATACTCCAGATGTGGTCTTACCAGAGCCCTGTACAACTGCAGAAGAACCTCCTTACTCCTATATTGAAATCCTCTTGTTATGAAGGCCAACATTCCATTAGCTTTCTTCACTGCCTGCTGTACCTGCATGCCAACTTTCAGTGACTGGTGTACAAGGACACCCAGGTCTCGCTGCACCTCTCCCTTACCTAACCTAACCCCATTGAGATAATAATCTGCCCCCTTGTTTTTGCTGCTAAAGTGGATAACCTCACATTTATCTATATTATACTGCATGTGCCACGCATCTGGCCTACTCACTCAACCTGTCCATGCCACTCTGCAACCTCCTAACATCCTTTTCACAGTTCACACTGCCACCCAGCTTTGTGTCATCTAGTGTTTTTCCTAATTCCCTCTTCCAAATCATTAATATATATGGTAAACAGTTGCAGCCCCAACACCGAGCCTTGCGGCACTCCACTCGCCACTGCCTGCTATTCTGAAAAGGGCCCGTTCACTCCTACTCTTTGCTTCCTGTCTGCCAACCAATTTTCTATCCATGTCAACACCCTACCCCCAATACCATGTGCTCTAACTTTAGTCACCAGTCTCCTGTGCGGGACCTTATCAAAGGCCTTCTGAAAGTCTAGATACACTACATCCATTGGCTCCCATCATCCATTTTATTTGTCACATCCTCAAAAAATGCCAAACGATTAGTCAAGCATGATTTCCCTTTCATAAATCCATGTTGACTTGGACTAATCCTTTTACTGCTATCCAAATGCCCCATTATTACCTCTTTAATAATTGACTCCAGCATCTTTCCCACCACTGAAGTCAGGTTAACTGGTCTATAATTCCCCGCTTTCTCTCTCGCTCCTTTCTTGAAAAATGGGATAACATTAGCTATTCTGCAATCCACAGGAACTGATCCTGAATCTATTGAACATTAGAAAATGATCAGCAATGCGTCCACTATTTCTAGTGCCACCTCGCTGGGGACCCTGGGATGCTGACCATCCGGCCCAGGGGATTTATCATCCTTCAGTCCCATTAGCCTACCCAATACTATTTCTCGCCGAATGAAAATTTATTTCAGTTACTCTACCCCTTAGATCCTCTGTCTTCCAGTACATCTGGGGGATTGTTTGTGTCTTCCTTAGTGAAGACAGATCCGAAGTACCTGTTCAACTCTTCTGCCATTTCCTTGTTACCCGTAATAATTTCACCCGTGTCTGCCTTCATTTGACTTTGCTACTCTTTTTCTCTTAACATATCTAAAGAAGCTTTTACTGTCCTTCTTTATATTCCTGGCCAGATTCCCCTCGTACTTCATCTTTTCAGCCCGTATTGCCCGTTTTGTTTCCTTCTGTTGTCCTATGAAAGTTTCCCAATCCTCTGGCTTCCGGCTACTCTTTGCTGCGTTATACATCTTTTCTTTTAGTTTTATTCTATCCCTAAAGTGTAATAGGGATCGATGTGAAAGGTGAGATACGTAAGGAATATACTTTTATTATCGATCCCTGTTACACTTGGCCATACTCTCCTATCCCTTTGTGAGCTTTCTTTCACACTAATTCTGGGGTTATTAACTATCCCTTTATTCTCTTTCCCTTTAACTCTATCCTTGACTATCCCATTTGACACCCCTCCCCCCCCTTATTTAGTTTAATCAGTGTTCATCTATTAAAATTTATATATATATGCGCTGGTCTGCGCGGAGTCGGTGGGTCGAAGAGATGTTTCCGCATTGTATCTCTGAACTAAAGTAAATCCTCAGAGTAAAACCTAGTAATATGCAATATTTTAAGACTATTATTCTTTTGTTACTTCTTTCAATATTTTTTGCTTATTAACAAAAGGTAAATTGCTAATAAATGCTTCATATGAAATATCTTAAAATTATCGAAGATGAAACATGATTTTTAGCATGGTTTACTAATATGATGAAAAGCCAAGTTTAACCATTATTTCTGTGTCAGCAGATGATAGAAGAAATTCTTCTTCGTAATTTTCTAGGTGACTTTTCTGTGCAACATCTTCAAAATGCCAGATCATTTGCCAAAAAGTTTAAGAGTTGGTTGGGTGATGCATTGGAAGGCACGCCATTACTGTTACAGTCACTTAAAATGAGAGGTATCTTTTTGTGATTAATTAATTCTTAATATTTTACAGATATATATTCCCCTGTCAGCATGCTTTATATTCAATGGATAGCATCACAGCAGAGCCCTCTACGCCCTCTCCTCAGCTATCACACCCCTCCTGCTTATGGTTTTTACACCACTGCTTTCCCCAAATTACTGATTTGCACCATTTTCTGTTATTATTTCATGTTTTATAATGCCTCAGTCTCTCCAACTATTCTGAAGTTCAAGCTTCAGACACCCCCTTCTTATAAACCAATTCTGCCATCAACCTCTTTTGACCCATATTCTCCACCCTGATCTTTGATCTGTATCAATTTTTCCTTGATTTCTTTGATAGTCAAGCAATATTAATTTCTAACACATTTACATTCAAAAGAACTTAACCTTGAGTTATATAGAACATAGATAGCACAAAGAACAGTACAGCACAAGAACAGGCCCATTGGCCCACAATGTCTGTGTTAAACATGATGCCAAGTCTGAAGATAGACACAAAAAGCTGGAGTAACTCAACAGGTCAGGCAGCATCTGTGGAGAGAAGGAATAGGTGACGTTTCGGGTCAAGACCCTTGTTCAGACTTCAGGCTGTTACATTGTTTAATAGAGTATCATTGCACAAGTGTCGATCAAAGCAATTGCTTGTCAATATCAGTGGCCTTCCGCAATGTAACTGGCAGACGGTGTTCCTAAAGAGACAGGGGTGTCTGATTACTGTGGGAACGCCCGTCCACTATAACCAAAATCAGTTATAAAGAGTTCCTTAATAACGAGGGCAATCTGTACTCAACTTGTATCTACTTCAATCAATCAATCAGTTTTATTCGTCACTTGCACATAAAGTGCAAGTGAAATGAATTTGCCAGCAGCGGTACAACACACAAAAGCACAATAAAATGTTAACATAGACATTCATCACAGCATTCATCACTGTGGTGGAAGGCACAACATTTGGCCAGTCCTCCTCCATTTTCCCCCGTGGTCAGGACCTCAACCCTCCGCAGCCGCCGCTGCTGGCGTCCAGATGAGTAGACAGGTAAAGTCCAGGTAAGTCCTGAATCGGTGCCTCCCCACTGGAGACCGCGGCTTCAGGTTGGTGTAGGCTGCAGGCTGGCGGTCGAAGATCTAAAGTCCCTGCTGCGCTGCAGCCGGAAGCACCGCAGACCGCAGGGCCGGCGGTCAGAGCTCCTCTCCAGGGGTCCCCGGCGAGGGCCTCAGCTCCGAATGGTAAGTCCACGCCACGCCCGTGGTAGAAGTAGGCGGTCGGAGCTCTTCTCCTCCCGGGTTCCCAACGAGGGATCCCAGGCCCAGGACGCCGCCAGCTGGAGCTCCACAGACCGTGGCTTCAGGCTGCCGTGGGCTAGCGGGCTAGCGAACGGAGCGCTCCCCTCCGACGACCCCTGGCGAGGGCTCACCCGCAGCTGAACACCCATGCACGTTTCCGGGAAAGGCCGCATCGATCCTTGCTGTTAGGCCACGGGGGAGGCGACATGGAAAAAGTCGCCTCTCCGTGGAGGAGGTGACCAAAGCAGTTTCCCCCGTTACGCCCCCACACCACCCCCCACGGAAGACACACAGAGATACATTAAAAACACACATTAGGACATACTAAAAACAACAAAAAAAGTAGAAAAAACTAACACGCTGCTGTCAGGGCCGCCAGCTTGCAGCGCCCCCACTGACTGAACATAGAAACAAAGAACTGCAGATGCTGGTTTATACCAACGATGGACATAATGTGCTGGAGTAACTCAGTGGGTCAGACAGCATCTATGGAGAAAAAGGATTGGAGACATTTCGGGTCGAGATCCTTCTGTTGAAGTCTGAAGAAGGGTCCTGAACCGAGGGGAGGGAGGGATTGGGGGACCGTAGGAGGAGAGGGAAAGGAAGAGGGAGGAGGTGAGGAGGGAGCGTGGGGGAGGAGGGGGAATAGAGGGAGAGGAGGGGGGGAGTAGAGCAGGGGAGAGTGGGGGAGTTAGGGATAGGCAATAGAAGGAGAGGAGGGCAGTGGTAGGAAGTGAGGAGGGATAGTGGGGGATAGGGGGAGGTGGGGGATAGAGGGATAGGAGGGGGGTAGTGAGGGGAGAAATGGAGGGAGGGAGGGAGGGAGTGACTGAGGGTAGGGGAAAGGAGAGGGAGTGAGAGGTGAGGGAGGAATTAGGGGAGGAGAGGGGAAAGAAGAGGGAGGGTGAAGAGGAGGGGGGAGAGTGCTAGGGACGAGGGGAAATGAGCTGTGCCTGTGAAGTTGGGGGTTATGGGTGACTGGTGAAATATTGCGTTGGGGGACAAAGCCTCCTGTGAGACAGGGACCCAACTTAGTCGAGTATACCCTAAAATAGTAAGATTAAATGAGAACTTACCAGTTTGAAGTTTGATCTTTATGTTATGAGGAGTTGCAATGAGTGATTACGTGAAGAACCCCACCAGTCCGCATGCGCCTCAATCTTCAAAGGAGCGGTGTGAAATCATTGATAACAGTAATTGAAGTAACATAGTAAGATTAGAAACATAGATCTGCCAGACGACCTTTGTGATATGAGGGTTGGGAGTGGTGGGCACGTAATCACTCATCGCAACTCCTCATAAAATAAAAATCAAACTTCAAACTGGTAAGTTCTCATTTAATCTTACTATTTTACTTCGGAGTCACATGAGTGACTACGTGAAGATTTCAAAGCTCTGTGATTTCATGCTGTAGATTCAAATCCAGGCGTCTCACTGTATTGATTGACTTAGGATGAGTTAATAATCAACAATTCATTAAACCATGACATTAATTTGAAAGTATTAACGGTTTATTTTAATTTAAAAAAACAATAGCAACCCCTCTGTCCCAGGGGGAAGCTATAAAACAGAACTCAAAACTGAATGGGCAAATACCCATGGTTCAGCAATCGGTTTGTGATAGAATTTTTGAAAAGTAAATTTACTTGATCATCCTGCGGCCACGAGGATATGGTCGAGTGGCACGTCCATTACCCTGGCCGCTGACATTGATGCCGCCCTGGTGGAATGAGATTTAAAATGGTCAGTGTCAATACCTGCACAAACCAGAACTTGCTTCAGCCACCTTGAAATAGTTTGAACCGGCACTTCCCTATGCGTTTTTTTGTGGCTAATAAATATTGCTGATTCCACACTTCTGAGGATTTTTGTGACCTTGATATAATATAGCAAGTGTGACACCACACATAGTCGTGAATCTGTGGGGTATGCCGAAAATATGATCTTACACCCTGTCACCTGGTGTGCTCTGCTTGAGTAGCTCATAAATGTAAAACGGAATGGTATCTGCAGACACTATCATCCTGTCTAGCCGCAACATCTGCAATGTCTGCACCCGTTGTGCTGAAACCAGTGCCATGAGCATGACTACCTTCATGGTGACTTTGGCCAAAGACAGGGATGTGACGGGAGTCCACTGATGAAGCAGCGTGAGTGCCACGCTTACATCCCAGATTACCGAATACCTGGGCCTGGGGGGATTGGAATTAAAAATTCCCTTCATAAATCGAAATATTAGAGGGTGAGACCCAATAGAATGTTGTTCTGATCTCATCCACAAGTATGAGGAAAGGGCACTCCTGGCTGTATTGATCGCACTGTAGCTTAACCCTTCATCGAAATAGAGAGTTGACAGGTATTCTAGCACATCTGAGATGTAGCAATGTTACAAAATTTTGAGATTTTAAAAATCAAGTCTGCAATTTATCCCATCAGATAAAGCATAAAAAGAAGTTTAATTTGACACCTAATTTACTTTCATATCTTCAGTATTAAGAAAGTTATGGCCATTTTCATACTCGGAAATGAGCATCTTGCTTCCCATTGCCTTTCAATTGACTTAACTCAAAAGCTGTGATCTGGAAAAGTTAAAAGTCCATAACATTCTTAAAAATTAAGAGAACTCAATGAAATTTTCAGTTATTATAGATTGAAGCATTCTGAAACAAATATGAAACAATCTTACTTGGATGACCTGAAATTAAAGCATATAATTAGTTAGTTATCTAATTGTAGCTAATTACAAAATTCAATGAGTAGATCTAAACATCTATCAATTTCTTAAGAAAAGATAAACTTTTTTAAAATTGCCTAAATGTCCAAATAAAATTCACACAATAATCCACAATATAACATAATTTTTAAATCTCATTTTCATGAATTTCAGGGCCAAATGGAAGGAATTTAGTGTTTTATGCCTGTAAATTAATGGCCATTTAAATCAACTAGCGAGTGGGTTTTAGTGGAATGCGGTGGATTGGAACGTTGCGGTTAGCGGTGAAGTCAGTATGAAAAATACTGTTGGTTCATACATTTTTTTAGATCCCATTTCGCAACATAAAAATATTATTAATGCCTCCCGAAAAACCAACTTTTAATATAAAAATAAAGCATTTACCTTTTTTTCTCCCCTACGGAAAATGCTTCCGGTTGTCTGCGCTCACGGCTTTTGAAGGTGATTTTTAAATTACTCTAGTTAATAAATAATGTAGAGTAATTTAAAAATACCACCATTCATGAAATGTCGGAGCGATTTTTCTTCAGGAACCAAATCGCCCGACATTGATCGATTTGTCCTGCCTGTTGAAAAACGGCACTTTAAGCCCGCCCCCCTCTGCAAGGCGCGAAAGTCACGCACACGGGGAGCGGCAGATGCAGCGCCGGTAAAGGTACGTTTTGTAACATACGTATGAGATGCATGCCGTGTGATATGTGATATTCTGCCGTAAGCAGAACACCTCCCACTTCCTGACATGAGAGCTGTACTGCTTTTGGGTACTATCCCTCCAGGCCTCAATGATCATATATACGGTTTGACTGGATAGTCCTCGCCCCAGGTATGGTCTCCTCAGAATCTGCAAATTAACAGATCAATACGGTCAAGGAAAGGATGTTGATTGCCAGTTACAGGGTGCACCAGTAGGTCAATACGTTTGGGAACAGTCATAAGGGGCTGTGTAATTATCTCCAAAACGAGAGGGAACCATGGCGGAGTAGGCCAGTCAGGTACCACCAACACTCCTGAGGCAGATTCCTGCATGATCTTGAGCAGACACCGATGAGGCAAAATGGAGGAAATGCATATAAAAACATTCCACCCCAATGTAGCGAGAATGCATCAACCTCTACTGCCCCAGGGCCTGGTTCACATGAAACATATTTAGGTAACTGGTGGTTGAGTCTGGATGCAAACAAATCGATTCCGACATCCCATACCGAGCAACAACATCATTAAATACCTCATGATTCAACATCCGTTCTGTGTTGTCATTGAATTTGTGTGACCTGATGTCTGCCACTATGTTGAATCTACCTGGTAAGTAGATAGCTGAAAGCCAAATGTTTCTGGTAATACACCAGTTCCAAATCAGATTAGCCAATCTATCACAAGATTCCGACTTGATTCCACCCATATGATTAACATACCCCACTGCCATGGTGTTGTCTATCTGATGCTGAATATGCAAGTGACACTTAGTAGAGCAATAAGCCTTAAGCCCATACAATGCTCCCAAAAGCTCTAAATAGTTAATCCCATGTAATTGCAAAAGAGGTGCCTCATGCATATTCCATCTGGCTCCACAGCTAGAAATGATATCAGTAGCACCCCAACCTAGAGCACTAACATCAGTCTGTAAGACAATGGAAGGTTGGTCAACCAGAATTTTGCTGGAAGAACTTGAGATGTTCATTATCCACCAGTGCACGTCAGCAATGGCTTCAGCTGGTAATTGCATGGGCCTGTCATAATGACCTGTATGTATCCCGAGTGCCTGTTCCTTTGCACGTTGTAAATTTTGGTAGTGCAGGGGTCCAAATTGCACAGCTGGAAAAGCAGCCATTAAGTTACCAATCAAGCTTGCCACCTGCCTAATTGAAGGTTGTTGATCCTCTAAGAGCTTGTTACAGCCTTCAATTAACTCTAGCCTTTTGTCCTTGGGCAAAGTCACTGGCATGTGATTTGAGTTAATAGTGAAACCCAAAATAATGAATAACTCTAACTGGTGTTAATTTGGATTTATCTGGATGAATGAGAAAGCCCAATCTCTCAAAATTGAACAACTGAAATGGATGATTCAGCTGTTTCCCGAGTCTTTCCTATGATTAAAATATCATCCAAATAGGCCATTACAACATGACCCTGAGCCCGGAGTAGCCCCAGTACTGGTTTTAACAGTTTCGTAAATAATCTAGGGGCTGAGGTTAATCCATTAGGCAGTGCTTTGAATTGCCATAATTGACTCATCCAGCTAAATTTCAAATAACTCCTATCATCCCTATGAACAGGCACTGAGTAATAAGCATCTTTAAGATCTATACATGCCATATAACATCTTCTGGAAACCAATTGTTTGGCAGTAACACAAGTTTCCATTTTGAAATGTTTATACTGTACAAAGGGGTTAAGACTCATCAGGTCGAGGATGATTCTGGCAGCTGATGTGAAGCCAGATTATTTATGGTTGCAGCCAATTCATCACCCAGCGGCTCTCCTGACTCTTTTGGGATGGCAAATCTTGCTGCCAGGAATGGTACTTCTGGCTCGTGCCCTTCATTCCTTTGGGTATGCTCCACTGCTATACCCACAGACTCGGGTTCAGAATCAAACTGACCCGTTAAGCTCACCTCCTCCAAGAGGGAGCGATTAAGCAGCCCTGTTTCAGGCACTGCTGGCGCGGGCTCTCCAGTGGGCCAGCACAGATACAACTCCTCCTGCCGGAGTGTGTCTTGATGGAGCATCCTCTCCATTAGGAGCTCCATTTTGGACAACCATGAAAAAATGGTATTCATTCCCGGAGGGGAACCCCCCTGACCCGACTCATCTGAGTCTGTGGGCCGTGCAGACTTTCGAGCCACCTTGCGTGTGGCCATGGTGCTATCAGGCACCAAGTCTGCAATTGCTGGTCGACCCGCTAGTGATTGAATAGGTGAACTAGGCGGCCGCCCGCTACCCGCACTACCGCGGTCTTCCATAGCTTTCCCAGCAACTCGCCTAGGCTTCCCCCTAGACGCTTTATCCATCGTTGAAAACTTGATCTTGAAAACAAGAATTACTCCAACACAGAAAGCGACCTCCGACTAAGTTTAACACTTACCTGAGTTTTTAAACTTACCGCTGGAGGAGCGATGCATCTCCCAGCCGGTCACTGCGCCATGCGTCAGACGTAATGACGCGCATGCGGACTGGCGGGGTTCTTCACGTAGTCACTCACGTGACTCCAAAGTAAAATATGCATATTTTCCTTCTGCAATGAACTCTGTATATCCTTTTTTTCCATTTGGCAGTTAACTGTATTGGTTTCAAGTCCTTCAAGGCATTTAAATGTTATCAGTTTCCTCATCATAAAATCCTACTTCTGCAATCTTGTCCAGACAGACCTTCTCTTACAAACCTTTTAATCTAGCTTTTTGTAAATCTCACCTGCCTTCAACTAGCTTTGGCAGTGCAGCTGTAATCTATTTCTGCAACTTCCACCTAAACTCATCACACTCTAGACTTCTCTCTCTACCTTTACTCCACCAAGTCTCTGGTTCATTCTGTCATATATGATCCTATATATATATATATATATATATATATATATATATATATATATATATATATATTACTATTTATATTTTTCTCTGTCCTGTGTAAAAAAACGTTTTCTATTGGAGAAGGTTGTATGGCCTCTTCTGGACAATTCCATCCCCCCATTGATTCCCTCCATTCTATTCATTCAGACATACCCATTCACGCTTGCTCCCTCTCCCCAATTCTCCCACCAGCCACCTATCATTAACAGTATCCAATTAACTTTGCAACATAGTATGGTGTCCACATTAAAGCTATTGTATTAGTGCGCGTTGTTTTTGTCATCATCATAAGTGTGTAAATATGCAAAACGAGTTTCATTGTGCAGTTGCACATGTGATAAATACAGCATCATTTAACCATTGAACCATCCTTCCACTGGTCTACATTCAGATTTCAGTTGTCATCAAGATCAGGAACTGATTCTTCACTTGTCAGTACAAGGATGTGGCAGTTAGTTACAGCATGCCGACTCCCATCATGGATGATATTGTTAGCTTGACGCAGGCCAAGGAATAGGTGTGAGACTCTTCTGATCTCTTTGGCTCAACTACTGGCATGATAAAATAAGTCATTGTGAGAGATCATTTGCCCACCTCCATTAAGCAATCAGAAAATTTCAGAGCTGTAGCAGGCTTTTATTGAAAGGTGGAAATTCATGTTCTGGAATTACACTTGTTTCCATTTCCTATTGTTCTCCATAAAGAACTCCTATAAATCCAGGAAAACATGGCGTCAAGAATTCCATATCCTGGCACTTAATGATACATGGTGCAATTCCAAAATTAATTAGAATCTTAATACTGGCATATCATTTTGCTACCACTTTTTCTTTATGAATAATGTGTTTTAAGTTTTATACATTTATCTGACATGACTTTAATATTTTTTTAGCAGCTAATATGTTTGTCAATAGACTCCGAAGAAGAACTTGTATTTGCAATCTTGCAAAGGTAATGTGCACATAATACAATGAATACTTTTATATATTTGTCGGCGAAGAGGCAATAAGCATAAAACACACACAATCTTTAAAAGTATATCTGTTAACAAATCAATTTCATTTCATCAGTTTATATAATTATTTTCATCAGTTTATTTTTTAATATTTTCTTCACCCTTTCAATTATAAATATCATGTGGTAACTCTTACAGAGCCCTAGTGAGACTACACCTGGACTATTGTGTACAGTTTTGGTCCCCTAATTTGAGGAAGGACATTCTTGCTATTGAGGGAGTGCAGCGTAGGTTTACAAGGTTAATTCCCGGGATGGCGGGACTGTCATATGCTGAGAGACTGGAGCGGCTGGGCTTGTATACGCTGGAGTTTAGAAGGATGAGAGGGGATCTCATTGAAACATATAAGATTGTTAAGGGTTTGGACAAGCCAGGGGCAGGAACATGTTCCCGATGTTGGGGGAGTCCAGAACCAGGGGCCACAGTTAAAGAATAAGGAGTAAGCCATTTTGAACGGAGACGTGGAAACACTTTTTCTCACAGAGAGTTGTGAGTCTGTGGAATTCTCTGCCTCAGATCACGGTGGAGGCAGGTTCTCTGGATGCTTTCAAGAGAGAACTAGATAGGGCTCTTAAAAATAGCGGAGTCAGGGGATATGGGGAGAAGGCAGGAACGGGGTACTGATTGGGGATGATCAGTCATGATCAAATTAAATGGCGGTGCTGGCTTGAAGTGCCGAATGGCCTACTCCTGCACCCATTGCCTATTGTCTATCTATATACTTTTAAAACTCTGTGTGTGTGTGTGTGGGTGTACGGCGTTTTGCATTTGATTTGTTACTCCACGCAAACCACACGCAAAAACGCCAACATTGTTTCCATTTTGCTAGCGATTTTACTTTTACATTCGCACACCCATGCCTTGGTCAATTATTTCCCCAGATTTTGAGGAAAATTGATCACAAAACTCAAACAAAACTCACATTTTAAAATCTAAATGGCACTCACCATCTGCTGACGTAACAATGGCCACATGCCGACCAATCCAGGCCCACAGATCGTGGGGCAGCGACTCCTCACGTGCTGAATTTCTCCACTTAAGTTCCGCTGAACTCACAGCTGGCGCAGCACGCGAAGCCCCGCCTTCCTGCGCGCCCCTCCCATCCCGTGCGCACTTCAGAGAGTCAGAATCCCACAGCTGGAATCCAACGCCCGCCCGCTCACTCCAACCCCCCCCCCCCCCCCCCCCATCACCATTCTCAAAATGCTCTGCAGGTCAGAAGGGATGTCAGAAGCCCACAGCTGGACTCCCACGCCCTCCCGCCCACCCAATCCAAACCCCCCCCCCCATTCTCAAAATTCTCTGCAGATGGGGAGCAGAGATAAGGCGACGGGCAGGGTAAAGGCCAGACGCTGTCATCGCAGTTTCAATCCCG
The DNA here is from genome assembly GCA_963514005.1 of Raja brachyura. Next base: position 75,873,371 of record OY740786.1, read on the forward strand.
CCCCCCCTCCCCCCACGCCTGCCCGCCCACTCCACCCTCCACACCCTCCACCCTCCACACGTACTCGGGGTCTGAAACGCTGAGGATGCAAGGCCATGGAGCTGAGGCTCACTCTGAGGCCAACGGCTGCTGGGCCACTCTCCTCCCTCCCTTCTTCCCCCCTCCCTTCTACCCCCCCCTTCTCCCCACTCCCCTCTCTCCCCTCCCCCTCTCTCCCCCTCCCCTCTCTCCCCTACCCCTCTCTCCCCCCCTCTCTCTCTCGATCGGCCGGCCCTCTGCTGCTTTTGATCGTCCGCTCGCACCAGTAGGGTCTCCCGCTCAATAGACACCGTAAATCGGAAACCCCAGGTCTAAATGGCAGGAAGCTCCCCTACCTCTGTGTCCCTTTCTGTGCCCCTCTCTGTGTGTCCCTCTCTGTGTGCCTCTCTCTGTGTCCCTCTCTATGTGTCCCTCTCTGTGGGTCTTTCTCTCTGTGCCTCAGTGTCCCTCTCTGTGTGCCTCCATGACGCTGTCTGTGTGTGCCTCCGTGTCCTTCTCTGTGTGCCTCCGTCTCCCTCTCTGTGTGCCTCCATGTCCCTCTCTGTGTGCCTCCGTGTCCCTCTCTGTGTGCCTCCATGTCCCTCTCTGTGCCCCTCTCTGTGCCTCCGTGTCCCTCTCTCTGCCCCCGTGTCCCTCTCTGTGTGCCTCCGTGTCCATCTCTGTGCCTCCGTGTCCATCTCTGTGTGCCTCCGTGTCTCCCTCTCTGTGCCTCCGTGTCTCCCTCTCTGTGCCTCCGAATTGGGGGCTATGTGCGAGTGGATATGGCAGGGCATGGGGTAAAAGGAATTAATTAATAATATTAATATAATATCAGTGGGGGTGGTTAGTGTGTTTGAGGGGTGGTTAGTGTATGTGTGTGAGAGAGGTTGGTTAGTGTGTGTGTGACGCATCCGGCCGCCCCCTCCCCTCGCAACTGTGCATTGGGGGAACAGACCCAACGGGTCTGCACTTGGTCTAGTTGTCTATAAAAGTTGCACATTGGCAGCATAAGGTAATCTGCTGTATATTGTTTCCCCATCTATTTATGTTGGAAATCACTGAACTTTTAATTTGAGTTGGAGACAGCTCTGTTCAATTGGGAACAATGAACAATGAGTTCCCAATTCATTTAGGTATTGGTCATAGCTCTGCCTGCACAGAACAGCATAGAGCTGAGAACTTGCATCCACCTCCACAGTCATTGCACCATAAAGCATGGAACATTGAGAAAGTGAGTGACTTTCATGACTTCATGAATTGGAGGATCAATATTGCCCCCTGAAATAATGGCCATTCTACAAGTAGTGCACCACGATAAGAAGAATGAAAAGAGAATGGGTAGACCAAGATCACCTGGAGGAAGAGAGGAGGAAATTAACCTGAGCAGGAAACTCAACTATTTAACATGTGGATTGATTGAGCACTTCTCTCATCTAAGCCTCAGTGGGGAATAGTTCCTTGAACGATTATTTGAGAGCATTTCATTTACTAAGAAGATGATGATGGTGGAGGTGTACTGTGTGCTGTAGCTATAAAGCAGTCAAATCCCTGTTGCCTTTGACTGTATGGGTATAAGACAACATGTTCTAATCATAGTGCTACAACTAACTCCGGGTCAGGCAACATCTCTGGAGAAAAAGGATATGTGACATTTCAAGTCGGGACCCTTCTTCAGATTGAAAATGGGGGTGGGGGTGGGGGGTGTTGAAGAGCTGGAGGTGAGAAAAGACCAGGACCAGCCAGGGTCAACCCCTTCTTCCTCCTAGTCATTGAACCAGTTCCTCAGTTCTCCACTTTATATTCCTCTTGAATTCACACTATCCCAAGCCAACAAGGGGCCCAGCAGGGCACCACCCTGCCTGAGGACATTGTGGCATTTGCTTTCCATTTCAGTGTTATCCCACGTTGTTTCTCAGTGGAATACCATGGTGGTAATATGGCAAGGAGTAGGAAAATCAACAATGAAATGGCGATATTAACATGATTTGAGTATGGGCAAAAACCCAGTGTCAGTCTTGACAGGGAAATCAAAATCTCAGTCCTCTAGTGAGGTAAGGATAGGCAGCAATTATTGTATATCTGACAGTTTCACAATGACCCCAACTGATTCTGCACAGGATCATGGAGCAATATTCACCCTGGAGACTTTGCAGATCTCACATGTCTTGTTAAGTTAGCCTGAAATAACTTTTGTAAAGGAATGGTATTATGGACAAAAGAAATACACTATATAAAAGATTACAGATTTTTAAAAATAACATCAATTATCTATAATTTGTTTCCATTCTAGAGTATGCACACAGTGTTGAATAATCATAGAATGGTTAGCACTTTAAAAGCTGATTTACGTGCTGTCATCAGTCAAGGGTTGTTGAATATCCCCAACAAGTCCACAGAAGCATTCAGCCATTCACTGGAAGAAGGCAATAATTTTGAATGGAAATGTAAGTACCTTGCTTTTAATTGTTTGATTGATAAGGGTTTGTATTACAATTAATAAAATCTGGTGTATGATGGAAAAGCAGTTGTGGAATCTACATGTTACGGTTCACCAACATTTTCAGTAACTGTATTACAAAACAATCTATGTGTTTAGAATTTAGAAGGGGAATTTATTTTCAAAAATGAAAACTGATACATTTCACCTTTTATTTTATTTTTTTCCTTTGAGAAATAACACAATGACTTCCTGTCTCCACCATTCTAGTGTCCACAAAAATCTGTCTTTGACACTCATTAATTCCATCTATATATTGATAGCAACATCACCCAAAAGTACAATGGGATCATCCAGATGTACATTGAGGTCACAAAACTCTGCCTTGCTTCCATCTAGTTTAGTTGAGCAGTACCCGCTAAATTGTTTAGTTGCTTGTCTGACATATGGAATTGAATGGGCAGAAATTTCTGCTTCCTAAATATTAGCTGGCCATTAGTTAATTTCCCATCTCAAGCATTGCTATTGTTATGATCCTACTCACTGCCATCAGTCTCAGCAGAACCAGGCTGTTCATAACTGGTATTATATTAAATCTTGGATGCTGCCTGGATTAAAGAGTATTAACTATAAAGAACCATTGGACAAATTTGGATTGTTTCTTTCTGGAGCATCGGAGGCTGAGGGGCAACCTGACAGAAGTATGTCAAATTATGATATGCAGAGATGTAGTAGATAATCAGAGCTTATCACAGGATGGAAATACCATATGCTAGAGGAGATTGTTTTACGGGGATGGGGGGGTTAAAGGGAATTTACAAGGCATGTTGTTTACACAGTGTGATAGGTGCCTGGAACATGCTGCCATGGCAAGTGGCGGAAGTAGATATGATAGCAACATTTTGGACGCATTTGAATAAGACATGGAAATGAAGGATGTAGCCAAGTTTAAATTGCCATCAAGGTCAGCATAGACATTATGGGCCAAAGAGTTTTCCCAAAGGGCTAGTTCCAGTGCTCTACTGTTCTATGAATTTTTCCATGTCGCCACTCCATCGGTTGATTTCTACCTCCGTAATATTCCAGGTCGAAACCTGTTTTAGCTACTTTGAAGCTGAAACCCTCGGCTTTTGCTTTTGTTACTTTATGTCTTGACTATTTTGACGCACCCCAATCTCCATTCTCCCTGCCTTAAACCTCAGATCATCAAAGTGATTGCTGCCTTTAACCTGAATCATGTCAAATCCTGTTATTCCTTGACCTTTGTCATATTAACATAGTTGGACAATGCGTCAAGTTTTAACATTCGCATTCCTGTTTTCAAATCCTTCCATGACTACACTCCCACATGAGCACCCTCTAAGATATATGTGCTCTGCCAAATTGGCTTCTTGAACTTTCTTGAATTTAATTACTCCAACTTTGGCTGTGCTTTCAAGCCTCTAATCGCCAGAATATTCTTTCAAATGCTTTCCATCTCTTTCTTCACTTCTTTAAGAAGCAATTCGAAACCAACCACTTCACTAAGGTTTTGGTCAATTAGTCTAATATTTCCTTGATGAAAGCAGTCCTTAACTGGTTTTAAATTTGGTTAATAAAACCCAAAAGTGTGGTGGAATGTTTTGCCATATTAAAGACGGAACATGTATTAAACTTATTTTATTATTGCTGGTGCTAGTTTTGGCACACTATTAATTTGTATTGAATTTTTATTTGTACTTATCACATTTCAGTATTTTTAACCAGCTTTCAACAGAAAGGAGAAAGGTTTTCAGGTGTTGTGCTCCAAAACCAAAACACCTATATGGCAACAGTAAATCTAGATATGTATAATGCTCTCCAACTATATAGGATAAAATGGGACAGATGTTAATTAATTCAGTTCATGTTCATTCTGTATTTCTCTCCACTGTTGCTCTCTGACGCACTAGCTGTAGTACAGATTGAACAAGAAAGTGCAAAGACCACAAATTACATGTTCAGACAATATTGCTTCACTGCTGAGTTAGCGTGCAACTAAGTATGGCGCAATGTTAGTTCACCTCTAAAAAATGATGCTAAGATTGCTAAAAGCAATAGTACAAACTTAATTACACAAAGGGCTGGATTGGCAATCTGAATCACATTGAGGGTCTCTCATGTGAAGTATACTTTATTTTAATTTTGTTTCCATGTGTGGACATATTATGATCCTTTTGGACCGGGGAGTCCTGTGGTGTGCTTGCTCTGTGCATGGAAGAGACACTCAGTCTGTAGAAAATGCAGAGCTAATTATACGTCACGCACCATACATTTCCCCCCCATGCCAGCAAACTTGAAATGTTTGAGTGCAACTACAACCTTCCTTGGATACACACATGGCATTGTAAATTGCTCGCTCTAAGCTCCCCCCAGTCTAGTGTCAGTCAATAAAATACTGAATAAAGCACTTGCGCCACTAAACTTTTTTTGGATAACACAACACAAATTCCCCTATACAATACCCAAGCAGATTCAATTCTTGTATCTGCTTGGCCAAGCCTTTCTAGCCTCGTGCAAGCAGAGACACTCCAAAAGATCACGGAGTCCCAAGCGTTCTTCCAGAAGATCGACATCGGACCTTGTGGGAGCTACCTTTTATAGGTCCCCGAATCTTGAGCGGCCGAACCACATGGTGGTGGTCTCTATACAGTCCAATAACATATATCGATTAACACAGTACATGATAGACAGCCCCCTAACCTAATAATACAGTAACTAATACAATATTTCTGACGATGTTTCTAGATGGATGTTAACACAGATGAATGATGCAACATTTGCCTGGGGATTCAGTCAACCCAGACAAAGCTCAGACTTAACCAATCAACAACTGTTCAAATGAAGCTTCGGAACATTATTTACACTATGTATATCTGGTTTGCAGTGACCCAATCAGTTCCATGCATTTTACACCTTATTGTAAAAACTGCAGATGTCCCATTCTTTCCCTGCAACTCTTATCAAGGCACCAGACAAACTGACACCATTCAGCAGCTTGTCTCAGTTCTGCAAAAGGCACATTTAACTTGACCAAAATGTCTGAGCAGCACACAAGCCTTTACTCAATTTTTATGTCCTGGCAGCTCCAATTTGGCCAGAATTAACAGCACTATGTGCTGATTTGTTTCATTATTGCCTATTTAAAAGAACACTCTGAATATATTGGACGATCTACCCACAGCGGGCCGCTCAAACACCTTTCAAAATTCATAGATAAGTTTAAGTTAATAGTTTTTAGACTTTAGATATACAGCATGGAAACAGGCCCTTCACCCACCAAGTTCGCGCCAACCACTGATCACCCCGTACAGTAACCTGCACACACTATTTGGGTTTTGGACAGGATTTGTGATGCACAGATTTTCAATGATTTTTCACTGTAAACAGTCTTATTGAACCTTGTTGATCTAAGGCCTTTGTATGGTCCTGATGAGGAGCAGAAAAAAGCAAACTTAGCCACGGGGTAAGAGACAGTGGTATCAAATATCACTGGACACCACAAGCACCATAATTAACCATGTCATCATGGGTGCTTCATTGTGTTACTTTGGGAGCCTTGGCACGTATGGACATGTTTGACTACCATGCAGTTTATACATTGAACAAATAGTTATCTTTTCAAACTAAACTAGCAAAAATCATGGCAGTGATATTCTGGGGGAACAAAACATTGATCAATAAAAGTGCACAAAACCAATACTCCTAATAGAAATTAAGCCAGAAGCATTTGTTATGCTGACAAATCTTCATATGCCAGATATCTTACTAATTCCCTGCGTCAGAGGGTGGTAGAGGCAGGTCCTCTGGGTGCTTTCAAGAGAGAGCTAGATAGGGCTCTTAAAAATAGCGTAGTCAGGGGATATGGGGAGAAGGCAGGAACGGGGTACTGATTGGGGATGATCAGCCATGATCACATTGAAGTGATCACAACTCGCAATTCTTCAATCCTATTGCACACCTGCTTTTATCTCTGGCATTTTTTCCGACTATCTTCCAGTCAACCCCCACCCGCTTCCTCACCGGTCAACCTGTTACCTGCCAACCTTCATCCAGCTTCTCTGCTCTTCCAGCTTTCTTCTCCCCTACAGTTAGTCCGAAGAAAGTCCGAAAAATGACAGCAGAAGACTTCATTGTTTGCAGTTACATTCTGACAATGAGAAACTGGTATTATATCAGAGCAATTCGACAAGAAACAATGCCAACCAAAATGATGTCACCAGAGCCAAGACACCTATTCAAGAAAGTTCAGGCAAATATCATTGTTGGAAATCACTACCAAAATCATGAGAGGAATAGATTGGGCAGAGTGGTCTCTTGCCCAGAGCAGAGAAATCGAGCACAAGAGGGTATAGGTTTAAGGTGAAGGGGGAATAATTTAATAGGAACCTATTAGGAACTTTTTCACACAAAGGGTTATGGGTGGATGGAACGAGCTGCCAGAGGAGGTAGTTGAGCCAGGTATTATTGCACTGTTTAAAAATCATTTAGACAGCTAAGTAGGTAGGACATGTTTATAGGGATATGGGCCAAATGCTGGCAAGTGGGACTAGTGTAGTGGGACATGTTGGTCAGTGAGGGCAAGTAGGGCCGAAGGGGGTTTCAACACTGTATGACTCTATGACTAAATGAAATATCTATTCTGGTAAATAGTAAGATTAAATGAGAACTTACCAGTTTGAAGTTTGATCTTTATTTTACCTTCACATAATCCCTACGTTGAGGGATTACGTGAAGACCCCACCAGCACGCATGCTCGACATTCTTCAAAGCAGTGGTGTGAAATCACAGATAACGAAGTACACTAAATATATATAGTAAGATAAGAGAACTAAAATACCAGTTGATCTTTATAATAGAGGGTTGGGAGCAGAGGGCACGCAATCCACCAACGTAACTCCTCATAAAATAAAGATCAAATTTCAAACTGGTAAGTTCTCATTTAATCTTACTATTTTACTTCGGGGTCACATGAGTGACTACATGAAGATTTCAAATCTCTGTGATTTCATGCCATGGAGACGAGTTCATGCATCACACACTGCATCAGTGAAGAGTGAATTTTAATAAGTCATTCAGACATGACAGAGGTATAGACATGTTGATGCTATTAATGGACAAATAATGATAATAGTAACCTCCCTCAACCGGGAGGAACTGTAAAACAGACCTAAAATAGAGTTGGTAAATACCCCAGGTCTGGCAAAGGGTATTTCTAAAATGTTTGGCAGATTGTTCGTTAGACCATCCTGCAGCCGCCAGGATGTGTTCCCGCGAAACGTCCATCCCCTGCTGCTGATATGGTTGCAGCCTGGGTGGAGTGAGACTTGTATGTCAGTGTTCACTCCTGTATCCCAGAACCCATTTTAACCACCTGGAGATGGTCTGTGGTGATATTTTCTTATGAGGCTCCATGTGACTAACAATCATAGCTAGTTCAGAGTCTCTAAGGCTCTAGTGACCTTAACATACTGGTGTAGATGTGTGGCCACACACAACCGAAGGTCCATGGAATATGTCAACAATTCTAGTTTGAGACCTAGTGTCCCTGGTGCATTCTGCTGATTAAATCGTAAGATAAATGTAATTTCCCTGATAATAATCATCCTGTCCAGTCGCAGCTATGCAAAGACTGGACCCGTACCGCTGACTCAGCGCCATGAGCATAACCACTTGGTTAGTGAGCCAAGGACAGGGATGTTCCAATGTTAACATCCCATATCTCTGTGTACCTGGCCTGGGGGGTTTCGAGTTGAAGATATCCTTCATATCTAGATATCAGAAGGTGTGACCCGACAGAGTGGATTCTGCTCCCCGCAGCCAATATGCTGAGAAGGCATGTTCGACACTGAAAATGGCACTCTATTAATGATTGTCAACCCCATATAGAAACTGAACTTCAAGACGTCAGTCATCCGTGTCAATTTATATGTAATAACAAAATACTTCCCATCTCCTATGAGAGAAGTACTGCTTATTTGGTGCTATCCCTGCAATTGCAGTGAGCATATCCATAGTTTGGTTTAACAATCCGAGCCACAGGATGATCTTCCCAGTCTGCAAGTCAATTAATTAATTTATGTATGCAGAGGATGGTTTCAAGAGTCACGGCTAACCAGTAATTTTGTGCCTGGAAATAACCTTATAAGGTTCTATCATTATTGCCAACATCAGCGGGAATCATGACTATATAGGCCAGTCAGGCACTACGAAAATGTCTGAAGGGGGTAATTGCTGAATTTGCAAGACCTGTCTGATAAGGTAAAATGGAGGGAGACAAAAGAGCATTCTTCCCCAGTGTAGCGAGAATACATTCATCGCCACTGATATGCCACTTATTTTGCAACTGGTGATTGAGCATGTATGCAACATTTCGATCTTTAGGTGTTTCATCGAGCCCACAATGTCCTTAAATACTTGCGATCCAACATCCATTCTGTATTGTCATTGTGTTTACATGATGACACACCAATGCCAAATGAAGTTAGGTAAACAATTACCGGATACTTTGACTTGATTGCACCCATGTGATTAACATATAACAGCACCAGAGTTAGACTTGAGCATGCAGATTATGCATATTCGTACAAACCTTTAATCCACAGAATGCACCTAGTGTGTATAGGTAGTTGATACCCTATAACTGAACAATTGGTAACTCATGCAAACCCATTTGCCTCCGTAACTAAAGATGGTATTAGTAATTATCCATCTTTGAGCAATAACATTAGTTAATAATAAACTGACGAGTTACTGATGAAGGTTTAGTGGAGCAATGCTAAATACTGTTTGTCCACCATGGTGACTTTGATAGTTTCAGCTGGGAATAGCATAGGTCTGGTAGTAATGACCTACATGGTACTTGTGTGCTTGCTCCTTTGCACGCTGTATAGCTCTGATGATACAAAGGCACAAATAGCACAGCTGAAAGCCAATATATTGCCAATCCCAGACAATTTAATAGTCTGGGATTATCCTAATAATAATCCTAAAGTAATCCTAATACTCAATAATTTCAGTTGGTATCAACTTAAATTTAACTGGATGGATGAGAACACAATTTCTGCAGTATAGTTTGTGGCTGATACCGCTGATTTTGGCAAAATACAGTGTTTTAGAACATCATCCAGATAGGCCATAACAATATCTTTTAGCCCTGAGCAGCCGAAGCACTGGTTTTAGTAATTTGGTAAATAGCCTGGGCTGAAGTTAGCCCATTTTGCAGTGCTTTTGACTGTATTTGTCTCATCCAGCTAAATTTCAAATATCTTCGGTGAGCCCTGTGAGTGGAAACTGTTCCTCTGTTGTTAGGCAGTAATGACGTTTTCTATTCAGAAAGGTCTATGCTGCACATGTGAGTTGAACCGGTATCTTTCATTGTGACAATGAGAGGCCTGCAATGAGAGGCCCTGTCTTGAAAGGCAACTCTGTCTAGCATAAAACAAGTATAAATTTAACAATTTGTAAATGGTCCACATACCTCATATTCCGGAAAGAACCAGACCCACCTACCTTCATGGTTATTGGTGGTCTTGTTGTAAGCCCAAAGGCCCCTGGTGTGGGTTCTAATTCCGTCCCAGATTTGGAGAGTAGGATTGCTGGGGTGCGTGGACCCAATTCCCTGAGGACCAGTTTGGGCCTTGGCCTGAAAGGCCTGCGCCCAGTTTTGAAGCTGCCACCAGCTTCAGTGAAACGCTTGCTGTCGATGGAGGCGTGCGGTGTGTTGCCTTGGTACCTTGATAAGCCAGAGAGCTTGAATTCTTCACCCGGGTCTTACCTGTTTGGGCAGGTTTCCTGAAGAGAGGATTCGGCGGCTGGACATTGCTGGCCTCACTTTAACCTGCAGAGTTAAAATTTAAGGCAGGTCCAATGGCGTTCTTCTGGAAGCAGTTTATTTTGAAGTGTGCATTGTACCCCCACATAGTGCTGTTCACTGCTTGTCCTTTCAGGAACAATTTTGCAGGTGCATGGTATCCCACAGCCGGCATCTGTTCTAGTAATGATGTGGCTTGAGGTGGCTGCTCCTTCACGAGGGAACTCAGGACTCCAGGTTTCTTCGTTAGCGAAGGTCTTGATGCCAGAATTTTCTGGAACCTCACGCTTGTACTCCAGTATGTTCCCTGGACATACTTCCGAGTCTTCCGCTCCATGCGGTATAAACGGCCGCTGTCGTTATCTGCAGGCGGTGAATCTTCCAGCCCGGACCCTGCCGAGTCTCCGGGCTTATCTGACGGCGGTACATTTCTCCTGATATGCCACACATGGACCATATCAGGATGGAGCATTAGTGGGATGAGCGCTCTCTGACGCTATCCATGCTCCACATGGTTAAACGTCCGAAGACGTACCAATGTCAGAGGGGACCCTCCTGGCCTGCCCAGGCCTTTCAGACTCCGTTGAACCTCTCTGGGCCACTGGAGTCTGAAAAATGCCGCCGGCTAACCGCACTTCTGCGGTCCGCAGCCGTGTCTTCCACACGGTCCCTGCGGCCGGGTTCCCCGAGCCGGGTTCATCCCGCAGCTTGTGTTTTTCACGCGGTCCCCGCGACCGGGTTTCCCCGATCCGGGTTCACCTCGCAGTTTGCCTTCCCCACGGTCCCCGCGGCCGTGTTTCCCCGAGCCGGGTTCATCCCGCAGCTTGTGTTTTTCACGCGGTCCCCGCGGCCGGGTTTCCCCGAGTTGGGTTCACCCCGCGGCTTGACTCCTCCTGTTATCCTGGGTTCCCCGCGGATTCCAGTCTCAGCCGGGATTCCCTCGCGGTCCCTGGAGATGGGATTCCCCGCGAAGTCTGTGGTGGAGATCCCGACCCGAGCCGGCACGGCATCGGAATGGCATCCCCGCGATTCTCGCAGCCGGGATTTCCCCGCGGTGTAGGGGAATCCACAATATCTCCAGCTCTATCAGAGCTTCCTGCAAGGAGAAAAAACAGACCTGGAAATAAGTTTAAAAACTTACCTTCAGGTTTGAAACTTACCGCTGGTGGAGCAGCGCTTCCACAGCCTGTCGTTTGCGCGATGTGGTAGACGATATGTCACGCATGCGTGCTGGCGGGGTCTTCACATAGTCACTCATGTGACTCCGAAGTAAAATAGACAGTGCACAGTGCAACACACCTAACAGCAAGTACAGCTACCCATCATTGTAGCATACTGTGAATACTGATCAAGTTTAATGAAAAAACACTGGCTGGGTAAACTCATCACGGTTTGTAAGGTTGGTTTTGCACACTAGCGTGTCAAAGACTCATCATGATGCATTGCTGGAAAGACGCAATATGCATATTCATGATAGACTAGATTCAAAGTCAGCCTCTGGTTAACTAAATGGTATATTTCTGAAAACTGATCAGGGTGGGCCACACAGATAGTATTGTGCCGAAGGCAGACACAATGGTGCAGCTGTGTGGAGATTACAAAGCCATTATAAATCAAGTTGTAGGTGATAAATGACATCCATCACTTACTTCACAAGACTGGAATAAAAATATTCATAAAACGGGATCCCGCTCATTGCCTGTGCACAAATGAATATTGACTAAGGCAAGTAGATTCAGATACACAATACAAATCACACCCAAGGGAAATATTTTATTTAAGTACATGTGCAGACAAGATCTTTTCATTCATGTTTAGAGTTTTGCTGCATCACACACCATTTTCTTGCGACTCCTCTCACACCACTCTGAGGTTTTCACTTCCTGCACTTCACTGCTTCCAAACACTGTCTCCTCATTGCCTCAGTCACTGTCTCCTCACTGTTTCAGTCACTGTCTCCTCACTACTCCAGTCACCTCTTCAGTCAGTCTCTTCACTCTCTCCTCACTACTCCCATGTCTCTCCTCACTGCCCCTATCACTACCTCTCCACTGCCTCAGTCACTGTCTCCTCACTGCTTCAGTCTCTGTCTCCTCATTGACCCCAGTCACTGTCTCCTTGTTTCTGGAGACGTGGCTAATCTGAAAAGTTATTTGCCCATTCCCTCCACTGATCTGCCTGAGTCCCTCCTGCAGTTTGTAAGATGGATTTTTTTTTAAATATTGACCATTGCTTAAAGCAGTAGAATGGGAAAGTCAATAGATTGTGTTTGAGGGTGACCTGCAGGAAAATAAGTCACAATTTTGGATCAGTTGGAATTTCTCGTACTTGAGTCAGAAGATTATACTGTAGGTTCAGATATTGTGCAGAATGTGGTTACTAGATGTGCTGTTCACAGGTTGTTTTAATTGTAGTAGATATTGATTATCGTCAGAGGGACGTGAATCTGTGGAATTAATTGCCATAGAAGGCTGTGGAGGCCGTCTATGGATATTTTTAAGTCAGAGATAGATAGATTCTTGATTCGTACGGGTGTCAGGGGTTATGGGGAGAAAGCAGGAGAATGGAGTTAAGAGAGAAAGATAGATTTGCCATGATTATACGGCAGAATAGACTTGATGAGCCAAATGGTCTAATTCTGCTCCTATCACTTATGAACATGATTTTACTTTTGTATTAACACCCGAGCAATTTATCAGTATCACACTGATTTAACAAAGGATGTCGGGATACAACTTGGAGTGCATGCATGTTGTGAGCTTCACCAGGTGGAGAAGTCCTCTGGTAGCTTAATGCAGGGCATCAGGTCCATCCTTTAGTTGATCCTTTGCAGCAGAGCTTGATATTCTGAGTGTGAGGCGGAAAAAAGAGCTGATGAATGGGTGGTGTAGAGTTTTGTTGCATAATATTTGAATTGGTAAGTGTGCCGCACTACTTGGCCTGAATCAGTGGTTCTGTGGCAGATCAGAATTAAATATCCAATGGTTCATGTACAGCTTGCATTCAGTGTTGTGCATCAAAGGGAAAGTTGACCGTATAGGACCAGAGAAGCTAACCATGGGTAAGCTATTTTTAAAAACGTGATTTAGAATAATTATAATAATATAAACACAGCTACAAAATCATTGCAAAAATATTTCAAACAACAATACAGCTAAAGTTGATTTTTACGCCACATCTTTCTGATATAACATTGAGCTGAAACACTGCAAACCAGTGATCTGATCCCCTGCCAATAATATTTCCATTTGCTCTGAAGTGGAAATAGATGCTACTTATTGACAATGGGCCTGGAAAATGATTTCACGTGCTGCACCAGTGTCAAGAGAACACTATATATTCTCTCTGCATGTGAAAAACTTGAAGAAATTTTAAGGCATTGAGAAATTGGATTGCACAGGTTCTTCTTTTTATCCACTATGCAATTCATTTTCAAGGAAAAATCATTTTCAATGGAAAGTATGGACTTTCAGCCATTTCATTTGCTCTGTGATCTTCATCCTGGGCCCTTTGTGCACCTCGTGCTAATACACAGAGCATCCCAGGCAATGATTGGCAGATGGTGCAGGTCATTCATGTAGAGAGGGGCTTTCACAACACTTGTGAGGCTTTTATCTTTGAGACACTTTAAAAGGGGCTTGCCAGTAAATGCAGTCCCCTGGACTCTCCATCTTCAACTCCAATTTATGCAACACCATGCTTATGGAAGCATTCGGTAGAGCTGCTGCCTCACAGTGCCAGAGATCAAAATTCAATCCTGTGTGAACTGCTCTCTATGTGGAGTTTGCACGTTCTTCCTGTGACTCTGTTTCCTTTGGGTGCTCTGGTTTTGTAGATTAATTGGTCTTTCCAAATTGACCCTTGTGCGCAGGGAGTGGATGTGAATGTGGGATAGTATAGAAACTAGTGTGTATGGGTGATTGATAATTGGCATGGTCTCGGTGAGCCAAAGGGCCTATTTTCATGCTCTAAATTAAATGTGTCCAGTATTTCTACCACTGATTTGCCATCTCTCACCCCTTCTAAAACCTGACCCCACTACTGATTTGAAACCCTTTAAAACCTGCCGTATGCATTGCGTCGCTGGTACTGACCTCCCCAAATGTCGAAGTGGTTCACAGGAGGCATTGCTCAAAAATGCAGCCAGCATCATAAACCAGCCAGGCCCCACACACACCCTGGTCACCCTCTCATTTCACTCCTGCCATCGGGAAGAAGGTAAAGAGCCTGGAAACTGTAACATCCAGGTTCAGGAACAACTTCTGCCCAACTACAATCAGCTATTAAATGCCACAAATTCCAATTAAACTCCAAACAACAAACTGCCTTGATTGCACTAGAGACTTCGGACTTTGTCTTGTTTTCTGCACAAATTGTTGGTTGAACTTTTAAATATATTTTTGTTATATTATCTATTGAGACTGTGTTGGCAAAGCTGTTGTGTTGCTGTAAGTGAGAATTTCAAACGTTCCTTTTCGCCATATACGGAAAAAAAACACTATTGATTATTGACTTTTGATTCTTGACCCTTGCTTTGGATGTCAAAAAATAAATATTACAGTAGTGGACCTTTAAAGAAGACGGTTGATAACCTACTTCACACCACCTCAATAAAGTGCAAAAATAGGTAACTTGCAATTGCAGCCAAAGATAACAAAAGTGTAAAACTTAATATCAAGACCAATCGTTCTCATTTATTCAAGAATTCTAGAATTTCAGAAATCTCTGCTAATTTGACTTCACAGTTCACTGCGACGCACTTTTTTTTGTATGGTAATTGCACTGAAAAGTCAGTTTGCTGCCTGTAATAATTGCCAATAGACACACATAGCTGGGCTATCTGCTCTGGTTTATAACATGGATATTTTAAATCTGTAAATCGGTTCTTGAAAAGCATTTACTTTCACGTCAGAAAATAAAATGCAAGTCTGAACAGTCTGCTGTAATTTCTTCTTCTCGCAGGTTTTGATAGTTTATTAGCCTTACTGGATTCTGCTGCGGATATTAGAGCTTACTTTCAATGCGTTTCAACTCTGGTGCATCACTTTGTATTTCAGGTGAGTTATTTGCAAGACTTCTCATGATCCTATTCCCATTTCTTTGTTGAAGGTTTATATTGGCCTTATAACTTTGCTTTAGTCGCTTATGACTGAGCATTTGAATGTAAATATTGTATGGTTTATCACCCATCCATTAATGAAAAGATGTTACTTTTTCAAGCAACTTGGCCAAGAATTCAGCAACACAATGATGAATGTACTTGATATTTCAGCCCAGCATCTTCAAGGAAGAAGAGTTTACACAATTAGCTGCAAATTTCCAGCTGAGATGGAACTACTTTTTCTCTGCGATAAGCCGTGCTTTAACATTGGCAAATGCAGAATCCTTTGGTAAGACATGCTGCAAATACCTATGCTTGAGAATGACTTATAAATGCAGAGTAAAGAGAAATATATATTTTTTAAATTAGAGCTTTAAAGTTTAGAGAAACAGCGCGGAAACAGGCCCTTCAGCACACCGAGTCGGCGCCAACCCGGGATCACCCCATATACTAACACTATCCTACACTCCAGGGACAATTTACTTTTGTTTTAACGTAGCCAATGAACCTACAAACCTGTATGTCTTTGGAATGTGGGAGGAAACCAGATCACCTGGAGAAACCCCACAGGGGGAACATACATTCCATAGAGACAGCACCCTCCATCAGAATTGATCCCAGGTCTCTGGCGCTGTAAGGCAGCAGCTCTGCCACTATGCCACTAGAAGCTTCCAAGCTACAGCTTGTCTCAAAAATAGCATTCCTGTATTTTAACATTCATAGAATATAGAACATGGAACAATACCACACATTGTACAGGTCCTCATGCCCACAATGACTATGCCAAACACAATGCCAAGTTAAACTAATGTTCTTTGTCTGTATCTTATCCATAACCCTCCATTCCCTGCATATCCGTGTGCCTTTCTAAAAGCCTCTTAAATACCTCTACCGTGTCTGCCACCATCGTGTGTTCCAGGCACGCACCACTCTCTGTGTAAAAATACATGCCCTGTATATCTCTTTTAAACATTGCCACTCTCACTTAGAACCATGCCATCTATTCTTTGACATTTCCGCCCTGCAAGAAAGGTTCTGACTGCCTATCCTATCTAGGCCTCTCATGATATTATATGCTTCTATCAAGTCTCCCCTCAGCCTCTGCACACCAGAGAAAACAATCCAAATTTGTCCAACCTCTCCTTATATGATAAATATCTCAATATTTTTAAACCATTAGAAACAAAAATCAAGACTTTTTAAAATAAAAAACTCTAATTTCAACAAAATGTTTTAATGTGTATTTATAGTCTTATATTATTAGACTAAAAATGAATCACAATTTTATTTAACAATCTATGGAATGAGATATGGAGATGTGCATTTTTCTAAAGAATCTGATACTTGTCCAATAGGTTCTTGGCACTTGGTGAACCTTCTCATTTCTGAGTACCTGACTCATGTACTCCAGTCCTACATGGAAGAGGAGATGGAAAAGTCAGTACCAGAAGGCATAGATCAGCCATCACATGGCACAATTCAGGACCCTGACTTGGAATCTGTTCTAAAAAAAATTGCAGCACCATCAGAATCCCTTCATGTAAAATCAGAACAAATAAGTGACAAAGACCTTAATCTGCAAGGTATCACCATCAAGCCTTTGGGACTCCAAATTGACACTTTGACTGGCAACAAGGTAACTTTAGTCTGATTCATAAAGGACTAAATTCTGTGGTGAAAATAACTTTAAGGGTAACACTACTCTATATTGGACAGTCACTTTTGCTGAATGAACACATGCAGTTCAATACAAAAAATCAGAAGTTGCTGTTCAGCCATGTACAGCCAATGTAGAAATACCTTACTGACTAATTGATAGTGATAGAAAAGCATAATTCATTCTCCTGTCATTGTTAATAATTATCTGTAGAACGTTTAAAATGTTAAGATGCTTCAAAGCTTGTGATTATTTCTTACAGATAATTCAAGTTTTGGTTGAAGATGAGCCAAGTAAAAGTACCCTTAAGCTGAATCTGTCATTAGGGAAGAAAGCAGTTGTCACTTTAAAGAATGGTCAGACATTTGAAATCCACACATCTATGATGCCGCAACAGGTTGCTAGTGAAATGCAGATATGAATGACTAGTTCACATTACATACAAAGAAGATGTACAAAAAACCCTAAATAGCATTGCTGCAGGAAGATTTGCTCAGAAATGCTGTGATTTGGTAATATCTTACACTAAGGTGTGAGTGTAACCATTTCTAGAGAATTAACTTTAAATATAATTATATATATTATGTAGTATACAGTATATGTTGACTTTATGTAGTATAATTTACAATTGTTTGCTCTTTTGATCAGAAATAGAACTTTGGTTTGGAGAATCAGGGTGGGGAGGAGAAGACATTGCAATGAAATTCAGATATCTGTGATTCAGAATGAAAATTCAATTATACAAGCAGTCATCCACTGGCCATGAATATAATTTTCAAATACAAGGTTTATTCAAAATCAAAAGCTGAGTGTAAATGAAATGATTTTGTACAGCATGTTAATTGAAGGAAAATATTAAACAATTCATAACATAAATTGACTCTTCTTTCAAATTAATTTAATAATGACTAATTGTTAAAATGGAAGGCTCGATTGTAATCATGAATTGTCTTTTCGCTGACTGGTTAGCAGGCACCAAAATGAATAGGTGATGTTTCAGGTCAAGACCATCTTCAGACTGATAGGAGGAAGGGAAACGAGAGATATGGAACAAATTAATGAATGATATGCAAAAAAGTAACAATGATCAAAGAAACAGTCCTTTCTATCTTCCCCTGCAACCGCTTGAGACGCAACACCTGTCCCCATACCTCCTCCCTCGACTCTGTCCAAGGACCCCAACATTCCTTTCCCTGGCTATACCTCCTTCCTCGACTCTGTCCAAGGACCCCAACCCCTTCCCATTCCCATACTGACATTTCTGTCCTGGGCCTCCTCCATTGTCAGAGTGAGGCCAAACGCAAATTGTAGGAACAGCACTTCATATTTTGCTTGGGCAGCTTACAACTCAGCAATATGAATTTTGATTCTTGAACTTCAAGTAACACTAGCATTCCCTCCCTGTCGCTCCCCCACCTTAGTTGTCGCACTAGTTTCACTGTCGTCCTGTCTGTATAATTGTCTGTATAACTCTGTATTTCATTATCTGTATAACTCGTTATCACTGAGCCCACAGCCAACAATGGACCATTTCCTTGATCATCAACGGCACCTAATGCCCGCTGATGGTCCAAATAAATAGGACCCGTAGACATTCAAACATCCACTACTTTAGGCACCTCTTCAGAAATTAGTGATAAAGTGTAAACTGAAATTGCTTGAGATGTCCCTTTTTTAATTATAGTGTTTTAATCATTGCTGGATCTAATAATTTAAAGACATTGATGTAATATTTGAACCACAAACCACAATGGAAAAAGTTACCATAAACTTAAAAAGTTAATATTTCCAAACTAGGTTTGACGACCCTAAATTCATCTCAACCCTTCCTCCAGCTGCATAAAGAATCAACTAAAATCCTATTTGTTTTTACATTTCCAAAAAAATAGTACCTAACCTGGAAGGAATAACCCACACCACATTCCTTCTCTCCAGAGATGCTGCCTGTCTCGCTGCGTTACTCCAGCACTTTGTGTCTATCTTCGATTTAAACCAGCATCTGTGTAGTTCTTTCCTAACCATGCATTTACATGTCCTTTTGATTAAAGGAAACTTACTCTCTTTCTAATGGAACTTTGATTTCTTTGCAGGTCGGTGTCAATTAGATTGATTGGCATGAATGCCAACTACAAGGTAAAGGACCGCAACAAGATTTCAACTACACAGTATATGGAATTTCTCACAGAGGGTGATGGGTATATGGAATGAGAGGCCAGAGCACGCAGTTGAGGCAGAAACTATAACATATATAAAAGACTTGTGGACAGGTACATGGATAGAAAAAAGAGCTTAGAGGGATATGGGCCAAACACGGGCTGGTGGGACTAGTATAGATGGAGCATAGGCAAGCTAGTCTGAAGTGTCTATTTCCGTGCTGTATAACTACAACTCTATTAAAACAGTTCTCTAATTGTTATTCTTGTTGATTTTGAGTTGGAGGCGCTGCCAATTAAAGACTACAAGGCTGGACAAGCGAGAGAGTGCGCCTTGCAGCCGCCGCCAGATGGTGGTGCTTTGAAGTCCAGCTGCGAGAGGGAAGGGAGTGGAGAGGAGAGGTGTTTATTGAAGTGACTGTTTACCAGCAGCCATGGCCGGCTTGTCATTGTTTACCCTGCTGCTGCTGCTGGCCTGGGTGGCGCACCGCAGCCGCGGCTATGTGATCGTCAACTCTGTGTCCTGGGCCATCACCAACCAGGAGGAGACGGTGTCTACTGAGGACGAGGAGGAGGAGGAGGACGGGAATGTGCTGCCCAACAGGCTCTTCCAGAGCGGCGGCAGCAGCATCTGGAAAGCCTCGTACCCCGCCGCCGCCTACCAGCAGCGGAAGCCACGGCGGCGGGGGGACGGCGAGGGAGAGTCCCGGGCCGTGGCGGCCGAGATGCCGAGTCACAGAGAAGCGCTCGGCTTCCCCTCCAGGATGTTCTCGTACCGTGGGGACGGGCAAAGTGTGGAGAGGTCGTCCCCCAAACAGCCTCAGCAAGGGAAAGCCCGGCTCGCCCGCCACCTGCTCCGCTCCAGCACCTGGGGATTCCTGGCCACCCTCTCCACGCTGGACAAGGTACAGCCCGCCCCCTTCACACCTAGCCTCGTTGAATTGGGGTTAAAAGTGAAACAGTTGGACCATACTGATAGATGCAGCCGTGAACACGCTGCGGCAAAGTTGGGTAACGTTTGGGAGATTGTTTCCATCCCTTCAATAAGGTTAAATGAAGTAAACAGAGTGGTTGTATATTGCAAAAAAAAATCATAGGTTTCTAACACTTTGCGGTTCCCAGCAGAATTATACACGTTGTAGGGTCATAGAGCACTTCGGCCCAACTTCGGCCGGGCCATCCGACCAACAACTGGAAGGCAATCCTGAGCTACCATCTACCTCATTGGAGACCCTCGGACTATGTCTGATCCGAATTTACGGGACTTTATCTTACACGAAATGTTAGTCACGTTATTCCCTTTATCATGTAGCTGTACACTGTACTCCATTGTAATCATATATAGTCTTTCCTTTGACTGGTTAGCACGCAACAAAGCTTTTCACTGTATCTCGGTTCAAGTTTCTGGATCAGTGGAACCTCTTTTGGGGAAGGAGTGACCTGCATAAAAAGGACGGGTTGCACTTGAACCCGAGGGGGACCAGTATCCTGGCAGGGAAATTTGCAAAGGCTACTGGGGGTACTTTAAACTAGAACGGTTGGGGGGAGGGACTCAAATAGAGAAAGCAAGTAGACGGGGTCTGAGGCAGGAGGCAGAGAAGGGAAGCACTCAGACCCAACATGTATGGGGGGAAAAAAATAATAAACAGAGAATAAGAGGTGGTGGGTTTCCAGGGAAAAAATCAAAAGGGGCCATTTGTCAACATAATTCTATAAGGAGTAAGAGTGTTGTAAAAATAAGCCTGAAGGCTTTGTGGCTCAATGCGAGGAGCATTCGTAATAAGGTGGCCGAGTTGAATGTGCAGATAGCTATTAATGACTATGTTATAGTTGGGATCACGGAGACATGGCTCCAGGGGGACCAAGGCTGGGAGCTGAACATCCAGGGATATTCAATATTCAGGAGGGATAGACAGAAAGGAAAAGGAGGTGGGGTAGTGTTGCTGGTGAGAGAGGAGATTAATGCAATAGAAATGCAATACATTAGCTTGGAGGATGTGGAATCGATATGGGTAGAGCTGTGAAACTCAAAGGGGCAGAAAATGCTAATGGGAGTCGTGTACAGGCCACCTAACAGTAGTATTGGAGTTGGGGATGGCATCAAACAGAAAATTAGAAATGCGTGCAACAAGGGTAAAACAGTTATAATGGGTGACATCAATCAACATATAGATTGGGTGAATCAAATGGGCAGGGGTGCTGAGGAAGAGGATTTCTTGGAATGTATGCGGGATAGTTTTCTAAACCAACATGTAGAGGAACCAACGAGAGAGCAGGCTATTCTAGACTGGGTATTGAGTAATGAGGAAGGGTTAGTTAGCAGTCTTGTTGTACTTGGCCCCTTGGGCAAGAGTGACCATAATAAGGTTGAGTTCTTCATTAGGATGGAGAGTGACATAATTAAGTCAGAAACAAGGGTTCTGAACTTAAACAAAGGTGACTTTGAAGGTATGAGACGTGAATTGGCCAAGATAGACTGGCAAGTGATTCTTAAAGGGTTGACAGTGGATGTGCAATGGAAGATATTTAAAGACTGCATGGATGAACTACAACAATTGTAGCAAAAGAATAAATCAGGGAAGGTAGTGCATCCATGGATAACAAGGGAAATCAGGGATAGTATAAAAACAAAAGATGAAGCATACAAATTAGCAAGAAAAAACAGTCTACCAGAGGACTGGGAGTAATTCAGAGTCCAGCAGAGGAGGACAAAGGGCTTAATTAGGAAAGGGAAAATAGATTATGAAAGAAAACTGGCAGGGAACATAAAAACTGACTGCAAATGTTTTTATAGATATGTGAAGAGAAAGATATTAGTTAAAACAAATGTAGGTCCCATGCAGTCAGAAACAGGTGAATTGATCATGGGGAAAAAGGACATGGCAGACCAATTGAATACCTACTTTGGTTCTGTCTTCACTAAGGAAGACATAATCTGCTGGAAATAGCAGGGGACCGGGGGTCAAATAAGGTGGAGGAACTGAGTGAAATCCAGGTTAGCCAGGAAGTGGTGTTGGGTAAATTGAATGGATTAAAGGCCAATAAATCTCCAGGGCCAGATAGTCTGCATCCCAGAGTACTAAAGGAAGTAGCCACAGAAATAGTGGATGCATTAGTGATAATTTTTCAAAACTCCGTAGATTCTGGAGTAGTTCCTGAGGATTGGAGGGTAGCTAATGTAACCTCAATTTTTAAAAAAGGAGGGAGAGAGAAAACGGGGAATTAACCATATAAAAACCATATAACAATTATAGCATGGAAACAGGCCCTCTCGGCCCTTCCAGTCCGTGCCGACCATTTATTTTCCCCTAGTCCCATCTACCTGCACTCAGACCATACCCCTCCATTCCCTTCCCGTCCATATATCTATCCACTTTACTTTTAAATGTTAAAATTGATCCTGCCTCCACCACTTCTGCTGGAAGCTCATTCCACACAGCCACCATTCTCTGAGTAAAGAAGTTCCCCCTCATGTTACCCCTAAACTTCTGTCCCTTAATTCTCATGTCATGCCCTCTTGTTTGAATCTTCCTTACCCTCAATGGGAAAAGCTTATCCATGTCAACTCTGTCTATCCCTTTCATCATTTTAAAGACCGCAATCAAGTCCCCCCTTAACCTTCTGCGCTCCAAAGAATAAAGACCTAACTTGTTCAACCTTTCTCTGTAACTTAGTTGCTGGAACCCAGGCAACATTCTAGTAAATCTCCTCTGTACTCTCTCTATTTTGTTGACATCCTTCCTATAATTAGGCGACCAAAATTGTACACCATACTCCAGAATTGGTCTCACCAATGCCTTGTACAATTTTAACATTACTTCCCCACTCCTATATTCAATGCTCTGATTGATAAAGGCCAGCACACCAAAAGCTTTCTTTACCACCCTATCTACATGCGATTCCACCTTCAGGGAACTATGCACAGTTATTCCTAGATCCCTCTGTTCCACAGCATTCCTCAATTCCCTACCATTTACCATGTACGTCCTATTTTGATTTGTCCTGCCAAGATGTAGCACCTCACACTTATCAGCATTAAACGCCATCTGCCATCTTTCAGCCCACTCTTCCAAATGGCCCAAATCTCTCTGTAGACTTTGAAAATCTACTTCATTATCCACAACACCACCTATCTTAATATCATCTGCATACTTACTTATCCAATTTTCCACCCCATCATCCAGAATTATAGACCAGTTAGTCTAACATCGGTAGTGAGGAAACTGCTAGAGTCAGTTATTAAAGATGGGATAGCAGCACATTTGAAAAGTGGTGAAATCATTGGACAAAGTCAGCATGGATTTACAAAAGGTAAATCATGTCTGATGAATCTTATAGTTCGAGGATGTAACTAGTAGAGTGGATAAGGGAGAACCAGTGGACGAGTTATATCTAGACTTTCAGAAGGCTTTGGACAAGGTCCCACATAAGAGATTAGTATACAACTTAAAGCACACGGTATTGGGGGTTCAGTATTGGATGTGGATAGAGAACTGGCAGGCAGACAGGAAGCAAAGGGTAGGAGTAAACGGGTCCTTTTCAGAATGGCAGGCAGTGACTAGTAGGGTACCGCAAGGTCTCAGTGCTGGGACTCCAGCTATTTACAATATATATTAATGATTTGGACGAGGGAATTGAATGCAACATCTCCAAGTTTGTGGATGACACTAAGCTGGGGGTTAGTGTTAGGTGTGAGGAGGATGCTAGGAGGCTGCAAGGTGACTTGGACAGCATGGGTGAGTGGGCAAATGCATGGCAGATGCAGTATAATGTGGATAAATGTGAGGTTATCCACTGTGGTGGCAAAAACAGGAGGGTAGACTATTATCTGAATGGTGGCAAATTTGGAAAAGGGGAGATGCAACGAGACCTGGGTGTCATGGTACACCAATCATTGAAAGTAGGCATGCAGGTGCAGCAGGCAGTGAAGAAAGCAAATGGTATGTTAGCATTCATAGCGAAAGGATTTGAGTATAGGGGCAGGGAGGTTGTACTGCAGTTGTACAGGGTTTTGGTGAGACCACACCTGGAGTATTGCGTACAATTTTGGTCTCCAAATCTGAGGAAAGACATTCTTGCCATAGAGGGGGTACAGAGAAGGTTCACCAGACTGATTCCTGGGATGTCAGGACTTTCATATGAGGAAAGACTGGATAGACTTGGCTTGTACTTGCTAGAATTTAGAAGACTGAGGGGGGATCTTATAGAAACTTACAAAATACTTAAGGGGTTTGATAGGCTAGATGCAGGAAGATTGTTCCCGATGTCGGGGAGGTCCAGAACAAGGGGTCACAGTCTAGGGATAAGGGGGAATTCCTTTAGGACTGAGATGAGGAAAACATTTTTCCACAGAGAGAGGCGAGTCTCTGGAATTCTCTGCCACAGAAGGTAGTTGAGGCCAGTTCATTGGCTATATTTAAGAGGGAGTTAGATGTGGCCCTTGTGGCTAAAGGGATCAGGGGGTATGGAGAGAAGGCAGGTACAGGATACTGAGATGGATGATCAGCCATGAATGGCGGTGCAGGCTCGAAGGGCCGAATGGCCTACTCCTGCACCTATTTTCTATGTTTCTATGTGACAATAAATTAAACTAAACTTGCCCCCGTCTACACTCGGCCTGCATTTGCTCCATATTCCTCTAAACCTTCCCTACCATGTCACTGTCCATATGTTGGCAGATTAAGAAGATAGTGTTTGTTGTTAAGCTACGGATGGAAGGTTGAATCACACCAATCAGAAGCAGATACAAAGTACTAATGCAATGCAGGCTGCCAACTCTCACGCATTGAGTGTGAGAAACACGCATTTCGACAAATTCCAATGCTGATCACAAATTACCCACGCTCTTTCATGAGAAATTCTGTGATCAACGGGAATTTCAAAACTCGTATCAACTGCATGGGCCGTGGGTGTTGGAGAGCCGAGGCTGAGGGAGGGATGGAAGCAGAAGCAGCGGCGGGGGCAGATGCGGACGGGGAACCGGGGCTGGTAAGTGATCGCCGGGCTGGCGAGTTGTTCGCTGCAGCTCCGGCCATGGAGCAGACTCAGTGCAAGAGTCCCGGGCCGTCAGAGGCGTCGGAAGCATTGCGCCGCTGCCGAATTCGCCCTGGTGACCGGCATGGATCAGGCAGCGTCAATGGAGAGAAGGAATGGGTGACATTTCTGGTCGTGACCCTTCTAAGGGTCTTGACCCGAAACCTTTAGAAGGGTCTTGACCCGAAACGTCAGCCATTCCTTCTCTCCAGAGATGATGCCTGTCCCGCAGAGTCTTTTGTGTCCAGTATTTTGTGTCTCTCTTCAGTTTAAACCAGCATCTGCATTTCCTTTTTTTTTAAATATACTCTTTTATTGGCATTCCACAACAAACACATTTCCATAAAACGGGTTGCAGGTATAATACTATATGTATACATCATCCACTTATGTTTGTCTTGAATTGCCTCTTTTCGAGATTTGTACAAAACAAATATAGAAACAAGTAAAAACTACAAACACTTAGGGAGTGATCCTTACTTTACCATATAATCAAAAATTTGTACAAATGAAGTCTGGCCTATGAGGCGTTACATCGTTAACCCAATTTTCCCAGCGTGACACAAATAAATCCAATTTAAAGTTAACATACGCTGTTATTTTCTCAATTTTCTAAATGCCCATTGTGATGTCCATCCATGCATTCAGAGTTGGACCATTTCTTTGTGAGAGCTTTTTTACAAGCTACCATCAATATATTCAGTAAGTATTTGGCTTTTTCCGCCAGTCTTCAGGTACGAGTCCAAAAAACATGGTCTTACTCTCCAGGGGCACATGACATCCAAAAATGTCATGTAAAGCATCATGTAACTCTCTCCAAAAATCTTCAATACCAGGGCAATCCCAGAGAATATGATAATGATCTGCCTTTAAATCTCCACATTTTCTCCAACATACTGGAGAGTTCCCACCATAATGGGATTTCTGAGAGGGCGTAATAAAATACTTTATCAAGCTTTTCCAACTAAACTCGCTCCAGTTTTGTGAACTGGTACACTTCCATTGATACCTCCATATTGCTGTCCATTCTTCCTGAGATATGATTACCCCTCCTTCCTTCTCCCATTTCATTTTAATATATAAGGTTGAGTGTGATTTAAGATTCAGTAACCCTTTATACATGCATGAAATCATTTTACTACCAGTATTTGAGTTATACGCTTTCTTAAATAATCCCATCAAACCTATACTCTACTCCGTTTTATTTTTAACATTTTTGTTAACATCGTTCCGCATCTGTAAGTATCGATAGAAGTCTTGTTTTTCTAACAGGAATTTTTCTTTAAGCATTTCAAAACTTAACAGTGTTCCTTCTTTCATTATGTTACAAAGAGCAGTTATGCCTTTAACTGTCCACTCTTTAAATCCACTATCTAATTTATTAGGAGTAAAGTCTGTGTCATATGCGCACGATTTAAGAATTGTAATGTCTTCCTCTAAATCATACTCTGTTATAACTGTTTTCCATATTTTAAGAGTTAATTTTATACAAGGATTTTCAATAGCATTTATATAGTCACGTAGGTTGCTGTCGGCTATGATCGCTTGTACAGGAATGGCGAGTGTTCTCTCTTCAATATTTTTCCATTGAATATCATATGATGGGTTGCACCAGCATATCATGGGTCTTAACTGTGCTGCCTGATAATAGTCTTTGAGAGAGGGTAGACCCCATCCCCCCCTTTTCTTTTGTTAGCTGTAAAGTTTTGAGACGGATCCTATGTCTTTCACCTTATATCTTAACAATATTTTGTCCCATTCATTAAATTGTTTTTGATTAATCTCTATTGGTAGGGTCTGAAATAAAAATAACAGTCTTGGCAATATGTTCATTTTAATAGATTCGATTCTCGAGCTGAGACATAAGAAAGGAATTAGGTTCCATCCAGCTATATCCTCATTTTTTTGGTGTGTAGGTGACTAGTTGCATTCTGATAATTCTGTGAGATCCCTTGGTATAATGATGCCCAAATATTTGAGATGTTCTGCTTGCCATGCCAGAGGGTACCTACTTCTGATCTCCTGATGGGCTGTAGTTGTATGTAAGCAGTTGTGGTTTACCTATATTAATCTTGCATCCTGATAGTTGACCGTGTTGTTCAAGTGATTGCATCAATTTAGGTAGAGAGTTTGTTGGTTGCCCCAAATAAATCAAAATGTCATCCGTATAACAGGCCAATTTATGTTCAGTCCCTTGAATAGTAATAACTTTTATTTCTTCATTTTGTCTTGTATATTGAGCTAGTGGTTCCAAATATAATGCAAAAAGTAATGGTGACCACGCACGTCCCTGTCTTGAACCCCTTTCTGGAGAAAAACTCTTTGATAAATATCCGTTAACTTTAATTCTAGCTGTGCCCTTATTATATAGTGCCTGTATGGTTTTAATAATAGTGTCATGCAGGCCAAATCTGTAGAACTCGATAGAGAAAGGTCCAGTTCACAGAGTCGAATGCCTTTTCAGCGTCCACACTTATCGCTATTGTTTCAAAATTAGTTTTGTATGTAGTCCACAATATGTAGTGTCCATCATATATTGTCCTGTGTTTGACGTTGCCGAATAAACCCTGTCTGGTCAATGTGTATTAATTTAGGCAAGAACTGTTCTAACCCGTTTGGCCATGATAGGTGAATAATTTATAATCTACATTAAGAACTGATATCGGTCTAAATGACCCACACTCTGTTTTATCTTTACCTTCTTTTGGTATAGCTGAGATAATTGCCTCCCTCCAGCTCGGTGGTGTTTGTGCCTTTTTTTAAAACCCTGTTTAATGTACGGAGTATAATAGGTGTTAATTCCTCTTTAAATTCTTTGTACCATTCTGTCATATAACCATCAGATCCTGGGGACTTGCTCATCTTGAGCCTACTAATTGTAATTTTTAATTCACACTCTGTTATGTCTCCAGTCATTATCTTGTTTTGTTCTTCATTTAAGATAGGTAAATCTAAGGAATTCAAAAATGTATCTGCTTGAGTTTGGCTACCTCCTGGAACTTCAGAATACAGAGTTTTGTAGAATACTTCAAAGGCTTCCTGAATTACGCTAAATTTACTTTTCAATATTTTTGTTCTTGGGTCTCTGATTCTGTGAACTGTATTTTCAACCTTTTTTTTCAGTTTCCACACCAATAGTAATACCTTTCTTTAAGCATTTCGTAGATTTAGAACTACTTTCATAGTGCCTCTGTTTAAGGAACTAACTTTTTCTTGATTTCTTGTGCAGCCAGATTGTT
Organism: Raja brachyura; assembly: GCA_963514005.1. The sequence goes on from OY740786.1 coordinate 75,901,840, forward strand.
GATTTCATTTCTAGTATTTCTAATTTCCTCCAATGTATTCCGCGCCTGCATCAATTTGTGTTTGCTTTCTAGTTCCTTCAGCTTATTTTGTAAATCCTCAAATATTTTATTCCTTATTTTTTTCTTATATGAAGATATTGCTATATTTTTTCCTCTTAGAACAGCCTTCAAAGCATCCCACAAAATAAGGGGAGAGACCTCTCTGTTATCATTGAGTTCTAAATAGAGACTTATCTCCTTTTTAATTTGTTCCTTAAAATTAAGATCATTGAGTAGGCTCGAGTTCAGTTTCCATGTAGCATTTTTTGGACATAGGTCTAAATCAACAGATAGGTAAATAGGTGCATGATCACTTAAATCTTTTGTTCCAATTCCACAGCTGTGTATTTTATCTTTATCCTTTCCAAATGTTATAAAATAGTCTATTCTTGTGTATAGAGAGTGCGGGGCCGAGTAATGTGTGTAATCCCTTCTACTATCTAAATGGTAGCCGATTAGGAAAAGGGGAGATGCAGCGCGACCTGGGTGTCATGGTACACCAGTCATTGAAAGTAGGCATGCAGGTACAACAGGCAGTGAAGAAAGCCAATGGTATGTTAGCTTTCATAGCAAAAGGATTTGAGTATAGGAGCAGGGAGGTTCTACTTCAGTTGTATAGGGTCTTGGTGAGGCCACACCTGGAGTATTGCGTACAGTTCTGGTCTCCAAATCTGAGGAAGGACATTATTGCCATAGAGGGAGTGCAGCGAAGGTTCACCAGACTGATTCCTGGGATGTCAGGACTGTCTTATGAACAAAGACTGCATAGACTCAGTTTATACTCTCTAGAATTTAGGAGATTGAGAGGGGATCTTATAGAAACTTACAAGATTCTTAAGGGGTTGGACAGGCTAGATGCAGGAAGATTGTTCCCGATGTTGGGGACGTCCAGGACAAGGGGTCACAGCTTAAGGATAAGGGGGAAATCCTTTAGGACCGAGATGAGAAGGAATTTTTTCACACAGAGAGTGGTGGGTCTCTGGAATTCTCTGCCACAGAGGGTAGTTGAGGCCAGTTCATTGGATATATTTAAGAGGGTGTTAGATGTGGCCCTTGTGGCTAAGGGGATCAGAGGGTATGGAGAGAAGGCAGGTATGGGATACTGAGTTGGATGATCAGCCATGATCATATTGAATGGCGGTGCAGGCTCGAAGGGCCGAATGGCCTATTCCTGCACCTAATTTCTATGTTTCTATGTTTCTATTAGGGTAAAGGTCCCGCCATATATCAATTAACCCGACCTCTTTAAAAATAATTTTGACTTTCTTATGTAAAGACTTTATATCATGAGTTTTTCTACTGGACGAGTTTAGCTCTGGTTGGAAATGTATATTTAGGTCTCCCCCACAAATAAGAAGGCCTTCTGTTTCCATTATCATGATATTAATAACTCTCTGGAAGAAATTAAAATCACTTCCAGGATATGCATATACATTCAGCAACGTAACTTGATTCCCATCTATATTCCCCCTTACTAAAATAAATCTACCCTCCTTATCACTCATTTCAAATACTTTCTCAAAGTTTAACTTGCTTGAGATGAGAGTAGCAACTCCTCTTCTATGTCCCGAAATATATGAGGAGAAAAGGAGGTTAGTGAAACCCATTCTTTTCAGTTTTTCGTGTTCTTTGTCATTTAGATGGGTTTCCTGTAAGTATACTATATGGGCATGTTCTTTCCTCATTTCAGTTAGAATTTTGCTGTGTTTAATTGGGTTTAACAGTCCATTCACATAAAAAGAAATGAATTTTACCTTGCCATTAGTCATTTGTATTTAACTTTCTGTGCATCAGTAACGTGGTGAAATTAGGCAGAACAAATCTACTCTCTGCACAGACAAAAACAAAAGAACATATGAAAAGACAAAGGCATGATTCCAAGATAGGGGTCTCCTGTGGATGAACCTGGGGTAGGCTTGAGGAAAAGCCTAGTTGTGGGGGAGAGCCTCTCTCATCTGTGAGCTGTGGGCCCCCACTGCAGCATCCAAAAAGAAAAGAAAACTCTGTCCATAATGCAGAACACACTTCCCTGTGCATTCCTCCTCTGTATTTATCTTCATTTAAATAGTGGAAAACAATTGAACGTAACAAATGAAATAAAGCACCATCGACTTTTGTCGGATTCCAGACTAAACGCCATCCTGAATGGCAGCATAAGATAACAGCTCCTCTGAAAAATACTTATTTAGCCCTGTTAGTTTGTAAATATAACATTTATTGAGAATAACTGACCTGATATAAGGGGAAAGTATGGGAAAACGAGATGCAAACAAGAAAAGAGCCGCTGAAGAACCCGATCTGTTTTGGAGTAAGGGGGAACTGTACAAAATGGACGGATTGCATCTAACAGGTGGGGGACCAGCATTCTGGCAGGCAGGTTTGCCACTGCTACACAGGTGGTTTTAAATCGAATAAGGGGGGTGGGGTGTCAAATGGGATAGTCGAGGATGGAGTTAAAGGGAAAGTACTCTCTTTAAAGGGATGGTTAATGACCCCAGAATTAACGGGAAAGGAAGCTCACAAAAGGATAGCAGAGTATGGCCAAGTGTAATAGGGATCTATGTGAAAGGTGAGATGCGTAAGGAATTAAAACTATTGTATATGAATGCACGAAGCATAAGAAGTAAAGTAGATGAGCTTGAGGCTCAGTTACAGGTTGTTAGAGATGACATTGTGGGGATTACTGAGACGAGGCTGCAGGAGGATCGGGCCTGAGAACTTAATATTCAGGGTTATACATCCTATGGAAAGAACAGGCAGGTGGGCAGAGGAGGGGGGGTAGCTCTGCTGGTGAGGGATGGAATTCAGTCCCTTGCGAGGGAAGACATAGGGACTGATGAGGTAGAGTCACTGTGGATTGAGTTGAGGAATTGTAAAGGCAAGAAGACACTAATTGGTGTTATTTACAGACCCCCAAATAGTAGCCTGGATGTAGGGTGTAAGTTGCAGCAGGAGTTAAAACTGGCATGTAACAAAGGTAATGCCACTGTGGTGATGGGGGATTTCAATATGCAGGTAGACTGGGAAAATCAGGTTTGTTCAGGACCCCAAGAAAGAGAGTTTCTAGAATGCCTCCGAGATGGATTCTTAGAGCAGCTTGTAATGGAGCTGACCAGAGAAAAGGCAATTCTGGATTTAGTGTTGTCCAATGAACCAGATATGATAACAGAACTCAAGGTAAAGGAACCGCTTGGAGGTAGTGATCATAATATGATTCGTTTTAATCTGCAATTTGAGAAGGAGAAGGTTAAATCAGAAGTGTCAGTGATGCAGTTGAATAAAGGGGACTATGAAGGCATGAGAGGGGAGCTGGCCAAGGTAGACGGGAAAGGGATCCGAGCAGGAATGACGGTGGAACAGCAATGGCAGGAATTTCGCAGGATCATTTCATTCCAAAAAGGAAGAAAGATTCTAAGGGGAGTAGAAGGCAACCGTGGCTGACAAGAGATGTTAAGAATACAATAAAACTAAAAGAAAAGATGTATAACACAGCAAAGAGTAGCCGGAAGCCAGAGGATTGGGAAACTTTCATAGGACAACAGAAGGAAACAAAACGGGCAATACGGGCTGAAAAGATGAGTACGAGGGGAAGCTGGCCAGGAATATAAAGAAGGACAGTAAAAGCTTCTTTAGATATGTTAAGGGAAAAAGAGTAATGTTGAGGGAAAAAGAGTAAAATATGTTAAGTCAAATGTGGGTCCCTTGAAGGCAGACGGGGGTGAAATTATTACGGGTAACAAGGAAATGGCAGAAGAGTTGAATAGGTACTTCGGATCTGTCTTCACTAAGGAAGACACAAACAATCTCCCAGATGTACTGGAGGACAGAGGATAGAAACATAGAAACATAGAAAATAGGTGCAGGAGTAGGCCATTCGGCCCTTCGAGCCTGCACCGCCATTCAATGTGATCATGGCTGATCATCCAACTCAGTATCCCGTACCTGCCTTCTCTCCATACCCCCTGATCCCTTTAGCCACAAGTGCCACATCTAACGCCCTCTTAAATATAGCCAATGAACTGGCCTCAACTACCTTCTGTGGCAGAGAATTCCAGAGACTCACCACTCTCTGTGTAAAGAATGTTTTCCTCATTTCGGTCCTAAAGGAATTCCCCCTTATCCTTAGACTGTGACCCCTTGTTCTGGACTCCCCCAACATCGGGAACAATCTTCCAGCATCTAGCTTGTCCAACCCCTTAAGAATTTTGTAGGTTTCTATAAGATCCCCCCTCAATCTTCTAAATTCCATCGAGTACAAACCGAGTCTATCCAATCTTTCCTCATATGAAAGTCCTGACATCCCAGGATCTAAGGGGGTAGAGGAACTGAAAGAAATTTTCATTCGGCGAGAAATAGTATTGGGTAGGCTAATGGGACAGAAGGATGATAAATCCCATGGGCCTGATTGTCTGCATCCAAGGGTCCTCAGGGAGGTGGCACTAGAAATAATGGACGCATTGGTGATCATTTTCCAATGTTCAATAGATTCAGGATCAGTTCCTGTGGATTGGAGGATAGCTAATGTTATCCCACTTTTCAAGAAAGGAGCGAGAGAGAAAATGGGGAATTATAGACCAGTTAGCCTGACTTCGGTGGTGGGAAAGATGCTGGAGTCAATTATTAAAGAGGTAATAATGGGGCATTTGGATAGCAGTAAAAGGATTAGTCCAAGTCAACTGGATTTATGAGAGGGAAATCATGCTTGACTAATCTTCTGGAATTTTTTGAGGATGTGCCAAGTAAAATGGATGAAGGGGTGTCAGTGGATGTAGTTTATCTAGGCTTTCAGAAAGCCTTTGATAAGGTCCCGCACGGGAGACTGGTGATTAAAATTAGAGCATATGGCATTGGGGGTAGGGTGTTGACATGGATAGAAAATTTGTTGGCAGACCGGAAGCAAAGAGTAGGAGTGAACGGGTCCTTTTCAGAAAGGCAGGCAGTGGCGAGTGGAGTGCCGCAAGGCTCGGTGTTAGGGCCGCAACTGTTTACCATATATATTAATGATTTGGAAGAGGGAATTAGGAGTAACACTACAAGTTTGCGGATGACACAAAGCTGGGTGGCAGTGTGAACTGTGAAGAGGATTTTAGGAGGTTGCAGGGTGACCTGGACAGGTTGAGTGAGTGGGCAGATGCGTGGCAAATGCAGTATAATATAGATAAATGTGAGGTTATCCACTTTGGCGGCAAAAACAAGGGGGCAGATTATTATCTCAACGGAGTTAGGTTAGGTAAGGGGGAGGTACAGCGAGACCTGGGTGTCCTTGTACACCGGTCACTGAAAGTTGGCGTGCAGGTACAGCAGGCAGTGAAGAAAGCTAATGGAATGTTGGCTGTCATAACAAGAGGATTTCAATATAGGAGTAGAGAGGTTCTTCTGCAGTTGTACAGGGCTCTGGTGAGACCACATCTGGAGTATTGTGTACAGTTTTGGTCTAATTTGAGGAAGGACATCCATGTGATTGAGGCAGTGCAGTGTAAGTTCACGAGATTGATCCCTGGGATGGCGGGACTGTCATATGAGGAAAGATTGAAAAGACTAGGCTTGTATTCACTGGAGTTTAGAAGGATGAGGGGGGATCTTATAGAAACATATAAAATGATAAAAGGACTGGACAAGCTAAATGCAGGAAAAATGTTCCCAATGTTGGGTGAGTCCAGAACCAGGGGCCACAGTCTTAGAATAAAGGGGAGGTCATTTACAGTGGCTTGCCAAAGTTTTCATACCCCTTGAACTTTTCCACATTTTGTCACGTTACAACCACAAACGTAAATGTATTTTATTGGGATTTTAAGTGATAGATCAACGCAAAGTGGTGCATAATTGTGAAGTGGAAGGAAAATGATACATGGTTTCCAAATTTTATTACAAATAAAAAACTGAATAGTGTGGCGTGCAGAAGTATTCAGCCCCCCTGAGTCAATACATTGTAGAACCACCTTTCGCTGCAATTACAGCTGCAAGTCTTTTGGGGTATGTCTCTAACAGCTTTGCACATCTAGAGACTGATATTTTTGCCAATTCTTCTTTGCAAAATAACTCAAGCTCAGTCAGATTGGATGGAGAGCGTCTGTGAACAGCAATTTTCAAGTCTTGCCAGAGATTCTCAATTGGATTTAGGTCTGGACTTTGACTGGGCCATTCTAACACATGAATATGCTTTGATCTAAACCATTCCATTGTAGCTCTGGCTGTATGTTTAGGGCCGTTGTCCTGCTGGAAGGTGAACCTTCGCCCCAGACTCAAGTCTTTTGCAGACTCTAACAAGTTTTCTTCCATGATTGCCCTGTATTTGGCTCCATCCATCTTCCCATCAACTCTGACCAGCTTCCCTGTCCCTGCTGAAGAAAAGCATCCCCACAGCATGATGCTGCCACCACCATGTTTCACAGTGGGGATGGTGTATTCAGGGTGATGTGCAGTGTTAGTTTTCCGCCACACATAGCATTTTGCATTTAGGCCAAAAACTTCAATTTTGGTCTCATCAGACCAGAGCACCTTCCTCCACATGTTTGCTGTGTCCCCCACATGGCTTGTGGCAAACTGCAAACGGGACTTCTTATGGCTTTGTTTCAACAATGGCTTTCTTCTTGCCACTCTTCCATAAAGGCCCGATTTGTGGAGTGCATGACTAATAGTTGTCCTGTGGACAGATTCTCACACCTGAGCTGTGGATCTCTGCAGCTCCTCCAGAGTTACCATGGGCCTCTTGGCTGCTTCTCTGATCAATGCTCTCCTTGCCCGGCCTGTCAGTTTAGGTGGGCGGCCATGTCTTGGTAGGTTTGCAGTTGTGCCATACTCTTTCCATTTTCGGATGATGGATTGAACAGTGCTCCGTGAGATGTTCAAAGCTTGGGATATTTTTTTATAACCTAACCCTGCTTTAAATTTCTCCACAACTTTATCCCTGACCTGTCTGGTGTGTTCCTTGGGCTTCATGAGGCTGTTTGTTCACTTATGTTCTCTAACAAACCTCTGAGGCCTTCACAGAACAGCTGTATTTATACTGAGATTAGACTACACACGTGGACTCTATTTACTAATTAGGTGACTTCTGAAGGCAATTGTTTGCACTGGATTTTATTTAGGGGTAAAGGGGGCTGAATACATTTGCATGCCACACTTTTCAGTTTTTTATTTGTAAAAAAATTTGAAAACCATGTATCATTTTCCTTCCACTTCACAATTATGCGCCACTTTGTGTTGGTCTATCACATAAAATCCCAATAAAATACATTTAAGTTTGTGGTTGTAACGTGACAAAATGTTGAAAAGTTCAAGGGGTATGAAAACTTTTGCAAGCCACTGTAAGACTGAGGTGAGAAAAAACTTTTTCTCCCAGAGAGTTGTGAATTTATGGAATTCCCTGCCACAGAGGGCAGTGGTGGCCAAATCACTGGATGGATTTAAGAGAGAATTGGATAGAGCTCTAGGGGCTAGTGGAGTCAAGGGATATGGGGAGAAGGCAGGCACGGGTTATTGATAGGGGACGATCAGCCATGATCACAATGAATGGCAGTGCTGGCTCAAAGGGCTGAATGGCCTCCTCCACCTATTTTCTATGTTTCTATGAAAACGAAGAAAACACGGACAGCTCACCTACAAAGATACAAGATGGCGAAGCTAGCAACAACCTGCGCCAGAAAGACATAGAGCTAATTTTAGCCACTGTTTTGGAGGAGATACGGGACTTTTGCAAAAACACAAAAGAATAGCTATTTGATATCAAGGGTGAACTTACCAATGTTAATCAAAAAATAGCGGTGACGGAGACACGGCTCGAAAGGGTGGAAGACCATGTGCTAAACGTGGAGCAGGTGCTAGCTAAGATGATAAAAGTGATAAACCAGCAAGAAAACAAGGTACACGACCCTGAAGGGCGATCCAGATGGGAGAATATACAGATATATAATGTTCCCGAAGGAGCTGAGGGGTCGTCCTTGGTGAATTTTGTGGATTAGGTACTGTGGGACACACTTGAACATCCACCCATCATGGAGTTTCACACGGAGAGAGCGCACCGATCGCTTGCCCCGAAACCCCCCGGAGACCCAAGAGATAAACCACGATCCATAATAATCAGATTTCTCCGCTACAAAATGAAAGAAGAGATTTTGCGCAAGGCCAGGGGTAAGAAACAATTTTTTTTTGAGCGGGAGACTAATATACTTTGATCTAGACTACGCCCCAGCAGTGTTACAGAAGCGGAAAGAATATTCTGAGGTGAAACGGGTGTTAAAGCAGAACAAGATTCACTTCCAAACTCTGTTCCCCTCCAAGTTACGAGTATTTTACGATGATGTATCAGATGGTGGATGAGGCGACCACTGACATGAGGAACAGAGGACTGCCCGTCAGAGTGACCACACTGAAAGAGAGCCTGGCTGAGCAACTGCCTCGCACCGTGTGGGAGATGGTGGGAAGATCAAGACCGCAGCGGACGGTCCAGGAGCGGGAGAAGGACATTGTGGACAGAATACGGGCCTTCAGAAGACAGTCCTCGTCTTCAGAAGAGCTTTAAGTTATGGATAACTTTTAAAATGTAGGTGAGCTGAATAGAACTGCATTTCCTTCTCACACAATGAGACCCAACTGGACGACTTTGAAACTAGTACCACTCGGGTGGGGGAAGGACGGAGAGAGAGGGGATGTTAAAGAAATCGATATTCATACTCAATCATGGAAATTAGTTGATATCTGTCTTTAAATTGATATTTTGTTCATCTTTAAATGTAAGTCTTGGATTCATGTATCGCGGGAACAAATAAGCAATGGCAAGATGGTAAATATAAACTACAAATTAACTTCAGAAAATGAAACTTGTAGAGATCAACTTTGCCCTTCACTTTACAAAGAATAACCTCAGGGATTATGCAGTAAATGCCATTCAAAAACTCTGCAACCTTGGGATAATGTTGTTCATGTTCAAATGGATAGGTAAGTCTTGATTTGTTCAATATTATAATTAGTTCAAAGATACAGCGTGGAAACAGGCCCTTCAGCCCCTCGAGTCCGTGCCGACCATCGATCACCAGTTCACATTGGTTCTATGTTATCCCACTTTCTCGTCCACTCCCTACACACTAGGGGACAATTTACAGAGGGCCAATTAACCTACAAACCCGCATGTCTTTGGGAAGTAGGAGGAAACCGGAGCACAGGAGCACCGTGTGACTTGGAGAGTGGGCTGGACAACGAGTGTCACAGCTGGTCGCGGCTCCTCTGATCTACGCTGTTCCCATGCACTTATGGGCCTGTCCCACTCTTTAGGCGACTAGTTTTACTAGCATTAACCCACGACACCTTGTGACAACCTACGACGACCTCCGACAGCAAAAATTGTTGCCACTGACGCTTAAAGTCACCCAAAAGATCGCCCAAGTGGGACAGGCCACTTCAGGCTGCGGCTTGGTTCATCCTGGAGGACAACCAGTGGCTGCTGGAAGTAAGTACCAAGCACTGGGTAGAAACAGTGGAAGATAGTGGCCTTCAAATGGGGGTGGTTGGAGAAAGCATCCTGCTTGCCTGCTTGATTTTCTCTTACTGTAACTGCAGGAAAAATGTTCCCGGTGTTGGGGGAGTTCAGAACCAGGGGTCACAGTTTAAGAATAAAGGGTAAGCCAGTTAGGACTGAGATGAGGACAAACTTTCGTCACCCAGAGAGTTGTGAATCTGCGGAATTCTCTGCCACAGACGGCAGTGGAAGCCAATTCACTGGATGTTTTTCAAGAGTTACATTTAGCTCTTGGGGCTAGCGAAAAAACAGGAAAGAGGACCTGATTTTAGATGAACAGCCTCCCACACCCTCCCCCCACTTGGTTGCTCCACTCCCTCGCCGGGTACCTCCAAGGCAAGTGATCAGTGATCGCTCAGCCCCCCCACTTTCAAAAATGCTCCAAGGCCACTGGTTCAGAAAGAGAGCACTGCCAGATGTGAGCAGGGAACTGAGGCCAGATGTCCATGATGTCTGGATCCCAATGCTCAGCGCTTTGTGTTTCAGAGTTGGCTAATGTTATTGATTTGTAATTAGCCTGATTTGTAATTAGTTGACAAAACCTTAATTTATTAATCCATGGGGATGGGATAAGTGTAATATTTAAATGACATGCAAGGTGTCAGGCTGTCTGTCACAACATACAGCCCCAATAACTCATTATTTCCTTCAGTTAAATATTGGGAAGGTAGCAGTATTGTCATTTGCCACTCAACTATTATGTTTGTTTGCCTCACTGACTATTTCTAAACTCTCCCCCCCCCCCCCCAAAAAATTTGTTGTTTTATTAATTGAACACGCAGATGAACATCCTCATGAAGTGTAATCAGGTGGAAACTGATTCAGATGCGATGTTTAAGAGCTTGTTCAAAGAAGGGGCATATTTTAAAGGAGTGACAGAGATACCTGCAGGGGAATGTGTGAGGAGGTTATTATTTGTCTTTAGTTTTAGCTTGAAACTAAAATCTGAAGATTCAAAGTTTAATATACTAATTGTGCTGATACTGACTCCAACCAACGACGTAATGAATAGCATCCATTCCGGAAGTTTTATTTTTCTGATGCCATTTAAACTTCACTTTTACAATCACTTCAATGTAAAAGTAATTGGGAATGGGGAGCAATGGAACATGAATTTGCCCTTGGTACATATAAACTGTAATATAATAATGTATGCATGTTGGTAGGTGCAATCAAAACAAAGATCTTTTTATCATTGTTGTGTTATGAATACCACAGAAAATATTACGTACTCTCAAGATCATATTTAATTCAATAATATTGCTTAAATATATGGTTATTGGACTTTGGATTTCGCAAAAGCCAGCTGTGAGGAAGACAGCAAAATACTGAAAATATTGGGGGTGAAAATGACTTCAGGGCAGTTTGTTAGGAAAATGAAGAAAATGGTAACGGAATACATACAGCTGAGAGTATAAATTTATGGACGAGAAATTGTGTTCACCCAATTGATGATGACTTTGACAAAGTAACTAGCATGTTAGATCACAAGGAAGCCAATGGATGTTGCAAATTCTGTTATACAAAATTTGGTCAGTGAAGTGCCCCATAAAAAATTACCGCATTGGATAAGCGCCTGTGGACTTGAACGTAATAGGTTAAGTCCAGAGGGTCAGATATGGGGCTTTATGTGTGGCCCAGATATATTGTCAGTGCAGAGGGGTTAGGAGCAAGGCCGAGTGTGCATCAAGAGTTAAGGTCTGGAATAGTATTAGGTGTGCAGTCAAAGGTGGGACAATGGGTGTGTTCAGCACTGGGAACCTAAGCAGATAAGCAGCTATGATCAGAGTAGAATAGGGAGCCAGGTGTAAGGCTGGACTTGGGGTCAGGAATGAGAGAAGGTATGCAACTGGAATCAGGGTCAGGAGTAGTACCAGGTGTGCAGTGAGACCCAGGTTGGTCAACAGTGTTATATTAGAATCTGTTTTCCATACATGAATATACTAAGATCATTCTTGTGCTGCACCGGTTGATCAGAGCCTGGCTCTACTGTGGAATGTAATTAGGAATGTAATTTAGCCTAACATTATTCATAGCTAATCCAAATTAAAGCATAAATATTGCATTCATGTGTAAGTTAAAAACTCGCTACAGTATGCACAAGATTCCACAATTTCAAGCTGAAAAATGCAAAAGCTCCGTACGCACCCAACCCCCCCCCCCCCCCCAACCATGCACGCTCTGTGCCCTCGTGCCTGGTGTCTCGCAATTTCTCACTCCCAACTCTCACCCAATGTTGGCAGCCCTGTGCAATGTGAAGTACAGTTTATGTTACTTTACCTAATGTAAAGTACAGTTATATTAAGGGCAACACGTGGGCTTAACATGCTCTTACTTGGGTGAGGGTGGGGAATTTATAGTGTAAGAAATGTTGCACTTCACTTGGGTGTGTAAAATTGAATGTGGCTTTTAAGCACCCATTTCTGGCTGAAGATTAACAAGAGCATTGTGGGGTTGAAACAGGTAAGTGAAGACCAATGTTTGGATTATTTATTGGGCCATTAGCTACCTTGACCGTATATAGAAGAAACGCCTGGCATGTTCTTGGCAAACACAGGGCGGGCACATGCCATACCTGAGAACTTGTATGTTGCTGATCTGAGAAACCTAGTGCTGTATGTTCCAGCTACAGAGAGACAATCTGTGTAAGATATAACTGAAGCATAAGTAGGCTGTTTGGGCTGATCTTGTCCACTTCCTCAGTGATCCCAAATTCTCAATGTCCAAAGATCTATCTATACCATCCAGATTAATACCTAAAATCTATCAAAGGAATGGAGGGATAATGCAGGAATGTGTTCTTATGCATAATGGCAGCCTATATATTATTGAATGGATGAGCAGGCATGAAGGGCCAAATGGCCCGCCTTGCTTTTATTACTTATGTTTTTAAGTGGTTTTGAAAATTCTCAAACATCTGCAGTTTGATAACAAAGTATAAAGATTTACAGTTCGGAGTAATTAAATTTGCCTCCCAACACACCTCTATCTTGAGATTGTCATTATTTACCGCATCAGTTTCTTGTAGAATCTAATTTGTTTTAGTAAAATTGTATCGAGCAAGTATAAAATGCAGTGAGCGGGAGTTCAATTGTACTAATTTGCGACTTCTTGGTTCCAAGAAAATCCTTATCCTCAACGATGCTGGAGTCTAACACGTGAGTGTTGAGAACCAGGCAGAAACATTTGCAAAATGTAGAAAAAAGGAACTTTAACTATGTTGAGCCAAAAGTGATCCATCTCCGCTTCCTTTTAAGATCCACATACCACGTTGATCTTCATCCGATTCCATTGCTTCAATGTGTGAGCTGTCATAGACATGATGGGCAGAACATGCCCCCTCAATGTAAGGAAATGTGTAGATGACAATTTTCAGGTGAAACATTAATCCCGGGCGTCATCTGCTCTCTAAAGGTCACACATTGATGGTTTAATTGAGAGTGAGACTTATCTCTAATATGCTTGTCAATATTTATATCTCAAACAGCTACTGAGAATTGTCTGGTTATCATCGTTCTGTTGTTCGTGGGAACTTGCTACGTGCAAATTGGCTGCCAAGCTTTTTACAATACAATATTTATTCCATGTCATTTATCTCACAATAGTAATCATACTCTTAAAATACTTTAGCTTTTTCCAAAGTTGTGAAAGGAGTAGTATAGGACAAATCTTTACTGAATAAAACAAACTGCTTAGAGTCCAGTTATTCTATACAAGACCACATACAGGTATACAAAAGCAATCAAAGATTATTTAACCTTTATTCTCCTCATAGGGAAAGTGAACAATATGTTCAAAGCTTGTATCATAGCGACAAACATCTATACGTTCCATCACTTTGTTCAGAATCACTATGATAATGTATAATGGATACATAATATAAATGAACAACAATCAGATCTAATCTGTACAGATGTCCAGCTCCATGCAGTTAATAATGCACAGTTCTGCAATGAGAAATATAGATACAGCATTAAACACGAGTGAACCATCAAATATTTTTTTACAAAAAAAGTCCTGATGTTTTGTAGTGAAATTTGATATTGTACTTTCCCCTCATGACATTTGAACAATTGTTGCAGCAAGATTTCCACAGACATTGTTTTGTGATCATTGTTTATGTTTCGAGTTAAATACTGCACAAGAATAGAGCATTGGTGTGCTCAGTTATATTTGAATTCATGGCTCGGTGTTTGTTCAAGCCTGGTTGCTATTTATTTTATTATGACCTTGAGCAACTTAGTGGTGTGGAATATGTTTAGGGTAACAGTGGGCAGTGGGCAGTGCCATTGTTTGGACATTGCCTTAAAGACAATAATCTGGCGTCCATGTGCAGAGGGACACAATTCTTTGCTATGTATTTCTTTGTGAAATATTGAAATTTGTTTTTTAGGTTATTATCTTTCATCCCATGTCACATGCAGCTGGCCAACATCCCCTTTGAAAACTAGGTGCTATAAATAGTACGTCAACAGAAGGCTATTGTTTCCAATGATTGTTGGCAGGTTAAGCGAATAGTTGAAAAACCTTTCCTACTTGTCGTCAAATGTAATGCATAAACGGTGCTATCTTTTTTACTTATATTTTGTTTTAGTATGTGATGGAGGTGTCAAAATACTTGACAGTACCAGGAGTATTCTAAGTCTGAACATTTAGTCAAAGCCTTGAATAATACATGTGTCCACATTTAGGAAGAAACACTGTAATTAACCACGCTTGTGGGAAATGTGTCATTCTATTAAACAAAATTATGCCCTATTGCACAAAATCACAAAGCACAACTTGCTAGCACAGTAATTTAATACAAAATGCTTTCAAAGGTCACGTTAAGAAAAGCTGTCTGATGACTAAATCTGAGTTGCTAAATTTTACCTATAACAGATTCAATATCTGAGAAAATAGGATTCATCCCCATGGAATACAAATAAAGTTTCCTTCTCATCAAATTTGGTTGACCTGTTTCAGATTCAGAATTTATTCCCACTTTTTTTATGATTACCTTCATATCCTGCGGACTGTCTGGTCCAGTGCTGTTTTCTTTGCTCTCGTCTGTAAATTGCAGATGGATTTCTCGTTTTCCTACTGTGGATTCGAATTTCACTGGGCCCAACCTGTTTATAAATTGTTTTGGTACTGTCTCTACAGATCTACATACTTTATCTTAAATGAAATGTTTTCTGGCATGAGATGTAATAAGGAGAGATTGATGGTCATTCCAGGAGAGGAAAGGAAGCCCAGAGGAGGAAGGGCTCAGCTACTCCTGCCTCTCTCAGCCCACAAAGATAATTAAAAAAAAAGTTAAATGTTTAATTTTTAGTTTAGAGATACAGCGCAGAAACAGGCCCTTCGGCCCACCGTGTCCGCACCGACTAGTGATCCCCGCACATTGACACAAGCCTTAACACACTAGGGACAATTTACACTTATACCAAGTATACAAACCCAAGCCAATTAATCTACAAACCTGTACGTCTTTGGAGTGTGGAGGAAACCAAAGATCTCGGAGAAAACCCACGCGGTCACGGGGAGAACGTACAAACTATATACAGACAGCACTCATAGTTGGGCCTCTGGCGCTGCAAGCATTGTAAGGCAGCAACTGTACCGCTGTGACACCCTGTCACCCTGTATTATTTGGTTTTAGTTCCCGTCCACAACATTTGCCTTGGTTGTGGTCTTCTTGCGAATGAAACATAAACCAAATGAATAGTTAGATCTCAAGCCGGGTGCTAAGCAGCCAGGTTGTTGTCTCTGCGTCAATGTCTGCCAGGCCCTGAGCTCCATTTGGTGGGTGGGAAAGCGGGCACCCAGAGATGACATGGTTGGCTGTCTGTTGTTCTGTTCCGCATTCACAGGCTGGGCTCTGGCGGAGCCCCCATCTTCACATCAGGATGGCGAGATCATCAGCATACCCATATTTTCCAGCGATGGTCTCTGGGAGGTCAAGGATGTACACGTTGAAAAGCAGCGGAGCCAAGACAGATCCCTGTGGGACGCCATTCTTCAGTCTAAGTAGCCTACTCTGCTGTCCATCACTGGTCTTAAGCACAAAGCTGCGGTTTGATATCAGCTCCATGATGTAGTGTACCATGCGCCTGTCTGGCAGCACCCGAAGTAGCTTTGCAGTTAGTCCCCGGTGCCACACGGTGTCATAGGCAGCTGTCAGATTTATAAGAACAGCTCCTGCCTTCTCATTTGCTCAAAGCAGTCCTCGATGTCTTGGGTGAGGAGGGTTACCTGGTCCACAGTAGATCGACCTTGGCGGAAACCAGCCAGCTCGTGGGGTGGTTGAGGGTCTATGAGGGGTTGATACGCCCGTGGATCAGCCTCTCAAGGAGTTTGTATGGGATGCAGAGGAGTGAGATGGGCTGGTAGCTTTTACGATCATCCTTTGGCTTGTTCGGCTTCGGGAGAGCGATGACTGTTGCACGACGCCAGATCTTTGGGATTTTGCACTTCTCCATGGAGATCGACAGGTACTGTCGGATCCAGTTGGTAGCAGCGTCTCCAGAATGTAGTAAAAACTCTGGGTTTACGCTGTCAGATCCGGGGGCCTTTCCTGCTTTCAATATCTTGAGTGCTGTGGCCATTTCCTCAGAGGTGAAAGCCATTGTTAGGTCTGTATCCGCTCTGTCAGTTTTCCATGACTCGGCCACCTCTTTGCTCACTTGGTGCGAGAAATCACGGTCAGAGTTTGTGAATCGACCATTCTTGACTAGTTGAGATGCAATTGCGTTGGCGGTCACTGGGCATTTGCCGGGTTTGGATGTAGTTCTGCCGGTCAGGCGGTTGACTGTGTGCCACGCTTTACGGCTCAGCGGGCGAAGTCGATCAATTAAACCGTCTCAATCCACCGTTCTTGTCGTTTCTCATCCAAGCGTGTGAGCAATGCAGTGGCTTCAGAATCCTCTTTGGTGCCAGCAGCAGTATATCTTCATATAGCTGTTGACACTCATCATCCCAACATGGAATGTCATCCCTCTGGTAGCCACGGGGGATGGTTTTCTTGCCTGCACTGATAAGCATGTTGCAGTAGGCTTGGTAGGAAGAGTCCAGGTGGGTACTGTCTGGGGGAGGAAGGCCCGAGTCAGCTGCGTTGGTAAGTTGTTGGAACTTGGCCCAGTCGGCCTTGTGAAAGTTCCACCGCTTCACAGGTTTGCTCGATGTTGGTGCAGCCCGTGGTGTTGTGGTGATGAGTGATGGTCGGTGTTGTGACCGTGGGAACTTTTCCAGAACCCGGCTCGTTGGTGGCTGATGGTTCTTTGTGTCACTGGCAAAGGCTGGGTCTGGGTTTGTTCCAGTGTTCCTGCGGGCTGAATGGAAGCTGTTTGCCTCCTTTGGATCATACTGATGCGTGAGGTCATTGGCAGATTCCAATCTATGAGGCCATTTCCATCACTATCACATCTTGAATAGCCCCATTCGGTATGATGGCAGTTGAAATCACCTGAGTATACACAGGGAGGGGTGAACACTGGTATGGATGTTGTAGCCAGAAGCACGGCTTGTACACATTGATGATGGTGACGTCCTGGACCTTCACTGCAAACCGTTCCAGATCCGAGTCTTCTGCAGACTGCCCTTCTATAGCCCAATCCGTGTCATCTCTGATGAAAGTGGCCAGACCATATTTACTACTTGGCGTGAAAGTAGTTAGTGTGAATTCAGGAATTGCGAGTTTCACCACTGTTTCGAAGTGTGTCTCCTGCAGGAAAATGACAGTCGCTTTGTTGCCGTATGCTAGTTGCTCAATGATGGATATCATAGCACTGGTGAGACCTTCGACATTCAACTGGAGTATCCCAGCATCCTTGCCCATGACGGCAACTGAAAAGAGTGCGAAGCTTGGCTCAGGGCTGCAACACTCGGTCTTTGTCCTATCCTTGGTTTGGTTTTGTGTTATCGGCATCTGTTTCCACAAAGTATTCCACAGGAGAAGACTAACTGGATTAACAGGAGAGACCACGAGAAGGTTGTCGACATCTCCCTCAGTTGTGGTCGGATGATACCATTGAGCCCCAATGTTTCCAATACCTTAAGAGTGACATTGATGGAATCTAAAGTGAAAGAAACAAGTTGCTGAAAGAGCTCAGCTGGTCGAGCAGCATCTGTGGAGATAAAAG
This sequence comes from Raja brachyura, assembly GCA_963514005.1. Next base: position 75,919,516 of record OY740786.1, read on the forward strand.
GATAAGTCTGAAGAAGGGTTTCAACCCGAAACATCACCCATTCCTTCTCTCCAGAAATGCTGCCTGTCCCGCTGAGATACTCCAGCTTTTTGTTGTCTATCTTCGGATTAAACTAGCATCCGCTTCGAGCTGCGGTGCTCCAGCGGCGGCGGCGGCCTGGTTCGGAGCTGTGGTGCTCCAGCGGCGGCGGCCTGGTTTGGGAGCTGCGGTGCTCCAGCGGCGGCAGCCCAGCTCAGAGGTGCGGTGCTCCAGCAGCGGTGGCCTGGATCGCCTCAGCACAGAGGGAGAACTAGGAGGGAGGAAGACAGGGACATAAGACTTGTGCCTTCCACCACAGTGAGGAGGTGCCTGGTGAACTCATTGTGGTGGATGTTGGATATGTGTTTATTGTGTGTTTTGTTTTTATTATATGTATGACTGTATGGTAACAATTTCATTCAGACCGTAAGGTCTGAATGACAATAAAGGAATCTAATCTAATCTACAGTTCTTTCCTACACACTGGATAATCAATGTTTCAGGTGGGTCACGTTGCAGGGTTACAACCCTAAACGTCGACTATCCCTTTGCCTCCACAGATGTCGCTCCAACCATTGTGTTCCTCCAGCCATTTATTATTTTTTTCAAATATATATGAAGTTGTCAGTTGCCTCTTGATGTGCTTCTTGAAACCTCCAAACAAAAATAGCCCTGGATGACCATAATTTTAACCTTGTTCGGTTCATCAGATGGGAGGTGCCGACACATGGAGTTAAAATCTAGGCTACTGTTTATATAGTGCATCCTATGTAGCCTAACTCTCACTGTATAAGCTTTAGATAGTGTCCAGTTAGAGTCATACCAGCTTTTTTATAATTTGTTTGCCATCTGATTATGAATGCATTTAGAGCTATTGTCGGTACTCTTTAGAAAGAGCCGTTTAATCCCTCTGACTGGCCCCAGTCCTTGTGATGATGTTAAACATGAAGCCGCAGATGCTGGTTTATAAAAAAGGCAAAGTTCTGAAGTAACTCAGTGGGTCGGGCAGCATCTCTGCAGAACATGAGTAGGTGCCGTTTCTGGTCTTCTTCAGACTGATTGTGGTCGGGGGTGGGAGCAGAAAGCTGGAAGAGAGGAAGGGCAAGACAAAGTCTGGCGAATGATACTTGGAAGCAGGTAAGGGGAGTTTTGAGAGATAGATGGTTGGACAAAGGCCAGAGATGAAAAGACAAAAGGTGTGAGATAAGGATAGAAGTGCGAATTTTGAAGCCAGAGTGGGAGGAAGAGAAACGGGTGTATGTCCAGGTGGGGCACAGGGAAGAGAAGAGGGAGGGGAGAAGTGGAACGGACGCTGGTCCTCCAGTTTGTGTGTGGGCTCACCCTGGCAATGGAGGAGGCCCAGAACAGGAATATCAGTATCGGAGTGGGAAGCGGTGTTAAAATGATTAGTAACTGGGAGATGTAGTAGGCCTGGCGCACCGAGCGCAGGTTTTTGGCAAAACAGTGGCCAAGATCTTGTAAAGGGGGCCATATCTGGAATGCAATGCAGTAAATGAGGTGAACATTGAGGACCAGGGGATCTCTGGTGAAGGTGGTGTTAGTAAGGAATTCCAGTGTATTACTCGTCCAGTGATAAAAGGATAATTCGTGTTGATCTGTCCAAGGGGGAGACTTGTAGGTAATGGTATTCCCATGGCATTGGCCCCTTATGCTCATTGGCAGAGTTTGGAGGAGTTACAGTGGCACAGCAGTAGAGTTGCTGCCCTACAACTTCAGAGACCTGGGTTCGATCCTGACGACAGATGCTGTCTGTATGGAATTTGTACGTTCTCCCTGTGACCGCGTGGGTTTTCTCCAGGTGCTGCATACAGGTTTGTAGGTTACTTAGCTTCTGTAAAATGTCCCTAGTGCATAGGATAGAACTAGTGTACAGGTGATGACTGTAGATTATGCATGCTGCAATGATGGCTGGCACAGTGAATATCAAGTACAATGGCAGAGAAAAGACCTGGCTGATACTGAAGTTGTAAGGTACTATTATTAGCTATACCATTCCAGAGAAGTGGGCAGTTACCCATGACTCTGACTTGAACCAATGAAGATGCTTTGATGGGTCAGTAGGTGAACTACTCATCACATATTACTTAGTTTTGCTCGTGTATCCATGCATTTGATGGGTCCAATATTGACAAAGGAACCTGCATTCCCATAATTTGCCATAATGTTGTTTGGGCCAGGCATTCATGATCTGTCATTTGTTGTGTGAGGCTGCCTTAATAATGGCGATGTCTGCAGAGCATGGTTAAGAAAATAGCTAGTTCTAGAATCAGATGCACCACATTCAGTGTTTCCAAATGTTACATCACCGAAAGCCTGCAGACCTTGGCTCCAGCCACAAGCCGATCCACATTTCTAATGGTCGAAACGAGGAACTGCAGATGCTGTTTTTTTTTAATGGACACAAGTAGTGGAGTAACTCAGCGTGCCAGGCAGCACGCCTGGAGAACATGGATAGGTGATGTTTCGGGTTTGTGTTTGAAGGATCCCGACCCAAACCATCACCTATCCATGTGCTCCAGGGATGCTGCCTGACCACTGAGCTACTCCAGCACTTTGTGTCCACATTCCTGTTCGCTGGTGTTGCAGACCCTAACCCCAGCTCTGGCCACACAGCCAGACCCTAGCCTCAACTGTGCTCTGGACCCATTGACCCTAAACACACACGCAGCTTGCCTTCTGGAGCCCTGCCTCACATTTTGAATATGATTGAACAAGTTGCAGGATCAAAAAAAATTCCGAACCATCAGATTCTGGAATATTGGTGTTTTATTGTTCAACCTGCCAAACTGCACCATGCCCCGCTGTATAATTCCATAAAAATATAGAATCAAAATGAACAAAAACGACATGTTACTAATTGGCCTCCAACCGCCAGTCAAAGCAATTTACGTGTAGCTGAATTTGAATTCAGAAACAAACAAAAATCAAAACCATCACTAAAACCTGCAGAAATGCATCTTGTTTGTCATCATTAGCTGCTGACATTTTTAATCCTTTCGGTAATATTTGCATTTGTTACTATCAGCACTGATACTCCCGATTAGTTATTTTATTCAACGTACTTTATGCAGTTTGAGTCTGGATAGTGCCATATGCTGCATCCAGCTGCTCAATCCTTGACCACCCAAAGCTCTTGTTATAGGCACAGGAAAGTAAACCCTGACTCCTGCCCTTTTGCAACCTGTTCAGAGATGACATTTGGATTTGGTTTTAAAACCTTGATTACGGCCCAGGTTTTTTGCAAAGCTTAGGCTCAGTCTGCCAACAGTATAAAATACAGTAGGAACACATTGAGGTATGTATGGTATCACTGCAGCAGAACTCCATTATGTCACAATGCCCTAGAATAATATTTGACTATGGTTTGACACGTGTGAGGCAAGATAGCAAAAGCAGGATTTTCCTGATATTTTTTTTTGTGATCCTGCAACTTGTTCAATAATTTCCAAAATGTGAGGCAGTAGAATGCAAGCTGCGTGTGTGTTTAGGGTCAATGGGTCCAGAGCACAGCTGAGGCTAGGGTCTGGTTGTGTGGCCAGACCTGGGGTTAGGGTCTGCAACACCAGCGATCAGGAATGTGGACACAAAGTGCTGGAGTAGCTCAGTGGGTCAGGCAGCATCCCTGGTGCACATGGATAGGTGATGTTTTGGGTCGGGATCCTTCAAATACAAACCCAAAACATCACTTATCCATGTTCTCTAGGCTTGCTGCCTGGCACGCTGAGTTATTCCACTACTTATGTCAATTTTTGGGGGGAACATTACACCTAAGTCAGATTTTTGCCTTCGAATCACATTATTCAAATATTTTTTACATCCTAAATTCAGTCTACATACTAATCACTGAAGCTGCTTTTTAAATATTTTTATTTGTATCTTTTTCTCCCACTCACTTCTCTGTTCCCATGCTACGCTGCAGGAAAATGCACGTAGGTTGTGGGGTGAGGGCTAATGGATTGGAAGTTGCAGGAAGCACTAACTATGTCACATGATTCATAAATAGAGCCTCTGCTTCCTTGAAGTTTCAGGAGAAGAGCTTCACTGGCACAGAGGTAGAGTCGCTGCCTTACAGCGCCCGAGACCCAGGTTCGATCCTGACTCCGGGTGCTGCCTGTACGGAGGTTGTATGTTCTCCCTCTGCCTACGTGGGTTTCTTCCGGATGTTCCGTATTCCTCTCATATTCCAAGGACGTACTGTCTGTGGATGAACTGGCTTCTGCAAATTGTCCCAAGGGTGTAAGATAGAACTAGTGTACAGGGATCGCTAGTCGGCATGGACCCAGTGGGCCGAAGGGTCTGTTTCCACGCTGCATCTCCAAGCTAAACAGAATGAGAATGTCAGTTTGGATGGTGTGTAGTGCAGGCTGCAGAGTTGTGTACTTTTACTAGGATTGTTTAACCTGGCTGGCTTTCCGGTCACTTTATAGTTTTTGGTGGTGAGTGAGTGAGTTTTGACAATATACACCCCATCCTCTCTGCCACAAATTCCTGCCATGGAACTCACCACCTTCACTCATGCAAAGAATGTAGAGTCTGTATCACCCCTTGTATGCATGCGCCTCACCATTGAGTTGTGGGTCAACATTTGCCTGTCCAAGGTAGAAAATGGAATGGGGCCCAGAATCTAAATGACAGCCACTTAAACCTACACATGAGCTGGAGCACGGACACAAGTGGTTATTGTGAGAGTATAGCCAACATTGTGGGCCGAAGGACCTGTTCCTGTGCTGCACTCATCTATGTTCCTGGAACTGACTGACTCTCCATTTGTCATTGCAAAATAACGTTGCCATGTGAGATAACAGGATACAAGCTGATACAAGATGCCTCTGTACTTTTAGTCATGTGTAGTAAAACTACTTAGCATGTCTTCCAGTAGCTTATGTTGGACATGCAAACCATACAGCTTCACTTCCTAATCCAGATGAAGTTTAGAACTGTGATTTCTCCGCAGTGCTGTCTTGCTCACTCTTGAACCTGAAACGTGATTCTGTTTCACTTTCTCCAGCTGCTGCCTAACCAGCTGAGAGTTTCCAGCATTTTGTGTTTCTACCTCCTCCTCAGTTGTATTCTGCAGGACTTGTTAGCAGCATTAGACTCCGAAAGAACAAAGCAATTACAAAGGTGGAGATGGCATGAGGAGGAGACATACATCACACACAATTTCAAGTACTAAAACTATCTACAATGCAACACAATACAATACTGTTTATTGTCATTTAAACCTCAAATAAAGTTCAAACTTCATTCTGCAGTCATACAACAAGAAAAAAAGCAAGACACACAATTTACACAAACATCCATCACAGTGAATCTCCTCCTCACTGTGATGGAAGGCAAAGTCATTTGTCTCTCCCCTGTTTTCCATTCTTCTCCCGATGTTAAAGGCCCCGGCGGGCGATGGCAAGTCCCGCGGCCGTTAAGGCCGCACGGGGCAATGTAAGGCCCTGCTCCGGGTCTTGATGTTGGAGTCCCTGGCGGGCGATGGCAAGTCCCGCGGCCATTAAAGCCGTGCTGGGCGATGTAAGGCCTCGCTCCGGGTCGTTTTCAATCCCGCAATTCGGGCGGGAGAAGTTGCCGTTGCGGGGGCTCCAAAAAGCGGTCTCCCACCAGGGACCCGCGAGCTCCCGATGTCACCGTCTACATGTGTCAAGAGTGTTTAACTGTCATGTACCAACAGTGGAATGACACAAATCTTACCTGCAACAGCATGACATAAGAGGGAGTTAGATGTGGCCCTTGTGGCTAAGGGGATCAGTGGGTATGGAGAGAAGGTACGGGATACTGAGTTGGATGATCAGCCATGATCATATTGAATGGCGGTGCAGGCTCGAAGGGCCGAATGGACTACTCCTGCACCTAATTTCTATGTTTCTATTCTACAAATAAATAATATACATCAGACAAAAAACAATAAATTAATAACCTAATAAAAAGTCTGTAATGCAACCACAAACAGCACATGAAAGTTCATATTTGAGTTTAGTTTTGTGTAGTGATCAAGAGCCTGATGGTTGTTGGGAAGAAGTTGTTATTGAACCTGGAGGTTACAGTTTTCAGCCTTATACCTTTCTGATGAGAGGAGTGAAATGAGAGTGATGTGGGTTTGTGATGATATTCGCTGCCTGTATTTTTTTTGCTAAATGCAAGAAATACATAATTGTCAGAAATTCTGTTCTGTACTGCTCTTTGCTGCGAAATGACTATTCCTTTCAATTCATGTCACTCCATATGTTTCCACACCTTGCTGGTTTTAAGTGCTTTCTCACTCACCCTGCTTGTTATTGTGGAGCGTGCAAGGAAGATTAGTGTTTTTGTGTGTATTAATAAAAGCAGTTGGTGTAATATAAAAACATGCAGGTTTGTAGGCTAATAGGCTTATGTAAATTGCCCTTGGTGTGTTGGATAGAATTAGTGTACAGGGTGATCTCTGGTTGGCACAGACTTGGTGGGCCAAAGGGCCTGTTTCCACACTGTATCTCTAACTTAAACTAAAATTATTCCATAGTGTTATGATGAAAGTATTTGAAAGAAAGAAGTTGTGAGAATGCCTGAAGTTGTCATAAAGGGCTCCTTCTCTGACAAACATTGCAGGTTGTACCATCAACGTTTTCTTGTTTAGTCTGTGGAACTTACTTTACATGTCACTTCTTCATATCTTTTCACAAGTAGGAGGGACAACGCGTAGGCTCGGTCATAGTTTTGCTGAACACCTCCATTTAGTCTGCCTAGAACTCCATGATCTCCCGGTTGCTAAACACGTTAACTCCCCCTCCCATTCCATAATGACCTTTCTGTCCTGGGCCTTCTCCACTGGCAGAGTCAGGCCCAACGCAAATTGGAGGAACATCACCTCATATATTGCTTGGGCAGCTTACAACCCAGTGGTATGAATAATGACTTCTCTAACTTCACGTAACCCTTGCTTTCCCTCTCGCTCCATCCTTCCCCCATCCTAGATCTCCGACTAGTTTGACTGTCCACTTGACTAAATTTTACTTTGTATGTCTCGTTGTCAGCTTCCCCTAGTTAACAATGATTTATTCTATAGTTTCCTTGATCTTCGCTCCCTTTGACCTCTTGTTTTCACACCTTACCATTCCATACCTCTCGCTTCCATCTTCCCCCTGAGTCCGATGAAGGATCTTGACCCGGAACGTCACCTATTTCTTTTCTCCGAGAGGCTGCCTGCCACACACAGCCTCCCACCAGCATGCGCCTGCATGCGGCAAGCATGACCAAACCGGCAGCAGGGGCCGCGCGGAGGTTGGGTGATCCCTGTACAGGGCCGATCCCACCAGCATGCGCCTGCATGCGGCAAGCGTGGCCAAACCGGCAGCAGGGGCCACGCGGAGTTCGGGTGAGTGGCGCAAAGTGAGGCGAACTTGGAGCGAAGTCTTGAAGGTAAGTTCGCCAGGACAGAGAGGGACACACAGCGAGGGGCACAGAGGCACACACAGAGAGGGCCACGGAGCCACACACAGAGAGGGTCACGGAGGCACCGACAGATAGGTTCACGGAGGCACGTCGAGGCGGTGTGTAATGTGTCGAGGCGACAGTGAGCCGACAAGCCGTTGCCGCGCGGAATTTTTGAACATGGTCAATTTTTCGGAGCTCGGCGCGATGTCGGGATGAACTCCGCACAATTCCGCACGGCTCCGGCGATCGAAGTGGGACCGGCCCCGCAACGCCGGACAGCTCAAGCGACCACGTTAGGTCGCGCTCATCGCATGGAGTTGCATGCTGGTGGGACAGGCCCTGTACTGAGGTGTTGAAGTAAGAATTATCTTTTCTATGGATCTAACATGAATGTAAACTTGTTTCTAGATCAAAGGACTGCCATTTGGAAACATTTTCATGATCAGCGATGGCTCCCCAGAGAACAGTACTGGTGCTCCATTCTTTTATGTCAGTCGGCAAGACAGAATTGTTGAGGATCTCATGAATAATTCCAGCGTTTCTTTAACATTATCAGAAGCTGAGCCAAATTACTGCAGGTATGTCCATCTCTTTCTCTGTTGACCCCTCGCCCTCTCCCTCCTCCTCTCCCCCCCCCCCCCCAACCCCTCTTTCCCAACAATTTTCCCCTCCATATTCCATTTCCCACTCATCTGTCCTGACAATCTCATTTTCCACTGGGAGCCTGAGGTTTTTAACAGTGCTCATCCATGGGAAATGGCAAATTCTTCCAAGCAAGTGGCAGTCTCGGTAAAATATAGCAATTTATTAAAGAAAGGATGTACCAACTTAATGATTTTGGGGTTTTTTGGTGATGTCTGATCAGCCTTTAAGAGTAATCTTTAATTAAATCACAATTAAAATGTGGATTACGGAAATGTCTGAGACCCTACACCTGGAAAGAATCAGATTTGCCCTAATGGACAAACAAGAGGTTTTCGTTAGAATATGGTCTTCTTTCATTGATTACTTAAAAGGGTAGATCAGTTCGGCAGGGAACCCTAACTGAAACTTGGACTCGGGATTAGATGAAAAGTTATATTCTATATTCCTTGATCTTATCTCCAATGATGTATTAATGGTAAATTATTCCATTCTTTATGATTTCTTTTTGATTTTTATTTTATTTTTCTCTCTGTTTCTCTCTCTTTTTATAACAAAAAAATTATTAGAGACACAATGATTCATTTGATAATATTAATAATGTATGATTGTTGTACACAAAATATTGCTATCATAATATGTGTTTGCTAATTCACTGCTTACCTACTCTAATAAAAATATATATTAAAAAAAAAGAGTAATCTTACCATCTATCCAGCAATGTAGCAATGCTGTTCATTGTCTGTGATTGCTACTCGCATGCTTCAAATGACAGAGTTCAGCGAGAGGATTTGAGTTTAGGAGCAAGGAGGTCCTACTGCAGTTGTACAGGACCCTGGTGAGACTGCACCTGGAGTATTGTGTGTAATTTTGGTCTCTAATTTGAGGAAGAACATTATTGCTTTTGAGGGAGTGCAGCGTAGGTTCACCAGGTTAATTCCCGGGATGGCGGAACTGACGTACGATGAAAGAATGGGTCGACTGGGCTTATATTCGAAGGAATTTATAAGGATGAAAGGGCATCTTATAGAATAGAAACATATAAAACTTTTACAGGATTGGACAGGGTAGATGCAGGAAAAGTGGTCCCGATGTTGGGAGAGTCTAGAACCAGTGTCACAGTTTAAGAATAAGGGGTAGGACATTTAGGACTGAGATGAGGAAAAACCTTTTCACCCAGAGAGTTGTGAATCTGTGGAATTCTCTGCCGCAGAAGGCAGTGGAGGCCAATTCACTGGATGTTTTCAAGAGAGAGTTAGATTTAACTCTTAGGACTAAGGGAATCAAGCGATATGGGGAAAAAACCTGAACGGGGTACTGATTTTGGATGATCAGTCTTGATCATATTGAATGGCGGTGCTGGCTCGAAGGGCCGAATGGCCTATACCTGCACCTATTTTCTATGTTTTTAAGATGTGTTATTCTTTGTGTCATTTAATAAGAATTTAATGGGAGAATAGTCGTAATTTGCTATTTAAAGTCTATCTTACATTTAAAGAATGAAATATATCAGTAACAATATCTTTCCCTTCATAGATTAGGTTTATGTTTTGTGTGCTATCCTGTCAAATCACATATTAGTATATATGAATACAATCAAACCAAACTCAAGTGCAAAAGGTAGAGCCCTTGACATATTAATATATACCCTGTCAGTGCATAGTTCAATTAGGCAGGGAGATGAGTTAGTCAGGTAGCGAGGAGATCCTAAAGATCCTATTTGAAAGCACCGCACATGAATAGCACATAATGGGGGATAACAAGAAGCCAGTCAGTGCAGTGTCCAGAGATAGAGAGCTGATGAAACAGAAATATTGAAACACACAGCTACATTCGAGATGTTGCACTGTGGAGCAAGTGAGGAGAGGCAGATGGAACATTACACAGACGTCATAATGTAATGTGACGCCGTCCAATTTGGTAGGAAAAAAAAATCAAAAGGCGGAGCATTTTTAAAAAGCCAGAAATTGAAAGTGGCTGGAGGTCAGAGGCAACTGGGTGTCTTTATACCCAGATTTGAATGAGCAGGAACAGCAAGTAGTTAAGAATGCAAATTGTACATTGACTGATTATTTGCTTACTGGATCGATTTCTGTGACGGTAAAAAGGACGTAAGAGGAAAGATTAAGAAGATTGACTGCATATAGTTTAGTTTATTGTCAAGTGTACTGAGGTACAGTGAAAAGCTTTTGTTGCGTGCTAACCAGTCAGCAGAAAGACAATACATCCTTACAATCGATCCATTTACAGTGTATACATGATCAGGAAAAATGTTTAGTGAAAGGTAAAACTAGCTGAGTCTGATCAAGGATAGTCCGAGGGCCACCAAAGAGGTAGATAGTAGTTCAGCATTGCTCTCTGGTTGTGGTAGAATGATTATGTTGCCTGATAACAACTGGGAAGAAACTGGTCAGATCTGGTGTTGTGCATTTTCACACTTCCATACCTTTTGCATATCCTCTTAAGTTGAGAATAATTAAATGTAATTGGACTGAAACACACAACATTTTCACTTGGCCTGACTGCATAACATTGGGGCAGTGCTTCCCCTGCATAAGTGAAGCAGTTGGAGAGACTCAGCAGGTCGAACAGCATCTGTGGAGGCAAGAGTGTAGTCAAAATTTCACGTCAAGACGTTGCATTAGGACAGATGCTGCTCGGCCTGCTGAATTCCTCCAGCAGTTTGTATTTTTGCTCTAGCTTCTAGCGTCTGCAGTCTCTTGTGTCTCTACAATGCCTACTCTGGTCAGGGTTTCCAGAGCAATGAGTCATAGTCACAAAATAAGGCTAAGCCATTCTGGAATGAAATAAGAAAAAGGTTTTTTTTGTACAGAGAGGACTGTATCTTTACAATTCTCTACCTATGGAGGCTCAAGCATTGAGCATGTCTTGGTTGTTAAGGGAATCAAGTAATACAGGGTTTGTGCAGGAAAAGTGCATGGGGCTAAAAGATCATCCATGACCTTACGGAATTGCAGAACAGATATGATGAAACAAATAGCCTAATCCTGCTTCCATTTGAAATGTTATTATGGCTGTGATAAACATGGTATTTGATGATTGAAAATTAAATGATAGGCTTGATCAGAACACCAAAGTCAATGGGGAAGGATTTGAAATCATTGGGAGGACGTTTTGTATTTGGGGCTGAGATGATGACTTTGATGTTTACTTGAAGAAGTCTCATCAAAAACATTGCATGTGATGGAGACACAGGAGACTGCAGATGCTGGAATCTTGCGCAAAGCACAGGAGGAAGAGCTCAGAAGGTCAGGCAGCATCTGGCGAGGGAGTGGATAGGTGACATTTTGCGTTGAGACACTGCTTTTGGGACTGATTGTAGTAAGGGTAAGAAAGCTTGAAAAGAGCGGAGGGGGTGGAACAAAGCCTGGCAAATGTTAGGTGGATAACAGTGGTGGGGGGAGCCTGGGGATGATGAGAAGAAAAAGGGAATAAGGGCGTATTACTTTAAATTGAAAAATTATGTGGGAAAAACAGTTTCAGGGCAGATAAGTGATGCAGAGGAAGGCAGAATGCTATTAATTTGCAGGTGGAATCGAATAGTGTGTCAACAAATGATACTGCCAAACCGAAGGAGGTGTTTAAGTGAGGTACGGAAGGAGGGCCATGAGTGATTTTGTTTTTAGTTGACACTGCAAATGGTGTTAAGAAAGAACTGCAGATGCTGGAAATATCGAAGGTAGACAAAAATGCTGGAGAAACTCAGCAGGTGAGGCAGCATCTATGGAGGGGGTGGGGGAGAGAGAGAGCGTGCGCTAAGGAGCAGCTGAAGTAAAGTAAAAGGTTTGAGCTGCATCGTGCTGAGATTTAGAAACAAGGACTTGTTTAGAAAACAAGGCACAAAGTGCTTGAATGCTCAGTGGTCAGGCTGTATCTCTGGAGAACATGGGTAGGTGATGTTTTGAGTTGGGACCTTTCTTTAGACTGATGGGCGGAGGGAAGCAGTGTATGATGTTTGTCCAAATCATTCCACTGGAAGATGAATGATAGTTGCAGGAAACAGGAAGAAACCAGCAGAGACAATGAACTGGAAAGGAACCAGCAGAACAGCTCAAAACCAGTTCAAAGTTGCAAAATAACTTCTAAATTTGCTGTGTGGTATATGAAATAACCAGATTAGAACACAAAAAATGCCTAGATTACCTAAAATAGACAGGAAATAGTTTGTGAATTATCTGAGTGCTGATGGGAGAAATTCTGGAAATTCAACTGCTGTCAGGCTGGCTTTCGCATAAAGAATCAATGTTTCTTTAGAGACAATCAAATGTCTAATGTTTATTGATCTATAATGCACTCTGCATGATAATCTCATGAGGCAAGATGAGTTGGTCCCAACGCAAGTGTGTTATCTTGGTTAATCTGCGAGTTATTTTTTGTTGTATATTCACTTGCTATATCTTATCTGTGCGCAGGCAAAATCTCATTAACCCTGAGGATCCGAGATGTAGCAGACTGACTCTGACAGGTCAAATGGTGACTGTGCCCTCTGATGAAATTGAATTTGCAAAGCAAGCCATGTTTTCAAGGTTTGTCGTTTTTGTCATACTGATTATAATTCCATCTGTAAAATAGTGTCTTTCATTTGCACTTTATGCAGGTATCAAGGCAGAGTGATATAACTGCGCATATTAACAGTCAATGTTTCAGAAACATTCTGCTCTACGAGGAAGAATGCAAAAAGGATTGCGATGTGCTTTTATCAAATAATTCTTCTAATGCATTTACATTTCATACCAGATGAGTTTATTTTTATTTATTTAGAAATAAATAGCTCGACTTTCTTTAGACAGAAGGTAAACCAATTTTGAATGTCGAGCAGGACTTTGTTGAATATTAACAGCTGATCTTATTCACAATTATACCCTTGTCTCATCTTTTAGTTGAGAGAGAGTTTTTAAATTTGGTTTTCCTAGGAGCCCCGTGAAAGCGTGTTGCATTGGCCTCTTAACAGTGCAGAGTCATCTCCTTGCCTCGCTCTTAATGGTATAGACAGCTAAATGAATAGGCCATTCACAAATGATGAGAATAATATTTTCCAATCGCACTTTTCAATATAAACAAAATATACAAGAAAGTCTTGGCTAGCAACGGTTGGATGGCACAGTGGCACTGCAGGTGGAGCTGCGGTCTCACAGTGCCAGAGACCCGGATTAGATCCTGACCTCAGGTGCTGTTGGTGCCACTGCCAGCATATTCTCTCTGTGACTGTGTGGGTTTCCTCCAGGTGCTCCAGTTTCCACCCCCATCCCAAAGACGTGTGGGTTTGTAGGTCAATTAGTTTCTGTAAATTGCCCCCAGTGTGCAGGGAGCGGAGGCGAAAGTGGAATAACAGAACCAGCATGAATGGGTGATCGGTGATTGGTGTGCGCTTCCTAAATCCTCAGGATCCTGCTCCTTATCCGGGTTTCATTCCCTTTCTGACTAGGCTTCCTCCACCCTACAGCTGGTTCCAATCACAAATCTGAGATGGTACTCTGTGTGGAAATATAAGTTAGTAATCCAGAAATAAGAAAAATCTATATGTATTTTCACGGAAGGTAGACAAAATGCTGGAGTAACTCCCCCTAAAATGCGACTCTGGGGGAAAGGAATAGGTGACCATTCAGATCGGAGCCCTTCTTCTGATCCAAAAGGTCACCTATTCCTTTTCTCCAGAGAAGCTGCGACCTGCAGAGTTACTTCAGCATTTTGCGTCTATCTTCGATATAAACCAGCATCTGCAGTTCCTTCATGCACATTATTCTCTATTTAATTTGTTCTTACTGGCGATGGGCCGTTTTGCTGCCAGATCAGGAGTATAACTGCAATTAATAACATGAATGTATAGTGAACTAAATTAACAATGCATCCTCTGAGAAGGATTCACTTGGCAGAACAGCCAAGACAAATGAAAAATGTTTTATGCACGTGGAACTATTCATAAAAGTACAATTGTTTCAGAACAGGTACAGACAAGAGAATGTTCTGTAATGAACTTGGTATCTGTTGAAACATTTATCTGTTTGTGCCAACAGGCATCCAGTGATGAAGAAGTGGCCTCCAGAACACAATTGGCTCTTTATGAAAATGAATATTCGACATGTGTGGCTCCAGAACTGGTTCGGGGCGGTTGCCGTAATCTCGGTTGAAGATTATTTCAAAGCCAACCCAATGAATATTGTGTAGGTTCTAAAAGAGCATATCTAAGGGAATAAAACATTGTTTACAGTATTAGCACATGCCCATTATGTATCTTTGGGCTGGAAGAGCTTTTTATTCACTTTTGGGCATACCTGTTCAATAGAGAAGGAACAATTTATTAAAACAAAATATTTATTGCTATCAAGGCCAGCAATGATTGTCCATCCCTAATTGATCTTGTGAAAGTGCAACGACTGTACAGCTCAGATGGTGCAGATGACACCATGGTGCTGTTTGTTCTGGGGAATTTGAAGGACTTAAGACCTGGTGTAATATGGCAGCTATGCCTGTTCTTCTTGCCAATATTTCTTGCTTCTGCCATTTGTAACCGCATTGGTATGTGAGCTTGTGCTGCAAGAAATGTGTTACTATACCTCAATTCTCTGTTGTGTTAATAGAGTGTAAGATCGAGCTTTGAAAAAGCTTATTATAAATTCAGTCTGCAGGATTTCAAGTTTGCTTTTCTGCCCTGAGATGAACCCACTGCAGCATGCAATTTTCAGAATTTAATTACAGATTGTGGTAGTTTGAATTACTTTGTATCAATATATATATATATTGACTGTACTGCTTGCTTTAAAATGTGTAAATTTTCCGGGCAGAACATTAATTGATCGCAGCAATTTTTGATTCATTTGATATGATTCAAGTGCAGTCTTGAATTTTGACACAATACTGTAATAAAATGGACCATGTGATCCCAGCGATCATTTTGCCTGGCCAATATAGAAAAAAAACTATCCTGTGCAGAACAGGTACAGGCAACAGAATGTTCTGTAATGAACTTGGTATTTGTTGAATCACAACCTTTTGTGCCAGCAGACATCTCAATGATGAAGTAGCCTCCAGTGGTTTCAGTCTACTGCTGAGCCATGGCATGAAGCCTTCATCCAACATTTTTTTAATGTACACAACACTTTTGATTCCCCTTCTCTTTCAGTTCGAGCTGCTATGTTGAATTGTCTGTGGTATTCATTATAATTTGTAATAAAACTGCATGTTTCACATTTGGCAGGCATATCTTAATGTGTTTTATAAGTTTTCCTCCAAAAAGAGTTGAAAAGGAAAATTTGCACCATTTGATTTCTTGAGTATGTGTAATGTGTAATGAATAGTTCTCTTAACCTAAAAAATGGTTAAAGTATTATGGAAAAAAGCTAATTTCCTTTCCATGTAATCTTCAAATAGTTAACTAAGCCATGCAAGTTAATTATTAATATTGACATTTTCATCAGTGGAATTTTGTGAAAATGTTGCAAAGTTTCTTTTGTGTACGAATCCACAGCTCAGTCTTTTATCTCTGCTTTGACTGTCTCTCCCACTGCGAGTTTGTTTTTAAATGCCAGGCAATTTCCCTCATATCTCTGTGAAATTCCTTCCAAGCTTTTATTTAATTAAAGGCGTGATAAAAGGGCAGATGGTTATATGTTATATATCGTGCTGATATAGTTAATACTGAAAATATGTTTATACCGTTTTACAGCACTTTCCCTGGAGATACCTGAATCATCCAGAAAGGTCCAAAAATTATTGCTGAGATGCATCCCAGTGAGAAATGAATTTTGAGTGCGTATAAAATGCGTAAGTGTGATGGTGCTGCTTATAAAAAACAAATTGCATACAGACTATTACACACTGACACAACTGAGTAGTTATAAAAAAGCTGAAGTTTTTATGTTGTTGCCAATTTGTCACTGTAGAAAATAATTGAACTAGGAATCAATTTAATAGCGAAAATAACTCGGGATATTTTCAGATGTATTTAGCTCGGAACATAGGAAACCAATATTTGTATCATTGTTTAGGAGCACCGCAGTGGTAGAGTTGATGCCTTGCAGTGCCAGAGACCCGGGTTCAATCTTGACTAAGGGTGCTGACTGAGGCGTTTGTACATTCTCCCTGTGACCATGTGGGTTTTGTCCAGATGCTCCGGTTTCCTCCCACATTCCAAAGACATACAGGTTTGTAGGTTAATTGGCTTCAGTAAAATTCTAAATTGTCCCTTGTGTGTAGAATAGTGCTGGTGTACAAACTAATCGATGGTCGGCGCAGACTCAGTAGGTCAAAGGGCCTGTTTCCGCGCTGCATCTCTAAAAGTCTAAATGATGATTCTTCATGTATATATTTCTCAAACGAGCTTCCCTATACAGAATGGGATGATGTAAATGTTTCTACTATCTGGATGGGGGAATTGGTTTTACTGATGTAACTGCAAGGAACCAACGTACAGCTATCTGCTTTTGTTTATGGTCTCTAAAATTTTCAGTGCACACTCCCAGTTCTGTTGCTGAACATTGATAGTGATGTCCAATGCATCCTTATGTTAGTACAGTTCCTTTGAATGGCATTGCTGGAGATCCAATTATAAGCCCAGGCAGAGAAAAGTCTTGTTATAGAAACCAACCCACTAATGGCCACAGAAGGAACAAGTGTTTCCATGTAGAAATGTGATCTGCAAATTCATGTCCTATCAAGAACACTGCATCTCTGATACTGGGTGTTCAGCCGAATTGCGCTACGGTACCGTTTAGAAACAAGGACAAAATACTTTAAGAGGACACCATGTAACTAATTATACATTTGGCTTTAAACCAAGTATATAACAAAACGAGAGATTAATCTTATCAGTTATGAATTCACGGTTGAGTAAAACTTAATATTCCTCTTGCCCAGTGGCCATTGCCTCCTAGTGCAGAAATTTGGGTAGACAAAATATTTTAGTTGTAGAGTTATATAGCATGGAAACAGGCCTTTCATCCCAACGTCCATGCCAAGCAAGATACCCCATCTAAACTAGTCCCATTTGCCCTTGGCCCATATCCCTCTAAAAACATCCATATACCTGTCTAAGTGTATTGTAAATACTGTCGTAAATGCTATCTCGACTACTTCATCTGGCAGCTCATTCCATATACCCAACGGCCTCTGAGTGAAAACGTTGCCCCTCAGGTTTGTATTAAATCTTTCCACTAACCCTAAACCTATGCCCTCTGGTTCTTGATTTCCCCTACTCTAAGCAAAAGTCTCTGTGCAATCACTCTATTCTATTCCATTCTATTCTTAATTATTATTCCATGTGAAAAGCAGAATAAAACTGCATCCAAAAATATTAAATGCAAATAAATAAGAAATGAACGCTACCAGAAAATTCTTCACTGGTATAGAAGACAAATAATTATGGAATATCATTTTTACTTACAGGCTAAAAGTTAATTAATGTACAATTGTTATTATGGAATATGGAGCTATTCATTAAACTTGCTCCATCAGCTGAATGTCTTGAGGTTGCTAAACGTACAAAATGCATTTTTTTCCTCTCTATAAAAGCACTGACTATTATCATGAAAACTTTGTCATATTGATTCTTACCTTACTGCTTTCACTGGGAAACAAAAACCATATACTCAGTGAAATATTACAGAAGAGTATTTTTTACAGAAATCTGAAGATAGAAATCCAGTGAGTATGGATGGGCTTGATTTTTTTTTAAGATATTGAGTGAATTTGTAAATAATTAGTTAACTATAATTTCATAATTTCTCTCTTTTGGATGTGGGTGGATTTTAAATAGGGAATAAAGAAATAGCAAGGGCATTTAACAAATAATTTGTGTCTCTCCATGGACGATTCACATAAAACTAAGAAATACTGGAGAAGCAAGAAGCCAATAAATTAATTTACAATTGAATTTGTTTTTTACATAAATACTTTGAGAGAACTTTTTGAGCCTGAGAACATTTAAGTCTCAAGGACCTGAGGATTTACATCCTGTTGCTCTTAAAGAAGTGTCAATGGAATTAGTCGATACTCTGGTTATCATTTCCTAAGTTTCTATAGACTGTGGAACGATTCCTGCACATTGAAGAGTAACATATGTGACCCACCACTATTCAGGGAGGGAGAGGTTAAAAATGAAGTTCTCCAAAGTAGGAGTGGGACTAGAAAATAATATTTCTTCCATGATTTCTCTGGAATCACCATGGTGTTTGCAATTGGAGAAAAAAAATTGCAGGTGTCAAAACTCTGAAATAAAAATAAAAACTGTGGTAGCATTCTGCAGGACAGGACAGCACCCATGGTCATGATCTAATCCGGTATCTTGGTGCTGTGGGGCAGCAGTTCTACCATCTGTACCACTATGCTGCCGCATTTTGAAAGTGATCTATTGCTAGTAGTTGAAAGCAAGCCAGGCCTTTGAAGGATGCAACCAGAGCAAAGTTTAGTTTAGAGACACAGCATGGAAAAGGGCCCTTCAGCCCACCAAGTCCATGGCAACTATTGATTACCTGATACACTAGTTCTCTGTCATCCCACTTTCTCATCCGCTCCCTACATACATATTCAGGGCTTTTTATTTACAGAGGCCAATTAGCTTGCAAACCTGCACGACTTTGGGATATGATGGGAAGCTGTAGCACATGGAGGAAATATTAGGATATTTGGGCACCTGTGAACAGATTTCTTTTAAATGATTGAAACATTTTCGAACATTTAAAATAACATTTAAAAAAAACATCCAAAGAGTGTAGAGAGCAGGATTTCATAAGATTAGCATCGAGCACTGTCGTGTCCAGCCTTTTGATCATAAAATGTGTGCTGCTCAAAATAATAAAAGAAAAAAAAACAAGAGTAATTTCATATAAAATGCCAGAAGAAATGAGGCGGAGGGAAGATAATGAAATAATGAACAAACTGTAAAAGAGAGGATCGTACCCTTTTGGCGCCACGGTGGCACAGTGGTAGAGTTGTTGCCTTACAGCTCCAGAGACCCAGGTTCCATCCTTACTATGGATGCTGTCAGTATGGAGTTTGTACGTTCTCCCCGTGACCTGCATGGGTTTTCTCTAGGATCTCCGGTTTTCTCCTACACATACAGGTTTGTGGATTCATTGGTTTGGAAACATTTTAAATTGTCCCCAGTGTGTGTAGGATAGTATAGTGTGCGGGGATTGCTAGTTAGTGCAGACTCGGTGGGCCTGTTTCCATGCTATATCTCGAAACAAAACAAAACTAAATCCTGTCAGAAATGGTGGATGCTGCTTAGTAAAGGGCTTTAGTCGATTGTGGAAGATTACGTGGTGAATGGAAGGGATGAGAAAAGTTTCTCATCACTCATTCAAACCTTCAGCTTCTCATTCTGTCAGGACTGTATCAATCCTTTGACACATGCAACTAATGGGGTCGAAAGTAAACCCAAATGTGGGGTTCCATAGAGTCATATACAGCACAGAAGCAGACCCTTTGGTCCAACCTATCCATGCCAACCAAGATGGCTATCCAAACGTGTCCTGTTTGCCTGCGTTTGGCCATATCCTTCCAACCCATTTCACTCCATGGGCAGAAATCGCTTTTAAAACCTGGGGGGGACACAATGAGGCCTGACATTTAGGACAGGGGTCGACAACCTATGACCCACGGGCCGGATCCGGCCCATAACCCAAAATCATCCGTTTCAATTTGTTTTCGCGACCTGGGAACTGCAGACAGTCCCGGGGCACGCAGGCGACCTGCGTGCTACAGCCAGACCTGGGGAAAGCGAGCCGTCCTGGGACTGGCTGTAGCGCCCAGGTAGCAAAACATGGGGGAGATTGTCCCTCACCTCTCAAAGCATGGGGAGGACACGACCCCCAGGATTTCCGCCCATGCATGTGCCTATCCAAATGTCTTTTAAACATTGCAGTTCTACCTGCCCCTGCAATCGCCCTATTCTTCTACTGATTATCTACATATGGTATCTGTTTGGATAGTATGCAGCACAAAGCTTTTCACTGTACCTGGGACAATAATAATAATACATTTAAACCTAGTATTTCTCTAGCAGGTCGTTCCATATACTCAGCACCCTCCATGTGGAAAACTTTGCCTCTCAGGTCCCTTCTAAATCATGTTTTATCCCACCTTAAATCTATGCCCTTTAGATTTGGACTTTCCTGCCCGAGGAAAAAACTGCAACCTTATCTACCTAAGCCTATATTCCAGGGAAAAAAGGCCCAGCCTATCCATCCTCTTATAACTGATTAATAAGGTAATATATACTCTTCCTATACAGAGTTTACAATGGTTTTGTTATTTGTGTACCATCTTTGTTATTTTGTCAGTTTTGTTTGCAAAGCACCACTGCCAATTACTGCAATGCAGCAGCCATGGTGCGATGGGGAGAATAAATAAATATTTTGGACAAAGACTGTAGCTCTGAAGAAACACTAATTCTGTTCCTTTCCTCCACAGAACCTGTCTGTCCAGCTGCGTAGATTTAGCATTCTCTTGCATCTTCACTGCCATGTGAATACAGAAACAATTACAGAACAACAATAAATGGCATTGCCAGTGACATTCATATCCAACGAGTGAATATATATTTTTAAATGAGTCATTGTTCGCAATGCCACAAAATGGAATAGATCAGCCTTTCAGAGTCTTGGGTGGTGATTATAATATTTCACTAATTTCTGTCCAAGCATGTTGGTAAGATTTCACAACTCATATTGATGATATGACAAGACATAGAAAACATGCTGGAAACTGAAATAAAATTATGTAACCACAACATGAGAAGATTTGATCGGAAAAAAAAATCAAAGCACAGCTATTTACTACAAATGACCAAATTTAATGCATTTGAGGAGAAAGATTAATTAAAGTAGGTAAAGAACAGTAGGCTCCTCTTCGTTCGGGGTGGCGTGCACAGCCTAAAGTTGTTGGACAACTTGTTCTATTTGATCTTCCGTTTGTGCACGTCGAGTTGATTGCATTAGTTGAAACAGGGCGGACCACAAGAAGGTTGCAACCTTCCACCCCGAACAGTAGGCAAGAACATCTTACTGAATGGCAAATAGGATAACTTTGATTTAGAACACAGTATCGAGAATGGGACATAAATTCAGACTGTATGAATGATCATCTTTTCTCCCTTCCTCTCACCCTTCCCTCTATCATTTAGTCATTCACTGCTAGGCAAATTGTCATAGTTAATGGGAAGTGGTTAAAGTAAAAGCAAGTGGTCTTCCTGTGGTGAATGCTTACGACAGATAATGGCTAGATTGGATTCCTGGGCCCAATAATGCAGAGTTGTTTTATTTTGCAGGTTATTTGTTAATTTCTTGGCTTTCGGTCCGACTGGCAACTAAGCTTTCAGATTTTTTTCAGATTCAGATTCAAACTTTATTGTCATTGTGCAGTGTACAAGTACAGAGACAACGAAATGCAGTTAGCATCTCACCTAGAAGTGCGAACACAGAATAATGGAACAGTAAAATATATATGTGTATATACAGTTGCAGGAGTGCAATTTTCGAGGGGGGAAGATGAATCACTGGGGAAGGAGTGTCCGGGGGGGTGGACTGGCAATCACCCAAGTGCAGAGTTAAGTAGGGTAACAGGCGCAGGGGAGAAGCTGTTCCTGAACCTGCTGGTCCGGCAACGGAGAGACCTGTAGAACCCCAGATGGGAGGAGGGTAAATAGACTGTGGTTAGGGTGAGAGCAGTCCTTAACAATGCTGCGCGCCCTTCGCTTGCTCTGGACAGCCTCAATGGAGGGGAGTGAAGAACCTATAATTTAGGCACTCGGAGACAGAGCAGTTGCCATACCATACTGTGATACAGTTAGTATGGATGCTCTCGATGGCGCAGCGGCAGAAGTTCACCAGAAGCTGAGGAGACAGATGGACCTTCTTTAGTCTCCTCAGGAAGAAGAGACGCTGGTGAGCCTTCTTGATCAGTGTTGAGGTATTGGGGGTCCAAGAGAGGTCATCAGAGATGTTGACCCCTAGAAACCTGTAGCTGGAAACACGTTCCACCTCCTTCCCGTTAATATGGATGGGGTTGTGCGTGCCACCCCTAGAACTTCTGTAGTCCACAAAGAGCTCCTTGGTCTTCTTGGTGATAAGGGCCGACTCATAGGCCTACTCATCGTTGTCGCTGATGAGGCCAATCACCATTGTATCATCTGCATACTTGAAGATGGTGTTAGTACCATGTACAGGTGTGCAGTCATAGGTGAAGAGGGAGTAGAGGAGGGGGCTCAGCACACAGCCCTGTGGAACGCCGGTGTTCAGGGTGAGGTTTGAAGAGGTGTGGTTGTCTAACCTAACAGACTGGGGTCTGTTGGGTAGAAAGTCCAGTATCCAGTTGCAGAGGGAGGGGTTGATGCCCAGGTCGATGAGTTTGGTGATCAGTTTGGAAGGGATAATGGTAAATGCTGAGCTAAAGTCGATGAACAGCATTCTCACGTAGGTGTCTCTGTTGTCGAGGTGGGAGAGGGCGGAGTGAAGTGCCGTGGAGATGGCATCCTCCGTACGCCTGTTCTTGCGGTAGGCAAACTGATAGGGGTCCAGTGTGGGAGGTAGGCAGCCTTTGAGGTGTGCCAGGACCAGCCTCGTGAAGCACTTGGTGATGATAGGAGTAAGTGCAACTGGGCGGAAGTCGTTGAGGCTCGCCGCAGTGGAGTGTTTTGGCACCGGCACGATGGAGGTGGTTTTAAGGCATGTGGGGACAGCTGCTTGGGCAAGTGACAGGTTAAAGATGTCAGTCCAGACATCTGTCAGCTGCGCTGCACAGGCCCTGAGGACGCGCCCGGAGATGCCGTCAGGGCCAGCAGCCTTCCGTGCATTAATCCTGGTCAGTGCCGCATACACGTCGATGGGGGTGAGTGTGAGGGGCTGATGATCAGCAGGGAGCACAACCTTGATGGCCATCTCTTAATTGTCCCTGTCAAAGTGGCCATAAAAGTGGTTAAGCTCCTCAAGGAAGGAGGCATCGCTGGATGTGGGGGTGGTGTTAGTGGGTTTATAGTCCGTGATGGCCTGGATGCCTTGCCAACTGCGTCGGGGGTCGGAGTTGTTCTTGAAGTGCTCCTCGATCCTTAGCTTGTAGCTGTGCTTGGCCTTCTTGATGCCCCTCTTCAGGTTAGACCTGGATGAACTGTAGGCCCGAGCATCACCTGACCTGAAAGCGGTGTCACGTGCCTTCAGCTGTAGTCTGACCTCTCTGTTCATCCATGGCTTCTGATTCGGGAATGTGGTAATCCGTTTGAGGGAGGTGACACAGTTAATGGTGGAGTTGATAAAGTCTAAAACGGAGGAGGTATAGGACAGTATAGAGTTCTGAAACTGTCACATATTATAGCTCCTATAAAAAGGCCGTTGATATCGTAAGTATTTTTTATATGAGGTCTTTAATAACAATTTTAGATACAAATGAATAAAGTTTTAGTTATTTATTCTTTCTTTCAAGAATAAAGAAACATCAATTCAATTCAATTCAAGTTTAATGTCATTGCACAAATACAAGTATAGGTACAACGAAATGCAGTTTAGCGTCATTCTTAGTGATAGCGATATGAAAAAATAAATACAGAGTGCAGTGGTAGCAGTACGGAAATAAATAAATACAGGGTACAGACAAGTCTATCAGCTGGGCTCCGAGTTCAGCAGTCTGATGGTGTAGTTGAAGAAGCTGTTCTTCGTCCTACTGGTGCGGGACCTGAGGCTCCTGTACCGCCTCCCTGATGGGAGGAGGGCAAACAGTCCATGGTTAGGGTGTGAGGGGTCCTTGATGATCTTCCCGGCCCGCTTCAGGCACCGTTTTCGGTGGAGGGCATCCATGGCAGGGAGCGGGGCACCGATGATGTACTGGGCAGTTTTCACCACCCGTTGTAGTGCCTTCCTGTCTGCCACGGTGCAACTGCTGTACCATACCGTAAAGCAGGTGGTCAGGATGCTTTCAATGGTGCAGCGGTAGAAGTTCGTCAGGATCCGGGGGGACAGGTGGGCTTTTTTGAGCCTCCTCAGAAAGTAAAGGCGCTGCTGTGCCTTTTTGATCAGCTTTGAGGTGTTGAGGGACCAGGACAGATCCTCCGAGATGTGTACCCCGAGGAATTTGTAGTTGGAGACCCTCTCCACCTCAGTCCCGTTTATATGGATGGGGGTGTGTCTGCCCCCTCTGTTCTTCCGAAAGTCAACAATTATTTCCTTCGTCTTCTGGGAGTTGAGGACGAGGTTATTGTTGGCACACCAGGTGGCCAGGAGCTGGACCTCCTCCCTGTAGGCTGATTCGTCATGCTCACAATTCCTCTACCATGCAATCAACTTCACCATCAATTATTGATTTATTAGTTTATTATCATGTTCTGAGATACACTTAGCAATTTATAATCCAGACAAATCACATTATATATTAGTACAATCAAATCATATACGAATACAACAGGTCATGTAAAGAGAAAAGAAACAGAATGCAGAATATGGCGTTTCACCTACAGAAAAACTAGATAAAACAGCGCAAGGGGCACAACAAGATAGATTGGTAGATCAGAAATACATCCTTACCTGATGAGAGGTCAATTCAATAATCTGACAACAGTGGGTAAGAAGCTACTCTTGAACCCGAAATAGTGTGAAGTGTAGTTGGCAAACCAAATTAGTGGTGCCTCCCATTTGTGCGTCCTACCCTTCTGTAGAAATTGATACGATGTAGAAATTGGTAAGAATCATTGCCGATATTCTCACCTCAGAGCAGAATATTTTGCAAACTTCATAATCAGTGCTATACATTATAATGCACTTCACTGCATCACATTTTATGATGGGCTTAATTTCGCCATGTAGGAAACGATTCAGCCATTACTTCTACTTACAAGATACAAGATACATTTATTTGTCACATGTGCCAATTGGAACAGTGAAATGTGATCACCATGCAGCCAGACAATAAAATAAAGAACACAACACATGATAGAGTTCAACATAAAACATCCCCACACAGCAGAATCAAACGTTTCCCACCGTGAGGGAAGGCACCCGAGTCGGTCATCTTCCTCTGATGTTCACCCGTGGTTGGGGCCTCCGGAGCCTTCTGCAGTCGCCGCTATGGGCAGCCCACCGCTCTGGCCCGCTCGCCGGGATGTTGGAACTCCAACGTCGAAACGGGAGGCCAACTTCGACGGCTTGGACCTCCAAAACGGCTGCCACTTCCCACTGGATTCCGCAGCTCCCGACGTCCCCATGCCGCGCTGGACGGAGATGCAATGTTGGCGGCCCTCGGCAAAGGGCCCCAGGGACTCCGCGATGTCGGTCAGCGCCGACCGCACTGGGAGCTCTACGAACCACAGCCCCGCGATGTTGGAGCAGTGGGCCCAACGCTCCGGAACTTCAAACGGCGATCCAAGTAGGTATCGCCCGCTCCCCGGTGAATCCAGCGCCACGCCGCTGCTGTCGAAGCTCTGGTCCAGTCCCCGGTCTCCAGTAGGAAAGGCCGCTCCGATCCAGTGGTAGGCCGCGAGGTGGGGGCGAAGACGCGAATTGGAGAAATAGTCGCATCCTCGCCAGGAAGCGATGGAAGCGGTTTCCCCACATAGAAAAAACAAAAGAATCCCCAAAACAAAACTGTTAGACAAACTAAAATTAAAAAAAGATAGGAAAAACCGGAGGGGCTGTAGGCAGAGGCGCCTTCAATGCAGCAAGGTCCTTGCAGTATATCCCAGTATGGTGCAGTATACTTGCACTTGCAGTATTATCTATCCCAGATCTTAGGTCGGCTGCGATCAAACCTGGCAAGTGGAACTTGACCAAATTAATGAAAACGTCAAATAATCTACCAAATCTTATACGCCCCGTCAATTATTTTACACATGCCCATTGCCAATCACGGCAGCGGGCGTTTTAGGGAACGTGAAAGTGTATTTCGCATTTGTCAGAGCTGGTCTCAAATGCTATGCAGAATAGAACTTCATCAAGCACTTTGCAATGTAATTTGTCTGTGAGCTGATTGTGACAAACTTACATATAGTTCCGGCTATTGCTCCCTCGCTGTGAAAGATTGTCTGCACTATTTTACTTCATGGAAACATACTTCTAGCTGTGAGGAACATCGTGTAATTCTGAACATTTCTTCCAATGTTCAGAATTACACGACCAAAGCAGAGAGAAGGGGAGAGGGGGAGCATGTATGCATTTCTTTGCCAGTCTGGGAGCAGTGTTTAGGGTTAAATTGCAGATGCATGCATCAGTTATTGCTGCAACCCCCACCCAGTGTCACTCCTCTCCTGATCTGCTACTGACGTCAGGCCGGCCAGCCAGCGAGTATCAACATCAACGCTGACAAAGTGGAGCAGGTAGAGTGAGCAGGACGGGACTGGGGAGCAGGCAGGCAGGTGCAATGCAACCGAGCCGGCGGTGAACTCAGGGTTTGCGGCGAGCAGAGAGGAGACGGAGTCTGCCCGGGGCTTTGCAGAGACGCGGCCAGACAGCACAGACGACAGGCTGACTGACAGACGAGGGACTGGGACAGATCAGGCCCCAGCCGACCCACCGGTGGACCGATTGCTGCAGAGTCGGGGGAGTGAGTGCTGCCAGGGTCCCCGCTGCACGGACGCACCGCACCGCACCGTGAAGCACTCGGCTGCTGCACCGACTTGTCCGCTCCGCTGCCGCCGCCGCCGCTGCCGCCGCTGCTGCTGCTGCCCGGGGCAGGGCACGGGGCGATGCGCCGCCCGGCCGCTGCACCGGGCTCCTGGCTGCGGCCCCGCTCTCAGTGGCTCCCCCTCCTCGTCCTCGTCCTCTCCCTCCTGAGGCCGGCGGCCGGCGCCAGGGTCGAGTGGTTCACGGCCTTCGTCAGCACAGCTTACCTGGACCCCGACTCCAATGTCACCGTGACGGCCAACAGCGAGAGCGGCAGGTAGGGGAGCGGCAATTGGGGAAGGGAGGAGGACACTGGGGTGGAAGGTGATGTGTGTGTGGTTGAGGGGGAGACACTGGGGCAGGAGTGGGAAGAGTGGGCACTGGTTGGGATTAGGAGGGAATGGGTGTGCCCCTAGGAGGCAAAGGGAATGGCATGTGGGAGGTTGAATGGGGTTTGGGGAAGGAGAGACTGGGGAATTGGGGGATAGGTCAGGATTGGGGAATAGAGTGACATCTGGGAGGGGGGGGGGGGGGGTTGAAGAGGGGTGGGGGACTAGGGACATTGGGAATTGGAAGAGGGGTGGGACACTGCGGTAGTTGAAAGGGATTGGTAGAGAGGGGGAGGCCACCCGGTTTAGGAAGAGGACTGGTGGAGCGGGGAGTAATGTCAGGAGCTAGGCTGAGAGGGGGGGAGGAGGGGAGGGGGACGTGATACCTGGGAGTTGGGCTTGGGGAGAGTAGTCACCAGAGGATTGAAGGAAGGGGTTGATGTTGGACAAGGTTAGAATACTTGATGTGGAGATTAAGGGTATAAGAGGCTGGCAGTTGAAGACTGAAGATTAATATGTCGCAGGGAAGATTGAGCAAGGGTGGTGGTAGTTATTTGGGGCTGATAACAGGTGGGAATGTTGTTTCACGTTTCAATGAGATGGGGCACGTTCAGTTGTATGGTGTTCATATAAATAAGTTGTGGAAGGCTAGTGGAAGCCTGGATCGGGAAGAATGAGAAGACATGGGAGAGGAATAGGGAAGAGGAAGTAGATGGTAGGGTTTGATAGTATTGAGAGGGAGGAAAATTTGAAATAGCTGAAAAGGGGAGAAGGAGGAGAATGTTTATAGATCAATAGATGGAAGAAGGAAAAAGTGGGAGTTAGAATTTAAGAGGACATTCATTTTCAAGGAGGAAGAAAATAACATGAAATTAAACCAGTCTTGAGAGATAATTAAGGTTTGTTATTCTTGCCCTTCCAGGTATGGTGATAGTTCTCCCAAAGGTAGTGTTCAAGGAGTGATTGGGATACCTAAGAACGCTAGGGACCAGCTGGGATGTGATGCCAACACAGAATATTTTATCCCAAGATCAGGGGAACCGTGGATAGCTCTGGCAGCGAGGGGAAATTGTACGTTCAAGGAAAAGATTTTAAATGCTGCAAAGAAAATGGCAATTGCGGTCGTGATTTACAATTTTCTCGGGACTGGCAATACAACAGTCACCATGAATCACATTGGTAAGTTCTGGCACGCCATAATTATTTGTGGAAATGATAAAGTATAAATGACTAATCTTTTCAAATTTCAAATTAGTCATTTTGTAAATTGAAAAAAAGCATGTCTTGACTATTAATGCAGTGGTGCAGATTTGTTATCAAAGGAATTTAGATAATTGAACATCATGTTGCCACTAGAAATGATTTGCTTTTGTTGGTAGCACGAGTAATTATATGTCAGCGACTGGAACTGTTAAAACCTAACAATTAGGCTGTTGAAAAACGCTAGAATTTTCATCACTGATGTTGAAAAGCTTTAAATTGTTTGTTCAATTTGCAGATCTATTCTATTTAAAGATCAGATGTTTTCTAACAAATGAAAAATCAAAATAGATGTCCATTCCTTGAATTAAAAGGGGAACGTTTACTTTAGAACAAAATAATCAATTCATAGCACTCTTTTAGGTTATGGTGTACTAAAAATGTTTTTTCCTTTTTATTCCGAAAATTACATAAGATCATAAGACATAGGAGCAAAATTAGGCCATTAGGCATATTGAGACTGCTCAGCTATTTGATCATGGCTGATCTATTTTTCCTTCTCGGCTCCATTCTCGTGTCTTCTCCCCGTAACCTTTGACGTTATGTAATCAACGGGTGGCACAGTGGATCACCAGTTGGCACTGTTGATCAACAGCTCCACAACCCATTTTGATCCACACTATGGTACCATCTGTGGGGAGTTTGCACATTCTCCTTGTGACCACGTGGGTTCCCCCCAGGTTTTCTAGTTCTTCCCTGATTCCAAAAACACACAGGTTGATATGTGGGCAAACGTGCATCCGCCAACTTACACAAGTGTAAGGGAAGGCAGGAGAATTGGGGAAGGGGATGGGTAGCGAGGGTTGATGGGTGCATGAGAGAGAATATATTGCCGGGAAATGGGAGATTGGGACTGATGAGAATCCTCTGAGTTTAGATATACAGTGTAGAAACAGGCCCTTCGGCCCACCAAGTCCGTGCTGACTAGCGATCCCCGTACACTAGCACTATCCTACACACTAGGGACAATTTACAATCTTTACCAAAGCCAATTAACCTACAAACCTGTACATTTTTGAATTGTGGAAGGAAACGGGAGCACCCAGTGGAAAACCCATGCTGTCACAGGGAGAATGTACAAGGTCCGTGCAGACCTCACGAGTAGTCAGGATCGAACCTGCAACTCCTCTGCTCTGCCACCGCGCCACCCTGAGGTCTCGTCTGTAGTCAATGGCCCAAAGTGTATTCATCTACATTTTAAGAAATTATGGAGAACCCCCTTAATTTAAGAGTTATTGTGCCCAAATAATCTTATTGAGTGTTTTTGAGGTCACTAATTAAGTCGCAAAGGGCCTGTCCGCGAGTTCTGGCAAGTTTGCCCTCGACTCATACTCGCAGCATTGTCGACACGAGGTCGTAGGAGGTCTTCGTGACTCTCCTTTATGCTCGAGAGTGGTCTCCGCATACTCGAGGCCTCAGGGTGGCGCGGTGACATTTTTCAATATGTTAAAAAATGCCCGCGAGTAAAAAAAGGTCTCCATGGAAAAAATCTATACTTTTTTTACTCGTAGGTTTAGTCGTAATATGTTGGCATGTTAGTCGTAGGTAATCGAAGGTAGTTGTAGATACTCTTCATCATAGTCGAAGGAGGTCGCCTTCACTCACCACTATTTTCAATTTTCCTGAAGTTAGTCGTAGCTAGTCGAAGCTCGTCTTCAACATAGTCGAAGGAGGTGGAAGGAGGTCTTCTACGTAGTCGAAGGAGGTCTTCAACATGTCATTTTTTCAAACTCTTCTAAACTCACCAATAAGGTCGCCCAAATAGGACAGCCCCTTAGCCCCGTATGATTTGAATTCATGTAGTTGCAAATAATCTTTTGTTGTGAGTTGAAAATTGTGTAGAAGCTGGGAGGCAAACTGGGAACAATGGGCAGAGTTTTGGTGAAATATGATCTGGGATATCTCCCACAAATCCGTTCCAGCTCTTAATTTGTGAATTTTGTTTTGTTCAAGTACCTTGCTACCATTAGTAATTTAAATTTGTGTAACGTATTTTGTAATAATTTCCATTTAACAGTTTCATTTACCAGAATTATTTGAATAACGTCTCAGAGACAAATTGCAAAAGCTTTGCATTGGCAAAGTTTCTATTATTGTATGTAAAGCAGAGAAGATGTGCGATTTAGTGTGATTAAAAGAGGAGGGGAAAAAAATGACAATTTGTGATGTACATGCTGAAGGTTTTGACTTGGGTTCCAATGATAACTGAAAGTATCACACACAGAGTGGTGAGTCTGTGGAATTCTCTGCCACAGAAGGTAGTTGAGGCCAGTTCATTGGCAATATTTAAGAGGGTTAGATGTGGCCCTTGTGGCTAAAGGGATCAGGGGGTATGGAGAGAAGGCAGGTACAGGATACTGATTTGGATGATCAGCCATTATCATATTGAATGGCGGTGCAGGCTCGAAGGGCCGAATGGCCTACTCCTGCACCTATTTTCTATGATTCTATGATTCTACTATTAAACCTGGAGAAAGCAAAAAGTAATGTTCCATTGTTAATCTTAGTTCATGGAAGACCGCTGGAATTTTGAAGCTAATTAATTTGTTGTTGATTGATAGACTTGAGAGGCACTTATGCGAGGTGGGACATAGAGGAAGTTTCTCTTTCCATTTTTAACATGAAGGTGTAACTTTCAAAGCAAACAATGCCACAAATGTTGTTAACACCTCCCACCCCACTTCTCAGCTCTTTATGCGAAAAAATTCCATGAGGGCAGAAGGCGCTTCATTTTAACTTCACAAATCAAACTCTACCATTTAACTGCAATACTCTCAACTGCATCGGATTAGGTGTTTAAGAGCATGTTTGTAGATAAGAAAAAAGGCTGTCTATTTATTCTGCTTAGTGGAATTGTATAATTTGCATGATTTACCAGACTGATTCCTGGGATGTCAGGACTTTCATATGAGGAAAGATTGGATAGACTCGGTTTGTACTCGATGGAATTTAGAAGATTGAGGGGGGATCTTATAGAAACCTACAAAATTCTTAAGGGGTTGGACAAGCTAGATGCTGGAAGATTGTTCCCGATGTTGGGGGAGTCCAGAACAAGGGGTCACAGTCTAAGGATAAGGGGGAATTCCTTTAGGACCGAAATGAGGAAAACATTCTTTACACAGAGAGTGGTGAGTCTCTGGAATTCTCTGCCACAGAAGGTAGTTGAGGCCAGTTCATTGGCTATATTTAAGAGGGCGTTAGATGTGGCACTTGTGGCTAAAGGGATCAGGGGGTATGGAGAGAAGGCAGGTACGGGATACTGAGTTGGATGATCAGCCATGATCACATTGAATGGCGGTGCAGGCTCGAAGGGCCGAATGGCCTACTCCTGCACCTATTTTCTATGTTTCTATGTTTCTATATAGGAATTTAGAAGAACATTTGGTATTGTGGATTCTGTATCTAGCTCCCAAGATATTTTTCCCCCATTAGATAATCAAGTCAAATTGCAAAATTATCTTGTACGTATACGTCTCACACAACTTCAAAAAGATACATTCCGCAATTACACATTTATCGAATAGCATTTCATCTTTACTCCTTATTCCTCTGCCATTGTATAACTTTCATCTTCATTCTTCCAGTGAGAAGTTTATCTCTTCCATTAAGAAATGATTTACAATCATTTACAAATTTCTGCATTAAATACTTGTGGGAATTTCAATGCTTGTTAATAATTATGTTTCAGTCTTCAAGGTTTGCATGATCAAAGTAAAATTAATCTCTATATTTTATAGCAATCCTAATACGATTTTTTCTTTTAAATTCAAATATAAAAATTATGTTGGTAGACAAAAATGCTGGAGAAACTCAGCGGGTGAGGCAGCATCTATGGAGTGAAGGAAATAGGCTTAGTTTCGGGCCAAAAATCCTTGCCACACCCAGTCTGAAGAAGGGTTGCGGCCCGAAACATTGCCCATTTCTTTCGCTCCATAGATGCTGCCTCACCCGCTGACGTTCTCCACCATTTTTGTCTACCTTCGATTTTCCAGCATCTGCAGTTCCTTCTTAAACATAAAAATTGATGGTTTCTTTATTTCTGATGGTTTCGGCTTTTGTTGGAACAAATGTCATCAGGCCAGCTAACAGATGAAAAGCATTGATATTTTGAACAATGTCGAAGAACAAATTGAAAGTAAATGTTAATTTAATGTTGGAAAGATCTCTATCTCCTTATTATAGGAGACAAAAGGTGAGCAGACATATTGAATAACTAGTTTACTTCAGTTTTCACCTGAGCAGTGGTTCAGAGTTAGCACATTCTCTGAGTGACCATGTGGATTTCCTCCAGGTGCTCTGGTTTCTTGCCACGCCCCAAAGAATGTATGGGTTGCCTGGTTAATTAGTCACTGTAAATTGTCCACCGCAAGGCCAAAGGACATGTTTCCATGTTGTATCATTCATCTATGACTTGATAATGTTTTGAGAATTCAGCAAAGATTAAAAAAAAGTGTGAGATTAGAAAGATCTTGCCTTCGTGAAATCTAGCCATGTAAGTTTTGTGACTATTGTGACCTTTATTCTGCTTCCTCCATAAAAGTTGGCTAAGCCAAAGCTTTGTTCTCCATCTTATGCTGTAGGCTGACTTGTATCCATGCTGTCCTGTTCATTCCCCTTGCACCAGTACCAGCACCACGCAGGAACAATACCACACAGGAACAGGCCCTTTGGCCCCCTATGTATCTGTATCTATCGAAAGCCTCTGTGCCTACGGTAT
Organism: Raja brachyura; assembly: GCA_963514005.1. The sequence continues at coordinate 75,952,518 of OY740786.1, forward strand.
CTGTCTTCATCACCACATCTGGCAGTGCTTCAGGCACCGTGTTTTAAAAACAAACTTACCCCACACATCTTCTTTAAACTTTGCCCCTCTCAACATAAAGTTCTGGCCTCTAGTCCTTGACATTTCCGCCCTAGTAATAAGGTTCTGACTGCCTACTTTATCTATGCCTCTCATAATTTTGTATACTTCTGGCATGGAGTCAATCTAATCATTGGACCACCTACAGCATGAGCTAAATCTGATGTCTGGGCATACTAATGACAATGAGAACATTTGAGCACCAGACTCTTGCTCAGGCAAATTTCCCATCAGAGAAAGAGGCCCTGTGTTTTGACTGTCAGAAGATTCTGACAGTCAGAATGTCAAAAACAATACAGAATATGCTGAATATGACTTTACCAATGTTATTTGCCCTATTTCTACTTGCAGTTAAATGCCATTTATGAAGCATCTAAGTCATCAAAGGGTTTTGTTTGTTTCTGCTATCCAGTTACAGTATATTTGGTGAATGGTTTGTAATCTTTGCAATTTGTGTGAATAGACATTACGTATTGTGTGTGCCTACCTAGCTCCCGTTAAATGTAATCTCTTTGTGTGTTTAAAATCTGTTTGTCCTTTTGTTGCCTGTTGCTGGTCCAAATCCCAACTTTAACCGTCGCTCAGCATCAATGTTTGTAAAATCTCTTAATAAAATAACCCAATGTATTTCTCACATAATAACTGATCATAAGATTATGGAGAATTTACTGATTAGAAGGGACTTTTTGTTACTTCTCTATCAGTCTTTAAAATCCTCCACAAAGTTTATTGCAGATTTGGTCCAGATGGTTTGAAGCTCTTGCTGGTGACTGAAGCTTTCGATTGTGGTGAATGGGAAGCTCGGCTCAATGCCCAGTGAGAGACGTTGGGGTTAGTCCTTGCGGACCCCGAATAAAACAAAGCATGTTCAGTGTCCTTGAAGTGTGTTTATTATATTCCGATCAAGGTGAGGATCTGCCATGGACCAGTTGAGCCGAAGGGCCTGTTTGCATGCTGTATCTCTGCACTAAACTAAACTGCCAATTATTATAAATTGGAGCATTCCAAGAAATATTAAGTTGAAAAATTAACTGTTTTTCTTTCCACAGATGTGCTTGACCTGCTGAGGAATTCTAACCTTTTGCTTTTATCCCAGAAATAATGGTACTTATAGAATATATTGAATAATAAGCAAACTCTCCTAACCGGAACCATTTTGATTTATCACCATTTGGTTCCTATTATCAAGCCAATTTTTAAGCATAATGTAGGAAGGAACTGCAGATGCTGGTTTAAACCAAAGATAGACTCAAAATGATGGAGCAACTCAGCGGGACAGGCAGCACCTCTGGAGATAAGGACTGGGTGACGTTTTGGGTTGAGACCCTTCTTCAGGGGTCTTAAGAAGGGTCTCGACCCGAAACGTCCCCCACTCATTCTCTCCAGAGATGCTGCCTGTCCCGCTGAGTTACTCAAGCATTTTGAGGGATAGGTTATACAGGCATTTGGATGGGCAAGGGCTGATTAGGGATAGTCAGCATGGTTTTGTACTTGGGAGGTTGTGCCTCACAAATCTGATTTTTTTTAAGACATGACCAAAAAGGTCGATGAGGTCAGAGCTGGAGATGCTGTGTGCATGGATTTCAGTAAGGCATTTGACAAGGTTCCGCATGGTAGGCTGCCCTGGAAGGTTAGGTCACATGGGATCCAAGGAGAGATAGCTGAATGGATATCAAATTGGCTCCATGGAAGGAAGCCGAGGGTAAAGGTGAAAGGTTGCTTCTTGGACTGGAGGCCTGTGACTAGTGGTGTGCCTCAGGGTTCTGTGCTGGGCCTGTTACATTTGTCATTTACAATGATTTGGATGAGAACATACAGGGCAAGATTAGCAAGTTTGCTGATGATACAGAAGTGAGTGGTTTTGCAGATAGTGAAGATGGTTGTGAAAGATTGCAGCAGGCTCTGGATCGATTGGCCAGGTGAGCGGAGGAATGGTTGATGGAAATTAATACAGAGAAGTGTGAGTTGTTGCATTTTGGGATGTCGAACAAGGGCAGGGCCTACACAGTAAATTGTATTGAATTCAATTTATTGTCATTATCTCATAAGAGGCAACAAAATGGATTTTCCTTACAGTCATGTAACATAAAAATAAATAATAAATAAATAATAAATATATAAAAAAGAACAAGCTCAGAAGTCCACGACAAATTACAACCTCACAGCAGCACCAAAGTTAAGGAAGGTGCCATAGTCCAGCCAGCCTCCCCGCCGATCTTCCCAGCTGTTCACCCGTGGTCAGGGCCTCCCGAGCACCCGCAGTCGCCGCCACGGGCGGCCCGATGCTCAGGCCCTCTCGCCAGGAACGATGGAACCCGGACTGAGAACATCTTCAGCGGCCCGGACCTCCAAGTCAGCCACCTTCCACGGAGTCCGCGGCTCCCGAAGTCCACAGGCCGAGCCGGGCGGAGTCGCAGGACTCCGCGATGTTGTTCAGTGCCGCCCGTGTTGGGAGCACCGCGAACTACAGCTCCGTGATGTCGATGCAGCAGGCCCAGCACTCCGGAGCTTAAATGGTAGGCCTCTGGGTAGAGCTATAGAGCAGAGGGATCTAGGATTTCAGGTGCATGGTTCCTTGAAGGTCGAGTCGCAGGTAGATAACTGGTCAAAAAGGCTTTTGGCACTTTGGCCTTCATCAGAGGTTGAGTATAGAAGTTGACGACCAGAGGACATAGGTTCAAGGTGTAGGGGAAAATAATTAATAAGAATCCGAGGGGTAACTTTTTCACACAACGGGTGGTCGGAGAATGGACCAAGCTGCCATAGGAGGTAGTTGAGGCTGGGACTATCCCATCGTTTCAGAAGCAGACAGGTATATGGATAGGACAGGTTTGTAGGGATATGGACCAATCGCAGACAAGTGTAGCTGCGACATTGTTGGCCAGTGTGGGCAAGTTTGCCCAAAGGGCCTGTTTCTACACTGTATCACTCTATGACTATCAATGTTTAAGCATAATCTTTAAAAGTATTCCAAATATGTTGACTTGAAGAATTGACTTCATTTATAATGCCATATCTGTTTAATTACGTTTGAATATTTATTGCTGAAGCATAACTTATTTCTAAACCATTGTTCCAAGTTCCTTGATATCTATTCAATGGGTGTCACCATCAAGGACATCATTTATTGCTCTGAAACTGTGAATTGCCAGACCATTTTAGAGACCATTTGGGAATCAACTACATTGTGGGTCTGGAATTACATATCAGCCAGATTGGGCAACATGGTAAATTTTCACCCATGAAGGACATTATTGAACAAGAATATTTTTATGACAATCTAGTAGGTTTTCTACAGAATTGAATTTGCATTTTGTAACTGCATGTTGGTAGTTAAGCTTTGACCTCTGGATTGTTATTTCAGATTTGAGATTACTAGCACAAACATTTAATAACTGCCCCATACCCAAAATATATAAGACAAAGTAATTTACCTGAACATTAATGTTGAACCAGACTCGGATCGTATAGTTTCTGGATGTCATCAAATTAACATGTTCATGATGAAAAGTAATTGGGTAGCCACTTAAATAGAGTGTGGTATTATTTTGAAGATAGATTTAATCAGATTTAGTGTGAGGCTTTGGTCAACTTGAGAAGTTGATCCAGGAAAACATGTATTTTGGTATTGTGATGGATGAAAATGTAAGTATATTCCTGAAGTCTGAAGAAGGGACTCGACCCGAAACGTCACCTATTTCCTTCGCTCCATAGATGCTGCCTCACCCGCTGAGTTTCTCCAGCTTTTTTGTCTGCCTACAGTATATTCCAAAGCTTTCTTTCCATTTGTTTTATATTGTGAGTTTATTGACTAGCAATAAATTGGATTTGCAACCAGTCATTTTATTTTGTAGCAACCAGTTTGTTTAGTTGGCAAAATAATAAATCAAACAATATCCGTTTACTGGTCTCATTTTATTTTTAAAAATTGTCTACAACGGAATTCGTGCCACAATGTCCACACATTAAAGCACTGGGATTTCTGCAGTAACATGCAGTGAGAGGTTTAATGACATAATGCAGATTAAAATCAGCCCTCCTTATTTACACGAGTTGTATTTAATGTAGGATTTATTTGATAGTTTCTATTTCTGTTGGGAATAATGATGTCATTATGAGCAAGCCTTTTCATTGCTGCCTACTCGATAGTCTTTCTCCAGCCTGTTTCGGTTATTACTATTTAAAAGGTTCTTCAAAAGGCACTGCGTTTTCTAGGGGGATACTGTATTTCAGTTCTGGTTTCATCAGAAATGGCAAAGATTTCATAAGCATACGATTTTGGACGGGAAGTGGGGATGGTATGAAGGGAGGAAAGAACAAAAGGACAAAGCTGTGATTAATATGGGAGCAGGTGGAATGGAATCTGGAATAAAAAATAGATTCTTGCCTAATTATACAATCAAAACAAGCCCAGGAGACCATCCTAACCCAGATCAACAATGGAATTATATGATCTCTCTACTCGGTTTAGAAACAGGCATGATTTTTGCTTGAAGGAATTAATTGTTCATGCAAACTGAAAACCTGTTCTCTGTTAAGAAGACCCTGCTAGCACTCTTGTCTGACTGTGCCATGTCATGACTCATGACGCCTCCAAACCATGAGGTGTGTTGCACGTTGGGAAGTCGAATGTGAGGGAAAAATATACAATTAACGTCATGATTCTTAATAACCTTGATGTACAGAGGGATCTTTTTGTTTTAAATCAAAATAAACTTTTTACAGGATAAAATATATGTACAAACCATCCAACAACTGTGCAAAAACTCTCCCAACATGCTCCGTGGCTATACATACCCTTGTGGTTCAAGTCCATAATATAAGAGGCCACACGGGTAGATGGAGTGGTAAAGGAGGCATATGGTATGCTTGCCTTGCCTGGTATTGAGTTAAAGAGCTGGAAATTCATGATGTAGTTTTATAGGACTTTGGTTAGGCCACATTTGGAGTTTTGCGTGCTGTTCTGCTTGCCTTTGGAAAAGGTGCAGCGGAAGTTTACCAGAATGATTCCTGGATTAGAGGATATTAGCTACAGGAAGAGGTTGGACAGACTTGGATTGTTTTCTCAATAATGCTGGAGGTTGCATGGATAGAAGTATATAAAATTATGACAAGCATGGATAGGGTAGACGCCAGAACCTTTTTCCTAGGATGGAAAAACCAAATACGAGAGGGCATTGCTCTAAAGTTGAGAGCAGTGCAGGGCTTGCCTGTGTCACAGAGATAGGAAATGGGACAAGGCAGTGGAAGGACTTGAAAATGAAGACGAGAATTTTGAAATGAAAGTGTTTCTGAGCATGAGGATTCAAAACTGAATGTGGCTTCAATATTCACCATAGTTAGTGAGAAGAACTAAAGAATGGAGACAGTGGAAGAGTTGGCGGGAAGATCCATCTGAATGGTGTTGGTGAACACATAGAGCCTGATATGTTTTGGATATTGTCCATGGGTAGCAGGCAGTTGTGGAAGAGTAGAGGATGAATATATACTTTAGGGTTTCTCTAGGTGATAGTGTGAGGGTCAGAAGAAAACCAGCATAATTAATACCAAAGCAAGGGCACGTTTACCCAGTTTAATGACGTTTGAAGGAATGAAGGAGGATGGTGAAGTTGTCCTTAATGCAGCTAAAGTCAAGTAGAATAAAAATTGTCAGCCTTTACTTAAAATAATGGAACTAGGTTAGTCTTAATTTGATAATGACTGTTTCCAAGCTGCAATTAGGCAATAGGTAGATGTGTTCAAGAACTTCTGAGAGGAGAGGGTTGATTGAGTTTGGGGGGGGAATTTGCATGGTCTAGAGTTTATAGGGGGGTGATAGAATAATACTCACGGAACAGATACTAGTTAGCAATATTGACTAAAAGTCAAGACAAAAATTGTATGTTTGAATGGAATAGAATTGATGAATAGATGATGGTTCTAGAGTTGAGATTAAATCTAGGAGTTCAAAGTTAAGGCTTGGGAAATATTCAGAAAATTAAAGCTGATGACTAGAGAGAAGGAATGGAAGTGTCAGAGTGAGTTAATGAGATAGTCATCATCTTTGTATCACCAAACTCTGTGAACTCTTCTAGGATTGGAAGGGACTAGAGGGTGGTTTAAAAAAAGTGATTTATATGAATATCTTTCAGAACATCCAGTTTTTTTAAAAAAATATTTTAATTTTGGACAAATTGTGGAATGGTTTTGTTTACTGGAAAGAAGATACAATTTTAGGTGAGTACATGTTTCTGCAATGTTAATGTGCAATAACGTCAGTTCAGATCAGTGCTGTTTTCATTTTAAATCTGAGCACTGTCTCTACAATTCTACACAAATAACACTTTGAAAAATAGACAATAGACAATGGCCAAAAAGTCTTAAATAGAAACCAAGCACTTTTTGCAAATGAGTTTTCCATCATGAATATAACTTCTCTGTTGTATGAGATGATGGTTATTGCCTTGCTATTAGTTTGACTGATCTGGTGTGTTGCAGTTTATTTCATTATTAACCGTGGAATGTAATTTAGGCCACCCTAATAATTGAGAGATGTGTGAGCATGTTAAATCTTTGTGAACACTTGACAGTATTAAGTTAACCTGTACAATTCAGATTGAAGGTTGCTTACATGCGCAATGGGTAAAATGGAGTTGGGAGGAGATGGAAATTAGGAAATCTCCTGAGTGTGTCGTATTAGCCTAGCAGTAGTATCAAACAAGCCAGTGCGTGCAGTTGGGTGCATTATTGCTGCTTAAGGGAGTTATGTTAGCCTGTGGTAAGCTTACTAAAATTATGATCATGTGGGTGGGGCAAACCCACGCTCCTTTAGTTTGTTGCAAAAAAACATTGCAGTTGTCAAATACAAACATCACTGGCATGTTTGCAGCTCATTTCCTGGACTTTGAGACAGAGAGTTTATTTACAGTATTTTGGCACATTAAGATTAGTTTGACGTATTTTTAGTATGTTTTTCCACTAGTGGAAGTTCAAATGCAACATGACTTAGTAAGAACAAAGTAAAAACTTCCATATATGTAGCTCCTTTAATGTTTCAAAACTTTAGAATGATGACCAAAATAAAATCGAGCACAGTCGTGTTTAGTACATGGCAGGAAAAATTGATTGGTATAGGTTGAGAATTTCGCAACCCCCTTCTTTGCCCGCTGAAAGGGCACGGTTATTTGTTTCACCCATGGGAGGTCTAAGTTGTAAGAGTGTTCCTCTGAGAAGTGTTAGGACATGTCCAACTATATCTGTTACAGATCTCCTCAACTCTTTTGCCTTATCCAAAAACAAAAGTCAGCAGATCCTACTGGTTACCTGGAAGGACAAAATCGCTCCTATCTCTATTTTCTCAAAAGAGATGGCCCAAAGATTCTGCTGCCTGTGATCTGGTTTGCATCTTTGTTAGGACAAGGAACACTTCTTGTACCGTGGCAACAGAGCTCATTGTTGTCTTGCTCTTTCCAAATGGCCTCTTCAGTTAGTTTAATCAGTTACAAATGCCTTGTTTGAGACAAGGCATTTGTCGTGCCGGGGGGAGCGGGGTGGGATGAAGCGGGGCCGGGGGGAGCGGGGCCGCGGCTCCAGGCAACGCAGCTGCAACAGAGTTGGGGACGGTCTGCTCCCTCCGCACACCCGGAGTCACTGACCGCGCTGCACTGACACCCCGACCTCTTTCTCCCCCCCCTACCCCCCCGACCACGGGATAGACGGCCCGAGATCTGCGAGTGTGCAACCAGTCCGGATGCTGGGCCAAAAGAAGGGCCCGCTGTGCTGGCGGCCATAGCAAATACTTACCTGCAGTTCATCGAGTGTACTCCAGTTGGCGTGGCGTGGCAACAGTACGGGTCACGGGTCGTGACCTCGACTGCGTGCAACCTCCCTATTCCCAGAGCGGAAAAAGAGAAAAAAAGGGGGGAAAATATCAAACCAAGCTAATATCACAGATGGATGATTGATAGAGACAAATAAATCTAGTTACCTGAAAGCAGCAGCAAATTGTGGCTAAAGGACACAAAGTGCTGAGGTAACTCAGCGGGTCAGGCAGCATCTCTGGAGACCATGGATGTATGATGTTTCGGGTTGGGACCCTTGCTCAGGCTCTATTTTAGCAAATTGTGGCTCTTTGCTTTTTCAGTGTGAAAGCATTGCACCAGAGGCCACCTTTATTCATGAAAGTTTTGGACATAGAGGTGCTAGCAATTATGTAAGTGTCATGAATGGTAACGGTATAGGTTGTATGTGACTGTAAGAAACACCTTGTTTATTTACTGGAAGCAGCTACAGATGGTTCGAGATGCTACTATTATATAATTAATTAACCAGATACTTGGATGTATTCTGGAGATACCCTTAGAGCTATGACTAGTTAACAGTATGAATACCTTAAAGTACAATTAAAACAAAATCAATGTTGCAGTTTGCATAATCTCTTAGTGAAAATAGTTTTTAAGTGAATAGAAGCCAGCTTTATCTTTTTGAAGTATGGTGCATTTTCCTGAATCTATGCTTAATCATCTGAAGGCAGGTATAATATTAATGGAGAATTTCTCCCACGAATGCTTCAGTCGGTGCTTCCTGGAAGAAAAGTCACTGGTTGTGGGCCAAATTTAGGATGGTGGTTGGGAATAGCTTTCTTTCCAGTGAACCTTCTTTAGTAACTAATATCCACAATAAAGGGAAAGTGTTCCTGACATTGGATATACTACCAATGATATATTTTCCTTGTCCTCCTTGGAAACAGAGTGCAGATTCCCTTAAGGTTTGGAGGTTGTTCAAAATCACACAGTCCTTTTACTAAGATTAGTCTTCTGCTGGGAAGCTGCCCATTCCCTGCTCCTCCTTTTCTCCTCCTCCCAGAGAAACATGCTCTTCCTCATACTTTGAAACAAAAATTCAGCCAAGAAAAAAGACCGATCTAATACAATGTTAGTAGTAAAAAAAACACAGTTGATTTAAGAAGAACAGATGCAAGTAAGCTAAGCAGGATCAGGCTTCAACGACTGCTGCGCATTTGTGCTCTACTACTATTAATCTTAATTATCATTTACCAGAGGGATTTTTCATTCCTTCCATGTCTCAACTACACCACTGTCACCTTCATTAACGTTCAGCTCCGCTATTTTTGTGGTGGATTAGCTGAAAGGAAAGCAGAAGTCTGTCTGCTGCTGCCTCCGAGGAATGCCATGACAACTGAGTAGGTATTCACCCAGCAAGCTGCCAGCTATCTGCAATCTTGTCATCTCCCAACAGCCCTCTGTTGACAACTTTGGAAAGCTGATTTAATTTGCTGATCTTACCCTAGTCAAATTGGAGGATTTTTAAAGTTCTGCATGCACGTTGTGTATAGAAAAGCTGGGTGCATAAATTACAATGTGCCTACATTGTATTTCAAACGATGACTTGTGGAGTTATTGATCGATTGAATAATACAGTATGGAAACAAGTCCATTTGCTCACAAACCCATGGCTATCATTGATCACACTAGTTCTCACTCTCTCATCCACTCCCTACACACTACAAGCTATTTACAGAGGTCAATTAACCAATAAATCTACATGTTTTTGCAATGTGGGAGGAAACCCGGAGGAAACCCACGTGGTCATAGGGAAAACGTGCAACCACCATACAGAAAGCACCCAAGGCCAGGATTGAATCCGTGTTTCTGGCGCTGTCAGGCAGCAGCTCTAACAGCTGCGTCACTCTGCCGGTAAGTCAGCCAGACTTTATTAAGAGTTTGCATGTTGGGATTTGCCTTTAAAAGGTGACATATAGGGAAATAAATGGACCTATGCATTGTTTTATCGTGGTATATGTTGAGTATTTTATTGTACGTCATGCAGCACTATTGTGCAATCTTGGACTTGAAGATGACACACAGAGACACACTAGTTGCCACTTCACATTTGCTGTCTCCCCTTGGTGCTCATAGTGGCGCCTTTTAGGCAGCTTATCTCCAAGTGCTCTAAGTTGACTTATTAAAATCTAGCGTTTTTACCTTTGTTACATGTCTTACTCCCCCTCTTTGGGTGCCTCTGCCAGATGTAAAGAAGGGGAAGATTGGGCACAAAACCGATTCACTCACAAAAGCAGATAATTACACTTCCACAGCTGTTCTTTCAATTTTAAAAACATTGTTACATTTCTGCTATGTGCTCAGCGATTTTCATCCATTCTAGGTGTTTTAAAACTTTCACTAATTTCCTGCAAAGTAGTTCTTCCATGCTACATGGTGGATGTACACAATCATAGCTGGTGGCTATGTAGCGAGCAGTTCCTGTTATTTATGACGGGAAGTATCCCACCTCCAAGCCACATCCCTTTATTTTGCCATGTTATTTGTTCAGAAGTTTGGCACATTAGCAAATGCATTAGCGTTGATGAAAAGCAGGTTTAATGCTGTTAACGTTTTTTTCTGTTTTCGTCTGCGATTCTTTTGTGTTGAGTCAGTATCTTTTATCCTAGTCTCATCTTATATTTGGATAGTCCCTGCCATCACCATTTATTCTGTTTTCTTTGTTTTCAGGAACTAGAAATGTTGTTGCTATCATGATTGGCAGCACAACGGGTTTGGAAATACTGGAATTAGTGCGCAGAGGTATCCCAGTGATAATGTCCATAACTGTTGGTTCCCGCCATGTGGAGGAGTGGATGAGTTCCCAGTCAGTAGTTTTTGTTATTATCGCTTTCATAACAATGATGATCATCTCCTTAGCGTGGCTCATCTTCTACTACATTCAGAGATTTCTATACGCGGGATCGCCGTTTTCAAGCCAGGTACAGTATTTATGGTTTATAACTAAAAGTGCTTTAAAATTCCTTTTTAATTCACAAAAACAATCCGCTTTTGGTTTCATTTGGGTATCAGGAGTTATGGGCCGAATGGGATAGATAGATCAGCCATGATGGAACGGCGGAGTAGACTTGGACCAACTGGCCTAATTCTGCTCCGAGAACTTATGAAAATATGTGTTTTAGTAAAGCATAACTCTGATTAGTGATACTCCGGGCGTTTTCAATTAATTGATGTTAAAGAAACCTGGTGTGTTGTTATCTGCTTTTTGTAGATGATACACATTGAAGCTACATTGCTTTGTGATATAGAGGGGTTGAATATTCAGGCAGAGGATTGGGTACCATTTAACTGAATGTTTACACGTTTCTTTGTTCATTTGCTGAGAGTTGGAATCGAATTTACCTAGATATATGTAGAATGGTTCGACATGTCCTCTACAAAGAAAATGTTTTGGCACTCAGGATGTGAAACACTCCCTGCAGGATATAAAGCCACCCACGTGCTTTTGTACCGACAGCATTTATGTTGTTTGTTTACTTAAGTTTTCAATCAAATGTGGCCCCGTAGTTTAAAGTGTGGAACCTGATGGTAAAACTATTGAATAGCAAGGGGAGAGGGGACTTTTCATTTCTATTAGAAATGTGCATTGTGATTCAGGAATGCAACTTGCCATTTACCAACCTAGACCTGAATGTTGTCTAGGTCTTGTTCCACATGGGCTTGGCTGCTTCATGAGCTGAAGAAATGTGAAAGGATGCTGCTTGACCTGCTGACCAGTGCTATGTTTTTATTTCTGTGATAGTACCTCACCATGGAGATGAGTTTGGAGATAGAACAAGGGAGAAACAGTAACACAAAATAAACCCCTGTTGAAACTTAAGCTCCAGTTCAGAATTGACATTTGAGAGTTCAACCCTGCATGCTCATGGATCGATTGGCAAACAAATGTTGACTTCCTGATTGACTATTCTATTAATGCAAACAGAAGGGTGTTGGGAAGAAATGGGATGAAATTCGAGAATGTCAACCTTCCGATTTAAACACGAAACAGAAAATTGTTTTCTTCTTTCGTGTGGCGTGCACAGCCTAAAGTTGTTGGACAACTTGTTCTATTTGATCTTCCGTTTGTGCACGTCGAGTTGATTGCATTAGTCGAAACAGGGCGGACCACGTGAAGGTTGCAATCTTCCACTCCAGAAAATTGTTTTGTGTCCGCTGGACACCATTTAGATTAAACATGTCCATTGTCACTTGCTGCAAAACACATTATATGCATAGTAATAATCATTGCGTAGCTGCTCTGAATTCATATATGTTGTCATTTCAGATCAGATTCAGATTCAGATTCAATTTTAATTGTCATTGTCAGTGTACAGTACAGAGACAACGAAATGCATTTAGCATCTCCCTGGAAGAGCGACACAGCAAATGATTTGAATAAATAACAATAAGTATCCGGGGGGGGTGATTGGCAGTCACCGAGGTACGTTGTTGAGTAGCGTGACAGCCGCCGGAAAGAAGCTGTTCCTGGACCTGCTGGTTCGGCAACGGAGAGACCTGTAGCGCCTCCCGGATGGTAGGAGGGTAAACAGTCCATGGTTGGGGTGAGAGAGGTCCTTGGCGATGCTGAGCGCCCTCCGCAGACAACGCTTGCTTTGGACAGACTCAATGGAGGGGAGCGAGGAACCGGTGATGCGTTGGGCAATTTTCACCACCCTCTGCAATGCCTTCCGGTCGGAGACAGAGCAGTTGCCATACCAAACTGTGATGCAGTTGGTAAGGATGCTCTCGATGGTGCAGCGGTAGAAGTTCACCAGGATCTGAGGAGACAGATGGACCTTCTTCAGTCTCCTCAGGAAGAAGAGACGCTGGTGAGCCTTCTTGATCAGAGTTGAGGTATTGTGGGTCCAAGAGAGGTCGTCTGAGAGGTTGACTCCCAGGAACCTGAAGCTAGAAACACGTTCCACCTCCGTACCGTTAATGTGGATGGGGGTGTGCGTGCCGCCCCTGGACTTCCTGAAGTCTACAATGAGCTCCTTGGTCTTCTTGGAGTTAAGGGCCAGGTTGTTGTCAACGCACCATGCTGCTAAGTGCTGGACCTCCTCCCTGTAGGCCGACTCATCGTTGTTGCTGATGAGGCCAATCACCGTTGTATCATCTGCATACTTGATGATGGTGTTAGTACCATGTACAGGTGTGCAGTCATAGGTGAAGAGGGAGTAGAGGAGGGGGCTCAGCACACAGCCCTGTGGAACGCCGGTGTTCAGGGTGAGGGTTGAAGAGGTGTGCTTGTCTAACCTAACAGACTGGGGTCTGTTGGTTAGAAAGTCCAGTATCCAGTTGCAGAGGGAAGGAGCGATGCACAGATTACCGAGTTTGGCGATCAGTTTTGATGGTATAATGGTGTTGAATGCTGAGCTGTAATCGATGAACAGCATTCTTACGTAAGTGTCTCTGTTGTCGAGGTGGGAGAGGGCGGAGTGAAGTGCCGTTGAGATGGCATCCTCCGTACTCCTGTTCTTGCGGTAGGCAAACTGATAGGGATCCAGTGTGGGGAGTAGGCAGCTTTTGAGGTGTGCCAGGACCAGCCTCTCGAAGCACTTGGTGATGATGGGGGTAAGTGCAACTGGGCGGAAGTCGTTGAGGCTTGCCGCAGTGGAGTGTTTTGGCACTGGCACGATGGAGGTGGTTTTAAGGCACGTGGGGACAACTGCCTGGGCAAGTGACAGGTTGAAGATATCAGTCCAGACGTCTGCCAGCTGCGCCGTACAGACCCTGAGTACGCGCCCGGGGATGCCGTCAGGGCCAGCAGCTTTACGTGCATTAGTCCTACTCAGTGCCACGTATACGTCGTAGGGGGTGAGTGTGAGGGGTTGGTGATCAGCAGGTAGCACAGCCTTGATGGCTGTCTCTAGATTGTCCCTGTCGAAGCGGCCATAGAAGTGATTGAGCTCCTCAAGGAAGGAGGCGTCGCTGGATGTGGGGGTGGTGTTGGCGGGTCTGTAGTCCGTGATGGCCTGGATGCCTTGCCACATGCGTCGGGGGTCAGAGTTGTTGTTGAAGTGCTCCTCAATCCTGAGCTTATGGCAGTGCTTGGCCTTCTTGATGCCCCTCTTCAGGTTAGCCCTGGCTGAACTGTAGGCTCGAGCATCGCATGACCTGAAAGCGGTGTCCCGTGCTTTCAGCAGTAGCCTGACCTCGCTGTTCATCCATGGCTTCTGATTCGGGAATATGGTCACCTGTTTGAGGGAGGTGACACTATTGATGGTGGAGTTTATAAAGTCCAGAACAGAGGATGTGTAGGAGTCAATGTCCGTGTGGGAGTCAAGGGTGGCCTGGGCTGCAAACGCCTTCCAGTCAGTGTTTCCAAAACACTGCTGAAGTGTGAAGTCCGCTTCCTCTGACCAGACTTTAACTGTCCTCACAGTTGGTTTAACCCGTCTGATGAGTGGGGAGTACTTAGGGAGCAGGAACAATGAGATGTGATCAGACTGACCAAGGTGGGGGAGGGGGGTGGCTTTGTAAGCTTCAGCCCCGTTGGTGTAGACTTTGTCCAGTGTCTTGTCTACTCTAGTGGGGAAGGAAACATGCTGGTGGAATTTGGGGAGTACAGTCTTCAGGTTAGAGTGATTGAAGTCACCCGCAACAATGAAGGCTGCCTCGGGGTTGTGTGTCTGTTGATTGCTAATGGCAGTATGCAGCTCTTTCATTGCAAGCTTGGCATTAGCATCAGGAGGGATATAGGCTGCAGTCACAACAGTGGAGGTGAACTCTCTGGGCAGATAGAATGGTCTGCATCTAACCAAGAGGAACTCAAGGTTAGCTAAGCAGTGACTCTCGATGATGGTGGAGTCCGTGCACCATGCTTTATTTACATAAATGCACAGACCCCCACCTCTGGTCTTGCCGGAGTCCGATGTCCTGTCCGCTCGGAGTAAGTGACGCCCCGATAGCTGGATGGCGCTGTCAGGAACGTCAGTGTTCAGCCAAGTTTCCGTGAGGATCAGGATGTTGCAGTCCTTGATCCGGTTGTGGGAGGTGATCCTTAGCCGGAGTTCGTCCATTTTGTTTGCCAGTGAGCGCACGTTGGCGAGGAAAAGGCTAGGAATCGCTACCCTGTGCGGGGCTAGCTCTAACCTGGCCTTTAACCCCCCTCTGCGTCCCCGGCGGTGTTTACGTCCGCGTCGCCGTCTGTTGGTGCTTCTGGTCGGCCGAGCTGGCTTGGTGCGCGCTGGTGTTCTACCGCTCCGTTGCACCGCGTCTACGTCTCCGTGGCTCCGCAGGCGGTCTTCAGCCCCACGGCTCTGCTGATGGTCTCCAGCCCCGGGGCTTACCTGGCGTTCTCCAGCTCCCCGGGTCGGGTGGCGTTCTCCAGCTCCCCGGGTCGGGTGGCGTTCTCCAGCTCCACGGGTCGGGTGGCGGTCTCCAGCTCCACGGGTCGGGTGGCGGTCTCCAGCTCCACGGGTCGGGTGGCGGTCTCCAGCTCCACTGGTCGGGTGGCGGTCTCCAGCTCCATGGGTCGGGTGGTGTTCTCCAGCTGCGAGGGTCAGGTGAGCTCCACGGGTCGGGTGGTGTTCTCCAGCTCCGGGGCTTACCTGGCGTTCTCCAACTCCGAGGGTCGGGTGAGGTTCGAGGGTCGGGTGTGGACCGCGGGTCGGGTGAGGGCCGCGGGTCGGGTGAGGGCCGCGGGTCGGGTGAGGGCCGCGGGTCGGGTGTGGACCGCGGGTCGGGTGAGGTTCGAGGGGCGGTTGAGGGCCGTGGGCCTCATTGCCTCTATCGTTTATTCCATTTCCATTGCCTCTATCGCTTAGCTCAATCCTGGACTTGGTTTTTCTAGTGCCAGCTGCATTCAGAGCACAGTATGCATGTGAAGTGGTCCTTTGCACATGTCTGGTGCCCAGCATCTGTTTCAGGTGTGAACCCAGGCCACGAATATGAAAGGTGGCACTTTTCTGATACATTTTGTTGATGTGGCTCTTGTCTTTTTTCAATAAACCCACAAAATAGACATAACTATTTCTTATCCAAGATGTGTAAAGCTAGCACAATTAACATAGTGGGGGTTTGGTGCATAGTCTCACAAGTTAGAAATTGTATGACTGCATCTCCTGTTGCAAAAAAAAATCTAATGTAAGTCGACATAATGGTCATTAAAACCAGCAAGAGCCTCAGCTGGAGAATGCTGAGAAATGTAAACCTGTCAGTTGGGCACTAAAATCGGGCGGTACAGAGGTGCAGTTGGTAGTGCTGCTGCCTCACAGCGCGAGAGACTCGCGTTTGATCCTGATCTCGGGTGCTGCCTGTGTGGAGTTTGCATGTTTTCCCGGTGACTGCGTGGGTTTCTTCTTGATGCTCCAGTTTCCTCCCACGTCCCAAAGATGTGTGGGTTGGTAAGTTAATTGTCCTCTGGAATTTGCCGCTAGTGCCTTTAGGAAAAAGTGAAATAGCATAGAATTAGTGTGAAAGGGTGATCAGTGGTCTTCGTAGACTCTGTAGGCCAAAGGGCCTGTTTTCATGCTGTATCTCTAAACTATTTGGACTTTACAATTACTTGAAATGTAATTTGGGTACTAACTGGTTAATATGATTAAAGAAATATGATCATTTGTTCAGTAATCATTACTGAAGGTAACAGCATTAAAAAAAAAAATAATTTTAATCATTTGTTACAGAACAAAAAAAACAAGAATAACAGGAAAGAAACCAAGAAGGCTATCGATAAACTTCAGCTTCACACTGTCAGGCATGGAGATAGGGTAAGGCATGTTGGGGAGTTTGAGCAGCACCTCACAACCTGCAAGCAGTCAAGGGTTCTGCTAAAATAAGTTGTATTTTATCCCTCTCAGTATATTAATCTGATCA
Organism: Raja brachyura; assembly: GCA_963514005.1. The sequence goes on from OY740786.1 coordinate 75,969,239, forward strand.
TATTGAAACATTGAGGTATTTATTTTAATGTTTTCTTTGTTTTAGCTATGTCTCTAACACGGGTTGTGAATAATCCCCTTCTCTGCTGTGGTTGTAATTTATTTTAGTTTATATTATTACTTTGAGATATGGAGGTTATCTCTCTATGATTCTCTATTGAGAAAATGTGGTGTGTTTTATTGCAAAGCATTGGCTTCAATCCAGAATATTATTATTCATTATCAATTTTCTACAGGTTCTGATAAACTAAATTCAAGCCTGCCTGAAATCATGGATTGCGTTCTCCCCCATAAAACTGTTACTTTCTTTTAGTAATTCCTCATGGCACATGTCTTGCCTTCAGTTTAAGGGAGATAGGTTTGACATCTTATTGAATCCTGCTCTCTATTACTAAAGCTGGCCATTATTTCAAGATTTAATATAAGTGCAAAGATGGCTTTTCTTCACTATCTTAAGCCATTTTCCAACAATTGGTACTCACAAGGAACTGCAGATGCTGGTTTACAACAAAAATACACACTGCTGGACTAACTCAGTGGGCCGAGCAGCCTCTCTGAGGAACATGGATAAGTAATGGGGACTTTTCCTCAGACTGATGAAGAAGGGTTCCAATCCAAAACATCGGCATTCCATGTTCTCCAGAGATGCTCTGACTCGCTGAGTTACTCCAGCACTCTGTCCAGCAATTGGTGCCAGGACCGGTTATTGTTTCACAAAGGCTAAAACTATCCATTCAGCTGCAACTTCCACTTCCATTTCTTTGACATTGGGCCAAATGTCTCAAAATGTTCCTTGCTGGCTTGTTCACAACATCTATCACCTGATTATTTGAATAGATTGTGGGCAGATTAATAACGCCCAACGTTTGTTCTTGGGCCAGTGTAGGTTTATATTTTAAATTGTACTATTCTTCTCACCTTGATCCTTTCAAATTTGTTGCTATTGCTCATATCAAAGAAACAAAACATCCTTAACGTGATCATTGCTCCATCTCTGTGCCTTGAGCATGTTGATGCCTCCCATAGCATGTGTGTCCTTTCCTCAAAGGTGTGTTTAAATCCGTTTAATCCAGTTACCACCCAGCAGCAGTACTGAAACTGCCCATTTTAAATTAGCTTTACATTCTTTGAAACTGGCTGTGACAAACTATTATTCTGTACTTATTGACCTGTCTGTTTCTTCCATCACAGCCAAATACTCATTTGTCTCTAAAGGCTCATCTATTGTTCTCTACTTGTATTTATTGAGTTGCAGCCAAAGAATAGCCAACAATAGTTTCTTCCATTTTTGAAATTGCTACAAGAGTCCCTGAAGGATCGACAATACCATCCATAATGTTTGGGACAAAAACCCAACATTTATTTATTTGCCTCTGTATTCCACAATTTGAGATTTGTAATAGGAAAAAAATCACATGTGGTTAAAGTGCACATTGTCAGATTTTACTAGAGGGTATTTTTATACATTTTGGTTTCACCATGTAGAAAATACAGCAGTGTTTACACATAGTTTCCCTCCATTTCAGGGCACCATAATGTTTGGCACACATGCCTTCACAGGTGTTTGTAATTGCTCAGGTGTGTTTAAATGCCTCCTTAATGCAGGTATAAGAGAGCTCTCAGCACCAAGTATTTCCTCCAGTCTTTCCATCACATTTGGAAACTTTTATTGCTGTTTATCAACATGAGGACCAAAGTTGTGCCAGTGAAACTGAGAAACAAGAATAACATTGTTAGAGACATCAGCCGAACCTTAGGCTTACCAAAATCAACTGTTTGGAACATCATTAAGAAGAGAGCACTGGTGAGCTTACTAATCGCAAAGGGACTGGCAAGCTAAGGAAGACCTCCACAGCAGATGACAGAAGAATTCTCTCTATAATAAAGAAAAATCCTCAAACACCTGTCCAACAGATCAGAAACACCCTTCAGGGGTCAGGTGTGGATTTGTCAACGACCATTGACTTCATGAACAGATATACAAAGACTACACTGCAAGATGCAAACCACTGGTTAGCTGTAAAAATAGGGTGGCCAGGTTACAGTTTGCCAAGAAGTACTTAAAAGAGCAACCAGAGTTATGGAAAAAGGTCTTGTGGACAGATGAGTCAAAGATTAATTTATGTCAGAGTGATGGCAAGAGCAAAGTATGGAGGAGAGAAGGAACTGCCCAAGATCCAAAGCATACCACCTCATCTGTGAAATACGGTGGTGGGGGTGTTATGGCCTGGGCATGTATGGCTGCTGAAGGTACTGGCTCACTTATCTTCATTGATGATACAACTGCTGATGGTAGTAGCATAATGAATTCTGAAGTGTATAGACACATCTTATCTACTCAAGTTCAAACAAATGCCTCAAAACTCATTGGCCAGCGGTTCATTCTACAGCACGACAATGATCCCAAACATACTGCTAAAGCAATAGATGAGTTTTTCAAAGCAGAAAAAGAGTAAATTATTGAGTTGCCAAGTCAATCACCCGATCTGAACCCAATTGAGCGTGCCTTTTTTTATGCTGAAAAGAAAACTGAAGGGGACTAGCTCCCAAAACAAGCATAAGCTTAAGATGGCTATAATACAGGCCTGGCAGAGCATCACCAGAGAAGACCATGATGTCCATGAATCGCAGACTTCAAGCACTCATTGCATGCAAAGGATATGCAACAAAATACTAAACATGGCTACTTTCATTTACATGACATTGCTGTGTCCCAAACATTATGGTGCCCTGAAATGGGGGGAACTATGTATAAACACTGCTGTAATTTCAACATGGTGAAACCAAAATGTATAAAAATGGTCTTTATTAAAATCTGACAATGTGCACTTTAACCACATGTGATTTTTTTCTAATACAAATCTCAAATTGTGGAGTACAAAGGCAAATAAATAAATGATGGGTCTTTGTCCCAAACATTATGGAGGGCACTGTATCGTGGCTCATATTTCTCAAAGTACCACCTTCTTGAACAATCCCAGTATTCCACAAACCTGATGAAGTTCTCGACCTTAAACATTAACTCTGTTTCTCTTTGCACAGATGCAGGTCTAATCTGAGTATTTTTAACATTTACTGTATGAATTTTAAATTGCTGTTTTTTTTTAAATGTTTTAATTGATTCAAAATTGTCAAATAGAGATTGTGCTTTTATCTAATTTAACCTTTAATGCTTGTTAGGAAATTGATTTGGACATTGAAGGCTGTGCTGTGTGCATTGAAGTGTACAGATCCCGAGATGTTGTACGAATTCTCCCGTGCAAGTATGAATCTTTGGTATTATGTTGTAAATCGTAAATACTTTAACCTGAAAGGACATGTATAAAAATAACAATCGGTTTAAAATTATAGAAAAGTACTAGAATTTTGAAATATTTGGTGCTATAAAATAAGTAAATAAGCTGGGGTTAGAATTCAGTTTTAGCATCTATTGCAATTAGTTTATGACTCTGTTACCTATCCTTTAGGCATGTATTCCATAGAGTGTGCATTGATCCATGGCTTCTTGAGCATCATACCTGTCCAATGTGCAAACTCGATGTCATTAAAGCGCTTGGTTTTATGGTAAGTAATGGAAAAACAATTGGATAGAGCAGTAAAGGGCCTAACCCACGTTCACAACCTTTTTTTACTCGTGGACATTTATCATCAGGCTAGAAAAACGCCACGACCTACTTGATGCCACGAGTGCCTACGACTAGCATCACGACCTACCTAGGACCTACCTACGATCATGCTGCGAGTATGGATCAAGGGCAAACTCGGCAGAGGTCGTGAAAGTGGGACAGGCCCTTAATTATTCAGTTGATGCAAAATTAAGAGTGTGTACAAATACCAAAATCAATATTTTCAAATGTCATCTATTAGCTTTAGGATTCTTATCTTTGAGTCAGAAGCATTGATTTAAACCTCACTTCAGAGAGCTGAGTGCATTTATCTACGCACCATTTAAGCACTCGAGTGTCGCACTTCAAAACAAAAAGCTCCATCTCCTGTGAAAGCAATGACAATTTGTCACCTAGGTACAGTGAAATGCTTTGTTTTGCATACAACCTCGTAAAATTGTACAGCAGACCTCCCGTAGGCAGCACACAAGTGTCGTCATGTGCCTGGCGCCAACATAGTTACAAAAGTTTACCGAACATTCCTATCTACTGCCTGCCGCCACACATGGCAGCAGCTGGCCCCCCTCTTGCTGGGTCCTCCTCATTCTCGGCAGCCACCCGCCGGGTCCCCTTTGTTCTCGGTGGCCCCCCCACCGGATCTCCCTTTGCTCTCGATGTCTACCTCGCTCTCGGGTTCTTCCTCGGTCGCAGCAGTGCAGGCCCCAGCAACGCCGGTGGCTCGGGGCCGATTTTGTAGTCCGTGGTGGGCGGGCTGGGCCTACTAGCGGGTTCTCTGTCGTCAGTCCGCAGAGGGCGATCTTCGGTCCTCTGACCGCGGTGAGCGAGTCCTCGGTCCACAGCGGGTGGGTCCTCCGTCGTTCATCCACGCCCAGCAGAGATCAAGTCACCACCTGGTCAATGGCTGAAACGGATTTGTCAACGCAGCTGGACACTAATCTTGATTTTCTCAGATTTCCCTTTTTAACACACCTGCCTGTCCATATTTCTCTTTTTGATCTTCATTAAAACCAATCTCGTGGATCAACATTTTGATCTCGTATAGTCAAAGATGTGATTAGGAGAGAATTGTTTTTATTTTTTTATTATCTTTTGTTGCTGACTACGTTATTTATACCTGTGACAGATGGATACATGTGAAAATGTTGAAGTAGTTATACCAGAGTCGGTACCTGACAATATCCCAGGTGGCAATGCAAATGTTTCTCTACAAGATGGAGCTGAAGCAAGCATGCTTCCTGACTCTCCAACCTTTGAGTCGTTACAGCATGATGATAGACTAACGGAAGAGGATGAAGCTGTAGCCTTAATTGGTATGTAAATTTGTTCAAAGTTTGAGTATAATAAAAGTAATCTTCAAGCAGGCATTAATTATATAAAACTAAAAGCATGTGAAGCTGCTGGGGAATTGGAGATCGACCAGGATAATATACCTGATAGTGGCATACTGGTAACGTTTGATGGGGACACTGTAGCATGTGGCACTATTAGAGATATACCCGATATTCACAATGTTGGCATCCAGTTGCTCATCTTCTTGTCATTTGCAGTGTCTGGAGGACAGACAGTGCACAACAATGTGTTCTTAGCAAATTTTAATTTGATAGCCCCTCTTTTTTTGCAATGATCTCAAGAAAAAAGGAGACAACAGTCAGGTAAGGAGAGAAGAGGAATTAAATGTAAAGGAGGGAGGCATATAGCTGGAAGGTGGGGGAGGAAGGGGCTAGGATAGTGGGCGAAATAGGTGCATATCAGGCAGAGGGGGAATAGTGAGTGAGGGTTTGAACGAACCGTTGGGGAGAGAACTTCCAAGTGTACCTTGAGGTAGAGATATTCAAGCACATTATTTCAGTAGAGTAAGCCTTCTATCACAGCTATGGGCATGATCTTGTACAGCATGTGTTCTGTGTAATAGATTTCTCATGGAATGACTTTGTAATATTCCATTTGCAATATGTTAATATCTAGATTTAGTTTTAAAGATCTAAAGTGCATCAATAAGAGCATCCATCCTTAAAATCTCAATATGCTGCAAATTCCTGTTCGAAATCCTCCAGGAATTTATTTGGTCAGATCAATCTTTTAATCTTGTTAACTGGTTGATGTTTCACCTGTGCATATAATGACGAAAAATTGTAACTTAGAGTATACACTAACTGCTTGACATCCACATGCACTTCCAGCAAGTGAGCAAACAGAAAGCTTTGTGTAGGAAGGAACTGCAGATGCTGGTTTACACCGAAGATAGACACAAAATGTTGGAGTAACTCAGCAGGTCTGCTAGCATCTCTGGAGAAAAATGATAGGTGACGTTTTGGGTCTCGACCCTTCTCAGATATATCATATGTATCTATATTTTTTTCAGGATTTTGCTGCAGCAAGAATGCACAATGGCCCATTTTATTGTATCGTGTACTAAAATTACCCTTAGCAGAACTGTGGGGTGAACTCAACAAGCATTGAACCATTACAATTTTACACTGCAAGCATTTGATGAAATGGCCCCTTTGCAGTGGCGAGGAGTCATTTCAGCATTTTGTGTCCATATCTTCATTATAAAACAGCACCTGCAGTATATGTATATCTCTATCACTATATATCTATCTGCTCCCCAACGTAAGATTCCACCACTCCCCATTCCCCCAACACAAGCCATTCTCCCAACGCAATATTGCACCACTCTCACATAGCCCCCAACTGCGCAGGTGGGTTATTTCTCCTCATCCCCCAGCACTCCCTCTTCTTCACCCTCCCTCTTCAATCCCGAGAGAGGGAGAGGGGTGGGGCAGAGAGGGGGGGGGTGGGGCAGGGAGGGAGGGGGGGTGGGGCAGGGAGGGAGGGGGGGTGGGGCAGGGAGGGAGGGGGGGTGGGGCAGGGAGGGAGGGGGGGTGGGGCAGGGAGGGAGGGGGGTGGGGCAGGGAGGGAGGGGGGGTAGGGCAGGGAGGGAGGAGGGGGGCAGAGAGGGAGGGCGAGGCGGTGGAGAGGTTAGTAAAGGGGGAGGGGGGTAGAGAGGGAGTAGAGAGAGGGGGAGGGTAGATAGGGAGGGGGCATCTCCCTCCCCCCCCCCCCCCCCCATCTCCCTCCTCATTTCTCTCATCCCTTCACTCCCATTCCCTGCCCCAGGACCTACCCAGGTCGTAGATCGGCGCCAGGGCTTGGACCACGGCCTTGGCTGTAGACTCCATCCATCAGCTCAGACGCCGCCTGGCCTCCAGCGGGCCAGAGGGTCTCTGACCTTTGTCCTTGGTTCCAGCTGCAGCATCTTTGTCGGTCACGGCCCCATCCCTAGCCCCACTCCAGCCCAGGCCCAGTCCCCGAGCTCGGCCCGCGGCACCACCCCTCCCCACCAGGTAATCGAGTGTCGGCAGCCGTCGCCACTCTTCGTTCACCGCGAGCGCTAGAGACCCCTCCCTCGTGGAGTGTCCCGTCGTGCCTTGAAGTGCATTGTGACGTCACTGTGGGGTTTTTTTTTTACAGAAACGGGTGGTTTTTGGGGCTGTTTTTAAAATTTAAAGGATTAATAACTTCGGAAATATAGGCAGGAATGCGACAGGAAGATGTTTATCGCCATGACGGGAAAAATGTGAGTAGGATATGTGAAAATGGGAAGGCTGTGGCCTAGCGTTTTGAAGAAGATAGGAAAAGCAGATTGGCACATCATGGGCACACACACACAGGACAACACTTTTAGTTATATAGATATATACACACATGCGCACACACACGTAATGTGCACAAAGAAACACTCCTCCCCCTCATCATTTCAAAGCTGCAATAGATTTGCTTGTTGAATATGTAAATTCTAATAGTCAGCTTTAAAAAAAAGCTTTTGTTCAAAACTTTCACAATGTTTTCCTTTCTTTAGAAGCAAATTTAGAAAATCAAATAAATAGTGACAGTTCATCTTGCCCTATTGGATGTCCAGATTCCAGGTGAATACCTCTATAATTGGAAAGTGATGTTCTCTTGAAGCACGAAAGGCCATCGTGGATTTTTCGAAGAAAAATGAAAATATTGAATGCAGTTTGGTGTGTGGAATGAAATATTAGGTCATGTATTTTAATTTATCGCTTTGCAATTCTATGTTTAAAGTAATCTTCTCTGTATAGAACATTGCGTAATTTTTCATAGATGTGATGAAATGCATTGATCTGGTAACATCTGGGATTCCTTTTTATATATTGCAAAATTCCTGTTCTTCCAGAATGTAGATTTGTGATGCTGGAATTTAAAAATCACTGGTTATATACGTGTCCATTTTGTCTTTTTCTTCGTTCTGTCTCTCAAGTATATTTGTAAATATGCTTATTTGATCACATTTTCAATGGATCTATATTGCCAATTTGTCAAATATGGATGTCTGGAGAGTTATTTGTAGCCAGTTGTCATATTGTGATATTGTCAATGATCTTAACCAGACTAGTAACATATATTTCAGGGCATTATCCTGTTCTACCAGTTTGGCCCACTACCGTTCCACGATGTTTGGTAGATTTTTCCAAGTGGCCCTTCCATTTTAAGGATATTGTGTGCTAATTTAGTTCCACCTGTGGCTGCACGAGTTCTCCATTAAAATGCACTTAAAAGATTGAATAATTAAACAAATGTTTGTTAAGCATTTCAATTATGACGATGGTCATAAAAGACCAATATCATTGGATTAAAATTTCAACTACCTGCACTTCAAAACTTGTCCAAATTTACTGGTAAACTTTCCATAATTATAATTAACTTTTGATAAAGCTGCATAACTGCTTCATAACAATGTTAACACAATTATACTACCCATTATTGTAATATTGTCAAATTTTAAGGGCAATTTGAAATTGGCAATATTTTATAATTATGCCAAACCAATAAGATCTTGTACTTCATTTTAATGTAACAGAGCAATAAAACAATGTGCCTTATGAAAATAAATTAATAACCATAATCTGCAAAATATATCATTGTGGTAGTAATTTATAAAACTGCATTAATATTTTGGGAAAAAATTCAAGATATTTAAAACCAAATTCAAACAAAATTTGCTCATTACTGTATTATGGATTATGTATTATGGATACAGTATATGACATATTACAAAACATATGACATATTACAAAAACATGGAAACGCATTAAAATTTCATCCTGTTCAGTGCAGGTCACTGTTTGCCACCATTTTATTTTTAAAGTGAGCCCACAGATGCAAGCAGTGAGATACCAAAAGAGACCGCGTAGAATCTTCTTTTATAGTAAATTAAATGCCAACACTGCTTTCTAACAAAATGTAAGTTGTCATGAGAAGATTAACACGAGGCCACATATTTGCAGTTCCTTTCGTAGAACTGGCTTTAGTCTGCCATTTCATTTATGTCTGGCTGGCTACAGTTTAAAATGTTTCTTGTAAAGATTCTAAGGACAATTTGTAATTTTTAAAAACGATAGCAGTGATGGTGGGGATTTAAGGTGTTGGAGACTAGGCCCTTAGTGAAATTGTGTGCATGCAATAAACACATTCTGAACTGTGTAATTTTTGTGCATTTCAATTATCTTTAACATTTTTCAGATCATTAAGTCATGAAGGACAAGTATAAGTTCCACCCTGCCTTTTTATTTCTTCAATTTACACGTTATGAGGGACATTAGCGTGTTAGAAAATGGACCCCACCATTGTTATACTGTGTTATACTAAATGCACAAATAAGGATTTCATCAGTGTTATAAAATAGTATGAATCTTATTTTTATGAATGAGGGAGTGCTACAATCCTTATGGTGCATGAGGATAGAACATTTAACCCAATTTAGTTTAACTGGACGCTGAAGCTGAATTTTTCTACCTCTGTATACATGGTGCTACTTTTTTCAGCCCACTTATTAAAATGAGGATCACAAGCTAACCAGCCTGGAAGCAGAAAACATTGGCTTCACATTCTGTGGGACTACTTGAACAGACTATTGGTGTTTACTCCTTCCTCAATTAAAGAAACATGAAACAATTCATTCTGGTTTGCAGGATCTTGTTGTTCAATTTAGCAATGAACTACAAATTAGATACAGACCATGTCTACGCAGTTTGTACGTTCTCCCCGTGGCTTGCGTGGGTTTTCTCTGGGTGCTCCAGTTTCCTCCCACACTCCAAAGACATACAGGTCTGTAGGCTAATTGACTTGGTTAAATTGACTCTGGTGTGTGTAGTCGTGGTGGGCCAAAGGGCCTGTTTCCACGCTGTATCTCTAAACTAAAAAGTAGACCGACATTTTCTGTTGCTTTAATTTTGTTGCTTGTTCATTGATGTTAAAGATGGACACCTCATCCCTGATAAAACATAATCTGATTTAGCACTGTCTACTCATTGCACAGACTCTCTCATCTAGTTACTGGTTTCGTACGATTCGCTGAGAGGTCTTTCTGTTTAGGATGCAATTTCTCCATTGAGACTGCCATTATTCATCATGACTGAGCTAGAATGATATTAACATTCCCATCTACATCTGGAACTGTATGCTGAGGAGTAATCTTAGTTTCCACTCACCCCAACCAAAGGATAAATTAGTTTCAAATATATTTTGGTTAAAGTGGCCATCACAGTTTATCAATGTCTAACTCACATCTTACGTACTGTACTGTCCACTCAGTTGGTGGAGTGCAGATGCAACAACATTCACGCCAATATTAGACCCTGGGGAAAGATTGGACAAGAGTTATGCAAAAGAAAGAAATGTTGTCAATTTCTATTTTTACTCACTCAATACTGTGGTATTGGTTTGGATATGACATTGCCACAGCCAACTTCCTCCTTTGCCACAGCTCTTCCAATCCCGGGTGCACTCAGGACATCTCAGTGCATGCCTTTCATCTGCAAGGGATTATCTCTGATACACAAGGCTCACCGATTACGAAAGGGATGAGATCATTGAGAAAGGCGGCAAAGGAGTTCAGCTCGGTAATGATTTAACGTATGGTGCCAAGGCTGAGGAATTAATTTAAGGAGAGGGCTATGCTACTGCAACTCCTCACAATGCAGTGTATCGGAGAAAATGCCTTTCAGATGAAAATTGCGACGGTGCTGCATTTTTAAGCAAAGTTCGTACACTTGGAACAGCTATAAATTCAAGGACTTTCAAGGTCCAAAAATGCCATTTTCAAGGACCAAAGCCCAGGAAACATTGATGGTTTATCGGAGACTTGTAGATAAATTGCTTCGTATTGAATGATTTCATTCTGTATCAAATAAAAGTAAGAAGGTTGGCTGGCATGTTTTGCACACCTCTGGTACACAGCAGAAAAATCAACGTTCAACTCAAAGTTCCTTTGAAGTTATGAACTATTGATATAGCTTGAATTATTGCCAAATGCCAATTGGAATTTGGAGTTGAGACCTTGTTTTCTGTTGTGTTACTTGTGTGCTCTGATGTACAGACAATAATTTTCAGGGAAATCTGAGAAGGTGATCAGTCAATCCATTAGTCCAGGTTGCACAGAACGACACTAAGCTACATAATAATTACACATAAGATGGTTAACTTATCTAGGGGTACACAAAAAGCTGGAGAAGCTCAGCGGGTGCAGCAGCATCTAAGGAGCGAAGGAGATAGGCGACGTTTCGGGTCGAGGCCCTTTTTCTTTCGCTCCTTAGATGCTGCTGCACCCGCTGAGTTTCTCCAGCTTTTTGTTTAACCCTCGATTCTCCAGCATCTGCAGTTCCTTCTTTAACGGTTAACTTATCTATATTTGTACTTCAATAGAGCACTGATGATCCATTTTCTCATCTCTTAGTTGTTCAATCCGAAACCATGATAATGGAAAACTTTGCTTTTCAACCAGTCCCTGCAAACCTGTATTGTCCCTGCCTGCTTCAAAGTCTCCACTATTGTCCCTGTACCCCAAAACACAAGGATTACTGGTCTTAATGACTACAGGTTTGCCACACTGACCTCTGTGGTCATGAAGACCCTTGAAAGACATGCTGGCTGAAAAATATCATGAACTGCCTGCTGGACCCTCTGCAGTTTTCATGTCGGGCCAATAGATCAGTGAATGACGCAGTCAACCTAGGCCTGCACTTCATCCTCCAGCACCTAGACCGCCAGGGGACCTATGCAAGGATTGTGTTTGTTTATTTTAGCTCTGCATTCAACACCATTGTGCCAGAGCTACTACACTCCAAACTCTTCAAGTTGACTGTGCCTGAACCCCTGTCAGTGGATCACTAACTTCCTGACAGACAGGAAGTAGCATGAGGCTGGGAAAGCACATCTCGGACCCACAGACCCTCAGCATAGGAGCACCACAAGGCTGCGTACTCTCCCCTCTCCTTTACTCTCTACACTAACGACTGCACCTCCACAGACTCCTGTCAAGCTTCTCAAGTTTGTGGATGACACAACCCTGATTGAACTGATCCAGGATGGGGAGGAATCTGCCTACAGACAGGAAGTGGCACAGCTGGTGGCGTGGTGCCTTCGTAAGAACCTGGAGCTCAATAGACAGTAGAATTGATAGTAGACTTTAGGAGAGCTCCCCCTCCCCTCCCCCCACTCACCATCAACAACACCACAGTCACATCTGTGGAGTCTTTTAAGTTCCTTGGAACCATCATCTCCAAGGACCTGAAATGGGGTGGGGGGCCACAGTCAAAAAGGCCCACCAGAGGATGTACTTCCTGCGGCAGCTGAGGAAACAAAAACTGCCACAGGCAATGATGCTTCAATTCTATACTGCCTTCGTAGAATCCGTCCTCACCTTCTCCATCATGGTCTGGTTTGGCTCAGCCACTAAGCAAGACATCCGGAGGCTGCAGCGAATCCTCCGATCAGCTGAGAAGGTTGTTGGCTGCAACCTTCCCCCCCATTGACCAACTTTACACTGCAAGGGCCAGGAAGCGAGCAGGTAAGATCATCGCTGACCCTGGCCACAAACTCTTTGAAGAACTTCCTTCTGGAAGGCGACTCCGGACTGTCAAAGCCAGACATAAAAACAGCTTTGTTCGACGAGCAGTATCTCTACTCAATAACCAAAAGTCTGTAGCCTCCTATAGCTCTGGCTTTTTATTTCATTCACATGCTTAAATTATAATGTTTTATTATTAACGTTTAATGTTTTATGTGTCATTCTTAATTGTTACTGTATCTCGTGTTGTTACTTGTGAGCGTAGCACAAAAGCAAATTCCTTGTATGTGTACATACTTGGCCAATAAACATATTTCATTTTTCAAGCACTTCTTATTTAGAAGTTTTTTTATTTCAGTGAGTTTGTCTTCTATGTTTTGTTGCACTTTTTTCAGCTCAACACTTTTCACTGGCAGATCTGCACATGTTGTTGGACTTGGTGATCATGGTGATGCTAGCCACGTGGTCCTACTTTGCTCCACAGACTTGCCCCAGAAAACTCCAGACAGTTGAAGCCACACTCCTTATTTATTGGAACCACCTACATGCACTTGAAGCTTAGATTTTACTCTTCATTATTGTATGATACATGGGGAGTCTGTGAGCAATGTTGCAGCGCTAATTTTTTACAAACACACCCACCCACCCCAGACTGGTCCCTCCACCGACACTCCTCGACTCGACCGCCCACCCACAGGCCCAGAGCTCCATGGCTGGACCACAGCGCCGCCTGTCCGACCACCACAAGGCCGAGATGGCCACCATGAGGAGCAGCAACAACATCCACCGCCTCTCCGACCTTCACCGCCTTCCTGGCCAAACCCAGGCCCGGACCACCAAAACTGCAGCGGCTGCCGAATCTCACGCTGCCGACTTTCACCACCCGTATCTCCACTCCAGCCCCCAAACTGGAGAAGGTATTGCAAACAAGGACTCAGCTGTGACTGCCAATGCAATCAATCCTATTGGCCCCCCTCCCCCCCCCAGTATGGATCAACTAAAATAAAAACTGACAATTTATTTTGCAGTATTCTTCCCACACTTCATAAAAGTGAATTTGATTCCATAACTAAAAATATTTGCATAGTGATTTGTGAATTTGGTTAGTTCAGAAATCATTGGAGCAGAAGCAGGCAATTCAGTCCTACTTCAAGTTTGAGTATGCCGCTAATAAAGTCTACTCTGCCATTCAATCATGGCTGATCTATCTGTCCCTCTCAACCCTATTCTTCTTACTTCTCCCTGTAACCTTTGACAACCTTACTAATCCAGAACCTATCAATCTCTGCTTTAAAAATACCCAAAGGCTTGGCTTCCACAGCTGTCTGTGGCAATAAATTCCAGATTCACTACCCTCTGGCTAAAGAAATTCCTCATCGCTTTTATTCTGAGGTTGTGCCCTCTGGTCCTAGACTCTCCCACAAATGGAAATATCCTCTTCACATCCACTATCCAGACCTTTTTTTAATTCAGTAAGTTTCAATGAGATCCTGCCGTATCCTTCTAAACTCCAGCAAGTCCAGGCCCGAACCGCTAAGGTTCGGGCCTATGGTTAACACATGGCTGCCTATATAGTTTAACACTTAGGGTACAGTAACAGCTAAAACATGTAATTCCTATTACCAGTGGGTTACTCTGTGCAAGGGAACATAGCCATTCAAATGCTTTGTCCAATGCTTTCACCAGGAGACTCCGCCACCATTAGGGCAATTTTGGATGAGTAATAAATGCTCACCTTGCTAGTGATGCCCAGATTCCAAAAAAATTATAACAAGCATACTATTTCCAACACCCAGAAATATATAGGATTTACTTTCCATCTCCTGGAATTTGTCTGAATGTGCTTGCTGGCAAGTGAAGTACTCTCAGGAAAATGAGCAGCTCAAGTTTGCCCTGAATATTAGCAATTTTACTTCGGTCACGTGTGACTACGTGAAGAACCTCGTACAGCCGTTCATGCGTCATTGCGTCAGACGCTTTCGTGCAGACGACTGTGGATCAGCGCAGCTCCTCCAAAGGTAAGTCTAAAAAAGTTTCAGGTAAGTGCTATTCCTTACCTGTTCTAGGTCTCCTGCAGGAACGTCCGGGGTTTTTGCGGGATGTTCGCGATGGCCGACGAGTGAACCAGCCTAGGGTTTTGTGGGAAAACCCTGGTCCGACCGCGTAAGCAGCGAGCTGGGAAAGTCGGGTTCGCGATCAGAATCACTGATAACGCGGTCAGTGACTCCACACGTTGGGTTCCCGGGGAGGGGATACCCGAGAATAGACCGCAGTAGTCCCTAGGGGATGGGGCTTAACGGACCTGAACGGTCAGCCTGGGTTCCCGGTGGAGGGGAAACCCAAGTATGTGCGGTTTTACATCGCAGTAGTCCCCAGCACATGGGGTTAAAACAAACCTAAATGGTTAGGCTGGGTTCCCGGTGCAGGGGAAACCCAAGTATATGCGGTTCCCAGACCGCAGTAGTCCCCAGGAAAAGGGGTTAACTCACATAAATGATTAGCCTGGGTGCCAGGAGGGTACTGCAGGTATATATATTATATATTTATATGGATTCCTGGGGAGGGGAAATTCACCTATGGGGTTCCCAAACTACAATAATCCCCAGGATATGGGGACAACTGACAAAAATAGTCAGTACAATTAGGAAAGTTGGGAGGTTTCACCTCTGGGAATTAATTTAGAGACACCTCTTCAGCAGGAGTTGGGTCAGCAGTAAAGTTTTGGCAGTGTCAGCCTATTGGAGAGGATGTGCCAGCAGCACCTTTGTTTAGGACTGCTCATGGGGATGCCAAGCTATGGCAGGGTAGCCTGTTGGAAAGGTTGTGCCAGCAGTACCTTTGCTCAGGACTGCTCATGGGGATGCCAAGCTATGGCAGGCTAGCCTATTGGAGAGGCTGTGCCAGCAGCACCTTTGCTCAGGGCTGCTCATGGGGATGCCAAACTATGGCAGGCAAGCCTATTGCAGAGGCAGTGCCAGCAGTACCTTTGCTCAGGACTGCTCCAGGGGAATGCCAGGTCATGGTAGGCTAGCCTATTGGAGAGGTTATGCCAGCAGCACCTTTGCTCAGGGCTGCTTCATGAGAACGCCAAATCTATGGCAAATACTGGCCTATGGGAAAGGCCGCGCCAGCAGCACCTTTGTTCACGGCTGCTTCATGGGAGCCAGCGGTACCTTGTTAGGGCTGCTTTATGGGAATAGCAGTTTAGTAGGGTATTCCCATTTACAGTGATTATGGGGGATGAGGAGGCATTGTTAGGATACGGCAATATAACAGAATGATGACAAAAAAAAAGCATTCAAAGAAAACTACTCACAGTTTTAAAAACCGCTGGTTATATATGTGCTAAAATCCACTGTTAAGTCTCAAACTAAATTGGGCTCCTCTATCCAGTTAGATTAAGTTCCTATCAGATAGACTTGTAGGATGTTGGGATTTACTATTAGGCATTCAATTGGCCATGACGCCGGCCTGGGCAACAGATTGCAGTCAATAAGACTTTGGTAACAGTTCCAGTCGTTAGACTAATTGTTAATTGTATAGATGCAATTCAGCTGTGTAAGTAGAGCAACAGTTATTTTGTTAAATGGTTAATTATAAAGTGCCATCTAGGTCATTGTTAACACCAGTTGAAATTAATAAAGTCATGATGATGGACAAACAGTGTTCATTACTGCTCCAGTAGTTGTTAAGTAAATCTTTAATTTTACCTCGGAGTCAAGTGAGTGACTACGTGAAGACCCCGCCAGCACGCATGCGCGACATATCGTCGTTCGCATGCGGAAGCGACAGTCGGGAGGAGCGGGGCTCCTCCAGCGTAAGTTCGAAACTTACGAACGGTAAGACTCACCAGAGTGGTGAGCGCGGCGAGAGCAGCGGCAAGAGCTGCTGCTATAGAGAGCAGCTAGCAGCGTGCCGTTTTTTCCTGAGCTGCAGGTGCTACCTGCAGCTCCCGACTTCCCGCCCGGGAGGGCCGCTGGTTCGCCACGGACAGGCGGTAAATCCACCCGGAAGCCGGTCGGGACTGCCGACTCAGCTGGGTCCAGTCCCGAGGACACCCCGTTCGCTGTTAGCGACGGAGGTCGTCTTACCCGCATGGAGCGGATGGTGGAGCAATTGCTCCAGCGTGACCTGCTTTTGCAGGGGCAGGGTCACGGTGGGCCTCTTCGCAGGCGAACGGCAGGATCCTATTATGGACTGCCTAATGTCTCACCCTCTTCGCAGGGGAGCATTGTGGGTCAGAACTGGGCTGACCCTGAAGAGGGGGAGTTGGCTGAACAACCAACAGTGTCAGGGGTGCAAGAAGAGTTGCAGTGAACGGATTTTTCTGGATATGGTAAGCAAACATGCAGTTCCTTCTCAAATAGGTTACCTATCCACCCTAAGCTGGCAGCTAGTTCAATTATATGACTACAAACCAGCTTCAGGAGCAAGCCATCAATGCTACAGCTGATAAGTATCTTGCTCCTGAAAATTGTAACTCGCTGATTGTTCCCGCGGTGAATAACCCTATTTGAGGGTACATGAGCCCTACGATTAGAGGGCAAGGAGACCGCCGGAATTACGAGAGTGGCCAGTACTGCGGTGGGTATAGAGCTACCGGTAGAAACAGGATGCTCTGGCCCTACTGTGTAACACAGTTTGAGATAATAACTACAGGAAGAGCATTATCAAACCGGCACTCAACCCCAAAAATGCGGGGTTATGCAAACCAGGTAACACTCAACCACCAAATCTGCTGTGCGGAGATAACCTCCCCAAACAGGTGAAAGACCTGGACAAAGAGGCCAAGGCCATAGGCCTGATAAGGTACCCAGTACCTCCAAACCGCACTACCAACAGCAACAGCACCCCTACACACCCACCGGACAGCAATATCACAACAGATCGTCCGGTGGTGAAAGCTCGAAGGCCGGCCCACCTGAACAACAGCCTTTTTAGGCCATGGCCCAGCCCGGCCTTCTTGGAAAATGCGCCACCCCTACAACGCAGCAACTCAACAGAAGATATAACGGTGGTATTGGACCGCAACACCGGCAATACCTTGGAGGTAGGTGGGTCTGCCTCCCCCAGGAACATCATATGTCTAAATTCATCTTATGGGGGAGGCCGGTTGCACTTGTTTTATGAAGTATGGCGCACTTTTACCTCTGATCCTTACATACTCGGAAGTATTCAGGGCTATAAAATTGAATTAATTTACGAACTCCCTACCCCGGTCCAGCATTCGCCTAGCCGAAAGTTTATACTTTCACAAAAAGAAAGAACGGCGGGCCATGCTGAACTATTAAGACTAATTAGCAAAGGGGTAATTGAGAGAACCACCAGAGAATCACAGGAGTTCGTATCTAATATATTTACCAAAAATAAAAGATGGCGGATGCCGCTTAATCATAGGCCTGACCGAACTGAATACTTCTGTTCAGTATGTTCATTTCAAAATGGACACTTTCGTCACAGCCAGACAGCTAATAGCTAATGGGTACTACATGGCATGCATTGACCTCAAAGATGCATACTATTCAGTACCAATACACAAGGATCATAGGAAATACCTTAAATTTATCTGGATGGGACAATTATGGCAATATAAAGCCTTACCCAATGGGTTATCATCAGCACCCAGGCTGTTCATCAAATTATTGAAACCAGCTTTGGCCTATTTAAGGGAACAAAATCATACTGTTATGGCCTATCTTGATGATATCCTCATTGTCGGGGAGAATTTGGAAACGGCTACATTGGCAGTTCTAGCCACAAAACATCTCTTTCAAAAGCTGGGGTTCATCATACATCCAGATAAATTAAAGTTGGAACCCTCTTCTACTATGGATTACTTGTGGTTCACCATTGACTCGGTGCAAATGTCTACCACCTTACCACCAAACAAGGTGGTGGACTTGGCAGAAGCCTCACTGGCATCAGGGATCCATCCATTCGGCAGGTGGCCATGATAATTGGGAAGATAGTGGCTGCTTTCCCGCAGCGCAATTCGGACCACTACATTATCAAAACCTAAAAAGAGCTAAAATTATAGCTCTCAAAAGTCATGCCATTTCGACAGGCCTATGAAGTTATCAGAAAAGGCAAGAGTTGAATTAAATTGGTGGATGGGAAATGCTCAACTCTGTTCCAAACCCATCACTATCATAAATCCCTCGGTTACATTACAGACTGATGCCAGTGTTAAAGGTGGGGAGCAGCTAATACCACCACTAGTTGTGGTGGCAGATGGAGTGCACAAGATTTACCCTGTTGGGAGCACTAGGGATTAATTATCTAGAAATACTGGGAGCATTTCATGGACTCCGGGCCTACTGCTTAGATATGCACCAGTTGAATGTACGGTTACAAATTATAATACCACAGTGGTGGCCTATATTAATCATATGTGTGGAATAAAATCGATATCATGTGATGAATTGCCTATTACATCTGGCACTGGTGTCTGGATAGAGAGATTTGGATTTCAGCCACTTGCCTTTCAGGTAAACTAAATACGGTGGCGAACACCAGGTCACGCAATTCAACGACAACATTGAATGGATGTTGGATCGGGACCCGGGGCCAGCAGCGATGGATGTTTCTCGCTGCATTGGGGGGATTGTTTGCTATGCTTTCCCCCCCTTCTGCCTCATCAGTCGGGTCTTACAAAAATTAAATAGACTCCGCAACGGGTATTTCGGGTTTCCCGACTGGCCTACCCAACCATGGTCCCCAGCAGTACAAAGATGGCCGCAGAACACTGCTTTCGGATCCTCAAACGGCCGGGCCTATTGGCACACCCTGTGACGGGTAAGTCATCCGTGCCATGATCGCATGAACCTATTGATGCTGATTCTGAACAGGCCATTTCTGGACTTCGGATACTCCGACAGGAAGATCTATGTCATCACATCGTCGTGCAGGGAGTCCACCAGGGACAGCACTGACATATGTCAGAAGATGGGAGTGTTTCTGCTTCAGAACAAACACTTCATATGACTCGGCCACCATCACTGGAGTGCTGGAGTTCTGGCCACCCTTCATTCCATGAAGGTTTGAGCTACAGTGCCATTAAATTTGCAAGGAGTGCCCTACCTACCAACCTGGACCGAGGGGGTGATCACCTGCCTATAGGGTAACACCCTCTGGTATCAAACTGATGAGGGGTATTAATTCTATTTCCCCAGGGCCAGATACACCCATACATGGGACCTAGGCATAGAATTTACTATGCTTCGAGGATGGACACCAATATCGGGGCTCACTCTGGATAACTACATATAATATGGTTATGTTTATGGCACTTGTAACAGCACAACGGGTCCAGTCTTTATAAAGCTAAGTATGGATGCCATGTGTTTACCTATGGTAGATAACCTTCTGATACAGGGGTTACTCAAACTATATCGACCCAGTTCCTCTGGCCTAGAATTATCATTCTGGCCTACCCTGCAGATAGTCGTCTCTGCATTGTGACATATATTTACGATATAGAAGGAACCAAGAACCTAGGGGCACGGAGAGGACTTTACCCATAAGCCACAAACGCCCTCATCATAAGGTCACAGTGCAAGCCACTTCGAGTTGGTTAGGGTGGGTTGGGTGCAGCGGAGTGGACACTGATGATTAAATCTCACTCCACCAGGGCTGCATCCACGTCAGCGGCTAGGGTGATGGGAGTTCCTATGGACCACATCCTTGCTACAGCGGGTTGGAGCAGTGAACGGACTTTTCAGCACTTCTATTATAAACCCGTGGCCGCTCCTGAGACGTTTGCAGGGGAATATGTTAAGTTTCTGTTACATGATTTACCCAATGTGGGGCATATCATTTAGATATGATTAAATACCTTCTTTGTTTTTCAGCCAGTGTTATGTCTGAATTACGTTCATCCTCTTATCCCAGCATAGCAGTGTGTGAGCATGGAGCTTCCAGGGCATGAAATCACAGAGCTTTGAAATCTTCACGTAGTCACTCACGTGACTCCGAAGTAAAATAGTAAGATTAAACGAGAACTTACCAGTTTGAAGTTTGATCTTTATTTTATGAGGAGTTACGATGAGGGATTACATGCCCTCCGCCCCCAACCCTCTACTATAAAGATCACCTGGTATGAAAGTTCTCTCTTATCTTACTATATTAGTCATTGTGACTGTCTGTGATTTCACACCACTGCTTTGAAGAATGTCGCGCATGCGTGCTGGCGGGGTCTTCACGTAATCCCTCATCGTAACTCCTCATAAAATAAAGATCAAACTTCAAACTGGTAAGTTCTCGTTTAATCTTACTATTATATTGCAAATTGGTGCTAATGGCCCTAAATGGGAAATTGTGTCAGCAGGGCTTTGTAGCAGGCCTGCTTTATGGCTCTCTTGTGTAAGAGGAGAGCATGTGGGATTGGTATAGTTTAACGCCGAGTCTGAGGGTAAAGCCATAGAGCATGCCCAAGGAATCAGGACATGTGCCAGAGGTCTATGCCTGGCAAGAAAGTTACCATCCCAAACACATATGCAGTGAACACCGCTCTCAGGGGGACATTAGTTGGCTGCCGAATCTTCTATTCAGGTAAGACTTTTCCATAGGTGAAACCTGGAGGGCGAAGCACAAGTTATTGGAACGAGCAAGGTTTCATAGTTTTGGTGACAATGTATCCCATGTCTTTATTGGCAGTAGTGGTTCACTGAAGTTGCTGGCAGCATGAAAGCTGGCCAGAGGTTCCACACACTGTACCTGTGCTACTCTACAATTAAGGGACCACTTGCAGTTTGGTAAGGTGTATACTTAGTTATACATTACAAATGATTGAGACATTATCAGCTACTTTGAATGGTAAATGTAAAATGTACAATATTAGCTTTTCAAGCAGGTTAGAATTTGGGCAGGTTCAGTATAAGGGCCAAGATTGTCTTGCAAGACTGGCTCTGAAATTGGGCCACAGTTGCTGTTTAAGGTAGTTACTAAGTAGCTCAAATATCATCTCGAGTTTGGAGATGGAACAGATTTGCATAACTTGCCAAAAATTTCTGTTATTAGTATCAACTAGCTATAGACTCTACGGGCATTGTATGGGTTAGAGTGATTGGACAAATAAGCTTATTGTCATGCTCATGTTCAGGTTGATGCATTGTGATGATGGCATATGTTAGTCACGAGGGTGCAATCAGTTGAAGACTGCTGGAATGGTTACATAATCTTGTTGCCACGGGAGAATCATCAAGTGTGGGTAATGGCAACACAGAGTTGGTGTTGAATCGTACTGTATTATGAAATTCTGGTTAAATGGAACACCTAAAATATATATATGTTGGTTTCATGTTTATTTCACTGGTTGCAAAATATTTGGCATAGCAGTGGCGAAAGATACATTCTCGCCAAAAGGAGAAGGAGGGTCTTTTATGGCTACCTCCATTTTATCTCATCAATCGAGGCTTCAAATAAAGTCATAAAGTCAAATAAAGAGGCTTTAAGTTCCTATTGTGTGATTATGCAAATTGATTCCCGATTTGTTGCAAATAATAATATAACCTTATTGGTTATTTTAAACGTAAATTTTCTTGTTCAGCCTGAGGCTTCGGAAATCAGATGTTGCATGATAAACTCAAATTATGTTCTGCAGGTTTAACAAACTGCCCTAAGATTTAGGTTGTTACATCTATCCTTCTATGTGTTTGCATAGCACCAAACCGCTGAATTTTCTTTTCCAGGAGATGAGTTTGTTATGCTTATGTTCCATGGAAAATGGTATTGATTGCTAATGTTTAGAGTTCATGCTAAATGATCGTCTGTTAATTATGGAGTTATACAGCCATTAATCAATCGCTTCCTCATTGAGTTGGCTGTAGCAAACAAGACTCGCTCTGTCGGGTCCACACCGGTTATCAAGGGGTAGGATATCTTCAACATGGGTCCCAGGACCAGTATAATGCCATATGCGATGTTGACATTTGTGAACACTATTTCACCAGGAAGCTGCAGCTATATCCTTAAATTTGGCTAGAGTTTATTAGGTAGTTATCCTTCTGGCACTGGTTTAGTGCAGCAGGTTCAGTCACTAAATAATTGTGATGGTACAGGATTATAACGTCTGTAAATTATAATATTATGTTAGAAATACTTGAGCAGACCAGAAGGGAGTCGGGTCTCAAAATAGTCACGGGCATACCAGGGGACCTTTGATAAGGTAAGCACACATATATACAACAATATGTCAAGGTCATCAAGAGCCTTGGAGTTCTGGACTAGCAATGTTGTTAGTCACAAAGAATTTAGGAGAATTTATTGTTCGGCCATTCCAGATGAGAAAAACGGAGTTGTGTTATGTACTAATGGATTCTGTTTCCAGATCTCATTCCACCAGGGCTGCTACAACATCCGCAGCAAGGGTATTTATGTTCCGCTGGGTCGCATTGTTACGGCTGGAGCATGGTCCATCGAACGAATCTCCAAACATCTGTAATGACCCATTGCTGAACCAGGAGTATCTGTTAACTCTATGTTCTAGTTATATTTTCCATCTGGGTGAGAGATGGAAATATTATTGTTTCATTTAAACAGCATCAGCATGTTTTACATCTGTTATGACTGTATGCATTATGAATGTTTTCCCTTCATTTGTCAATGAAGCAGCTGTGGTTGTGTATACTCGTTTCATACAGCATGAAATCACAGAGCTTTGAAGTCTTCACGTAGTCACTCGCGTGACTCCGAAGTAAAATAGTAAGATTAAACGAGAACTTACCAGTTTGAAGTTTGATCTTTATTTTATGAGGAGTCGAGTTGAGGGACTACGTGCCCTCTGCTCCCAGCCCTCATAGATTTCATCTGGTAGTTCTTGTCTTTGTTATCTTACCATTATACTTCAGTCACTGTTAGCTGTGATTTCACACCGTTGCTTTGAAGATTGACGCACGAACGGCTGTACGGGGTTCCTCACGTAGTCCCTCAACCCGACTCATAAAATAAAGATCAAACTGGAAGTTCTCGTTTAATCTTACTATTAATGTCCCTCAATACAAATATCAATAACCAAGTAAATGGTGCTTCATATTTCAGCATTTTAATTAAAACAAAACTTTTATAATCAATATCCATGAAGTTTCAATTTAAACATTGTTCACTTTCTTTTACTTTGGTACTTCATGAACTTTAAATCATTAATATAACTTGCACTATGTTTATACATACAGCATCAAGAAATGAAATAAACTGGTTGTATTCTTTTAAAGAAAGTATACCCCAAATTAAATAGAAGTCAGCAAAGTGATGTTCTTTGCTATACATCTCTACCCTCCCAAAATGTGACCAAGATGCTAATCAGTATCAGTTTGTATGCTTGTATAACAAGAAAATAAATCAGGTCCCATTTGGGTAAACTTGCTGGTTACGAAAGGCTTACGGTTTTGAAACAAAACTAGTTATTTTTCAGTCGTGCACTGAAATCACATAGAAGTTCCCAATGAATTCCCGAGTTACATTGTGAAGCTTGCCTTCCTTTATTTGGATGATTTTGCTTCCGGAGGATTTTCTCCAGTATCCAGCGTTTTCAGTAACCTGAATAGGCCAGCTGCTTCTCGTATTCGGCTAAACTCAATGCAGAAGGCCTGCACTTCAATGAACAAGTCCTGGACGTTGATTATCTTGTTTCTGATTAAAGACTGGAGGAAGACACATACAAGGCGCACCAAACGGTTCTAAAAGATAACAGAGTTAGTTTACACTTGAGCGATGTTGCTAACATTCATCAGGTAGTCTATTTTTCAATATGAGAAACATAAATCTAATACAATTGATCTGCAGCATATCTTACACAAAATTACAATTGAAACCAGGGCAACACAGTGGCGCTGCGGTAGAGTAGCTGCCTTATAGCGAAGGAGACCCAGGTTCGATCCTGACCACAAGTGCTGTCCGTACAAAGTTTGTATGTTCTCCCCGTGACCACGTGAGTTTTCTCCAGGAGCTTCAGTCTCCCATATTCCAAAGAAGTATAGGTTTGTAGGTCAATTCGCTTTGGTAAAACTAAATTGTACCTAGTGTGTAGTATAGTGCTAGTGTACAGGGATTGCTTTTTGGCGTGGACACAGTGGGCCAAAGGGTCTGTTTCCACGCTGCATCGTTAAACTTAAAAACTAAAATAAATTGATCCTTGATTTCACCAAGTAATATTGATTTATAGGGAAAATTCCACCAATACCAGCAGGGCTAATTAACCCTCCTTCCCATGCAATCCTTGACCCAGCATTCACAGCATAACTCCCTTTAAACTGGAAGATCCAAACAGTTGATGCCTATATCCAAGTTTGCACCAGGTCTCATTAATTAATCTTCCTCATTTTGCTGACCTACAGGTAACTGATCAAGCCCAATCTTGACTTAAGTCCTATTCTGGTTTTCAAATCTGGCCATGATTTGAAGCCTCCCCGTATCCGTATAGATTTATCTGGTCTTATAGTGCACCTCTGTGCTGATTTTTTTAATTCTGTGCGTGCCTGCCTAAAGCCGCTCAGCTGTGCCCTGTCCTGTTAGCACACTCCAAATCCTTTTTTTTTTTTTCACTGGAGTAAATTTAAGCATGACAAGCACCATAATTTAAGTTCATACAGAGTATTTGGGAAACAGATTTAATCATCATAGTAAAGAGCTGGAAAAACAACTTGTAAGAATGTAAAAAATATTCAATGAGAAACCAGAGTATCAAATTTAAAAGGCAATTTTAACAATGCAATGGGTTTTGAAAAATATACTGATATCAACAAGCGAGATTCTGAACCTTGGGTAGTGGAGCCCATTTGCTGTAGCTGGAGAGATAGGGTCCTAGACACAGCAGAAGGGACCAGCCAATTAAAGGTCAAAAAGGAGGAATTTCATCACACAAAGGATTGGCATTCTTGCTTTGGAACACTGCATATCAAGTTTGCTGATGACACTACAGTAGTCGGACTCATCTCAAGGGGAGATGAGGCAGCCTACAGAGAGGAAGTCCTGAAGTTGACAGCCTGGTGCTCAGAAAACAACCTGGCTCTGAACACCAAGAAAACCAAAGAGCTCATTGTCGACTTCAGGAAGCACAGCACCGACTTAGCCCCCTTATACATCAATGGCGAGTGTGTGGAGAGGGTCCACACCTTCCGGTTTCTCGGCGTCCTCATCTCCGCTGACATCTCCTGGACAGA
The DNA here is from genome assembly GCA_963514005.1 of Raja brachyura. The sequence goes on from OY740786.1 coordinate 75,994,893, forward strand.
CAACATCACAGCGGTCATCAAGAAGGCTCAGCAGCGGCTGCACTTCCTGAGGGTCCTCAGGAAGCACAACCTAGACTCCAACCTGCTGCTGACCTTCTACCGCTCGTTCATTGAGAGCCTGTTGACATACTGCATTACAGCATGGTACGGCAGCTGCACCATGGCAGACAGGGAGAGGCTTCAGAGAGTAGTCAGGGCAGCACAGAAGATCATCGGCTGCCCTCTCCCCTCTCTGATGGACATTTACACCTCCCGCTGCCTCAGCAGGGCGAAGAACATTATCAAGGACAGCTCCCATCCTGCATTTGGCCTGTTCAACCTGCTACCCTCAGGGAGGCGCTATAGGTGCATCAGCACAAGGACAAATATCCATCATCTCCCTGAACTCACACATGCACTGACTTCACAGCCTAACCCCTGGACTTTCATCTATCCACCTACTGTAATTTGTACTGTAACCCATACTGGATATAGGAATCCTATTATCCATTCTATTTATCCATTGTCTTTTTATAGATATGTATATAGCGCTGCAGAAACTGTGCACCTTATCCCCCCCCCCCCCGTCTTGTTTTTGCACTGAGTAGGAGCAGTTTTTAATCTCACTGTACATGTGTATAGTGACAATAAAAGGCATTCTGATTCTGATATGCTCAATTGTTTCACATATTCCAGGCAGGAAAGACAGACATTTGGACACCAAGGGAATCGGGAGATTGGGAGTCCGTGTCGGGATCAAGGGGGCTGCACAGCCTATTTCTATTTCCACTTCTCGTGTTAAGTTCTTGATGCTTTACATAACTCTGCAACATAAAGGGCACCAAAATGTGTTCTTTGCTTGATCTTCAAAGGGGAGGGAGAGCCGCATGGTGGGGTAATGGAATAATAATGCAGGACGGAATAAGAAAAATAGAAAAAGATTGAAGGTTCACAGTCGGGCCAAATGGGGAAAGTAGGTCATAAAGGAAAAAAAAAATCAACCTCAAAGCCTCACCGATCACACATGCTGTAAGTAGTTTGTCTACTGCAAACTAGTCAAAGGTGGAGCAGCAGTAATTATTTAAACTATTTCTTGATGTATGCTTTAAAGCTGACCAACCCAGTAGGTAATCATCAGATCAACAAGGCTAGGTAGTGCCCTGGCATACCGCTCAGGGCGAGGACGTCTCCTGACTTACCACACAGCCATACCTAAACCGTAGGCCTGACTCGCCTGCTGCAAAAGCAGGAACCCGCCGGGAGAGTGAAGCCTGGCCCTTGAAGACTGGAATCAGAGGGCAGGATGGAGGGAGGTGGCTGGGGAAAAAGGCCTGGTAAGAACCATGGTTTGAACCATAGTGGCATCGTCTAATAGTGTATGAGAATATAAATCCAATTTACAAAGGAGCACATTAACAGCAGGAAAATATTAATAATGAACATGATCATTACCTGCATGTATTTATCCTTGATCTGTTCACAAGTGGAGATACAATTTGAAATATAGAGGTGAATAAATTCTGGAGGAAGGTCAACAGCTGTGGTTAACCTACAAAGGAAGCAAGAAGAGTAATCAGTAAGTTGTATTCACACCTGGACATGATGAGTTTGACAATAAAACAAATTATAGAATTTAAGTATTTTTGAAGTTAACAGACAAGTTAAATTTTAATGTGCTATACATTTTATCAAACTTCCAGAATCAAGCGAATTCATGCTGTGAACAGGTCAAAGGAAGACAGAATTGGGATTGACAGATGGATCAACAAGACACCATTAAAACAAATCCCTCACAGCACAAGCTATCCATCATTATTCATGTTCGTACATGTTGAAGAATGTCGAGGGTAGTGCATTCTATGTGCTAATTTCTTGGGCAGTGTAGTGCTAAAATAAGGGAAGAAACAAAAGAATAGAACTCACCTATTTACAACTTCCATGGAATGAAGAGACATGTCCATATTTACAAGTACAGAAAAGTATTCTGTAATCTGGCTTGATTGCATTAGCTTCAGTAACATCTCTATTGCCACCAAAGGGTTATTTTCTACCAGATCAGGCAGCTTGACAGGAGTCAGTCCAATGTGGTAAACTAGCTTTGGATCTTTTTCTAATTCACCCAGGAGCTATTATAAAATAAATTAAGTAAAGACCTTTGTTATTTTGATGCTGTAAAATTAGTTTTTTTAAATTGATAAATCAAGGAATTAATCATATACAAGTACAGAAGATAAAACGGTACAGCACAGGAACAGACTGTTCGGCCCTATTTTCCTGCCAAATATAACACTGTTAATCTGCCTGGAAATGAGAGCAGACATCCTCAGCGTAAACTTCAGATTGCTGCATAAGAGGTTTTACGGCAATTACTCTGAAAGCAGTTAAACTTTATGCATAAATTACGCATAAAACTGAGAAATAACTTACAAAATATTTAATACATAAATTAAAAGATCAAGCCTATTTTAAACATTGTACACATACGTTAAATGTACATTAAACCACTATTGTAATCCCTTTATGGCCTCGGATTCCATTCTTCAATTCTGGGTCTCCTACCCTCTCTCTTCCCCCCCCCCCCCCCCCCCCACCGTGACAACTGCGTTCAGCTACCGAGGTGCCAAATTCTGGAGTTACATAGAAAATATAGCACAAGAACAGGCCCTTCCATTCACAACATCTGTTCTGAACATGATGCCAAGACCAGCTCTTATCTGCCTGCACATAATCCATGTCCCTCTGTTTCCTTCTCTAAGCCTCTTAAAAGCCATTATTGTATTAGCCTCAACCACCAGCCCTGGAAATGCATTCCAGTCACCACCGTTCTGTGTAAAAAATATTTTCCAACATTTTGTTTAAACTTTGTCCCTCTCACCTTAAAGTTCTGCCCTCCAACGTGGCCTAATGAAAGTCCTAAGCCTCGACCCATGAAAGCACGCATACCATATGCCTACTCTACTTGCATTACCATTTTCAGGGAGTTATGGGCTTGGACCCAAAGATCCCTCTGTACATCAATGCTGTTAAGTGTCGCGCTATTAATTGTACATTTTCCCCTTACATTTGACCTCCAAAAGTACAATACTGCACATTTGCTCAGATGAAACACCACTTGCTATTCCCCTGCACATTTTTGTATCTGATCTATATCCCACTGAGGACCCTGCGAAACTCCACTTATCACAGACCACCAGCCTGAATATTGTGCCTAGGCCACAACCCTCGACCTTCTATCAGTGAGCTACTTCTGAATCCATACAACCAAGTCATTGTTAATCCCATGCATTTTCTGGATCAGCCTACCATGGAGGACTTTATCAAATGTCTTACTAAAATCCATGTAGAGAACATCCATCACAACCCTCAATCCGGTTTATCACCTCAAACTCAACCTAGATAGTAAGACACAAACTGCCATGTACTCAGCCATGCTGATTAACCCATTCTCTTCCAACTGGGAGTAAATCCTATTCGGAAGAATTCTCTCCAATGACTTCCTTTCGGGCCTATAATTCCCACAATTCTCTCTGCTTCATTCTTAAATGAAGGGACAGCATTGGACCATACGACGTTGGAGCAGAATTCGGTCATTTAACCCACCCTAGTGCTCTGCCAGTGCACAACACCACCTCCTCCTTAATCACAAATTGCCCGTACATATTAGTATTCTGCACACTTATCTCACTGTCCTCCATGTCTTCCTCCTCCTTTATCAGTGAGTGGTTCTATCATGACCCTCATTACCCTCTTGTTTTTAATGCACGTACAAAAAGCATTGGCATTTTTTAAAACCTGGCTCGCCAGAGCCATTTGTGGCCCCTCTTAGCCATTCTAGTCACCCGCTTCTTTCCTCCTTTTTTTATATTCCTGAAAGACCCTGTCTGATTCCATCCTCTTATAACCAAATGTACAACTTCTTGGTCAATTAAGATCCCCTACTTTGCCACCTGTATCTCCCCCCCCCCCCCCCCCTCCTCACTGGAACATGATGGTCTGAACATTGATCAACCGGTCTTTAAACGATTCTCACCTGTCATACATTAACTTACACAAGAACAACTGTTCCTAACGTACCCTCCTGAGCAACTGCTTAATAGCATTGGAGTTTGCCTTACTCCAATTTAGTACCTACCCCAAGGGCCAGTCTTCTTCCTATTCAAAACAATCTTAAAACAAATGGAGTTGTGGTCACTATGCCCAAACAGCTCTTCCACTGAAACACCAGTCACCTGGCCAGGCCTTTTTCCCAGCACAGTCCAGTATGTTCTCTTCTCAAGTTGGATTATCCACAAACTGTTTCAAGAAACCCTCTTGAATACACCTTACAAATTTTGCCCTTTGGCATTGAGCAAGTCCCAGTCAATATTGGGAAAGTTATCACCCACTGACAACCCCGTGCTTTGGCATCTTTCAGTAATCTGGTTACATATGTTTCTCTATCTAATTCCATTAGAGTGCTTGCATCTTTCTTATTTCTAAGCTCTACCCAAATCACCTCAGTGGACGAACCCTCCAGTATGTCCTCTCTAATTGTCACCGCGACAGTCTCCCTGAATAGTAGCGCAACTCCTTTACCTCTTAACTCTCTTAGCCACACCTGAAACATCAAAACCTCAGAACATTGAGCCACTAGCCATGTACTGATGCAACCATGTTTCCGCAATGACCACATCAGTCCCAAGCACTGATCCAGAACAAGTCCATCTGCTTTTCCACAATAGTCCTTGCATTAAAATAAACACACTTCAGCTTATCAGTATCACCATGCTCCTTCTCCTCTCCCTTCCTGTCCTTCCTTTGAGACTAACTGGTCCTAACATCTACCTTTCCAATCACTCTTTCCAATTTCTCACCTACTCCTCTGGTTCCACCCCACTGCCACTAGTTTTAACCCTCCTGAGTAGCACTAGCGAATCTCCCTGCAGTTCAGAGGCAACCCATCCCTAATTCCCATCTTTCTTCCCTAATCTCTTTAATTCTGCATCTTCTTTAGCTAAATCCTTTGGTCAGCTGCACAAATATTTTAAATCGGTGTCAAATCTTGCCTGACATCTGGTGTTATGAAATGTAATGGGACAATTTACTGCAAAAAGCAATGCAAAAGCAAGTTGTTGCTTTGGTACAGACCATAGTAACAAATATAGAAATGGATGTCAGGTAAAAGTGAACTCAAAATAATTTTCTCCTTTTCCCCTATGATGTTTGCTCCGAGCAGTTAGTCATGCCAACTTATCTTTCATAAACTACTAATTAATAGTCCTAATTAACCAGTGTGATGTTTTCTTTGGAATCTCACGATGTGGTTTACTGAAGACTAACTTCTGTATTAGTTCTGCTTTTTCTTTGTTATTCATCCACCATAATCCAGTTCTCTCATTTGCATTAATTTTCATAGAGGGCTGGATAATCTTTTAGAGCAAGGGTTCCCAACCTGGGGTAAATTCACCCCCAAGGGGTAAATTTTGCCTACCCAAGGGGTACATTTGTTGATTCTGGATTTGTACATATTTTTTCTCATTGACTGACTGTGCTTGGTGCTGGTAAACCGGTATGTGTTCATCATTAGTTGTTTATAAATAAGTGAAATAACATTGATGTGCTATTAAAGTTGCCTGGGATAAACGGGGCGAAAAAGGTTGGGAACCCTGTTTTAGTGCATCTGGTGCCTGAGGAAGCGGGTGCATGTATCCAGTACAGGATTTGTTTTAATTTTCCACATCAATAGTCTGGAGGAAAATGGCAGGCAATAGATTTTCAGGCTCCACTTTTGCAACTCTGAGGCCAGAGAAATGACAATAATAGCAGAGTGCTTCATCCATCTGCTTGGCTTGCGCTCATCGGCACAATGCAGACACTCTCCAACTCATGCAAGGGTTACATTCCGTAAACCCCTAGGCAAGTCAGATTTTATGTAAGTTGGATCATCATAAGAAACAAAGAATTGCAGGTACTGGCTAATACACAAAATGACACACAGTGCTGGAGTGACTCAGCAGGTTCTCTGGAGAACATGGGTAGGTAACGTTTTGGGACACTTCTTCAGACTGATTCAGTCTGCTGAGTTACTCCGACACATTTTCGGTTTAACCTTAAAGCTAGGTGCTGATGCTGCTGATTAGCACCAGCAATCCCTTCACCAGTTGCCGCATGGTCCAGTTGATGTGGCTCATGTTGCAGCCCCTGGCCAACAGCGCTTTATTCAGGCTGCCGCGACTGACAGGGTGCACTCAGTCATCCTGCGGCTCCCTACCCTCTCACCAGCTGCTGCTTCTTCCTTTCTGCCTCTTTGCCAAGAATGGCGAAAGTTTTAATTTGGAACAAATCAATGTATTTTGCGTCCACACATCACTTTCTCAGTCTCCAAAAAAGCTCTATGTTATCCTACTGCACTATATTAAAAATAGCTTTAGGCTTGGCTCAATTTTTTCATGTCTTTCCTTCCTACTTTCTTTAATTTCACCCCTGCACTTTCAATAATCCTCCAATTGTTCTACAGTATTGAGCTGTTGGTATCTGATAAGTTTACCTTTTTTATCTTATGCTACTCAACGTGGTATCAAGCAGTACCCTGACTTAGCAACAAGCTTTTCCTTAGTGGCAATATTTGCACCTCTATCCCTTCAGCAATTCCCTCTTACACTAACTTACATCTATCAACCCAGAAAAGTGGTCTTACTCCAACCAAAATCTTTGACTCCGGAGCGTCTCGACCTGAAACGTCACCCATTCCATCTATCCAGAGATGCTGCCTGTCCCGCTGAGTTACGCCAGCACTTTGTCTATCTTTGGTTTAAACCAGCAACTGCAGTTCTTTCCTACACATTTTGTCCGCTCCACTGCGAAATCTCCTCAAGGTATGTCTACTTTGAAGAAGTTCTCCTCCTCTCTCCGACGAGAGTTGGGTGAGACTGAAGCGTCTCAACCCGAAACATCACAAAATCTTTCACGCCTGATTCATCTTTGTCCTTTCCCAAAAGCCTACTAGATCTAATTGCATTATGGTTGTTACCACCAATATTTTCTCTCGCACAATAACTACCATTTGTTAAGATTTGTTTTCTTAAATCAAGTTCAGAACTACCCTTTCTCTTGGTGAGATTGTGATGGTTGGGTTTTAAAGATGTTGCACCCACTATACATTTTGCATTGCTTGCATCCCTGTGAAGGATTGATGAAATCCCTATTACTTACGCATTGTTTTTATATCTGTCAAAATCCTGCCTGTATATTTCTCATTGTTCTAACAGTTGGGGGAGAGTAGGTAATCTTAGTGTTCTCACAAGAGTTTGATTTCTCTAGTTTTCGCAGTTCCACTGCACGTTGATTTTTTAAGCATATCATCCTTATTCAGGTGTAAATGGTTCTTTCATATTTCTCTCATCTTCGGGCAATTTTCTAAATTTGGTTCAATACTTATTGCTGTAATCTCTAATTGTCTATTCTCTAGTTGGCTTTGGAATGCATAGTTATAGACAAGAAGCTTGAATACGAGAAATTCACGACCTTTCTGATATAAGCTAGTCTACTTACCCCAATCCATGCAAGACTTAAAACCCACATTAAAACCACTCTACCTTTCCCATCTCTATGATCACTTACTATCTGGTCATGAGAGTTGTCACTTAATGGCAAATATGATATCAGGATTTACCACATGGTTCTGGCAATCAGAGCAGCAATTTCCAAACAAAGAATATTGGTGGTGTATTGTATAGATGGTCCAAATGATCCAGCTGTTTGATTTTCAATTACCTGTGTTTGTTGCTGTGCAGACAAGGGACTCTTGAAGGCCTTTGCCATGATGCGCTTAATTTCCACCCCAGTGCTGTTTTTAACACACATGGTTTTATCCCATTGGATTGTATGATCAGGTTCTGTGGGGTTTAGCCAAGCTAGCTCATCTTCACATACATGAAGTGGAGGAGCAGGCCGAATAAACTCTGGCCGAAAGTGACCTTCACACGAGAGAAAAAGAACCGTGATTAATTTTACTATTCCACTGGAACAAAAATTGATAATAAAAATGTATTAGCCTGGAATTTCCTGGTAATTGCCCATAATTCAGTGTGGCACTCCAGCACAACCCACATAGCTCTATAGAAGTTCATGATTTTCTCATAATTGAGTCCACATGCACATTTCAAACTTGCTGAGGGGTCCTCACATCCACCATTCTGATTGCACCCTTACAATGGACTCCTTGGATTGGCTGCAAATTTCCTGCCATTACACTATTTGCTTTCTTAATATCGAGCAATATTTACAATCGGGGAAATGAAAAATGTCTTTTTTTTTAAATAAAAGACATCAAACTATTTATTTTCTTTAGCAACTTCAAAGAAAGCTTCTTGCCTGTCCAGTTTTCTTTTTCCTCCAACATTTTACCAGCTAAGCACTTCACTGTCCATATTATAGGAGTCAACGCAGAGTGAAAGACTGAATACTCTTTATTTGCAGATCTTCCTCAAGTTAACATGAATAAAACCCCTAGGAATCATGCAATACAGGTAACTTGTGCAGGATTGCAAATCACTCTGCACGCATCAATGAAGTGGCCATTAGCATGGAAATGCAGCCAATCTTTTTTTTGCTTCTTTCCATGTGCAACGGTACTACATTTGCCAGGTGAACTAGATGGCTCAACGTTAATGATGGTGGCCATTTATGAAATTATTACTACTAACTTGGTTCCACACCAGAAAGGATGGTTTTCTGTGCTTAGTAACTTGTCATAACAAAAGCTAGTAAAACAAATTAATTTAATGTACTGGACAAAGTTGAACTCACGTTTTGCGTAAGAGAGTCAAACATTTTAAATTTTTGTTTGGATATCAATTTAAGAGCACCTACTTTCTATTGGTGGCCTTGGTCCACTCACTAAAGCCTCTATGATTTGAGTTGCTACAGAACTGTCAAATCCAGAATTAGAAGAGTCGGGATCAGGATCGGGGAGTATGCTTGGAAAACTGGCTTTGCTCTGTGTTGGTAATTCAGACTGGCGCTCTGCAAAATAAATAAAAGATTGGGCACAAAAATGTACAAACGATATTCAGAAAACATCATACAGTTCCTTACAAAAACATCTAAAACCAATAAATCTTTAAACAGAAGTCATTCTGTAAAGGTTGCAGAATTGAACTAATGAACAATTCTGTCAATCACATTGGAATAAGTGACTGAGATTGACTTTGTACATATAATTCATTTGTAATAATCCTTGATTTCATTTTTCTGGAAACAACGTCCTTCCTATTTTGAAAGAGGTTGCCGTAGTTACTGTCACGCTTGCTGTTATTTCTCTTTAAACAGACTATTTTCATGAGTGTATTAACTTTGTTTATTATACAATGGATTAGCCACTATAAATCTGCTTGTGTGCAATGTCTCTATAGTCCATTGACAATATTATTTCGGCCTTTTCTGTACTTCACAATAACAAACTACAATTTAATGCCCCTTAAATCTTTACCAATTCTATTTTTGTAAATCAGTTTAGAATTGCCTGCTTTATGACAGTATTTTGAAATTTTGTTTCAATCTGCTAAATTTTGTTGAGTAGATAAATGAGCAGAGACAGGTTACAACAATAAAGCAAAATCCTCACAATTCCAGTCAGAGGCAGGTTGGTTTCTTTTTTGTATTGCTAAAGTTTCAGAATCTTGTCAGTGATTCTAGCAATTATTGGTAAAAAAAAAATACTCTGATAACTACAGCTACAGCTTCATAAAAAGGATAATAACAATTTCACTCACCTGCCAAGGCTAGTTGCAAGCCACTAATGTCTACATTCTGAGGCATGTTACCGACATCCATACATGCAATCTGACGGGGAGTCTTCTTAAAAAGTTCTCTTGGAGGAGCCAGCATTAACTGAGAGAGGAAAAACTTCTCCGGAGGTGTAATAGGTGGCAAAAACCCTGTCATACAAAGCAAGGGTTCAGACTTGAATTTATTACACAAGGATGATTAAATGTTAGCAACTCCAAAGCATGTAAAATCCAAATAATATCCCAAAGAATTCTGAATATTGATTGTTTGTGATGTATATAATGGATCTTTCATTTTATTTGCATTCTTAAGAATTCTCATTACCCAGAGGAATTTTCTTGGAAGACAATTTTTAATAAAATAACAGGTTTGTCTCATTTGTCTGAATTGCCTATTGTGCATTCATTCTTTGATGGAAAACACCACCTCGTAGCTAGCCCTCAGTTTAACCTCAATTGCAATGTTCATGTGTAGGTCTGTGATGAAGGTCGACTTATTTTCTGCATTATGCATGGAGACGGTTGTAAACAATTCACCGTACAGCTAGCCCATGCTGAATACCTTGACATTTTCAAATAGTGATTAGATTTATATAATAAGTGTTAAAATGTTCTGAAAACAGTCTGCACATCATATTGGAGGGTCATTCACAAGTCATCCTCCAGTATATCTATCTCATCCAGTACCAATTACTTAAATGTAACTAGTCTTTCAAACGGGCAGGAATTTACTCAATTAGCAGCTGAACTACAGCTGTATTATGGGAGACATGTTTTACCATTTAATCCAATATGTCTTTAAAGCTCATTGACTGGCTGCAATTTCTGGAATGGTGAAAAAAATTTAAAAAATTATAAAATGTCTGTAACAGTCTTAGCTCAGTTCTGCACCCCCCCCCCCCCCCTCCCCCTCCCCGGGCCTGGAACATCTGAACATGAAATGCCGAACCTTTCATCTACCCATGGAAATCACCTCTACCATCATGTCGGAGGGCTATATACCACCCTAACCCAATGGCAAGGTGACACTGGGTGAATTATACAGTCATCAATTACCTCATTGAAATTTACTGAATAGGGAAAGGCCTGGACAGAATGGATGAGGGGAGGACGTTTCCACTAGTCGGAGAGTCAAGGACCAGGGGGCACAGCCTCAGAATAAAAAGATGTACCTTTACAAAGCAGATGAGGAGGAATTTATTTTGTCAGAATGGTGAATCTGTGCAGTTAATTGTCACAGATGGCTGTGGAGGCCGTCATCGGGCATTTTTAAAGCGGAGATTGACAGGTTTTTGATTAGTAAGGGCGTCAAACATTACAAGAAGAAGGAATGAGAATGGGTTGAGAGGGAAAGATAGATGAGCCATGATTGAACGGCAGAGTAGACTCAAAGGGCAAATGGCCTAATTGTGCTATTGAAATTGTTAATAGTGGTAGCCACTATTTACACCCAGATAGGGCCATTCTGCCTCTCTTCACTCTCCTCTCACACAGATGGAGCATCTTCCACTTCCCTGTACCCTCCTGCCCTGATAGGACAATTTCCTTCTCTCCCTCCTCCCTACCTGGGCAATTTCACCTCCAGCAGCACTTCTCCCTCTCGCAAATCCCACTTTTCCCCTTTTCCCTCTTCTATTGCTCAGAAGTGACAGCATCTACCTCTACCCAGCCTTAATTTCTGTCCCCCAGAAGGAGCACCCAGTTCCCTAGTATCCTTTTTGTCTCCCCAACGCTGGCCAGCATCCCCCTTCTCCGCCTCTCCCCAGACAGGCGGATATCTACCTTTCCCTCCGCCATCTACCCACTTTCAATCTTCCTTCCTTCATCGTCCCTTCTCCACCAGTGAGTCCCCACTCTGGTCAGGATTGCAGCTCTCACCCCTACACCAGTAAACACCCTGGATTGCAAAGCATAGAAACGAGGAACCACAGATACTGGTTTACACAAAAGGACTCAAAATGCTGGAGTAACTCAGCGGGTAAGACATCGTCTCTGGAGAACAGGAATAGTTGACGGTACGGGTCTGAACCCTTCTTCACACAGATTCTTCAGTCTGAATAAGGGTCCCGACCCGAACTGTCAACTATTCATAGAAAGACACATAGATATAACTATTGATTGAAACTATTCATGTTCTCCAGAGATGCTGCCTGACCCGCTGAGTTACTCCAGCACTTTATGCCCTGGATTGCAATGTACAGGGAAGGAGTGAAAGTCACTTTCTGCAAAGCGAGGGCTGGACACAGCGTCCAAGTGCAGCCGGCGGTGATGCCCGCTTACCGAGCAGCGGCCTGTCCGGGTCCTCGGCCGCCGTGCCCGCGTTCAGCAGGTGTGCGAATACAGCGGCGAAGGGGTTGGCGGCCAGCGGCTCGGTGCGATACATCTCCCAGAGCAGGTAGAGTGCGGTGAGGCGCTGCTGCGGGCTGGGCAACAGGTCGGGCTGCTGCAGCAACATGACGAGCGTGGAGCCGAGGCGGAAGTGGTCGTGCTTGCCGAAGTAGTGGTGGAAAGCCGTGGACAGGCCCTCGAAAGTGTTGCTGGTCGCCTCCTCGCAGATGATGCCGATCAGGCTGCTCAGCTCCTTGGGGGCCAGCGTCATGGTCACCACGGCCAGGGCCAGGGGCAGGGGCAGGGGAGCCCGCCGCCGCCGCCGCCTTCACCGGCCCGGAGCATCAAACATCCGCTCGGCTGCAACGGCGGGCGAGTAGGCCGCGGGGACTGCCGCAAACCGACGCGCCACTGTCGCAAAGCGAAGCGCGGCCGTTGGTGACGCGCGGCGGCGGCGGCAGCGCGCACCGTCTCGTCTCGTCTCGTGCCCGCGCGTCGTGCTCGTGCTCGTGCCCGCGCGTCGTGCTCGTGCTCGTGCCCGCGGGGCTCCAACCTCAACTCAGTGGGGACAGGCAACATCTCTGGGGGAAACTGGGTATTGTGTTTATGGGCCAATTATGTTGCTGCAAGTAACAGTGGTATTGTTCTGACACAAAATGCTGGAGTAACAGTCACAGTTTAAGAATAAGATGAGGGGAAAAAAACATCTTCAGCCAGAGAGTTGTGAATCTGTGGAGGTCTCTGCCACAGAAGGCAGTGGAAGTCAATTCACTGGAGGTTTTGCAAGACATAGTTTTGCCCCTGTCCCACTTAGGAAACCCGAACGGAAACATCTGTAGACTTTGCGCCCTACCCAAGGTTTCCGTGAGGTTCCCAGAGGTTTTTGTCAGTCTCACTTATGGTCGAAAGTGGTTTCCGTTTTAAAAATCGGTAATTTTTTAGTCGGAGCCGGTTGCGATGCTAGTTGAAGGTGGTTGCCGGAGGACAAAAACCTCAGGGAACCGCACGGAAACCTTGGGTGGGGGCAAAGTCTCCAGAGGTTTCCGTTCAGGTTTGCTAAGTGGGACAGGGGCATTAGAAAGCAATTAGGGCTAACGGAATCAAGGGATATGGGGAGAAAGCAGGAACGGGGTGCTGATTTTAGATGATCCGCCATGATCATAATGAATGTCGGTAATGGCTTGAAAGGCCGAATGGCCTACTACTGCACCTATTTTCTGTGTTTCTATGTAACTCAGCAGGACAGGCAGCATCTCTAGAGAGAAGGAATGGGTGACGTTTTGGGTCGAGACCCTTCTTCAGACTGATGTCAGGGAAGAGGGAGGTACATAGATAAGGAAGTGTAAGGTATGAAAACAGGACAAAGGGAATGGACAAAGAGACTGGTCAGAGAACTGGGAAGGGTGAGGGGGTGGAGAGAGGGAAAGCAAGAGTTACTTGAAGTTAGAGAAGTCAATGTCCGTACTGTTGGGGTGTTAGTTGCCCAAGCGAAATATGAGGTGCTGATCCTCCAATTTGGACAGGAAGGTCAGGATGGGAATGGGAGGGGTGTTAAAGTGTTTAGCAACCACTAACTTCAAGTAGCCCTTGCTTCCCCTCTCTCTCTCCATACCAGTTCTCCCACTAGTTTCACTGTTCTCCCGATTAGTTTTACTGAATGCATGCCTCATTGTCACCTTCCCCTCAGCCAAAAATGACCCATTCTACATCAGGCACGTGCCATGAGTAATTACTCGGGGTAGGCACTCAGTCGGATTTTAAAAAATATATAAACCATGCATGCGCAGATTGTTCCCTCCGTAAAAACAAAAAATAAAAATAAAGACAGTGACAATTCAATTTGCCCAAGGCTTCCTAGTCTCCTTTATTCTGAATTACTGAATGGGTGGGGGTGGGGGGGGGGGGGTGAAGGGTGATGGCAGGTGGAGAGATGGTGGGAAAAACGGGAGTACAGGGAAAAGTTGAATCGGTTGTCATCTTATTGAATGACAACACTTGTTCAAGGGACCAATTGGGGGGACAGTTCCTTTCACAGTGTGTGGAGAGTCTGTGCCAGGGGTAAAGTTGTGGGGAGGGCAGGACTGTTGAGAATGAGGGGGTCGGAGATAATGCCAGTAACTCACTCACTTACCGCTGCTGCGGCACTCCAGGCGTGGAGCCACCACATTTTAGCCGGGATAGAAGCAGCTCGGGTAACTGCGAGGGGCCGCCGGGAGCCGACAGTCAGACTGTCCGCCACTTCAGCGTCTTCTGCCGGCCCGCTCACTTCAGGCAGTGCTCTCCGTCTGAACATCTCTCACCTGCCGCTCGCTCATGTCAACAGCTTCCTGCATATTCTTAAATTCCTATGAGTAACCTCAATCGCGCTGTCGGAATTTAAGGATTTGCGGGACATGAGTGAGGCCAGCGAGCGGCAGGAGAGAGGTTTTGCACGCCTCCGTGCAAGAAGCATCGCAAGTGGCATGCTCCCGCCTTGTCCTTCACATGAACATTCGTGCCCTCCGCACAACTTTACCCCGGACCAGTCTCCCCAAATGCTATGAAAGGAGCTCTCCCCCCACCCACACATCCTGGGAAGTACGGTATTTAAAAACATAAACACAAAATGTACTTACCACATTATTGGTACACGAGCTCCATTCTTCTCTCCCTGTTTCCTAAGATATACTTAAAATAATGCCAATCCATATTTGAAAACCCCGCCAAGAAACTAGCGCTGCGCATGCGCAGTAGGCTGCTGTGCCTGCGCAGTGCTGCAAAGGCAGAATTTCTGCTGCCTTCAGCCCCACTTGAAATTGACGCTTGAAGCAGCGCTGACTGCACAGACCTTCAAGGGTTACTAGGAGATCGATCTCTTAGATAGGCATAATTCTCCCATGCCTTTATTATTTATATTTAGTAATTACTATGTTATAATTTTAGTCGGGGTAGGCAGTGCCTGTTCTACATTCTCCTTGACCATCTTCCCCTTTGATCTGTCATTTTCACACCCTTCCGTATCTCTAATTCTCTCTCTCTCCCCTGACTCTCAGTCTGAAGATGTGCCTCGACCCGAAATGTCATCCATTCCTTCTCTCCAGAGATGCTGCCTGTCCCGCTGAGTTACTCCAACATTTTGTCCATAGTTGGTGTAAATCAGCATCTGCAGTTCCTTCCTTCACTCTCCATCACCTGTTCTAAGGTGATGAAAATGCTGACTGCTCACCATTAGAGGCAAGTTAGACAAAATAAAGTGAGGGTACAGAACATTTCGTAAGGTGAAATCTCCTAGCCTTAAAAATACCCAATGACTTGGCCTCCACAACTGTCTGCGGCAATGAATTCCACAGATTCGCCACCGTCTGCGGCAATGGGCAAATAGCAGGGGGCGCCGTCGAGTATGGCTGCTCTGCCAGCAGCTGTTAGTCCTTTCACCCTTTTTAACATTTTTAGTGAGTTAAAAGTGTTTGTTTTAGAGGTCTTCGAGTCTTTTTGCGGGGGAAGGGGGGATCTATTTTTCTCAGTCCCAGCCGTAGCGCCGACTGCGGAGGCCTCAATAGGCCCGACTATGGGTGGACATGGGGATGGGACTGGACTTTGTGCCTTCCCTCATTACGGGAACCATTGTGGGGGGATGTTTTTATGTTCATTGTTAATTCTTTAGTGTTGTGTCTTATCTTTATCTGTGTGCTGCATGGCAAGACAAATTTCACTACACCTATTGGTGTATGTGACAATAAATGTCCTTTGTCCTTGTCCTTGTCGGAGATGCGGCTTTTCTACGAGCTGTGTTTTCGCCCCTTCCTCACGGCCTACCAACAGTTTGGAGCGGCGTTTCCTGCCGGGACCGGCCAGGACTTCAGCCTCGGCGGTGGCACAGCGCTGAGGCACCATCGTGGAGTGGGCGATGCCTTACCTGGGTCGCCGTGCGGTAAGCTCCGGAGTGCTGTGACTGCCGACTCCAACATTGTGGAGCTGCGGCCTGTGGAGCTTCCTGCCGCGGGCGGCGCTGAGCTTTAAACACCACAGAGCCTGGGATCTCTCGCCGTGTCGCCAGTGTCGGAGCCCCGACCAGCGCGGCCCGTGGACTTCGGGAGCTGCGGTCTCCGGGGAGGAAGCGGCCGCTCCAGACACTCTGAGGTGCTGAGAGTGTTCACCCAACACCAGAACTTCATCATCCGTCGAGAGGGCCTGAAGGTACACAAAATGCTGGAGAAACTCAGCGGGTGCAGCAGCATCCATGGAGTGAAGGAGATTGGCAACGTTTCGGACCGAAACCCTTCTTCAGACTGATGGGGGGTGGGGGGAGGCGGGGGGAAGAAAGGAAAAAGGAGGAGGAGGAGCCCGAGGGCTGAGGGCGAGGTAGGAAGGGGAGGAGACAGCAAGGGTTAACAGAATTGAGAGAATTCGATGTTCATGCCAAGAGGATGCAGACTCCCCAAGCGGGATATGAGGTGCTGTTCCTCCAGTTTGCGGTGTTGCTCACTCTGGTCATGGAGGAGGCCCAGGACAGAGAGGGCGGATACGGAATGGGAGGGGGAGTTGAAGTGCTGAGCCACCGGGAGGTCGGGTTGGTTAACGCGGACCGAGCGGTGGTGTTCGGTGAAACGATCGCCAAGCCTCCGCTTGGTCTCACCGATATAGATCAGCTGACATCTAGAGTCGCGGATGCAATAGATGAGGTTGGAGGAGGTGCAGGTGAACCTCTGTCGGACCTGGGACGACTGCTTGGGTCCTTGAATGGAGTGGAGGGGGGAGGTAAAGCGACAAGTGTAGCATCTCTTGCGGTTGCAAGGGAAAGTGCCCGGGGAAGGGGTGGAGCGGGAGGGAAGGGAAGAATTGACAAGGGTGTTGCGGAGGGAGCGGTCTTTGCGGAAGGCAGACGGGGGGAGATGGGAAGATGTGGCGAGTGGTGGGGTCACGTTGGAGGTGGCGTAACTGGCGGAGTATTATGTGTTGTATGTGCCGGCTGGTGGGGTGAAAGGTGAGGACCAGAGGGACTGTGCCCTTGTTGCGAATGGGGGGGATAGGGAGAGAGGGCAGTGTTACGGGGTACGGAGGAGACCCTGGTGCAAGCCTCATGTATAGTGGGGGAGGGGAATCCCCATTCCCTGAAGAATGAGGACATTTGTGATGCCCTGGTGTCGAACACCTCATCCTGGGAGCAGATGTGGTGTAGACGGAATTGGGAATAGAGGATGGAGTCCTTACACGAAGCAGGGTGTGAGGAAGAGTAGTCCAGATAGCCGTGGGAGTCAGTGGGTTTATAGTGGATGTCGGTCAGGAGTCTATCACCTGCGATGGAGATAGTGAGGTCAAGGAATGGTAGGGAAGTGTTGGAAATGGACCAGGTGTATTTGAGTGCCGGATGGAAGTTGGTGGCGAAACGGATGAAGTCAGTCAGTTGTGTGTGGGTGCAGGAGGTGACACCAAAGCGGGACGAGGGCCTGAAGCATTGGGCTGCCGTAGCAGCGACTGTGGAAGCCTCAATAGGCCCAACTATGGGTGAACGGGGGACGGGACTGGACTTTTGATGCCTTCCCCCACAGTGGGAGCAATTGTGGGGGGATGTTTTTATGTTTATTGTTAAATTCATTAATGTTGTGTCTTATCTTTATTTGTGTGCTGCAATGGCAAGTCAAATTTCACTACACCAGTTGGTGTATGTGATAATAAATGTCCTTTGTATGAATTTCACAGATTCACCACCGACTAAAGAAATTCCTCATCTTCTTGATAAAGGTACGTTCTTTTATTCTGAGGCTATGGGCTTTGGTTCTAGACTCTCCCACTAGTGGAAACACCCTCTCCACATCCATTCTATCCAGGCCTTTCACTACTCGGTAAGTTTCAAGCAAGTACAGGCCCAATACCGTCAAACACACAGAGGATGGTGGATTTATGGAATGAACTACCAGAGAAGGTGGTTGAGGCAGGTACTATAACAACATTTAAATGACATTTGGACAGGAACATAGAAAATACGTGCAGCAGGAGGCCATTCAGCCCTTCGAGCCAGCACCGCCATTCATTCTGATCATGGCTGATCGTCCCCGATCAGAAAGGTTCAGAGGCATTTGAACCAAAAGCAGGCAAATGGGACTAGCTTAGATGCGGCATTGTGGTCAGCACGAACGAGAAGGGCCAATGGGCCAGTTTCTGTGCTGTGTAACTCTTTGATTCTAGGTCTTGTATATAAAGTATGAATAATAGGAGAAAATGTGGGGGGTTGGGTGGGTGAAATCTCAGCAGGTCAGAGAGCATTTGTGGGGAGAGAAACGGTTAAACCTGGAGAACAAGAGGCTGCGGATTCAGGAATCCCAAGCAAAAACAAACGGCTGGAGGAAATCAGCTGGTCAGGCACAAATCTGTGGAGGAAAATGGACAGACGATCTTTCGGGTCAGAAACCTACTTCAGACTAATGAAGTAGAGTTGGTAACCTGTTGAGAGAAACCTATTTGGTTATCCAGCATTTTATATTTTTAAATTTCCAGCATGACATAGGAGCAGAATTGGGCCATTCAGCCGCTCGATTCTACTCCCCATTTTGATCATGGGTGATCTATTTTTCCTTCTCAACCACATTTTCCTGATTTCTCCCCATAGCCTTTGACATCCTTTCTAATCAAGAACCTATCATTTTCAGTTTTAAAAATATCAAATGTCCCGGGCTCCACAGCTATCTGTGGTAATGAATCCCCAAACAGTAGATCGTAAGTGATAGGAGCAGAATTAGGCCATTCAGCCCATCAAGTCTACTGCACCATTCAATCATGCTGATCTTTCTCTCCTAACCCCATTCTCATGCCTTCTCCCCATAACCTCTGACACCCGTACTAATCAAGAATCTATCTATCTCTGCCTTAAATATATCCCCACTGACTTTGCCTCCACAGCCTTCTGTGGCAAATAATTCAACAGATTCACCAGACACTGGCTAAAGAAATTCCTCCTCATCTCCATTCTGAAGGTATGCCCTTTTATTCTGAGGCTGTGCCCTCTGGTTCTTACTCTCCCATTACTGGAGACGTCCTTTTCACGTCCACTCTATCTAGGCCTTTCATATTCGGTTGGTTTCAACGAGATCTAAACTCCAGTGAGTACAGGCCCAGAGTTATCAACGCTCCTCATACATTAACCCAATCATCCCCAGGAACATTCTCGTAAACTTCCATTGGACCCTCTTCAACGCCAGCACATCCTTCCTCAGATATTGGGCTAAAAACTACTCACAATATTCCAAATGTGGTCTCACCAGCACACTATAAATCCTCAGTTTTTATATTCTAGTCCCCTCGAAATGGATGCTAGCATTGCATTTGCCTTTCTTACCACTGACTCAACTTGCAAACCTGCAAATTAACCTTTTGAAAATCCTACACCAGCACGCTCAAGTCACTTTGCACCTCCGATTTCTGAATCCTCTCCCCATATAGAAAATAGCCTATGCCTTTACTCCTTTGACCAAAGTACAAGACCATACACTTTGCTGCACTGTATTCCATTTGCCACCTATTTGCGCACTCTCCCGACCTGTCCAAGTCCTTCTGCAGAGCTAGGATGCCGTCCCAATCTTACAATCTACCTCTTTGCGGACACTAGTCATTTTTTCTGGAACTGTAAAGCTACAATAGTGAAAACTATATTCTGCACTCTGGTATTTTCCTCTTTGCTTTACCTATTGTATTTATCTATGGCTTGATTGTATTCAGGTACAGTGTCATCTACTTTAATTGACTAGCACACAAACAAAAGCTTTTCACCACGCATGACAATAATAAATCAATACCAATGCCGAATTGCTTCTGTCGGGTATTATTCCCTTTCTTTTCCATTTATCCTTTCAAAAAAACTGCCATGTCCTTAAATTTTGCTTTCCCATCCACAATCTTTCTTCGTGTTTCAGTGTGTTAAATTTGTTTCCAGGCTGCTTGAAACTCCTCTTTAATTCTTGTTACACATATTTCTACCAGAGCATTGAACTTCCCCTAATTCAATCCAGAAATACGTCCTACGTTTCTGTGAGAAAGGTTGCTCGGTGTGCAGTAAGACTGATGTAATTGTGTTGACTTAGAATTCCTAAAGGTGCAAGCCAAGAATGAATAAAGCACAACTTTTACTTTGCTTTTTTAAAACATTTAACACAATTTTAAATAAATATTGGATTGTATGAATGTAAGTAAGATAGAAGCTGGAATATCAAAATATATTCTTTGAATTATACAAGAAATTTGAAATCCATTACATTTGGAAATATTTAAACAAGAAAAGTAAAAGGCATATACCGTTAATATATTTTAGGGATAGAAAATGATCTAAGGAGTAATTATATCTGAAACATCATTTAAACATTCACTGTGATCTCGTACTGCGAGACTTAACAATTTCAAAGCAATTTATAAGAGTAATTTGTATGTGTCAACTTAATTCAGGTGATATGCTTGATTCTGTTTGAAGAAGGTTGCCTGTGGAGAAAAGGATAACTGACAACTTCAAGATTTTTGCTTGTGTTGGTGCCAGTTTTACAGTGAATGCCAATAGAATCGGGGCTGACAACATTGGGTGAGAGTTGAGAATGAGAAATAGCGGGGGGGGTGTGGGAGAGTGGTCTTCCCCCTCCCTTGCTAAGGAGCTTTTATATTTTTCAGCTTGAAATTGTGCAATCTGGTGCATGCTGTTGCGAGTCTTTTAACTTACACTTGGATGCAACATTTATGCTTTAAATTGGATTAGGTATGAATAAGGTTAGGCTAAATTACATTCCTAATTACATTCCACAATAGAGCCAGGCTCAGCTCAACAGGTGCAGCACATGAATGACTATATTCATGTATGGAAATCAGAATATATTCATGCTGTTATGCATATTTATATATAGAGAGAAAAACTCAGAGAAACAAAGCAAAAGTCAGACTTCCATCACTGTTCTGCACAAATAAGTCAATCATCCTTGTTCAAGAAGGAACTGCAGATGTTGTAGAATCGAAGGTAGACAAAATTGCTGGAGAAACTCAGCGGGTGCGGCAGCATCTATGGAGCGAAGGAAATAGGCAACATTTCGGGCCGAAACCCTTCTTCAGACAGTTTCAACCTTACCCTTTGAATATAGAAACAAAACGAAAATAATGCAATCATATATGGTTCAACAAAATTAAGATATATGGAAAAATATATATGGAAACAGGCCCTTCCGCCCACCAAGTCCACACCAACCAGCAATCTATCATACACCAATTCCATCCATCACGCTAGGGACAATTTACAGAAGCCAATTAACCTACAAACCTGCACTTCATTACGGATATGGGAGAAACTGGAATATCCAGAGAAAACCCATGTGCTAATAAGGCGGCAACTCTACCGCTGCACCACCGTGCCACCCCATTAAATTATTTTTTTCTGTAATATATTTATTATGGTGTCACGTGAATAAAGATGAACACATGATTGATTTCTGCCCTTAGTTGGATAACACACATGTCCAGTCATTGTGTTTTATGGCTGGTTTTCAACCTCTTCAGGCTGAAGGTCACGACTCGAAACATCACCCATTCTTTCTCTCCAGAGATGCTGCCTGTCCTGAGTTTTTCTAGTTTTTAGTGTATATCTGCAGTTTAAACCAGCATCTGCAATTCCTTCCTACACTATTTGTTAAGCAAAACAGGTCCTATTCTCATTATATAATTTTGTGATCAGCATGAGAGCATGAGAATTTTGTGAAATGCGCGAGTCTCATGCTCAATGCGTGAGACTTGGCAGCCCTGATAATAATGAAAACATTTTATGCAAGTTCCAATTGTTCAGACAAAAATCACTTATTACTGCTTTATAACAGTGAAGTTACTTTAAGACTATTTCAGAAATTATGGCAGTCAACAAAAAATCAACTAACAAATTAAAGCAAACTAAAAAAAATAACATGTTTCATTTCCTGACTCTAGCTCATAAGTTAACGCTGTTAACAGAGCAAATGGATATTAATCTCAAGAATCAAAATAGGGAAAGTGAGGGCAATTTTGCTTAAATGTTAATTCTAAGCCCATTAAGATCTGCATAGAGTCAGTTATACAACATGTACAAGGCTGGCCCAATTTGTCCATACTGATCAAGTTGGCATTCTGTGTGCCCAGGGACTGGCTGCCATTCCCAGATCAGCTCGCGTCCCAGGGACTGGCCACAGTTCCCAAGTTGGCTTGCCTGCCCCAACCCCGCGAAAACGCATTGAAAAAAAAATGCGGTTTTTCGGGTTACGGGTCGTGTGCCCGTAGTCCGAACCCTGTCCTAGATGTTTGGCCTCATTGTGGTCATCGTCGCCCCACGTTTGACAACTGATTCACCTGGTTAGTTCCATCTCCGGCTGCTTCAAGTTGTCGACAGCTGCACATTCGACCAAAGAGACGCGATGTCACTCACAGCCGTCAACTGACGCGCTTCCCCTGACCGCACAGATCGCTGGCATGCGGCGCAAAGGGACAAACTGCGCAGGGACTGAACTCAGCGTGAGAACTTGGTCATGAGCATGAGGGCCTGATAATTTGCTCCAAGGCATGATTCTCACGCTAAAAGCGTGAGAGTTGGCAGCCCTGATAGAATGGAGCCATCATATTTCTCTCTCATTAATACGATTAGCACACAACTCATTTTGTGTTGTCTTTGCAACAGGTGGATCCCAGTCAGAGTGAATCTTTTTCCTGTTATATAGGACATGGAATTAACCTCAGACACCTATATCTCAAACTAGAAAATACTGATGAGTGAATTAAATTACCTAGACCATCAGAAATGTTATTGACTACAACATTTTTTTTAACCATTAACGTTATCCACAGGAATCTAAAAATGCCACAGCATTAAATACAAGAATAGCATAGAAACAATCTAGTTCAAGGTTTCTAGTTAAAAAATGTTATACATTTGACTCTGTTTCCGCTGAATTTAAGTTAAACGCGACTAAAAATGCCTTAAACACCTTCAACATCACAGATCAAAGTGCAGGACAAAACAAAAGGTATGTTGTTTATTTAACATATTTTCTTGCTTTTTGTTGTGGCTTCATATTAATCTGCTGATGTGAAAAATGTTATTTAGACCCGATACGAATCAGCCATGTCTTGCCTGCCACATTCCAATTGATCACAATCCAGAAACATCCACTCTCAAGATAATCTAATTCATTATTTATTTGAACAATCATGTAGTAAGAACATCTAAATCATCTATATTTTGTGTTATTGTCTATCCATGATCAATATTTTCATACTAA
This sequence comes from Raja brachyura, assembly GCA_963514005.1. Next base: position 76,018,210 of record OY740786.1, read on the forward strand.
ATATCCACAGTGCCGTTTTAGTCAGATGTATTGTGCAGAAAATAATGATTTTGATTATCTTGAGACTGGATGTTTCTGGATTAATTTATGGGAATTAAACATTAAATTCCTTCTATTTGGCATATAAATGCATGACAAAGTGAGATTTAAAAATAATGTTATATTGTGAATTCTTGTGTGACTCGGATCAGTTTGTTATTTGGATACTTTGGCTATTTAAATATGTTAGACTTGGGAGGGGCCTCACAAGTCATGTGGAATAGCCGAGGGCCTCTCTTCATCTAAATCCGGCACTGGCCGATTAAGAGAACCAGGCCGAGTTCCAGGCGCTGACGCTGCTCTACGACCTGGATAAGTCCTGGGGCAGAGATGGGATGGGGAGTGGGGTGGTAGAGGGAGATGTGGGGGGGGGGGGAGGTGGAGGAGGGTGATGCCCCCTCCCCATCTACCCTCACTCCTACCCTCTCTACCCTCCACCCTCTCTATCCCCCTCGCCCTCTGCCCCCCTCGCCCTCTGCCCCCCTCGCCGTCTGCCCCCCTCGCCCTCTGCCCCCCTCGCCCTCTGCCCCCCTCGCCCTCTGCCCCCCTCGCCCTCTGCCCCCCTCGCCCTCTGCCCCCCTCGCCCTCTGCCCCCTCGCCCTCTGCCCCCCTCGCCCTCTGCCCCCTCGCCCTCTGCCCCCCTCGCCCTCTGCCCCCCTCGCCCTCTGCCCCCTCGCCCTCTGCCCCCCTCGCCCTCTGCCCCCCTCGCCCTCTGCCCCCCTCGCCCTCTGCCCCCTCGCCCTCTGCCCCCTCGCCCTCTGCCCCCTCGCCCTCTGCCCCCTCGCCCTCTGGCCCCCTCGCCCTCTGCCCCCCTCGCCCTCTGCCCCCCTCGCCCTCTGCCCCCCTCGCCCTCTGCCCCCCTCGCCCTCTGCCCCCTCGCCCTCTGCCCCCCTCGCCCTCTGCCCCCCTCGCCCTCTGCCCCCCTCGCCCTCTGCCCCCCTCGCCCTCTGGCCCCCTCGCCCTCTGGCCCCCTCGCCCTCTGCCCCCCTCGCCCTCTGCCCCCCTCCCCTCTGCCCCCTCCCCCTCTGCCCCCTCCCCCCTCCCCCTCTGCCCCCTCCCCCTCTGCCCCCTCCCCCTCTGCCCCCTCCCCCTCTGCCCCCTCCCCCCTCCCCCTCTGCCCCCTCCCCCTCCCCCTCTGCCCCCTCCCCCCTCCCCCTCTGCCCCCTCCCCCCTCCCCCTCTGCCCCCTCCCCCCTCCCCCCTCCCCCTCTGCCCCCTCCCCCCTCCCCCTCTGCCCCCTCCCCCCCTGCCCCCCCCTCCCCCTCTGCCCCCTCCCCCCTCCCCCTCTGCCCCCTCCCCCTCTGCCCCCTCCCCCCTCCCCCTCTCACTCTACCCCTCATCCTAGCTCTACCCCCTCTCCTCTCTATCCCTCACCCTAGCTCTACCCCCTCCCTCTCTATCCCTCACCCTAGCTCTACCCCCTCCCTCTCTATCCCTCACCCTAGCTCTACCCCCTCCCTCTCTATCCCTCACCCTAGCTCTACCCCCCTCCCACCCTCCCTCTACCCTCCCTCTCTGCACCCCCTCCCTGATCTGTTTTGTAGTCAATGCCTACTATGTTTTGTTGTGTAAGCACAGTTGTCAGGGACACATGACAATAAACTCTTTTGACTCTTTTTGACTAACCCTAACCCCCCTCCCTCCCTCTACCCCTGTTCCCTCTCTAGCGTGAAGAGGAAGAGGGGAGAGTGCTGGGGATAAGGAAAAATGAGCCGCACCTGCACAAGTGGGGGCTATGCATGAGTGGTGCAAGATTCCATTGGGGAACAGCTGTCGTTGGGGGAACGGGTGAGTGGTGGAATCTTACATTGGGGAAGCAGACCCAACGGGTCACTTAACCTGCACAGTACTGCCTCCATTTTCTATGTCGGGAACCCATCAGCCACGCCTGCGCAGTTTGGAGCTATGGGTTTGGTGGAATATTGCGTTCGGGGACCAGCCCTCCCTTGTGTAGTCGCGCCGCGCCCCACCCCCCCCCCCCCTCGCATTGAGGGAGGGGACCCAACGGGTCCCACTTGGTCTAGTTTAGTATAAAAAGCAGCACCCACCAAGTGCTGGCATTAAATCTTATGCAGTAGACCCTGGTCTCCAATCACATTGGTCCCCCTTGCCACTGGATCAAAACTTGACTCCGTCAACTCCATGTGGCAGCTAGTTTGCATTGTTTACTCACTCTACATAAAACCATGCAAAAGAAAATTCCCCGTCACCCATTCCTTCTCTCCAGCAATGCTGCCTGTCCTGCTGAGTTACTCCAGGATTTTGTGTCTATCCATCCACATAATATGGTTCAGGCCCCGTATATCAGGACATCAACCAGCAGAGGGCAGCAATAAACTATTGATGGAGTCACTAGAACGAGTCATAGAAACATAGAAAATAGGTGCAGGAGCAGGCCATTCGGTCCTTCGACCCAGCACCGCCATTCAATATGATCATGACTGATCATCCAAAATCAGTACCCCGTTCTGGCTTTTTCCCCATATCCCTTGATTCCCTTAGCCCTAGGAGCTAAATCTAACTCTCTCTTGAACACATCCAGTGAATTCACCCAGATTCACAACTGTCTAGGTGAAAAGGTTTTCTACCATTCCCTTATTCCTAAACCAAAATCTACCCCTTGTTCCTAAACTGTGACCCCTGGTTCTGGACTCCCCCATCATCGGGAACATTTTTTCTGCATCTACCCTGTCTAATCCTCTAAGAATTTTATGTTTCTATAAGATGCCCTCTCATCCTTCTAAATTCCAGCGAATACAAGCCCAGTCGACCCATTATTTCATCATATTGTCAGTCCCGCCATTCCGAGAATTAATCTGGTAGCAATAATGTCCTCAAATTAGGAGACCAAAATTGCACACAATACTCCAGGTGCTGTCTAACCAGGGCCCTGTACAACTGTAGTAGGACCTCCTTGCTCCTAAACTCAAATCCACTCGCAATGAAGGCCAACATGCTATTAGCTTTCTTTACTGCCTGCTGTACCTGCATGCTTACTTTCAATGACTGATGTACAAGTACACCCAGGTCTCCTTGCACCTCCTCTTCTCCTAACCTGACACCATTCAGATAATAATCTGCCTTCCTGTTCTTGCCACCAAAGTGGATAACCTCACATTTATCCACATTATACTGCATCTGCCATGCTTCTGCCCACTCGCCCAACCTATCCAAGTCACCCTGCAGCCTCACAGCATCCTCCTCGCAGCTCACACTGCCACCCAGCTTTGTCATCTGCAAACTTAGAGATGTTACATTTAAATTCCTTGTCTAAATCGTTAATATATATTGGAAACAACTGGTGTCTTAGCACCGAGCCTTGCGGCACCCCACTAGTCAATGCCTGCCATTCTGAAAAGTACCCGTTAATTCCTACTCTTGCTTCCTCTCTGCCAACCAGTTCTCGACCCATGTCAATACCCTATCCGCGATACCATGTGCTCTAATTTTGCACACCAATCTCTTGTGTGGGACCTTGTCAAAGGCTTTTTGCAAGTCCAGATACACCACATCCACTGGCTCTTCCTTATCCATTCTACTTGTTACATCCTCAAAAAATTCCAAAAGATTAGTCAAGCATGATTTCCCCTTCATAAATCCTTGCTGACTTTGACCGATCCTGCCATTGCTTTCCAAATGTGCTGCTATAACATAACCATATAACCATATAACAATTACAGCATGGAAACAGGCCATCTCGGCCCTTCAAGTCCGTGCCGAACAACTTTTTTCCCTTAGTCCCACCTGCCTGCACTCGTACCACAACCCTCCATACCCTTCTCATCCATGTGCCTATCCAATTTATTTTTAAATGATACCAACTAACCTGCCGCCACCACTTCCACTGGAAGCTCATTCCACACCGCTACCACTCTCTGAGTAAAGAAGTTCCCCCTCATGTTACCCCTAAACTTCTGTCCCTTAATTCTAAAGTCATGTCCTCTTGTTTGAATCTTCCCTATTCTCAAAGGGAAAAGCTTGTCCACATCAACTCTGTCTATCCCTCTCATCATTTTAAAGACCTCTATCAAGTCCCCCCCTTAACCTTCTTCGCTCCAGAGAATAAAGACCTAACTTATTCAACCTATCTCTGTAACTTAGCTGTTGAAACCCAGGCAACATTCTAGTAAATCTCCTCTGTACCCTCTCTATTTTGTTGACATCCTTCCTATAATTGGGCGACCAAAATTGTACACCATACTCCAGATTTGGTCTCACCAATGCCTTGTATTGTTTCTCACCAAGGCTAGCATACCAAAAGCTTTCTTTACCACCCTATCTATATGAGATTCCACCTTCAAGAAACTATGCACGGTTATTCCCAGATCCCTCTGTTCAACTGTATTCTTCAATTCCCTACCATTTACCATGTACGTCCTATTTTGATTTGTCCTGCCAAGGTGTAGCACCTCACATTTATCAGCATTAAACTCCATCTGCCATCTTTGAGCCCATTTTTCCAACTGGCCTAAATCACTCTGTAGACTTTGGAAATCCTCTTCATTATCCACAACACCCCCTATCTTGGTATAATCTGCATACTTACTAATCCAATTTACCACCCCTTCATCCATATCATTGATGTACATGACAAACAACAAAGGACCCAACACAGATCCCTGAGGCACCCCACTAGTCACCTGCCTCCAACCCGACAAACAGCCGTCCACCATTACCCTCTGGCTTCTCCCATTCAGCCACTGTTGAATCCATCTTGCTATTCCTGCATTTATACCCAACAGTTGAACCTTCTTAACCAACCTTCCATGAGGAACCTTGTCAAAGGCCTTACTGAAGTCCATATAGACAACATCCACTGCTTTACCCTCGTCAATTTCCCTAGTAAGCTCTTCAAAAAATTCAAGATTAGTCAAACATGACCTTCCAGGCATAAATCCATGTTGACTGTTCCTAATTAGACCCTGTTTATCCAGATGCTTATATATTTTATCTCTAAGTACTTTTCCATTAATTTTCCCACCACTGAAGTCAAACTAACCGGTCTATAATTGCTAGGTTTACTCTTAGAACCCTTTTTAAACAATGGAACAACATGCGCAGTACGCCAATCCTCGGGGACTATTCCCGTTTCTAATGACATTTGAAATATTTCTGTCATAGCCCCGGCTATTTCTACACTAACTTCCCTCAATGTCCTAGGGAATATCCTGTCAGGACCTGGAGACTTATCCACTTTTATATTTTTCAAAAGTGTGAGTACTTCTTTTACTTTGAAACTCATAGTATCCATAGCAACTCTACTAGTTTCCCTTACCTCACATAATTCAATATCCTTCTCCTTGGTGAATACTGAAGAAAAGAAATTGTTCAATATCTCCCCCATCTCTTTTGGCTCTGCAGATAGCTGTCCACTCAGTCTCTCCAATGGACCAATTTTATCCCTTGTTATCCTTTTGCTATTAATATAGCTGTAGAAACCCTTTGGATTTACTTTCACCTTACTTGCCAAAGCAACCTCATATCTTCTTTTAGCTTTTCTAATTTCTTTCTTAAGATTCTTTTTACATTCCTTATACTCCTCAAGCACCTCATTTACTTCATGCTGCCTATAATTATTGTAGATCTCCCTCTTTTTCCGAACAAGATGTCCAATTTCCCTTGAAAACCAGGGCTCTTTCCAATTTTTACTGGTTCCTTTCAACCGAACAGGAACATAAAGATTCTGTACTCTTAAAATTTCCCCTTTAAATGTCCTCCATTTCTCTTCTACATCTTTCCCATAAAACAAAATGTCCCAGTTCACTCCTTTTAAATCATCTCGCATATCGTTAAAGTTAGCCTTTCTCCAATCAAAAATCTCAGCCCTAGGCCCAGTTCTGTCCTTCTCCATAATTATATTGAAACTAATGGTATTGTGATCACTGGACCCGAAGTTCTTCCTAACGCATACCTCCGCCACCTGTCCTGTCTCATTTCCTAACAGGAGGTCCAGCACTGCCCCTCCTCTAGTAGGCACCTCTATGTATTGCTGCAAAAAAACTATCCTACACACATTTTACAAACTCCAAACCATCCAGCCCATTTACAGAATGTGTTTCCCAGTCTATGTGTGGAATGTTGAAATCTCCCACAATCACTACCTTGTGCTTACTACTAATATCTGCTATCTCTTTACATTTTTGCTCTTCCAATTCTCGTTCCCCATTTGGCGGTCTATAATATACCCCTATAAGTGTTGCTACACCTTTCCCACTTCTCAGTTCCACCCAAATAGCCTCCCTAGATGAGCCCTCCAATCTATCCTGCCAAAGCACTGCTGTAATATCTTCCCTGACTAGCAATGCAACACCTCCACCTCTTGCCCCTCCAATTCTATCACACCTGAAGCAACGAAATCCTGGAATATTTAGTTTCCAATCACAGCCCTCCTGCAACCATGTTTCACTGATCGCCACAACATCATACTTCCAGGTGTCTATCCAGACTCTAAGCTCATCCACCTTTCTTACAATGCTCCTAGCATTAAAATATGCACATTTAAGAAATCCCCCATCTCTTAGTCTCTGTTTATTTCCTTTTTTTTCTTTCTCCTCTTGTGTCCGAGTGCTTCCCTTTTCTGCTTCCTGCCTCCCATTCTGTCTACTAGCTTTTGCTATTTGCATCCCTCGCCCCAACCATTCTAGTTTAAAGTCTCCCCAATGGCCTTTGCAAATTTCCCCTCCAGGATATTGGTCCCCCTCGGGTTTAAGTGCAACCCATCCTTTCTGTACAGGTCCCACCTACCCCAAAAGAAGTCCCAATGATCCAGAAACTTGAATCCCTGCCCTCTGCACCAGTCTTTCAGCCAAGCATTTATCCTCCACCTTGCTCCATTTCTACTCTCACTGTCGCGTGGCGCAGGCAGTAATCCTGAGATTGTTACCTTTTTGGTCCTTTTCCTCAACTCTCCTCCCAAGTCCTAAATCCTCCCTTCAGGACCTCTTCTCTTTTTTTACCTATGTCATTGGTACCTATATGTACCACGACCTCGGGCTCCTCTCCCTCTGATTTGAGGATATCTTGAGGACATCTTTAATAATCGACTCCAGCATCTTCCCCACTACTGATGTACGGCTAACTGGTCTATAATTCCCCGTTTTCTCCCTCCCTCCTTTCTTAAAAAGTGGAGTTACATTGGCTACCCTCCAGTCCACAGGAACCGATCTAGAGTTGAGAAGACTTTGACAACTGATCACCAATGCATCCACGCTTTCTTAGGCCACCACCTTGAGTACTCTGGGATGCAGACCATCAGGCCCTGGGGATTTATCTGCCTTCAGTCCCAACACCATTTCCTGACTAATGTGGATTCCCTTCAGTTCCTCCCTCCCACTAGATCATTGGTCCCCTAGTATTTCCAGGAGATTGTTTGTGTCTTCCTTAGTGAAGACAGAACCAGAAGCACTCGGTAAACTTTCCTTGTTTCCCAATATTAATTCACCTGGCGCTAACTGTAAAGGAGCTACATTCGTCTTCACTAATATTTTTCTTTTTACATATCTAAAGAAACCTTTACAGTCAGTTTTTACATTCCCCGCAATAATTCTTTCATGCCCTTTTTTACCACTCTTAATTAACACCTTTGTCCTCCTCTGTTGAGTTCTAAATATATCCCTCTGGTTTGCATCTTCTTCTGGCCAATTCATATGCCTCTTCCTTGGCTTTATCACTATCAGCAGTGTTTTGGAAACACTGACTGGAAGGCGTTTGCAGCCCAGGCCACCCTTGACTCCCACACGGACATTGACTCCTACACATCCTCTGTTCTGGACTTTATAAACTCCACCATCAATAGTGTCACCTCCCTCAAACAGGTGACCATATTCCCGAATCAGAAGCCATGGATGAACAGCGAGGTCAGGCTACTGCTGAAAGCACGGGATACCGCTTTCAGGTCATGCGATGCTCGAGCCTGCAGTTCAGCCAGGGCTAACCTGAAGAGGGGCATCAAGAAAGCCAAGCACTGCCATAAGCTCAGGATTGAGGAGCACTTCAACAACAACTCCGACCCCCGACGCATGTGGCAAGGCATCCAGGCCATCACGGACTACAGACCCGCCAACACCACCCCCACATCCAGCGACGCCTCCTTCCTTGAGGAGCTCAATCACTTCTATGGCCGCTTCGACAGGGACAATCTAGAAGCAGCCATCAAGGCTGTGCTACCTGCCGATCACCAACCCCTCACACTCACCCCCTACGACGTATACGTGGCACTGAGTAGGACTAATGCACGTAAAGCTACTGGCCCTGACGGCATTCCCGGGCGCGTGCTCAGGGTCTGTGCGGCGCAGATGGCAGACGTCTGGACTGATATCTTCAACCTGTCACTTGCCCAGGCAGTTGTCCCCACGTGCCTTAAAACCACCTCCATCGTGCCAGTGCCAAAACACTCCACTGCGGCAAGCCTCAACGACTTCCGCCCAGTTGCACTTACCCCCATCATCACCAAGTGCTTCGAGAAGCTGGTCCTGGCACACCTCAAAAGCTGCCTACCCCCCACACTGGATCCCTATCAGTTTGCCTACCGCAAGAACAGGAGTACGGAGGATGCCATCTCAACGGCACTTCACTCCGCCCTCTCCCACCTCGACAACAGAGACACTTACATAAGAATGCTGTTCATCGATTACAGCTCAGCATTCAACACCATTATACCATCAAAATTGATCGCCAAACTCGGTAATCTGTGCATCGCTCCTTCCCTCTGCAACTGGATACTGGACTTTCTAACCAACAGACCCCAGTCTGTTAGGTTAGACAAGCACACCTCTTCAACCCTCACCCTGAACACCGGCGTTCCACAGGGCTGTGTGCTGAGCCCCCTCCTCTACTCCCTCTTCACCTATGACTGCACACCTGTACATGGTACTAACACCATCATCAAGTATGCAGATGATACAACGGTGATTGGCCTCATCAGCAACAACGATGAGTCGGCCTACAGGGAGGAGGTCCAGTACTTAGCAGCATGGTGCGCTGACAACAACCTGGCCCTTAACTCCAAGAAGACCAAGGAGCTCATTGTAGACTTCAGGAAGTCCAGGGGCGGCACGCACACCCCCATCCACATTAACGGTACGGAGGTGGAACGTGTTTCTAGCTTCAGGTTCCTGGGAGTCAACCTCTCCGACGACCTCTCTTGGACACACAATACCTCAACTCTGATCAAGAAGGCTCACCAGCGTCTCTTCTTCCTGAGGGGACTGAAGAAGGTCCATCTGTCTCCTCAGATCCTGGTGAACTTCTACCGCTGCACCATCGAGAGCATCCTTACCAACTGCATCACAGTTTGGTATGGCAACTGCTCTGTCTCCGACCGGAAGGCATTGCAGAGGGTGGTGAAAATTGCCCAACGCATCACCGGTTCCTCGCTCCCCTCCATTGAGTCTGTCCAAAGCAAGCGTTGTCTGCGGAGGGCGCTCAGCATCGCCAAGGACCTCTCTCACCCCAACCATGGACTGTTTACCCTCCTACCATCCGGGAGGCGCTACAGGTCTCTCCGTTGCCGAACCAGCAGGTCCAGGAAAAGCTTCTTTCCGGCGGCTGTCACGCTACTCAACAATGTACCTCGGTGACTGCCAATCACCTCCCCCCCCCCGGACACTTATTGTTATTTATTCAAATCATTTGCTGTGTCGCTCTTCCAGGGAGATGCTAAATGCATTTCGTTGTCTCTGTACTGTACACTGACAATGACAATTAAAATTGAATCTGAATCTGAATCCTTGACTTTCCTCGTCAGCCACGGTTGACCCGCCTTACCAGTTTTATTTTTTCGCCAGACAGGGATGAACAACTTCTGGAGTTCATCCATGTGGTCTTTAAATCTTCGCCATTGCATCCTTTAAGTATAATTTGCCAGTCTATCCTAGTCAATTCCCATCTCATACCTTCAAAGTCTCCTTTATTCAAGTTCAGGACCCTCGTCTCTCAATTAACCGTGTCATCTCCATCCTAATGTAGAATACCACCATATTATGGCCACTTTTGCCCAAGAGGCCTTGCACAACAAGATCGCTAACTTAAGGGCCTGTCCCACTTGGGCGTCATTTGCGCGTCACGCAGGTGGCGGGCGAAGATTTTGTGAATCCCAAAATCCTGGGGTGCTGCATGTCACCACGCACCATGCGCGCGTAATGCACGCCATGCGCGCATCACGTGCGCGTCATGACATGTGCGTCGTGACGCGTAAATGATGTCGCCCAAATGACGCCCAAGTGGGATGGGCCCTTAATCCTTCCTCATTACATAATACCCAGTCTAGGATGGCCTGCCCTCTGGTCGTTTCCTCTACATATTGGTTTAAAAACCCACCCCGTATACATTCCAGGAAATCCTCCTCCTCAGCACTGTTACCAATTTGGTTGGCCCAATCTATATGTAGATTAAAGTTATACAGTCAAGTGCTGGGAAGAGTAAAATTGCTTTCAGATTATAATGGTGCTGTCAGCTTCAACAATTTGCACCTTGAACAGTAGCAGTATAGATTTTCCACTGCAAGGACAGTTCCTTCTCCATGGGTCCCATAACATTGTCAGAACTGCTGCTTTCATTGATGGTCATGTTGAAATATGTTGAACTGACTTAGCATATCAGCATATCTATCATAGATGAGGCACTCACAAGTGTCTCCTCGGTACCCTGTAGCTCAGTTCTTTCTCCCCCTCCCCCCCCAGTCTCAACTGGGACAGTCCCCCTCGTCCTCACCTTTCACCCCATCAGCCGTCCCACACAACACATAATCCACCGGCATTTTTGCCACTTCTAATGGGATCCCACCACTAGTCACATCTTCCCATCTCCACCCTTTTCCTCTTTCCGCTGAGACCGTTGCCTCCGTAGCTCCCTGTTAACTCATCCCTTCGCACCTCCCCAGGTACTTTCCCCTGCAACTGCTGGAGATGCAACACCTGTCCCTATACCTCCTCCCTCGACTCTGTCCAGGGACCCCAACATTCCTTTCAGGTTAGCAGTGGTTCACTTGCATCTCCTCCAACCTCATCTACTGTATCCATAATTGCAGGTATGCACTCTTATGTATTGGCAAGACCACGCGTAGTAAGGGCGATCGTTTCCCTGAACACCTTCGCTTCGTCTGTCTTGGCCTACATGATCTTCAAGTTGCCAAACACTTTAACTCCCCTTGCCATTCCCATACTGATCTTTCTGTCCAAAATCCACAAACCTGACTGTGCTGGCAGACCCATTGTTTCTGCATGTTCTTGTCCCACCAAACTTATTTCCACATACCTCGACTCCATCCTATCCCCCCTGGTCAAATCCCTCCCTAACTATGTCGAAGCCACCTCACAAGCTCTTCATCTCCTCTGTTTTCCAGGCCCCCACTCCCTCATCTTCACCATGGATGTCCAGTCGCTCCATCCCCCATCAGGAGGATCTTAAAGCCCTCCGTTTCTTCCTTGACCACAGAACCAAGCAATCTCCATCTACAAATACTCTCCTCCGCCAAGCAGAGCTGGTCCTTACCCTCAACAACTTTTCCTTTGACTCCTCCCATTTCCTCCAAGCCCAAGGCGTAGTTATGGGCACGTGCATGGGCCCCAGCTATCCCTGCCTCTTTGTAGGGTACATCAAACAATCCGTGTTCGAAGCGTACCATGGCCCTATCTCTGAACTCTACCTCCGCTACATTGACAACTGCATTGGTGTTACCTCCTGCACCCATGCAGAACTCACTAACTTCATCCAGTTCACCACTAACTTCCTTCCGGCACTCAAATTTACCTGGACCATTTCCAACATCTCCCTACCGTTTCTAGACCTCACTATCTCCATCGCAAATAACAGACTACTGACCGACATCTACTACAAACCCACTGACTCCCATAGCTATCTGGACTACACTTCTTCCCACCCTTTCTCGTAGCTCCGCTCTTACTCCCCATCTCCCCACTCGTAACAAGGACAGAGTCCCCCTTGTCCTCACCTTACACCCTACCAGCCGTCACATACAACAGATAATCCTCCAACATTTTCGCCACCTCCAAAGGGATCCCACCATTGGCCACATCTTCCCATCTCCTCTCGTCGGCTTTCCGCAGAGACCGCTCCCTCCGTAACTCCCTGGTCAATTCATCACTTCCCACCCAAATCGCGCCCTCCCCTGGTACTTTCCCTTGCAACTGCAGGAAATATTACACTTGTCGCTTTACCTCCCCCCTTGACTCCTTCCAAGGACCCAAGCATTCTTTCCAGGTGAGGCAGAGGTTCACCTGCACCTCCTCCAACCTTATCTATTGCATCCGCTGCTCTAGGTGTCAGCTGCTCTACATCTGTGCGACCAAGCGTAGGCTTGGTGATCACTTCGCCCAACACCTCTGCTTGGCTCACATTAACCAACATGATCTTCCTGTGGCTCAGCACTTCAACTGCCTCTCCCATTCCGAATCCGACCTTTCTGTCCTGGGCCTCCTCCATGGCCAGAGTGAGTCCCACTGCATATTGGAGGAGCAGCACCTCATATTTCGCTTGGGCAGCGGTATGAACATTGACTTCTCCAATTTCAGGTGGTCCTTGCTTTCTCCCTCCTTCCTCTCCCCTTCCCAGCTCTCCCGCAGCCTACTGTCTCCGCCTCTTCCTTTCTCCTCCCCCCCCCCCCCCCCACATCCGTCTGAAGAAGGGTCTCGACCCGAAACATCAACTATTCCTTCGCTCCATAGATGCTGCCTCACCCGCTGAGTTTCTCCAGCATTTTTGTCTACCTTCTTTTCTGTCCTCCATTGTCAGAGTGAGGCCAAATACAAATCGGTGGAACAGCACCTCATATTTGGCTTGGGCAGCTTACAACCCAATGGTATTAATATTGATTTCTCTAATTTCAAGTAACCCTTGCACCCCCTCGCTCTCCATTCCTCCCCCACCATGGTTGTTGTACTAGTTCCACTGTCATCCCATTGAGTTTAATTGTCTGTGAAACTTGTTATCACCTTGGCCATGCCAACCAAAGGCCATTGTGGGCTCCCTGCTTCCTCGGTCATCGTTATATTTTTGCATTTATTCTATATCTCTCTATATCACCGCCTATAACTGTTGTTTCCCTTTCCCCTGACTCTCAATCTGAAGAAGCGTCTTGACACAAAATGTCACTTATTCCTTTTTTCCAGAGATGGTGCCTGACCCGCTGAGACACTCCAGCCTTTTGTGTCTATCTTCAGCATAACAGCCTGTCCATATTGTTGTTTTTCGACCATGCACTTGTGGACAATGCACTTCTGGATCAAACTTATTGATCACTGTATGTAAGAGACTAACATTGATTTTGGACAAATCATTTGCATATAATTTTCCGACACTGACTGCAGATTTCTGTAGAACAATTCCCAAGGTGTAGTGGAAGGAACTTAAAGTAATAATATTGAGGAAAAGGAAAAACAACATTGCACAAAGCCAGAACAACCCTTCAGAGAATAAATCCTTTACTGGCCTTAACCTTCATATGTTCCAATTGCGCGAACATTGTATGACTGGGACTGCTCATATCTATTCTCGACACATACCCTGATTTAAAACTGAATATATTTTCCCTGGCAAGTTCATTAATCATTTAATTTGTCTCATACAGGACTATTGAAGGCTCAATTAAATTTTCAATTTAAGTCTTGGCACAGCATTAATAGAAAGAAGACAGTACAAAAGGTTAGAAGTGCAAGTGAATTGACGTGGGTGAGATTTAAAAATATTTGGCCATTCAAAGCCTTTAAAAACAACCTTTGGAGTAATAGGACTGCTACTTTTGTTTGATGAGAAAATCTTATTAAGGGATATTGGCTTATTATGGAGACAGTGAAAAGCTTTGTTTGCTATCCAGTTAAATCATACTTCACGTGAGTACAATCATCCCATATATAACTACACCGGCTAGATGAGGGAAAAATGTTCCCCATGTTGGGGGAGTCCAGAACCAGGGGTCACAGTTTAAGAATAAGCAGTCGCCATTCAGGACTGAGATTAGGAAAAGCTTTTTCAGCCAGAGAGTTGTGAATCTGTGGAATTCTCTGCCACAGAAGGCAGTGGAGGCCAATTCACTGGATATATTCAAGAGAGAGTTAGATATAGCTATTTGGGCTAACGAAAACAAGGGATGTGGGGAGAAACTAGGGACAGGGTACTGATTCTGGATGATCGGCCAAAATCATATTAAATGGCGATGCTGGCTCTAAGGGCTGAATGGCCTACTATTTTCTATGTTTCTATGTATCCTAGTTTTCCAGATGTTCCAGCAATGAGTGTAGGGCCAGCTAGATGGTATCTGCTGTGAACCTATTGCAATGGTAGCTGAACTGCAATGAATCAAGACTGTCTGGGAGGTTGGATTTATTGCACACCATGAATACCCTCTCAAAGCGCTTCATGATGGTGCATGTTAGGGCCACTGAATGGTAGTCATTAAGTCATACTACCTTGATTTCCGTTGGCACCGATTGATAGTGGTCTTCCAGCAAGTGAGAACCTAAGAATAAAGTGTGGAGAAGTTAAAGATGTCCATGAATACTTCGACCAGCTGGTCTGCATATGTCCTGAGGATGTGGCCAGGGCCTCCAACTGGGATAGTTGGTTTCCATAAGTTCACTTTCAGGAAGGCTGATCTCTCATCTGCCACAGTGGGATTAGGCACATGCAAGAGTGTGAGGGCGAACTGCTTCAGATCATTTAAGGAGCACCTTCTGTGGAGAGTTGATTAAACTTCACAGGGAGGTGTCAAGAACCAATTCTGTTGATCAGAGATAAAGTGTTAGCTCTTTATGCATAATTCTTTCTATCTGGATAGTGGGAAGAAAAATAGTTTAATTACGGCATGCAAATCCTGATTGTAGATGACTTGTAATATTTGCCTGACTATTAACTCCGACTTCAGAGAATGGTCAACATGGTGGGGTTTTCATGTGTATGTAAACAGGATGGTTGATGATGTGTAGTAAATATTCCAACTCATGAATATACATGAAAACTGATATTATAGCTTCCATTACAGCAACACAGATTATAGAACTAGAATAATGTAGGCACTTGCACTTACAAAAAGTAAAATAAATAAATGTGGGAACAGACACAAAATGAGTTGCTTTTCCTGGAGGCAAATATTTCAAGTCATCTACAATCAGGATTTGCATGCAGTAATTAAACTATTTTTCTTCCCATTGTCTTTAATAACCTAATCAGCTTTTGTCCATTTGTAGAAAATGGTGAACTAGATTATAGAAATGTCAAAGAACGTGAATATTTCAAAACTATTACAATAGAGAAATTTGTCTTAGATGGTTGGAGAGGAAAAAAATGTTTTTCTATGGCCATAAACATTCTCAGCAAAATTTATTTGGACAAGCTTATTTGTCAGGGGTCACATTTCTAACTTTGACTGCAACATAATTATCTGACACTGGGTTATATTTGAAGATTCAGGCTGATGGCTGCCATGGAAATGAAATGTAATATTGATACATTAGGAGGTACTCTTCTGAGGCTCGGTGTAAAAAATAATTTCTCTGCAGAGATATGAGTGCAGAGAAGGGTCACCAGACTGATTCCTGGGATGCCAGGACTGTCTTATGAAGAAAGACTGGATAGACTTGGTTTATACTCTCTAGAATTTAGGAGATTGAGAGGGGATCTTATAGAAACTTACAAAATTCTTAAAGGGTTGGACAGGCTAGATGCAGGAAGATTGTTCCCGATGTTGGGGAGGTCCAGGACAAGGGGTCACATTAAAGATGGGATAGCAGCACATTTGGAAAGTGGTGACATCATTGGACAAAGTGAGCATGGATTTACGAAAGGTAAATCATGTCTGATGAATCTTATAGAATTTATCGAGGATTTAACTAGTAGAGTGGATGAGGGAGAACCAGAGGATATGTTATATCTTGACTTTCAGAAGGCTTTCGACAAGGTCCCACATAAGAGATTAGTATACAAACTTAAAGCACACGGTATTGGGGGTTCAGTATTGATGTGGATAGAGAACTGGCTGGCAGACAGGAAGCACAGGGGAGGAGTAAACGGGTCCTATTCAGAATGGCAGGCAGTGACTAGTGGGGTACCGCAAGGCTCAGTGCTGGGACCCCAGCTATTTACAATATATATTAATGATTTGGACGAGGGAATTGAATGCAACATCTCCAAGTTTGCAAATGACACGAAGCTGGGGGGCAGTGTTAGGTGCTAGGAGGCTGCAAGGTGACTTGGATAGGCAGCGTGAGTGGGCAAATGCATGGCAGATGCAGCATAATGTGGATAAATGTGAGGTTATCCACTTTGGTGGCAAAAACCAGACTATAATCTGAATGGTGGCCGATTAGGAAAAGGGGAGATGCAACAAGACCTGGGTGTCACAGCACACCAGTCATTTAAAGTAGGCATGCAGGTGCAGATGTGGCCCTTGTGGCTAAAGGGATCAGGGGGTATGGAGAGAAGGCAGGTACAGGATACTGAGTTGAAATGATCAGCCATGATCATATTGAATGGTGGTGCAGGCTCGAAGGGCCGAATGGCCTACTCCTACACCTATTTTCTATGATTCTAACACAGCTTTAGCATTTCCAAACCAAAGGCACACAGCTTTAGCATTTCCAAACTATATTTTCAAACCACATTACGGGCACTGACAGGTCAGTAAAACCGCTCACAGTTTAGTACACATGTGTTCAGTGTTATTCACAGCTCAGACTGAGAGACGTGACCTGCTTGCTCCCCCATCTTGAAGAGACTGACTGAGGCACCCAACACTTCTGGGTTTTATAGTCCCTCGTCCCGGAAGGGGTGTGGCCTTCAGGAGAGAGAATCTCAACATTTTTAAAACATTAATAATTCTTCTATTTTTCATCGATGGGAAAAATCCTCTTGTCCTGCGCAGCGGAGGGGGACTCTGAGTAAGATGGCCAAAAATCACAGCCGTAGGTGGCAGATTTTTTTTCTAAAATCAATATACAGAACAACAGGAAGTGGTCAAGATCGGACTTTTAGTAATATAGAAGATGCACATCTTTGCACGTTTTTCTTGTTATTGTCTTGCAGATTCTATATCTACAAGACAATAACAAGAAAAACGTCTAAAGAAATAGACATTAGTGCAAAACACAATTAAGAAAAACACAATTAGGAAGTCTGCGGTAGTGCAAGAGGTGTTCCATTGCCAAAGCAAAGGTTTTGCGGGTCAGTTCAAGAATCCAATAGTTGTAGGAAAGTCGCTGTTTCTGAACCCGGTGATGTGCAACTTCAGGCTTGTATGCCTCCTGCCTAATGGTAGCAGTGTGAAGAGGGCCTTACCCAAATGCTGAGGATCCTTGATGATAGATGCCACCTTCTTGAGGCAATGCTTCATATAGATTATGTTCAGTTCTGGGCACCATGTTATAGGAAAGATGTTGTCAAGCTGGAAAGGGTACAGAGAAGATTTACGAGGATGTTGCTAGGACTAGAGGGTGTGAGCTATAAGGAGAGGTTGAGTAGGCTGGTTCTCTATTCCATGTAGTGCAGAAGGATGAGGGCAGATCCTATAGAGGTGTACAAAATCATGAGAGGAATAGATCGGATAGATGCACAGAGTCTCTACAGAGTCACAGAGTAGGGGAATTGAGGACCAGAGGACACATAGGTTCAAGGCGAAGGGGAAGAGATTTAATAGGAATCTGAGGGGTAACTTTTTCACACAAAGGGTGGTGGGTGTATGGAACAAGCTGCCAGGTAAGGTAGTTGAACCAGTTAGACAGGTAGATCGATAGGACAGGTTTGGAGGGATATGGACCAAGCACAGGCAGGTGGGACTAGTGTAGCTGGGACATGTTGGCAAGTTGGGTCAAAAGGCCTGTTTCCACACTGTATCACTCTAGGACTAATTTGAAGCTGTTCGCACCACCACTGGCCCCATAATAAAAACTGACATGTTGTCTCCTAATTTCCCCATTCTGCAGTCAACAATTAGATTTAATACAAGTACAATTATTATAGAAAGTGTACAGAAGTTAACATACCAGAAAGGTTCCCAGGAAAGAGATATACAAATTTAACTTTGCAAATGAGTGCAAACAAATTGGATGTTTAAGAGTAATTATAAAACACAACCTTTTTCTGGACAAAAAAGGGAAGCAGCTAAGTTCCTAAATTATTTTTAAAAAATGGAAGTGAGTTCTGCTGTAGTTTCTGTGGGATTGAAGCCACAATACAAAGAAGTGTTTCAATCCCTTTGCACTGTAATGTAGTGAGGAAGATTTTTTTTTGAACTAGCGTTATGCCAAATTAAACCTCTTAAATTATCTATTTAAAAAGTTCTGCAGTTATGAAACAGCTGCTAACAATTTTATTTCATGATGTCCCATTGCAAGATTGAGGTCAAAATAACCAGAGAATAGGACACATTAAGTCTTTCTTTTAGAATCCATCAAATTAACAACAAATCTAAAAGTCACATTCCAAAAGTAATCAGGAGATCTCATATACAGTGCCCTCCACAATGTTTGGGACAAAGACTCATCATTTTTTATTTGCCTCTGTACTCAACAATTTGAGATTTGTAATAGAAAAAAATCACATGAGGTTAAAGTGCACATTGTCAGATTTTAATAAAGGCAATTTTTATACATTTTGGTTTCACCATGTCGAATTTACAGCTGTGTTTATACATAGTCCCCCCCCATTTCAGGGCACCATAATGTTTGGGACACATGGCTTCACAGGTGTTTGTAATTTCTCAGGTGTGTTTAATTGCCTCCTTAATGCAGATATAAGAGAGCTCTCAGCACCTAGTCTTTCCTCTAGGCTTTCCATCACCTTCGGAAACTTTTATTGCTGCTTATCAACATGAGGAACAAAGTTGTGCCAATCAAAGTCAACAAAGCCATTAAGAGACTGAAAAACACAAATAAAACTGTTAGATACATCAGCCAAACCTTAGGCTTACCAAAATTAACTGTTTGGGACATCATTAAGAAGAAAGAGAGCACTGGTGAGCTTACTAATCGCGAAGGGACTGGCAGGCCAAGGAAGACCTCCACAGTTGATGACTGAAGAATTTTCTTTGTAAAAAAGAAAAATCCTCAAACACCTGTCCGATAGATCAGAAACACTCTTCAGAAGTCAGGTGTGGATTTGTCAATGACCACTGTCCGCAGAAGACTTCATGAACTGAAATACTGAGGCTACATTGCAAGATGCAAACCACAGGTTAGCTGCAAAAATATGATGGTCAGGTTACAATTTGCCAAGAAGTACTTAAAAGAGCAACCACAGTTCTGGAAAAAGGTCTTGTGAACAGATGAGATGAAGATTAACATATCAGAGTGATGGCAAGAGCAAAGTATGGAAGAGAGAAGGAACTGCCCAAGATCCAAAGCATACCACATCTTTTGTGAAACATGGTGGTGGGGGTGTTTATGGTATGGGCATGTATGGCTGCTGAAGGTACTGGCTCACTTATCTTCATTGATGATACAACTGCTGATGGTAATAGCATAATGAATTCTGAAGTGTATATACACATCCTATCTGCTCAAGTTCAAACAAATGGCTTGAGCGGTTCATTCTATAGCAAGACAATGATCCCAAAGGAGCAACAAATGAGTTTTTCAAAGCTAAAAAATGGTCAATTCTTGAGTGGCCAAGTCAATCACCCGATCTGAACCCAATTGAGCATGTGTTATATGCTGAAGAGAAAACTGAAGGAGACTAGCCCCCAAAACAAGCATAAGCTAAAGATGGCTGCAATACGGGCCTTGCATGCAAAGGGTATGCAGCAAAATATTAAACATGATTACTTTCATTTACATGACATTGCTGTGTCCCAAACATTATGGTGCCCTGAAATGGGAGGAACTATGTATAAACACTGCTGTAATTTCTATATGATGAAACCAAAATGTATTAAAATGGCCTTCATTAAAATCTGACAATGTGCACTTTAACCATATCTGATTTTTTTTCTATTACAAATCTCAAATTGTGGAGTACAGAGGCAAATAAATAAATGATGGGTCTTTGTCCCAAACATGAAGGGCACTGTATAATAAAACAGAACCATGTCAATGTATTCCAGAATGCTGTCTGGATTACTTTTATTGGCCAAGCCTATCTAATTGCCCTGATCCTCAACTTCGCCTATCTCCAGTTCTTTTCTGCTTCTCTAAGGACGTGAACTGAGTTCATCCTGTTCATGAGAACCACTGCTTTCGTGTTTCCATCAAGTATTGTAATATTTTTGTCAGTCCCAATCATCACTTCAAAAAACTGTTCCATAAACTTCTCAGGCCTTGTAAGTACCGCCCTTTCATCAATCAGTCTTACCCCTCCTAAATTCCCCCATTGCATTATCACAATGTAACAACAATGAGAGAGAACAGAAAATATTAATGAGGATGTTGCCAGGAACCGAGGGCCTGGGCTATAGGAAGAGGTTGGGCTGGCAAGGGCGGTATTTCTTAGGAGGATGAGAGGTGATCTTATAGAGGGATAAGGGGATATTAAGATCATAAGGGGAATAGATAGGGCAGATGCACAGGGTCTTTCACCCAAAGTATGGGAATCAAGAACCAGAGGAAATAGGTGAGAGGCGAAAGACTTAATAGAAATCTGAGGGGAAACCTTTTCACACGGAGCAAGAGTCAATAGTAAAGAGTGTTTTATTGTCATATGTCCCAGATAGAACAATGACATTATTACTTGCTGCAGCACAAGAGAATATGTAAACATAGTTCATAAATGAGAGAGAAAAAGTTCAGTGTGTATATACACATACACTAAAAAACCCCCAATAATAGTGTAATTTTCGTTCGCTCGTGTGTCATACGACATTCTGCCATCGCTTTGCCACAGCCAGTGCCTCTGCAGAGATTGTCCGCAGTGCATGCCTCTCAGCTGCAAGTCAGTAGGTGGGCCATTGTCTGTACCTCTCCACAGTTCCACTTGCCAGACTTCGAGAGGCCCCACTTCTTCAGGTTGAGTCCACAACGCCCACTCCAGTGCGGAGGCGGTTTAGGGCTTTCCTGGTAGTACAAGGCAAGTGGTGCCCTGGTGCCATCTATTGTTTGGTTTTGGTGCCTGGCAAGGTTGGCTCTAGTTCCATGAAACTGTTCCGCCTCTTCAGGCGTTTCTTGACCTGTTGGTGATTGTGCAAGGGGTGGTGGGGGTCTGTGTCCGCATTGAAGCGTTCTACTGCAGCTGTCCAATCACGTCTTCGAGATGGTTTGTCGATGCCTGCCAGCTCATTCAGATGTTCAACCTTTGTCGGCTTCAGGCATCCTATGGTTTTCCTGCAGGCAGTATTCAATGCAGAGTCCACTTTGCGTGCATGTTTAGAGCGGCTCCAGATGGGGCTTACATATTCTGCCACTGAGAAACAGAGCGCCAGGGCTGCAGTGCGGATTGTTGTTGGGTCACCTCCAGATGAGCTGTTTGCCAACTTTTCGATTACATTGTTCTGGGTGATGACCTTTGCCTTGGTTTTCTCAACATGTTGGTGATATGATAACGTGCGATCGAGGACCACACCTAGGTACTTTGGGGCTTTGCAGTGTTCCACCAGGACATCATTCCATCGCACCTGCAGTTGACGTTTCGCATCCCGGTTCCGGAGGTGGAAAGCTGCGCTTTGCGTTTTTGTTGGGTTTGGGCGCAGGGCATTCTGCTGGTAGTATATTGTCATATTCTGCAGAGCAGCCTCTAGTACGGTCTCAATCTGGCTGAAGTCTGAGGATTGCGTCGCGATGCATAAGTCATCGTGCAATAATAATAAGTCTATTGTAGTTCAGAGCTTATTTGTTGTCGTGTTTAATAGCCTGATGGTTCTAGGGAAGAAGCTGTTCCTGAACCCGGACGTTACAGTTTTCAGGCTCCTGTACCTTCTCCCCGATGATAGTGGTGAAATGAGTGTGTGGCCAGGATAGTGTGGGTCTCTGATGTTATTAGCTGCCTTTTTGTGGCAGCGGCTCCAATAAATCCCTTCGATGGTGGGGAGGTCAGAGCCGGTCATGGACTGGGCAGTGTTCACAACTTTTTGCAGTCTTTTCCGCTCCTGGACGTTCAAGTTGCCGAACCAGGCCATGATGCAACCAGTCAATATGCTCTCCACTGTGCTCCTGTAGAAGTTCAGGAGAATCCTCTTTGACATATCGAATCTTCGTAATCTTATCAGGAAGTAGAGACGTTGATGTGCTTTCTTAATAATTGTATCAGTGTGCTGGGTCCAGGAAAGATCTTCGGAAATAAGCACGCCCAGAAATTTGAAGTTTTTGACTCTCTCCACCAACGTCCCATTGATATAAACAGGATTGTTGGTCCTCATCCTTCCTCTTCCATAGTCCACACAATCAGTTCCTTGGTTTTACTGATATTGAGAGCCAGGTTGTTGTGCTGGCACCATTTGGTCAATCGGTAGATCTCACTTCTATACTCTGACTCATTACCATCTGTAATTCGTCCAACAATGGGTGTGTGGAATGAGGTGCCACAGGAAGTAGTTGAAGTAGGCAAAAACTATAACAACATTTAAAAGATATTTGGATAGGTTCATGGATAGGAAATGTTCAGATGGATATGGGCCAAACATGGGCAGATGGGACTAGTGTAGATGGGGCATCTTGATTCTATGTGGAACCACAATGGAAAACCTCTCTGTTCCTTTGACTGCTTGCTTCTGCATCCCTCCTACACAGGTGATAGTCTTCAACCTCTTCTGCAGTAATGTTCTCCTTAAATCCACCACTTATTGCTATTCCAAAGACTGCTTTGGCTAAGGATCCATTTACAGTGCATTCATAAAGTATTCAGACCCCTTCACTTTTTCCACATTTTGTTACGTTACAGCCTTATTCTAAAATTGATGAAATTCATTTTTTATCATCAATCTATACACAAAACCTAATAATAAAAAAGTGAAAACAGTTTAGACATTTTTGTAAAGTAATTAAAAATAAATAACTGAAATATCACATTTACATAAGTATTCAGACTCTTTACTCAATACTTTGTTGAGGCACCTTTGGCAGCGATTACAGCCTCAAGTCTTCATGGGTATGACGCTACAAGCTTGGCACACCTGTATTTGGGTAATTTCTCCCATTCATCTTTGCAGATCCTCTCAAGCTCTGTCAGATTGGATGGGGAGCGTCGATGCACAGCTATTTTCAGGTCCCTCCAGAGATGTTCGATCGGGTTCAAGTCCGGATTCGGGCTGGCCCACTCAAGAACATTCACAGACTTGTCACAAAACCACTTCTGCATTGTCTTGGCTGTGTGCTTAGGGGCGTTGTCTTATTGCAAGGTGAACCTCTGCCCCAGCCCGAGGACCAGAATGCTCTTGAGCAAGTTTTCATCAAGGATCTCTCTGTACTTTGCTCCTTTCATCTTTCCCTTGACCCTGACTAGTCTCCCAGTTCCTGCCACTGAAAAACATCCCCACAGCATGATGCTGCCACCACCATGCTTCACCGTAGGTATGGTATTGGCCAGGTGATGAGCGGTGCCTGGTTTCCTCCAGACCTAACGCTTGGCATTCAGGCCAAAGAGTTCAATCTTTGTTTCATCAGACCGGAGAATCTTATTTCTCATGGTCTGAGAGTCCTTTAGGTGCCTTTTTGCAAACACCAAGCGGGCTGTCATGTGCCTTTTACTGAGGAGTGGCTTCCATCTGGCCACTCTACCATAAAGGCCTGGTTGGTGGTCCTGCAGAAACAGTTGTCCTTCTGGAAGGTTCTCCCATCTCCGCAGAGGTATTCTGGAGCTCCGTCTGATTGCTCCCCTGATTGCTCAGTTTGGCCAGGTGGCTAACTCTATGAAGAGTCCTGGTGGTTCAGAGGGCGGTGGAGGCAGGTTCTCTGGATGCTTTCAAGAGAGAGCTAGATAGGGCTCTTAAAAATAGCAGTCAGGGAATATGGGGAGAAGGCAGGGGCGGGGTGCTGATTGGGGATGATCAGCCATGATCACATTGGTGGTGCTGGCTCGAAGGGCCAAATGGCCTACTCCTGCACCTATTGTCTATTGTCTATTGTCTATTGTTCCAAAGTTCTTCCATTTAAGAATGACGGGAGCCACTGTGCTCTTCGGGACCTGTAATGCTGCAGAAATTGTTTTATTCCCTTCCCCAGATCTGCGTCTCGACACAATCCTGTCTTGGAGGTCTACGGCCAATTCCTTTGTCTTCATGGCTTGGTATTTGCTCTGACATGCACTGTCAACTGTGGGACCTTATATAGACAGGTGTGTGCCTTTCCAAACCATGGCCAATCAATTTAATTTACCACTGGTGGACTCCAATCTAGTTGCAGAAACATCTCAAGGATAATCAACGGAAGCAGGATGAACCTAAGTTCAATTTTGAATGCAATGTATTTCTATTGCATTTCCTTGAATGACTCTGAGACATTAATGCATGTTTTTGTGATTCCCTACTGGAAGCATGAAATAAGTGAACTTTACCAGTAATTAAATAAAAAGACTATTTGCCAATTCCACTGTGGATAGAAGAAGAATCCTACAAATAGAAAAAAAGGATGTCACAACAAAACCACAAAAATTGAGAATTGATGTGTGACAATTGATAAGAAGGAATTTTACTATTAGTTTAATTTCTGTTTACTTCATTGGATAAGGAACGTCACAAAGGCATGAATAAATGAACAGGCCATCCTTAAAAATCAGTTCTGATGCCTTGATTATTATAATATTAGTATAACATATGTTTACTTAATCTGTACCATAGGAGGGAACTTTCATTTCTCTGAAGTATGAATCTTAGATCGGATGCAAATGAATAGCATTCAATGACTGGCAGAAGCTCCTAGAATTGTTATAGCACAAAGGTTTAAATTTAGTTCCATTAAGTCATAGTAGTCCTCTATTGCTCTGGATTCAGCACATTTGATTTCTTAATTTAGTCCACAGACATCAGATTCTTCAGTAATTTCATTAATCTTGCAAAGGGCTTTGAAAGGCAGACATACCCTGTCACATTTGATAATTACAAGAATCCTCTGAAGCACTGGAACATTGATGAGAATGAATTAGAGTGCTGAAAGTACATGAAGGATACAGCAAATAATTGTTGTCCGCAGTTACTCAATAGATAAATGCTAATTTTATTCAGGGAGCAACTGACCAATACCAACCAGATAGTTCCATGGCTAACGGCCTGATCTAGGTTAGCAGTTCTCAAATAGGACAATGATACAGCTTTTGAAATTAGTTTTACTGTTTCATATCAATATTCAGACACATTTGACTTCCAACTTTACCTTCATCTGATAAAAGGCCATTGCTTTGAATTGGTAACTCTTCTGTTGCCTGATCTGCGGAATATTTGTAATATATTCTGTTTTACATTATTCATTTTTCAATAGTGGAGTGCGTCATGTAAGACATGGATGACATTATGCTTGGCTCCAAAGTTTCCGGTTAATAATTAGCCCACGAAAAAAATCACTATTTACTCTCTTGTGAATAATAGTAATTGGGTGAGAGGAAATTAAAACTGGATTGAATGGAGTTATTTCCATGTAAAGAGTCACTAGCTCTAGGTAAAGAGAGAAAAATAAAATATTAACCATCCAAAAAGTTGTCAAATAGAATATGAAATAGTTGAATGCACAGATATGTCCAGCAGAGATCTCAACATCCATGTTATTTGAATTAATGGCAGACATAATAATAAATTAGAGCTGTAGATTTGCCTAAAGAATTATGCAAAACTTGACACTTTTTAGGGAGACAATTAGGTCATTTTTTAAAGCAATACATTCTCAAAAGGGCTAAAATGCTGTTCTAGATGCTGAACCATGTGAAGACTTCACAATGTTGGTAGCAGCGAGTAGAGTTGCTGCCCAACAGCTTTAGAGACCTGGTTCAATCCTCAGCTTCAGTGCTATCTGTGAAGTTGACACATTATCTGTGTGACCAGGTGGGTTTCCACCCAATTATTGGTTAATTGGCTTGGTGCACATGTAAAAAATTGTCCCTAGTGTGTGTAGGGTAGTATTAATGTGCAGGGATCACTGGTCAATGAGGACTCGGTGGGCCGAAGGGCGTGTTTCCGCGCTGTATCTCCAAACCAATCTAAACATGATAAGTGCCAGGAACATCTGATCCTGTGCTGTATCTCTATAACTCTCATAGGCTAATTTGCCTTATTTCCCGGGTGCTTTTTATGTAGGCCTCTGAGTATAGGCTGGATGCCCAAACATGCATCCTCATATGGGTTGACTCCAGCTTTGATACTGATTCTGAGTTATGCCTCAGGATGGCCATTGTTCAACAGGAGACCAAATTTAAAAGCACTAAGAACTATGTACATAAAGCCTAGATATAGATCTCAGAGATGATGATTGATTGTCATTTGGCACGATTTGCAAAAGGAGCAAAATTGTTTTTGATGATCTCACGTTTACGGATCGTATAAATAGGGAGGCTAGCCAAGAGTGCGTTGGAACAGTCCACTCTAGTGGACTGTTCCAACGCAGGGGGTCTTAGATCTTTATGTCTTAGATTTATGTCCAGACATAGACTTGTAGTCCTATGTTCACCAGGGTTAAGTATGGCACCAAATATGCATCAGATTGGTTCCATTTCAGACAACTATTGGACATGAAATTGGTGGCAAGAGCATTGTGGTGTGCAACTCTCTTTAGTCCAAACTGCTTTGAATATCTGCTGTTGCCTTTTGGCTACAGAGGATTTTCAACAGAAAAATGAGTGGGAGCTAAAGGTAGCTTGTACAGTATATTTACCTAACATGGTGGCACAGTGACACAGTTGATAAGGCTGCTGCCTCACAGCATCAGAGTCCCAGGTTTGATCCTGATCCCGGGTGCTGTTTGTGGAATTTGCACAATATCCCTGTAACCATGTGGGTTTCGGCTAGGTGCTCCAGATTTCTCCCACATCCCAAAGACGTGCAGGTTTGTAGGTTAATTGGCCATTGTAAATTGCCCCTTGTGTGTTGGTGAATGGATGCGAAAATGGGATAACATAGAACATGAGAATGGACGATCGATGGTTGGCATGGATTCCGCGGGCTGAAGGGACTGTTTTCATGCTGTATCTTTCAATCAATAAATGGCACAGAAGGAAACCATTTTGCCGGTCACATCCATGCCAACTCTTGGTGGAACAGTCCCCGTACTGCAGCAATTTAATTCCCTTTACACTTGCATGCACTGCCCTTTGATTGTCAGGGCCGGCCTTAAGACGACTGGACCAATTTCTCCCAATTGGGCCCGCGTTAATTTTCCGTATTTCATACGGAAATACAAATTCGCTTTGTTAAATAAAGATTTTTAAAAAAACATCCGCCATATGGATTTTTTTACAAAATGAACATGGATAATAACCGCTGCACAGCCATCAGACACAAACGATTTGTTAACTACTACTGTTAGCACTTGTTAACAGCCAGTAGTTAACAAATAGTTATACAATGTGTCATCAATGCATTGTTCCACATTCCTCAGTAAATGTAATTGTGTATTGAACAAGTATTAATGACGCTGCGTTCCTTTGAATACAATTCACGCGGCATCATTAATACTTGATCAAAACACAATTACATTTACTGAGGAATGTAGATTGATGCTTTGATGACACATTGAGAATTTGTTAAAACTCACCATCACAATTGAGGGCTTCTTCTTGGCGAGCTTCTTGGAGGGCAGGTTAGTCATTCAATTTACCTACTGACCCACGTTGTGTCTCTCTGTCTTTTGTTCGCTCCCTCCCCCTCCCCCTCTCTCGCGCTCTCTCTCTCCCGCTCCCCATCTCGTCTCTCCCTTGCTCTCTCTAACTCCCTCTCTCTCACCCTGTTTCCTGGGCATTCCCGGAACCATTGACGTTTTGCGGTAGACAAAAATGCTGGAGGAACTCAACGGGTGAGGCAGCATCTATGGAGCAAAGGAAATAGGCAATGTTTTGGGTCGAAACCCTTCTTCAGACCCAGCCCGAAACGTTGGCTATTTCCTTTGCTCCATAGATGCTGCCTCACCCGTTGAGTTCCTCCAGCATTTTTGTCTACCTCCGATTTTCTAGCATCTGCAGTTCCTTCTTATACGTTTTGCAGTGACTGCTGCATCTGCGGTTCCTTTCTGTTGGGGGGGGGGGGAGGAAGAGGAAGAGGAAGGGTCCTGGCCCATGGTAGCTCCTGATAAATGATATAGTGTTTAAGAAGGAACTGCAGATGCTGGAAAATCGAAGGTAGACTGTGGAGGCAGGGTGCTGGTGGAAGGAGAGTGGTGCATTTGTCAGCTGCCGTACATGTTCGAACATTGGGCTGTCGTAATGGGCTTGCCTTGGCATACATTTCTTGTTTTTGTTTTGTTATTAGAAATATTAGCACAAGACCCAATAATAATTTAAAAAAATCTCCAGTGGTCTTGTCTCTCTGTGATACACGGAACCATGTCCATATGTGGTGCAGTGCAATACTGGAGATTTTAAAGTTAGTTAAAATATGTCACCTGCCCTGTTTCAGCTTTTTTGTCTGAGGTCAATATTAATAACACTCATGAGGCCGAAAGCTGCCACAGCCAAGCATTGTCCATTCCTTCGCTCCGGGGATGCTGCCTGTCCCGTTGAGTTATTCCAGCTTTTTGTGTCTATCAGTAGCCTAGCGTTATTCGGCCGAGTGACCCGTGGACCCTTCCTTGTATGTTGTTTCCACGTTTATAATAAATGTTTTCGGTGAACATTACGTCCGCTGTTGGACACCCTGCCTCATACATGGTGCGTTGTGTATCACTGGCATTGCTAGTTACTTCGTCAAACGGTCACTGGAAACTACGTTTAGAAATGCTTGCGAAAATAAGTGATATGTTCCCTTCGCGGGTGAGTTCCTCCAGTACTCTGTGTTTTTTGTTTGGCTTGGAAGTTGAAGGTGGACCCCCCTGTGTCTACCATCAACTCCCTGTATGTGGTGGCTCAGTGGGACGGGCAGTGGCTCTGCGGAGAGGGTTGCGTTTCTGGTCAAGACCCTTCTTCAGACAATCACAAGTACTCTCACCGACGAGAGTTCAGTTCAGTCTGAGGCAAAGATCCTATAGAGAAGGGATGTCAGGACTGTCTTATGAAGAAAGACTGGATAGACTCGGTTTATACTCTCTAGAATTTAGGAGATTGAGAGGGGATCTTATAGAAACCTACAAAATTCTTAAGGGGTTGGACAGGCTAGATGCAGGAAGATTGTTCCTGATGTTGGGGAAGTCCAGTACAAGGGGTCACAGCTTAAGGATAAGGGGGAAATCCTTTAGGACCGAGATGAGAAGGACTTTTTTCACACAGAGAGTGGTGGGTCTCTGGAACTCTCTGCCACAGAGGGTAGTTGAGGCGAGTTCATTGGCTATATTTAAGAGGGAGTTAGATGTGGCCCTTGTGGCTAAGGGGATCAGAGGGTTTGGAGAGAAGGCAGGTACGGGATACTGAGTTGGATGATCAGCCATGATCATATTGAATGGCGGTGCAGGCTCGAAGGGCCGAATGGCCTACTCCTGCACCTAATTTCTATGTTTCTATGTCTACTCCCCAGAGTCGCTGCGCTGCCCGTCCTGCTGAGCTACTCCAGGGATAAAGTTGCGGGGAGGGCAAGAGCGTTGAGAAGGAGGGGGTTGGGGATTATGCCAGCATCCAGCTCAAGAGCGGGTCAGCGGGCGATGGATAACAGGACAGCGGGTGGTGGAGCTTAGTCCATATGTCAGGGCAAGTAACCTCAATTGATCCCTTGTTCGCGCTGACCCAGGAGTAAGCTCCACCGCCCGCTGTGATGTTATCCATCACCCGCTGACCCACTCCGCTCTATGATCTTTGCTCCCCTCACTGTTCAGACAGACAGCATTGCCAGCGGTGAGCGGGCTGGCAGAAGGCGCTGAGATGGCAGTCGGTTCCGCTGTCCGGTGATGGCGGCCACTCATAGCAACGGGAGCTGCTTCCCTCCCCGGCCACGATGTGGTGGCGCCGCGCCCGGAGCGCCGCGGCAGCGGTGAATGAGTGGGTTACTGGCATGAAGCCGACCCCCTCCTTCTCAACGCTCCTGCCCTCCCTGCAACTTTACCCCAGCTAGACTCCCCCCCCCCCCCCCCCCCCCCACACACTGGGAAAGGAACTCTACCCCCAATTGGTCCCTTGAACTAGTATGGTCATTCAATAAGATGATAGATTTAACTTGTCCCGGTGTGCTCCCACTTTTCCCACCATCTTTCCACTTGCCGTAACCCTCCACCCCCCACCCATTCAGTAATTCAGAAAGAAGGAGATTTGGAAGCCTTGGGCAAATTGAATTGTAACTTTATATATTTATTTATTTAATTTTTACAGCGAACAATCTGAGCATGCGCGGTTTAAGATTTTTAAAAAGACGACTGACTGTCATATTAATCACGACACGTGCCTGAATTGCATTTATAATTCGCATTTATAGTTCTATGAAAATTGTTCCCAATTGGGCCCCGCACCTCCACGGCCGGCCCTGTTGATGGTATTACCACTAACGTGTCCAATGGGATAATTTACAGTATCTAACACCTGCCAGCATATACGTGGAATGTGGGAGGAAACTGAGCGCCCAGCAGAAACTTACACATAGGAGCAACGTGTCCAGATTCCATCCCGGGTCCCGGGAGCATTGAGGAAACGGCACTAACTGCTGCACCACCGTGCCACCAATTGCAACCAAAGCTTGAGGAATCTGTGGTAGCAGGGAAGTGAGCAGAACAAAAAATGTAAAAAATAATGAAGAGATTGTCACAATACCTTAACGGTATACCTTGAATATCGAGTGCATTGAATATTGCCAAACAATCTCTCATTCGGATGTTATTTATATTGATGCACAGAATAATAGACTCGCGCAGGGAAACAAAGATGATCTCTGGAGAGCATCACCCGTCACAGATAACCACATTCGTAATGTTTCTTTTGTTACTGCTCTCCCTTGCCTTCCACGCTGTTCTTTATTCGGGGAAGGAAACTTGAGGGAACCTACAATTTACAGGTTCCCCTCCAAGAGGTACATATCATGATTCTGAATTTTATCTTTGTTCGGATATAAATTCAGGATTTTATCCCTGTTGCGGGTGTAAATTCTGGGATGCCCTCCTCAACACATCGAAGCGCCTTCACAAGGACTGCAGCAACTGGCGAAGGCAATTTACCACCAGCTTCTTAAGGATAATTAGCTATGAACAACAAATCCAGTGCTGCCTGAATTAAAAAGAAAATCCATGTTTATGCATCAATTTTGGGCATGAATCATCATCATCATATAACGAGTTGGAATAAAGGAACATTGTCTTATAATTTGAAAAACAAATCTTTAGATATTTTTCAGGGACAGGGTATCAAACAACCTTTTACAACCCATCGCGGGCTGCGATGCATTAATTTATGTATACATTACTTAAACATTACTTAATGTTCATGGATTCACTGGAATAAATTACGAGTTTACTCAGCAGAGAAAATAAGTGCTCAGAAGGTCTGAATGGTTGCAAATTTTGGGGTGGGACTTCCTCCGTTAGATCCGGAAGACTCGAAACCGAGTGAAATCCGGAAATTGGAGGTGGAATTGAGAGCGAGCCCCGGCGAAGGTCCAACGTGAGCGTTGCTTCAGGTGAAACGCAAACGTACTCAGTCAATGTGAGCAACATTGATTTGCTACATTTACGCGAAGTCGAAAACAAAAACTGTTTCTATTAGTTTCTCATGTCCGCGAGTATTCATTATGTGGCTCAAGCCTGAAGAAGTGTTGCTGAAAAATGCTCTCAAGCTGTGGGTGACGGAGAAATCCAATTCTTACTTCATTTCGCAGCGCAGACGGAGACAGGGAGACAGCGGCGGAAAACTCTCCGGTAAGAGAAAGGGGGAGTAGAAGGATAGTCATCTTATGAAACTGATTCCCTGTACAATAGTGTGGATGTTCCTCTCTAGGTTGAGTCGAAGGTAAATGGCAATGCCTATCTTAATTGGTTGGCAGCCAGCCTTATTGTGCTTTGTTTGCTTACAATCACTCGTTTGTTGAACTTCACCGGTGACTTATCAGGGCTAAATATATATTTTAATTTTATCATAAGTTGGTTTCTGAGCAGAAACTAAATGATCGTGAGCATTTTCAAGTGCTGCTAATAGTACGGTTTATTTCAGCGTGGAGGCTAGTCGCATTTTGTGATCGAGTGGCACCTCCTGGCACCGAATAACACTGCTTGAGTCCATGTAGGTCCGTTGTTCACCTGGCCGATCAAAGTGCCAGCTTTTTATGTTCTCTGCAGTATCGTTTTACATCGTGCCTGGGGGGAAAACAGGCTGGTTTTACATTCCGTCTTTTTAATCTGTTAAACCGTCCTGTAGCAACGAAGAATGATCTGCAACGCAACATGACGTCTTGCAAAGGTGCATCAATTTATTTGTGGACAATCACCAGAGTCTTGATATTTGTATGATGTGGTGGATTTTCCATATATATTGAATCTCACAACTCCTGTCACTGGGGTCTCCTGAATTACAGCTATAAACTTTAGTGTTATTATTATTTTGGATTGCATTTGTTTTATTTTATTCTGTAATGTAGAGTCATACAGCATAGCAACTGGCACTTCAGCCCAACTTGTGGATGCTGACCAAGATGTCACATTAAAAACTAGTCCTACTTTTCTGCATCTGGCTCGTATCGCTCTAAACATTCACTGTTTGTGTATGAACCTGTGAACATGTATTTTAAATGTTGTTATTGTATCTGCCCAAACTACTACTACTACTGGCAGCTTGTTCTATATTCCCATAACCCTCTGTGTGAAACCTGTATGTCGGGTTCCTATGCATAAACTTTAGGAGAGCTCCCTCTCCCCTCCCCCCACTCATCATCAACAACACCACAGTCCAGAGTCAAAAAGGCCCAACAATAGACAATAGGTGCAGGTGTAGGCCATTCGGCCCTTCGGGCCAGCACCGCCATTCAATGTGATCATAGCTGATCATCAACAATCACTTCCCTCTGTAAGGCATCTCTGGACTGTCAAAGCCGCCACAGCCAGACATAAAAACAGCTTTTTTTTCCCACGAGTAGTACCTTTACTCAATAACCAAAAGTCTGTAGCCTCCTTTTGCTCTGGTATTTTGTTTCATTCATATGTTTAAACTATGGTGTTTTTATGTTTTATTCTTAATTGTTTACTGTATGTCGTGTTGGTGCGAGCGAAGCACCAAGACAAATTCCTTGTGTACATACTTGCCCAATAAATTCATTCATCTTTCCCCTATGCCTTCTAGTTCTTGATTTCCCTATCCAGCGAAAAAGGCTTAATGCATCCCCCACATGATTTTATACAGCATTAAAAATTTCACCCGTCCTGTGATTTAAGAAATAATTTCCCAGTCGCTCCCGATAACGCAGGCCCTCACATCTTGGCAACAACCTCTCAAATCTTCTCTGCATTCATTCCAGCCTAATGGCATCTTTTCTATAGCAGGGTGACCAAGACTGAAGTTTTTCCAGCATCTGCAATTCTTTCTTAAACAATACTTTGAATGTCATCTCACCATCTTGTACAACTATAACTTCTCACTTCCCACTAAAACATTCCCACTTCTGTATTAAGTTTCCTGTCTGATGGCCAGCATGCCAAAAGCCGCTTTTGCCGCCCTATCTACCTGTTACACAAACTTTCATGGAACAATGCACGTACTCCTAGATCCCTCTTCCACAATATTCCCCAGGGCCCTACTGTTCACTGAAGGTCCTGTCCTGGTTTGACTTCCTAAATTGCAATTCCTCACTCTTATCTGAATTAAACTCTATTTGCATTCCTCAGTCCAGCGGATCAAGATCCCACTGTAATTCTTGATAACTATCTTCACTGTCTATGGTGCTATCTATTTCAGTGTTATCTGCAAACCTATAAATCATGCCTTGTCCATTCCCATTCAAATCATCGAAAAGGATAGTAAACGGCAATGGTCCCATCACTGATACCTGAGGCACACTACTATTCAGGCCTCTGGTCTGAAAAACAGCACCCCAACACTACCCTCTGTTTCCTGGTGTTAAGCCATTATTGGCACTATGGAATTGTCTGCAGTGACTATAGCTAGACTAGGAAAGGATACATTCATTATCCAATTTAAATGAATTTTAAATTATTGCAAATGTGCAATCGGTTTTTAATATAGTACATTGAATGTTACAGTTCATAAGCAATTTAGCCCTCTGGGTAATGATGCATCTTAAAGTTAAAGATGTTTAAATTGAATGGGAATAAATGGATGAGATTGCCTTCTACTGGCAGCTCGTTTTATATTCAACACGGGAGAGCCGGGCTTGGGCTCGTCCCAAAAGCTCCTCAATGGCACAAGGCAACATCAGTGCAGAAAAGACGGCTTGTGGTGGAGGAGGTGAGAAGACGGGAGGAGGCAGAGCGACATGCCAAGGCCGTCTCAATGGCCAAGCAAGGCCAATGGACTAACTGTGAGAGCCTGGAAAAGAGGAAACTCAGCTGGTGTGAAATCTGGCAAATGGAAGGATCTCGGCTAAGTTTTGTCATCAGAGCCACTTATGATGTTCTACCATCACCGCAGAACCTGAAGCAGTGGTTCGGAGAAGACCCCACTTGCTCCCTTTGCCAAGCACCTGCATCACTAAGGCACATTTTAACAGGATGCACTATGAGCCTCGGCCAAGGGCGTTACACTTGGCGGCATAACCAAGTCCTCAGACAGCTGTCATCAATCCTTGAACAGAGGCGAACGATCACAAATGCTTCCCCACCAACATTGGCAGGAAATGTCCACTTCACAACATTTGTGCCAGCAGGCCAACCTCCAGAGCACCAGATAACATCAATGGATGCAAGCATTCTGCAGCCTGCTCGGGATTGGAAAATGGAAGTGGACTTAGAAAAAAGGCTTGTGTTTCCCCCAGACATTGTGGTTACAACACTATGGCCAGACATGGTCCTGTGGTCCACAACTGCCAAGTTGGCATATGTTGTGGAATTGACAGTTCCATGGGAAGATGGTGTTGAAGAAGTTTATGTGAGGAAAAAGACCAAGTACTCTGAACTGGCAACTGAGGCTTCCCAGAATGGCTGGATTTTCCCTGTCGAAGTGGGATGCAGGAGATTTGATACATCTATGACCAGGCTATTAAAGAAAATGGGGGTGAGGGGTCGCCACCTCCAACAAGCAATCAAATCATCAAATTCAGCAGAAAAAAGCAGCAATTGGAATTGGATCAAAAGGAGAGACAACAATTGGGCCGCAAGATGAATACAGGAGGGTATGGAATTGAGGGGGGTGTAACTGGGACGCCAGGTATCACTGTTGAGCCCATTGGGGATATTGTGGGCTTAACAATGAAACGTCAAAGAAGGAGGGTGCCCACCTGATGACCCCGATGACGTCCCTACCCTATCTTTCACCACTCCAATCCCACTGCAAATAGCAAGAGTGCCGACTTATTACAGGGATTGAAACATCAAGTCCTATTAGCTGCACTGGATTTCAGAAGTGGTAGAGGTTTGGGTAGGATACAAAATGGTGTTTTGATATTACTTGGTCTTGTTTGATCATTGATCTGGTTTAGATGTGAATTTGAAAAAAATACCTTTGCAGCCCTGTATCTTAACTCAAATATGCACAATGTTTTGTCTGCACTGGGTGGGGAAAAGAAAAGGTTGGCTGGGTGATAATCCACAGTAGATATGCCTGCCCACTACTCTAGTCTAATCTTGCTTCCATTTTACAAAGGCTTTTGCACTTGGAAATATTAGAGTCTTCCCAATTGCGACTCTACAAGTAAAATCTCACAATAATACCAACAAAATTGAATATGTTCTTTCAAAATACCACTCTCCTCATGATTCAATATGTTTTAATCTGGTTAATCTGTCACAACAATTGAATATGTCTCATCCTCACTCTACATCATTAATCATTGCCTTTCTTTCTTTCAAATTCATTACTGCATTTTTCTATTCACATGCCACCTTCTGCAATTATTTACCTTTACCTCTTTTGCCCTTGGAACTATCTTTTAAACATAGACATTAAACAGTACAGCACAGGAACAGGCCCTTCAATTTACTATGTCTGTTACGAACATGATGTCTAATTAAACTAATCTCAACCTGCACATGAATCGTATCCCGCCATACCATGCAGTACTAAAGGGGTTTTAAACGTGAAAGTTGAATGTTAGTACGTTCTTTATGTCTTCAGATTCATGGCCAGTGTAAACCAGTAAAGTACAGAAATGTCTTGTCCTTTTTGTACCAGCATGCTTGTAGCCAAATCTCTCTTGACGAAAGATGGGTAGGGTTTTGTTTAGGGAGTATAAAAGTTAGGACATTGAAGGAATGTTTGGATGCCATGATATTGTCTGAAAGTGGATCTTTGGCAAAAGATCAGATGACCTTATTGAATGAAAACAAGTTGAAGTGTATATGGCCTTTCTCCATCTGATTCCTGAGTTTGGTTATGCTAGTAAAAGAGTACTAATTCTATGCAAGACAGTGAAACAACTGTGTTTGCACAGGAGGATCTCTCTTTGGCTTGTATCTGCTGTTAGCTGCACTCTGTAAATTATCTGGATCGGGTGCAATAAATAGCTTGCAGTTGGAGCATCCAAAATGCCTTTTGCTAATTTCTGAACTATTTGTTTAGAAGTTCATGTTACATACACTAGAAACTGTGCCTTTTGTATTGAGTACAGTATTGTCATTTTCCATGTTTGTGATAAGTACATTTCTGGACTATGGCAGACGAGCTAAGCTTAATGAACTTTACTGGAGTTTTTTAAGTTGCCCAATGATCATTCACCAGTATCGATTTCCATTTTCAGGAAAGTCCCAGCAAACTACTGCAAACACAATTCTCATAAATTATAATCTTTTCTCAGAATCCTTGCATGTATTTCTAACAAAGTGCCCAGAGATCGGATATCTTTTTGAAGCAATATGTATTGGAACTAGTCGTGAAAAAAACAAACCTCGGGCAATGACTCCAATCATTCTCGGATCGGGTTTTGAGGGTAAAAGGAATCTAACTTTTGGCATCTGGGAGATGTATTATAATCCTCCCTTTGTGCCTAGCTATTGCTTGGTAAAATTTATAGCATTTGAAGACAAGCTGTCTCCGTAAGGACCCTATAAAGAGCTGTTTTTTTGTTTACTTCTGTGAAATTTGCACTGCCCATGGGAATACTTTTATTCGCTAATGCCTTAGGTGCAACTGCCTGTTTCTTGCTTGGTCATCTCTCCTTGTTTCTCTTCCTGGTAAATTGTCATGCAAGGCCCTTGAAGTCTTCTGATTCTGAGCCTTGGTCTCTTGAAATGTTAATCTCCATACCAAATTATGTTTTTTCTTTTAATGGTGTTCATTTCCTCTTTTTAAATTGCAAGCATTTTTCTAAACTATTGTTGAGATCATGATGTATAATAATTCATAAAGCAAAAGTTTATCAGTGATCAACATTAAATAGCTAGTTTATCTTCATTCTATTTTACACTATTTGGAACAAAATTTAAAGTTAATGTTGAAAATTGGTTTTATTTTTGCATTCAGACGCAGATGGCATCCGAGATATAAGGATGAATCTGATAGATATAAGGGATCATGGCTATCTGGTAGAATTTCATGAAGATAGACGTAAAATGCGGGAGTTATTCAGCGGGACAAGTAGCACCCCTGGAGAGAGGATTGGGTGATGTTTTGGGTCGAGACCCTTCTTCAG
Organism: Raja brachyura; assembly: GCA_963514005.1. The sequence goes on from OY740786.1 coordinate 76,055,950, forward strand.
ACTGAAGTCAGGTGAGTGGGAGTCACATAGATAAGGAAGTGTAAGGTGTGAAAACAGGACAAAGGGAATGTTCAAGGAAAATGTAGAATAGATCATAGTTAGTTGGGAGAAGGTAACAAAGCAAACAGATAAAATGTAGTTGGAGACAGTAAGACTGGTCGGAGAACTGGGGAGGGGATGGAGAGAGAGAGGGAAAGCAAGGGTTACTTGAAGTTAAAGAAGTCAATATTCTACTGCGGGGCTGTAGGCTGCCCAAGTGAAATATGAAGTCCTGTTCGTCCAATTTATGTAGAATTTCATGATTGGTTTGATTTGACAGCCGATTTATCATGTTTAAGTCTACTTTTTTCCTATATTACATGGTAGTTAAGGAAATGTTGCGCCATATTTTTAAGGCAATAATCACAACCTAGAATGTACAGATATAGAAAAAATAAGCATAAAATGTCTCCGTTCTCTGCACATGTAATCTGGATACTTTATCAAAAAGTAAAAACTCAATTTCCCTTCTCCATTTTTACATTTGAATACAGTGACATTGGATTGAAATAGTTATGAGTTGATCTTGTCCCTGTCATCTATACATAACTAAAACTCTGATCTTGTTATCTTCTGATTTGGCGGTCTTTCTATTTGCGCGAAAACGGTTTGCAATAGCGCTATGATTTTTCAACAGTTCACTCACCGTTCTCCTGTGCTGCGAGTGCACCAAGTTTAGTTCCGATCGGTTGAATGTCGTAAAAGTTAGCGAGGTTTAAAAATCTTAAAAACTGCAGGTACGCAGATCGATCCCTTCTGCCAGTCGGCGCCGCGTGGATTGGTCTTTTCTCCTGTCACTCTGCCGGACGGTCCGCCCGTTCCTGCGCCATCGTGTCTTTACTGGAGCTGAGGATGGTCGGTGAAGGTTTCCAAACGGACACAATTTTCGGAGCAACCCAGCCCCAAGCAGCCCAGCATCGGAGACCCGACCCAGCCCAGAGTCGGAGATAGCGGAAAGCAGAGACTCTGATCCCGGCGGAGGAGAACGACCAGCGCCAGCCACTACCCCTCTTGTCCCCCTCGCTGGCTCCTTCCACCCCCTCCCTCGAGATGCCCCCCCCCCCCCGTCTCCGTGGCTCTTTCCCCATCTTTTCTCCAAGCTCACTCCCCCCCCCCCCCCCCCCCCACCCACACACCTCTTTTCCCCCCCCACGCAACCCCACACACCGCCCCCCCCATCCCGCCCATGCCCACCCACAACCCCCACCCGTCCACACAACCCCCACCTGTCCCCACAAACCACCTATACCCGCCCCCACGGGTCCCACTTAGTCTAGTTTGCCATAACTATTAAAGGTTCGGAAAACAAGCATGCAAAGGCCTTTTCATCAATCACCCACTTTAGATGCTTTGGCAGTCTTATAGATGTATATGCAAGAACTCTCTTTTCAAGGCCAACATTTTATTAACATTTTTTATTAGTTTTATATACTTTGTGCAGTTTTTTTTAAACCGAAGATTATTTACATCACATGACTGTACACTGACATTTTGGGTTTTACAAATCCATCTGCAGAACTTGAGCATGTAATCTAGGGAGATATTTCAGGACAATATCTTGAGTGCTATATTGTTCCAAGAGTTGTCACTGGATGAGACATTGAAAAGCCGTTTTCTATACCAAGATTCTTTGGCAGTTGTTTTGATCTGTATTCTTGATTTCTTCCTCCCACTTATGCCGCCATTGACCAAACACACCTTCTGCCCCCCCCCCCCCCCCCCTTACAATCTAATTGGCTTTAAGTGGAACTCCATTCCTCAACTTAAAAACCTGTTTCTACTCATCATTTTGTCCAGGCTTTCAGCCATCCACCATTATTTCTTTACATCATAAGTTTTGTGTCTTATTTTAATTTTTTTATTTATTTTTCCCCCTCTTGCCCCTGGCTTGCTTAGCATGGTACACGTTGTACAATTAAAAAAACTTACAAAAAGGTTGGGAACTGGATGAATTCAGCTACTACTATGGATGAATCGAGTGTCCTTAATTGTGTTCTTGACCAAGACATAGTACATTTTTATTTGTTACTAATGTTTTTGTGGTCTCTTAAACTGAACGACTGGAACTGCATTCCATCCAAGTCGGAGAAATAGTTTTTCATTTTGAAGGTTGTGTTTCCTTGACTATTTATCACACGAATCTAAAATCAGGAAGGAATTTTAAAAGTGGCTAGAGGACAATTGCAGCCGATTTTTGTCTCTGGTAGTTCACACTCTTGATTTGTCATGCTAGCATTTGCTACAAAATAATTTAAATCATTTATTGTCATATCTATTGTCTATAAAAAGGAACTAGGTGCTGGTTTAAACCGAAGATAGATGCAAAAAGCTGGAGTAACTCAGTGGGACAGGCAGCACTGGAGAGAAGGATGACGTTTCGGGTCAAGAGTGAAATGTCTGAAGCAGGGTCTCGACCTGAAACGTCACCCATTCCTTCTCTCCAGAGATGCTGCCTCACCCGCTGAGTTACTTCAGTTTTTTGTGTCTATCTTTAAATTATATTTTAACTATTAAATAAATACTGATCGTTTTCGTCACATTTTCGTCACATTTCTGAAGGCACTTGCTGACGTTTTTAGACAGTGCAAGTTATGCATGACTTGCTATCCAGCAAAGACAACGGCAACCAAGGAATAATGGTTTCATTTTAAAATGCAGGAAAGTGCGACTGATATTTTTGCGTTTAACATTTACTTGATGTTTTTACACCCGCATCAGTCCTGAGGACGTGATGACAGGCTTAACTAGAGAATTTTAAAATTAATTTATCAACTGCCTTACGATCACTTCACTTCTGAAACAAAGTCTCAGTCTTACTCCAGTTCCACAGATGGGTCAAGCAACCACAATATGCTGAGTAAAAAGATTCGCTTGGCAACTACAACTTTCTGGTGGTGGACAGGGATGTGAGTGCTGATTGGTTGCTCTGTCCGAGAAATAAGTTTGAGATTTGAAATTCAAATGTGGCTCGTGTTGCTAGTGGTGACAGAATTATGCAAAGTATGAAGGAAAAGCAGTGTAACAGAATGTTCAGTTTAAGGTGCTGCGCTAATTGGCTTTACTCTTGTCTCGGAGTCAAGACGTCCTGGTTCAAATTCCACTCCAATTTTAGCAAAAAAAATCACAGGATTGTCGCTCAGTGCAGCATTGAATGATTTCTTGCGCTGTTGGATGATACAAGGTTAGCTCTGCTCACTGAAGTGGAAGTTAAAGGAACCATGTCACTCTAAAATGTTGATTTTGGGTTAGGATAAGATAATTATTATTCTTATCCTGTGCCATATCTATTTTTTTCCCCAAAGAAAAGCCAGAGAAACGGGTTGTCTGGTTTCTATTTTATTCCTATTTGTGTGCGCAAATTGGTGACTCTGTTTATGACAGCTTAATGGCTATGGTTCAACATAATTTCATTTGGCTGTAAAGTGATTCCAGGTGCCCTGAAAGGGACATGAAAGATACATAAAATGCAAGTCCTAATTTCTTTTGAGATAACTTGTTTTTTGCTTGTTTGGAGAATAACATAACAATAACGTGTTTTGCAGTTCTCTTGTTACACCCATCCCCCAATAAAGGTGTTCAAAAGAATATTGTCAGCAAATGCAGGGCCATTTGTTCCAAACATTTGTGTGCCTCTTATCATTTGGAATATATTCTGCAATAAGTATTTACTTTTTTATTGTCTGACTCCCAATACCCAAATCAAAGTGGTTGTTGTGAAACATATCAATAAAACATACGGGCAGATTGGAGTAGAATTTTAAAAAAAACAATATGGTTGTAGTAATGTGGGATTTTAACTTTCCCAATATTGACCAGGGTCCATTGGTACAAGCTGCTTAGATGGGGAGTAATTTGTAAATTTTTTTTTTTGAGGATTCTTTGAAGCGGACTGTAGATTTGTATTTGGAGCGAATGAATAATATTAGTATAATATAAAACGGGAGGGGGGGGGGTGGTTAGTGTGTGCGTGTGACGCGCAGCCCCCCCCCCCCTCCCACCCGCGACTGCGCGTTGAGGGGACGAGACCCAAAGGGGCACTCTTGGGTCTAGTGACAATTAAATACTCTTTGATTCTTGAAATGCCCTTTAGGAACAGTGAGTATCGTTTGTAAGCTACAAGATAGTCATGGAAAAAAGATAACGGGTTCTCGTTAGGTGGAGGTGGATTTTGATAGAGTAAAACAGGACCTGGGAGAGGTAGATAAGGAAAAGCTAGCTGCTTGACAGTAAAATAACATCTGATAAGTGGGAGACTGTTCAAAAATGAAACGGTAAGAATTCTTAGTCAGCAATTCTCTGAAGTTAAGGTGTGTGCCATTCACTTTAGTTTAGTGCAGAGATGCAAATACAGTCAATTCATGGAACATTAAATAATAAAATATATTGAAGGTTCAATCGCAGAAAAAAAGAGTATGTCGGGTATAGGAAGTCGGTAACAAACGGATCACGAGTTTTGGGACAGAATTTTAAAAATTTGGAAGACAAAGGATCATGAAGTGACCTTACATTTAGGATTCTCCTTAATCCTACTTGTTATTAGAAGCAAGAAGGTAATTAATGAAAGAATAGGTTCTTTCAAGGACCCAGGAAGTAACTATTTGTGGAGCCATGGGATAAGAGCAAGGTCCTAAATGAAACCTCTCACCAAGGAGAAGGACATGGAGGCTGGAGAGTTAAGGGTGGAGTACGCAGATATTCTGGTGCAAGTCTGCATCACGAAGGAGGAAGTGCGAGAAACATTGGGACGCATTAGGGTGGATTAATCTCCAGGGCCTTATTGGATCTATCCAAAGATGCTTAGGGAAGCAATTGCTGGGGTTTTGATATTTTTTTGTTTTGTTTTATCTTTATTTACCATGGTAGCAGAAGACTGTGTGATAGATATTGGAGTCATACAGCGTGGAAACTTGCCCATGCCAACGAGCATGCCCCATCTACACTAGTCCCACCTTCCTGAACAGTTTTGCCAGGTTTTGCCTAGAAAGGAGGACAGCAGTTGTAAGGAGAAATTTAATAAGTTGGATGTTACCTCACTGGAATGTAACACCAAGGGTTGAAAATATAAGGGACATAGACAGATGGTCAGAATCCTTTTTTCCCAGGGCAGGGTAGTCTACAGCTTGAGTGCATCAGTTTAAGGTGAAGGGAAGATTTTTAAAGGAGATCAGAGGGGTAAGTTTTTCCACAGAAAGGATGTTAAATATCTTGAACAATCTGCCAGAGCAGTGGGTAGAAAGGAACTGGAGATGCTGGTTTATACCGAAGATAGACACGAAGTGCAGGAGTTAATTCAGTGGGTCAGGCAGCAACTCTGAGAAAGGATGGGTGATGGCCAGAGGAGTGGACACAGTTTTTCACACAATGTTTAAGAGACATTTGAACAGTTACTTGTATGTGAAAAGCATAGAGTGTTATGGAACTAATATGAGCAGATGGGCATCGTGGTTGGGATGGATGAGGTGAAACGGGCCTGTTTCTCTGTTCTGAATCTATACGGGGGGGGGGCCTTCAATTGATCTGGCCTTCAATAGGTAATGTAAGATGAGTGAAAGGGTTTGTTACATTGGGTTACGTTAAGCTTTGGTGTCCGCAGGTGTGAATTGTGAGTAAAGCTATTGATTGGTGGATGTGCTTGGTGGAGTCAAATTGAGGTTATTGTCCTGTTCATGAGTACGGTGAGGTACAGGTAAAATGAAGATCTTGATTGCAGCAGCATCACAGGCACTCGTACCATACCTAAATTCCTAAATTATGCACGACACACAATTCTGTGGTAGTTCAGGAGGTGGCCCACGGTGTTCCATTTCGGAGGTGGGTTTACAGTTGTGTAGGTCAATTCAAAAACCTGATGGTTGTAGGAAGGTAACTGTTCCTGAACCTGGTGATGTACAACTTAAGGCTTTCACACCACCTACCTAATGGTAGCAGCTTGAAAGGGGATTGACCAGACGATGGGTTTCCTTGAGGATGGATGCCACCTTCTTGAGGCACACATTTTGCAGATACTTTGGATGATGGGGAGGACTGTGCCTATAATGGCTATGTCCACCACTCTCTGCAGCATCTTGCATTCCTGTGCATTGGATTTGCTAAACTAGGCCATGATGCATCCAGTCAGGAAGAGTAAAGCGTGGAAACTGGCCCTTTGGTCCAACTTGCCCACTTCGACCAGCATGTCCCATCGACACTAGTCTTACCTGCCTGCATTTGGCCCATATCCCACTTAACAAACTTGTAAGAAGGTAGAGACACCGGCATGCCTTCTTCATGGTTACATCTATGTGCTGGGTCCTGACCAAGTTATCTGAGATGTTAGTACCCAGCACACTGGCAACTGAAAACTGGCACATGGTCTCCCAGCATCTACTTTCTGAAATCAACGATTTCAGTCCATAAATGACAAATGAATACAAAAGGACAGGCTCACTTCTGGATTTCCTAGTTGCTTGAGTGTGTACTGGAAGGATCTCTGTAGTACCAAGGGCTAAATTTTGAGGTGAAAACGTGGGGTTATTGTCACTCACTGTTATTTGCATGGAGTTTGAGCAGCAACTTTCAGTATCTTGAATGCTTCGCTCTACAAAGCTGTGTAAAGCTATCTTAGCTGTGTTTATTGCATTAAATAACACTTTTTAAATCTTTGCAGTGCCTGAATTTATTTTGCCCTGGTAGGCTATTCTCTGCCAGAGAATGCATTACTATAAATGCATTTTGCCCAGCCTTTTGGGTTTACAAAATTGTGCTTGCAAAATGTTCCAGAATGGCATCCCACTTCTAGATCCTACACTTACCTCCAAAGAGCGTGTCAGAAAAACGTTGAGGCTTGTCCATGCCCTTTTAACAGTTTCAACTGACTCTTGTGCTGCTGGAAACATTTTTAATGTGGTGTCTCATTAATTATTGTTGGTGATTTAAAACATTAAGTCTTTCAGTTTTTCTTTCTCTTTGAATACAAACCTTCCCGGGTTTGTTCTGCTTTATGTTCCTGATTTGACATTCATTATGACAACTGATACTTTGTGGTTCAAAACGAGCACTGCTCACAGATTTTTTTTCTCTTCTTCATCTAATTTTGTTAATGCCTGCTCTTCTTATGTGGGAATACATACAGTGTGCAGGTCATTGAACTTGTGGTATAGTAGTTCAAATGGGACTTGCACTATCCAAGCAGAAGGAAAGCCTATGTATTAATATAGTTCTTTGAAGAATGGCACGGTAGTGCAGCTGTAGAGTTGCTGCCATAAAGGACCAGAGACCCGGGTTCAATCCTGACCTTGGGTGCTGTTTTGTGTGGAGTTTACACGTTCTGTCTGTGACCCCGTGGGTTCTCTTGGGATAAGAGAATCATTTCTCTTAAACCGTGCCACATCCTTTTTTTTCCCCCCAAAGGAGTTGTCTGGTTTCTATTTCACTGCTGTTTGTGTGTGCAAATTGGTAGCAATATCTTAACAGTGGCTATATTTCAACAGAACTTAATTTGGTTGTAAAGTGGTTCATGGTGCCCTGAAAGGAACATGAAAGATGCATAAAATCCAAGACTTCAAAGTCACAAGTCAAAAGAGTTTATTGTCATGTGTCCCTGACAGGACACTGAAATTCTTTCTTTGCATAGCACTACAGAACATCGTTGGCATTGACTACAATTATATACGTAAATACACACATGAATTAATAAATTGATAAAGTGCAAATAACAGATAAAGGGGTATTAATGTTCAGAGTTTTGTCCGAGCAAAGTTTAATAGCCTGATGGCTGTGGGGAAGTAGCTGTTCCTGAACCGGGTCATTGCAGTCCTCAGGCTCCTGTACCTTCTACCCGAAGGTAGCAGGGAGATGAGTGTGTGGCCAGGATGGTGTGGGTCCTTGATGATGCTGCCAGCCTTTTTGAGGCAGTGACTGTGATAGATCCCCTCGATGGAAGGAAGGTCAGAGCCGATGATGGACTGGGCAGTGTTTAATACTTTTTGTAGTCTCTTCCTCTCCAGGACGCTCAAGTTGCCAAACCAAGCCACGATGCAACCAGTCAGCAAGCTCTCTACTGTGCACCTGTAGAAGTTAGAGAGAGTCCTCCTTGACAGACCGACTCTCCGTAATCTTCTCATGAAGTAGAGGCGCTGATGAGCTTTCTTAATAATTGCATCTGTGTTCTCGGACCAGGAAAGATCTTCACAGATGTGCACGGCCAGGAATTTGAAGCTCTTGACCCTTTCAACTATCGACCCGTTGATATGAACAGGACTGTGGGTCCCCATCCTACTCCTTCCAAAGTCCACAATCAGTTCCTTGGTTTTGCTGGTGTTGAGGGCCAGGTTATTGTGCTGGCACCATATGGACAGTCGCTCGATCTCTCTTCTATACTCTGACACCCCCATCAGTGATACGTCCCACAACAGCGGTGTCGTCAGCGAACTTGATGATGGAGTTCGTACTATGACCGGCTACGCAGTCATGAGTATAGAGTGAGTACAGCAGGGGGCTGAGCACACAGCCTTGAGTTGCTCCCGTGCTGATTGTTATCGAGTCTGACACATTTCCACCAATACGAACAGACTGTGGTCTGTGGATGAGGAAGTCGAGGATCCAATTGCAGAGGGATGCGCAGAGACCCAGTTCTGTGAGTTTGGTAACCAGCTTGGAGGGTATGACTGTGTTAAATGCCGAGCTGTAATCGATGAATAACAGCCTGACATATGAGTTTTTGTTGTCCAAGTGGTCCTAAAGTGGACTTAATTTCTTTTGAAATAAATTGTCACTTGTTTGTAGAGTCACGTGGCTGCATGCGTTGCATTTTTTTCTTCCCCCAATTAAGTTTGCAAATTCTCCCTGTGACCGCGTGGGATTTCCTGGGCGCTCCGGTTTCCTTCCACATTCCAAAGACGTGTAGGTTAATTGGCTTCTGTAAACTGCTCCTTGTGTCAAGTCAGATTGATTTGTCACGTGCACATAAAGTGCAGTGAAATGAACTTGCTAGCAGCGGTACAATAAAAAAAAAGAACACACAATACACAATAAAAAAAGATGTGTGTAAGATGACAGAAGTGTCTAACAAAGATCCAGTGTACGATGATCAATGATCGGTGTGGGCGGAAAGCTGCAGTTTCCATGCTGTATCTCTAAACTAAACTAAATTGAATTGCATATACCTTAAAAACTTACCCAATGGGTTTTATTGCTGGACTGTATTTTCTTTATTCACTTTAGCAATGAGAGAGAAGTTTACTTTGAGAATTGGTATAGAAGTGTGCCCAAAGTGGAGTTGTCACTTGTTAATATTTGACCTCCTTTGTCTAGGCTGTTTTTGGAACAATGACTTGTTCATCCAACTGACATTTGTATTGTGTACTGGACCAGCTCTGTACATGAAAGTGCTTGCTTTGTGACAAAGTAATATTTTTCTGAAAAGATGGTGATAAATGATTAAGCCTACATTTCTGACCTAGCCTCTGCATTTTTCTAAAAAGTTATGTTTATGGACAATTATTCGTGGGTTGTAGAGATCCCGGAACAAGCCAGCATTTTCTGTAAGTACAGTTTACTTTCTTGAAGAATTAATAATTAACTCGTTACAATCGTGGGACTAAGGGTTTGAAAAATTATTCGACGACCACTATCAACTTAAAATCTCTATTCTGAATTTTCGCTATCCTGCACATTGGTAATTTCAACCAAAAAGATGAAATAATAATCTGATCCGAGTCTAACACTGACTAAAACCATCATTGGAAGGGGAGACTTCATGTGTGATTCCACAGTGACTGTTGTTTATTTAGTTTTACCATTTATATAATTAAATAATGTGCTATATAAATTAAATGTTAACCAGAATATACTATTTCTGTTCTGATTTTAAATTTTTTTTTTAACCTTGACATTCACGTGAAGAAAAATTAGGCTGTTGGCCGAGCATTGAAAATGTGTCTAGAATTTAACTTTCGTGACCCATGTCCGGTATCTACTTAAAATTTGGCACAGATTTAGATAAAATATAATTGAGAAGGAATTCATAACTCGTCAGTGTCAAAAGTTGCACACTTAATAGGCTAATTAGAAAATTAGATTAAAAAAAGTAAGCGCCATCTGGTGCTCAATGCTCATATCACTCTATGGGGAGCCTAATAAGCGAGTTCGGTATTCCGACTGTGCATGCCCAGGTCATAGGTCATTAGCTATAAAACAGTCTTGGCAACGGTGGTGCTGCATTGTGTGCAGGCTTGCGTTTCACCCATAGTCGGGGTCGGCTCTCCGTCGCTGCGGGTGCTGTTGGGCCGTTCCCGCCCCCTCCTCGGTGTCCGGGGTGGCTCTGCCCCAAGCCCAGAGTCTGGGTCAGCTCTAACTCCAGGTCGAGGCTGAAGGCCGCGCGCAACGCGGCCCAGTCTAGCTCCGGGCCGGGGGAGGCTGGCACAGGTGAGGCCGGGGCCCTCGCTCCTCCTCGGGGTTGTGGATGAAGTGGCAGTGGGAACCGTAGGGGCAGAAGCCGGTGGTGTGCAAGGTACGGCTTGTACTTGGAGTAGCGGCTGAGGCCGTGGGCGAACTGGCACTTGTCGACGTAGCGGCCCATCGGGTAGCAGGTTCCTCTGGAGTTGGAGCAGGGTTAGGCTGGAGTTGGAGCTGGCCATGGGTTCTGTGGGTTTGAGACCGCTGGTGTTGTAGGTCTGGGCTGTCGATTGGACCGGCAGGAGAGGCGAAGGTGAGCTGGGGTTGCTGCTTCTCCGCGCTGGGGGACCTAGTGGGACTGGGTCAGTGCCAGGCTGGGGGAAGGCTAAGGCATCTTCCACTGAGAGGAAAATGCCTAACCCTGACCCTAACAAAATTTGAGGTTTTTCTCCTATTTTAATAATATGTGCAGGTTTTGGTCTTGACGAGTTTCAGGTCTGATTTCTATAATATTTTTACACAATATGTTATAAATACGTTAGATACGTGATTTGGGTCACAAAATGAAACAAAAAAAGCATCTTGGCCCACGGTCTAAATAGGATCCAGGCAGAGTTTCAAGATTCCTAACAGATAAACATTTTAATACTGCTGGTTTGCCCATGTTGTAACCTAAGAAAATGATGTATTTGGCGAAGGCTTTGTATTTGCCTTCTGTTTAACTGTGTCACATGAAGATAGAAACATTAATAGACCATTCAGGGGCATGACTTGGTAAATCAGCATTGACCTTGATATTGAATCAGTCTGAAGAAAGGTCATGTATGTTCTAGGAGCAGAATTAGGCTATTTTGCCCATCAAGTCTACTCCACCATTCAATCAGGGCTGATCTGTCTATCCCTCTCAACACCATTCTCCTGCCTTCTCCCCATAACCCCGACACCCGTGCCAATCAAGAATCTGTCAATCTCTGCCGTAAAAACATCGATTGACTTGGCCTCCACAGATGTCCATGACAATGAATTCCACAGATTCACCACCCTCTGACTAAAGAAATTCCTCCTCATCTTTCAAAAGACATGTCCTTTTATTCTGAGGCTATGGCCTCTAGTCCGGGTTTTTCCACGTGGAAACATCCTCTCCACATTCACTCTATCCAGGCGTTTCACTATTCGGTAAGTTTCATTGAGGTCCTCTATCATCTTTCTAAACTCCAGCAAGTACAGGCCCAATATCTTCAAATGCTCATCATATGTTAACCTAATCATTCTTGGGATCATTTTCGTAAACATCCACTGGACCCTCTCCAACGCCAGCACACCCTTCCTCAGATATGGGGCCCAAAACTACCCACAATACCCCAAATGCAGTCTGACCAGTGTCTTTAAAAGGTCTCAGCATTACATGCCTGTTTTTCTATTCTAGCTTTCTCAAAATAAATGCCTTCCTTACTACCGATTCGACTTGCAAATTAACTTTTTGGGGAATCCTGCACCAGCTTTCTCAAGTCCTTTTGCACCTCCAATTTCTGAATTCCCTCCCCATTTAGAAAATGCACCTTTATACCTACGACCAAAATGCTGTTCAATTGCAATAAGTTTCATTTTGTTACTGATAACTACAAATACTAAAGGCTTTGCACATGTGTCAATAAGCGGGTTTGGTATCTCGATAAACGCAAGGAATTATGGGATTGTCAAAGGTCATTCGGGGTTTTAAAAAAAAGTGAACGCAGCGCTGTATAAACTGTATAAATTGTTAACTATTCTACCAAGGAATTAATCTAGAATTCTGTCAATCAATAGCTTCCTTTCTTGTTCTGCTGTTCACACACTACTTACACAGTCCCAGTTCTAGTTCAATTCATTAATATGCAATTACGAGCTATTCAAAGTTAAAGAATTTATTATTTTCATTTATTCCTTAATGTGTTTGCTACAGGAATAAGAAAATAATACTTGTGTTTGAAACATATTCTCATCTTCATTATACGTTAAAATATATTTAATCTGAGGCAAGCAGTGACTGTATCAGTGTGATATGGGCTGGTGCTTTACCTACATGGGGTGTAAATGTACCGTTAGGCAAAGATTCATCTCCGAGGAAAACTGAGTACAGGATTGACCGAGTGAAGGAGCTGCAAATCCGATATAAGACATTTAACTGTAAAATGCCTGCCCTTTAGTATTGGATATATTGAGTGGAGGGTCTGTGCTGTTCCGAGGTTGCGATACGTTTCCCCCAGCCATCTCGCCCAGTGCACGTTGACCAGCACAGTTCACCAGCCCTTGTTAGCAGAGGCTCTTTGTGCAGGTGTTACCCGAAGCCCAAAGGTTTTGTGGAGGTTCTGCATTAGGATCGGGCACACTGCAAGCTAGCGAGAGGGCTGTCAGATCAGATCAGCCCAGGTAGCCGAGTGGCCGAAGTGCGGATTTTAATGGGTCGTTATTAAACTGTTCTGTCTGCGGCATCGCCAGATCTCTCTCTCCCAGATCCCTCACCCCAACTGTCGACAAAGTCTGACTGAGAAAATGCTCCCACTCGTATTACAGGTTGGCTCCGCGTTTTCACACTCGCTGGGGCGGTCGGCGCCTCCTTCAAAGAGGGCGAGAACAGGTCCCGTCAGCTGGGGAGCTGCAACCCACTCCTGAGTGAAGCCTCTAGTTTGGCTGCGGTTCAAATGGTTGCAAATTCTCATAATTATCACCACCCGGTCCCCCGGACCCGGCTCCCAACTGTGTGCCCTGACTGGAACCAACCCCAGAGGTTAAAGCGACAGCATCTTTATTTAAGCCAACCCACCATTTAAGTTTAGCCAGCCTGCTCAAATCCAGTCTGAACTATCCAACCTACCCCCACAGAGCACATTCTCCTCGTCCCCTTCAATCCAGGAAGGTTGTTTAGATGGGAATGTAAGGACTGTCTCAAATTGGTTGACCACACAACTTGTAATTCGTGTAAATCAATATCGAATTTGAATGGCTGTGATGGCTAATGCCAGGGATTTAATAATTGACAAGTTCGTTCCAGGCATTCTTGCGTTTTCAAGGCTGATGCTGTATTGAGTCAATAATTTAAATAGATATGATTGTGAATTTGTACAGCCTGCAGTACATTGTAGCCTACCGATGACATATTTGATGGATAAATTTATTTATAAATCACATTGAAAGGAATACGTAAGTCCGTACACACACAGTAGCTCAGTTGGCGAGAATGTTTATCCTGAATGACCCTTGACCTGGGCATGCACAGTTGTAATACCGAACTCGTCTCTATAGAGGTTATTGCTTATCAATTTTGAAAACCACCTGTAGTCAATTTAGTGGCTGTGATCTTAGGTGGCTCTGGTGTCTGATTTCTGCAGAGAGGTTATATGGAAACTTTTTTTTCCTTACAGTGTTTAAATCCAGGAGCATTTTTCTGCTTGTCAATATCCAGGATAACCTTTTTTTAAGTTATTTTCTAGTTCTCGATTGAAATTGCTTGGTAATCAATTTGGTCTGTGTAATGCCAATAGTGTTCCCTAATTCTTCACTTGTGCTATGGAAGCGTGCTTCAACTGAACTACCTGGAGTTGGATAATTTAATAAAGGGATGGGCGATCTGTGTGCCACTTTCAGAACACTAAGTACTTGTCCCCTGGGTCTCTCTGTTCTAGAGCATTCTCCAGGGCCCTGCCATTTACTGTGCAAATTTAACTTGTGACTCTTCAGCAAGTTACTGTTATGCAACTATGGCTCTTGTTCAAAGTTTAACACCTTTTCTGAAGTTTGTGGGTTTGGTTGGTCCTCGCTACTTGATATAGCAGTTACTTAAAACTGCTCGCTGTGCTTTTGTCGCTTTTGGTATTCAAAAAACAGTTAACAAAATATAATTTCTTATTTGTGAGTTTATTGCTGTTTTTCAGAGTCAAATCATTTGACGTGACAAAGTCATTGAAATACTTTTAATTAAAATATCTTTCAGAATGCAGGCAGTTGGAGCACTTTGTTCTATTAATAGTGGAACACAACCCTGTTTAGATTCTGAAAGTTTGCCCAAGTATTCAGCAATTCTGTTTAAATTTGGTGTCAGGAGAAGCAGTGACACTTGCATTTTGTTTAGAATGTGTAATGTTAAGACGAGTGAGGCTTTCATATTTCATCCTCACAACCAGTCATTTTTTACTATTATTACGTATGTCTGCTGTATGACAAGACACAGGTGAGGGGTTTAGTTTATTTCAGAGATACAGCGTGGAAACAGGCCCTTTGGCCCACCGAGTTTGCACTGACCAGCGATCCCCACACATTGATGCTATCCTAGGGACAATCTACATTTATACCAAGCCAAATTACCTACAAACGCGTAGGTCTTTGGAGTGTGGGAGGAAACCGAAGATCTCGGAGAAAACCCACATGGTCACTGGGTGAACGTACAAACTCTGTACAGACAGCACCTGTAGTCGGGATCGAACCCTGGTATCTGGTGCTGTAAGCGCTGCAAGTCAGCAGTTCTACCACTGCGTCGCCCCGGCTGAATGGCCTACTCCTGCACCTATTGTCTATTCCAATCAGAGATTTGCACTGAAATGAATCTTAGTTTAGTTTAAAATGACAGCATGGAAACAGGCCTTTTGGCTCACCAATTCCATGCCGACCAATCTTACCCACTCGTGCACAATATTGGCAATGTATAGATACCAATTAATCTACAACCCACGTCTCTTTATGGTGTGGGAGAAAATCTAAGCAACTGGAGGAAATTTACACACTCCATACAGAGGACAGCATCGAACCCAGGTCTCTGGTGCTCTACCAGCTGCGCCACTGCCACCCAAATCTTTCCCATAAACAAAATTAATATATGCTATTGGAAAGAAGTAAATACTACTTTTTTTTTAATGTTTTCTTAGGAGGACAATCGTTCAATGTGCACCATGGACATTAGATCCCTGGGTCTGGAAACGGGTCCTTTGGCCCAACTTGCCCATGCCCAACTAACATGCCCCATTTATACTAGTCCCATCTGCCTGTGTTTAGCCCATATTCTTGTAAACTTATATCCACGCACATGTCCAAATGGTTTTTTTTTTAAAGTTGTGATCGCACCTGCCTCAACTGCCTCCTCTGGCTGGTTCCATATACCAACCACTCTTTGTGTAAAGTATAAAAATAAAAGTTGTCCCTTGGGTTCCTATTAAATATTTCCCCCCTTACCTTAAACGTATGTCCTCTGGTTCTAAATTCGCCAAAGCTGGGTAAAGAACTCGGCATTTTCCAATGTGCTGCTCTTATTATACATCTCTGTAAGATCACCCCTCATCCTCCTGCGATCCAAGGAATAAAGTGCTAGCCTGCTCAACCTCACACTATAGCTCAGGTACTCGAGTCCTGGCAACATCCTCATAAATCTTCTCTAACCCTTTCCAGCCTAACAACATCTTTTGTATAACAGGTGACCAAAACTGATATAACAATATTCTACATGTGGCCTCAATGTCTTGTACAATAATAACATAACCTCCCAACTTCTATAATTGATGCTCTGACTAATGAAGTCCAATGTGGCGAAAGCCTTCTTGACCATTTTATTTACCTGTGACGCCACGTTCAATGAACTATGTACCTGCACCCCTAGATCCCTTTGCTCTACAACACTCCCCAGAGCCCTGCCTTCCACTGTGCAGGTCTTGCCCTGGGTAGACTTCCAAAAAAGCTCACAGCTCTCAGTGTTTAAACTCCATTAACCATTCCTTGGCCCAACTGATCCAGATCCTATTGCAATATTGAAGTTCTCCTTTTACTGGTTTTTATAGTGGTTGAACCTGTTTCTGTACCGTAGGACCCTGACTCTATTGCAATTACTTTGGTAGATTAGGGTTGTAGTATTTTACCATATTGCCAGCAGTGACCTTTTCCTTTCTTCATCAAAAGCAATCGGGCAAGCGTGAGTTAAAAATAATTTCACTTTTTAAGCAAAATTAGAAGGAAAAAATATATTTGGAGCCACTTATCGCTTTGTTTTATTTTTTGTTTTATGAAATGGTAAAAGTTTTTTTGCACTTATTTGAAACCTGAATTTGTCTTCTGATTCCACAGAATCATTGCATTTGCTAATCTCTCCTAACCATTTAGCACTTCTTTGCCATATTTTGGAACGGTTAAACATTCTCAGCAAGATACTATTTTATCTCCAGGCTGCTGGCAGGATGGTCGCAAGGTGACGCAGCAGTTAATGCAGCTGCCGTGCATCTACCGAGACCCAGGCTTAGACTGGTTTGAATGCTGTCTTCTAAACACTGAGTTTCCACCCATATCCTAAAAATGTGCAGGTCAATTACCCATTTTGTACAGGAAAGTGACAAAATAACGGGGTGGGGGGGTAATGGGCATGTCCTGTGAGAGAATAAATTGTTAAAGAAGGAACTGCAGATGCTGGAGAATCGAGGGTTACACAAAAAGCTGGAGAAACTCAGCGGGTGCAGCAACATCTAAGGAGCGAAGGAGATGGGCGACATTTCGGGTCGAGACCCTTCTTCAGACTGGTCCAGAGAGAATAAATTGCAGGGCAACGGGGGAAAAGTGGAAAGGGACTATGAGCACTCCTTGGGATGCAGGTGGGTACCGTTCCTGACTTCTTTGCCATACTTTGTAAAGGTTTGTGCACTTCGAACCGATCCGATTCTGATTTGAAGGGAGAAAAAAAGAGAAACAATTTCTCAATCAGGAAAAACAAGTGGGCGAAATGACAAGAAGTCGTACATTTGCAGCCAGTTTCAACAGATACTGTGAAGATGGTATAAGAGCACCAGCAAAGTCGAAGACATTTCTCTGACATTATTTTAATCAAGCCACAGTTTAAACTCTTGGTTGTTTGTACAGATATTTTGAGCAAAAACTATTCAATGTTTAATTGAAAACTTTATGCGAAACTGATAGTTTTTACTGAGTCATTATTTGCATGTATTTTGAGTTCTATGGGGGAATTTGCATAGTCAGTTCTTCTTTGATCCAGGGAGCCTTGGACTAGGATTTTTCTGCTGATAGCCAACATGATCTAGATGGGATGAATGGCAGTTTCCTGTGCCATAGTAAGTAAGTAGATTATTTTAATTTCATTCTGGCAAACCAATTACATTTTTTTCAAGATTGGCTTGAAAAAGAGAATGTTATTCCTTCCGCCCACCCACATCACTTGTGTGTGTAGTAGTTTTTTAAAAGTATCAGTTTTGCCAATTCATTTGTAGTCTTCCTCAAGGAAACTACCCACGAGCCTGTCCCACGATGCGAGTTCACCCAAGAGCTCTCCCGAGTTTAAAAAAAAAAAAATCAAACTCGTGGTAAGTACGTAGAATGTATGTAGTGGGGACGTCGGAGCTCGTGGATGTCTCGTAGTGGCTCGAAATGCTAACGGCAGGTACTCGGGAAACACGGAAACTCGTGACGTTTTTTCAACAGCGTGAAAAATCTCCAAGAGTAAAAAAATACTCCTGATGAGGTACCACGAGTTTGATTTTTTTTTAAACTCGGGAGAGCTCTTGGGTGAACTCGCATCGTGGGACAGGCCCTTTATAATTGTACAACTTATTTTTACGTTTTGAAGGAGTTATTAAACTTCAAATGACCTCAAAGTATTTATGTGACTTTTAGAACATGAGATATGACAGGAACAGACGTTTTGGCCCACAATATGTGCACCAAACATGATGCCAAGATAAATTAATCTTGTCTGCCTGCATATCATCCATATCCCTCCACTTCCTGCATATCCATGTGTTTATCTAAAAGCCGTTCCAGGTACCCGCCATCTCTGTGTAACAAAAATAATTTACCCACATATCTCCTTTAAATCTTAAAGCTATGCCCTCTAATCTTTGACTTTTCCACCCTGGGAAAAAGGATCTGACTATCAATGCCTAATTTTATATAGTGCTGCTATGAGATCTAGGCCAGATTTCGTTTACATTGTATCACTGAATTTTTTTAATGTCTTCCCATATAATTCTCTCTGCATTTTTATTGGTCACAGCAGATGTAAAATCATGTTTAATAAGTTACTTTGGAACCTGAGTGCGTGATAGATTTATGTTTTTTTGTTTAGTGTCCAAATTGTTTTCTAATGAAAGTTCCACATAGGTTTAGTGATTTGGATTTATTGCAGTGTACATTGCTTCCTGAGGCACAATTTAAAAAAAAAAATCTGTATACTCAAGACACAAAAGGACAATTATTTCTGTTTGTTACGCTGCCATTAAACAGTTTTATTAAATCAGAAACTATCCAATCCTTGTGCCGGGCTGCAAAATTCAATCCGTTTTCTGGTAAGCAGAGTCATAAAATGGCACGCTAAACTCAAGATTGAGAAAATAAATCAATTGATCTCATTAAATTGTTTATCTTCCCCTTCACTGTCTACATTGGATTATTTTTTTCATTGGTACTAATCAACCTCTGAATCTTTTGCTGAGCATGTTGGAGAATATTGATCAGAATCGGAGCCTGCTCTATTTCTGTGAACCTTTTTCGGCTGCCATTTTTTTTTTCAGCCAGTGAATCCTTGATAAATAAAGAACATCTTAAAATGCATTAAATTGTTGGAAATGCAACAACGAAATTGGACACAACAATCTTTCTCAAGCACTAATTAAAATCCAGTTCTCGCATTGGATGGAGGAGTTACCACTGCACTTTCTTCACCTCGCTTACTGACTCTAAAATAATAAGACTCCAGCTAACAGCTGCAGATTACATCGATAAAAACTAATTCTATATCGTAGAAAATAAATCTATTCTGAGAAATTAAACCAAAGCAACAAAGTGAACTTCATTAGGTTACAATGCTCTGCTTAGTTTGTAGTCTCCATTTCAAAGTGTATAATTTGAAGGTATCAGTTTTGGAAGCAGCAATCTTTATAGCGAGTGTTTTGAGGTGAGAAATGTTCATTGAAACTGAGCCCCCTGACTTAATAAATGCCTCATGAATATGGGTGACTGTCTTGTTGAAGTGTTGTACTTGTATATGATGCACATTTTTATTTTCAT
Organism: Raja brachyura; assembly: GCA_963514005.1. Next base: position 76,075,390 of record OY740786.1, read on the forward strand.
ATGAGCTTGAGTGCATACTACTTAATCGAAATAGAAGCATGCCATATTAGCTAAAAGCCTCAGATTAGATATGTCACATTTCTTTTTTACCATTTACAGGAAGGATTATAAAATCTTGAAATTGCAAGGTTGATTAATTTTAGAAACTACCAGGCATTTAAGAGTTACAGATATTTAAGGGTCTTTCCTGCTAGAAAATATTTAAGGAGTGACGATTTAAAAACATTCAAGGTTATGGTGATTTAGGAGTTGTTGATTTCAATTGTTTGAACTTGGTAACAGGGTAAATGGAACGTGGCGGCATGGTATTAAATTGGAGGTCAGAAGAAAAACAATGGGCCATTTTTTTTAACCTGTTAATTGGAGGATATTAGGGTCCCTAGGCGAACGAGAAATTGTATTTATCTAATCTCCTTCTGAGTTTAACATCTTCCCAAACTGAACAATATAAGAGAGGAATAATAAAGGTTCTAGAAATGAACAGGATATCTCTTGTTTCATTTGGTGCCTGATGCAGATGAAATACGAATGCAGACTTGATACAAACACTTGTTTCTGTGTTGAAACTGAAATGGAAGGTACATTTTTGGAGCTGCAGCCTTTTCTATTATAGACAATAGGTGCAGGAGTAGGCCATTCGGCCCTTTGAGCCAGCACCGTCATCAGGGCTCTCGCTTAACTTTTTTTCCCTGTTGCCAGTCGGGCAACCTTGACAGCTTTTTAGGTTGCCAAATGACAGTTTAGGTGGTCATTTAAGACGGTTTGCATGACGCGTGCGATAATGTGCTCGGACGAAGTGCGTAGTTACAAGTCAGAATTATGCTCAATGAAGCATTCACATATTATGTTCAAGAAGGAACTGCAGATGCTGGAAACTCGAAGGTAGACAAAAGTGCTGGAGAAACTCAGCGGGTGCAGCAGCATCTATGGAGCGAAGGAAATAGGCAACGTTTCAGGCCGAAACCCATCAGTCTGAAGAAGGGTTTCGGCCCGAAACGTTGCCTATGGAGCGAAGGAAATAGATGTTGCCGCATTCGCTGAGTTTCTCCAGCACTTTTGTCTACATTCACATATTATTTCTGCTTCAAATAACTCACAAACTAAACATATTCACCAATTAAGACATGATATATACCACAATGACATGCAGCAAAATTATAATACAATATCTCAATTCTTTTTACACATTGCATTAATGCAATTTCTATTAGTTCTATTGAGAAGGCAATCGGTGTGGAATGGATGGATTGAGGCAGGTGAATTAGTACGTGCTGGTTAGAGTATGTCAAATTGTGAGGACAGCACGGGGGGGTGTCAGTGGTGTTGAATGGGGGATCAGTGCGGGATGGGTGGGGGGGATCAGTACAGGATGAATGGGGGAGATCAGTACAGGATGAAAGGGGGTAGACAAAAATGCTGGAGAAATTCAGTGGGTGAGGCAGCATCTATGGAGCTAAGGAAATAGGCAACGTTTCGGGTCGAGACCCTTCTTCAGACTGTTCCCCCCCATTCTTCTTGAATTGGGGGGGGGGATCAGTACAGGATGGATGGGGGGGGAGATCAGCAAAGGATGAATGGGGGGGATCAGTACAGGATGAATGGGGGGGGGGGGTCAGAACAGTGTGGATCGGAGGGTCTGCGAGATGAATGGGGGATCAGTATAGGATGAATGGGGGATCAGTACGGGATGAATGAGGTGATCAGTACAGGATGGATGGGAGGTTTGGTGCATGGAAGGTGGGTCAGTATGGGATGATTGGGAGGATCAGTGCAGTATGAATGGGGGAGAAGTGCAGGATGGATGGGAAGGGGGGTCAGTACAGGATGAATTGGGGGACCAGTGTAGGATGGATGGATGGGGGGTGGCAGGAGAATCAATGCGAGGTGGGTAGGGTGATGAATAGATTTGGGGGGGGGGGGGTAGGTGCGGAGGGGAGCACAGGGGATGTCCGTGAGGAGGGAATGGGGATGGAGAGGAGGGATCCCAGGTGGAGGGGGGCGTTCGAGAGAGAGGGGGTGGGGGGGGAAGGGGCAGAGGAGGTGGGGAGGAAGGAAGGTCAGCGCTCCTCTGGCAACATCACCCGCTGCCTTGGCTGTCCCTGTCTAACGCCAAAGTCCCGCAGCCAAAGGGGGAGGCGGCTGGGAACTCATCGCCACCGCCTCCCATCCTCCGCCAGCCGACAGGTAGGTGCAGGGCCGAGCGGTGCAGCTCAAAGATCCTATAACTCTTGGATCTTTGGTGCAGCTGCTTCAGATGGCGGAAGGAGGTCTCTCTCTTTCCCCCCCCCTCCCCCCTGCGAGAGGGGTTGTTTTGAAAGCGCCGTTAATGGATTAACGGCCTGCAAATCAAAAGATACTGCTGCAAATCCACCAACTGCGCTTTCAAACCAACCCCTCTCCCACGCCGAGGCTGGGAGAAGGCAGGGAGAGGGAGCCCTCCTTCCGCCCGGCCGGGCGGGGTGTGGGAGGAGGCAGTGGAGCCGCTGTTGCCGCTGTTCGGGGCCCGTCATTCGCTCCAACCCTTCGTCACCCCGCTCTTAGTATCTTTGCCCTGCAATCAAAGATACTAGAGGAATACAGCTGCCGCCAACGACACGAAACGTCACGCTCCTATTCTCCAGAGATGCTGCCTGACCCGCAGAGTTAATCCAGTTTTTTGTGTCTATCGGTATAAACCAGTATTTGCTTGCCAAGCCAGGCAAAATGAGTCGGCGTTTAGGTTGCCCGGCGGCACTTTGGGTGGTCATTGGCACCCGGGCAACCGCTAATTTCGAGCCCTGGTCATTCACTGTGATCATGGTTGATCATTCACAATCAATACCCCATTCCTGTCATCTCCCCATATCCCTTGACTCCGCTATATTTAAGAGCTCTATCTAACTCTCTTGAGAGCATCCAGATAATCAGCCTCCACTGCCTTCTGATGCAAAGAATTCCACAGATTCCAACCCTTGTCTCCGTTCTAAATGGCCTCCCCCTTATTCTTAAACTGTGGCCCCTGGTATTGGACTCCCCCAACATCGGGAACATGTTTTCTGCCTCTAGTGTGTCCAATCCCTTAATAATCATATTTCAATAAGAATCCCTCTCATCCTAATAAATTCCAGTGTATACAAGCCCAGTCGCTCTAATCTTTCAACATATGACAGTCCCGCCATCCTGGGAATTAACCTCATGAACCTACACTGCACTCCCTCCAAGAATGTCCTTCCTCAAATTTGGAGACCAAAACTGCACACAATACTCCAGGTGTGGTCTCACCAGGGCCCTGTACAACTTCAGAAGGATCTCTGCTTCTCTACTCAACTCCTCTTGTTATGAAGGCCAACATGCCATTCGCTTTCTTCACCGCCTACTGTACCTGCATGCTTTCAGTGACTGATGTACAAGTACCCCCAGATCTCGTTGTACTTCCCCTTTTCCTAACTTTACACCATTCAGATAATAATCTGCCTTCCTGTTCTTGCCACCAAAGTGGATCACATTTATCCACATTAAACTGCATCTGCCTACTCACCCAACCTGTCCAAGTCACCCTGCATCCTCATAGCATCCTCCTCACAGTTCACGCTGCCACCCAGCTTTGTGTCACTTGCAATCCCTTCATCTAAATCATTAATGTATATTGTAAATGGCTGCGGTCCCAGCACCGAGCCTTGCGGTACCCTACTAGTCACTGCCTGCCATTCTGAAAGGGAACCGTTATTCCCTACTCTTTGTTTCCTGTCTGCCAACCAATTTTCTGTCCATGTCAGTACCCTACCCCCAATAGATAACTCAAACTCCCTGAACTTCCTATCTTCAATTTATGTGGGGAAAATGTGAACAAACCATTATCTGTGGATGTGCTGACAGGTTCATCATTCCTTCAAAACTAAACTTTTTGAGAGTGGAGACTTAATGGGCGAATTGTGGGACCAGATTGGCCCAGGCCTGCTGGAAGTGTGCATAATGCATCCAGCTGGTAGGATCGATTTCTCTATACTCTATTAAAAAGGGGGTGTAAGCTAAATTAATTCATTCCATAGATTAATGTAGATTTTTGCAGTATGTCCCCAAAATGGCTCAGAAAATGGTTAGTAAAGTCAGGACATGCACTTAGATGATGGACTGGAAGTGGATGCTGGGATTGTCGGAGGGATGTTTCTTCTCAAGGAGCTCTGTTGCTGGATATAGCACAGGTGTGTCCATATCCCACACCTGTGCAGCACTAATCACCTGAGACAATTCCATTTTAATTGGAGATTGCAAATCAATTGTGTGCAGAGACTAGATGTGCAAACCTCCAGAAAAAGATGGGAGAAAGGTGTGTGTTGTTCAACCTGTCTCTGTTGCTGAGAACTGGTCTAACCCTGTTGAAGTTTAACTATGTACCTTTCTGTTGGTTGGTTCAATATTATTGTTCTTTCCAGCAAACTTTATGAAGTTGAACAACCTTGGCTATGACTTAATTGGGGAGCAGTCTGCACGCAATGTTCTCGAGGCCTGTGGAGAGGAGGCTGTGGAGGTAAATTAGCCGTGCATCCTGTGTGATGGGTATCTAAGAAAATTGTCATGGTCATTTGTCAGAACATGCAAACTGACTGCTCTTGATGTGGCATAGTCATCCAAGTACTTGCTGAGAAGGTCTGGAAGAAGATTTAATGGTGTTTATTGAGATATATTCCAAACAGCTGCATTAACACGGGGCACTGCTCTATGGGCGGTTCCCAGGGACGTGCACTGAAATGAACATCAACTGCTGCTGGAAGATTATCAAGCTGGTGAAAGGTGCCCTTTGGTCTCCTTGATACCCGTTAGTGTTGCCATGAAATTAGCTGTCTGTGACTGAGTATTTTGGGTTGATAACTCTGTTTATAAGAATCTTCTGTCATTATAGATTAAAATGCTGGAATCTAAAAGTCCTCTTGATTTTCTTTAGCCCAAAAATGAATATAAAGAAAAATTGATGTCCTTCTTGGGTAATATAAATGTTGCAGCTTTACTGAGAATGTTGACATGTATTCCATTATATATATTTACCAATTCAATAAATTGTCATCTGTAGAGCCAGGATGTTTAGGCGCTAAAAGTCTCTGAAATAGGCAGGCAAAAAGGCAAAATAAAATTACAAAAATGGCACCAAAAAGGCATTTATTGACTAAAAAGGCATGTATTTCCACCACCAAAATATGGTTAAAAATGATCATTATAAAGGTATACTACATTATTGCCTGGTTGCACATAACTACTAGCATTTTTTCAAATTATCTGGTGTTAAACTATGCCGTCTGTCAGACAGTATGCTTCAGGTGTGAAAAACCTCTTTCTACCCGAGCTGAGGTCACTGGTGCATTCCTGAAACAAGCTACAATCTCTACATTCATGTTGATATCTTGTGCATTACAACTACCTTTGAGAAATTTAGCTATGTTTTGTACTTCTTCAAGATCTTTGTTAGCTAAAATGCCCCTCTCACATTTTCCTTGTATGTCTTTACCAACATCGCCAGGAACTTTAAGTACAAAGTACAGCAAGTGAAGATGTAAACAACTGAGCAATAGTTGTGCATTTTGACTTCTCCAATACTTCCAATGTCAAGAAATACTCCTGGCTCCAGTTACCGATGACCACATTGGCAACATATCTCCCCACAGCATTGGCGGTCACGTTTATTGAGATCCATATTTTGTTGCATGCAACTTCATCTAATTTTCTGCACAACAATGTTGAAGTTGCTGTCAACATAATTTTTCTGTAATGATGACTCGCTTGGTATAGGTTCCTTTGTGTATTTCCCTAAAAAACCTCAGAGATTTGTTTTCCAATTTCCACAGTGGAATTCCAGCATCGATGAATGCTTTGCACAGATCACTCAAACTCAGATTTGCAATTGGAGCCAGCAGTAAATGTTGTGAGGAGACAAGCTTGCGTATTTCCTACCTTCTATTTCTCTGCCTCCAACTTGTGTTTAGCTGTCTGTACATGCTGGGACATGAAATATTTCTTCTTATGATTCACTGCTTTCTCACATGCGTTGCAAAACTTTACACAGTTGTCTGTAGAGATTATATCACTCCCGTACACTCTCACCAAATCGTTCAGTTTCTTACAAGGCATTGACTTGACTTTAGGCATTTTGCAGGGGTAGATCCTACAGGAGCGGGGATGCAGACCTCTACAGGCAGGCCAAGTACAAGCTGAGAAGAGGAATCAGAGCTGCAAAGGAAAGGTACTCTGAGAAGTTGAGGAGCAAGTTCTCAGCAAATGACTCTTCTTCAGTGTGGAAGGGCTTGCAAGAAATCACAAGCTACAAGAGGAATCTCTTTCTTTCCACCCCCACCCCCCCACCCCCCCCCCCCCCCCCCCCCCCCGCTCCTTGGACAATCATCAGCTGACCAATGACCTGAATGAGTTCTACTGCAGGTTCGATAAACAGAAACTAAACCCTGGTACCCCACACCCCATCCCCAACCAACACTTCACACCTACTCGCAGCTTGACTCCAATTACCACTTCTCATCTACTTAAAGCATGAAGGACCTGTCCCATGATGCGAGTTCACCCAAGAGCTCTCCCGAGTTTAAAAAAAGAATCAAACTTATGTTAAGTATGTGGAATGTACGTAGTGGATACGTCGGAGCTCGTGGCTGTCTCGTAGCGGCTCGTAATACTAACGGCAGGTACTCGGGAAACTCGTGACGTTTTTTTCAACAGTGCGAAACATTTTCAAGAGTAAAAAAATACTCGTGATGAGGTACCACGAATCTGATTTTTTTTTTTTGAACTCTGGAGAGCTCTTGGGTGAACTCTCATCATGGGAGAGGCCAGTCTGCAAAGATTGGACTCTTTCCCACGCACCCCTCTCCAATCACCACTTAGCACCCACTTTCAGCCGGGTTTCGTGCTGGTGCTGTAAATTTTCTTGTAAGTTACGTTAAAATGGCAAAAAAAGGCTGATTTAGGCTCAATCATGAAAAGGGCATTATCTTCCTAAAATCATCAAAAAAGTCGTTGTGGCATTTATGACGCAATCCTGGCTTTAGTCATCTGTATTAAAAAAGATTTTTTAAATCCTAAGATGTCAGATCTTCATCAGCTACAAACTATGATTTTGGGGGGGATTACTTTAGCTTATCTTCAGTCGTTTTATTTTCAACTACAGTTTGTAGCTTTTACCAAGTGGTGGCATTTCCCAGTTAATGTCAGCAACAGGCTCTGTATTGATACTGATATTGTAATTATTGGTTCATCCTTTATTGCCTGCAGACGGAATTTGACGAACCCTTAAGATTTTTTGATGGGGGTTAATTTGCTGTCAAGAATTCAAGTGTTTGATTTAGGCGATTGAAGTAATATTACATGTACCTCCCAGCTCCAGGTCGGCTTGAGAATGTAATTCTGATACACGTGTGTAGGGAAGAAATGCAGACGCTGATTTAAATTGAAGGTAGACACAAAATGCTGGAATAACTCAGCGGGACAGCCTATCCTGCTGAGTTACTCCAGCATTTTGTGTCTACCTTTAATTCTGATACACTTCAGAATCTGGATTAATTTTATAGAAAAGGCTCGATCTATAGTTTTGGATTGGGTACATACTATTACTGTTTATTAATTATTGTATATTTATGTGTTGCGTTAATGGGCCTATAAATTGTTCACCGGGTGGCGCCGTACAATGGCAGCCTCGCCAACAGTCTTTCTCATCCTTATTGTTTTTAGTCTCAATATCAGTTTTATTCGTCACTTGCACATAAAGTGCAAGTGAAATGAATTTGCCAGCAGCGGTACAATGAAAAAAGAACACACAAAAACACAACAAAAACTCAACACAAACACCCACCACGGCATTCACCACTGTGGTTGAAGACACAAAATTTGGCCAGTCCTCTCCTTTCCCCCATGGTCGGAACCTCAACCCTCCGCAGCTGCTGCTGCGGGAGTCCATATGTTCAGACAGGGTAAAGTCCAGGTAAGTCCTGAATCGGTGCCTCCCCACCGGAGACCGCGGCTTCAGGTTGGTGAGGCTGCAGGCCGGCGGCCGAAGATTTAAAGTCCCCGCCGTGCCTCAGCCAGAAGCACCGCAGACCGCAGGGCCGCCGGTCAGAGCTCCTCTCCAGGGGCCCCTGGCGAGGGACCCCGCTCCTGATGGTAAGTCCCCGCCGCGTCCGCAGTAGAAGTAGGCCGAGGGTCGGCGCCCCTTCTCCCCGGGTCCACAACGAGGGATCCCAGGCCCAGGACGCCGTGCTGGCTGGAGCTCCGCAGACCGCGGCTTCAGGCTGCCGCGGGCCAGCGAACAGAGCGCTCCCCTCCGGCGACCCCCAGTGAGGGCTTGCCCGCGACGAGAGACCATGCTGCGCCCCGGGCGCGTCTCCTGGAAAGGCCGCACCAATCCTCGATGTTAGGCCACGGGGGAGGCGACATGGAAAAAGTTGCTTCGCAGTGGGGGAGGCGACCAAAAAGGTTTCCCCCTTATCTCTCTCCCTCCCCCTCCCCCCCGACACAAGACACAAAGAGACACCAAAAACACACATTAGGACTGTTTTTTAAATGTACGTTTTAGTGTATCTTTAGTTTTGTATTATATGGGGGGGGGGGGGGTGGGGGAATCTTTTTTAAAATCTCTTTCCTCGACGAAGATGTGACGTTTTCCGTATCGTATCTCAATAGCAATAGGTGCAGGAGTAGGCCATTCGGCCCTTCGAGCCAACACCACCATTGAATGTGATCATGGCTGATCATCCACAATCTGTACCCCGTTCCTGCCTTCTCCCCATATCCCCGAGTCTGCTGTCTTTAAGAGCACCATCTAATTCTCTCTTGAAAGTATCCAGAGAACCTGCCTCCACCGCCTTCCGAGGCCGAGAATTCCATGGACTCACAACTCTCTGTTCTAAATTGCATACCCCTTATTCTTAAACTGTGTCCCCTGGTTCTGGACTCCCCCAACATCGGGAACATGTTCCCTGTGTCTAGCGTGTTCAAACCCCTAATAATCTTATGTTTCAATAAGATCCCCCTCATCCTTCTAAACTCCAGAGTATATAAGCCCATTCTCTCCGTCCGCACTGCAGCCTAACATCGTGGAGCTGGCAGTTCCTTTGCTGGGGATCGACTTCGGGAGCTCCAACCGCGGGAGTCTGCGGACGTAACATCTTGGTGCTCGCTTTTGACTTCGGGAGCTCCAACCGCAGGAGCTTTGACCGCCCCGACTGTGGATGGTTCGACTGCCCTGACCACGGGAGAAAAGGAGGCAGGAAGTTAATACGTTATTGCCTTCCATCACAGTGCACTGTCATGGATGTTTATGTACATTTTGATGTAGTTGTGGGCCTTGTTGCCTTTTTGGTATGACTGTATGACAAATCAAATTCTTTATGTTTTTTTACATACTTGGCTAATAAATTAATTACAATTACATTGGAATTAAATCTGCAACAAGTAAGAATTTCATTGTTCAGGTCCTGGAGCATATGACAATTAAACACTTTTAACTTTGGATTTGTTTGCATGCAGTAATTGGAGCACTGAGAAACAGCTCAGATTTGAAACTGCATGAGACAGATGATGCTGAATCCCCCATGTCCATGAGCATCATGTGATAGTGGAATTGGGGCATCTTTTCACACAGGGCTTGAAATTCTCCCAAAAAACCTTCAGATTCCAACTCCCATGTAAGCTTTTCCTGTGACCATGATAACATAAAATATTAAAAATACATGCGTGAGTCTTTACATGTGATGCAATTAATCTGTTGAAGCTGTCTTGTCTCTTTAGATATTTCTAAGTATTCAAATATTTTCGGTCCAGTGATTGTATCCCGTTTTTCTACTTTATGAATGCCGTATTTGGCGGAGGCCCATGGGCAAGAGCTGCTATTTGTCCCTGAGCCTTTTTGGTTTGTTTGATTAAGTTACGTTTCTCCCCACCCCCTCAAAGTTCAATGCGTGCATTAAATAAAGCATTGTCTCATCAGACCTTGTGCTTGAGCTAACTATTAAAGGAAATACAAAGAAGGCTTCATGCCAGGACCTTTGGGAATTATTTTTGTCAATGGCTTGGTTGAGTTTGAGAGTATTAGAAGCTGTTAGAATTCCTGATCTTGTGATCTTAGTTTCAGCTCCATATGCCCATTCAACCAATTTATTATGCTGTGCAATATCGATACTTGATGGCTTTCTTGTGCCTGCTCTTTCTTTTTAAAAATAAATATTTTTGATGTAATTTCCTTCCTGGTTGGCAGTAACAAGGTACAATTGAATGAAATACTAAAAGTTTCAGGAGTGGCAGGCCTTTGGGAGAACAAAAACATTGTGTGGACATACACCAACCATGACCAGTGGGAGTGTATCTGCCTTGTAACAATGTAAATGCAGATGCTGGTTTCCAAAAAAAACAAGAAATTAGAGTAACTCAGTGGACCATGCAGTGTCTCTAGAGAACGTAGAAGGCCGACGTTTTGGGTTGGGATGTCTGGAAAAGGATCATGTCCCAAACATTCCCTAGTCATGTTTTCCAGAGATGCTGCCTGTTCCGCTCTTTACTTCAACACTTGTTTAGGAATGTGACACTCTGGAGTATTGTCTGTAAGTGGAACCTGAAAATGTAACTTCTACAGGGGCTCCCTGGGATGCAATTGACCTGGCTTACAAAAATGTTATCATTATGGCAAGTTCCCCTCTACATCGTAAAAATATTTTTAAAGTTAGTACTAACAATGATGTGCTTTATCGTATCACTCATGACTGGATATAATAACTATCCCACTAGTTTCATTGTTGGGAGTTTTAGGTTGATTATTCAAAGAAATGAAAGAATTGCAAGTATGTGTAGGTGGAGCAACATGATATGGGTAGCTACAAAAAATTGATGCTTTTATCTTGCAGAGAAAGCCTAAGGATAGTTGTCGGGAATTAAATACTTGCGTAATCCAGGATCGGCCTATAAACAGTAAAACTGATACTCCAGCACCCCCAGGAGTGGCACCTTTCCCAGATTCAGGAATGTATTAATTAATACACCAACATGTTTTTTAATTCACTATTTTTTAGAAGTTATCGAGTAGTATAATCAATTTTCTAGGAAATCCGGTGCATTTAAAGGGAGTTTGGGGAATGGCACCCTGATGACATCAGGGAGTGTAAGGAACAAAGCAGGCGAGCCAGTTGACAGTTATTGTTTTTAATGCATTTATGAAAACGTGAGAATTGAGAGAATAGAGCAGCTGGGCTAGTACACTCTGGAGTTTAGAAGGATGAGAGGGCATCTCATTGAAACATATAAGATTGTTAAGGGTTTGGACACGCTAGAGGCAGGAAACATGTTCCTGATGTTGGGGGAGACCAGAACCAGGGGCTACAGTTTAAGAATAAGGGGTAAGCCATTTAGAACGGAGACGAGGAAACCCTTTTTCTCACAGAGAGTGGTGAGTCTGTGGAATTCTCTGCCTCGGAGGGCAGTGGAGGCAGGTTTTCAGGATGCTTTCAAGAGAGAGCTAGATAGGGCTCTTAAAAATATCGGAGTCAGGGGATATGGGGAGAAGGCAGGAACGGGGTACTGATTGGGGATGATCAGCTATGATCACATTAAATGGCGGTGCTGGCTCGAAGGGCCGAATGGCCTACTCCTGCACCTATTGTCTATTGAGACAGGGCAACACTTGGTTATACTGTACATGGAGTGTTCTGAGGCTACCTCATGAATTATAGCCTAAAACATTTTGCTTTTCATTTCACTCAGTATTTTATTGTTTACATTAAATTGTGACGATGCAGAATACTGAAATTCTGACATATAAAGTGTCAACATAACTCAAAGCTCGGTTTCTTCAGTGAATTTTGGTTTGTGATGGCATATGTTATATATTTATCTTGTTGGTGTGCAGCGCCAGAAAAACGATATGAGAATATTCTCGATAAGAGAAGAGCCTCAGTGTGTTTTCTCCTGATCTTCCTTGCTACAAGAGTGGAGAGGCAAGGTTTGTTGTTTTGGATGCTGCATGCTGAGAATATTAATATTAACACACTTCTGTATGTTCTAAGGTCTGCTGGTGGGCGCTTTAGATGCTGTGCTCGACTCCAACGCACGTGTTGCACCTTTCCGAATTTTGCATCGGATGCCAGGATCGCAAGTGAACTGGGTCATTGCCTGTGGTATGTAAAACCTATGTGATGCTTACAGTGCTAGCAAATTGTGTGGGACGGATCATGTTGCAATATGAAAGTACATAAGAGTAGTGTCCATTTTTAGAAAAGATCCTGGAGTTTATTTGTTGAATGCCATCTCTGACATTCTGCAGAATCTGATATGATTTAAGTTCGTTCTCAAGGGATGCCTTTCCTGCCATAATCTCCCGGACTGTGGGAACATTGACTGAAACTGATCCTAAACTTCCTTTCATATTGCTATCCTTTTACAATTATTCTTTACACGAAAAGTTCCCATTTAGCCCATTGAAAATATCCTCTGTTACCTCGCTTAAAGTTTATGACTATTTTTGGAATACAAATTTGTTGAAAGATGATTTCTACAAGCACCTACTGTCACTTGAAATACACATAGAACAGTACAGCATAGGAACTTCGACTCACAATGTGCAAACCAAACATAATCATCGAGTCATACAGCATGGAAACGGGCCCTTTGATACAACTCGTCCATGCAACCTAGAGTAAGCTAATTCTATTTGCCTGCATATTGTCCACATTCCTCAAAACCTTTCCTATCCATGTACCTATTTGTGTCTGTTAAATGCAGTTTTGGTACCCGTCTCAACTCCATCCTCTGGCAGCTCGTTCCATGTACCCACCACCCTCTGAGTTGAAAAGTTGCATCTCGTGTTCCTATTAAATCTTGCCCTCTCACTTTAAAACTCCATTCCCTGACTTTAGATTCCCATGCCCTGAGCAAAAGACTGTGCATTCACTCCACCTCATGATTTTCTACACCACTATAAGGTCGCCCAACAGTGTCTTGTACGCCAAGGTATAATGTTCTAGCTTGCCCAACCTCTCCCTATAGCTCAGGCCCTCGAGTCTTGGCAACATAAATATTCTCAGCACTCTTTCCAGCTTAATGACATTAAATTAAACAAATCTCCCGGCCTGCACGTGATCCACACCTCTCCATTCCCTGCATATCCATGTTCAATCTAAAAGCCGCTTAAATACAACTATCGTAAATGCATTTAAAGCCTGCCCTATACATCACCTTTTACATTTTGCCCGTCTCACTTTAAGGCTAGGCCTTAAATCTAATCTTCATTTCCACTCTGGGAGAAAAATTCTGATCATCTAAATCATCCATCCCTTCCATAACTCTATAAACTTCGATCAGGTCTCTGTTCAACCTCCTCCATTCCTGAGAAAACATCCGATTGCCCAACCTTGTAGCTAATACCATTCTGTCTTGATTAGAAAAGATGTCAGAGTTTATGGGATAAAGGCAGGGGAAGGAGGGAGAGATAGAGCAGCCATGATTGAATGGCGGGGTAGACCTGATGGGCCGAATGGCCTAATTCTACTATTTCTTATGACCACATGACCCTCTAATCCAGGCAGCATTTGTTAAACCTCTTCTGCAGCATGTAATGTCGTATTTCGTTGTAAGAGCAAATTTATGAAAGACCTAATGTTATCTATTCCAATTAAGCTATAACCTAATGGATATTCAAATTGTGTTGATGAGAAATTGCACGCTGAGAAACAAGGACATAAATTCTCTGGCAACTGCTTTTATTTGTCAATGTACTTCCTGAGATCCCCATGGGCAGGTGATGAAGATCAGCATTGCCTATACAGTGAAATAATTAACATAACATGTCTACTTGCTGACGTAAGGAAGCACATTGGAGAATTATGCTTAATTTTATATTTTCAAATTTTGGTGTCAGAATTTCGTCATAATGTTAAAGGATACTTTCATTGTTGAACACAAGATATTAAAATGTAATTTATGCCGTAACGTTTTTGCACATCTTTCTCTACAAGGGGCCACCGTGGAAGAAATCCAGCAACACTGGGAATGGTTAGAACAGAACCTTCTGCAAACTCTTTCAGTATTTGACAATAAAGATGATGTTATCAACTTTGTTCATGGTAAAGTAAAGGTAAGAATAACCCAGCAATATCGAGAGCAATGCAATCGTTTGGATATGCTCTTGGAGCTGGGGTGGGAGTGTATCAACCACTTTTTTTTAAATTGTGCTATATACTAAATTGTTTTAAAAAAACTGTTCTGATATTCTGCAACAATTGTGCAGAACTTTTAAGGACAAGGAAGCATAATTTATTCACTGTAAAGGTCGAAGCAAAAATTTAATTATAACGGAACAGCAGTTGAAAATAACAGCATTTTCACATCATTACCATTTTACGTACTGCAGGAGAGTTGGTGTCCCCAAGTTGAGTGAAATGGTCAATTTTTATTATGATGTGATTTATTATGATTTTTATAAAAATGAATTATTTTTACTTTAAGTAGGTTTTCAGAAATAAAATTCTGGTAATGCACACTGTTATATGTTGCATTGCACGTGTAAAAGCAACTGCAGGATTTTGTGAAAATGAACATCACCATAATAAAGGTTAATATTCGCATTGTGCTCTTACTGTTAAATGCTACTACATGAAGCATGGAATCATTGAGAATAATGGAGCAGATATTCTATTGGCCTAAAATTACAGGTGGCATGCTCCTGGGTCACCTTGCTTATTGCCGCGCCAAACTGGCAGAGCGTGTAATAAAGCTTTTAGAAAAATAAAACTGTGTAATAAAGCTTTAAGAGCAATAAAACCTTTTTGACTTGGGCAGCCTGTTGTATTTCAGGATCTCTTCCAGAGCTGGTGAGAGCCTGCCCCAAGATGAGGACTGCCAGGGTTGTTAAGACCTTGGATGTTAATAAAAAAATAATCTTGAAACACGGGGGCACAGTGTGCAGCTGTAGAGTTGCTGCCTTACAGCACCAGAGATTCTGGTTTGATCCCGACTACGAGTGCTGTCTGTATGGCATTTGTACGTTTCTCCTGGGACCTTTTTCCTTTTTTAAATCTTAAAGCAGAAAAATCAATTGAAATAATTAATAATCAGTGTTAAAAGCACAGCCACTGTACTTGTCTTTCTCTCTGGGAGCTAACATCTCTAATTCATTCAAATGGCAACTTCTGGAGGCACTCAATGGGGCGATGTGGGCAGAAAATGCCACTGCATATTTATACTTCTTTGTGGTGGAAATCAGGACTTCTGAGTGTCTATGAAGGTAAGCCCATCATTGGGGTTGGAAAGCTGATCCATGTTGTGATGCCAGTTGGATGAAATTGGCACCATGCCAAGTTCATGTTTTGTTTTATTGAGATTATGGTTTGCAGCTAAAGCATAGACCTAGAGTTTCTATTTGGATGTCAATCTAATTATTTGAAACTAAATTAATTGTGCTAAAAGGTTACAGAATTGTACCCAGAACTATCTACTCAAGCTTTTGTAATGATTTTGCATGATTTTTATGAAGTCCATTCATCCAAATTTATACGTTTTTTTTTCCCCATCCATTCTGATCATGAAGATTGTTTTGTTCGAAACACTCTTGTGTTGTTTGTTTGCACTGATTTTGGGCAACCAGTTTTATATGCTGTACCCCCATGATGTTGGGTAGAAATTAGGGGAGATCTCAGCAAAACTCACACATCCAGCAAATCTTGAATTCAATTTGCCAATTGCAACCCGGCAAAAAAAAAGAACAAATTATTTCACGAGCTGTTATTGCATTCGGTAATTGCTTATGAAATAGCAATATTTACAAAAAAGATTGTGTCCCTTGGCTTTCATGTATAGATTTTGAGCATGTGTGAAATATTTTGTGCTGTAATCAAGTTTATTTAATTGTCTATATGTATAGTGTGAGGCTAACTACTAACTTGATCAACAAGTATATCTTGGAGAACTTTAATTAGTATGACACTGAAGTATTCAATAACTAATTAAAAAGCAAAAAAAAACACTGCTGTAAATCTGAGAAACAAAGTACCTGGAAGGCTCAACAGGCCTGGCAATATCTCTGGAGAAAACTGTTGGGGCTTTTTCTCTCTCTCTCCCTTGCATGCGCTCTCCACATATACCGCCTGTCCCAAGTATTTCCTGCACTTTTTCAATAAATAAAACATCAATTTTTCATTGCAGCTAAAATATGGCGAGTTCGGTGTCCCAAGTTCGTACCATAATAACAGTGAAGTAGAAAATGCAGCTTCCTTTTGCATTGATGTTTCCTTACAATTTTATAAATCTGTTTGATCAGGGGCTTATAGCAGAAGAAACCAGGAGCAAATTGGCAGAACAAGAGGAAGACCCCGAGAAGTTCCGGGAGGCTTTGGTAAAATTTGAGACAAGGTTTAATTTCCCACACTTGGAAAAGTTGGTGACTTATTATTCATGTTGTTGCTGGAAAGGGCGGGTTCCTCGACAAGGTTGGATTTATCTCAGCATCAACCATCTCTGTTTCTATTCGTTTCTGCTTGGTAAAGAAGGTAAGAATAGATGACTAATGCAAGTAAGTTGACTGTAAGAGAAGCTTTTTTCTGACTTTAGAGCTTTGGCGTGTAATGCTTCAGATGACAGGTACACGGATATGAGATTAAAATGCTGTTTCATCATCCAATTATGTATTAAAATTTAATATTTATTAAAAACTAAAGATAGACACAAAGCTGGAGTAACTCAGCGGGACAGGCAGCATCTCTTAAGAGAAGGAGTAAGTGGGTGATGTTTTGGGTTGAGACCCTTCTTCAGACTTCAAATACTTCTCCCCACTTAAATTTGAAGCAACTATTAACCTAGTGATCTTGCATACATCACCAAGCACTTTCTCCACTCATTGTAGAGGAAAGTAAAAAATGGTCATTGGGAATATTGTATGATCAGTTGTCTTGTGAAGAAATCACTTTGGCGGGGAAAGGAACCAAACTTTTTTTTCTATTCATTGAGAGCAAGGAAGCTTAGATGATTGGTGTTTTGATTGATTTGCCTAAATTGCAAAAAGTATCTTGTTAATCAAAAATGTTGTCCCTGCTTAAAACAGTTTAATTATAAAAGTGATTGTTGAGAAAGTGAAGATGGACAAAAATGCATCTATGGAGCAAAGGAAATAGGCAACATTTTGGGTCGAGACCCTTCTTCAGACTGATGTGAGGGTGGGGGTGGGAAGAAGAAAGGAAGAGGCGGAGACAGTGGGCTGAGGCAGAGCTGGGAAGGGCAGGAGAAAGCAAGGGCTACCTGAAATTGGAGAAGTCAATGTTCATACCGCTGGGGTGTAAACTGCCCAAGTGAAATATGAGGTGCTGCTCCTCCAATTTACGGTGGGCCTCACTCTGGCCTTGGAGGAGGCCCAGGACAAAGTTCAGATTCAGAATGGGAGGGCGTTGAAGTGCTGAACCACCGGGAGATCAGGTTGGTTATTGCGGACCAAGTGGAGGTGTTGGGAGAGGCGATCGCTAAGCCTACGCTTGGTCTCACCGATGTAGAGCAGCTGATACCTAGAGCAGCGGATGCAATAGATGAGGTTGGAGGAGGTGCAGGTGTATCTCTGCCGCACCTGGAAAGAATGCTTGCGTCCTTGGATAGAGTCAGGGGGGGTGGTAAAGCGACAAGTGTAGTATTTCCTGCGGTTGCAAGGGAAAGTGCCAGGAGAGGGGGTGGTTTGGGTGGGAAGGGACGAATTGACCAGGGAGTTACAGAGGGAGCGGTCTCTGCGGAAAGCAGACGGAACGAGATGGGAAGATGTGGCCAGTAGTGGGATCCCGTTTGAGGTGGCGAAAATGTCGGAGGATTATTTGTTGTATGTGACGGCTGGTAGGGTGGAAGGTGAGGACAAGGGGGACTCTGTCCTTGTTACGAGTGGGGGTGATGGGGAGTGAGAGCAAAGTTACGGGGTATAGAAGAGACCCTGATGAGAACCTCATCTATAGTAGAAGAGGGGAACCTATGTTCCCAGAAAAATGAGAACATCTCTGATACCCTGGTTTGGAAGTGAAGTCACAGCAATTGAAAATAGTTCATATTCCATTACAAAAATGATTTTCAGTAATAATGCTGCTGGATGTCAATCTTGAGCTGCCAAGGTTTGTGTAATATATTGGTGGAGAATTTACTATTCGAGTTTTGATTATCATTGTCTCCATTACAGTCTTGTGTAGAAAATTGGGATAGATGGACGATTTGGTCTACACCTTTAAAGGCACTTTAATCAAGGAGATGCATTTAAAATTGCAACAATTTGTGAAATAGCAACATTTACCAACTTTGTGTCAGGTTGCAGACATCAAGATGTTTGGATGATGGGTGTTTTGTGCTCCAATGCATACAGTAGCACACACAGTGGAAATTGGCTTGGAACATGAACCATTTCTGAGGAGCTGTGGAGGCAGAGGCTGGAGCAGGGAAGGAGGCATCATTCAGGGCAGTTCAATGAGGAAGGGTTCAGTGTGAAGGTTAACTCTAGGGAATGTTGGGGAGAAGGGGTATTATCAGTAGTTCAAGGGTTTGATCAGTGTTAGAGAGAGGTGCAATTTGGTCTTGTCGACAGATTGGTGAGTGGATTAAGTTGTCTGGGGTGAGTGGTGTTGGGAGCTATGGCATTTTTTGCTTCCATTTTGTATATTTTTAAGAATACAATACTATCGGTGCATCAGTATACTTGTACAATCAAACTGGTAGAGCCTGTTTACAATGCACCAATGCTGCTCATGTTTCCTCTTTAAACAATAAACATCAATGGAATGAAAGGCTGCTACACAGGACCCAGCCCCTTGGTGACCAGTGGCAGCAGAGTGATTATTCTGTGGTGCTCCAGCACAAATCCCTTGCAATGGCTTTGCTGGGACATGAGAAGGGGACTCTAGACCAGGGGTTCCCAACCTTTATTGTCCCGTTTACCCCAGGCAGCTTTAATAGCACATAACAATGTTATTTCACTTATTTATGAACAACTAATGATGAACAGATACCAGAACCAAACACAGTCAGTCAATGAGAATAAATATGTACAAATCTAGAATCAACAAATGTACCCCCTGGGTAGGTGAACTTTACCTCCTGTGGGTAAATTTACCCCAGGTTGGGAACCCTTGCTCTAGACTTTAGCTTCCTGAGTTCGATTCCCAGTGCTAGCCTACAGCTTGCGTGGGGAAAATCTTTTTAAGTCAAGCTGATAAAGGCTTCATGAGCACTCGACAAAATTATGCTGGCGATTGAGAACACACACGATGCACCAGGCCCTATAATATAGAAAGAGAAATTATACAGACATCAAAAGATGGGTGTGATGACAAGAGGGAAACTGGGATTAACTGGGAAAGAATTTGATTTTTTTACTGCATTTGTGGGGGAGGAAATGTGCAAGATGAAATAATAAATATTCCATCCAACTGTCCACCTACTTTAATGGCATATTTACATAGCGTGTACAAAACGTTTTTAGCATCCTATTGTTAATTTGGCAGGAAAAGGCTTGCAATGATAAATTGGGGAAAGGCCAACATAATGACACAGGGGAGTTTATATTATAAGAGTCTGGGAAATACTGATCAGGAGCCAAGGTAATTGTGGGAATATGGTTAAGTATGTTGTTAACATGCACAGAAGTTTAAATTCCAGGTCCTATGCGTGCAAAACAATATTATTTCCCCTCTTTATATTTGATTAATTAGATACAGGAGCAGTTGCTGAAAAGTATTGTCGGCACCAGGACATGCTAGGATGTGAGATGTTTAAATACAAATGGTAGCAAGGATTTTGCCTGAAGCCCATGTCCAATGGATATTTTCTTCCCATAGTATGCAAAGAAATTAGTCAATTCTCTTTTGAATATGCTTTAAATTAATGTTGAATAATTAAGAATCCATGTATCACCATCATAATAAGTGTGTGGTTTGTAGCTGGGAGGTAAAGCATTTGTCTTATTCCATATACATTGTCAGAACATCTTCACAAACAGGGCAGTTACGTATTGGGATAATTCCCGTTGAATAACTGTAGCCCCACCACCCCTTGGTTCTATGACTATTTTGTTTGAATAATCCTTTGGTTCTGAGATGAGCGAAGGGATGATTTTGTTTTAAACCACCTGTCTCACTTTTTGTGTCTGAACTGGCCAGGAGTTTTGCCATGCTAGTTCCTTGTAAATATTATATTTTCTTCTGAGGTGATTGGAATTTTGACAGGAATTTTCCTACTTGTTTGAATGATATAACCCCTTATAGACCCTTTGGATGAAATCTACAATTACATTGAGTTAAACATCTGTGGAATTATCTGCCTCAGAGGGTGGTGGAGGCCGGTTCGCTGGATACTTTCAAGAGAGTGCTAGATAGGGCTCTTAAAAATAGCAGAATCAGCTTATATGGGGAGAAGGCAGGAACGGGCTACTGATTGGGGATGATCAGCCATTATCACATTGAATGGCGGTGCTGGCTCGAAGGGCCGAATGGCCTACTCCTGCACCTATTGTCTATAATCCATAAAAATATTTTGCCAGAAAGCCTTTCACATAAATGTTTGCGATTTTGACTTGTTTAGTTCACAACTTTTATTTTAAAAGAACTAACAGTCATTGGTACATTTTCACAATAGAATTTGACATATTCACCTAGGTTTTTCTGAACTGGCCCACTCATCCTTCAGTCTGCTGCAGGGTTTCAAACCAAACACCTGTCCATTTCCCTCCACAGCTGCTGCCCGACCCTCTGAGTTCTTCCAGCACTTTGTGTTTTTGTCAAGATTTCAGCATCTGCTGGTTCTTGGGTCTCCTGTCATGAAGTAGAACTCTATGTCATAATAACTGATGCAGTGGTCTTGTAAATGCACAGCCAAATAAGTGCATTTATCCCCACTGCTAGAAATGTTTCCTTCCCATTTAATCATTTGGCGATGGTTAGGGCTTCCTTTATGATGTGCTGTTGGGTAAATGTGTCTCCTTAAATACTTCAGTGTTTTTAATTCAAGTCTGGTAGATGTTGGTAAATTAGTTTTACCAGTTTTTTTTAAAGAGGTAGTTTGAAAGCAGCAGTCCTGAATTTTACACTTTGTTATTTCAGTGAAACTTGTTGTGCCCTGGGCCGATGTGAAGAAGCTAGAAAGGACTTCAAACACTCTTATCACAGAAATAATCAGAGTGACCACTCAAAGTAAAGAGCGTGATTTCTCCATGTTCCTCAACATCGATGAAACTTTCAGACTTATGGAGCTGCTGGCCGATGTGACTATTCGAAGGCTGCTGGACAATGAGGCATTTGAATTAGATCCATCTTTACAAGAACCAACACAAATTACAAAAAAGTAAGAAATGTTACTTCATTTTAACTAACCGAACAACCTGCATCTATATATAGTTATTGAATGACTATCATTTTAGTGGATAGATGAACAATCATCTGCTGAGACATTTTGCAAACTTAAGATCATATTCATGTTTGCATTCATTGAATAAATATTTAAAGTTTTGCTTTGTATTGTGCCAGTGCGACGGTCCAGGAAGCACTAAATGAATCTTGTGTGGATTTGCCTTGGAACCTATTCATTTTCTGGGATCTGGGCATCTGGCGGGACAGCATTTACTGCCCATCCCTAATTGCACATGAAGCTGGTGGTGAGTTGCCACCTTGAACCGCTCCTGTTGAAAATACACTTGTGTTGAGTTGGACGTTCTAGGATTTTGGATTGGTGACAATGAAGAAACAGCAAAATGTTTCCAAATCAGGATGGCGTGTGCCTTGTAGTAGAAGGGGAATGTGTTTGTGTAGATCATAAGTGATGGGAGTAGAATTGGGCCATTTGTCCATCAAGTCTACTCCGTCATTCAATCATGGATGATCTATCTCTCCCTCCTAACCCCATTCTCCTGCCTTCTCCCCATAATCTCTGACATCTGTACTAATCAACAATCTATATATCTCTCCCTTAAAAATATCCACTGACTTTGCCTCAACAAACTTCTGTGGCAAGAGTGTACCCATGCCCTATCCTTCTCTGAGGTAGAGGCTGCAAGTTTTGGTGATTGCCTATGTTACATAAATGAGTAACTACAGTGCATGTTCTACATGGTACCCACTATAGACATTGGCAGTTGTGGAGGGGATTGAATGCTTTAGTAGATAGGGTGGCATTCAAGCAGGTGGCTTTGTTCTGCACTGTCGGGCTTTGTGTGTGTTAATAGAGCTATGCTAAATCTGGAATGTATTCCATCACCCTCCTGACTTCAGCCTTGTAGATGATGAAAGGACTTTTATTCCTGGATGTTCGAATTACTGAACTGGGTCGTGATGCAACCAGTCAGTATTGCTCTCTAAAACATAGCTGAGGAAGTTTAAGAAATAATTCACTACTTGCTACATGAAGAGCCTGTGCATTTATGCCACCTGAGAAGTCAAGGATTAGGACTTTTTTTGGGGGGTTCAGGATGATGTGGATGCACTTGATGGTGGACTAGGCGTCACCTGCCTCAGGACATGCAATTGGTGATGGGTAAATCTGGAGGGTTCCTCCACCTCGGCCCTGCCAGGGGTTAGCATGGGGCCAGCGAGCCATGACCCCTACCCCAGACGATGTGTCCACTTCTTTGCTGAGTATTAACAGCAATCCTGTCGCACAGCACACAGCTGTGCAACGAACAGCTGCTGTGGAGACACAGATGAAGACCATGTGGTCTGGCTGTTTCCATGCTGTATTGCACAGATCCAGCTGCAGCTCTGCTCTCTGCCTCTCAGGACCAGCCTGTGGCTGTGAAAGGACAGCTGCAGCATTGGGGGGACAGCTGCAGCATTGGGGAGAAGCTTGATCTCATCGTGGAGCTGAGATGAAATTTGTAAACTCGTCGCTGCTCTCACCAGATACAGAGTTTATACTCGTGGGAAAGGATAACAAAACATATGCAACAATTATTGAGCATCTTGCGATTCACAGTGGGGATGCTTTATGAGCACGTTTTTCTTCTGCAGCTGCTGATAGAGGACTCGAGCAGGTCATTCTTCTATTGGAAGAAAAACATAACAGGCAGGAACTTGGTGTTACGACTCCCGAAGGCAGATACCTCAGAGTCGCGTACATAATCAAAAAACCAGGTTCAAGTTTAAGAAAATAGTCTTTAATTTTGTTAAAAGAAGACGAAACCCGAACCTGATTTAAACAACACAGTCAGGGACAGGAATCGACTAACAAATAAATATAACAGTGCTCCAGCCAGCCTCGCAATGGGCCATCGAACTGGAGACTCTAATCCTGCCTAAATAGAGATGACCCTGCACCAAATACACGAAAACCCTCAGGTCAGCCCTTATCCATCCCAATACCACATTAAATGATAACGATAGGTAACAATACACAAAGTTTTACCACTGGGGGGGAAGCGCCTAACACCCCCACCCAAAGATACTGAATAAGCTTCGGAAGAAACTATTCAGTACTAAAACACTACTGGCGCGACAAGGCGTCAGCCAAGATATTATCCTTGCCCCTGATGTGCCTGAACTCCAGGTTGTATTCTTGCAGCTGCCAACTCCAGCTCATTAACCGCCGGTTTTTATTCTTCATGTTCTGCAAAAAAACCAAAAGGTTATGATCTGTGAATACGATGACAGGGGCATTCGAGGAGCCCACATAAACCTCGAAATGACTCTGAGACATTAACACAGCAAGGGTTTCTTTCTCAATGGTGGAGTACTACCTCTGATGGGGATTAAACTTCTTAGAGAAGTACGAAACTGGATGCCCCACCCCATCTGAATCATCCTGTATAAGAACCCCACCAACCCCACGATCACTAGCATCCACTGCCAGCTTAAATGGACACTCAAAATCAGGTACCGCAAGCTCAGGTGCGTGCACCAGAAGACCTTTAGTATGATTAAAGGCTTGTTGACACTCAGCGGACCACACAAAAGCTACCTTCGGACTCAGCAAATCCGTCAAAGGAGCAGCCACTGCAGAGAAGTTTGGACAGAACCCCCTATAGTACCCAACCATAGGCAGATACCTTCGGAGTTCAGTCCTAGATGTTGGAACAGGAAATGCGACAATATGTCCCATCTTGTCCTCGAGAGTGTGAACCTGACCCCGGCCCACCATCTTACCCAGATACGTCACTGTGGCCTGGCCAAACTCGCACTTCCCCAGATTGATCGTTAGGTTTGCCTCCGCTAGACGACAAAATACCTCCTTCAGATGACCGATGTGTTCGATCCAAGACCTGGAGCACACAACTAAATCATCAAGGTATGCTTCACAGAAGGACAAACCAGACAATACCATGTTCACTAACCGGTGGAAGGTTGCCGGCGCATTACGCATTCCAAATGCCATTACAGTGTACTGAAGAAAGTTATCAGGCGTAACGAACGCTGAGATCTCCCTCGCCTGCCTCGACAAAGGAACTTGCCAATACCCTTTTAGCAAGTCCAACTTAGACACAAAAGATGCACTTCCCACATGATCCGGCTTAGTTACAGCTTTCACCTTCCGAAAGTCCATGCAAAACCTGTCCTCCCCATTAGCCTTCGTGGCCAGTAGACTAAGAGAACTCCACGGACTACAACTAGGTTCAGCAATTGCATGCTGCAGCATATAGTCAACCTGACCTCTTAGGCGATGACGCTTGTCAGGATTGACCCGATACAGATGCTGTTTAATTGGCGCAGCACCGGCCACATCAATGTCATGCTGCAGCACAGACGTCTGAGAAGGCACATCCGAGAACCGCGACCCATTTGACCCCACCAAAGAAGCAGATCATCCCGCCCACTTTCAGACAAATGAGACAACCGCAAGGGAAGCGACTCCAAAGCTTCAGAGTTGCACAGCTTTCCCTGCATCACTACCACAGACAACCGTGCCTCACCCACATCACCACCCGTGTCAGGGGGCAGCACTGCTACAGCCAAAACTGGCTTAGACAAAACCGAAGGACACAGCTCCTCCCCATCAACCCGTATATGCTCCTGCTCATGGTACTGCTTCAGCATGTTGACATGACAGAGCTGAGTCTTACGCCTCCGATCAGGGGTACCAATAATGTAATCCCTTGCACCAACCTTCTTAACCACCTGATAGGGACCATTATACCGAGCCTGCAGACTTAAACCAGGAATAACCATATAACAATTGCAGCACAGAAACAGGCCCTCTCGGCCCTTCCAGTCCGTGCCGACCATTTATTTTCCCCTAGTCCCATCTACGTGCACTCAGACCATACCCCTCCATTCCCTTCCCGTCCATATACCTATCCACTTTACTTTTAAATGTTAAAATCGATCCTGCCTCCGCCAATTCTGCTGGAAGCTCATTCCACACAGCCACCACTCTCTGAGTAAAGAAGTTCCCCCTCATGTTACCCCTAAACTTTTGTCCCTTAATTCTCATGTCATGCTCTCTTGTTTGAATCTTCCCTACCCTCAATGGGAAAAGCTTATCCACGACAACTCTGTCTATCCCTTTCATCATTTTAAAGACCTCAATCAAGTCCCCCCTTAGCCTTCTGCGCTCCAAAGAATAAAGACCTAACTTGTTCAACCTTTCTCTGTAACTTAGTTGCTGGAACCCAGGCAACATTCTAGGAAATCTCCTCTGTACTCTCTCTATTTTGTTGACATCCTTCCTATAATTAGGCGACCAAAATTGTACACCATACTCCAGAATTGGTCTTACCAATGCTTTGTACAATTTTTACATTACTTCCCTACTCCTATATTCAATGCTCTGATTTATAAAGGCCAGCACACCAAAAGCTTTCTTTACCACCCTAGCTATATGCAATTCCACCTTCAGGGAACTATGCACAGTTATTCCTAGATCCCTCTGTTCCACAGCATTCCTCAATTCCCTACCATTTACCATGTACGTCCTATTTTGATTTGTCCTGCCAAGATGTAGCACTTCACACTTATCAGCATTAAACTCCATCTGCCATCTTTCAGCCCACTTTTCCAAATGGCCCAAATCTCTCTGTAGGCTTTGAAAATTCGACTGAAAATTTGAAAAACACCACCTATCTTAGTATCATCTGCATACTTATTTATCCAATTTTTCACCCCATCATCCAGATCATTGATGTACATGACAAACAACAGTGGACCCAACACAGATCCCTGAGGCACCCCACTGGTCACCGGCTTCCAGCCCTACAAACAGCCATCCACCATTACTCTCTGACATCTCCCATTTAGCCACTGTTGAATCCATCTTGCTATTCCGCCATTAACACCCAAAGATTGAACCTTCTTAACCAACCTTCCATGGGGAACCTTGTCAAAGGCCTTACTGAAATCTATATAGACAACATCCACTGCTTTACCCTCATCAATTTCCCTAGTAACCTCTTCAAAAACTCAAGAAGGTTTGTCAAACATGACCTACCAGGCACAAATCCATGTTGACTGTTCCTGATCAGACCCTGTTTATCCAGATGCTTATATATATTATCTCTAAGTATCCTTTCCATTAATTTGCCCACCACTGACGTCAAACTAACCGGTCTATAATTGCTAGGTTTATTCTTTGAACCCTTTTTAAACAATGGAACAACATGCGCAGTACGCCAATCCTCCGGCACTATTCCCGTTTCTAATGACATTTGAAATATTTCTGTCATAGCTCCTGCTATTTCTACACTAACTTCCCTCAATGTCCTAGGGAATATCCTGTCAGGACCTGGAGACTTATCCACTTTTATATTTTTCAAAAGTGTCAGTACTTCCTCTTCTTTGAATCTCATAGTTTCCATAGCTACTCTACTTTTTTCCATTACCTCACAGAGTTAAATATCCTTCTCCTTGGTGAATACCGAAGAAAAGAAATTGTTCAATATCTCCCCCCATCTCTTTTGGCTCCACAGATAGCTGTCCATTCTGGCTCTCTAATGGTCCAATTTTATCCCTCGTTATATAGTAGGAATTTTTCTCCAGGTGACAAGGTCCTAGTGTTGTTGCCTATATCCTTTTGCTATATTAATTGCAAAAGGATATAGGCAACAACACCAGCACCTTGTCACCTGGAGAAAAATTCCTACTTGAATCCTTCCTGTCGAACCAGCCCTTCATCCTAGACTGAGCAGTAGCCAGTTCGCATGCCCTCCTCAGTCTAGACCTAAAAGTACAGACGTGGTCTAAAATACTACGTTTTGAATTCTCCTGCAACCATTTCTCCTTCAGGACCCTCAACAGACCACGAACAGTATGCGCGAACACCAGGTCAGCAGGACTGAACCCTAAAGACTCCTGCACGGCCTCACGCACCGCAAACATGACTAGATGAACCCCTCATCCCAGTCTTTTTCAAACTCCAGGCAGTAAGTCCTCAACATAGATTTCAAAGTCTGGTGAAAGCGCTCGAGAGCTCCCTGGCTTTCAGGAGTTGGAACCTTGGTCACTCTGCACAACCTTGGGCAAACCTAACAACGAAATAAAACGTAGTGAGAGACTTCACAATGGCAGGGGCAGTAATGTTACGCAAAGGGACCACCTCCGGAAAGCGGGTAGATGCACACATAATTGTCAATAAAAACTTGTTGCCCACCCTTGTCCGAGGTAGAGGACCCACAATCAACTAGAATCTGTTCAAACGGCTCCCCGACCACAGGGATTGGATATAAAGGCGCAGGAACAATTGATTGGTTCGGCTTTCCTGCCACCTGGCAAATGTGACAACACTTACAGTGCTGCTTCACGTCCTTTTTCAACCCTGGCCAAAAAAAATTCTGTAAGATACGGTCATACGTCTTATTGACCCCCCAAATGTCCACCCAGAGGTCCATCATGAGCCAAACTGAGTATCTCGTCCCTATACCGACGAGGTATCACAATCTGAACAACCACGCTCCAATCATCATGCCCTGACATATCCAAGGGAGACCACTTTCGCATCAGTAAGCCATTCCTCAGAAAATACCCCTTTGCTGTGGAATCCATATCCCCCTCAGGCACCGCGCAGTCGAACAGATCCGATAAACCTGGATCACTCTTTTGCTCCTCAACCAGCCGGTCACGTGACAGCGACACTGGCACATTTTCAGACAAGACCCCATCTTGAGATGTAGAAAGACCCTTCACAACACAAGATCCATCATCCTGATCCCCAAAAATGCTCTCACTCAGGTCCACTACATCTTCAAACTTTGCCTGGCTCTTAGCCATAGCCCTCGTGACAGCACAAGCTGTGGAGACCGTCGGATGCTGCATAGCCAATCTATCAGGACTCTGCACCACCTCAGGAGTAATGAAAACTCTACCTCCTGCCAAGTAATTCCCCAAAATCACAGAAACTCCCGCAACGGGAAAACACGGCCGTAACCCAACAATTACCCGGCCTGAAACCAACTCTGACTCGAGACTCTGATGCAAAGGCACTACCATGTCCTCCAACCCGAATCCTACAACAGGGACACTGGACCCAACCGATGACTCCCCAGAAAACGGCAGTCCACTATCCAATATAAAGGACTGAGTAGCACCAGTATCACACAAGATGGATACTGGAACTCTCTGACCCCCATCCTCTCGAGAATCAAAACCTTTCGTGATGAACGCGGAATAATTACTACACTCATCAGACACTGGCATCCCAGGAACCACAGGTGCTTTTTGTGTACCAACCAAAACCACAAGCTTTGCATTTTTCTTGTGCAGGACGGGACACGACTTTACGATGTGCCCGCTCCCTTTACAATAGTAGCACACAGGACCTTCCTTAGTCCTGAGATCTCCGTCAACCTTATCAGCTCGGACCTCCCCCTGTATCACTGTGCTGACACTTGCAGGCACAGAAACAGCTTTGACACTGCCACTGGCAACACCACCACGATTAACCGGCTGCGCACCAAAACTATAGGATCGCCCAACAAACTCAGTTTTCATCCGCTAACACCGCAGCCTTAGACACCTCCGTCACCTTCTGCTCATTAAGGTAAGTAGCAACCCTCTCAGGGAGACAATTCTTAAAGTCTTCCATAATCATCAAGGCCGGCAGCAGTTTAAAATCCTTCACTCCTTGAGAAGTGCACCACCTGTCAAAAAGTGCCTCCTTCTCCCAAACAAACTCCACATAAGTCTGACTATCAAACTTCCTAAAGCGCCGGAACTTCTGCCGGTACGCCTCTGGAACTAATTTATAAGCCCTTAATACCGTAGACTTCACACACTCATATTCCCTACTGTTGCAAAAGATAAAGATGAGTACACCTCCCGTGCTTTACCCACAAGGACACACTGCTAGAGCAAGGACCACATGTCCCTAGGCCATTTCAAGGATGAAGCCACACGTTGAAACACTGCGAAATACTTGTCCATATCCTTCTCATTAAACGGGGGAACCAGGTGGATGTTCTTGCTCATATCAAACTCCCTTTCCCCAGAAGAATCTCGGGAGGCATTCAATTCCTTCTCCCCTATCTCGAGGTGTTTAATCTCCAGCTCTTTCTCTCTTAAGGCCCTCTCCTTTTTCATTTCAAGCTCTAACTCCCTCAATCGAATGAGGTCCCCCATTTTGCTGACCAGGCCGTGTAGAAGCTAGAAGACTGTCTGCCTCAGCAGGCAATACCTCACTCCTTTTCAACGCAGACCATAACACCAACTTCATAGCCTCTTTCTTCGAATGCTTATCAATAGGCATCTTATAGCTCTCTGCCAGCACTAACAACTGTTCCTTCGTACATTTGTCGAACAGCTCCCGACTAGGAGCCTCAAGAAAGTCCTCCATGGATATTTGACTCCATATCAAATGTCAGGACCAAACCACCAGCCAATCCCTGGGCACAAATGTTACCACAAACAGAAGAGAAAAAAAAATCCCCTCACAACACAGACTCCCTCAGTCACCAGAAGCCTACCAAAAAAAACCCCAAACTGTCTAGTGTCCTCAAAGCTTCGGACGAGCCCCCATTTTGTTACGACTCCCGAAGGCAGGTACCTCAGAGTCGCGTAACATAATCAAAAAACCAGGTTCAAGTTTAAGAAAATAGTCTTTAATTTTGTTAAAAGAAGACAAAACCCGAACCTGATTTAAACAACACAGTCAGGGACAAGAGTCGACTAACAAATAAATATAACAGTGCTCCAGCCAGCCTCTCAATGGACCGTCGAACTGGAGACTCTAATCCTGCCTAAATAGAGATAATCCTGCAACAAAATACACGAAAACCCTCAGGTCAGCCCTTATCTGTCCCAATACAACATTAAATGATAACGATAGGTAACAATACACAAAGTTCTATGCCATGTGGCCAGGCCTCCTGCAGCTCAGACCAGCAGCCTGTTCACTTGTCAGAGATCGGCGAAGAAGAGGGAGAATTCTGGGAACTTCTGCATTTTAAGATTCCGATGAGTCACCGGTCAACTGACGCAGCTTGGCCAATCGGGTACAGGAGCTCTTAACCCCTTGATTCTTGACTCCCAGCCACGGGGCCTGCACACTTGGTTCTTTCCTCAAGGAGCAAGAATTATGCATCTTGACCAATGTCTGCAACGTGGGCTGACTCCTCTTTTTGTGCAGTGAGCTGACTGCAGTGAAGACGGGAAGGATAAGACACCTGGAGGGTGAATCAACGGTGGGCTGGTCTGAGTCAGCATATCATTGGATACTAGACAACAGTCATCTGGTGTGCAAGTTGAGGCCGATTCCCTCTCTCCAATTATAAATGATTCTGAGCACATGGGCACTGTTGAAATGAGAAGTGTTTACATTCATGTGGCAGCTGCTAGCATTAATGCAGTACGTATTGTGAAAGGCATAAGCACACTCTGAGCTTTGAAAGATGTTTAAGGGCCTGTCCCACCAGCACGCAACTATATGCGATGAACGCGATCAAACCGGCAGCGGGGGCCGCGCGGAGGTCGGGTGATCCCCTGTACAGGTCCGGTCCCACCAGCATGCGCCTGCATGCAGCAAGCGCAACTAAACCGGCAGTAGGGGCCGCGCGGAGGTTGGGTGAGTGGCGCAACGCGGCGCAAAGCGAGGCGAACTTGAAGCAAGTCCAAGGTAAGTTCGCCAGGACTTAGAGGGGCACACAGAGAGGGGCACCGAGACACACACACACATACAGGGCCACGGAGCCACACACATAGAGGGTCACGGAGGCACTTACGAATAGTTTCACGGAGGCACGATGTCCGGGCGGTATGTAAATGTTGCGGCGACTGCGAGCCGACAAACCGTTGCCGCGCGGGATTTTTGGACATTGTCGGTTTTTCGGAGCCCCGCGCGGCATCGGGACGAACTCGGGACGAACTCCGCACAATTCCGCACGGCTTCCGCGATCGAAGTGGGACCGGCCCCGCGACGCCGGACGGCTCAAGCGACCACGTTAGGTCGCGCTAATCGCATCGAGTTGCATGCTGGTGGGACAGGCCCTTTAGTCAGCCCAGTCAGGTCTTCTGATGTCTGCATTTGTGTCTTTTTATTTAAAAAAGACACAAATGTAATAAAGACAAAGTTCATGAGGGTTAGTATAGTCATTTTGTTTTTAAGCCACCTTGCCTTTTGATCCCCTCCCCACCTTTATGGTGATTGTTCTGAGTTATGACAGTGCCTCTGGTGTTTCTCGGGAGGCAAAAGATTTTTAACAAGAATTTCTGCTATTTATGGCAATACTCTGCCCTCTCCTGGAAAGATTTATATCGACCAACTATTAATAGATCAGGGATACAATGGCATGGAGACACAAGAGACAACTGATGCTGGAATCTTCAGTAAAAAACTGTGAAGAAGGGTCCTGACCCAAAACATGGTCTGTCCATTTCACTCCACAGATGCTGTCAGGCCGGCCTGCCTGCCTGCCTGCCGTATTCTTTCAGCACTCTATATTTTGCCCATCGTTGGTAAACTCTACAGTTAGCTTACTGATATAATGTCCAGTCGACTGATATAATGTCAATGTTGCGAGGATGGCGTTGATGAGATTGAGTGGCAGTAGTTGGAGTTCATTGTCTTCCCACAAAATTGATATGTGATTTCTATGAATGTAAGGTCACAATCTAAATTTATTGCATTCTAAACTGTACATTCAAATTGTAAATGAAAATAAATGTAAAAAATCCTCTCCATCTCCCTACAACTTAAAACTAACTTGTTTTCTCTCTTTCCCAATTTAGGTGAAGCTGCTTCAACCTGAAACGTTAACTATTTTAATGTCTGACAAGCTGCGTGTTTCCAACACTTCCTGGTTTTGTACATTTGAACTGATTTGTAACATGTTTATTTTACTCTAGGGATCTTGAAGCTAGGATCCAGACAGAGTATTTCCGGGCTTGTTTCAGACTTCCACGGGTGGAAAATTTGGACAAGATAGTAGACTGCTTCCTGTGGACACCTTATAGCCAGTGCCATACTGCTGGGAAGTTGTATACATCTGAAAATTACATCTGCTTTGCCAGCAAGGAGGAAGGTAGCTGCAATGTCATCGTTCCACTCCAAGAGGTATTGTACACATTGTCCACTGAAAACCCCAATGTCTTGGTCACCTTTGCTTTACAAGTGTATAACCATGTGATTCTTTTGGTAGATCTGTCAAAGATGTATTATTTAATCTGCACTATTTAATTCTTGAACACACATCAATATGCTTGCTCATTGCACTACAATTGTTTGGAAGATAAATCCTAACTTTTTGTTCTGCAAGCTGAATCTACAGTAAAGAAAGAAATTCTAGAAAATCAACCAATATCTTTCCACCTCGAACATCATTTGCGTCATTTCTTAACTAGCAAGTTAGAATGCTGAAAGAGGAAGAGAAGGAACAAATAAATAATCTAAGCTGAAGTACTGGTGGTTGAGGTGACCCTTCCAGAAATTTGACCTGTTTACAAAATCATTGCATTCATTTATAACCCAGTTAATTTTTTCATAGTTCTGTGCACTCTGAAACTGAAATCTTGTAATATCAGAAGCAAATTTGTTTAACAAATTTGATCTTTACATAATTATACAGGTGTGCTCCACCCAAGGTCTGTGCATTGATGTATTTTGTTACATTTTAAAAGAAAAATTATCTTGACACTCCTCTGAACTTGAGGTATTTTTGTTGGCATTCTGATTTGCTGATAAAGAGGATGTAAAAAATGTTTGAGGTGGAAACAATGGTTGAGTTTCTTGACTGTAGATCTGCACTGATCGCCATGATAAGAACAGTTTAATCTTGGTTTATTCTTGAAGTTTCTGTGGATAACAACAGTTCTGGCACATG
The DNA here is from genome assembly GCA_963514005.1 of Raja brachyura. The sequence goes on from OY740786.1 coordinate 76,108,577, forward strand.
TTTGTTTTTCCATTGACAGGTGGTTACAGTGGAGAAAATAGAGGACACTAGTCTCCTCCCCAATCCAATAATTGTAGGTGTTAAAAGTAAGAGGGTGTTTCAGTTTACAGAGATTGAAAATAGAGATCACTTAGTGGAACAGCTAAGCAAACGACTTCAACTTTTACGAGGGGAAAAGTCCAGTGGTCTTGAAACATCTGGAGTTGAAGAAATGGTACAGTTGACCTTTTATATTTATTGCTTTGCATTTATGGTTTTGTATAGCAGCTAATCCAACAACTTTTCTTCCACCAAGTAAAAATGTAATAGCACATATCTTTTTAAACAAACAAAATGCCCAATACAAGACTGGCTGTGATGCATAAGTGCAATATGACTATGGAGTGTGGTAGCAATGAAGATCGGAGAGGTGATTTTAGCTAACGCCAATTACCAAAGAGGCCAAGGAGCACGGTCCACTGCCCAGTCCATCACGGTTACTAACCTCTCCAACATCAAGGGATCTCGTGAGTTACTGCCTTTTTGAGGTAGTACCTCAAAAAGGCAGCCAGCATCGTCAGAGACCCACACCATCTTGGCCAGACTCATTTAATTCCTGCCATTGGGAAGAAGGTATAGGAGCCTGAAAAATGTAACGTTCAGGAACAGCTGCTTCCCTACAACCAGGTTATTAAACCATACAACCTCCAAATAGGCTCGGAACTACAGTCTTGGGGGCATTATTTTTGACTTTGCACTATTATTGTTTGTTTATTTGTCCGTTTTTCTTAAAAAGTACTGAACTTTTTAAAAATTGTTTATTATGGTTCTTATAGAGTACTTTTGTGCTGCTGCAAGTAAGCATTTTATTGTTCCGTTTCGAGACGTATGACAATAAAACACTCTTGACTCTCAGGTCGAATGAGATGCACAAAGCATTTGGAACTAACAGGATGTCTGGCAGTGTATGTGTGCACAAGACTGGGTTTTGTTGATACCTTTGGCTCTTGTTATACGAATGGCTTGAGTTCTCTAGCGCTCTCACAACTCTTGCTTTGAATGAAGGTATAGGGGAGAGTAAAGAAGGACACAATTTTATCAGGCTCCAAATAAAGAGTGACCACATTTGACTTCAGTGAAACTTATGGCCATTTGTTGGATTTAGCTTTACACAATGTATAACCTTGAAATATCACGTAGTGAAAAAGAGCCATTTGCTACCAGTACTTTAACTTAAAAACTCTCTCATTTGTCACGTGTGAAAATCGGACAGAATAATTCAATGCAGTGCAAATTTAGCTTCTGCTTACAATCAGTAAAATGATTAATGGGAATTACTTCAAAATTCAAATGCAATGCTTGAAATGACCAATTAAATTTGTTGGTTTACTTGAGTACAACTTGGAAGCCAAGAATACAAAAGCTGTCCATTGAATCCATGCAGGATCGGGAGGTTCTTGGTTACTTGGTTTTATTTGTTGATGAATCATTTTACTGAAGTCATGTACTTGTCATGTTAGAAGCACATGTACATTTTGCAACTTGATACATGTGTAGTCAAAGCAGGATTTTTTTTTTAGTTTAGAGATACAGCATGGAAACGGACCATTCAGCCCACAGAGTCCATGCAGACCATCAATCACCTGTTCACAGCAGTTCTATGTTATCCCACTTGCTCATCTATTCTCTATACACTCGGCAATTTGTAGAGGCCAATTAACCTGCACATCTTTGGGGTGTAGGTAGAAACTGAAGCACTTAGAGGAAACCCACGCAGTCACAGGGAGAACTTTTCAAACTCTACATAGGCAGCACACAAAGTCAGGATCGAACCTAGGTCTCTGGCGCTGTGAGGCAGCCGCTGTACCAGCGACGACACTCTGTCGCTTTTCTGTGAGACGAGAAATTTCAGTTCATAGGAAATACTATAGTTGAAAAATATATTTCCTTTTCTTCATAGGGAGTCCTTTATCCATGCCCAAGTTTTGGATAGCATGAATAAAGTGGGAGGAAATGCTTTCTCTCCGCCTGAAGAGGAATTTGAGATGTTCCCACTGCATAAGAAATGTTCACATGTTGTGCTGTGTCCACTATATGTGAAGGAGCCTCAACACAGTGAACAAATTGTTCCCAGGGAAAGAATACATTCATTAGAACAGAGCAGCTCGTGCATGAAATAACAAATTGTCCAGGTGCACCGTAGCATTAGATTGTATGGATGCTGCTGTCCGGACAGGTTGACTCCAGTTAATCAATTACCCTGCTATCTAGATTTAATTATCATTCACTGCTCCAAATGTCAGCTTGTGTAAGGGCTGATGTGATTGAGGTTCTTGCATGTGGCAGACTATTGCAGCTATTCCTGCGTTTATTTTGTAAATTATACACATGGTCTAAATGTGTGTTTAGTTTATAATAATAATCCAAGATGCATTGAACAAAGTGCAGTGAAATCGTCTACGATATTTTGAAATATAACATGTACGTAACATTCTGTGTGGATTTATGGTGTTCAGCGCATTTGTCAGGTCAGAAACGGATATCCATTACAAAATTACACATGCGCCTTCAGTGGAAAAATGACCACCTTGTGTTCCGTTCTCATCAACTTCATTTTGGTAAATGCCCACGATCAAATGTTTTATGACAATTTCGCTCCAGGGATAAATAAAATTCTATTGGCTGGGCATATAAAGAGTCTCTGGAGTAGCTTGCAACAACTGTAGATACAGCAACTTCATTTGTGATAGGCCAAAGGCAAAATCATATATGTCTGTGGAAAAAGCATTGAGGCTTGATCAATCAGAGATGCATTAATTGTCTGAAATGTAAAATCGTTTGCAAGCTTTTCTTTACCCCATCAAATGGATTGGAATAGATCAAAATTAACTGTTTAACCCATTGAGCTAAAAGGAGTGCGATTAGAGCCAACAACTGATTTGGATGGAAACACTCATAACTGCAGATGATTTACAAATAAAAAACACAATGCTGAAGTAATTCAGCAAGATAGTTGAGTGACTATTTTAACAATGCTCCATTTAAAGATGAACCTAGCAGTTGGCAAATCATTTTTGCCGTGTTGAGATGCATGTTATCATGCCAAAATATCTCCTGTGTCTGTATCTAGATTGAAATTAAACTAGCTACATAATATTTGACTTGCCATCAAAACACTTAAACTGTTGCCAGTGGGTGGGTGATGCAATGATGCAAGGTTGATGGAACCTCGAATTGTAGTATACTTCAGAAGAGCTTGAAAGGAGACATGAATTTCCACTTGCCTTTTGAAATGAGATTGCAAATAGTGTAGGATCCTTGATTCAGCAGAAACGTCATGTAAAAATGTTATGTCATTTGTTCTGTCATTCACAGAATTAGTTTTTCCATTTACATTTGTACTCTATTCCTGAATGATCAGTGATGAACAATTTGCAGCAGTTGTTCCAAACCCCTTATTGCCAGTTCATTTCCTAGAAGCACTCTGGAATCACGGGAATGTTCGACATACACACCACGAGTAGTGACTCAGTTCCTGCAGGAACAATTGCTGCTCTTCTTTCAGAAGCAATTTTGGAAGCAACAATAGTTTTATGGTCAGGTTTTAGTTTAAGGCACAAAACAAATCACCTTTCTAGTAGCACCTTTCCCTTTTGTAGGCTGTTGGAGATGTCTCTGAGGCTAAATCTAGTTCTTAACTTCCAAGCAATTCAGCAGGTTAGATCAGCATAGCAGACAACTTTTAATTAAAACTTTGGGCAATTAATTCCAACTTGGCATCCCCTGCCAATACTGCACATTTAGAAAATAAGGAATTCAATTCAGAAAGATCATTGACCAGCAACATTGGTCCTGTTCCTCTTGCCACGGTTGTAAATTGACTTGCTGAATATTTCGGGCATTTTGCTTACATCATATTTCCAGAATCTGCATGTTGCTTCCTGTTTTAGCCATGGTGTTCACTAGTATAATGCTGGCGATGATACTTTGCACAATCTCTACCCCATTACATCTTCCCCGGCACCATATCCTGCTGTACCTATCCAGCTGCTCAGTTTGCATGTTTACTGTTTATGAACTGTTTCACTTTCTTGCCACTGTGTGGATGAAGATTTTATTTGATAATGAATTGAATAATCCATCATGCAGCTCTCCAGTAACAGGTCAACAGTGGTCCTCTGGAGAAACAAGAAGCTGCAGATGCTGGTTTGCACAAGAATACACAAAGTGCTGGAATAACTCAGCGGGTGAGGTAGCATCTCTGGAGAACATGGATATGTGATGTTTTAGGTCAGGAGCCTTTATCAGGCTGAATAACAGTTCTGACCTGAAACATCACATATCTATGTTCTCCAAAGATGCTGCCTCGCCCTCTGAGTTACTCCAGCGCTTCATGTCCTTCAGTGGCCTTCTGGAATTGGGATGTCAGTCTCTGTGTCATTCCGGGACCAGCTAAATATACTGCCAGCAGTGCAGAGACTAGACTGGTGTGCTGTTTGCTGCACAGCCCAGAAACCTGAAACATGTACACCAAGAGCATAATTGCACAAAGCTCATTCCAATATTTCTCTTACACGAGCGGTATGCTGATTTTATTGCACTAGACAAACTCTCAGACATGAACTGTTGCTCTTCAACTCCACTGCTCCTTCCGATAATCAGATGTGTAGTGCACTCGTACTTCTTTCTAGATGCTTGTGATACGGCACTTCGTTATTTATTTTGTTGCGGCGGTCCCTGGGGGGTAGGCCACTCCTTGGATCATCCCCCTCGCCGATTGAGTGACAGGAGCGTTGGTCTGCCACTGGTTTCCTGACCACCCCTGGGTATGTGCTGGCAGCTGGTGTGGTGTGCTCTCGCTGTAGGGATTAAAGGACTACTGTTTAAACCTACCTAGCGTCTGGTGTTTTCCTGACCTCGTCTAGGCCGCTACACTGGTGACCCTCGACATTCATCACACGTCGTGATGGATAATAATGCCGTTGCACTTAAGCTCCCTACTCTGCGGAGGCACAATTTGCTGTGAGAGGTATTACAGCAGACAAAACAAAATACTATACTAAGACCAAGCAACTGCGAGGCGAGTTAAGCCTTTCCTCAGAGCTCCTCCGGTAGCTAACAAATATAGGGGCCTTAAGGAATTCATTATCAGGAAGTTTGGCCTTGGCGACTTGGAGCGGGCAGCTCGGATTCTCCGAATGGACGGCCTGGGTGACCGCTGGCCGTCTGCCCTCCTGGAGGACATGCTCACCCTAATGGGGGACCATGACCCCCTGTTTGCTATTTAAATTCGCCTACGTGCAGCAGCTCCCGATCGACATCCGCCTGCAGCAGGCGCTGGGCGAGCAGGCTGACGAGCTGTGGATTTCTCGCCAGCAAAACCTGGAAGCGCCGACCGTCCTTCCTGTGGCAGTTGGAGGCTCAGAGCAGGTCGGGGCCGCTATCGACCGCGTCTCCACTGCTCCCAGACGGCCCTCGCGGCAAAATGCGTCCGCCATTGGGTATTCAAGTTCAGGCATGTCTTTGCAGCAGGGCCCGCCTGCAGTTCCACCCAACGCCAGCAGAGGTAGCTTGTGTTCAACCCAACCAACTTCGCCTGCAGTTCCACCCAACGCCAGCAGAGGTCGCTGGCGTTCAAACCAGCCAAATGCGCTTGCAGTTCCACCAGACTCCAGCAGAGGGGGTTGGTGCTGTTACCATCGTCGCTGGGGAGCTGCAGCCAGGCAATGTCGCCCACCCTGTTCATTCCAGGGAAACGAAGGGGCCGGTCGTCAGTGATTCCTTCGGCGGCATTGTGTCTTTGCCTGGGATCACCGCACTGGAGGTCGATTCCTCGTGGACACATGTGTGGAAGTGAGTGTTCTGCCTCCCTCCATCGCTGACATCTGCGGGCAAACGCGGGCCCCTCCTCACCGCGGCGAACGGGAGTGCTATTCGCACCTACGGGTTTCGCACCATCTCCTTCAACTTTGGCCGCAGTTCCTTTTTGTGGGAGTTCATCATTGCTGACGTTTCCCAGCCGCCGCTGGGCGCTGACTTCCTTCGAGCCCATTCACTGCTCGTGGAGGTCAAGCAGCGGCGGCTGATGCACTCTGTCATGTTGGAGCCGTTCTTCCTCCGCATTGGTGATCCCTAATCACTCCCTGATGGCCCCCTATCGTCCGTGGATGCGACCTTCGCGCGCAGCCTGGCGGATTTCCCTGACATCCTTGAACTCGGGCACGTGCCGTCAGAGTAGGCAAGGTAGGCACTGCCTACCCTGACTAAAATTATAACATAGTAATAACTAAATATAAATATAAAGGCATGGGAGAATTATGCCTATGTAAGAGACCGATCTCTTAGGTAGGCATAATTCTCCGTTCCTTTCATCCGCAGCGCTTGTAACACGGGAAGGTCTGCAGCACACGTGCCGTCAGCGCGGCCTGAAGCCGTCAGTTTCAAGCTGGGCTGAAGGCAGCAGAAATTCTGCCTTTGCTGTACTGTTTCTTGTTTCTGCGCATGTTTCTTGGCGGGGTTTTCAAATATGGTTTTGTCAATATTTTAAGTGTATGTTAGGAAACAGCGAGAGGAAAATGGAGGTAGAGTACCAATGATGTGGTAAATACATTTTGTGTTTATGTTTTTAAATACTGTATTTCCAGGGGTGTGGAGGTGGGGGGAGAGCTCCTTTCCAAGCGTTTGGGGAGTCTGGCCCAGGGTAAAGTTGCAGGGAGGGCACAAATGTTATGAATGAGGGGTTTGGGATAATGCCACTTGCGACGCTCCTTGCACGGAGGCGTGGAATGCCACCGCACTGAGGCCAGGGGGGGGGGGGGAGAATTAGGTTGGGTGGCTGAGCGGCCGCCAGGCCAGACAGCGGAACCAGCCGCCACCTTAGCTCCTTCTGCTGGTCCTCGCTCACCTCTGGCTGCTCGCCGTCTAAAAACCTCCCTCCTGCCGCTCGCTGGCCTCACTCATGTCCTTAAATTCCGACAGCGTGATTGAGGTTACTCGGCGGCGGGAATATAAGGATTTGCAGGAAGCCGCTGACATGAGCGAAGTCGGCGAGCGGCAGCTGACAGGTGTTCCGACCGAGAGCACGGCCAGAGGTGAGCGGGCCGGCAGAAGGCGCTGAAGTGGCGGCCAGTTCTGCTGTCGCGTCCCGGTGGCCGCTCGTAGCTCCCCGAGCAGCTTCTATCCCCAGCTACAGTGCGTGGCTTCGCGCCCGGAGAGCTGCGGTAGCGGTGAGTGAGTGAGTTACTGGCATTATCCCTGCCACCCTCCTTCTCAACACTCGTGCCCTCCCCACAACTTTACCCCGGCACAGACTCTCCACACGCTGTGAAAGGAACGGTTCCCCCAATTGGTCTAGTACTAGGAAACCTTGTGAAAATTAAAATGTCACTGTTTTTATTTATTTATGTATTTAACTGTGAGAACAATCTGCGCATGCGCGGTTTAGTTTTTTTTATAAAGTGGACTGAGTGCCTACCCTGAGTAATTACTCACGGCACGTGCCTGCTTGAACTCCACTTCCCCCCCTCCACACCCAAGCACGGGGTGGAACACCATATCCCTACTACCTGCGCGCCTGTTCACGCCCGAGCGCGTTGTCTTGCGCTAGACAAGCTTTGTCAGGCTCGGGAGGAGTTCCGCCTGATGGAGGTGATGGGCATCGTGCATCCCTCCGAAAGCCCATGGGCGTCACTGCTCAACAAGGTCCCCAAGGCAGATGGGGGCTGGCGCCCGCGGGATTACCGTCGCCTGAACGATGTAACATTTGCCGACAGGTACCCAGTCCTGCACATCCAGGACTTCAACGCCCATCTGGCCGGAGCATCGGTATTCTCCAAGGTGGTCCTCGTGCGAGGATACAATCAAATTCCAGTCCGCCCCAACGATATCCCGAAGACGGCCATTATAACGCCATTTGGTCTATTCGAATTTATACGGATGCTTTTTGAGTTGAACAACGCTGCGCAGGCCTTTCAGCGGCTTATGGACTGTGTGTGCCGCGGCCTGGACTTCGTCTTCGTCTACTTGGACGACATATTCGTAGCCAGACACTCGCGGCAGGAGCACTGCATCCGCCTCCGTCAGCTGTGTCAGCGCCTCAGCGACTTTGGGTTGTCCATCAACTCGTCCAACTGCCGTTTCGGGGTGACGGCTATTGACTTCCTTGGCCTCCGCGTAACTCCACAGGGGATGGTGCCTCTGCCCGCCAGAGTGGACGCTGTTCGCAGGTTCCCCCGTCCGACCACAGTAAAGGGCCTACAGGAATATGTGGGGATGGTCACCTTTTATCACCGTTTCCTGCCAGAAGCGGCCGCAGTGGTCCGTGGAAGCAACAGCGGCATTCGAGAGGGCTAAGGAGGCACTGGCTGAGGCCATGATGTGCGTCCACCCACGAGAGGACGCCCCGGTTGGGGCAGTGTTGGAGCAGCTCATTGACGGATGCTGGCGGCCACTCGCCTTCTTCAGCAGGCATCTCAGTGGTGCTCAGCGCCATTACAGCGCTTTTGACCGCGAGCTCCTGGCCCTGTATCTCGCCGTCCGCCATTTCCACTACTTCCTGGAGGGGGGGCCATTTACCGCATATAAGGACCACAAACCGCTAACCTTCATGTTCGCCAAGGTTTCAGACCCATTGTCTGCCCAGCAGCAGAGGCATTTGGCGTATGTGTCTGAATACACCACCTCCGTCCGTTTTGTGGAGGGAAAATTCAATAGGGTGGCCGACGCCTTATCGAGACCTGCAGTCCACATGGTTCTCCAAGTCGATGAGGGGATTAATTATTCCGCCCTGGCAGCCGCTCAGCTGGTCGACGAGGAGATGGCCGCCTATCGTACAGCAGTTTCGGGCCTGCAGTTGCAGGACGTTGTCTGTGGTCCTGGGGGCGCAACGCTGCTGTGCGATGTCTCCGCTGGAGTTCCGCCACCAGTCGTCCCCATCGCCTGGCGGCGCAGGGTGTTTGAGGTGCTCCACGGCTTGCGCATCCCTGCATCCGGGCGATAACGGCCCTGGTAGCCTCCCGCTTCATGTGGCACGGGCTGCGGAAGGAGGTTGGACATTAGGCACACACTGGCATCCCGTGTCAGACTGCAAAGGTGGAACGATACGTGCGCGCGCCGTTGCAGGACTTCACCATCCCTCGGCAGCGGTTTCACCACATTCACGTGGACATCGTGGGACCGCTGCCGCCGTCCCGGGGCTTGACCTATCTACTCACCATTGTCGACCGCTTCACGAGGTGGCCTGAAGCCATTCCGCTACCAGATTCTTCAACAGCCACTTGTGCTCAGGCCTTGGTGGCGCACTGGATAGCCCGGTTCGGGGTGCCACTGGACATAACATCCGACCGGGGGCCTCAGTTCACGTCGGAACTGTGGTCGGCCATGGCACGCCTTCTGGGTGTTCGGCTACACCACACGATGGCGTATCATCTGCAGGCGAACGGCCTGGTGGAGCGGTTTTACCGTCGGCTCAAGGACGCCCTGAAGGCACGGCTCAATGATCCGGACTGGGTGGACACCCTGCTGTGGGTTTTGCTGGGGATCCGCACTGCACCGAAAGAGGACTTGGCACCGCCATTCAATATGATCATGGCTGATCATCCAACTCAGTATCCCGTACCTGCCTTCTCTCCATACCCTCTGATCCCCTTAGCCACAGGGGCCACATCTAACTCCCTCTTAAATATAGCCAATGAACTGGCCTCAACTACCCTCTGTGGCAGAGAGTTCCAGAGACTCACCACTCTGTGTGAAAAAAGTCTCGTCATGGGTCCTTCCGTCCGCACGTTCCCTCTGCTCTGGAGGACTGCCAGTTTGTCTTCCTGCGTAGGGATGCTCATCGGACACCTCTCCAGCGACCGTACGAGGGTCCCTTCCGGGTCCTGGAACATGGCTCGTACACTTTCATCCTGGACATGGGGGGTCGGCATGAGACTGTTTCAGTTGCGCGGCTGAAGCCAGCACATATTGATATTGATCAGCCGGTGCTGGTAGCGTGACCCCGTAAGCGAGGGCACCCTCTGTCTAGGGTACCTCCCCTTCTGGCTACTCCGTCTCCTGCACCTGTTGGTCAGTTGCCCGTTCCTGTGCCGAGCATGGTGTACGCCCTCCTGTCCGTTTCGTGCCTCGGGTACTTGGGGGGGGGGGGGGGGGGTCCTGTGGCGGTCCCTGGGGGCTAGGCCACTCCTTGGATCATCCCCCTCGCCGATTGAGTGGCAGGGACGTTGGTCTGCCACGGGGTTTCCTGACCACCCCTGGGTGTGTGCTGGCAGTTGGTGTGGTGTGCTCTCGCTGTAGGGATTCAAGGACTACCGTTTAAACCTACCTAGTGTCTGGTCTTTTCCTGACCTCGTCTAGGCCGCTACATTGTTTTCTTTTTCTTGGGCACAGATTAAGCAAGGAAAAAATTCACTGTAAATTTCACTGTAATTTGATTTTAGTTTATTCAGTTATTGTAGTACGTTTCACAACTTAAATTGTATATAGGCTACAGCCCTGTACGCCTGTTCCATAATGGAAGTTTGCCCTTGCAGGATTCACAAACCGCTACTCAAAATTAAATAAAGAGTAAAATTTGCTTTAATGCAATTTATGTGAAACTATGCAAATGAACACCATTTACGTTTTCAGTTTACATTTCCTGCTGCATGCACAGTTGACAACGCGTCATGTTACAGAAAATCACAATGCTGACCCTTTTCTAGTAACGCATTCTCTCCCAATCCCGTAACATAGGGATCCTCTGTATTGGAAACAATTAATTTCAGAATATCAGTTGATCTAATTCCAATAATCTAAGTGCTAATGAAATGGATCAAACCTGCTAGTCGTGTAACTTTTGGTTTTACATTAATGTAGCATTTTAATTTTCCACTTGCAAGAATTGGAACATAATCAACTGCAGTGCCAAATTTGAATACTTTTTTTTTTAATTCAAAATTGTTGAACCAGTCTGTACCAGCTATATTTTCTGGAAAGTGATCCTCAAGAAAAACACAATGGCAAAGAAATGTTTTCAACATAGCACATAGAACAAAATAACACAAGAACAGGTCCTTCAGCCCACAATGTCTGTGCCAAGCATAATGCCAAGACCATCACTTGTCTATCCTGCAACTACCCTACATTTCCTGAATATTCATATGCTATTGAAAAATGACTTAAATGCCACCATCGTATCTGCCTCAATCACCAACTTTGGCGGCACATTCCAGGCACTCACCACTCTGTATAAGTAATAATTTTATAAAATTTGTCCTGCACATCCCTTTCAACATTGCTCCTCTTGCCTTAAAGCTGTACCCTTTCGTATTTGATTTTTCCATCCTAGGAAAAAGATTTTGACTGATAAAACCCTATCTGTGCCTCTCGTAATTGTATATACTTCTATCAGGTCTCCCCGCAATCTCTAGCATTCCACGCATACAATCCAAGTCCGTCTAACCTCCCCCTGTGCTGCAACGTTCATGCCATTGTTTGCGCTGCAAAATTTGTGCCATTAATGTTTCTCTGTAAGTGAACCACGACCAGTGTAGCTGTGCGATTTGAAAAGGATTGTGTGAAATGAACGGTGTACTTTTATAAAACCACAATGCTAATTGTATCCAATCTGTTTTAGATTTCTTCAGATTCTTTAGGATGTCCCAAGGAGCACTGTCCAGGGAGTACAGCCATCAATTCCCTTGCAGACGATACAAATATTAAAAAAGAACCAAGACATTCATTGAATTCAGAAGCCCTAATGGCACTTTTCCATCTGACTGAAAGTGAGGGGGAAAATGCCACTCTGGTATGTACATCAAGAGATTTAGTTCATCATTTGGTTTTTGTGTGCATCTACCTGATTTACTTTCAACTGACTCTGGATGTTTCTTAAGATTTTTCAAATATTAAATTGGCTTCTGGGATGGTGTGACCTCGGTGAGAGCGGATTATCATCTTGTGTTTATTTTAGACCAGCATATCCATGGTTTGTGCATGTAATTTATTAATATTTTGCTTGTAGGACTTTTAAGTGCAAAATGATGGAAAAGTTGCCTTGCCACAGTTTCATTTAACTATAGTTTAAACAGTGGTTGATGTCAGTGGATGGTAGGGGAATTATTCGATTATAATCTGCCTATATTCCTAGAGATTGCAACTGCAATATTCTGACATGTTCTGATAATTTGTGAGCAGATGCTTTCTCAACAAGGCAACAGAAAGGCTTTAATCTTTATTTCCGCTTGGTTGCACAGTTTTGCATTACTGCCAAATGACTTTTCTAATATTTCTAATTAATGGTAGATTTGTATTTTTAGGGAACAGAAGAAGTGAAAAAACTATTGTGGGATGACCATTTTGTGGAATATGGCCGCACCGTCAGTATGTTCCGTACTGAGAAGATCAGGAAACTGGTTGCAATGGGAATTCCTGAGTGTCTTCGAGGAGAACTCTGGCTCCTCTTTTCAGGTGAGTGTTTGCATGTTTTGACTAATAATTAACTGTTCTGGAAGAATCCAGCTTGACTCGGAAATAATATTTTTAACCTGCCTCAACATTGAAGGTTTATGCAAGGGATTGAGCATTAAGTTGCGTTGTGGCTAACGCTGACTTGAAGGTAAACAACAATCTTGACTGTTCACCTTCAGGAAAAGCCCCGTGATAATTCTAAAAGATGCAGGTGTGCTCGACTGGAGAATGTATCTATCCATCAACCTCAGATTAAATAGGTATTTATCTCACTCCTTCGAGGACGTAATGTGCTGTGTATGAAAGGAAACCGTGGATCAACTTTCAGGGAGCAATTGATAAGGTGCCTCATCATTGTTTTGTGGAAAATTAAAGTCTTGAATAAAATAAATCTCTCTCCTCTCACCTCAAGTCTATACCCTCGAGGTTTAGAATCCCCTCTCCTGAGAAATGACTGGAAGCATTCATTTTATTCATACCCCTCATGTTTTTGTATACTTCAATAAAGTCACACTCTACACTCCAAAGAAGAAAGTCCAAGCCCATCCAGCCTTTCCATATAATTCAAGACTGCATGCCCTTGTTGTGAATATTCTGCCTTTAATTAAGCCTTTAATTCTGCCGCCATCAATCTTGGTTACCTTCTCTAAAAAAATTGATCAAATTAGTGAGATGATTTTTGCTCTATAAAGTATTATTGAGTCATGTTCTTTCAGAATATGCTCTTAGCATTTTCTCCAATAATTTCCCTACAGCTGATCTGTGATGCATCAGCCTGTTGCTATCTGGCTTATCCCACTGCCCTTAAAAGAACAAGGCTAATGCATGGCCTCACAGGTAGCTAGCATGGTGAAGAAGGCTTTTAGGGCACTGGCCTTCATCAGCCAGGGAAATTAGTATAGAAGATGAGACGTTACGTTACAGTTGTACAAGAAGTCGGTGAAGCCACACGAGTATTGTGTTTAGTTTTAGTTATCTTGCTATAGGAAAGGTGCCATTAAGCTGGAAAGAGTGCAGGGAAGATTTCAACATTTTCTTTTGAATGAATAAGTTTATTGGCCAAGTATTCACCTACAAGGATTCATTTCAGGATTTGAGGACCTGAGCTATAAGGAGAGATTGGGCAGACTTGGATTTTATTCTTCAGAGAGCAGGAGTCTGAGGAATGCCCTTTACAAATGCATAGACAGGGTGAATGCAGTCTTTTTTTCCAAGGTAGGTGAATCAACAACTAGAGGACATAGGTTTAAGGTGAGAGGCGAAATATTGAAAAGGAACCTGTGAGGCAACTTTTTCCACACAGAGGGTGAGAGTATATGGAATGAGTTGCCAAAGCAAGGAGTTGAGGCAAGCACAAGAACAACAATTAAAAGCCATTTGGACATGTGGATACGAAAGGTTTAGAGGGATGATGGCCAATGGGACTAACTTAGATGAAGCACCTGGGTTGGCAGGGAAAATTGGGCTATGGGCCTGTATGATTTCCGTGCTGCATGATTTTGTGACTCTATTCGCTATCTTTCAGTCTTCTGGCACCTCAGCTATGGCTAACGAAGATGCAAAAATCTGTTGGGTCCCCAACCGTCTCTTCTTTACTTCACATAACAATCTTGGATTGATCTCACCTGGGCCTGGGAAATTTCAATCCTTTTTGATCCTATAAATATCTAACATATCCCCCTTTTTATTACTGACAATACTTTAATTCTACAAAATGCACTCTTGTGTCTCTGTCAGTTTCACCAATCAATCTGATTACACCTGTTTAATTTGGAAGTTTTGTAAAATCGTAATTGCCTGCTTTGGTACTTTATTTTTGTCTAAGCTTTTAATCTTGTGTGGCAGGTATACATTAAATTGTGCAAGTATTAATTTCTTACAATGAAAGTGCAGTTTCTTACTACACCACATAATCATAAGAGATCCATCCTATGCTTTCAATTAAATTACCAATTTAACTCTTGTATGTCATACCGTAAATCAGGAAACCAAAAATACTGTTTTGTTTTTGTTGCTTTATTTACAGCCTTTCACTTTTGCAAAGTCTTGGACTACATTGATTTAAAATACACACTCATTAGCATGTTTGAATTTGAGTTTTTACCTTGTTTTTATTCCCCAAAACAATACTCTGTATTTGAATCACTGTTAAATTGAACCTTTCAGTTGATCTGTTTTTTCTACTGAACTGTCTGCATTTCCTCTCCAATGGATCTTCACTGTATAACACGTATTATTTTCACACTATGGAGATGTGTATGAAATTTCCTAACATTGATCTGACGACCTGTTGATCAACCTTTCTGCACCAATCCTTTCTGTATTATGCTGAAGCTTGCTACTATTAAAATGATGCTTTTACCGGAGATTTCATTGTTAAAGTAGAAAATTATAAGTACATTACTGCTGTGTTTGCCATCGTTCCCATTTGTATCAATTATTTAAACCACTCACCCTTCCTATAACAAGGGGAATAATGCTTTTGTCCAAGTCAGATTGAAAGTATGATCTTGAAAAATGCCTTTGATTCGAACTAAAAATAATCTCCAATTATAATTACATAGATTTTTATTCTGATTTTAATTTATTTATTTCAACCTGGAAATTGCTGTAACTAGCTCATTTCCAAGCAAACTAAATTACTTGGTGCGTTTGTTGAATTAATTTTGAAATTATCCAATATTGTCAGCATGTCCATCTATTTTACTTGACTTCTATTTTAAAGCATATAAGCTCATTATATAAAATCAATTCAATTTGTGCCAGGGTTCAAGTTGCTCATTTGCTTTCACCTAGATTAGGTAGATAAACATTATTTCTTTAGATTTGTTCATGTGCTAGTAAAGTCAAAAAAATTCTATGTGTAAATATAATGTTGAACTTTTGTCCACAGATGCTGCGACTGATTTAGCTACACATCCTGATTACTATTCCAATCTGGTGGATGAATGTATGGGCAAGTGTTGCATGGCAACTGAGGAAATTGAACGTGATCTGCATCGTTCTCTGCCTGAACACCCAGCATTTCAGAGTGACGCCGGTATAGCAGCATTAAGAAGAGTACTGACAGCATACGCATACAGAAACCCCAAAATAGGTTATTGCCAGGTAGATGCAGTTCATAGTTAATACACGGAAATAGTCTGAATACTATATCCCAACTATTACCTTGGGAAGTTGTTTGAAATATGATAGAAATTAACCATCCAAATGCAAAATAATTTGAAACATTTTTTCAATACAGAAACTCAGTCTTTAAAAAACTAATTACAACTTCAGCAAATTACTTCAAACTTCTTTAACACTTGTGTCTTCAAGATGGGTCTTGTTTCATTTTAGATAAAATTATGATTAATAAGACATCAAATTACTCGGCATACTGTAATGTGTGTGTAAAGCGAGCATAGAATTTTCACTAAGCATAGCTATTTACGATGTAATATCTGGAGAAAAGCTGTGTTTAGCACTGAAGTGTTTGATTGGGTTTGGCACAGCTGCTTAATTTTGCTGAATGTTTAATATCTTTAGAAGAAATGCCTCCCAATTTGTCACTTTATACTTACCTATCAGATCACATCTATGCCTCTAAACTACATTTTCTATTGCCTTTACCCACAGTCTATGAATATTCTGACCTCTGTCCTATTACTATATGCCAAGGAAGAAGAAGCATTTTGGCTACTGGTAGCTGTCTGTGAGAGAATGCTCCCAGATTACTTCAACCGTAGAGTTATTGGTAAATCTTTGTTTCTCAAAGATCAACTTCAAATATGAGAACATTATTCAAATGTCTATTATTGTCTTTTGGACTTGTGGACAAATGCAGGCCACAATTGTGTTTGCCCAAAGGTACTAAATGGTTACAATTCCTATTTACTTGTGATGAGGTGAGATTTGTGGGGGCTGTCTTTTATTTTAAATAGTTTACAGTAACATTCGTATTGGTCCCAGGACCAATATGGGGAGAAGGCAGGAAAGGGGTACTGATTGGGGATGATCAGCCATGATCACATTGAATGGCGGTGCTGGCTCGAAGGGCCAAATGGCCTACTCCTGCACCTATTGTCTATTGTCTATTGGCAAAAATCTGAATATGGATGTTTGGATTTACTTTTGGAGCATTATGGATTGAATTAGTAGAACTCTAAATTAAGTTAAAATATCATGTGAATCCAGAATGCTGGGAATCACATCGGCAGAACAAATTGCAGAAAATAGAGTCTTGAGCAAAACACAGTGTTGGAAAAGCTCAGCGGGTCAGGCAGCATCTAGGGAAGGAGTGGATAGGTAATGTTTCAGGTCGCATCACCAGTGCATTCCCTCCCCAGATGCCGCCTGACCTGCTGAGTTCCTCCAGCACTTTATGTTTTGCATAAGTTGAGAATCACAATGATTTGATAGGCTTGATTTGCCAAATCATTGTGAATCTGGCCAGCCTGCTCATGATTTTTATTGCTGTGGCAGACTGAAGAAGCTTGAGTCTCCACACCTGACAATGTGGAATGGCCTCAAAGTTGTGTGGCTCAAAGTTATGTAAAGGCATGCCCCAGTGTGTTGGCCGTAAAATGCCTTCCAAATGTCTCCAGTGGTAGAGAAATGATAAAACTCTTTAATTCATTTTGAAAATTAAAATTAAATATTGCAAAACATGAACAAATAATTAAAAGCAATAAACTAAATTAAATATAGATCCTTTTTTCTGCAGAATCTGGGTTGTGATTCCTACCTTTGTTCTTCCTGTATAAAGCTGAGGGCCAGATGTGAACTGCATCGGGATTCTCTTCAGCAGGTCACTGGTCTGCTGCGCAACTTGACAGAATGGGCGGCTTAGGATTAGATGTGATATTGTCACATATACCGAGGTACAGTGAAAAGCTTTGTTTTGCGTGCTATCCCAATAGATCAGATACACCATACACAAACACAATCTAATCGAGCTCCAGTACAATAAATGGAGCAAAAAGGACGATACAATGTGCAGAATATAGTTCTCAGCATTGTAGCACATCAGTTCCATAGACAAGGTCCAATGTCCACAATGAGTTAGAGGTGTATTGCTCAGTACCTTAGTAACATGGCGAGCTCTTTTTCCATGGAGTCCCTCTTGAGCTGTGCATCTTCACAAATTCGGTAAAATTCAACCTTAGTAGTATAGCTGATGGCACTGTCTTCAACGAAAAAGGGTCGGACGATCGACTCCTCACGAGAGTGGTCGTCCAATCTGGGGAAGTAATGTTCGATGGCTTCACTAGTTGCCAGAAGGTGGGTTGAGATCTCCTCGTGGAAGTGGCATTCAGAATCTGGCGTAGCATCCAGGAGAGTTACCATCTCAGGTTACATAGTCGTGTCACCGTCCTGGACTTTTCTCTGAAAAAGATGAATCTTCCTCCTGAACGCTGCCACTTTGTCACGAGCTGTGTGTAGCATTGGGAGGTTTCCTTGAAGTGACAGGTTCAAGGAATTCACCTTGGAGAAGAAGTCGGCCAAGTAAGTAACCTTCATCACAAACAGTTCATCCTGCATCTTTTCCTGAAGCTGATTCTCCTTCTCTCTCCAAGAACAGCGCTATTTCCTCTCGAAGTTGAATCACACGATTGAGAACTTTACCACGTGAAAGCCAGCGCACCTCTGTGTGGAATATCAGAACAGTGAAATCGGCGCCCATTACTTCACACATCGCTTTGTAGATTCTTGAGTTTGTTGTGCTCTCGGATGTGGTTCAGAATCTTCACCACATCTGAAAGTACTTCTCGAAGACCAGGGAGAGTCTTCATCGCTAAAGCATGGCGTTGTATCATGCAGTGGGTGAAGGAGACATGGAGAGCGACATCCTTCATGAAGGCTTTGAAGCCAGATCTGCAACTGACCATGGAAAGCGCCCCATCTGTACACACCCCGATAAGTTGTTCCCAACCATGTTTGATGAGGAAGGCTTCCAGCATTCTGACGCATCTTCTCCCCGAGTGGTAGTGGCCAATGGCTCCGAGAACAGGTACTCCTCCTTCATGGCTTCTCCGTCGAGGTAACAAACATAGACTAACAGTTGGGAATATGAGGCAACATCTGTTGACTCGTCCAGTTGCAGTGAATACACTGGACTGCTCTTCACAACGCTCACTAATTGCAGCAGAATATCATGACTCGTATCTGAGATTTGACTTTTGACTGTCATTCGAAAGGGAAATCTGCCTGAACTTGTTTGACTGATGTTCCCCAGCACCAACTTGCCTGCTTCGAGAAGGCATGACTTGATAAGCTCTTCACCGACGCTGTGAGGTTTCTTAGTCTCATAATTCGATTCCAGTATGAAGCCTCCAGCGCTGTTTCAATTTGACGAGCGCAGTGACTCGTCGAATTGATACGGGAACCCTTGAATGCAGCTTCTTTTCGTTTGACCCTTTCATGACCCGTGGAAAACCCCCAAACAACCCCCATGGGGGTCACAACCTCTAGGTTAAGAACCACTGTGCTAGATGGAAGCAGAGAAAAGGAGGAGTGAACAGAATGGGACAGGTTTTTGATTATGTTGGCTACTTTTCTGACGCAACGTGAAGTGTAGATGGAATCAATGGTGGGGAGTCTGGTCTGTGTGATGGACTGGACTGCTCTGCAATAACAACAATTTCTTGTGGTCTTAAGTGAGTTGATGAGTGAGCAACTGATCTCCAGGACGTCTTGGACTCACTTTGCCTGCGCTTGCATGAAAGTCCAAGACTGCCTATAGTACAAATGGCTGATAGCTGGTAATTCCCTTTTGAAACCTCCTGCTGTCAAACATGCACGTGCTGGTAGAGTGAAAGTCCAATATGTCCTGGAGATCAGGTGCTCACTTATCTGAGTTTAGACAAATGAGGGAAGACCTCATTGAAAAGTATAAAATAGTGAAAGGCTCGGATAGTGCGGATGTGGAGAGGATGTTTCCACTATTGGGAGAGTCTAGGACTAGAGGTCATAGCCTCAGAATTAAAGGACATTCTTTTAGGAAGGAGATGAGGAGGAATTTCTTTACTCAAGAGGGTGGTGACTCTGTGGAATCCTTTGCCACAGAAGGCTGTGGAGGCCAAGTCAGTGGATATATTTAAAGCAGAGATAGATAGATTATTGATTAGTACTGGTGTCCGAGGTTATGGGAGGAGGCAGGAGAATGGGGTTAGGAGGGAGAGATAGATCAGCCATGATTGAATGGCGGAGTAGACTCGATGGGCTGAATGGCCTAATCACATGAACTTATGATCTGACTGCCTGTTCCATCAAGTTGTGTCACAGACTAACAGCTTGAAGAGCATCCCAATGCAGTTCAGATTTGGCCCTCAGTTTTACACAGGAATCTTACAATCCTACCGTGACCCTGCTGAAAGAAATGTTCTTATTTTACTTCGGAGTCACGTGAGTGACTTCGTGAAGACCCCACCAGCACGCATGCGTGACATATCGCCGACAGCAAGCGAAGCGACAGGCAGGGAGGAGGGTCGCTCCTCCACCAGAATGGACCTGCAGGTAAGGTGAACTAACCTGAGGTCGGGTTTTCTTTCAGGGACTCTGGGACAGAGTACCTCACCAACTGGCCGCCTCGAGAGACTGACTGCGGACCGCGGGACGCGGGTAGTCAACGGCGGCAGAAACAGATCGGAAGTCGGGCAAGCCCATTGACCCAGGAGGGTCCGGGCTCGGAGACTGCCATTCGCGGGTAGCGAAGGCAGAGCAGGAGCTCCGACTCAACGCCGCAGGAATACCGCGGACTGACGGCAATGCTACCCGGTAGAGGTAGCAAAGACAGAGCTGGGGCCCCCGACTCAAACGCAGGCAGCACAACGCCTGGAAGTGGAGGCTTGCCGTTAGCGGCAGTCTATATTCCCGCATGAGCAGGTGGGGAGCACTACCTCCAACATGGCACACCCCAGCAGGAGTCTGGTCACCATGGGAGCTGGGGGGGGGGGGGGGGAGGAGGAGAGAGTGCACTCCTCTACCGGAAGCTTCAAAAAGGCCCTTGGGTAAGTTGTACTAACCTCGAGTTGGTTAGTTTCTGTAGTTGTGTTATTTACTTACAGAAACGATGGAGAGGAGGCCAGAACGAAGGCATCGAAGCATGCCTCTAAGGACCGCGGGACTTCGGATAGAAGTCAGCAGTCGCAATCCCTGGAGCTGCCCGCTACACCGGCAGCACCAGTACCACGGGCCGGGAAAAGAGCGCAGAAGTCAGGGAGCCCCGCTGTCGGCAGGACCCGACTCTCCACCACAGCAGGCCAGGGAGCTGCACACTGGTAGGAGGCCCGCGCGGGAGCAGGGTAGGCAACATCCTGACTCTCTACCGCTTCAACCCGAACAGCACCGGGCCAGCGGTAAAAAGGTGCATAAACCAGTGCCTACTTCAATGGCACGTTCCATTTCCCCTCTATTACAGGTCACCAGAGGGTGGACCAGGGGAAAAGCTGCACCGGTCGAGTAGCTCTGCTGCAGCGGCCGGCACCGACTCACCACCGTTACAGTCTGCCAGATCGCGGACCGGTGGGAAATAAACACGGAAGTCGCGTAGCCCCGCAGGAGCGGCTGACACCGACTCGCCACCGCTTCAGTCCGCCAGATCGCGGACCGGTGGTAATATACACAAGTCTAGCCCCGCAGCAGCGGCTGGCAGCGACTTCGCGTCGCATCAGTCCCGTACGACCGGGACTGGTGGCAAACCCGCGCGGATGTCGTGTAGCCCCGCTGGAGCGGCTGGCACCGAATCATCACCGCCGCAGTCGCACCAGACTGGCGGATACACCAACAGGAGGTTGAGTAGCCCCGCAGGAGCGGCAGGCACCAACTACCTACCTAGGTTCCTTAGACATCACCTCGACGAGGTGCGGACTGATGGTAGAAGCCCCAATTGTTCATCAGAACTTGGGGGAGTTGACTTGCCGTCCGCTGATAGCGGCGATGGTCGCATGGCTCGTATGCAGCGAATGGTCGAGCAGCTGCTCGAAAGGGACCTTCTCCATCAAGAACGTGTGTCCCTAGGATCTAGAAGACACACAGCAGAACCACCAAATATCTCTCCCTCATCAATAGGGAGTGCCAGAGTCAGCCGTTAGCTGACTTTGAACTACTGGAAGTAGTGTCAAAAATTCGGCCAACCAGCACAATCAGGGCAACCTCTTCAGCCAAGGCTAGCGGCCAGCATCAATTACTTATCCACACACCAGCTGCAGGACCAGGTGGTCACGGAGGCTACAAACGAGTACAAAGCTCCGGGTAATTGTGTGTTGCTCAATGTCCCTACCGTCAACACACCCATCTGGGGTAACATCAGTCCTGGGATCAGGGCCCAGGAATTAAAAATATAGAAAATCCTGAAATTATTTACCTCAGGCATTACTGCCTTTGTCAGGTCCATAGACGGGACGGACATGACGGAGGAGCAGCAGGATGCACTAGCGTTGCTGTGCAATACACAATATGAAATAAACTGCTTTCACAAGAGCTCCATTCGCCCAACTCTCAACCCAAAATTCGCGGGTTTGTGCAAAGCCTCTGCTACGCCGCCACCGAGACAGCTGTTCGGTGAAGACATGCCAAAACAGGTAAAAGACCTGGACGAGGAGGCAAAAGCGGTCAGGTTGATGAAACCACCACCCTCGAGCAGGCCACCGGCGTATCGCAGACAGCATCCTTATGCAACATCTAACAGGCCTTGGGTTCAACCCGACAGGTCAACCAGAACCTATCCACCGGTCGCACCCTATCAACAAAAGTTTTTTAGGACAGGGCCCACAACGACCAGCGTGGAAGATGCGCCAACCCCACATCCCAGCAACACAACGAACCACAAAAGCCCAGAACATCAAGCCCCGCCGGTAACCATGGAGATAAGGGGGTCTGGTTCTCTTGGGAGTGCTGCATGTATAACCTCATAAGTAGGAGGGAGGTTGCGTACAATCTGGGATGCATGGTGTTCTGATTGTCACTATCCCAGGGAACAAAGCAACAGACATAATAGAGGCATGTCACAGCCTTGCTTGCGCCAGGAAACCGACTATTAAATATGCTGCTAAGGTGATTGGGAAGCTTGTAGCTACATTCCAGCTGCACAATTTGGCCCATTACTATCAAAACTTGCAAAGAGCAAAAATCTCAGCATTAAAAGCGAATGCTGGACATTTTGACAGGCCTATGCAGCTGCCAAACAAGGCAAAAATTATGCTACAATGGTGGATTAGCAATGTTTGTGATTGTTTTAATCCCATCATTATATCAAACCCATCAGTCGTGTTACAAACCGACGCAAGCGCCCAGGGCTGGGGAGCTACCGACACCACTTCCAGTTGTGGCGGCAGATGGGATTTGCATGAGTCTACTCTTCTTCAATCACAAGGTATAAACTATTTGGAAATGCTGGGAGCATTTCACGGGCTGCGGGCTTACTGCACTAATCTGCATCATACGCATGTCCGTCTTCAAATAGATAATACCACTGTGATGGCGTATTTAAACCATATGGGTGGTATCAAGTCAATATCTTGTGATGACTTGGCAAATTTAATTTGGCTCTGGTGTATTGAAAGAAATATTTGGATATCAGCTACGTACCTTCCAGGTAAGCTTAATACAGTGGCGGACACCAGGTCACGAGTATTTAATGACAACATCGAGTGGATGTTGAACCCCCAAATATTTGCTAAAATTATAGCCAAATATGGAACACCAGATATCGACCTCTTTGCGTCCAGGTTGAACCATCAGATACCAACATATGTCTCTTGGGAACCAGATCCCGGGGCAGTGGCGATGGACGCGTTCTCGCTACATTGGGGGAAATGGTTTTTCTATGCATTCCCCCATTCTGCCTCATCAGTCGGGTATTGCAGAAAATTCAACTAGATTCTGCATCAGGTATACTGATAATACCTGATTGGCCCACACAACCATGGTACCCGCTGGTCCTCAACATGATAAAAGAACCATGGACACAGGTTACCAAATGCCTGAATTTGGTGACCAATCCTATCACAGGGGAAAATCATCCGTGCCATGGTCATCTGAACCTGTTGGCTTGCAGGTTCTGAAGACGCCACTACTGGAATTCGGGCTGTCATCAAGAACCATGGACATCATAACAGCATCGTGCAGAGAGTCCACAAGAAAGCAGTACCTCACCCACATAAGGAAATGGGAGGCCTTCTGTAGTGGACCAAGACCTACAGCTCTGCTACGATCTCCAATGTGCTGGAATTCCTCGCGGGCCTTCATTATGATGAGGCCCTCAGTTACAGTGCCATATACAGTGCCAGGAGTGCACTGTCATCCTATCTCAACATTGGAGTGGGATCTCACCAGCTGGTATCCAAACTTATGAAGGGTATATTCAATTCCATCCCTCCCCGACCACAATATAATATTACCTGGGATATAGGGGTGGTGTTGACCCTACTCAGGAGCTGGTCGCTGATGATGGATTTACCACTGGACAAACTCACCTTCAAAGTGGTGATGTTAATGGCACTGACCACAGCACAACGGGTCCAGACTATACAGAAACTAAAACTGGATAGAATGGTCTCGACCCCCAATAAAGTGATTTTCTTTATAGATGAG
This sequence comes from Raja brachyura, assembly GCA_963514005.1. Next base: position 76,132,577 of record OY740786.1, read on the forward strand.
TTACTTAAACAACACAGACTGGAACTACAGGACTGAACATTGGAATTCCTAGCATACCCCGTTGATGTAAGACTCTGTATAGCCACCTATCTCCGACATTATATCAATGTCACACACACCATCAGGAATATGGAGACGGGTCTGTTTATCAGCCATAGAAACCCACATCACAGGGTGACGGTGCAGACTATCTCCAAGTGGCTCAGGGTGGTATTGCGTGCAGCAGGTATAGACACTAACATTTTAAAATCTCATTCTACCAGGGCTGCATCCACATCAGCGGCGAGGACCATGGAGGTACCCATGGATCATGTCCTCGCAACAGCGGGCTGGGCCAGTGAAACTACATTTCAGCGTTTTTATAACAAACCTGTGGCCGCTCCTGCAACGTTTGCGGAGTCAGTTTTAAGTGCTGTTCCCTAAAAGTTTGTCCCCGAGTTCAGGGGTTTATTGTTTGTACTAACAAATACGTTATTATTTTTCAGCTTGTTCAAGTCTGAAATATGTTAACATATGTTATCATTAATTACGGCAGTGTGTGAGCATGGATGTGGTCCAGGGCATGGAATCACAGAGCTTTGAAATCTTCACGGAGTCCCTCACGTGACTCCGAAGTAAAATAGTAAGATTAAACGAGAACTTACCAGTTTGAAGTTTGATCCTTATTTTATGAGAAGTTACGATGAGGGATTTTGTGCTCTCCGCTTCCAACTCTCTATCATAAGGTCAACTGGTATATTAGAGTCTCTTAAATCTTACTATCTTCAGTCATTGTTGTTATCTGTGATTCCACACCGCTGCTTTGACGAATGTCGTGCATGTGTGCTGGCGGGGTCTTCACGAAATCCCTCATCGTAACTCCTCATAAAATAAGGATCAAATTTCAAACTGGTAAGTTCTCATTTAATCTTACTATTTTAGCTGCTTGTTTTGTCACTCTTTTATTGTATTTAAATTGGGCTATTGCAAGTCATGTCTTATTAAAGATTCTACTGCATTTGTTTAAAAAAAACACATTTATTTCCAAATGTGGAAAGGTGGTCAAATTAATCGAAATAAGGTCAATCTATGACTACCCTTGTGCATGCTTCTGAGCAATATTTCATATTATAAATTGCCATATTTGCATATCTACTACATAATTGCACCACCTTCTTAGTGAAACCCTCTACCTTGTTTGACTGCTTACATAGAAATCTCTGCTCTGTCAACTATCTTTTCTGAATTCCAAATTAATTTGCTTTTGTACTCTAGCTAAACTATTGCGTAAATCTGAGGGCAAAATCTTGAATGATAGTTAAATTGTGACTGCAGACTTATCTCAGACCTTCTAACCCTCTTCACCATTAAAGACGCTCATCAATTTTGAGTGATGTATCTGAGCCCACAAAAATTAAATCCTCTATCATGATACTTTTTATCTTAATGTAACAATTGATATCATATAGAAAAGAACTGCAGATGCTGGTTTAAATCGAAGGTAGACATAAAATGCTGGAGTAACTCAACGGGACAGGCAGCATCTCTGGAGAGAAGGAATAGGTGACGTTTCGGGTCGAGGCGCTTCTTCAGACTGAATCAGACCAATTGATATTGTGTTAATTAAATACAGAATTTTTCACTCTTATTGAGCTTTCAACTTTGTTCAATGAGTAATAGATTCTGAAGGATTGTTTAATACAGGAAATAATTTAATTTTATTAATGGAGACAAGGTCATGATCTATTCATATCTGCTATTTGTAAGCAACCTTCCATTGCAAATCACATGTACAACATTCGAATATCAAATGGTTATTATAATCTTGAACCATTGTGAACGCTAATAGCACTTAGTAGAATTAGCAAGTTACATGGAGCATACATGGAACTTATCCAGCCCATTGCTGGATAATCCATGTACCACTGCAGACTCCAATAGCGTAATGATGTGTGCAGCAGTGACGAGCCACTATATAGCATAAGAAAGAAGAAGATTATGGCAGGACTGTCATATGAGGAAAGATTGAAAAGACTAGGCTTATATTCACTGGAGTTTGGAAAGATGAGGGGGGGTCTTATAGAAACATATAACATTATAAAAGGACTGGACAAGCTAGATGCAGGAAAAATGTTCCCAGTGTTGGGCGAGTCCAGAACCAGGGGCCACAGTCTTAGAATAAAGGGGAGGTCATTTAAGACTGAGGTGAGAAAAAGCTTTTTCACCCAGAGAGTTGTGAATTTATGGAATTCCCTGCCACAGAGGGCACTGGAGACCAAGTCACTGGATGGATTTAAGAGAGAGTTAGATAGAGCTCTAGGGGCTAGTGGAGTCGAGGGATATGGGGAGAAGGCAGGCATGGGTTATTGATAGGGGAAGATCAGCCATGATCACAATGAATGGCAGTGCGGGCTCGAAGGGCCGAATGGCCTCCTCCTGCACCGGTTTTCTATGTTTCTATATTATAATCTAGTCTCTCTATTTCAGAAATAAAATCTGAGTCAAAAAGGCTTGTGTTCAACTGTGCTAGTTAGCTGGTTAGTTTTGTGATAAAAGCAGAAATTACTGCTAATACTTGGGCTGCATTGATGAGGAGAAAAGTTAATGATTATTGTTAAGGGTCTTGCATCAGAAATCAAAATTTAAAAAAAAACAAAGCAAAATCCTGTCAGAGCTGCAAAACTTCCTCAAGGTTGGCATTCCTGGAAGAGAAATTATTTTTGTATTTTTTGAGTAGCTTTGGTGGATAGAAACATAGAAATTAGGTGCAGGAGTAGGCCATTCGGCCCTTCGAGCCTGCACCGCCATTCAATATGATCATGGCTGATCATCCAACTCAGTATCCCGTACCTGCCTTCTCTCCATACCCTCTGATCCCCTTAGCCACAAGGGCCACATCTAACTCCCTCTTAAATATAGCCAATGAACTGGCCTCAACTACCCTCTGTGGCAGAGAGTTCCAGAGACCCACCACACTCTGTGTGAAAAAAGTCCTTCTCATCTCGTTCCTAAAGGATTTCCCCCTTATCCTTAAGCTGTGACCCCTTGTCCTGGACCTCCCCAACATCGGGAACAATGTTGTTGATTGATTTAGTTGTGGTTGATTGATTGATAGATGTAGTTGATTAACTGACAGTTGAACTGTTACACGGTGAGGAGTTAAATGTTCAAGCCTCTTTCATTCCTCTGGCTAGTTATCTATGAAGTAGCACTAATCACACTCTGGTGCCTGGCATGCAAAAATATAGATCTAAATTCTTGTTATCATTTATTATGATGAGGCATGTGGTCTGCTGATTGAAATTAATGACTCACGGTGGTGATTCATGGTCCATTGATCCTTTTGTTACTCAATTTCCAAATGTAAATAGTTTATTTTTCAGCCATGTTTTACTGCTTTGTTTCTGACCTAGAATTGTGCTGTCTTTTGCAGGTGCACAGGTTGATCAAGCTGTATTTGAAGAACTTATCAAAGAGCATTTACCGGAACTAGCTGAACATGTGACAGCCTTGTCTGGTTTGGCCTCCATTTCCCTCTCCTGGTTCCTCACACTGTTTCTCAGTATTATACCCCTGGACAGTTCACTCAATGTTGTTGACTGCTTCTTCTATGATGGAATTAAGGTGATCTTCCAGGTGGGCTTGGCTATTCTAGATGCCAACACTCAGCAGTTGTGTCACTGTGAAGATGATGGACAAGCTTTGATAATCCTCAGCAGGTTTGGTGCACATGTTTTTAAAATCACAACACACTTTTACAAATTAACTTCAAAAAATTAATCAGTATGTTGAATTATTCTTGCAGGTTTCTTGATCATATCACAAATGCAGAGAGTCCTTTGTCTCAAATTGCTCAGCAACATCTATCAAATGACGATAAAGAGCATGTTCAACAAATGGAAATAACAGATCTCATAAGAGATTCATACGAGGTGAGGTGTTTGTTATATTTTTATTGTGTCAGAGTATTTAATGCACCAAGGTGATGATTAGAGGACAAATGGCAGAACTGCTTACTGCCAGCTGGCCAAGTGCTGTTTTCCCATGCCTCTTGTATTTAATAATTAGGGGAGAGTGTGGTACAGGGAATGGATAATACTAAAGGTAAAACAATATTTATTCATGTCTGTAGCACTATTGCTCGTAGCATATCTTCTGCACTAAACAAGGTAATATTGGGGACTGGAGCCCTCCCTGTTTTAAGAATCTCAACAGTTATCATCTAGAAAATTAGATATGAGGTATTCGCATGCAAAGTAAACATCCCTGGATGTTGGAGTAACTCAGTGGGTCAGGCAGTATCTCTGGAGAACATGGATCGGCGACGTTTCGGGTAGGGACCCTTCATAAAATTTCCCTGGATTCTAAGTGCCCCAACATGCTGAAGGTCCGACGTAAAAAATACATTTTGCACCAGCTTGCACTACTGATTTTCCATAAAGACTGTCCTCTGGTCTTTTAAGTCAGTTTGCCAATTAACAGCAACCAGTGTCTGAATTTGGGATTCCCCGTGCAGTTTCCCCAATGGACAGCCAACAGATTTTACTCTTAGGACACATGTTCAAGATGTGAGAGGCCTGCAATGTGGCATCCTGTTTGTAACGTTGGTTTCACAATCATGTAAATGTGTTTACTTACAATTAATTAGAGCGTGGAAATACAGTATTGTTATCAGAGTGCTAATGATGTTTCATAGTAACAGCTGGATGTACTGTGATGGAATAATAATACAGGCATATGGCAGTATGTGCTGATAGTTTATAAAATTGACCTACTGCAGCAGATAGGTTGTATAAATTTAATTTGCAATGTTATCATTAGCTTGCTCTGGTGTTGATTGGGTCTCTGCGCATATTCTTTTAGAACTGATATTGTTTTTATCTACTTTTATGTATTTCACAAATGTCTGAATGCAAACATCAAATTCTGATTGGAGGCTGTTTATTTGAATGCTACAGCTAAATGCATTGAAGAGATGTAAAACACTAAGACCAAGGAATAATATATTTACTCCTAGCAGTTCCAAGAGTTTTGTGTGGACATTCATGCCCACCTTTGACTAGCAATAAGGGCAATCTTGTATCAGTTGATGATGTACAATATTCTTCCTAACCTCAGTGTTTAGCTGCAGTGAAACTTGGGGGATTCTAATAATTTAGTATTTCGTTTTTACTGTGTTTCTGGTATATTTTATTAATTATCTTCATCGTTCTATAAATATTATTGGTATGCAAACAGCAGCTGAGCACTAAAATTGCATTATCCTGTGCCTCAATACTCGGTGGTATTTTCCTGATTTTTATTTTGACTTCAGTTAATTCAATTGGCAACTTGCAAACCTTGATAAATGCAGACCACAAATATTTGACTACTTCAGTTTTTCTTTTGCAATTTTTGCTAACTTGACACTTAGCTGGCAACTGAACCGTTCTCCCACCCGCCGGAGTGTGGTCCTGACCTCCCATCAACCTCATTGGAGACCTTTGAACTACCTTTAATCGGACGTTATCCTGCATTAACTGTTGTCCCCTTTATCCGTTATCTGGACATCTTGATTGTAATCATGTATAGTCTTGTCTTTGACTGGATAGCAAGCAACAAAAAGCTTTTCACTCAATTTTGGTACATGTGACAATAATAAACTAAACTAAACTGAATTAAATCTCAGTCATGTATAAGGTCATTGATATCTATGATTGTTCTTTGGGATTTTGAATTTCTTGCTTCCACTCCTGATCTGAATTAATTGGTGAGGCTTATGTGGGGTTTGCAAACTCGTTTACAGATGGAGTAGGAGGAATCTGACTGCATGGGTGGGTGTGTAGCCTGGAGGGGGGTGCACTGCTTCTGTAGTTGGCTGCCATGCTTTTCCAATGCATGGATGCAATGGTCTTGGTGCCATCCTGATGCCGCTTCACTCTATCGGTGTCCCCGAGTCAGTGGAGATTGTGCAATTTTTTGGAGGAGGTTTTGAGAATATTCTTGTTCTTGTTTTTCCTCTATCCGTCTAATAATCTTTTGCAATGACAGAGCTTAGAGTTTAAATTACGCCTTGGTGCTGGGGAGGATGCTGTGAGAGGATGCTGATGTTGGTTTATCTTTGCTGTGGATTTGACAATAGGTGCAGGAGTAGGCCATTTGGCCCTTCGAGCCAGTACCGCCATTCAATGTGATCATGGCTGATCATCCACAATCAGTACTCCGTTCCAGCCTTCTCCCCATATCCCCTGACTCCGCTATTTTTAAGAGCCCTATCTAGCTCTCTCTTGAAAGTATACAGAGAACCGGCCTCCACCGCCCTCTGAGGCAGAGAATTCCATAGACTCACTACTTTCTGTGTGAAAAAGTGTTTCTAAATGTTCTAAATGGCTTACCCCTTATTCTTAAACTGTGGCCCCTGGTTCTGGACTCCCCCAACATCGGGAACATGTTTCCTGCCTCTAGCGTGTCCAAACCCTTAATAATCTTATATGTTTCAATAAGATCCCCTCTCATTCTTCTAAACTCCAGAGTATACAAGCCCAGCCGCTCCATTCAGCATATGACAGCCCCGCCATCCTGGGAATTAAGCTTGTAAACCCAAGCTGCACTCCCTCAATAGCAAGAATGTCCTTCCTCAAATTAGGGGATCAAAACTGCACACAATACTTCAGGTGTGGTCTCACTAGGGCACTGTACAAATGCAGAAGGACCTCTTTGCTCCTATACTCAACTCCTCTGGTTATTAAGGCAAAATGCCATTCTCTTTCTTCACTGCCTGCTGTACAGGGCGGGATTTACGTATAAACTTGACAAGCTTAAGCTTAGGGCCTCGAGATCCTGGGGGGCCTCGCAGGGCCGGATTTACCACTAGGCTTCATAGGACCTCGAAATCTAGGCGGCCTCTAGCCAAGGCAGGACAATGGAGTCGTCTTCCAGAGGGAAGTGATTCAAAGAGTTTGTGGCCAGGGTGAGAGGGGTCAGAGATGATCTTGCCCGCTCGCTTTCTGGCCCTTGCAGTGTACAGTTCATCAATGGAGGGAAGGTTGCAGCCAATAAACTTCTCTGCTGATCGGACGATTCGCTACAGCCTCCAGGTGTTGTGCTTGGTGCCTGAGCTAAACCAGAGCATGATGGAGAAGGTGAGAACAGACCAGGCACTGCCTACCCTGACTAAAATTATAACATATTAATAACTAAATATAAATAATAAAGGCGTGTGAGAATTATGCCTATGTAAGAGACCGATCTCTTAGGTAGGCATAATTCTCCGTGCCTTTCATCCGCAGCGCTTGTAACACGGGAAGGTCTGTGCAGCCCACGTGCCGTCAGCGCTGCCTGAAGCCGTCAGTTTCAAGCAGGGCTGAAGGCAGCAGAAACTCTGCCTTTGCAGCACTGTGCATGCACATCAGTCTAGTTATCTTGGCGGGGTTTTCAACTATGGTTTGTCGTGTACCAATGACGTGGTAAGTACATTTTGTGTTTATGTTTTTAAATGCCGTATTTCCCAGGGTGTGGGGGGGGGCCGCTCCTTTCACAGCGTTTCAGGAGTCTGGCCCGGGGTAAAGTTGCGGGGAGGGCACGAATGTTATGAATGAGGGGTCGGGAGCATCCACTTGCGACGCTCCTTGCACGGAGGCGTGAAATGCCACCGCTCTGAGGGGGGGGGGGGGGGAAGAGAGAGAAGTAGCTCCGGTGGCTGAGCGGCCGCCGGTCCGGACAGCGGAACCAGCCGCCACCTTAGCTCCTTCTGCCGGTCCCCGCTCACCTCTGGCAGCTCTCCATCTAAAAACCTCTCTCCTGCCTCTAAAAACCTCTCTCACTCATGTCCTTAAATTCCGACGGCGCGATTGAGGTTACTCGGCTGTGGGAATTTAAGGATTTGCAGGAAGCCGCTGAAATGAGCGAAGTCGGTGAACGGCAGGTGACAGGTGTTCCGACGGAGAGCACTGCCAAAGGTGAGCGGGCAGGCAGAAGGCGCTGAAGTGGCGGCCAGTTCTGCTGTTGGGTCCCGGTGGCCGCTTGTAGCTTCCTGCGCTGCTTCTATCCCCAGCTACAATGCGTGGCTTCGCGCCCGGAGTGCTGCGGTAGCGGTGAGTGACTTACTGGCAGTATCCCTGACACCCTCCTACTCAACACTCGTGCCCTCCCCACAACTTTACCGCTGGCACCGACTCTACACACGCTGTGAAAGGAACTGTTCCCCCAATTGGTCTATTACTAGGAAGCCTTGGGCAAATTGAAATGTCACTGTTTTTATTTATTTAATGGGGAGAACAATCTGCACATGCGCGGTTTAATTTTTTTTTAAAGTGGACTGAGTGCCTACCCTGAGTATTTACTCACGGCACATGCCTGGAACAGCCTATACGATGGCCATGTAGAATTAGACCATCATTGCCTGTGGCAGATTGTGCTTCCTCAGCTGCCGCAGGAAATACATCCTCTGTTGTGCCTTTTGTTGTGGGGTCAATGAAATCCTTACTTACAGCAGCACAATAGAATATGTAAACATAGTACTCTGTAAACAATGTTATAAACGAGAAAACAAAACGCTGTATATTTATATATTTCTCTATATATCTATAGATATATATATATATTTGTGTGTGTGTGTATAATATATATACCACACACACACACACACACACACACACACACACACACACACACACACACACACACACACACACACACACACACACACACACACACACAATTTCCCTCCTGCGATTAATAAAGTTTGTATAGTATTGTGTGTGTAGGAAGGAACTGCTGATGCTAGTTTAAACGGAAGATAGACACAAAAACCTGGAGTAACTCAACAGGTCAGACAGAATCTGTGGACAAAAGGAAAATATTACGTTTTGGGTTGGGTCTGAAATAGGTTCCTGCACACCTTTGGGTTGTGGAAGGAAACATGAGCACCCGGAGAAAACCCATGTGATCAAAGGGAAAAGGAGCAAACTCCATACAGACAGCACCCATATTCAGGATCAATTCCTCGTCTCTGGCACTTTTAGGCAGCAACTTTGTGGCCAATGTGCTGCCCCATAGTCTTGAACTTAATTAAAATATACAGTAGCTGCAATGGGGGACATAGCATCACTTGGAGATTTAAAACTGAAAATGGATATTTTCTTTTTTTTAGTAAGCAAAGATATCAACGTATAATGTTTTGTGTGTTGGAAAACAAAATATAGTGGCACAGCTGGTAGACTTGCTGCCTCACATGCCAGAGATCTGTGTTCGATCCTGTCCTCGGGCTCTGTCTGTGTTGAATTTGCACATTCTCCCTGCAAGCGTGTAGGTTTCCTCCCACATCCCAAAGATGCATTTGCTTTGTAGGTTAACTTGTCTCTGTAAAATTGCCCCTAATGTGTAGGGAGTGGGCGAGGAAAGTGGGATAACAGAACTTGCGTGAATGGGTAGACAGAAATGCTGGAGAAACTCAGCGGGTGAGGCAGCATCTATGGAGCGAAGAAAATAGGCAACGTTTCTGGTCGAGACCTTTCTTCAGACTGATGTGAGGGTGAGGGGGACGGGAAGAAGAAAGGAGGAGGCAGAGACAGTGGGCTGAGGGAGAGTTGGGAAGGGGAGGAGAAAGCTGGGATTACCTGAAATTGAAGAAGTCAATGTTCATACTGCTGCCCAAGTGAAATATGAGATGCTGCTCCTCCAATTTACGGTGGGCTTCACTTTGGCCATGGAAGAGGCCCAGGACAGAAAGGTCGGAAAGGGATGGGGAGTTGAAGTGCTGAGCCACCGGGAGATCAGGTTGGTTATTGCGAACTGAGTGGAGGTGTTGTGCGAAGCGATCGCCAAGCCTGCGCTTGGTCTCACTGAGGTTGATCATTTGGTCCTTCACAGAAAACATGCCTGCATCAATCTCTAGCATGCATGGTCCAGGATTTATTGACACAGGTTGATCATTTGCTGAATAATCCAACCACATTTTTGTTTGGAAGTGGAAAGAAATAATAGAAATTGCATTTATTGCAATGTGTAAAAAGAGTTGAGATACTGTATTATAATTTTGCTGCATGTCATTGTGGTATATTATCATGTCCTGATTGGTGAATATGTTTAGTTTGTGACTTTATTTGAAGCAGAAATAATATGTGAATGCTTCATTGAGCATAATTCCGACTGGTAACTACACACTTCGTCCGAGCACATTATCGCACGTGTCATGCAAGCCGTCTTAAATGACCACCTAAACTGTCATTTGGCAACTTAAAAAGCTGCCAAGGTTGCCCAGCTGACAACAGAGATAAAATATTAAGTGAGAGACCTGCAAGGTGTATAATATTTTTGACACTGTCATAGGCCTTTCTTACATATACTGTCACAACGCACTGTAGTCTCTAAACAACCCTTCAATAATTTTCCTTTTGCTCCATTTCAGAATAATAGTGTTTTAAGCCAATAACTGGACACTAGCACTGGCAATAAATAAATAAATAAATGCAACTTTCCAGCCCCTTATCTCATTGGCCACGCTCGGCTGCAAATCGGTGTCAATCTGGTGGACCATCTTCCTCTAGTTGTGGGGGTGGGGGATTGGGAGGGGCCTCACAAGTGGAACAGCTTAGGGCCTCTCTTCATCTAAATCCCCCCCTGCTGCTGTACCTGCATACTTTCATTGACCGATGAACAAGGACCCCCAGATTCCGTTGTACTGCCCCTTTTCCCAACTTGACCCCATTTAGATTTGCAGATAGTACGGCTGATATCTCTCCAGTGTCTTTGTGATTGACCATGTCATACCGCAATGTTATTTTCAATTTGTTTTTATTAAATATTCAGAAATTTGGAGATATTCATGTGGGGCAAATTGAACAAATGCGCTGCAAACACAGAATAAGAGTTTTGCAGAATTTGGAGGACACCACGAAAGAAAATGTGGTAAGTTTTCATTATCATTGCCATTTAACGCAAGGGGGGATTTCTTTTTTAAGGATTGCATCTGTGACGACTGTTTAATATCATTTGTATAAATCATTCTATAGTACAATTTCCATACTGTAAATTAATTGGTAACTGTGCCTTATCAAAAATTGCATAGGTTCGCAATTCATCTCAGATTTTGATTAAAGTACCGTGTTTTATCATATAAAGCTATTCAACTAATATTGAGTAGAATTAATTTACTTGAGAGAAATCTTGCATGTCAGAAGGGTCTGTTAAACATGAAGTAAAATGTCATCAGAAATTAGAAATCTATTTTGTTCAAAGACCAATTCTGCATAATAATTTTATTTATATATTGGAGAATCATTTGAATTTGGTAGTATTGTGCATCTCACTGAATGTTAATCACAGTGCAGCACATAATGCCAAATATTTGTCACTTTCAAACGTATTCAAAACTACAGAAGCCAGCAATGGTTATTTTAGTTAGAAAGTAAATTGGCTTTGTGGATGGAACTAGATGGTGAAGGTGGAAGGTTGCTTTTAGGCCTAGAGGCCTGTGACTAGTGGTGTGTCTCAGGGTCTTTGTTGTGCCCATAGCTGTTTGTCATCTGCATCAATGGTTTGGATGAGACTGTACATGGCATGATTAGCAGGCTTGCAAATGACATTAACGTGGGTTGTATTGTAGATAGTGAAGATGTTATCAAAAATTGCATCAGGTTCTTGATCGGTTGGCCAGGTGGGCTGAGGAATGGTTGATGGAATTTAATCCAGAGAAATGTGACGTGTTGCATTTTGGGAAGACTAATATGGACAGGACTGATACAGTGAATGGTATGGCTCTGGAGGATGTTGTACAGCTGAGGGATCTAGGTACATAGTTCATTGAAAGTGGCATCACAGGTAAATAGGGTGGTCAAAATGTTTTTTGGAACATTGGCCTTCATCGGTCAGATTATTGCATGTGGAAGTTGGGAGGTCATGTTGCAGTTATACAAGACGTTGGTGAGGCTGCATCTATGTTCTGTTCTGGGCACCATGTTATAGAAAATATTTTGTCAAGCTAGAAAGTGCGCAGAGAAGACTTACAAGGATGTTTCCAGGAGTTGAGGGCCTGAGCTATAGGGACAGGTTAAGCAGGCAAGAACTCTTCCTTAGAGCACAGGAGGATGAGGAGTGATCTTATAGAGGTGTCCACAATCATGAAAGGAATAGATCAGATAGTCTCTTGCCCAGTTTACGGTGAGAGGGGGGGATAGATTTGATAGGAACCTGAGGGACAACGTTTTCACACACAGGGTGGTGGGAGAATGGAATGAGCTGCCGGAAGAGGTTGACTAGGTACATGGATTGGACAAGTTTAGAGGAGATATGGGCCAAATGCAGGCAGGTGTGACTAGTGTGGATGGGACATGTTGGGCCGAATAAACTGTTTCCACACTATGACACTGTGACTTTATAACATAATAATTATTAATATTGACTATATTAATCCTGAATATAGTATTTACTTAAAACATTTGCAGGTTTGGCAGCATTTTTTTTGTCATTCACCTTTCAAGTGCAATACTGATATAAAGTCAAAGATGACACAGAACAATGAAATGCACAATTGTCATATGGTATAATAAGGAACTCTGATCATTCTGATAATTGGGATGCTAGATAAGTGAAGTATTAATGGGATCAAGGAGAACTGCTAATATATGGGCAAAATGACTTATTGGCAGCAGGAATTTGAAGTGAAAGAAGTTAGTGAATTTGGGAAGTGAATGTCACGTGTGCATGAATTAAACCCTTTTTTTGTTAATTATATATCTTTCCTTTTATTGGTCAGGCAGATCGGGGCTTCATGTATGGGCACCTAAAACAGTTGGAGTGATTGAAACTTTTGAATTGTGCTCTCCTAAAATGTAATTGGTTTTTCAAGCTATTAGTTTTGCAGCTAAAGGCAGGCCCAGAGAGTTTTAATATTAATATATATTACTTTGTAGCTCAGAGTTGTCGCCCCAGATGTTTCATTTAGTACTGAAGATCTTGGAGAACTCTATGATCTATTTAAGGTGAGTTCGTTAATGCATACTCTAATTTTGTATTTCGGGTAATTTTCCTATCTTCTAAAATTAAAACGTTTGAGGCAAAGTAATTGTTATATTTTAGAAATAATTTTAAAACATTGCTAGTGTGTAATCAATTGACTTGCAAAATAATTTAAGACCTTGCCTTTTGAACTGCTGGTGCCGTATATCTCAATCTACCAGGATTTGGTGCTGACCATGAAAGTCTGTGTGTGTGGAGTTGGCACATTCTCCTGACACCTTGGGTTTTAATGGCTCCTCCACTTTTCCCTTACCGCACCAGGTTAGTTGTCCTGTAAACTACCCCATGTGGGTGGCAGGGGAATCTGAAGTAGGTAATTATGTACTGACACCTTTAAATTGCAAACTGATAACAGTATCTAATGCAATCTGGTAACAAAAACGGACAATGTTGGAAAATGCAGCTAGCCTGGTGGAGTAGTTGGTGGAGCTGCTGCCTCACCCCGCCAGTGACCCAGGTTCAATCCTGACCTCTTCAGCTGCCTGTGTGGAGTTTGTTCTTTCTCCATGTGACCATGTGGGTTTTTTCTGGATCTCCTGGTTCCTCCCACATCCCAAAGACGTGCAGGTTTGTAAGTTTAAAAAAAAATTAAATTACGCTAATGTACGGCGAGCGGATGTGAAAGTGAAATTTCTATAGAACTCATGTGAACAGTTGACCAATGGTTGGTGTGGAATCGATGGGCTAAAGGTCCTGTTTCCATGCTGTATTTCTAAAGGAAACTACTGTGAAAAAAGAAACCAACCCAACATTTCCAGTCATAGGCTCTTCTGGGCTGGTTTTCACACAGAATTATTGTCCAGTTCAGGTCCTCTCTGAATAGCTCAGTTTCAAATATTTTCTATTTATAATTTGGACATTTGACATTTTTTTTTTAATTTTCATTTATTGCTGAATCTGGCAAAGTGTTACGAGGACATGAAACCACTGTTACCATGATACTTTGTTTTTGTGACAGTTTGCACCAGAACTACTTACTGCCACTTTTTTAAATAAATATAAATAGATTTAAACTGAATTTTCAAATATTTAGAATTTTAAAAAATCATGTGGCGTCAGCATAAACATAGGCCACTTAAGCTCGAACCCTCGTCAGGAGAGGGCGGGCACACGACGTCATGGGCAGAGGGAGTGTACTGGTACATAAGCTCTCTCACCACGAGACCCACCAGGAGTTTACCGGTAGCTGAGCCCGAGGGAACAACCTCGCTCAGCTACAACAACCCTACATATAGTTAGCGCACCCACTATATGTGTGACAACAGAATAAAGAACCACTTGCACCAACCTGATGTCTATTCTTTATTCGCCACGTATGGTGCCGCTACATTGGTGACCCCCGACTGTCCGAATTTAAATTGGGTCTCACCTGAAGACGCAGCCTCGGGAGACCTGATGTCTGCAGCCGGCTGCCCAGCCCTGCAGAACTACGCTGCCGCCAACCAGGCCCTGCAGTGAGGTATGTCGCCCCTTCCTCACCTGCTGCTGCTCACCGGAGCTGAGAAGCCACGGCTACCGCCGCTCTCCCGCTCCCGGCAACGGGGCAGGCCCCGCTTCCAGCCCGCACACCGCTCCAGGCCTTGCGTGACGGCCGCCGAGCTCCTCTGCATGACATGCCAGGAGCCGACCACCGGAGCGGAGAGGTTCTAGCAGCCGCCGCTGCCCCACCAGCTGCTGCAGGAGCTGCGAGCATAGCAGCCTCCTGCCCACGGCAACCCCGACACACGTCTCCAGGCCCCAGCACCGCTCCAGGCCTCACCGCGTCTCCAGGCCCTGCCCAGCACCGCTCCAGGCCTCACCGCGTCTCCAGGCCTCAGCACCGCTCCAGGCCTCACCGCGTCTCCAGGCCTCACCGCGTCTCCAGGCCCCAGCACCGCTCCAGGCCCCAGCACCGCTCCAGGCCTCACCGCGTCTCCAGGCCCCAGCACCGCTCCAGGCCTCACCGCGTCTCCAGGCCCTGCACCGGACCCGGCACAGCAACAGGCCTCGCCACGGCTCCACGTCCGGCCCTGCACCACGCCTGGCCCCGCCGACCGCTGCACCTGAAAAAGTGGGCTTACCTGAGGCGGCCGCCGAAGCCGCCCTTCAGCTCCTCGCCGGCCTCCAGTCACCAGGTGATTCCTCTTCACCCGGCCGGCAAAATGGCCGCCGCGCCATCTTGAAACGGGCGGTTTCCGACTACAAACATGGCCGCCGCCGGCCGGAAGTGCACTACGAACTTACCTGGCCGCCGTCTACAGCACCACCTTCTGGCCGGATGCCGTCCCTGCAGCTTCACTGCCAGCAACAGCGCCACCGTCAGTTCGGCTGCTGTCACTGCAGTCTCACCGTCATCCACAGCGCCGCCTTCCGGCCGGATGCCGTCCCTGCAGCTTCACTGCCAGCAACAGCGCCACCGTCAGTTCGGCTGCTGTCACTGCAACCTCACCGTCATCCACAGCGCCACCTTCCGGCCGGATGCCGTCACTGCAGCCTCACCACTGTCCACAGCGCCACCTTCCAGCTGGACGTTGTGGCTGCACGATGAACACTGGACAATTTGAATTTTAGACACTGAACACTAATTATTATTATACTTTTTTTTCTAACTGATTTTTTTTGTGTGCACTGCAATTAGTTTGTATATTGTATTTGGTTTTCCCCCCATCGTTTTTGGGGGCCGAGTGTCACAGGACACTCTCCCTTAGCTGGTCAAGGAGATGCAACCGTGTCTCTTCAGTCTCGTCGCACCCCTCGGTACATCGGGATCTCACACGCAGAGCGTCAACTGCGCTCGTGTAGAGCACCATCCCGACCCACGCCCGGGGTGTCCCAGACCTCTTCTGTCCGGCGGCTTCTGCATCGGTCTCCTCGCACCCCTCGGTACATCGGGATCGCCCACGCAGAGCGTCAACTGCGCCCGTGGAGCCCTCCGTCCCGACCCACGTCCGGGGTGTCCCAGACCTACATGCAGGAGCCTCCCTTGACCAAGCTATACCTTCCTCCTGTTCTGGGGGGGGTCCTGTGGCGTCAGCATAAACATAGGCCACTTAAGCTCGAACCCTCGTCAGGAGAGGGCGGGCACACGACGTCATGGGCAGAGGGAGTGTACTGGTACATAAGCTCTCTCACCACGAGACCCACCAGGGGTTTACCGGTAGCTGAGCCCGAGGGAACAACCTCGCTCAGCTACAACAACCCTACATATAGTTAGCGCACCCACTATATGTGTGACAACAGAATAAAGAACCACTTGCACCAACCTGATGTCTATTCTTTATTCGCCACGTATGGTGCCGCTACAATCAGTCATTATTATAAAAAGTTACTAAAGTTTAAATGCTTGTTAATTAAACTAAGCGATCAGGCCGTTAATCATTTTCAGCTGCTTGTAAGACAATAATATGCTATAGACATCAACAGCAAGGAACATGCGAGTCCCAGCACCTTTTGGTCTACAAAAACAGCACTGGTTACCATCCAAAAATTGTTTCAGTCCTAGATGCTTTTGTTGCCCTTGCAGGAATTTAACCTCTCAATTCCTCCAATGATGAGAATAACTTGTCGTCCATTTTCTACCCCCATTACAGGGAAAATGCTTGGATTGAATTTACTGACAGATATTTGATTCCTATGAGCAAACCAGAACTCAGTGGTTTCACTTGGGAAACAACTGCTAAGGAGGGTGGGCAATTGATATGTAATTGTCTGGATATGAAGTAAGAAAAAGGAAACTCATTGCAAAATGTCATTGGATAAAATAATGCGAAGAATGTTTTTGTCCTTTTTCTATGTATCATTTAAAACAATTTAAATGCAAACACAACACTGCGAATAATATTTACCTTTTTCTTAAAAATAAATTAGAGGGAGCATCTTTTAAGTTGTTACTGGGGTGGAAACGATTCATCGACCCTGCACCATGATCCCAGCCTCCCATACCTGGAACAGTACAGGATAAATAGTCTCCAGTTCAGCAGCCTCTTCTGTCTTCTGAGTCCCTGGACCTGGGGAACCCATAGTCGTGTTCTAGCCCAGCGGATATTTCGACTTTTAGATGAAAATGCTGATTCTCTCATTGACTTCAAAGAACTGGTCAGCTGTTTAGGTAAATGTTTTTTCATTCATGTAAACGTATTAATATAAATGTGTATGCACTGTCTGGCTCAAATTATTCCAGGATACTTTCTGATTCCAAAATAAGCTTCAAAATAAATACTTTAAATCTACTGAATGATTGTGGACAAAAGTGGGATTTGTTTGAATAATTGTTCTAATTTTCCATGTAGATTTAATGTACTACGGTGATTTCAGTGAAAATCTCAGACTGTTGTACAGACTCCACATTCCACCAGGTAAAGTAATCCTTGCGTAAAGATCAAGAATTGTGCTTAATTGAAAATGTTGACTCAATTTTGGTTAGTCAATTTCTGCTTGGGATCTGATTGTTATACTGAGCCTGTGCTGCATGAACAGCACTAATTCATAGTACCTGGGTTTTTAAGTTCCTTTATACTTAAAATATTTATTATTTGTACGTGTACCAGATGGTGGTTGGGATCCCATGTTTGACTCCCCATAAAATGTAACTCTTGTAAAATCTTTGTGCTGGCATCTTAGCCTGTACCATTCCATTAGCTTGTCACCTCTGCCCTTGATGACCAACATGAACTTTAGTCCAATTATTTTCCATTCACAGGCTCCACAAAATGTAACTTGGTGTCCTTATCCATTCATACAATGTATTTCCCAACCCTGTCAATCGTTCTGTTCTAATGTTGGGCTTGCTGTGAAACCCACTCCACCTCAATCGCTATCCAATTCCCACTCAACCACCAGCATTTAGGCTTTCTGCTACGTGTATGTGCTCTGGAATTCTGTTCCTCAAATATGAACAAGTTTTCAAACTTGACCAAGCTTTGGGCACCAACCCTGTCTTTAGATTTATTTGTCCCTTTTTGTTATATGAATCATGGATAATTCACAAAAGTAACAAAAAATAGTCCTATTGCAATTTCCTAAAGTATTCTTGTAGATGAAATGGACTTCAGTTTGTGCGAGACTAGTCAAGGAGTGACTTGGCACTGGGCCACCACTGGTGCAATTAGAACTACAAACCAAACTGCGAGACAAATTAGGAATGTTGGATGCAAGAAAACAGCCACCTCTTATTGATGTTAGGACCTTGTGCTATATATAAATGCACTACACTATTACAACCCGAGCCAGAGCTAAAAAATGTGCTTATTATTGTAAAACCAAACAATCCTACAATAATACTGATACAATATTGACAAATGTGCTTTATTTGTTGGATGGCATAAGTATTATTTATGCAATTGGAGAAATGAATCATGAAAGTTTTTACATCGCTGCAATCCATTTGAATTGGTCTGGCTTGTACGAGGAAAAGTCTTTTTGGAGTTGAAGAAAGGTGGTTTAACAGTGATGTGACCGCTGTCTTGCATCCAGCGGCCTAATTTGTCTTTCAGTTTGGTTTGTAGTTCTTTCTACACCAGTGATGAAACAGTGCCAACTCCTTGGCTACTCCAGCACATTCAAAACTGAAAAACACGAGTCCATATCATCTACAAGAAAACCAGAAAATTGCAATGGGACTTTGTAAAATTTATTTGGTAAATTCCCCATGGTCCATAATGAAGGGGCAAAAATAAATCCATGGAATTAAATTATGCTGGGTATTATCCATGGATTCTACAATACCATCTACTCAAGAAGGAGGTGATTAAAAGTCAAAACAAGGTATTCAAGTTGCAAAAATCTCTAGGCACATTCTCTCCGAGTGAGAGTTCACTTGATGAAAACTTGCATCAAGAGCTTGGGTTTTCAACACATTTGTTTCCAGTTTATTAAGGTGTTACGTTCTGTTTGCAATTTATTTTGCCTGATTTGTTCATTGAATGTAGTCTCATTTTTCCAGCTTGCAGTGATGATGAGGCAACCAGCTTTTCTCCTCTGAGAACAACCTTCATTTCAAGTATTCAATCGGATTACTTTAGAAAACCAAATAGCAAGTATACATTTATTCTTAAAATTTCTGAGGTATCTCAACAATTAATTACGCAAACACGGCTGTGGTGAAGGAAATCAAAATTATACTTTTTAGCCAAGTATGTTTTGCAACATTCGAGGAATTTCATTTGCTAAGTCAGTCATACAAATAAGTCATGCAACAGAACACACAAAACACATTTTAACATAAACATCCACCACAGTGACTCCTTCACATTCCTCACTGTGATGGAACGCGAACAAAGTTCAAATCTCTTCCCTTCATTGTTCTCCCACCTCGAGGCCTCCGTTGACGGGACAATCTTGACGACTCCTGCATCGGGGGGATCTCAGCTCCCTGCGCCGGCGATCGAACCCATCGGGGCTGGGTTCTTAGAAACTTAGCCAGGTGCATTAAATGCGACCTGCCCTTTAAATCTCAAGGTGACTTACTCCAATCATAAAATATAAGAATATGTGATACCTGCAGAATTTGGCCATTTGGCCCATCAAGTCTACTCAGTCATTCAATTATTGCTGATCTATCTCTCCCTCCTAAGTCCATTCTGCCTTCTCACCATAACCTCGGACACCTGTACTAATCAAGAATATCTATCTTTGCCTTTATTGCCATGCTTTGCCTTCTGCCAACCAGATATCCGTGTTAATATCTGCCCATTGATACCTTGGGCTCTCATCTTCCTTAGCAGCCTCCCATGTGGCACCTTATCAGTATCATTATTTGCTCCATTGGTTATTTTACGTGCATGCATTTGGTGTGACCGTCTCTAATTCACTCTTAGTTTGTTCAGGATGTGTGGTGCTGGTATAAAGCAGTCACATCCACCAGTTCAAGGTGTTAGATACATGGTATCCTTTAATATGGCCAGGTTAGATTAAACAAATTGACGAGAATCGCGTTTGTTGTGCTGCTAAATTTGGGTTTTTTGCCTGCTTTAATTATGGGTCTCTCCTCCAAGGTGAAGCAATTGATCACCAACGCCAATTGAAAAAAATGCTTGAAGACTTAGTTAAGAGTAAAAAAGCCTCAAAAGACCTTTCTCTGATGAGCCAGGTATGTTTATTCTTATATATAAAAATCTCAACTTTACTAGTGTGGACAGAAAATACGGCAATAATTATGTTAAAAATCCTTTTTTTTAAATAGTTGCTTGGTGCTTTGTGAAAATAACTTATTTGAGGATCCAAATTTGTTTGTTTTAAACCCACTTTTAATCTCAAGTTTAACCACCAAATATTTGTTTCCTTTTAATCCTAAAATGCAATTTGTTTATTCTCTTGTAGAACTATTATTGCACTAAATACAAACATCAACCTCCTTCTTGCAAAGGGCGTGCACAGCCTAATGGTCAACTTGTTCTATTGTTTGTGCGCGTCAGGTTGATTGCATTAGTCAAAACGGTGGACCACGTGAAGGTTGCAATCTCCCACCCCTCTCTCCACATTTAACTTATCCCACGTGATCAACTTTCAAATCAATCCCAATATTGTACTCGTCCTACCGCTGGTGCTCTAAAAATTCTCATACTGCTCCTGCACCTATCTATATCTTCCAATTCTTTTAACTATAGCAAGAGGCACAATAAACTAGAGTATAAATGAAGTCCACATTCTCAATAACTCCCTGTAAACAGGAGCAGTGATCTCCAATGTAGTGTTCTCACCCATGAATGCCAAATACAATGTATGTATTGGGCAGGGTAAATTCTTGTGTTCTCTGATCTGAGTTTTACCTTGCACAAACAGCCCTACAATCATATCTGAAACAGACATGAATTTACAGAGGTCTGGAGGAAATGGCATACTTGACCTCCCTATCTTTACTGTAGGAATACAACAAAAGTATATTTTATTTACAAAGCTATTCAAATGTTGCAAAACTGAAAATGTCATCTGGCAGCTTACCCATTACTACTAGCCTGCTGCTAAATGAATGTTAATAGAAACAACATTTTGATTAGTCTATTTTTTTGGGGGGGGACGTGCGTATTTGTTACTGTGAATTAATTTAATTTTCATAATTTGAGCAGGAGCAAAATAACAAACTCCATTATTTCGTGGTAGCATAAATATTGTAATGTGCATGCGTAAGATAGGGGGTGGGAATGGGAATGACAAAGTCGGGCACCCATATTCCAGTAGATGGAAATTAGTTTTGGATTTGGTATTATATCTTGCATTTGATTTCCTGCAGAGAGATTTCATCCAGTTTTGCAAGTCATTGTACAATATGTTTCGAGAAGACCCCGAGGAGAACAATCTTTACCAAGCTATTGCAACTGTCACTACTCTTCTACTTCAGATTGGTGAAGAAGGTCAAAGAACACGCAGTTCAAGCAGCTTGTCTGAACAGGCGAGTTCTAAAGATTTGGAGCTGCTAACACCCACTGATGCATCAGACTCTGTGTTTGAAGAGGATCTACACATGAATAATAATCCATTGTCAAAGCCTGAAGATGACTGGAGTGTGTCTTTTGAGCAAATTTTGGCTTCCCTGCTGACTGAGCAAAGCCTTGTGAACTTTTTTGAGAAATCAGTGGCTATAAAAAGTAAACTTATCCATGCTAAAGCAAATCAATACCAACAGAGAATTAATCTGACGATCCACTAACCGAGGGGATTTGTTTCAGCGCTGGCAGTTGAAACTTAATTTTAGTGTAAACTTCTGTGGTCCTGCGTGTTGGGGCTAATGTCAAATTTAATTATAGTTTGTGCACTTTTGAATAAATTCATTTTTGTATGCTTTGTCTGCATGTGATTTCAATTTTATAGTTGTACGTCTTAAATGTATTAAACAATCAACAAGGCAGAAAATCAAGTTACTGTTTATTTTTTTAAACAATCGGGGGTTCAGTTTTCATCAACATTGACTGTCTGTAAACCTGCAAAACAAAACGGATGTATTTCAGATATCCAGGATGTCACATCAATCTTTTATGTCACTGTCAATGGTAGATTATCTAATAAACATAGAACACAAAATAAGTATGGAACAGGCCTTGTGGCCCAGATCTGCATCGAAAGTGATGTCAAGACCAACTCTTATCTCCCGGTTTGTGCCAATCAATGTCCCATGCTGCTATTGTATCTGCTTCCACCAACAGCAGCACATTCCAGACCCTCACCACCCTTTTTAAATTTGTTCCCTGTGCATCTCCTTTAGACTTTGCCCTTCTCTTAAACCCATGCCATCGAGCATTTGATATTTCCATCCTGGGGAAAAAGGTTCTATGTTTCTTTACATATTTCTGTCAGGCCTCCCGCTCAACTTCTGGTGTTCCAGAGAAAACAACCCAAGTCTCTCCCTGCAGCTAATATCCCCAAATCCAGGCATCATTCGAGTAAACCACCTCTGCACCTTTCAAAACCCTACACATGCTCCCTGACTCTTATACTTATGGACCTGTCCCACTGTAGAGTTCAAGAGTTCTCCCGAGTTTGCCCTGATTTGAACTCGGAGATTTACGGTAATGGCCGCTCGTAGGTACTCGGGGCTCTCATGGACATGTTTCAACATGTTGAAAAATCTTCACGTCTTCCCGAGCTTAACCTGCTGTTAGCGTTACGAGCCGCTAAGAGACATCCCGGCTACGTACTTCCACGAGTTTGATTTTTTTTAATAAACTCTGGAGAGCTCGAATGAGCTTGTACAGTGGGACATCCCCATTAACGCCCTGACCAATGAAGACAAGCATACTGTACACTACCATACCACTTTCTACTTATGTTGCCACTTTCAGGGAGAAATGGACTTGGAACTCCACAATCCCTATTGACATCAATGCTGTTAAGGGTCTTGCCATTAACTATATACTCTTCTGTTACTTTCACCTTCCCACTAGCTCAGATTAAATTCCACCAGACATTTATCTGCTCATGTCCGTGGCCAATCTATATCCTTGCTTTGACTGCCTTCCTTAGTGTCAAGGGGTTGTTATTGTCATAGGAACCAAAACAGAACAATGAAATTCTTTCTTACGGCAGCACAAGAGTTTTGTAAATACTGTACAATAGATAATAATAAATGCACAGTAAATAAAAAAATTGTTTGAAAAAAATCCCACATATATCCACCAATCTTGGGGTCACCTACAAACTTACTAACTAACCCATCAATGTTTATGTACAATAATACTAGATCTTATTTCCTGTTGCCAGCTAATGTTTCAAAAGTATTTAAAATCCTCTCAACCACCATGGAGTATCCCATAACATTTCCAAAAGTTCTCTTTCATAGAAACAGAATGATTTGAGACTGGTAGTAATAGAAACACTTGAATCACCAAATTTGTATTTAGCAGACACCTATTGTCACTGCAGGAGTTATGTTAAAATGGGGATGGTTGATGGAAAGTCCAGGCTATCATAATTACTAAATCTGTAACAATGCTATAACTGAGGTAGACCAGTATTCTCTTAATTGGCAGCACATTGTTTAAGTACCAATAACTTTACCAAATGTGTAATGCAATTTAACAAAATTTTGCCTGCATAAGGTAGCTGATGGGGAATTAGCACGAGACACAATACTGGTTCAAACAGTACCCAATGATGTCAAAACCCTTTAGTTCAAAATAAATGGTCATTTGTCTTGTTACGACCAGGGAAGTAACCTAATCTGCTGGAACAAAGGATTCATTTATAGGAAGACTATAATAATTGTGAAGCAAGATTAGTAGTTGCTTCTGAACCCGATTCTGAACTAACTAATCTAGAGATTGTTTTACGTGACCAGATTCATTGAATTATCTTACTTTAAACATCCATGACCAGAATGATAACCAATTGTGAACGCTACCCTTCATACAAGCAAAGTTACTAATCAATGTTGCAGGGAAGTGGTCTGCCAATCACTCTTAAGTGTGTTTTACAGTATATCAATAAATGATTGAAAGGGGAAAAATACATGGCAATCAAATATCTCTACATTGCAAACATAACATCTCACCTTTGTATGATGTAACAGGAACATAGGTTACCAATGTGTAGAGTTTGTTAGGAGAGTCCTCATCTTCATTACGTTTTCTAGACAAACGTACTCGAATGCGATATGGAACATTCCTGCGAAAAAAAATTATACCAGCATTTTTTATTGCAAAGTCTAAATCAGGCTTAGGAAAGATGAAGCAGTTTGAAAAGCTGGACCATTTGAGGCTGCAGATATTAATGTATTGTAATTTTGAGCTAAACTGTAAATAGATTAAGGTTTCTTACTTTTTAACTGGTGGGAGTGAAAAGATCAAAAATCACGAACTGCTGGTTAAGCAGCACTCGTGGAGAAATAATTGAAATTAACTTTCCAACATTTTGTTTTCACCAGCTGTATTATTACTATAGTTTGTTAACTTTTTTAAATTCAATGTCAGTTTGCCGCTCCCAATGACTGAATGAACAGTTGACATTTGGAGTCCAGGCAGAGTACTGATTGCACTACCTGTAACACTGCACATTAAATCTTCACCCCTACACAAATACATAGTGCATTTGTTTGACTTGGATTCTAATTCTAACCAATAATATAAAAACAGCTACGAACACAAAAGAGAGCAAAGTACTAAAACGCAAAACGACGAACACTTCCAAGTTTACAGAACCAGAATTAGGTATTTTCACTACAATTGCCGACACAAAACTGTAGCACAAGATATAAATGTGATTTAGGGACCATACAACCTGTGGAGATCCAGTTACCAGTCTAATATTCTTAAAGGTGGTTGGTCTCAAATCTTACATTACATTTGAGAGGAAATAATTAATTGGAAACAATCATAGAATAATTCGTCCCCCACTCAATTTGAGTACAAGCAGCAAACAGCTGAGAAACAATAAGTTGAACCGTTATAGATAAGATACAAAAAGCTGGAGTAACTCAGCGAGTCAGACAGCATCTCTGGAGAAAATAAATAGGTGACGTTTCGGGTCAAAACCCTTCAGACTGAGAGTCGGGAAAGGGCTCTTAAAAATAGCGGAGTCAGGGGATATGGGGCGAAGGCAGGAACGGGGTACTGATTGGGGATGATCAGGCATGATCACATTGAATGGTGGTGCTGGCTCGAAGGGCCAAATGGCCTACTACTGCGCTTATTGTCTATTGAAACAAGAGATATAGAACAAATGGATGAAGCATATGCAAAAAAAAGTAAATAAGGAAACAGTCCTTTGTTAGCTGTGTGGTTGGTGAAAACGAGTACAGACAATGAGACTCAAGACGATTTTGAAGCTGCTACAACTTGGGTGAGGGAGGGATGGAGAGAGCGGGGGGATGCAAGGGTTACTTGGTTAGAAGTGTTTTCCCTCTAATTCCTCGCTTGAACAGCGATGTTCTAAATGGTATGATTCAAATTTCAATTACCATTTACAACAACCAACAGTGCACACGTATAAGCACATATATTTGCTTAGTCTATTTTCTAGTCAGACCAGTTTATAGCCTTTTAATTCAATGCTGAGATTATGAAACATGGAAGCCAATTTTCACACAGCAAACATCTAGAATTATGCTATTATTGGAAATATATTTAAGCTGGACATATAATAAATATATTTATTACAAAAAATATATAAGAATGTTGTCAGGACCTGTTATAGGGAGAGGTTGGGTAGGCAAGGAATTTATTGCTAGGATAAGAGACTGATGTACCTCGTACAAGTGTATACAATCATGAGAACAGACAAGGTAAATGCTCAGTCTTTTTCCCAGCGAAAGGTAATACGATAGAACTATATTTATCCCATGAGGGAAATTGATCTGCCAACTCATAAAATACATGAAACATGAAATTAAAGTATCGAGTGGAAAGGATTGGGGATGTGTAAAGATTTGGGATGGGGGGAGGGGGGTCAGTCTATTCCATGACAGAAAGGGGAAGAGTTATACAGTTTGATAGCCACAGGGAAGAAGGATCTCCTGTGGCATTCTGTCCTGCATCTTGGTGGAACCAGTCTGTTGCTGAAGGCACTCCTCAGGTTGACCCGTGTGTCATGGAGGGGGTGAGCTGTATTGTCCATGATGCTCCTCAAAAACTACAGGACACGAGTTTAATGTAAGAGGGGAAATATTTAAATGGGAGCTGAGGGACAACTGCTTCATGTAGAGGTTATTGCATATATGGCACAAGCTGTCAGAGAAAGTGATCTAGACAGGCACAATCACAATTAATAGACATTTGGAGCATATGCAGATAAGAATGGTTAAGAGGTCCAAATGCAGACAAATGTGACTAACTTGGTCAACAGAGTTGGGTTGTAGGGTCTGTTTGGTGAGCTCATTGTTAACTGAGGGACAACTACCCCATTCATAGTGCCGTCCTCATGTTGCCAAGACTTAGAAGGGCTGGATCTATTCAGACTTTATTCCTTGGAGTGCAGGCAGATGAAGGGTGACCTTATAGAGATGTGTACGTTCATGAGGGAAATAGGTCTTTTATGCAGACTAAAGAAATCAAGAACCAGAGGACATAGGTTTAAAGTGAGAGGGTAAAAATTTAAATAGGAACTTGAGGAGCAACTTTTTCATATAGAGGATGGTGGTAATATGGAACAAGCTGCCAGATGAGGTAGTTGAGGTAGGTAGTACAATAACATTTAAAAGACATTTGGACAGGTACATGGCTAGAAAAGGTTTAGAGGGATATGGGCCAAACGTGGGCAGGAGAGACTAGTGTAGATGAGACAGTTTGGTCAGCATGAGCAAGTTGGGCCAAAGGACCTGTTGCTGAGCTATATGACTATTCAAATAATGTGTTGAATGTCTCACCCAAAATGCAAGGGTATATACATTAAAATGAATACTGTTACCCCAGCACAATCGGAATTATGGTGCTGGACAAGATTTTGTTTGGACCGTATGATACTAATACCTAAAATGCATTAATATAGATTTTTTTTTTTAATGACTCAACTACAAAAAGAGAGAATTTGTTTGTCAGACATAAATATAGTTGGGGATATAGTTAGCTAATACAATGCAGAAATCTCAAAATGTGCTATACACGAGGACACCAATCAAATAAACCAAAACATAAAGATATTACAAAGTTACATTCATACTTTAGAGATACAGTGCAGAAACAGGCACTTTGGTCCACCAAGTTTCTCAAGCACTATCCTACACTCTAGGGACAATTTACAATTTCACCAAAGCCAATTAACCTACAAACCTGTACATTTTTGGAATGTGGGAGGAAACTGGAGCACCCATAGAAAACCCATGTGGTCACGGTGAGAGCATACAAACTCTATACAGACAGCACCCGGACGGAATGAACCCGGGCCTCCAGCACTGTAAGGTAGCAACTATACCGCTGCACCACTGTGTCGCCCTTAAACTATTTAAAACTAGGATGCACTACATTAAAAGATGGAAGTCGATTCAATAGTAATTTTCAAGAGAAACTTGACCAAATTCAAGGATAAAAGAAAGTGTCAGAAGAATAACAACGGACTTGCTCTGAACTATTACTGAATGATCGAGCTAACTCAAACAAAGAATTATTTGCAACCACTCACATACCTTACACCTTTAGCCCAAACAGCCTTGTTTAGACGAGTATCAATGCGGACATCAGGGGTCCCCATTTCCTTCACAGCAAATTTTCGGATCTCCTTAATGGCGCGTGGAGCACGTCGCTTAAAGCCGCTTTAAAAAAAAAGTTCTAAATTATTAATTCTCCAACTACAGAGCCCACATTATTAATATTATAACTAAGTACACATTACAACCACTGCAGGCTCCAATCTAGTGAAACTATTCACAGCCCATGGTCTATTTATGACAAATTTTAGAAACACCAACACGTCAAAAAAAAACTGAATTTGCAGAATCACTAACCCATATTTAAGATACCAGCAAAGAAACCCAACTTCATTGTGTATATACAATAATTTGAGAACAGTAAATCCACAGCCCCCAGTCCAATTATGCACTACATTGTAAAAGACAGCATGAAAAATTAAATATTAAATCAATGGGGGTGGACAAGTTGACAAACATCACAACCATTGCCAACCCCCCACTCCCTAAACTTCTCTTGCCAGCTTTCACAAACGTACTTGACACTAAACATGCATAATAACATTGCTCCAGCCTATGTACCCTCTGGATAGCGAGTGCCTTCCTGCCTGATCTGTAAGCTTAAGGTAATACAAAATTACTGCACAAGTCCAACCGAACACAATAACACACTTGCCAAACTCTCACTAGCCACATTTGTTTCTCAGCCCATCAAAACTCATTTTAAAAATGTCAATCTTCTTGTTTGAACAGCTCCCATGGTCTCACTCTGCACAAATTCAATGCAGGCCGCTCATGAATTATTTCACTCCACCAGTGACACATATGCAATTGGCCATTGACGTTCCAAGCTCTGAAATTTACTCAAAATCTCACCACCTGGTTTGTTGTAAGTTTACTGTTTTGGCTAAATTTTCAAAAATTGTCCCAACAGTTCATGGCTGCTTCTGTATCAATCTAACCAAACATGCTCTTGTGCAGCTTTGGGGCATTTTGGGACACTGAGAATGTGTACGAACACTAAATATAGTGGTAAATATTAGAATATTCAGAGATTTAAAAGATTCAACAGATATATTAGGCTGGGATGGCTCTGAAATGTTAAGTGTGAGAGGGGACATGTGCGAAACATCCCAAGGGGTCGTGATATGAGGAAAGTCAAGAAAAATGTTTTGCCGAAGAACAACATTTACAAATAATAGGTTATCTACTTACGAACGGATGGGCTGAGTTATTTGAGGGTCTTTGCAACTCAAAATAAAGTCTCTAAATATTCAAAGTTAAAACATTGGTTGGAGGGGGGGGGGGGGAATCGGGAGTGGAGAAAGATCATGGCGGAAAGGTGAAAATACATCCAGGCACCCCCAGAGTCTAATAAATTGTGTGCAGAATACAAAATACTGGAATAAGGTCAGGCAGCATCTCTGGTCAGGACCCTTCAATCCCTCGTCTCCAAAACAATGGTTCAATGGTACTTTATTGTCGCTTGCACCTAGGTACAGTGAGATGCCTTATTGCATACAGTGTAGTAAAATTGTTACTGTATTTATAAATCCAGGCTCACAATGCCGAGGGATTTTGGATGCTTTGCAGCCACTAAATCGGGTCCCAGCAGGTTTAGAGGCAGGGCGGGTGAGTTTTGCCGTGATCAGAGGGTTTAATAAAAGTGAGAAACACAAGGTGGAAGATGTCAACGACTCCAGGGGAGGAGGAAGGGGGAGCGATGGAGTGGACAAAGTGACAAACGACAGGAAGAACCGGCAGCTGGTGAGAGGGGAGGTAGCCCCATGGTAATGGAGCATGTCCTGTCAGTGACGGTAACCTGAAGAAAGTGCAGTCGGCCAGGGGCAACAACGCGAGCCACATCTTCCGCAGCGTCAACCGGACGGCGCAGCAGCTGGTGAAGAAGGACTCACTGGTACAGACATGCAGCATCGGCGCCAAGTTTTATAGTGAAATGACAGAAAGTACTGGAGTAACTCAGCAGGTAACAGAATCAGTCTGAAGATGACCCCCGACTTGAAGTCACCTATCCATGTTCTCCAGAAATGCTGCCTGCCCCGCTTAGTTACTCCAACACTTTGTGTCATTTTGTGCATTAATCTTCATATCTTTGTTTCTAGCTAGTTTTACAGTGATTCCAACCTTCATAGAATCTGACATGTAAAAAGGTTTACTGAACACAACCCTTGTGAAAGGCGGGGAGTGTCGGTACAAGAGTTCATAAGTGACAGTAGCAGAATTAGGCCATTCAACCATGGCTGATCCATTTCCCCTTCCCAACCCCTCTCCTGCCTTCCCAACCCCTCTCCTGCCTTCCCGTACTCTACCCCTTACTAATCAAGAATCTATCTCTGCTTAGAGAGTATGAATAGTAGATTACACTATCTCTTCTGTTTTTCAATCTTAACTAGTTCTGACCCAGGGTCTTCGACCTGAAACGACAACAATGTTTATCTTTTGACAGATGCTACAAGATGTGTTGAACGTTTCCAAGATTTTCTTACTTTTGCTTCATTCTCTTTACTTACATGCCGTGGATGCGCTTGTGCACATTTATGGTGTATTCCCTGGTCACCACCTCGTTGATGGCAGAACGACCTTTCTTTTTTTCTCCTCCTTTCTTTGCTGGGGCCATCTGTGGAGAGAAGGAGAATTGGGGGCAGCGATCAGAGCCGATTAAACACACGCTCCACCACGGGGGTTAAAATGTCCAGCTTTCACACGGTGCCCCGTTACAACCCGGGACCACCAGAGACCGGGGTGTCGGTGGCACGTCCTTGCAGACAGGTGGCGCCGGTGGCGGACGCGGGCTCGGCCCGTCTGTCCATGGACGCTGCTGGGCCCCGGCCGTCACTAGGGGTCCAGGCCCGTCTGTCCATGGACACTGCTGGGCCCCGGCCGTCACTAGGGGTCCAGGCCCGTCTGTCCATGGACACTGCTGGGCCCCGGCCGTCACTAGGGGCCGAGGCCCGTCTGTCCATGGACGCTGCTGGGCCCCGGCCGTCACTAGGGGTCCAGGCCCGTCTGTCCATGGACACTGCTGGGCCCCGGCCGTCACTAGGGGTCCAGGCCCGTCTGTCCATGGACACTGCTGGGCCCCGGCCGTCACTAGGGGCCGAGGCCCGTCTGTCCATGGACGCTGCTGGGCCCCGGCCGTCACTAGGGGTCCAGGCCCGTCTGTCCATGGACGCTGCTGGGCCCCGGCCGTCACTAGGGGCCCAGGCCCGTCTGTCCATGGACGCTGCTGGGCCCCGGCCGTCACTAGGGGTCCAGGCCCGTCTGTCCATGGACGCTGCTGGGCCCCGGCCGTCACTAGGGGTCCAGGCCCGTCTGTCCATGGACGCTGCTGGGCCCCGACCGTCACTAGGGGTCCAGGCCCGTCGGTCCATGGACGCTGCTGGGCCCCGGCCGTCACTAGCGGCCCAGGCCCGGCGGTCGCTAGGCCCAGGCCGTCACCAGAGGCCCAGGCCCGGCGGTCGCTAGGCCCAGGCCTACCTCATCAATCGGACCTCAATCCCTCACCCGAGGGGCGGCACCGAGCGCCGGGGAGAGCGCAGCTCGGTGCACGTATCCCCGATCCCCACATTACCGTGGCCTGCGGGCGCTGGGCCGGCCGGATGGGCGCGGATGGCGGCGGCCCCGTTCAGCCGCTCCTACTTACTCTGCCGGGGAAATGTCGGAAAGGAAGGAGCGAGGCTCGGAGGCGGCGCCAAGACCCGGGGGGAGGAGGGACGTCCGGTGTCAGTGATGGAGGGACGCACACTGAACTTCACACACATGTGTGTGTATATATATAGTTGTGAAATTTACATTCAGTTATATCTTAATGTATTTAGTAATTTATATATTTATATCTATAGTTCAGTGTATGTGTGTATAAATATACACACACATATATATATGTAATAATAATAATCATTATAATAATATTTTTTTATTGTCAACATATAAGTGCAACGAGATTTGGTTTGCAATTTCCATCCGATGTCATAACTATATATATATACTAAATTATAGATATAAATATATAAATTAATAAATATATTAAGATATAAATTAATACTGTACTATAGATACACTGATTCATTTGTTATTTGTACCATACCCCTCTGTCTCTCAGTCTGAAGTTCTCGACCCGAAACATCACCTATTCCTTTTCTCCAGAAATGCTACCTGACCCATCTTCTCTCTCTCTCTCTCTCTCTCTCTCTCTCTCCATATATATATATATATATATAGATAGAGAGAGTAGATATACAAAATGCTGGAGTAACTCAGCAGGTCAGGCAGCATCTCTCGATCTCAGTATGTATGTGTGTGTATATATATATATATATATATATATATATATATATATATATATATATATATATATACACACACACATACTGAGATCGAGAGATGCTTAACAGACAATGGACAATAGGTGCAGGAGTAGGCCATTCGGCCCTTCGAGCCAGCACCGCCATTCAATGTGATTATGGCTGATCATCCACAATCAGTACCCCGTTCCTGCCTGCTCCCCATATCCCCTGACTCCGCTATCTTTAAGAGCCCTATCTAACTCTCTTGAAAGTATCCAGAGAACCGGCCTCCACCACCCTCTGAGGAAGAGAATTCCACAGACTCACAACTCTCTGTGTGATAAAGTGTTTCCTCATTTCCGATCTAAATGGCTTACCCCTAATTCTTAAACTGTGGCCCCTGGTTCTGGACTCCCCCAACATCGGGAACATGTTTCCTGCCCCTAGCATGTCCAAATCCTTAATAATCTTATATGTTTCAATTATCCCCTCTCACCCTTCTAAATTAAGTAAGTAAGTACGTTTATTGGCCAAGTATTTACATACAAGGAATTTGCCTTGGTGCTCCGCCCGTAAGTAACAACATGACAAACGGTGACAGTTACGAATGACTCAGAAAACACTAAACATTAATAATAATAAAACATTAATGATAAAACACCATTGATTAAGCATGTGAACCAACAAAATATCAGATCAAAGGGAGGCTACAGATTTTTGGCTGTTAAGTAGAGCAACTACTAGTGGATAAAAGCTGTTTTTATGTCTGGCTGAGGCAGCTATGACAGTCTGGAGTCGCCTTCCAGAGGGAAGTGATTCAAAGAGTTTGTGGCCAAAGTGAGAGGGGTCAGGGATGATCTTGCCCGCTCGCTTCCTGGCCCTTGCAGTGTACAGTTCATCAATGGAGGGAAGATTGCAGCCAATAACCTTCTCTGCTGATTGGATGATTCGCTGCAGCCTCCAGGTGTCGTGCTTGGTGGCTGTGCCAAACCAGACCATGATGGAGAAGGTGAGAACAGACTCTACGATGGCCGTGTGGAATTGGACCATCATTGCCTGTGGCAGATTGTGCTTCCTCAGTCGCCGTAGGAAGTACATCCTCTATTGTGCTTTTTTGATTGTGGAGTCGATGGTCGCCCCCTACTTAAAGTCCTTGGAGATGATGGTTCCCAGGAAATTAAAAGACTCCACAGATGTGACTGTGGTGTTGTTGATGGTGAGGGGAGGGGGCGCTCTCCTAAAGTCTACAATCAATTCCACTGTCTTAAGAGCATTGAGCTCTAGGTTGTTGTTACGGCACCAGGACGCTAGCTGTGACACTTCCTGTCTGTAGGCAGATTCCTCCCCATCCTGTATCAGTCCAATCAGGGTTGTGTTGTCCGCAAACTTGAGGAGCTTGACAGAGGTGTCTGTGGAGGTACAGTCGTTGGTGTACAGAGAGTAGAGGAGAGGAGAGGGTACGCAGCCTTGCGGTGCTCCTATGCTGAGCGTTTGCGTGTTTGAGATGTGCTTTCCCATCCTCACATGCTGCTTCCTGTCTGTCAGGAGCTGGTGATCCACTGACAGAGGGGTTCAGGCACAGTCAACTCAGAAAGTTTGGAGTGTAGTAACTCTGGCACAATGATGTTGAATGCTGAGCTATAATCAACAAACAGGATCCTCACATAGGTCCCCTGGCGGTCTAGGTGCTGTAGGATGAAGTGCAGGCCCAGGTTGACTGCATCATCCACAGATCTATTGGCCCGATATGCAAACTGCAGAGGGTCCAGCAGGGGGTTTGTGATATTTTTCAGCTTGGCCAGCACAAGCCTTTCGAGTGTCTTCATGACCACAGAGGTCAGTGCGACAGGCCTGTAGTCATTAAGACAAGTAATCCTTGCCTTTTTGGGTACAGGGACAATAGTGGAGACTTTGAAACAGGCAGGGACAGTACATGTTTGCAGGGACTGGTTAAAAATGTCTGTATAGACCGGTGCCAACTGTTTGGCACGGAACTTAAGAGGGGGAAACATTGTCAGGTCCTGGAGATTTCCGTTTTTTTTGTCTAAAAAGCCTCTCCACCTCCTCTATTTTTATTGATGATATTTGATGTGATGTTTTGCAGCACAGAGGGTGTGGGTGATTGGGTGTGAAGTGGTGATTGGAGGGGGGTGGGTCAGGCTGTGAGGTCAGGCTGTGAGGTGAGGCGTGAAGTGACAGTATTTTCATACTGGAGTCTTGCCTTAAGTAGGTGTGAAGTGGTGAATGGGAAGGAGAGGGTGGAGGGTCCATTCTTTGTAGACTGGGGTCTGGCTGTGTTGGTTGGGGAAGGGGGGTGGGGGTACCAGGGTTACGTTTCTGATTTTCAAACCTGCAGTAAAACTCATTCAGGTTGTTGGTCAGCTGATGAGTGTCCAAAGAACGGGGGGTTTCCTCTTGTAGCTGGTAATTTCTTGCAAGCCTTTCCAAACTGAAGAATAGTCACTAGCTGAGAACTTGCTCCTCAACTTCTCAGAGAACCTTTCCTTGGCAGCTCTGATTCCTCTTCTCAGCTTGTACTTGGCCTGCCTGTAGAGGTCTGCATCCCCACTCCTGTAGGCCTCCTCCGTCGGAGCTGTCCGAGTTCTGCAGTGAACCAGGGCTTGTTGTTATTGAACCATGTCCGGGTCTTAGTTGAAATGCAACTGTCCTTGCAAAAGCTGACATATGATGATACAGTGTCCGTATACTCATTGAGGCTTGTGGCTGCTTCCCTGAATACATTCCAATCCGTGATGTCAAAGCAGGATTGTAGGTTCTCAATGCCCTCGCTTGTCCACGTTTTTGTTGTTCTGACCACAGGCTTAGCAACTTTTAGTTTCTGCCTGTAGGTCGGAATCAGGCGAACTACACAATGGTCAGAGAGACCCAGACCCGCCCGGGGAACAGAGCGATATGCGTTCTTGATTGCCATATAACAGTGATCGAGTGTTCTCTCACCTCTGGTGGGGCAGGTAACATGAAGTCTGTATTTTGGAAGGTCACGGCTGAGGTTAAAGTCCCCCAAAACAATGACCATGGAGTCCGGGAAGTCACTCTCTACTCTCATTACCTGGTCAGAGAGTTCCGTTAGCGCCTCACGTACACAGGCTTGGGGGGGGGGGGGGGGGGGGGGATGTAAACTCCAGCGTGAATAAAGTAGGTATGTTACAAAAGTTACCTTTAGCGGTGCTGCAGTTCTGTCACTGGCCGTGTGCGCAAGTTTGGCGCCTTTAAGGGGGGCGGGGTTAAAATGCGGTTTTCCCCTTGCCATCCGGAGCTTTCCGTTGTCGGAGTGCGATCTATTTCTGGAGATGCATTCCGACTGCCGGTAAGTCCGTTTTTTTTTAATAAATAGCCCGACTACTTCATCACTGCAGTAAAATTAAAATTAGCTCCTAATGCCGTGAACGCCGACAACAGGGACCGATTTTACGTAGGGGACAGGTAAGTGAAAACTGTTTATTTTACATAGAAACTTGTTTTTTTAGGGGACTTTAATCAATATTTCATGTTGCGAAACGGTGATTTAGTCCCCATACGAACAGGCAGAATTTTTCCTGTCGATATTGGGTTTAAATTCACTGCAACCGCAACGTTCCAATACAGCGTGTTCCTGAAAATCCCACTCACAAGCTGTTTAAAATGCCCATTAATTTACAGGCATTAACCACTGAATTCCTTCAATTTGGCCTATAAATTAATGACAAATAGATTTTAAAAATCATGTTATATTGTGAATTATTGTGTGACTGTTAATTGGACACTTAGGCTTTAAATGTTTTTTAAATGTTTTTTAAAGAAATGGATAGATGTTTAGATCTAGTAATTGAATTTTGTAATTGGCTACAAGTGGGTAACTAACTAATTATATGCTTTAATTTCAGGTCATCCAAGTAAGATTGTTTCATATTTGTTTCAGTATACTTCAATCTATAATAACTGAAAATGTCTTTCAGTTCTCTTAATTTTTAAGGAAGTTATGGGCTTTTGACTGTCCTCGATCACAACTTTTGTGTTAAGTAATAGAAAAGCAATAGGAAGCAAGTTGCTAATTTCCGAGTATGAAAATGGCCCTAACTTTTTTAATACTGAAGATATGAAAGTGAATTAGGTGTCAAATTAAACTTATTTTTATGCTTTATCTGATGGGATAAATTGCAGACTTGATTTTTTAAATTTCAAAATTTTGTAACATTGCTAAATAAAGGAGTTAAATTCCCTCTGAGAGTAGAAGGGTTTGCAGTTTATAAAGAGGGATTCTAGGTTGGGAGAGAAGAAATTTGACAGTACCGTGATGCCGCTGCACCGGTCCTGGTTGGTATAGAAGCATATTCCACCACCTCTTGATTTCCCCGTTGCCTCCACTTTGTGGTCCGCTCTGTGAAGTTGGAAGCCAGCCTGTTGCAGCACGTTGTCCGGGATCGACTCACACAGCCAGGTCTCAGTGAAACACAGGGCAGCAGCTCGGGAGAAGTCCTTGTTTGTCCAGTGCAGGAGTTGCAGTTCGTCCACTTTGTTCTTGAGAGAACGTACGTTTGCCAGGAATATGCTCGGGAGTGGTGTGCGTGATCCTCATCGCCGGAGTCGAGTGAGTGCTCCAGAGCGCTTCCCATGGGTCCTTCTCTGTCTCAAGACCTTGAACGCAACCACAGCCCCACCGACGAGTATGTCCAAATAATCCAGCAAGTGAGAGAAATCCGGAACGATGTTTGGAGGTACCGTATGTGCGATGTTTATGAGTACCTCTCGTGAAAGTAATCTTTGTAGGGTTTTCACAGACGAACAAACAGATACAAAACTGCAAGGAGCAGTACACCGTGGCCGCCATCATCGGTGCCAGCAGCAGGAGGCAGTTGAACGTTGTGTTCAATTCCAGAGTGTACAAGCCCAGCTGCTCCATTCTCTCAGCATATGACAGTCCCACCATCCCGGGAATTAACCTTGTGAACCTACGCTGCACTCCCTCAATAGCAAACATAATACAGTGTGTACATATCCGTTGTGCTACTGATGTAAGAATTTCATTATTTATAGATATATGACAATAAAACATGAGAGGCATTTGTGCTATGTACAAAAAGGTGACACTACTAAGTACAACAGCAACACTAAATGTTCTCAAGAGATAATACCTAACCTGCTGAGTTACTCCAGCATTTTATGCATCGGGTCGGGACCCTTCTTCACGTTCTGACTGATTGTAGTAAGGGGTGAGAAAGCTGGAAGACTGGTGGGGACGGGACAAAGCCCAATGAGTAATAGGTGAAAATGCAATGAACTGCAGATGCTGATTTATAAAAGAAGAAAGGGCTGAAGTAACTATTTTTATGCCTATTATTGCTGGAATCTCTGGAGAACATGGATAGGCAATTTTTGGGTGGGGTCCCTGAGTGGATACAGGTGAGGGTTTTGTGTAGAAAGGAACTGCAGAAGCTGGTTTAAACTGAAGATAGACACAAAATGCTGGAATAATTCAGCGGGACAGGCAGCATTTCTTGAGAGAAGGAATGGAGCAAGGAAGAGAACCTCCATAGCAGGCTTAATTTGAAGAGATTTCGCAGTGGACCAGTGAAGTGCAGATACAATGAACAGGAGATCTCGAAATCCTGCGTAGAAAGCAAAGTGCTGAAGGAGCTTGGCTGGTCTGGCAACATTTATGGAGGAAATGGACATTTAGGGTCTTAGAAACATAGAAAATAGGTGCAGGAGTAGGCCATTCGGCCCTTCGAGCCTGCACAGTCATTATAGCTGATCATCCAACTCAGTATCCCGTACCTGCCTTCTCTCCATACCCCCTGATCCCCATAGCCACAAGGGCCACATCTAACTCCCTCTTAAATATAGCCAATGAACTGGCCTCAACTACCTTCTGTGGCAGAGAATTCCACAGATTCGCCACTCTCTGTGTGAAAAATGTTTTTCTCATCTCGGTCCCACAAGACTTCCCCCTTATCCTTAAACTGTGACCCCTTGTTCTGGACTTCCCCAACATCAGGAACAATCTTCCTGCATCTAGCCTGTCCAACCCCTTAAGAATTTTGTAAGTTTCTATCAGATCCCCCCTCAATCTTCTAAATTATAGCGAGTACATGCCGAGTCTATCCAGTCTTTCCTCATATGAAAGTCCTGACATCCCAGGAATCAGTCTGGTGAACCTCCTCCGTAGTCCCTCTATGGCAAGAATGTCTTTCCTCAGATTAGGAGACCAAAACTGTACGCAAACTGTACTTCAGATAGGCTTTCTCTTTCGCCCTCCAAAAATGCTACCTGACCCGCTGAGTTCCTCCAGAAGCTGGTCTTTTGAGAAACCTCATGTTGCATTTCATAAACAATAAATAAAAAATAGCCGGATGGAAAGGGTTCTGTGACTTGGCACATCAGATACTGGAAACGTGATCAAAACACAGTGCTGGAGGAACTGAAGATCTCGAGCAGCTTCTGTGGGGGGGAAGATCGTCAGGCTATGTTTCAGGAAGGGACTCTTCTTCAGACATGCTGCATCTGTAGGGAATTGTGTGTTCATTTATCCATTGATGTTGTCTGACCTGTTGAGTTACTCCAGGACTTAGTGCTTTCATTAAGATTCCAGTCTTTGCAGTTTCCTGTGCCTCTGGACTTCATCTACAGTCAGTCTAAAGAAGGGTCCTGTTCCAAAAACATTGTTTGCTCAGGGAGTGTCTTGTATCCCTCCATTCCCTGCATATCCATGTGCATATCTAAAAAAACTCATAAACACCATCATCATATCTGCCTATACCACTACCCCCAGCAGTGCGTTTCAGAATCCCACCACCTGTGTAAAAAAAAAACACCCCTCCCAACATTTCCTTTAAATGTTGTCTCTCTTACTTGAAAGCTGTGCCCACTAGTCTTTGACATTTTCACCATAGGAAAACAGTTTCAAAAGTCTATCCTATCTATGTATCTCATAATTTAATATACTATCATATCTCCCCTCAACCTCCAGTTCTAAAGAAAACAATCCAAGTTTGTCCACCCTCTTCCTGTAATTAATACCCTCTAATACAGGCAGCATTCTCGTAAACCTCTTCTGCAGCCTCTTCCAAAATTCCATATCCCTCCTGTAATGGGAGACCTGAACTGCATGTAATATTCCAAATATCGCAGCACCAAAGCCGTAAATAACAGCATTATGACTTCCTGACTTTTATGCTCAGTGTCCCGACCAATGAAGACAAACATATCATACACCTTCTTCCCCACTTTATCTACTTACGTTGCTACTTTCACGGGGGCTGCAGACCTGGACCCCAAGATCCCTCTGCACATCAATGCTGTAGAGGGATCCGGCTTGATTGGCTATATTTGTAACTTGGAGGGAGGGGAGGATACGATTATCTTGTAATTGTATTCATAACATGGACAAATCACAAAGCCATTTTGG
Organism: Raja brachyura; assembly: GCA_963514005.1. Next base: position 76,171,788 of record OY740786.1, read on the forward strand.
GTCATGTTATCTGGTTTGTGCACTTTTAAGAATAACTTAAACGTACAAGAAATGCAAGCTCACTGTATACAGGATTGATAAAAAATATGCATTGATTTATATCACTGTCTTTTTTGTGTCTTTATAAACTATTACTATGTATTACAAAATGATCACAGACAAAAATTAAATGATTTTATGCATTTTATACAAAATTAGACTAAAATCCACTTTCAAAGAATCATTTATACAGAAATAACTCATATATTACAATATCTTTCTGTAGATAATTCCTTTCTCACATTTTACTTAGAGAATTTTATTTAACAAATACAGCATTAACAAAACATACAAATCAGAAAAAGTGCATGTTTCTGAAAATCATACAGCACAAAGTTTTTTTTAAATGTCCAGTGTTGTAGAATTTATGGTTTTTAATTATTATTTGTTACATTAAAGTTAAAATGAAAACATCCCACAGGGCTGAAAGGATTTGGCCAAAGTATGTTCCTTAAATGTACTAACTTTGTTATTTACCACAGGAAATTATAAAAGATATGTTCAATACATAACACGCACAGGGTTACATTGCAAACATAAAAGCTAAGTTTGTGCACAGGGTATATTTTTTTCACAGGCTTGAATTCTCCCGTACTAAAATTTGCAATGCATTAACAAAATTTAGAAAAGGCGTGGGGAATTACTGGCTAGCTAACTATATCTGCAGCAAATTCCTGCTATTGCAATTTTGATTGCAAAATTCTGATAAGATTGTATATTGGAAATGCTGGTACACATTGCCCATTGTTGAATAATCAAATGATGAGACCTGGATTTCAGAAATGTGTTGATGAGAAGCAAATCTTTTCCAGCTGCAGTTATAAAATTACCATCAATATGTAGAAAATGCAACCACTGTACTATTTATGCTTGGACCATGCGTGTGTGCTGAGGAACAAACTCAATAATCATTTCTACAAATTCAAAATGCCACTTTTGTTTTAATACATTAGATGCAGCAGACGCAGTCACTTTGTATTCAAATGATCAAAACAAAACTGAATGATAACAATCAAACATATCATTGTGACCCATAATTAAAAACTGAAAGAACCTTTCAAATGTGTCATTCTAATTCCACTTTCAAGGAATAGAAATGTAGTTAAAGTATGTTCTTATGATCTGTTTTGAAACTTTATATTTTAACATATTTTATAATACAAATCCACCACCGATTTTCCGGCCTCCTTGGTTCCAGAGCCTTTCTGGATTATCCATTTTGCCAGACCAACAGAGGTCACAGCCTCCGAAAGGAGTCCAATGGTACTGGAACAGTCTGCCTAGGCTGCTGAGGTGCCGAGACACTGGCCTTCAAAATCGGTCACGGAAGCCTGCTAAGGGAACGGATCTGCCACCTTTGGTCAGGCTGGACCTCCAGAGCACCGGCTGCAGGGGGCAAATTCAACCCGCCAATCAGCGCGGAAGTCCTAATGAGGTTGAGATTGGCCACCTCACCTGGCCTAAATGCCACATTTTCAGGGGACTTCTGGGAGGGTGGGTTTCAAGTGCGCTTTTGTAATTTTGTATGGATTAAAGGAAGTGCCGGACCACCAGTTGCCTTAAAATCCATGGTGGACCTTTCCTTACCAAAAAGACAATGACAATTCAGCACATTTGTTGCTGACTCATTAAACCAAAAGAATAAACATTGTGTTTATTCAGGGTTTGAAGTAAAGAAGTCATCATTGAAAGACTGGTAGGTGAATTATACGTTTGATGACTCGGAGAGGTGCTGAACATGTGGTCTTTGCTGAGGTTGTGAATGGTATCCCATAATATCCTGTTGCTGTGAATAGGAAGGGAGCAAGAGCAGTTCTGATTGTTCACCTTGCAGGGAGCCAGATGTTTGTGTCTGTTGATAGATTAAAACAAATTCCTGATTACCAGATGTGTAATTAACTCAATTTATAATTGTACAACTGTACAAACATATGAAACGTTGCCCTTTAAAACAGAATGTGTTGCAATGAACAGCACTTCAGAAATAGCAAACATAAAATAGTAAATATTAATTTAAAAATCTTTAAAGCGTAAAAGAGAAAAATGGGAAGAGCAAGTTGAAATCAATTGAAAGGAAACAAGTAAGTAAGTTTATTGGCCAAGTATTCACATACAAGGAATTTGCCTTGGTGCTCTGCCCACAAGTAACAACATGACATACAGTGACAGTTACGAATGACTCAGAAAACACTAAACATTAATAATAATAAAACATTAATGATAAAACACCATTGATCAAGCATGCGAAGCAACAAAATACTAGATCAAAGGGAGGCTACAGATTTTTGGTTGTTGAGTAGAGCAACTACTCGTGGATAAAAACTGTTTTTATGTCTGCCTGTGGCAGCTTTGACAGTCTGGAGTCGCCTTCCATAGAAACATAGAAAATAGGTGCAGGAGTAGGCCATTCGGCCCTTCGAGCCTGCGCCGCCATTCAATGTGATCATGGCTGATCATCCAACTCAGTATCCCGTACCTGCCTTCTCTCCATACCCCCTGATCCCTTTAGCCACAAGTGCCACATCTAACGCCCTCTTAAATATAGCCAATGAACTGGCCTCAACTACCTTCTGTGGCAGAGAATTCCAGAGACTCACCACTCTCTGTGTAAAGAATGTTTTCCAGAGGGAAGTGATTCAAAGAGTTTGTGGCCAAAGTGAGAGAGGTCAGAGATGATCTTTCCTGCTCGCTACCTGGCCCTTGCAGTGTACAGTTCATCAATGGAGAGTAGGTTGCAGCCAATAACCTTCTCTGCTGATCGGACGATTCGCTGCCGCCTCCAGGTGTCGTGCTTGGTGGCTGAGCCAAACCAGACCATGATGGAGAAGTGAGGACAGACTCTATGATGGCCGTATAGAATTGGACCATCATTGCCTGTGGCAGATTGTGCTTCCTCAGCTGCCGCAGGAAGTACATCCTCTGTTGTACTCTAAGACTCTAAGACTTTTGCCTTCCACCACAGTGAGGAGGTGTTTGGTGAACTCACTGTGGTCGATGTTAAATTTGTGTTTATTGTGTGGTTTTCTTATTTTTTATATATGTATGACTGCAGGCATGAAATTTTGTTCAGACTGAAAGGTCTGAATGACAATAAACGTAATTCAATTCAATTCAATTCAATTCAATTGTGCCTTTTTGTACGGCATTAAAACAATTATGATAATCTTTTATGATAATCTTAGCAAGGGCTTACAGCCTTTGCCAAACATCCTTTGATACAAAAGGTCACTGAAATATTATGTGCTCACATCTTGAATTTGAGCGTGAACCCATAGTCTCCTTCAGAGGTAAATAATAGCTTATGTATGGTGCAAAGATGCATTCAAACTTATTGTGGACACTGTAAGACCATTGTGATCAACAAACCTCTAAACCCAGATACAATTTGGTTTGTTTCAACTACAAGATCATTAATAATTTACCTGTAAGTAATGTTGCGGCTGCTGTTGTTGAAGTTGCATAGTTTGCTGAGAGAGGGATGAATGCGGTATAGAAAATCCTGGAGCTGTTATTATTTGACCCATAAGCACAGTATTGGAGACTATTGGCACACTATTTCTCACTGGCTGCGTTGTCAAATTTTGTGGAACCTCCTGTTCTTGTGAGTACCTGTAAGATACATTTGTGGAAAAAATATCAACATCAATAGATTGTAAGGTAATGGACTAGATCACTTTAAGTATTCAAAGATGAAATCTTGCCAGCGTCATGGATCGCAATTCGTTGAACTGACTGGTAAAACGATGGCTGTTACTGAGTCAATCAAGTCAAAAAAAGTCAAGTCAAACAAACTTTATTGTCATTCAGAAATACATCGATATATGCAGTTCCAAAGAAAATTCTGTTGCATTTGGCTCCCTGTGCAACACGATAATTAACAGAAGGATAAACATGGAAGCCGTGAGCAGTTAGCTCATAGCCATTTCTGGATAATAAATATTTGATAATGATTCTGATCCACCAGCTATTCTTTGTTTTCCTGTGCAACACTTATCTATCTGTGCCTTGCATTATCATCATTCATCATTTATGTACATTCCTCTTCCATCCTTTTAAAGACCTTTTTCCCCGTTCCTCCACCCATTTCAACAATTTCTTACTATTTCAAACATTGCTTGAATTATTACCTATCAATTTCTCCTTCATACAGATATGATCAATCAAGATCAAATTAAAAGTTTCTATAAATATTGTTCACATTTGCCCTAGACAAATGTCTATTGATCCCGATGACAGTCACATACGAAAGGTCACAGAGCTACAACACAAGGTTTAGCCGCAATAGGAACTATGGCACTTAGATTTGACATACTTAGCTTGTTGTCCTGTGGTATTGAACTCCATGGGTTGTCTTGTGTGGCAGGTAATGGGCATCATTGGTTGAATAGGTTGACTCAGTAGCATTCTTGAAGCAGAAAACAATGTTAATAGCTCACATACTCTAGTCATTTCCTAAGTATGTTTTTTTTCCAGCAAGCTGCTACTTCAAATACTATATACTGATAGTTGCAAACATGCATCATGTTCTCAAATATTATATCCACACATAGAAACTCTAGTTGATTAATTATGAGATCAATCAAGCTAAAATAGGTTTGGTGAAACTGAGATTAGAGGCTAGTCCACTCACGCTGCAGTTACATTTTTAAATGCTATGTATAATTGTATTGCTAAGGATAAACCACAGAGTAGATTTTCAACAATAACAGAACATGTTGAGAAAAGCACAGCATGCCAGGCAGCCTTTATGGAAAGAGAAACACTCAATGTATCAGGTCTGTGACCTTTTGTCAGAATTTAATACATTTTCACCATAGTTATATCCCATTAATATGTAAAACATGAGTGAAAATCACTCATGTTTTCAGACATTCACATCTTTAATATCAATGTATTAACACAACTCAAGCCGAGCAGCAATGGAGAGACAATATTTCCCAGATTTTATGTCAGAAATAGAAAAATCACAATACTTGGCTGAATGCAAATCCAAAATTAACTTTTTAGATCTTATTTTTAATTGTTTACTCTTTCGTGGCTTTTTCTTGGTTAAGAGTCTGTGATATACGTTGCAATTACCTTTGCAGTTGCATTGCAGTAACATTGTGTAAATAATTAGCAGAAAATGTGAACTGGGCGTAATACTGCCATGTCAAGGATAAAATGAAATAAAAATAACATGTGCTGTGTGTATAGTTAAACATTCTTGTCCCGCATTGATAGCTGCACCAATTAATTCTTAATTGACGAAGGTCAACTGGCGTGAAGAACATAAATCCCATTGAATCCCATTGACTTCTGCTATGACAACTGCCTCTGAAAATGGCCTCATATCATGAATTTGAACAAATCAGTTTACATTTATTTTGCAAAAAGCACATTGGTTAGCAAATATTAATGGACAGGCAGCAGAAAATCTCTTGGGATTGCACTTAATCATGATTCTCAAAAAACTCTCTTGATGCTTTTTGCTGAAATCTAACCCTGCAATTAAATCTGAACCGAGTGTTGCAGAAAAAATCTGTTTCAGCTATTTTCTTGATCTATTCTGTAACCAACAAGTTGAAAATATAATTATTCAATAGGTTAACAAAGTGGAGAGAAGTGGGGAAAATATTATAAAGTATTTGACACAGAGGGTGGCAGATACATGGATCAAGTTGCCAGTGATGGTAGTTCAGGTAGGTACTATATCAACATTTAAAAGACAGGCAGACAGGTACGTAGATAGGAAAGGTTTAGGAGAATATGGACCAAACGCGGCAGGTGGACCAGCACAGATGGGACATCTTGGTAGGCATGGAGAAGTTGGGCCAAAGGGCCTGTTTCCATGCTGTCTGACTCTATGTACCTAGTAACCCTGATTTTGAGAAGCAAATCATCAAATCACATCTGCCTTTAGCCAGGTCTATTTTGGAGTTTCACGGTTTTGCACTGTAAATTGCTGAAAGTTACAGCTGGTCATAGTGCACTGAGAGAAAGTGGGCATCAGTGATCCAAATGAACTGGAAAAAAATGGCATCATCTTAATAGAAGTGAAGGTCTAACAAGTAAGTAAAAGTTAGCATGGCTGAATTTAATGAATTCAAGTGCAGGAAGATAATTAAAGAGAAGGAGAATTTTTTTTAATTCCAATAAAGACATGGGGAAGTTATTAAAAAGATTAAACTAGGTGTTTTCAGCACCTCTAACAATCCAGTGATTCTTGCAAACTTCTGCACGATAGAAAGCATACTGTCAGGTTGCATCAAGGCTTGGTTTGGGAACAGCTCTGCCCAAGGAAGCAAGGTATTGCAGAGAGTTGTAGATGTAGCCCAGACCATTACACAAACCAGACTTCCCACCATTGACTCCATCTACACTTTTGTTGCCATGGAAAAGCAGCCAACATAGAGTCTTGTCCTACCCTGGTCTTTCCTTCCTTCCCTGCTCCTGTCTGGCAGAAGGCACAGAAACTTGAAACCTTGCTCAGGAATAGTTTATTCCCCTCTGCTATCAGGCTTTTGAACAGTCCTTCTATTGGTTAGGGTATTGTTCGATTCAACTCTGACGACATTAGACTTTGTCTAAGGAACTGCTGCTTTACAGTGCGCTACAATACTGCAAACTATATTCTGCACTCTGTGCATTCCTCTATGCTCTATCTATTTATTTGAGTTTCAACTGATTGTTTCTATGTATAGTATATCTGACCTGTTTGGATAGCATGCAAAACAAAACTTTCACTGAATCTGGACATGTGACAATAATAAACCTAAACCAAGATTCCTCTCCGTAAAGTCTGAACTTCCCTTCCTCCAGTCCTACTATGGCAGCTACAGGCTGCTTCTGCCTAACCCATTCCTTGAAATTGCAGGGAGGAATATGCTCATTTTATACTATTCCTGTGTGTATTATATAATTGACCTAAGAATAAGGTGGTAATGCTGGTAAATGTGTTGATTTACAAAGGGTGAATCTGGGTTTACTACTGAGGCCTACTTCTCCTTCTTTAATAAGGTCCATTTCCCTCTTTAAGGTCCCCCCTTCTGGGGTTTGTAAGAATATCCAAAACGCAGGATGACATGGACAATTAATTCTCCCCCAAGCATCTCTGGAACTATGTTTAGGAAAAACAGTAGTCCTGGCTGAAGGGCTGAATTTCTGAGTCTGGAGCCGAGGGGTCCTGGCTCAAAGAGTCGTGGGGATATGAAACTTACTGCGTGAATGGGTAGCAGAGATCCTTCTCGCATTTGAGTCTTTTACCCAGAGAAGGGGAACCAAGAACCAAAGGACATAGGTTTAAGGTGGGAGGGGTAAGATTTAATTGGAACCTGAGGGGCAATCTTTTCACACATAGGATGGTAGGTATATGGAAAGAGCCGTTAGACGAGGTAGTTGAGGCAGATACGATCACAACATATAAAAGACATTTGGAGAGGTATATAGAAAGGAAAGGTTTAGAGGAATATGGGTGAAATGCGAGCAGGTGAGACCAGTGTAGATGGGACATCTTGGTTTGCGTAGGCAAGTTGGACTGAAGGGCCTGTTTCTATGCTGCATGACTCTATGATATATGGACGAGTACTTGAAAAGCTGTAACTTACAAATAGGAGCCAAATGTGCTAGTTTATGCAGAAAAAAAATGATATTGTAATGTAATCAATGTTAAAATATTTAGCCACTTTAACCACACCTTGTTTTTATATATTTTTAAATTTATACAAATATATATTTTAGAAAAATATATGTAGTTTTTATATATTATTATTTATTCGCTCTTAATTATATGCATTATTTAGGTTGGCTTTAGTTAGGTTTGCGCAACGTTGCAAAGCCTCTTTTAATGAGACTTCATCTGTGATTTCTTTTGAAAAGCCTAATTAATTATCTGATGATGGGAAAAACAAGATAACTCTACTTTGGCCACTACATTATTCAAACAGACACAAACATGGACTACAAAATGACTGGGAAAATGGGGAGCAGTGAAAAAAATGACAGGAGGCCAATGCAGCTAAATGTGTGGAAATGCAGAGGCTTCCAAAAGTTAGGTTATAAAAAATATCCCAAGCTTTGAACATCTCACGGAGCACTGTTCAATCCATCATCCGAAAATGGAAAGAGTATGACACAACTGCAAACCTACCAAGACATGGCCGTCCACCTAAACTGACAGGCCGGGCAAGGAGAGCATTGATCAGAGAAGCAGCCAAGAGGCCCATGGTAACTCTGGAGGAGCTGCAGAGATCCACAGCTCAGGTAGGAGAATCTGTCCACAGGACAACTATTAGTCGTGCACTCCACAAATCGGGCCTTTATGGAAGAGTGGCAAGAAGAAAGCCATTGTTGAAACAAAGCCATAAGAAGTCCCGTTTGCAGTTTGCCACAAGCCATGTGGGGGACACAGCAAACATGTGGAGGAAGGTGCTCTGGTCTGATGAGACCACAATGGAAGTTTTTGTCCTAAATGCAAAACGCTATGTGTGGCGGAAAACTAACACTGCACATTACCCTGAACACACCATCCCCACTGTGAAACATGGTGTTGGCAGCATCATGCTGTGGGGATCCTTTTCTTCAGCAGGGTCAGGGAAGCTGGTCAGAGTTGATGGGAAGATGGATAGAGCCAAATACAGGGCAATTTTGGAAGCTAACCTGTTAGAGTCTGCAAAAGACTTGAGACTGGGGCAGAGGTTCACCTTCCAGCAGGACAACGACCCTAAACATACAGCCAGAGCTACAATGGAATGGTTTAGATCAAAGCATATTCATGTGTTCAAATGGTCCAGTCAAAGTCCAGACCTAAATCCAATTGAGAATCTCTGGCAAGACTTGAAAATTGCTGTTCACAGACGCTCTCCATCCAATCTGACTGAGCTTGAGCTATTTTGCAAAGAAGAATGGGCAAAAATTTCAGTCTCTAGATGTGCAAAGCTGGTAGAGACATACCCCAAAAGACTTGCAGCTGTAATTGCAGCGAAAGGTGGTTCTACAAAGTATTGACTCCGGGGGGCTGAATACTTTTGTACGCTACACTTTTCAATTTTTTTATTTGTAATAAAATTTGGAAACCATGTATCATTTTCCTTCCACTTCACAATTATGCACCACTTTGTGTTGGTCTCTCACATAAAATCCCAATAAAATACATTTATGTTTGCGGTTGTAACGTGACAAAATGTGGAAAAGTTCAAGGGGTATGAAAACTTTTGCAAGCCACTGTAATTGATTTGTTCTGCTCTCATCTATTGGGTCAAAGTAAGTCTATACCTGACCTATAAAAGACAACCCATCGCTGAAGAAAAAGGCTGTCAGAAAATAATTTGCATGGGGTAAATGCTGTTATTGAAAAATGTAAGCAGAGGAGGAAAAACAATAGCCCGAAAATGGGCTTTTGTACTTGAATGCCTGTACAAATTTTAGACCTAGTCTGTAACTAGCTAAGGTTAAAGAGTTTAAATAATCTAGATTGCTTCAATTTTGGTCAGCTTGGAAATAGAATCATGGACTGTAGGAGTAGGAGAAGGCCAACTGGCCTGCTCCACCATTCAACACAATTGTGGCTGATCATCGGCAGCAGTGACCATTTTACCTTTGTCAAAGATGTCTTCAGCAATGAAAGGATAAAAGTTCTCACTCTGTGCTGTAAATCTGTGGTTTATTGATTATTAATTATTGATTGTAATTCTAGAAAATAACAATTGTGTTTACCTTAAATGCCCATCTTGATTGAAGTTGGGACTTAATTGACCAACAGTGCCATCTCTCTGGGGCGTCATTGTGGGAGTCTGAGAGATCATCATAGGACTGCTCAAGTGTAATGCCAGGTTACCAGATGACTGGTTGGAGAGGGGAGTGTGTATGATCTGTCCACCAAGCATGCTTTTAACATCCTGTAAAAACATTTGGAAGCATTGGTTTTCATGCCAAAAGAGATAATTTAATTCCAAATATTCAGTTTAAACCGAGGGATCAGATTCCCGTGGTCACACATCTGGATCCCAAACACCTTGGGGCTTACTTCCCATGACAGAGAGCACATGAGCAGGTCAGACAGCACAGTCTATTCCTTTTCTCCAGAGAAGGTGCCTGACCCACTGAGTTACTCCAGCATTTTGTGTCTATCTTCAGACAGCATAAACTGATGCCCCACCATTAGACTTCCCAGATAGCTTAGTGGCAGTTCATGATATCAGAAACACTTTTCCGACAATCTAGAAACAGTGAAAATACTTTCAAATTATTAAAATTAAAAAAATACTTTTGAATAACTTATTTGAAAACACATCTATATCATGTCATAATATTAACAGTTATGAAGTTAAAAAAACAAATCTCTTTCCTTTATAAGAAAACTGGCAACTCCATTGAATATACCAACTGTGACAAGCATAACGTTAAGTGGTGAGTCCAGGCATGGAGCAGAAGGTTATATGGATTGATATCTGATCTCCAGGACGTTCCATACTTCTGCAACGCAGTGATAGAAGTCCATAATGCACTCCGGTATGTACACTTTAACCGGCCAACAATTCTCGTCCAACCTGCCTGAGTAACCATCAGCACAATCTGGTCTCCAGCCGACCACATTGAAATTTTAAAGGCATACAGTATATAACTTCATTCCATAAGAAAATTAAAAGTCTAAATGATTTATTTAATGAAAATTTAGATTTAATGTAAAACTTTATAAATATTATACCATTATTACTGTGCGTCACAACATGCATCTCCTGAAATTCCATAGCTTGCTATGACATTTTTATTCATTCTCACCACTGCACGTCTACCAGATTGCTGAGTCTGCTCACTTGCCTAGTCATTCCATTCAAATTTACATCTTGAAAACAGATTACTCAGTCTTATTCTCTACGCAGGATTCTTCCCATTTTGTCCTACCTTTCCTTTTTTCCATCTTGTACTTATGCATTGTAATAAATTAATTTGCACTTTTTACCAGTCAATCCATTGGGTAGTAAGCTCCGCTGTAGAAACATCAACATAAATCGTTTGTAAAGTGGTAGTAATTTTCTCAGATTGCAAGGACATTAGAATATAAAGTTGGGGATGCCAATCAGCTGCAGCAACGACTTGGAACTGGGTGATCGTGTATGGGAAGTTCACTGTGAGGTTATTGCACCATCATTTTGGTTAACTTTTAAAGCATGCTTTCCATTATAGGATTATCCATAACTGAGATAAGACCATAAGGAAGAAGAGGTAAAGAAGGTGGGACTGACTGAGAAATTCTCCTCAATTTAATTGAGTGGATAATTAATTAGCCTAGAAGAATAGTAGAAACAAGTAACTGCAAATGCTGATTTACCAAAGAAGACACAGAGTGCTGGAGTAACTCAGTGGGTCAGGCAGTATCTCAGGAGAACATGGCTAGATGACGTTTCGGATTGGGACCCTTCCTCAGACTCAATTAATTGACCTCAATCAATTAATTACCGCATTCTTTGCTGTGGCAATTCTAGGGACAGGAGATTGTGGAGCTCACAGGGACAATGTCAAAAAATAAAAATTCTCCCAGCTCAAGGTAGTATCAATGTACACCAACTCCGCCCAATACCCGAATCTCAGTCCTTCAATAAGTCAATGATATGACCAGAATCTTTAAGGATATTAACATTGGATCCTATTGTCTCCTAGTCTCTTTAATTACTCTGACATGAACATGCGCTTGAGAAAAGTGGCATCACATTCTTACAATACCAGTACTAATCTTCTCTAATGACTTTTACTAACATGCAAGGTAGACACAAAATGCTGGAGTAACACAGCGGGACAGGCAGCATCTCTGGAGAGAAGGAATGGGTGACGTTTCGGGTCGAGACTGTTCCTCAGACTAACATGGATTTTTTTTGGTTTTCTTCCAGCTCATGCTTGTACAGAGAAGTTTTATAATTTTACACGCAGAGTGGAGAGGAAATCCTTATTTTGTTCAGGCCTGTTGTTAGCCTCCCAATTTGAGGAATTTACAAAATTAATGGATTTGTAAAACATTTCAAGCATTTTATAGTGGTAAGCTACTAATTTAGCTTGTTTTGTTACTTGTTTTCCTATGAATCTGTTACAAATACATCTAATTACTGGTACCTGTATCTGTTTATCATGAGGACCCTGGTCTTGCACCATAACATCCATTTGTTGCTGTTTTTGCTGTTGTGACTCTTGGTGTTGCAATGAACCAAAATTGATTGAAACTGGCTGTTGTAGGAATAACTGAAAGGAATAAAAGCAAGATAAAACATCGTATTTTCAACTTTTAGTGACAGGTTTGAATCTTAGCTGCTGAATTTGAGGGGGTATGGATATTTCTGTGATCTTACACCGCAAAACCTCTGAAAAACTGGGAAAATGTACCTTAAAAATATTGTGTAAGAAGGAACTGCAGATGCTGGTTTGAACCGAAGATAGACACAAAATGCTGGAGTAACAGCGGGACAGGCAGAAACTCTGGAGAGAAGGAATGCATGACATTTCAGGCTGAGACCCTTCTTCATTTCTTCTTTCCAGAGATGCTGCCTGTCCCGCTGAGTTATTCCAGCTTTTTGTGTCTATTCTTAAAAATATTGCCTGATCAAACATTCAGTTCCTGGTGGCAGTTGCCTACAGTGATCTCAGATGCTGCTTCTTGTGGTAGGAATCAGGGGGAATAAGTCACAGCCTCAAAAGAAGCATCTCCAAGGCAGACACAATATGGTGGCATAAAAAACTCAGGCAGACCATTGCACGTAACAGTGTATGGATCCTTGAATTTGCAACGCTGCAAGACTTGCTCCTATTTTACTAGAAGTAATAATAGAGTAGGTTGTACATTGTGGCAGCAGTTTCGAGTGATAAAGCAGAGACGATAGTGCATGAAAGACTAGAAAAGTATCAGCAGTGCTCAGATGTAACATATTCAGAAGTGCACAGTCCAAATTCACAATGGGAGGGTTTTCAATAGGACCTGGTGCTTAGCAGAGGTAATATGTGCCAAACAGACTCTTTGTGTGATCTGCAATAAATAAACTGTCAGAAATGGGTCTAGTTTCCAGACAAAAGTGTGATTGCCCACAGGATGAAATAACATGAGCATTTAATTCTATATCTGAACTTCAAAATAATGAGAACTGGAAGAGAAATTACCAATTCAAGGATTATGCATATTTTATTAATTTTTAGTCCCCATCAGTAGAAGCTTCTTTGCCTCTGTTTGTGGGCTTTTGTTTCAACACATCATTCATGTCTACACTCCAGTCCTATATTGAGAGGTTGATGCACTGTTCGAGATAATCATGACTGCCTTTCATTTGAGAGGTTAAATTATATCCCCAGCAGTTCACAAGTAGAAGTAAAAAATTAATGATACTAGTTTGAAGAAAAGCAGAGTGATACTCCCAGTGAGGGATATGGGCCAAAAGCAGGCAAATGGTAATTTGTTACTCCTGAACAAAGGGTGTTAGGGTCTAACTCTGAAACTCATGGATAAACTTCACGGACGTTTCATTTGGCGTTTCCATTCATTCACCATTCTCCTTTCTAACAGCAGCAGGATAGCGAAGTACAAAGGAAACTTCTTACCCAACCTTCCTACTGAATCTAATCTGTTCTGATGTATTCTCTAAACTGTTATTATTTTCTCTCCTAATATGCAAACAAAAAACTTGATCTTGAAGTAGGTAAAGCACATATAGAATAAACCACTGATCCAATAATGCACCGTTTATTTCACTACATAAATAATGAAAACATGTGCATTTTCACCTGTAAAGTTGAGCTATCCACCATGCACAGTTGTTCCTGAATTTTTTGGAGTTCTTCTTGCTGCCAAGTGATGTTTGCTTGGAGAATACGAGTCCGTTGCTCTAACTGGCCCTTGAGCGAACGAATCACATCAAACTGTGCAGAGAACTGGGACATCGAACAATATATATTTTTTGAAAATGTTCATTATTAAATCTGATACATTTTATGTTAGGCAGCCACGTCAACAAGTACAATTTTCAATCTAGTCAGAAATAAGTTGAAAATACACATTCATAACTACCATTGCAAGCCATTTGCTTAATATCAAGATAGGATCCCAAAATAATCTTTTATGGCTCTGCATGAGAGAACACCAGATGATATGGAGGGATATGGATCATGTACAGGAACATGAGATTAGTTTAACTTGGTATCAACACAGGCCTCATGGGCTAAAGGGTCTTTGGAATTACTCACTCAAGTAGGGAACATGATCAAGGTGAGGATTCAAGTAAAAAATAAGAAATGTTCAAAAATGAATTTAAAGCCATGTGTATATATGATTTCATTCTTGTTTGACATGTGTATCAATGTGGTTGAACGCTATGGACAAAAGTACACTGAAATGAAAATACATTCATACAATTAAATGAAGTGTATTCACTTGCTAACCTGTGTCATTGATGAAGGCTGAGAGACTGCTGTCGCCTGGGGCAATAATGGCTGCAAAAGTAAATCAAGAGGTGGATCAAATGTTAAAAACACTCTAGATTAAATTAATTCTGATTTTTAATACAAAGCAAGAGATGGCTTTGTGGTAGATACCAGTTTAATAAAAAAAGTGTTGGATTTTCTGTAAAGATCATTTGTGTCACCAGATATCAATATTTTGCAGGAAGAGCGTGGAAACATTATTGTCAGAAATAAACCTAGCAATTATCTAGAAAATAAAATAAAATGCAAGAGCTAAAACAAAAAAACAATGGCTGTTTGGATTTGTAATCTCAATATTTCACTGTAAATAATCTCTTCCCCATTTTGTAAGTGAATTGTGCCATAGATAATACACGTGTCAACATAATGAATGCAATCTGAAATAAACCTGCACAATTCTCAGCTCGGGGAACATAACAATAAAACCAGAAATTGTTTGCATTTTTATGGCACAACACTGTGGCCAAATTATTGGATGGTAAATAAGACAATTCTGCAAACCCACAGATACATAATAAAGCTGGCTAATAGTGAGTATTTCATCATACTCCTGACTTGCAGATGGTGGAAAGCTATGGGATATTAGGAGGAATGTTACTTGGCTGGATACACAGCCTCTGATCTGTTTTTGTAAACAGCAATAGTGGCCGCCAGGATAAGGGTGACTCAATCACTGTATTGTCAAATAATAATTCCTATTGGATATGGCCACTGCCTGGTACTCTTTTGGAACAAATATTAATTGTAGAAACAAGGAACTACAGATGCTGGTTTACACAAAAGGACACAGAGTGCTGTAGTAAATCAGCGGGCCAGGCAGCATCTCTGGAGAACATGGATAGGTGATGTTTCAGTTCGGGACCCTTTTTCAGACTGATTGTAGGGAGGGAAAGAAAGCTGGGAGAGAGAAGATGCAGAACAAAGCTTGGTAGGTTCACATGGGTGCGAGGGTTGGAAATGGCCAGAAATTAAAACAAAGGTGTGAGACTTCACTTATCGGCCCATTCCTGATTATTGCCTGGGTCTTGCTGCATGCAATCATGGCTGCTTCAATTGATGACAAATCAAGAATGGAATTGAATATTATGTAATCAGTGATCATTCCCATTTCTGACAACATGACAGGATGAAGATCACTGACTGTACAAATGAAGATGGTCGGGCCCCAGTCTTAAATGGCTGGTCCACAAGCAAGTCAGTATATCTGCTGCAGCCCATCTCACTAATCAGGGCCTCATCCAAGGTCTAGCCTTGTGCCTTCCATTGGATATTGGAAACCTCTGTCAACCAACTAGATTGGAGAATCCTCACTGAAGCACGCAGAGCTAAACCAGGAAACGAAACAGAATATTTATTTTCATGGACAATCATTTAAAAAAAATTAAAAGTGAGATTGAGGAAAGAGAGAGCTAAAGATCAAAAAAAGGAAATTAAATAATGGAAGCACTCAGCACATCAAGGTAAACCATTTATTAAGAAGAGTCCTTCACGAAAGCATCGACTCTCTTCCCACTGATGCTGATTGACCAGCTGAGTGTTTCCAGCATTTTGTGTGTTTGTTTTTATTAACATTTTATGTTTTGTAATCGCACTAAAGCATCAAACGCCATGCTACAAAATAATGGCAAAACCCACCTGGTCAGTGCCGGTCGAGTGTTGCAGTATTCCTGGATCGTGTTGCACTGCTGGTGGCGTCTGTAGGAGTGCAGACATTGCACTAGGCTCTGACAGCCCTTTGCTCTGTGTTGCTGAGAAAGCAGTTAAACTGTGAGCAATCACAATACGCACAGAGCCCAGTGATTCGAGTGCATTCTACAGGATGTGCTAGATGGTGTGAACTACAGGACACCAATCACTGTCTTGAACATTTGTCTGCTGCCACAGGTTTCGGCAGCACTTGGTAGTCTAAGACTCAGGGCAGAAGGCAGCATTGGTTGCTGTGATTAGGACCACTGGTGAGGGGTAGATCCTTGTGTGGGAATTGGAGAGTTAAGGGGTTGTGGCCTGGACTGATGCAGCTGGGGATATCCAGGCCCATGCCAGGGGGAGTCAGGTCCAGAAACAGGGCCGAATTTAGATGAAGAGAGGCCCTAAGTTGTTCCACTTGTGAGGTGCCTCCCAATCCCCCACCCCCACGACGAGAGGAAGATGGTCCACTAGATTGACACCGATTTGCAGCCGAGCGTGGCCAATGAGATAAGGGGCTGGAAAGCTGCACTTTTATTTATTTATTTATTGCCAGTGCTAGTGTCGAGTTATTGGCTTAAAACACTATTATTCTGAAATGGAGCGAAAGGAAAATTACTGAAGAGTTGTTTAGAGACTACAGTGCGTTGTGACAGCATATGTAAGAAAGGCCTATGACAGTGTCAAAAATATGATACACCTTGCAGGGCTCTCACTTAATTTTTTTTCTCTGTCATCAGCCGGGCAACCTTGGCAGCTTTTTAAGTTGCCAAATTACAGTTTAGGTGATCATTTAAGATGGCTTGCATGATGCGTGCGATAATGTGCTCGGACGAAGCGCGTAGTTACCAGTCGGAATTATGCTCAAAGAAGCATTCACATATTATTTCTGCTTCAAATAAACATAGAAACATAGAAAATAGGTGCAGGAGTAAGCCATTCGGCCCTTTGAACCTGCACTGCCATTCAATATGATCATGGCTGATCATCCAACTCAGTATCATGTACCTGCCTTCTCTCCATACCCCCTGATCCCCTTAGCCACAAGGGCCACATGTAACTCCCTCTTAAATATAGCCAATGAACTGGCCTCAACTACCTTCTGTGGCAGAGAATTCCACAGATTCACCACTCTCTGTGTGAAAAATGTTTTTCTCGTCTTGGTCCTAAAAGACTTCCCCCTTATCCTTAAACTGTGACCCCTTGTTCTGGACTTCCCCAACATCGGGAACAATCTTCCTGCATCTAGCCTATCCAATCCCTTAAGAATTTTGTAAGTTTCTATAAGATCCCCCCTCAATCTTCTAAATTATAGCGAGTACATGCCCAGTCTATCCAGTCTTTCTTCATATGGAAGTCCTGACTCCCAGGAATCAGTCTGGTGAACCTTCTCTGTACTCTCTCTATGGCAAGAATGTCATTCCTCAGATTAGGAGACCAAAACTGTACGCAATACTCCAGGTGTGGTCTCACCAAGGCCCTGTACCACTGCAGTAGAACCTCCCTGCTCCTATACTCAAATCCTTTTGCTATGAATGCCAACATACCATTAGCTTTCTTCACTGCCTGCTGCACCTGCATGCCTACTTTCAATGACTGGTGTACCATGACACCCAGGTCTCGTTGCATCTCCTCTTTTCCTAATCGGCCACCATTCAGATAATAGTCTACCCTCCAGTTTTACAGAGGACCAGGAGACGTTGGAGCAAGAGGAGGAGTCTCTGGGTGGTGAGTTTAAAAATCGAGCGTGGGGCTTTGTTTTAACAGAGGCCCAGGAGACGTTGGTGCAAGAGGAGGAACCCAAACCTGTAACGTTCCACACAAGCGTTCTGGTGGAAGCCGCTGATTGGTGGAAGCAGCTGATTGGGTGCAACCCCTGGTTTGCATTAAAGGTAAAGTGAGTTAAAGGTAAAGTGAGCTAAAGGGTTCAGTGAGTTAAAGGTTCAGTGATCTAAAGGGTACAGTGCTTTTTAGTAAAGGTTAGTTTAAAGGATTAAGATTTTTATAGTGTGAGTTCAATTAATTTGGGGGCAAGCCATGTCATTTGAGAACGGCCCCATGGTTTGTTCATCCTGCAACATGTGGGAGATCAGGGATATTGTCGGTGTCCCTGGTGACTACATTTGCAGAAAGTGTGTCCAGCTGCAGCTCCTGGCAGACCGTATTGAACGATTGGAGCTGCGGTTGGATTCATACTGGAGCATCCACGATGCTGAGAAGCTCATGAATAGCACGTACAGTGAGTTGGTCACACTGCAGGTTAAGTGGCCAGAAAGGGAACGGGTGGCCATTAGCCAGCGTAGCAGTAGGCAGGTGGTGCAGGAGTACCCTGCAGTCATCTCCCTCCTAAACAGATATACCATTTTGGATACTGTTGGGGGAGATGGCTCATCAGGGGAAGGCAGCAGCAGCCAAGTTCATGGCACCATTGGTGGCTCTGCGGCACAGGAGGGGAGAAAGAAGAGGGGAAGGGCTATTGTAATAGGGGATTCAACAGTAAGGGAATAGATAGGCGTTTCTGCGGCCGCAAACGAGACTCCAGGATGGTATGTTGCCTCCCTGGTGCAAGGGTCAGGGATGTCACTGAACGGCTGCAGAAATTCTGGAGGGGGAGGATGAACAGCCAGCTGTCGTGGTGTACATTGGCACCAACGATATAGGTAAAAAATGGGATGAGGTCCTACAAGGCGAATTTAGGGAGCTAGGAGATAAACTTAAAAGTAGGACCTCAAAGGTAATAATCTCTGGACTCCTAACGGTGCCACATGCTAGTCAGAGTAGAAATCGGAGGATATTGCAGATGAATACGTGGCTTGAAAAATGGTGCAAGGGGGAGGTATTCAAATTTCTCGGGCATTGGAACCAGTTCTGGGGGAGGTGGGGCCAGTACAAACAGGATGGTCTGCTCCTGGGCTTGAAGGGAACCAATGTCCTTGGGGGAGTGTTTGCTAGTGCTGTCAGGGAGGATTTAAACTAATGTGGCAGGGGGATGGGAGCATGAGCAGAGAGACGGAGGGATGTAAGATGAGGGTAGAAGCAATAGGTAGCAAAGTGAAAAGTAAAAGTGGCAGGCAGAAAAATCCAGGGCAAAAATCAAAACGGGACACTTTTCAACATAATTGTATAAGGGGTAAGAGTGTTGTAAAAACAAGCCTGAAGGCTTTGTGTCAATGCAAGGAGCATTCGTAATAAGGTGGATGAGTTGAATGTGCAGATAGTTATTAATGAATATGATATAGTTGGGATCACGGAGACATGGCTCCAGGGTGACCAAGGCTGGGAGCTGAACATCCAGGGATATTCAATATTCAGGAGGGATAGACAGAAAGGAAAGGGAGGTGGAGTAGCGTTGCGTAGCGTAGAGAGGAGATTAACGCAATAGAAAGGAAGGGCATTCGCTTAGAGGATGTGGAATCGATATGGGTAGAGCTGCGAAACACTAAGGGGCAGAAAACGCTAGTGGGAGTTGTGTACAGGCCACCTAACAGTAGTAGTGGAGTTGGGGATGGCATCAAATTAGAAATGCGTGCAACAAGGGTAAAACAGTTATAATGGGTGACTTATCTACATATAGATTGGGTGAATCAAATTGGCAGGGGTGCTGAGGAAGAGGATTTCTTGGAATGCGGGATATTTATCTAAACCAACATGTAGAGGAACCAATGAGAGAGCAGGCTATTCTAGACTGGGTACTGAGTAATGAGGAAGGGTTAGTTAGCAGTCTTGTTGTGCATGGCCCCTTGGGCAAGAGTGACCATAATATGGTTGAGTTCTCCATTAGGATGGAGAGTGACATTGTTAATTCAGAAACAAGGGTTCTGAACTTCAAGAAAGGTAACTTTGAGGGTATGAGACGTGAATTGGCCAAGATAGACTGGTAAGTGATTCTTAAAGGGTTGACGGTGGATATGCAATGGAAGGCATTTAAAGACTGCATGGATGAACTACAACAATTGTTCATCCCAGTTTGGCAAAAGAATAAATCAGGGAAGGTAGTGAATCCGTGGATAACAAGGGAAATCAGGGATAGTATCAAAACTAAAGATGAAGCATACAAATTAGCCAGAAAAAGCAGCCTACCAGAGACCTGGGAGAAATTCAGTCCAGCAGAGGAGGACAAAGTGCTTAATTAGGAAAGGGAAAATAGATTATGAAAGAAAACTGGCACGGATCATAAAAACGGACTGCAAAAGTTTTTATAGATATGTGAAGAGAAAAAGGTTAGTTAAAACAAATGTAGGTCCCTTGCAGTCAGAAACTGGTGAATTGATCATGGGGAACAAGGACATGGCAGACCAATTGAATAACTACTTTGGTTCTGTCTTCACAAAGGAAGACATAAATAATCTGCCGGAAATATACTTAAGGAAGTAGCCCCAGAAATAGTGGATGCATTAGTGATAATTTTTCAAAACTCTTTAGATTCTGGAGTAGTTCCTGAGGATTGGAGGGTAGCTAATGTAACCCCACTTTTTAAAAAGGGAGGGGGAGAGAAAATGGGGAATTACAGACCAATTAGTCTAACATCGGTAGTGGGGAAAATGCTAGAGTCAGTAATTAAAGATGGGATAGCAGCACATTTGGAAAGCGGCGAAATCATTGGACAAAGTCAGCATGGATTTATGAAAAGTAAATCATGTCTGACGAATCTTATAGAATTTTTTGAGGATGTAACTAGTAGAGTGGATAAGGAAGAACCTGTGGATGTGTTATATCTGGACTTTCAGAAGGCTTTCGACAAGGTCCCACATAAGCGATTAGCATACAAACTTAAAGCACACAATATATATTAATGATCTGGATGAGGGAATTGAATGCAACATCTCCAAGTTTGCGGATGACACAAAGCTGGGGGGGAGTGTTAGCTGTGAGGAGGATGCTAGGAGGCTGCAAGGCGACTTGGATAGGTTGGGTGAGTGGGCAAATGCATGGCAGATGCAGTATAATGTGGATAAATGTGAGGTTATCCACTTTGGCAGCAACAACAGGAGGGTAGATTATTATCTGAATGGTGGCCGATTAGGAAAAGTGGAGATGCAACGAGACCTGGGTGTCATGGTACACCAGTCATTGAAAGTAGGCATGCAGGTGCAGCAGGCTGTGAAGAAAGCGAATGGTATGTTGGCATTCATAGCAAAAGGATTTGAGTACAAGAGCAGGGAGGTTCTACTGCAGTTCTCCAGGGTCTTGGTGAGGCCACACCTGGAGTATTGCGTACAGTTTTGGTCTCCTAATCTGAGGAAAGACATTCTTGCCATAAAGGGAGTACAGAGAAGGTTCACCAGACTGATTCCTGGGATGGCAGGACTTCCATATGAAGAAAGACTGGATAAACTCGGCTTGTACTCGCTGGAATTTAGGAGAATGAGGGGTGATCTTATAGAGGCTTACAAAATTCTTAAGGGGTTGGACAGGCTAGATGCAGGAAGATTGTTCCCGATGTTGGGGAACTCCAGAACAAGGGGTCACAGTTTAAGGATAAGGGGGAAGTCTTTTAGGACCGAGATGAGAATATCTTTTTTCACACAGAGAGTGGTGAGTCTGTGGAATTCTCTGCCACAGAAGGTAGTTGAGGCCAGTTCATTGGCTATATTTAAGAGGGAGCTTGATGTGGCCCTTGTGGCTGAAGCGATCAGGGGGTATGGAGAGAAGGCAGGTACGGGATACTGAGTTGGATGATCAGCCATGATCATATTGAATGGCGGTGCAGGCTCGAAGGGCCGAATGGCCTACTCCTGCATCTATTTTCTATGATTCTATGATTCTATACCATTCGCTTTCTTCACTGCCTGCTGCACCTGCATGCCTACTTTCATGACACCCAGGTCTCGTTCTATCTCCCCTTTTCCAAATCGGCCACCATTCAAATAATAGTCTTTCTTGTTTTTGCCACCAAAGTGGATAACCTCACATTTATCCACATTATACTGCATATGCCATGCATTTGCCCACTCACCCAACCTATCCAAGTCATCTTGCAGCCTCCTAGCATCCTCCTCACAGCTAACACTGCCTTCCAGCTTCGTGTCATCCGCAAACTTGGAGATGTTGCATTCAATTCCCTTGTCCAAATCATTAATATATATTGTAAATAACTGGGGTCCCAGCACCAAGCCTTGCGGTACCCCACTAGTCACTGCCTGCCATTCTGATAGGACCCGTTTACTCCTACTCTTTGCTTCCTGTCTGCCAGCCAGTTCTCTATCCACATCAATACTGAACCCCCAATACCGTGTGCTTTAAGTTTGCATACTAATCTCTTACGTGGGACCTTGTCGAAAGCCTATCTCTTATGTGGGACCTTGTCGAAACTAACTAAAGTCACAAACTAAACATATTTACCAATCAAGACATGATATATACCACAATGACGCAGCAAAATTATAACACAGTATCTCAACTCTTTTTACACATTGCAATGAATGAAATTTCTATTCTTTCTTTCCACTTCCAAACAAAAATGTGGTTGGAGTATTCAGCGTATGATCAACGTCAGTGATCGCTTCGCACAACACCTCCACTCAGTTCGCAATAACCAACCTGATCTCCCGGTGGCTCAACACTTCAACTCCTCTTCCCATTCCGAATCCGACCTTTCTGTCCTGGCCTCCTCCATGGCCAGAGGGATCCCCACCGCATATTGGAGGAGCAGCACCTCACATTTGCTTGGGTAGTTTACACCCCAGCCGTATGAACATTGGCTTTCTCAGGTAGTCCTTGCTTTCTTCCTCCTTATCCTCTCATTCCCAGCTCTCCCACAGCCTACTGTCTCCGCCTCTTCCTTTCTTTTTCGTGTCCCCCCTTACATCAATCTGAAGAAGGGTCTCGACCCGAAACGTTGTCTATTCCTTCGTTCCATAGATGCTGCCTTACCCGCTGATATTCTCCAACTTTTTTGTCTACCCATTCACACAGTTTTGTTATCCTACTTTCTTCACCCATTCCCTACACATTAGGGGCAATTTTGCAGAGACATGTTAACCAACAAAGCCAATGTGTCTTTGGGATGTGGAAGGAAACCCACACGCTTGCAGGGAGAATGTGCAAATTCAACACAGACAGTGCCAGAAGACAGGATCAAACACAGATCTCTGGCGTGTGAGGCAGCAAGTCTACCAGCTGTGCCACTATATTTTGTTTCCCAACACACAAAAAATTATACATTGATAACTTTGGTTACTAAAAAAATGAAAATATCAATTTTCAGTTTTAAATCTCCAAGTGACGCTATGTCCCCCTTTACAGCTACTGTATGTTTTAATTAAGTTCAAGACTATGGAGCAGTACATTGGCCATAAAGTTGCTGCCTAAAAGTGCCAGAGACCCGGAATTGATCCTGAATATGGGTGCTGTCTGTATGGAGTTGGCTCCTTTTCCCTTTGATCGCTTGGGTTTTCTCCGGGTGCTCTTGATTCCTTCCACATTCCAAAGTGTGCAGGAACCTATTTCAGACCCAACCGAAAACGAAATATTTTTCTTTTGTCCAGAGATTCTGTCTGACCTGTTGAGTTACTCCAGCTTTTTGTGTCTATCTTCAGTTTAAACCAGCATCTGCAGTTCCATCCTACACACATGCTACTATACGATAGAATTTTATTAATTCCAGGAGAGAAATTGTGTGTGTGGGGGTATATATATTATACACACACACACACATATATATATTTATATAGTTATATATTCATATATAAATATACACCGTTCTATTTTCTCGTTTATAACATGGTTTACAGAGCACTATGTTTACATATTCTGTTGTGCTGCTGCAAGTAAGGATTTCATTGTTCTAACTGGGACGTGAGAGAATAAAACACTCTTGACTCGTGACTTACTCTGCTAATGTGTGGGATAGAACTAGTGTACAGGTGATCGGTGGTCGGCGTGGACTCGGTGGGCCGAATGGCCTGTTTCCACGCTGTATCTTTAAATTAAACTAAAAACACTAAAACCAGAGGGAGTCTAAAGAAGGGTCTCTACCCGTAACATCACCCAATTTCTTCTATCCAGAGTTGCTGGCTGCTCCATGGAGTTCCCCCGCACAATTAAAGCATGGAATAGTCTTCACCCTACCATAGTTACCCAACCAGACGCAACTAAATTTAAGGTACCTCTCTTTTCCCCAAGAACCCTTTTTTGCTTAAGTCCAAGTCAAGAGTCAAGAGAGTTTTATTGTTATGTGTCCCAGATAGGACAATGACATTCTTGTTTGCTGCAGCACAACAGAATATGTAAACATAATACAGAACAGGAGATAAATGTTCAGTGTGTTTATATATCATAGACCATATATATGCACACAATAAATAAACAGATAAAATGCAATAGACTGATATTGTTCAGCCCTCCACCACCTCCAGTTTAAATTCCATTTAGAATATTTATGGAGGACCAGGAAACCAGAAGCAAGATTTACTCTAGGGAGTTACTCCAGATCCAGGGTCAGGGAGTGATTCTGTGATGGTTTTCAGCGGTCGCGGCGAGGTGGCGGTCGGACAGCAATGGCGGCCAGATCTCCCACAATTCAAAGCGAGGGAGAAAGTGCCCAGCGCCAACCAGGTGCCGTGGCAGTGCGCATGCGCAGGGCAGCCAATGATGTACTGGCCGTGGTTGTGCGCATGTGCAGGGGGGAAGGATGTGCTGGCCGTAGCAGTGTGCATGTGCAAAGCGGCATGCCGTGCCGGCGGATGAGGAGTGAGCGGAGAGCAGAGACCCGGCGGCCCGGACACGGATGGCGGGCGGAGACGAGGATTGACAGACAGAGAGAGAGAGATAGAGTGTGGGGCCTGCCCAGAGTTGAATGGCAGGTATCCTGCCTTGGCCGGAGGCCACCTAGATTTCAAGGCCCTAGGCTTCAGCCTATGAAGCCTAGTGGTAAATCCGGCTCTGCGAGGCCCCCTAGATCTCGAGGACCTAAATTTAAGCTTGTCAAGTTTATACGTAAATCCGGACCTGTCCAGAACTAATCTGGGATTGGGTCTAGAGACTGACACAACCTGGGGATATTTGTCAGAGTGTTGGGAGATCATGGACAATTACGGGGAGTGTCAGGCTAGGTGATGGGAGATCAATGTAGAGGGGGTATGGAATTTATACTGAGCTTAACGTAGTGGGATCCCAACCTGACACTGCCGTATGATAACCCAGAAGTGCCCAGCAATTCATAAGGTCATAAGTGATAGGAGTAGAATTAGGCCATTTGGCCCATCAAGTCTACTCTGCCATTCTATCATGGCTGATCTATCTTTCCCTCCTAACCCTATTCTCCTGCCTTCTCCCCATAACCTCTGCCACCTGTACTAATCAAGAATTGTTGCTACCAAGCACCACAGTCAAATTTCTCATGCGCTACTTTACAAGTGTAAAAGTAATGGGAACTGAGCTATTTTGTTATATGTTTAATACACCAAAACAGCAATCAACCAGTCCACTTTCTAAAGTGATGGAAAATATGCTGGAAATGGTTGCATCGCACTTCACTCCGCTATAAGTCAAATTTGAAGCAGGTTTTGCTGAAATAAACTGCTTTGTGATCTGATTTTGTAGCAAGTTTCTAAAGAGGATTATATTAATATTCCACTTTAATAATTAATGAAAAATATTAAAATCAATTGTTTTGATGCATGTTATAGATTTGATTAAAGTTACCCACAAAGCTTTCCAAATGACAGAAGAAAAATAATACGTACATGCAGATTCTGACATCGAGGTACGAGATGATTTGCGTGAGGTCTGAGATGAAGAAGAAGGCGATCGGCTGCCGGTGAGCACTTCAAATGCTTTAAGGCTTTGCTGCGGGTCAGGTCTTGAGTCAGGTGCCTGCACAGAATAACGAGTAATACAAGTGTGGAGAAGTTACTGTTTGTTTATTATTGTCATGTGTACTGAGATGTGATGAAAAGCTTTTGTTTGCCTGCTGTCCAGTCATAAAAAAGACTATACGTACATGAATACAATCAAGCCGTCCAAAGCGCAAAGATAAAGGATAATGGGTACAACATTTAGTGCAAGGATAGGAGCAAGGATAGGACATTGAGGTTGATTAAGTCCGATTAACAAATTTTCAAAGGTCTCCAATAATGTAGATGGGAGGTCAGGACCACACTCCAGCTGGGAAGAAACTGTCCCTGAATCTGCAGGTATGTGTTTTCAAACTTCTGTATCTCCTGTCTGATGGGAGAGGGGAGAATAGGGAATGGGTTGAGACTGTTCCTTGAATATGCTGGCAGCCTTGCCAAGGAAGCGTGAAGTGTGGATGGAGTCGATGGATGAGAGACTGGTTTGTATGATGGTCTGGGCTACATCCACAACTCAACAATTTCTTGCGTTCTTGGATGGTGATGACAAATGCAATGCAGAAGCTTTTGTCCATTAATACGTGCATTGCTGATCTTGCTGGTGAGGCGCTCATTGCTACATTGCCATTGAACAGGTAGTGGTAGTGAACAGCCTTCACGAACTGCCATAGTACATGTGGTACTGTTCATCATGGTATGGAGTTCTGACTTGGTGGCATTGAAAACATGATGATATCATTCCAAATCAGGAAGTTGTGCAATTTGGAGGAAACTTGCTGGCGGCAGCATTCCCCATGTGCTTGTTTTCTTAGATAGACATTGTGGGTGTGGGAGCTTTTTGCAATTGATTGATGAATAAAATTAAATGTCCAACATTAGCATCTATGCAGAAGGATTTTTTCAGAATAGCAAATATATAAAGCAGATTGGTAAAATTGTGAAATGTGTCAGCATTGTTATTACCTTTAGTGTTGCAGAAGCATCAACCTCGGCAGAGGTATCGTCCATACTGATATCTTGTCGGCGTTGTGCTCGAACCTCAGCATAACTGTTGCATTTTAAGGTGAATAAAATGGTAACAGAAAAATAAAACAATGTATTGAAATATAAATGTAACTTGTAGAGTATTTTGTAATTGTATACAAAGCATTTTTTTTTTCCTTTAAGAAGCCATGCTTTTTAATTTCAAGTTTATCTTTCATTTAAACTAATAATTCCATTTGGAAAACGTTTTATTCATTTATGAGAAGTGAGTGTTGATGGCAGAGTCAGCATTTATGTTCCATCTTTTATTGTTATGGAGAAATTTGTGGTATGGTACTTTCTTGAACAGCTGTGGAGAATGTACTGTCATGACACTATTGGGTGGAAAGCTACAGCATTCAGACCCTGGGATGACAAATGAACACCAATGTGTGTTGAAGACAGGATTTGTGAGACTTAGATTGGAACATGCAAATGCCATTTTCTCACGTGTCTACCACCGTTGTCCTTTTGGGTGACAGAGGCTTAGTGCTGAGGAAAGGATTTCAAAGAAGAGTTGGTGAATTGCTGCAGTAATTTTGTAGATTACAGTACTGCCATGATGCATCAAGGTTAAATGTAATGAATGTTTGAAGTGAACAGTGGGTGTTGTTCAAATGGCTTCTGCGGTCCTGGATGGTGTCAAGCTTCTTTATTGTTGTTATCATCCAAGCTTATAGAGTCATAGAGTGATACAGTGTGGAAACATTCGGCCCAACTTGCCCATGGCGACTATCATGCCCATCTCCATTAGTCCCACCTGCCTGCGTTTGGCCCAAATGCCTCCAAACCTATCCTATCCATGTACCTGTCTCAATGTCTCTTAAATGTTGTGATAATACCTGCCTCAACTACATCCTCCAGCAACTCGTTCCATATTCCAACCACCCTTTGTGTAAAAAAGCTACCCCTCAGATTCCTATTAATCCCTCCCCCACCCTCCTCACCTTGAACCTATGTCCTCTGGTTCTACATTTCCCTACTTTGCATTTACCCGATCTATTCCTATCATGATTTTGTACACCTCTACCTTAAACAATGTTGCAATTTCAACCAGAAATATAGATTCTGGTTATTTGGACCACATTTTAATAGGGAAGTAATTAATAATGAATAGTATTAAAGCAACAAAGAAATGGTTTTCTGCTAGTCTCTCCGTTTTAATAATAGAATGTGAGATTATTTTGTAGTATTTCTGGGAAATTCTTAAATATTGTATAAGAATTGCTTGTGATGTTAGTGGCTAGATCTATTTAACAAAATTTGTCTATTTTATGATTTTGCTAACACATCTTACAGTTATTACACATTCCAATCCATACTGTATCGTACCTCACAAGTGTGTGTTTGCATACAATGAACTCTGGTTTGGAGTTCCACTGATGATAGGTAATATAGTAGTGAGTTTGGAGCCAAATCCACTGTTGTCCTTTCGTTAGGAATCGATAGCAGCAAGATTTTCCTTTACCATACTGCATCACTGTAGAGAACAAAATGCATTTTCCTCAAGTTTTAAAATAAATAATATTATTCAGACAACTCAACGTTCCTTGAAACAGATGTATCTTTACACTGTATTTCAAAGGTGATGTAAGTCTAGTAAGAGTACTTTCTTGCATTTTATATTTAGAAAAGTAAAAGATATTGTAGAAAAACTGTACTGTTTTACATAAAATTATAATTTTCCATTATGTACATAAACCTACCAATTTAAATCTCCTTCACTAAAATGTTTTTATTGTTACAAATTGTGCTGGATAGGTTTTTGTAAGAGTTTTATAATTGCACAACTATTTTTAAAACTTCCATTATTTTTAATTAAATGTTTTTACAATCAAGATCCACGTTTGAAACTATTCTAATGGGAGTTTAAGTCATATTCACCAGGTTATTATGTATTTGTTCAGGCTCTGGATTAAAGGATGTATCACCAAAGAAAGTCATCTAGGAGAATGTCACATAAAAAATAGCAAATTCAACTCTGGCATGGCTGGAAACTATTGCAAAGTTGTGCAATCTACAAAATAAGATGCTGCGGAAATCCTCTACATTACCAGCTGGTATTGCACATTATCTAGGATCTAGTGATTCTGGATAACTCAGCGATAGCTCTCAGATGACTGTTAAATTGCACCTTTCAGTGACGGCAATGGGTGATAATGTTGGAATGGTCAGCAGTGCAAGAGCTGGGCGTTAACTAAATTAAAGAAATGTAACTTAACAGTTTGCAATTATGATATACAATTTACTTCGGAGTCACGTGAGTGACTACGTGAAGAAGCCCTGCCTGGCGCTTGATCGGCATTACGTCGACGCTGTCGGTAGGAAAAGAGCTGCAGAGCGCAGCTCCACCAGTGGTAAGGAACAGGCCCGCAGGTAAGTAAATACAGGAGACTGATCCTTAAGGTGGTGATTTTGGTCATGAGTACCCACCACAATACAAAAATACTTTTCCAGGTGTGCCTGATGAGGCACAATGTTTTGCTATACCTGGAGGAGGCAGTGAGGCCATGGAAGAAAACCTGGTGGCCAACATTCATTATTTGGTCTCTCACCAGCTTCAGGAAGCTGTTATGGTTGAAACAGCAGAATTATATAAAACACCTGTTAATTGTGCCTCACTGAAGGTACCTACGGCGAATCCGTCTATTTGGCTGCCAATGTCTTCAATTATGCGGGCGCAGGAAATACGATTTCAAAGAGTCCTCAAACTGATTTCGGCTGGCATCACTGCTTTTGGGAGGCAAGTGGAACGTTGTGGAATGACCAAAGTTCAGAAGGATATGTTGGCATTGTTCTGCAACTCATTCTTTGAAATTAATTGTATGAGGAAGATTGCCATTCGGCCCATCTTACATCCAAGATTTGCAGGTCTGTGCAGAACAAGCAATGTTCAAGCTCCTGGTTATTTGTTCGGAGAAAATCTGTCTAAACAAATTAAAGAGATTGATGAAGAGGCAAAGACTATTGGCCTCATGAAACCCTTCATTTTTGGCCAAAGAAGGGCCGGTCAAATGAGAAGGGGATTTGATTTTGGAGCTGGAACAAGCCGAGGCAGGAGTATGGTAAGGAAGTATTACCAACCAGCACAGCTGAATGTTCACCCATATGTTGGGAGAAGGAGACCACCACGTGCGGTCGGAGAGGTACAACAACTTTATCCTATTACAGAAGAATCTTTGGATTAACCTCAGATTGGTGATAGATTACAAATGTTTTATGATGAATGGGACTGTATAACATCTGACCGTGTTATATTAGATACTGTTTTAGGATCTACCATTGAATTTGTAGACGGTATTGATCCACCGGTACAGAATGAGCCTAATCGTATTTTGGTGTTTTCTGCATTTGAAAAAATTCAAATTAATGAAGAGGTTAAGAATTTGTGTAAAAAAGGAGTTATTGAGAAATCAGTTGAGGATCCACAACAATTTGTATCAAATATTTTCCCCAGACCTAAGAAAGATGGGGGTTGTAGAATCATTCTAGACCTCACACATTTGAATACTTTTGTCCAGTATAAACATTTTAAAATGGATACCCTCAACACTGCAATACAGCTGGTATCAACAGATTGTTACATGGCTACAATAGATTTGAAGGATGTATATTATTCAGTACCAATTCATCGTCACTTTCGCAGGTATTTGAAATTTAATTGGATGGGACAACTGTGGCAATACAAAGCATTACCTAATGGATTAAGCTCAGCTCCTAGGCTGTTCACAAAATTGTTAAAAACAGCACTTGCACTGCTAAGGGCACAAAAACACATCGTTATGGCTTATCTAGATGACATTTTAATTGTCAATGCTAATCAGGAGTCAGCTGAAAAATCAGTTTCAGCAACTACAAGTCTGTTTGAAAGGCTAGGTTTCCTGATTCATCCAACAAAATCTAAGCTACAGCCATCCCAAAGTATTGAATATTTGGGGTTTGTGATTAATTCAGTTACCATGTTAGTAACTTTACCAATAGACAAGGTTGTTGATATTACAAATGTATGTCGGTGCCTTATTGACAAACCTTATCCCTCCATCCGAGAAGTTGCTAAGGTTATTGGTAAGTTAGTAGCAGCATTTCCTGCAGTAGAATTTGGTCCACTGCATTACCAAAATCTCCAAAGGGCAAAAACACAAGTGCTTATACAGCGAGCTGGCCATTTTGATAGGCCCATGCAATTGCCAAAGGAAGCTTTATCAGAATTACATTGGTGGATTGCAAATGTTCCACAAGCTGTTAAAAACATATTAGTTCAGCAGCCAGCAGTGATTTTGCAAACTGATGCAAGTGCTCTCGGATGGGGTGCTACGGATAATAATACCAGCTGTGGGGTCAGATGGACTGTCCAAGAGGATTTGTTTCTCCAAACATATGGTATAAATTATTTGTTGTTACTGGGAGCATTTTATGGATTAAAAGCTTATTGTTCTACTATGAAGGATTTGCATGTCCAATTACAAGTAGACAATACCACAGCTGTGGCATATATCAATCACATGGGTGGAGTAAGGTCATTATCATGTGATCATCTGGTAAACCAGATGTGGCATTCGTGTCTTGGTAAGAATATTTGGCTTTCAGCTATTTATCTCCCAGGGAGAGACAATATTGTGGCAGACAAAAGATCACGAAAATTTAAAGACAATACAGAATGGATGTTAAATCCACAAATTTTCAAAAATATTGTCAGTCGGTATGGATTACCGGACATTGATCTGTTTGCATCTAGATTAAATCACCAATTGCC
Source organism: Raja brachyura (assembly GCA_963514005.1). Next base: position 76,203,516 of record OY740786.1, read on the forward strand.
CAAATACGGGTCTTGGGAACACGATCCAGGAGCAGTAGCGGTGGATGCTTTCTCGCTACATTGGGGGAATATGCTCTTTTATGCTTTTCCCCCATTCTGTCTGATTGGGCAATGTCACAAGAAAATAACGCAAGACGCTGCCAAGGGCATTTTGGTGGTTCCAAATTGGCCTACACAGTCATGGTTCCCATTGATGCTTAAAATGATTACTGAACCATGTAGGACGATTCCTAGTTGCAATGATTTGTTGATACAACCAGTCACAAAAGAAATTCATCCATTGCATGATCATATGAATTTGTTAATCTGCAGGTTCTGACCAGACTATTGCAAGGGCTTGGACTGTCGGATAGGACCATGGATGTTATAGCTGCAGCTTGGAGAAATAGTACTAAAAAACAATATATGTCGCATATAAAGAACCCCGGCTGGGTCGCCTGGGCGAGGTTGTCTGATGATGTGAGACCCGAAACACCCGATGACTCCAGGTCACATCACTGAGGATGCGTCCCAGCGCATCTATAAGATGTATATTTTTCACATTGAAGTCTGGCTCAGCCAGTGGCACCTAGGAATAGACTGGGTGACAACCAAGAATAGTTTGATGACTACTGGAGAGACAGTTGACGGCACGGAAAGACGGCACCCGGGAAAGGCTGGGTTAGCACCCCAGTCTGTGTCTTTCGTGAGAAAGTCACCCAACAAAGCTACGGAAAGGCCTAATGAACCATCGTGGCCTAAACATCCATCGGGCAAAAATGAAATGCTCGGAGAAGGAGAAAGAGGTGCAGCGCACAGGCCTTGAACCTGGTGAGACGCAGGAGGAGCCCGGCCGGGAGTCACCCCACAGAGCCCAGTCCCTCCATGCACTAGAGTCTCCCAAACCCTGCAGAGTAGTTATTAAGATGGCTGATCCGTGGGCGGTTGCTGCTGGGACGCAAGTCGGGGCCTGATCAACCCCGGCTGGGTCACCTGGGCGAGGTTGTCTGATGTTGTGAGACCCAAAACACCTGATGACTCCAGGTCACATCACTGAGGATGCGTCCTAGCGCATCTAGAAGATGTATATTTTTCACAAATGGGAAGTCTTCTGTAGATAGTCAAAGATATCTTATCATACTGTGAACATATCAAATGTATTGGAGTTCCTTGCTGGGTTACATTTTGATGAGCACTTAAGTTATAGTGCCATTAATAGTGCTCGTAGTGCTTTGTCGTCCTATTTAGGACAAATTTCTGATCGAGATTCAATTGGGTCTCACCCATTAATATCCCGGTTTATGAAAGGAATTTTTAATAAAAATCCTCCCAAGCCCAGATATACAGAAATTTGGGATGTTAGCATTGTTCTTACTTTGCTTAGGCAATGGACTCCAATTAAGTCAATGTCTTTGCAGAGGTTAACATTCAAGGTAGTAATGTTAATGGCATTAGTGTCAGCTCAAAGAGTACAAACTTTGCAAATGTTACGTTTAGATTGCATGCATGTGGCTTCAGATAACATTGTGTTTTATGTTTATGATCTGATCAAACAAAGCAGACCAGGAAAAACTGGAACCAAGGTAATGCTTAAAGCATACCCTGTCGATCAAACATTGTGTGTAGTTAAACATTTAACTCAATATATTGAAGTAACCAAGAGTGTCCGAGGTGCTGAGACAGCGTTACTGATAACGCACAAAAAACCGCATACGAAAGTTTGAGTTCAAACCATTTCTAGATGGTTAAAACAGGTTTTGGATTTAGCAGGAGTAGACACTGATGTGTTTAAATCTCACTCCACTAGGGCTGCAGCTCAGTCCGCGGCAAAGGTACAGGACGTACCACTCGATCAAATTTTAGAGGCCGCAGGGTGGTGTAAAGAAGAAACTTTTTCAAAGTTCTACGATAAACCTGTTGTCATGGTGCCAGGATTTGGACACGCAGTGTTGGGTTCTCTTTATTTTTTTTTTGTAATATTTTTTTATTTGAAGTAAATAGTTTACAATATATAGCTTACTTTATAAACTAACACCTTAATTCAGTATTACTACAAATAGCATATCAATACATAATATCTTCTATTTTTATGGAAATAAAGAAAAAGATATATAAAAGAATAAAGAAAAAAGGAAAAATAAAAGGGAATAAAAAATTTTTTTTTCGCACATATATCAATTAGAAATTAAAAAGATAATTTGAAAAACAATAATATTACATATATATATATATATATATAAACAAAAACTAAAGACATTGTACGAGATACTATTTCATTCAGAAATATCTCTAATAAATACACAATATTATCAATTATAGGTAAGTTATTCGCATCGGATCCATAGGGTGCCCGTCGAAGCCGTGATTCCAAGAATAGCTACTTCTCTAAATACTGTATATATGGAGACCATATCAATTCAAAAGAATTATACTTGTCCAAAAGGACAAATCTAATTCTTTCCAAATTCAACGTCTCCAACATCTCTGCTTTCCACATTTTAATTGTTGGGGATAATGTTCCCTTCCAAAATTTAAGTATCATTTTTTTCCCAATTATTAAACAATAATCAAAAAAATTTCTTTGATTAATTGTGAGTACCAAATTTGGCTCCGGGATTCCAAATATTATTAATTTTGGGTCTGGGTCAAGTTTAACCTTAAGGACTTCCGAAATAACTTTAAAAATTTCAATCCAATAAAAATTCAACCGTGGACATGTTACAAAACTATGTATTAAATTTGCTTCAAAATTCTTACATTTATCACAAATAGAGGAAAGGTTGGGAAAAATACTTTTTAATTTGGTTTTCGAGTAGTGTAATCTATATATAACTTTAAATTGTATCAATGTATGTCTGGCATTCAAAGAACACCAATGTATTCTTTGTAAGCTTTCTTCCCAAGTTTCTTTCGTTATAGGTAATCCAATTTCATTTTCCCATGCTTGACGATATGTTTCAGTTGTTGGGTTCTCTTTATCTAAAATAATATTGTAGATATAAGCTATAAGCTTATCCGTATTTGGATGTAAATTAAACACTTCATCTAATAAGCCTGGTCCTTTATTTTTATAGTCGTATGTGTTACATTTAATAAAATCTCTAATTTGTAAATACCTAAAATGATGTTGTGAAGGTAATCCAAAAATATCTTGTAACTCTTCAAATAATAATAATTTTCCATTTCTATAAAGGTGTTCTATTCTTTTAATTCCTAAATCCTCCCACAGTCTAAACCCCGCATCTAAGATTGAGGGTTCTCTTTAAATGCTTGCTTTGTTTTATATTATCGATTTATATTATCGATTTATGTTATCATTTGATATCATTATCACTTTTCTTGTAAACTTTTCCTCTGGGATAGAGGGATTATTAAAAATTGTTCTTTTTATGATTAAAAGATTTATTACATAAATTGAAATAATGTTTTAAATATATATTATTTACTCACTACTATATTGACTAAACAGAGTGTCGTATGGAATGAATCTACGACATAAAAGACACAGAGCTTTAAAATCTTCACGTAGTCACTCACGTGACTCCGAAGTAAAATAGTAAGATTAAATGAGAACTTACCTGTTCAAAGTTTGATCTTTATTTTATGACGAGTTACGATGAGGGAATACATGCCCTCCGCTCCCAACCCTCATAATATAAATGATCATCTGGTAGTTCTAGTCTATGTGAGCCTTACTATCTTACTCCGGCTATTGGTTCTGTGTTTTTCATGCCGCTGCTTTGAAGTATGCCGATCAAGCGCCAGGCGGACCTTCTTCACGTAATCCCTCATCGTAACTCCTCATAAAATAAAGATCGAACTTCGAACAGGTAAGTTCTCGTTTAATCTTACTATTTTATTTCAATAGAGATCAAAGAGACAAAAAAATAACTGGAACCACTCAGAAGGTCAGTCAGCATCAGTGGAGAAAGAAACAGGGTTAATGTTTCAGGCTGATGGTCTTTAATCACGATGGGAAAACATCAGAAATGGAACAAGTTACAGAGAAAGCAGGTATGGCAGAGAGAATGAAAGGGAAGGTTTGATCGACAAGATCAGGAGGAATGGTGTGGTGCAAGTGATGGTGATTTCAGCTGAAAGAAGATGGAACAAGTATGTTTTGGGGAAGGATGAATTAAATCTGAAGTATCCGAAATAAACTGACTGCTGGAAATGTGAGACACAAGACTGATATCTGAAATTGTTGAATTGATTACCACTTTTGTAGAAAATCTCAGTTTAGTCTGGAAGTTTAATCTCAACTTCCAATTGGCCTTTACTGTAATTTTCATTTCCCTATGATTTTTAATTCATTGGAAGTGTATGGAGGCACAAAGCTCAATGTGTATGGAGACACAAAGGAGATGAGGAGGGATTTATTTAGTCAGAGGGTGGTGAATCTGTGGAATATGAAGCTGTGAAGGCCAAGTCAATGGATATTTTTAAAGCAGAGATTGATAGATTATTGATTCGTATGGGTGTCAGGGGTTATGGGGAGAAGGCAGGAGAATGGGGTTGAGAGGGAAAGATAGATCAACCATGATTGAATGGCGGAGTAGATTTGATGGGCCAAATGGCCTAGTTCTACTCCTGTCACATGAACATGAGCTCTTCTGGTGATCCACTAGAACCTTTGGGATGACACTAAATTGAACAATTTCACATAAACAGTAGTCTTGCCTCTCATATTTCCAGCATTCATCCTTTTTTCAGTCATTTTCTAGCACTTCAGATTTCATCTATTTCCTATTTCCACATCCTGTTTACATCTTTCTCACCCTTGTTCAGCTGACATCACTTCCACATGTTTTATTCAGCTCCTTCAGCTCCAACTTTCTTGTTTTATCTCTCTGGCCTTTCTCCCTTTTATTTCAATTTCAAATGTGTTTACTTTCTACTTTTCCTAGTCAATAGACAATAGGTGCAGGAGTAGGCCATTCGGCCCTTCAATGTGATCATGGCTGATCATCCACAATCAGTACCCCATTCCTGCCTTCTCTCCATATCCCTTGACTCCGCTATCCCTAAGAGCTCTATCTAACTCTCTCTTGAAAGCTTCCAGAGAACCAGCCTCCACCGCCATCTGAGGCAGAGAATTCCACACACTCACAACTCTCTGTGTGAAAAAGTTTTTCCTTATCTCCGTTCTAAATGGCTTACCACTTATTCTTAAACTATGGCCCCTGGTTCTGGACTCCCCCAACATTGGAAACATGTTTCCTGCCTCTAGCCTGTGCAAACCTTTAATCTTATATGATTCAATAAGATCCCTCTCATCATTCTAAATTCCAGAGTATACAAGCCCAGCCGCTCCAATCTATCAACATATGACAGCCCTGCCATCACGGGAATTAACCCCGTTACCCGGTATGGCAGGAATTAACCTGATGAACAATCACTGACCAGCTACATTAATGGATTCTCCCCCCATCTATCTAGCCTGGCCCGCAGGTCACTTCCAACATATTCTATTTTTATTTCAGATTTCCACGTTCGGCAGTATTTTGCTTTTGGAGATACTTGAGAAGACATACTTGAATTCCCTTTCCCTTTAACAGATCAGATTTTACATCAATATTAAATTAATTGACTTAATTAGTGCTATAGTATTGATAGTATTGCATTCAGAGTTGAAGAGCTACACTTATTACTTTTGAAATAATAAATGAAGAAAATAATGAATCATCTGCTGTTCGTAATTCATTAAGTTATTTTTTTGAGTGGTAAATTTAGGGTTAATTAACTCCTAGGTGTACGTTCCATCTCTGGTCTAATAAGGACTAAACTAAGAGGGAGCTTGGTCCCCCAACATAATATTCCACCACTCATCCATAGCCCCCAACTGCACAGGCGCAGCTCGTTTCCCCTCATCCCCAGTACTCCCTCCCCCTCCTCTTCAACCTCCCTCTTCATTCCCATTTCCTCCTCCCCTCCCCCAATCCCTCCCTCACCTCTCTCTCCCCCTCCCCTCAGTCACTCCCTCCCTCCCTCCATAACTCCTCTCCCCTCCCTATCCCCTCCTATCACCTCTATCCACCTCCCCCACTCCTCACCTCCCTGTCCCCTCCACTATCTCCCCTCACCTTCCCCCACTGCCCTCCTCTCCCTCTATTCCCCACTCTCTACCTACCCCACTCTTCCTCCTCACCTCTTATTTTCCCTCTCCTCTTACCCTCCCCCATCCCTCCCTTATCTCTGCTTTCCCCTACCATCAATCACCCTCCATAATTCCCCTCCCCTCCCTACTCCCCTCCTCTCCCTCTATCCCCTCTCCTCCCCCACTCTCTCTCCCCAGGAGCTCGAGGTTGCCGCTCCTCTCCCTTCTTGCGTGCCCCGGAGGAGCATCAGCCGTTGGTTCCCTCAGAGCCAGGCCTCGGATCGGCCCGGAAGCCCCAGCAGCTACAGCCGCGCCCGCGTGGGGGTGGGAGGGGGGTGTGGAGGGGCTCGGAATAAAGGGGCGCGGGGGAGAGCTCGGAATAAAGACGGGGGAAGAGCCATGGGGAGAGGGGTGTATCACAGGGGAGGGGGGCAGGAAAAGCGAGGGGGACCAGACGGGAATTGGTTGGAGCTGCGGGGGTTTACGATTGTGGTGCGTTTGGAACTCACAGCGGGCGCTGGACGCTCTCCACCGCCGGGATCAGATTTACCGCTTTCCGTTTGGCGACACCGCCGCACCGCTTCCGGTCCCTCCGAAAATTGTGTCCAGTTGGAGACCTCTGCCAGCCTCCTTCAGCTCTAGTAAAGACGTGATTGCGCAGGAAAGGGCAGACCATCCCGGGGAGTGACAGGTGAATAGACTAATTCGCACGGCGCTGACTGGCAGGAGAGGAGATTGATCTGCGCACGCGCGGTTTTTAAACCTCGCTAACCTTTACAATATACCACCGACCGGAACAAAATATGTTGCACTCGGAGCACAGAAGAACGGTGTGTAAGCTGGCGAAAAATCGTAGCGCTATCGCGTACTATTTTTGCGCAAATAGAAAAACCGTGCAAACAGGAAGAGCACAAGATCAGAACTTTAGTTATGTATAGATGAATGGCTACAACTAACTCTTTCTGAGGCAAAGTCATTGTGGAATGTGGAATTCCACACAGAATGAGAAAAATTACTCAAACATGTTTTTAAACAAAAATTAATGGGAAATTTCATCAATGCTGCACTGCAGAAGTGGGTTTCGTATAGAGAGACTCCTTATAGAGAGACTTCTGAGAGCAAACATATTATCAGTACTGGTATATAAACTGTATTGATAGGCTAAAACCAAGCCAAACACAATTATCCGCTATTTAGAACACCGGATGGACTCTTACATGGAAGTTTCAGGCTCTCATTTGAATTTTACTCGAATGGATGTGTAAAGCATTTTTTTCTTCTCCCCTTTCCCCTTTTTTTAAGATTTGAAACCATGACATTATTTTGCTGCTCTAAATATCAAGTCTAATAACAACATTATTTGGACTTTTTCGGTATGATACATACGTTGTTGATGGCACCTTGCTAACTGTTCCAGGTCATCTGCATGGTAGTAATCGTAACCTGAAGTACCCAGGACTTCAAATGGCAAATAACCTATGATGTGTGCAGCTCTGTGGTCATAAAGAGAATTTGGTTACAAGACATAAATAGCATTGCCAGCAAATCCAGGCAGAATGCTCAAGTCCCGAGCAATGAAGCAGACTAACTGTATTACTTAAACCTGATTTCAACATAATACATCTGGTCATGAGACAAATAGGACCAGGAATTGTTACACATTCCATTATATCAGAACACCATTTGGATTTGTATGAGGATTGTATATAAGTAGACTATCCAATATATTTTAAAAGTTTAATAATTTGTTTGTGAATTTTTTTATGCAGCAGAGAACAAACATATTTAATTAGGCCTTTAGCTACTCAAAATGCTTTTTTTTGTAAAAACAAACTGTAATTAAACAGAAATTGTCATTTTTTATATATTACATTCACACGGGAATTAGCTGGAATTCTACAATAACTTTTATTGATCACATAATAATGGCTTTTAATTATACATAAACAGTTTTGAAATGCTGGTGGGTGAAGCATGTAATATCTATTCAATGGTCTAGATTTCCAGCCACACTATATTCATTTTTTAATTGAAAGTTGTTCAACCATATAACCATATAACAATTACAGCACGGAAACAGGCCATCTCGGCCCTTCAAGTCCGTGCCGATCAACTTTTTTCCCTTAGTCCCACCTGCCTGCACTCATACCATAACCCTCCATACCCTTCTCATCCATAGTCCTATCCAATTTATTTTTAAATGATACCAACAAACCTGCCGCCACCACTTCCACTGGAAGCACATTCCACACCGCTACCACACTCTGAGTAAAGAAGTTCCCCCTCATGTTACCCCTAAACTTCTGTCCCTTAATTCTAAAGTCATGTCCTCTTGTTTGAATCTTCCCTATTCTCAAAGGGAAAAGCTTGTCCACATCAACTCTGTCTATCCCTCTCATCATTTTAAAGACCTCTATCAAGTCCCCCCCTTAACCTTCTGCGCTCCAGAGAATAAAGACCTAACTTGTTCAACCTATCTCTGTAACTTAGCTGTTGAAACCCAGGCAACATTCTAGTAAATCTCCTCTGTACCCTCTCTATTTTGTTGACATCCTTCCTATAATTGGGCGACCAAAATTGTACACCATACTCCAGATTTGGTCTCACCAATGCCTTGTACAATTTTAACATTACATCCTAGCTTCTATACTCAATGCTCTGATTTATAAAGGCTAGCATACCAAAAGCTTTCTTTACCACCCTATCTATATGAGATTCCACCTTCAAGAAACTATGCACGGTTATTCCCAGATCCCTCTGTTCAACTGTATTCTTCAATTCCCTACCATTTACCATGTACGTCCTATTTTGATTTGTCCTGCCAAGGTGTAGCACCTCACATTTATCAGCATTAAACTCCATCTTTCAGCCCATTTTTCCAACTGGCCTAAATCACTCTGTAGACTTTGGAAATCCTCTTCATTATCCATAACACCCCCTATCTTGGTATCATCTGCATACTTACTAATCCAATTTACCACCCCTTCATCCAGATCATTGATGTACATGACAAACAACAAAGTACCCAACACAGATCCCTAAGGCACCCCACTAGTCACCTGCCTCCAACCCGACAAACAGCCGTCCACCATTACCCTCTGGCTTCTCCCATTCAGCCACTGTTGAATCCATCTTGCTATTCTTGCATTTATACCCAACAGTTGAACCTTCTTAACCAACCTTCCATGAGGAACCTTGTCAAAGGCCTTACTGAAGTCCATATAGACAACATCCACTGCTTTACCCTCGTCAATTTCCCTAGTAACCTCTTCAAAAAATTCAAGAAGATTAGTCAAACATGACCTTCCAGGAATAAATCCATGTTGACTGTTCCTAATTTGACCCTGTTTATCCAGATGCTTATATATATTATCTCTAAATATCTTTTCCATTAATTTGCCCACCACTGAAGTCACACTAACCGGTCTATAATTGCTAGGTTTACTCTTAGAACCCTTGTTAAACAATGGAATAACATGCGCAGTACACCAATCCTCGGGGACTATTCCCGTTTCTAATGACATTTGAAATATTTCTGTCATAGCCCCGGCTATTTCTACACTAACTTCCCTCAATGTCCTAGGGAATATCCTGTCAGGACCTGGAGACTTATCCACTTTTATATTTTTCAAAAGTGTCAGTACTTCTTTTACTTTGAAACTGATAGTATCCATAGCAACTCTACTAGTTTCCCTTACCTCACATAATTCAATATCCTTCTCCTTGGTGAATACCGAAGAAAAGAAATTGTTCAATATCTCCCCCATCTCTTTTGGCTCTGCAGATAGCTGTCCACTCGGTCTCTCCAATGGACCAATTTTATCCCTTGTTATCCTTTTATAGTAACATAGAAAATAGGTGCAGGAGTAGGCCATTCAGCCCTTCGAGCCTGCACCGCCATTCAATGTGATCATGGCTGATCATCCAACTCAGTATCCCATACCTGCCTTCTCTCCATACCCCCTGATCCCTTTAGCCACAAGTGCCACATCTAACGCCCTCTTAAATATAGCCAATGAACTGGCCTCAACTACCTTCTGTGGCAGAGAATTCCAGAGACTCACCACTCTCTGTGTAAAGAATGTTTTCCTCATTTCGGTCCTAAAGGAATTCCCCCTTATCCTTAGACTGTGACCCCTTGTTCTGGACTCCCCCAACATCGGGAACAATCTTCCAGCATCTAGCTTGTCCAACCCCTTAAGAATTTTGTAAGTTTCTATAAGATCCCCCCTCAATCTTCTAAATTCCAGCGAGTACAAGCCGAGTCTATCCAATCTTTCCTCATATGAAACTCCTGACATCCCAGGAATCAGTCTGGTATTTGCTATTAATATAGCTGTAGAAACCCTTTGGATTTACTTTCACCTTACTTGCCAAAGCAACCTCATATCTTCTTTTAGCTTTTCTAATTTCTTTCTTAAGATTCTTTTTACATTCCTTATACTCCTCAAGCACCTCATTTACTTCATGCTGCCTATAATTATTGTAGATCTCCCTCTTTTTCCGAACAAGATATCCAATTTCCCTTGAAAACCAGGGCTCTTTCCAATTTTTAATGGTTCCTTTCAACCGAACAGGAACATAAAGATTCTGTACTCTTAAAATGTCCCCTTTAAATGTCCTCCATTTCTCTTCTACATCTTTCCCATAAAACAAAATGTCCCAGTTCACTCCTTTTAAATCATCTCGCATCTCGTTAAAGTTAGCCTTTCTCCAATCAAAAATCTCAACCCTAAACCCTGTTCTGTCCTTCTCCATAATGATATTGAAACTAATGGTATTGTGATCACTGGACCCGAAGTGCTCCCCAACGCATATCTCCGCCACCTGTCCCGTCTCATTTTCTAACAGGAGGTCCAGCACTGCCCCTCCTCTAGTAGGCACCTCTATGTATTGCTGCAAAAAACTATCCTGCACACATTTTACAAACTCCAAACCATCCAGCCCATTTACAGAATGTGTTTCCCAGTCTATGTGTGGAAAGTTGAAATCTCCCACAATCACTATCTTGTGCTTACTACTAATATCTGCTATCTCTTTACATATTTGCTCTTCCAATTCTCGTTCCCCATTTGGCGGTCTATAATATACCCCTATAAGTGTTGCTACACCTTTCCCACTTCTCAGTTCCACCCAAATAGCCTCCCTAGATGAGCCCTCCAATCTATCCTGCCAAAGCACTGCTGTAATATCTTCCCTGACTAGCAATGCAACACCTCCACCTCTTGCCCCTCCAATTCTATCACACCTGAAGCAACAAAATCCTGGAATATTTAGTTTCCAGTCATAGCCCTCCTGCAACCATGTTTCACTGATCGCCACAACATCATACTTCCAGGTGTCTATGCAGACTCTAAGCTCATCCACCTTTCTTACAATGCTCCTAGCATTAAAATATGCACATTTAAGAAACCCCCCATCTCTTATTCTCTGTTTATTTCCTTTTTTTTTATTTCTCCTCTTGTGTCCGAGTGCTTCCCTTTTCTGCTTCCTGCCTCCCATTCTGTCAACTAGCTTTTGCTATTTGCATCCCTCGCCCCAACCATTCTAGTTTAAAGTCTCCCCAGTGGCCTTTGCAAATTTCCCCTCCAGGATATTGGTCCCCCTCGGGTTCAAGTGCAACCCATCCTTTCTGTACAGGTCCCACCTACCCCAAAAGAAGCCCCAATGATCCAGAAACTTGAATCCCTGCCCTCTGCACCAGTCTTTCAGCCAAGCATTTATCCTCCACCTTGCTCCATTTCTACTCTCACTGTCGCGTGGCACAGGCAGTAATCCTGAGATTGTTACCTTTTTGGTCCTTTTCCTCAACTCTCCTCCCAAATCCTTAAATCCTCCCTACAGGACCTCTTCCCTGTTTTTACCTATGTCACTGGTACCACGACCTCAGGCTCCTCTCCCTCTGATTTGAGGATATCTTGGACACGTTGAGACACGTACGAGACCTTGGCACCAGGGAGGCAGACCACCATCCTGGTCTCCCGACTGCGTCCACAGAATCGCCTATCTGACCCCCTAATAATAGAGTCCCCAATTACTATTGCCCTCCTCTTTTTTTTCCCTACCTTTCGGAGCAACAGGGCCAGTCTCTGTGCTGAAGGCCCGTCCGCTGTCGCTACCCTCGGGTAGGCTGTCACCCCCATCCGTACTCAAACAGGTGTACTGACATTGGAGTACTCACTCGTTCATGCCTCTGCCCCTTGCCCTTCCTTAGCGTGAACCACATGTCTCTCTCCTGTGGTTTTGGAGTGACCACCTCCCTATAACTCTCCTCTATCACCTCTTCACTCTCCCTGACCAGGCAGAGTTTACTTCATAATTAAAATTTTCTCTCCACAAGATGCTGCCCTATCTTCTGAAATTTTCTAGCATCGTATATTTTCATGAATGAGGTTACCACATTGAAAATTACAACATTTTTATTCAATTCAACTCAATTGCCCTTTATTGTCATTCAAACAAGCAAGGTTTGAACAAAATTTCGTTCCTGCAGTCATAACAGCAAAAAAAGACCAAAACACCCTATTAACACAATTCCACATGAACATCCATCACAGTGAATCTCTGAACACCTCCTCACTGTAATGGAAGGCAAAAGTCTTATCTCTTCCCAGTCCTTTGTTCTTCTCCTGCGGTCATGCAGCCAAGCTGCAACGTCGAGGCGGCCGGGGCTCCCGATGTTAAAGCCCCCGGAGGGCGATGGTAAGTCCCGCGACCGTTTAAGGCACGGCAGGCGATGTAAGGTCCTGCTCCGGGCCGATTCAAACCCTCGATTTGGGCAGGAGAAGTTGCCGTTGCGGAATCTCCGAAAATCGGTCTCCCACCAGGGACCTGCGAGCTCCCGACTCCACCTTCCACAGGGCCCGCGGCTGAAGCTCCAAAACTCCGAAGTCAGGTCGCAGCCGCGACCGCAGCGCCAGCACAGCTCCGAACTCAGCCAGCTCCGCGATGGTGAGTCCACAAGATCAGGTCGATCCCGGTTGGAGGCCGCCAGCTTCACGATGTTAGGCCCAATGACATCGGAGACACAACAAGAGAAAAGTTGCGTCCCCCGTTCAGGGAAGAGATTAAAACGTTTCCCCCACCTGCCCCCCACCCGCCCCCCACCCCCTCACATATACACAGCTAAAATAAAACCAAAAACATACTCCTAACAAAGACAAAAGAAATAAAAAATGACAGACGGACTACAGGTAGCCGCTGCCACAAGGTGCTGCCGCTTCCGGACTTGAGAGATGAGATACATATCAGTGTTTCAAAATGAGAAGTCAACCTGAATGGAAAAGAATGTGTAGAAAATTGTTCACCCAGAGGAAGACAATTTTTTGACCACTTTAAACTGTTTCTCCCAACTTAGTCTTATCAAATGTCTTCATAATCTTGCGCTCCTTACTAAATCTCCCTTTACAACACAAATTAATAGTCCTAACTTTCCTAGTCCATCATGTCTGGTACAATTTTCGAGAATTTCCTATACACTTGTCCTCTGGTCTTAACATTCTTCCTAAAGTGAAGAACCAAAAAATGGGCACAATACACCAGCCTGAGCCTAACCATAAATTAATGAAGATTCAGCATACTTTCCTTAATTATGCATTCTACGCCTTTCCTTTTATTAGCCAAGGACAACATTAACATCCTGCCTTCTAAGACTTGTGATCAATAGCCCCAGTCTCTTTGTGCCTGCAAGCCTTTTAACATTTATTATTCTGTAACAACATTGTAAATCATATTTCACTTTGGAGTCAGTGATATGTAAACATGCAAAGGAAATAACATTTCCTCAACAAGGATATTAATAATGTTACTTTTCCTTCCTGGAGTACAAAACAAATTGTTTCCAGGTCTGTTTTTTTGGGCTGTAATAAAATAGATTAATCCACCTCAGTCATCATAAATATAAAATAATTCTTACTAACCTGTGGTCTAGAAATAAAAATTTCCACTCTAAACTATGCCGAGAAGAAAATTCTTCTGAAGGTTCTTCAATAATGCACATCTCCTGTTTTACAAATAAAGTATAGTAAATACAGTTACAAGTTGCACATTTTCATATCCTTTCCAATTTTCAGAATAATCTACAAATGATACAATGATATATAAAGGCGTATTGCTGCATTGCATCTGTTTTGTGACACTACTTAGACAAAAAAAAACAATGCTCAACAGATGTTCTTCAAGACATTCAGAGGAGAAACTGACTACTTAAATGTCTCACATAAATAATATAGCACATGAGAATGGTTCCATGTGGTTCAATTCACTTTTAAACTAACAATTTATTACTGATGCTTTTGTCATGTTAAGACTTTATTATTCTATTACTTAAATCACTGGTAATTCTCCATGAAATCCAAAATGCCAAAAGCATCCTACCCAACACTATATTCCACTCTCCCATCTATATTCATACACATACACATTGTTCTGGTTCTTCCCTGATCCTTCAAACACACCAGTTCCAGTTCGGAGAATTGGCAGGCTGGTGCTGTCCAATTTAATTCCCTAGATGAACTCACCTTTATGAACTGAGGTGTTGCTAAACGAACAGTTGCTACAAAACACATTTGTATAGCAGGCGTTGGTTGAAATGTTCTTTGTACACCACCATCAAAACTCTTACAAGAGGAGCTGGGCACTAAAATGAAAAATAGAAACGTGAACATTTCCACCTATGGGTTATATCATAATGACGTGAACCATTTCTCAACATGATCCATTCAGCGACTTTACTATGAAACAGTAGATAATAATGTGCATCAAAATATATGCATTTCTAAGGAAAATTGAATGGATAGATTTTTTATGGCATTCCAATATCTTTAAAGTCACAGTCGTTTTAAACTTGGTGGAAAAATTGGATTAACTGTTAACCTATATTCCTGAATGCAGTTTATTAGACAGAGAAGATTATTTATTAGGAAAAAAAGGTTTGCAAATTCTTCTGCAGCAAAGGAAACCTAGTCTGGTTTCTGCTAGAGCCTAGGGCAAAAGGCGTTGACATTCTCTATGGCTATGGAGGCAGGAAATAAAGAATCAAAAATGTCTTCTGATCATTATCTTGTGACAATTCTAGAAAAACAGATACATGTGGATATGGGCAGAATTAAGCAATTGCAGTGATGCCTCCCCGAATGACCATCCTGTCACCACTAGTGTATGAGCTCACACCTAAAAAAAGAGCCATATCCAAAGTATCCCAAAAATCTATGGATGGGTTCCAAACATGAATCATTAGCGAAAGGGGCCAAGAAAGAAAGAAAATACAAGCCTTTCCACAAAAGCTCCAGCCTCTTGAATATTTCAAAAGTTTAATCTTATATTTCTCTCTTGTACCTGGTTATATTTATTTTGTATTGAATCGAATCAGAAGTATTTGTTTTGAAAATGGTACATGGTTGATTAAAGATTTTTGATGCTTGCTTTCAATGCAGCTTGAAATAGATGGTGATGTGCATTTGTATTCAGCTAGATTTTCTGCTCATTCCTATGAAATCCATCTGTTTGTGATACACGGTAGACAAAAATGCTGGAGAAACTCAGCGGGTGAGGCAGCATCTATGGAGCGAAGGAAATAGGCAACGTTTTGTGTCGAAACCCTTCTTCAGACGTGACGTCAGACCCTTCTTTTGTGATGCACATTTTGTTTTAAAATTCCTATCTTCATATCACTATTACACAGTTTACATTCATAAGAACTGGTCTTATTATACACATCATGACAAATATTTTGATTTTCCAACATTCAATAATTGTTGAAGGAAAATAAAGTAAATGCTTTTCTGCATGCTTTAATTATCTGTCCTGTACACATTATTAGTGCCTACATTGAGCCTTAGCTCACAGTAAGACATGTCAAGGTAAATTTGATTCTGTTCATTACAAAACTTCCCAGAGCAGAATGTCACAAATCTAAATTATTTAGTTTAATGGGTTAATTATTGCTAATTAATTTTATTTTTAGTGCTAATGATTAAACCACTTCTCTGTTGTTGTGCATAATGTCTATGCTTTTCTGTGTACAATTTCTGTGCTTTTTTTGGAGAGATTTTATTCTGATCCATAACAATTGTGGGCAACTCCCAACACTTACCGTTGTCATACGACTGAAAGTTTCCCACAAATCTTAAATATTCATAGGTTGGAGGTTCCTTTGGGTCTAATGTCCCTCGTAGAAGATGACAAGAAAACTCAAAGTAGTTCTCAGCTTTAAAGTAAAGAAAAATTATAATCAAATCCAATTTACACAAATGCATTTTCTAGGTCCTAAATTATTGTTTAATATCCTGACTTTAGGTGTGAGCCAATCATTTCTGGTGGAGGGAGCACCTGGGATGGAATGGCAATTTCCAATATAATTTGCTTTCACAAGGTATCCACCCAATGTACCACATACTCTCAGCTCCAGCCAGGTGCGACATCACCTTCTTTAAGTCATGGCCTTAAGGGCCTGTCCTACAAGCATGCAACTCTATGCGATTAGTGCGACCTACCTGGTCGCTTGAGCCGTCCGGCGTCGCGGGGCCGGTCCCACTTCAATCGCCCGAGCCGTGCGGAATTGTGCGGAGTTCGTCCCGACATCGCGCGGGGCTCCGAAAAACTGACTATGTTCAAAAATTCCACGCGGCAACGGCTTGTCGACTCGCAGTCGCCTCGACGCATGACACACCGCCCCAACATCGTGCCTCCGTGAACCTATCTGTAGGTGCCTCCGTGTCCCTCTATGTGTGTGACTCCGTGGCCCTCTGTGTGTGTGTGCCTCTCTCTGTGCCCCTCTCTGTCCTGGCGAACTTACCTTAGACTTCGCTCCAAGTTCGCCTCACTTTGCGCCGCGTTGCGCCACTCACCCGACCTCCGCGCGGCCCCTGCTGCTGGTTTGGTCGCGCTTGCCGCATGCAGGCGCATGCTGGTGGGAACGGCCCTGTACAGGGGATCACCCGACCTCCGCGCAGCCCCCACTTCTAGTTTGATCGCGTTCATCGCATAGAGTTGCATGCTTGTAGGACAGGCCCTTTAGGGTCATGTCCCAAGCTATCCCTGCTATTCTGCATGGAATAGCTGAGGACTGGGTTCTGTTTTCGCCTCACTGAAATGGGTCAATGTTTTACGTTACCTTTGGTTTCTAATCCCACTCATCGAAAGGAAAGGCTAACTTTGCAACATTTAACCCAGGAACATCTCTGCTGATCTTTTAAACAACCTCTTCATCATGATTTGACTTTCATGTTCATATTCTATATATTTAGATACCCTTATAATACAGGAAAATGCCACTCAGCCATCGGAGCATTCCCACAAATCCCATTCCCCGACCCAACAAGAGACGCCATGAGGTGTTCGCAGGGTAATACTATACAGATGTTGCATCAGCAAGAAAAGCTGAGCTTAACAGGAGATGAACCATGGAAAGTTAATGGATATTCTAGTAACCTGATATAACTTGAAATCACCATAAGACAACGTTCATAAATGGCTCCTCTGAGAGCCATCATAGAGAAAAAATCTTGCGTGTGGGTTAAGTACTGACTCCCGGAAAAATGTTCTAACCAAACAAGGGAAAGGTAAAATATATTACAATTCAGTGATCAATAATATCTTTCAGTCATTTCAATAAATAACAGGAAAAGTAGCATACCTTTGGTTGCATATTGAAATTTAAATTGAGGTTGATTGCTCCAATATGACTGACTAATCGAGATTAACTATTAGAACAAGATTGAAACCTTTAAGAATAATAGGCAGAAAATCCCCAAGCCTGAACATTCAATGAATGTTTAAGAAAACACTTGGCTACCAATCTGGTTTGTCCCTATTCACCTCCCTGTCTGTTCTCTTCAAACAGGAGTCATCAAAAGGAGGAGAGACGGGGTGGGAACAGGCAGAGATGGATATTGTCCTGGAGAACAGTTAACTCTGAGTTCTATCTGGTGTGAACATAGATGGCCCATCCAGCAATTTGAATTTATTTACAGATGGTGGAATGACTTTCATTGGTCCCGAACTTTCTCTTTCTCTTGGCAGAAACTGGAAAATGACTGCTCCCCAGGCATCAGGAAGACCAACATCAGGCCATCAGATCTTCATGTACTCTTTTTGAATCTTAGATAGTCCAATTGTTTCCTTGTGAAAGTTCACTGTTTTTTGTAATATGTTTGTATTATTTTCAATATCAAGGTCAGTTTTTACTGATATATCTGTAATTCTCAGTTATCTATTTATTGATTCTTCAATCCTAAAGACATTGGTAGCAGCATCAACCCCAGAGCTATTAGTAAATTGAATGTTGACTGAGATGAAATGTTCTTGCTGCACATTGTTAACATGTCACTGTACACCTTTGATGATGACTTGTATTTGAATAGCATTCACTAAATTAACCTTTTCTGAGATGAAGATGATTAACCCCAGCCTACCTCATTGGCACTCTTCAGTAACATGCTCCATGCTGCATCCTCCACTTCTCTGACTTTGCAAACATTGTTCATTCCATTACTTGAACTCCACCACCAAGGATGATCTATTAATCCCATTGCTGATTTCTGGAATTACCCACCCCTCTAAATATAAATCACTTAAGCTTTGTGTTATCAAATTACACAAAATACTTATCTGTAAATCAGTCCCTTTTCTTTCGCCGTCAATTCTTTTCTGCTGCAGCCACTTAGATAGGAAGGGTTAATATAGTGAATGCTGTACAAATACAAGTCATCATCAAAGGGCTCTCTGTGAAAAACATGGGTTACATAAACGTTATGTACAAAGAAACTCACTGTTTAAGTAGTCTGGCAAAATAGTGTCTGTTGCCAAAGTATGAGAAGACAACAATTTATATATTTCTCTGTGCTCCTGCTCTGGGAGGAAGTTTAATAAATTCTGATCGATAACATCAGACTAGAAGAAAGAAAAAAACATGCACAATCAGTGTTGATAAAATAATATAATTACGTGAAAACTGTTATGATAGCCTGAGTTCTTGTTTGTTGAATGTGGGACGCAATACTTTGCAAAGTGCTG
Source organism: Raja brachyura (assembly GCA_963514005.1). The sequence goes on from OY740786.1 coordinate 76,222,606, forward strand.
TCTTTCCAAAAGTACTTGAATTCTAGAGGGACAGAATTTGAGATATTTTATAAGTATGGCTTTATATGTCAAAAAACTAACATTCAAACTATAAAGGAAATTGCAACTGTCAGACTAATGCACACTTTATTTGACAAGCGATTTGGAAATCACGGGTACATCTTTTTACAGCTAGTTACAGTTAGTTGCCCAATATGGTATTCTGTTGCCCAGAATCAGGGCAACACATTGGCACAGCTGGTAGAGCTCATGAGACCCAGTTGGATCTTGACCTTGGCTGCTGTCCATGTGGAGTTCACACGTTCTCCCTATGACCACATGGGTTTCGTCCAGAAACACTGGTTTCTTTCCACACCAAGGGCGTCGTGGGTTTAAAGGTTAATTGGCCTCTGTAAATTGCCCCTAGTGTGCAGCGAGTGGGTGAGAAAGTGGGATAGCATAGAACTAATGTGAATGGATGATGTTCAAGAAGGAACTGCAGATGCTGGAAAATCGAAAGGTAGACAAAAATGCTGGAGAAACTCAGCGGGTGCGGCAGCATCTATGGAGCGAAGGAAATAGGCAATGTTTCGGGAGTAGACTAAATAGTTAAACTAAACTAAACCAAATATGAGAATAATAGCACATATACTTTTTTAAAAAAAATGTATATTGTGATTTTGGATTAATAATTCTGAATGTTGCCCTCTCTGCACGGAAGGTTTACAGAGCCAAAAACTATCATCACACGTAAACAATATTTGGATGTAACCTTGACAAGCCATGACTTGTAGAGCAGTAGACCAAGTGGCCACAGGTGAGATTAGGGAGTGGGCTCTTTTTTGACCAACGCTGTCTCTGAAAGTGATATATTTTGTAAAACTTCTCAACGGAAAATGCTTATATCTCATGGTGAAGGATAGGAAATACATCTACATTCTGAAAATTAGTTGGAAAATTTAATAAATTGAACTACTTTTAAATTAAAAAACAGGAAATACTGAACATATTAAACAGGTTAGGTTGCATCAGGGAGAGATAAACTTCACTTTTTAGGTCAATATATTTTTCCCTATTGATGTTGATTGATTCACCAAATATTTCTGGCAATTTCTGTTTTATTTCATATTTCCAGCATCGGCAATATTTTTGTTTCTGACTTACTTTTAAAATTTGGTCAGATTAGTTCATCCATTTCTGCATCTGAAATGCATCACTCTCCAATCATGGGGCTTTCTCAGATACCTCTGTAATTGGACATTATTTAAAATATATATAATTTTGAAACTAGTTTATTTTATCTTTGAATTAGAGTTGCAAACTTTCATACCAATATGAAATGCAATTTTTGTTCAACAGAAAATACTCACTTTGTAACTTTATTATACTCACAGGTAAGTACCCAAGTAGAGGTGTGACGCTATCAGAAACATAAATTATATTTCCATCGGTTGTTAGAGCTACGAAGAATCCATCTAAAGCCTGCAGTATGGAAAACAAAACACTGGATACTAATATTTTCCAACAAACTGTGTGCGTATTTTGAAATGACAGCAACAAATCTCCATTAGAGTTTAAAAATTGTAAGCATTCCATTTATTAGATAGCAATTTTTCAAAAATACATTTATCTGAGTGAATTTAAAAACATAAACATATATTACGTACTGCTGCATATTGGTATGTTATAAATCGATAGCCTTTTGCCCCAAATTAAATGCTTAATATATTTTGTTTCTCCCAGACCATTTTAAGTGATGGCTAACTTAAGTTATTAGAGTACAAACCTGCATCACACCACTCACTAGAAGGATATTAAAATTATTATTTGAAACCAGCCTGAATCCTGCGACTGGCCTGACCAGCGGGAAATAATTGGAATCAGTACTGGCCTTAAAACTTGATTCACACTGCATGTCCAAGCAATCCTGAGAATGTTTCAGGTCAACACCATTAAATAAATAAATTGTTAAGTTAAAACATGTGAACCAAGTCAATGGGGTGGGAGATTGCAACCTTCATGTGGTCCACCCTGTTTCAACGAATGCAATCAACCTGGCGTGCACAAACAGAAGATCAAACAGACAAGTTGTCTTACAACTTTAGGCTGTGCACGCCATACGCAAGAAGAAGAACCAAGTCAACCAGTTGCTGGTCTGGAAATACATTTACATGAGGTACCTCTAACATTAGTTGTGTGAATTCCTCATTGCTCAGAAAAGAAGGCTTCCAGTTATGTTGGATAATACTTGTTTCTGTCTGCACTGAAGTCTCTAAAAAGGAAAATGATTAACTTTAGTATTTATGTTACATTTATATTAACACAACCACAGTATCTTTTTTACTTAGTTAAAAGTTTTACATGTTCACCCTGCCTTTGAATGACTATATGTTTAAAATACATTCTATTATATACCACATCTATCATGTGAAATACATAAATGTACAGAATCCTTTCCACATAAATTATGGTATAGTTTTATGTATATTATAAATTAAAAATCATTCAAAGAGCATAATGTCTATTTTTAGACGGGTAAATACAAATTGATTTGAACATCTATTTTATTCCAAGTTTTGCCATAAATGTATGTTGACAAATGCAACATATGCCAAGAACCAATAGACAGGACAATGAATTGAAGTGTTTTGAAGTTCTACTGTTTAGCACAATGCTTGTATACTGTCAAAAGAATGTGATAAGAAAGCTTTTAGGTGAATGAGAAGGAACTGATGGCATGTCCTCACAATTCTTCACTAACAGTCAGTTAGTTCTTTACTCCTGTGTAAGTCTCAAAATCTATTTCCCAAGGTAGAGGAACTTTGCATTTTCCATCCAACCTATAGAAGCTAGTATCCCTAGTATACAAATGATGCACAGGTCTGAGTGCGTCGGTATGAATTGTGTGCACGAGGTTACTTTGGAATGGTTTACACACACAAGGCGCAGCTGATCGTGTTTTAGACCATTCCAAAGTTACCGCATGCACACAATTCCACTCTAGCACAAAATAGACCCGTGCATTGTCTGTTTTATAGAATGGGGGAAAAAAGTAAAATAAAAATAAAAATCTGCTATTTTCCAAATCATGCGTCCGGTAATTATCGGTCACATGATTTGAAAAATAGCAGATTTTGATTTTTCTTGTCTGTCAGCAGCTCAAACTGTGGCTTACCCGCACTCGCCATTTTGTATTGTGCACGCAGCATCAAGCAGACAGCAAAAATCCCCCAAAATCCCGTGTATCGGTATCGCTATATCGATATCGGTTTTCTGGCCAGTAAAAATAATTACACGTACAGCAGCGGTTTTTAGCCAATCAGATTGCAGAGATTCTTAGACCCATTCTATAATGTTCATGGAGTCACCACTCCTACATCAAGGGCAGCACAGAGGGGCAACTGTAGAGCTGCTGCTTTACAGCGCCAGAGACTTGGTTTTGATCCTGATTACAGGTGCTATCTGTACAGAGTTTGTACATTCTCCCTGTTCACACAATCCCTCACGTCCTGGCAACTTTCTCGTAAATCTTTTCTGCACTCTTTCCAATGTAATGTCATATTTCCTATAGCAGGGTGATCAAACAATATTCCTATTGTGACCTGATCAAAATCTTGCATAACTGCAACATAACATCTCAACTTCTATACACGTTGCCTTGACTGATGTAGGCCCGCATGCCAAAAGCCTTCTTTGCCATGGGTTACACAAAAGGCTGGAGAAACTCAGCGGGTGCAGCAGCATCTAAGGAGCGAAGGAGATAGGCGACGTTTCGGGTCGAGACCCTCCTTCAGACTGTTCTTTGCCATGCTGTATATTTATGACACCATTTTCAGGGAACCATGTACCTGTACTCCTAGATCCCGCTGCTCTACAACATTCCTTTGGAGCATACCATTCATTGCGAGTGTCCTACCCATATTTGGCTTCCCAAAATGCAGCACCTCACACTTAAATACATTAATCTACATTAGCTATTCCTCAGCCCACTTGCCGAACTAATCAAGATCTTGCTGTAATTTTTGATATACATCTTCGCTATCCACGATACCACCAATTTTAGTGTCATCTGCAAACTTAGCTTGTACCTTGCCTTGTCCATTCTCCTCCAGGAATTAATTTGATCCCAGCTGTCTGTACCTAACAAATGCCTCCTTTCTTCTGATCAAAACCTCAATACGTCTTGTCAGCCAAGGTTTCCTACTCCTGCCTGCCTTACTTACCCTTCACTCTAACAGGAACATGCAGACTTTGAACTCTCACCGTCTCACTTTTAATAGCCTCCCACTCGCCAAATATTCTTTTGTCTGCAAACAATGTACTCCAATCAACATTTAGAAACTTCTGTCTATTATGACTGGAAACCATGCACATGGTGCTATTACCTACTTAGCTAAGAGAAGATGAGAGGAGAGGCAGTTTCAAAAGTTTTGAACACGAGTCAAACTTCAACTATGAATACATCAGTAAGAACTTACCGTTGTGTTTTTGTAAAAAGCTAATTGTTTTCTGGAGCACTGAAGATTTATCCAGTTTACGGACACTGCCTGGAAGCATGACACTAAGTTCTTTAATGAGGACATTGAACTGATCACGTCTCTTTTTCTCAGATTTGTTACGTGAAGCCCTGAATTAAAATACAAAAGTAGAATTTGGCATCTGACAGCATACAGGATTAATAAAATAGTCCATATGTGAACAGAAACAGTCCTTGCTTTCTCAAATCATGTTAATCCTGAAAATTATACCCAGTGCACTTTGATGAATACATTTCCAGTTTTGACAATTTCCTGCAAAACATCTACACCAATATTGTATCAAGCATATCGCAGCAGGATGTTGTCTTCCCCCAAAATGTTTGCAGTGATCACATGCATAATATATTTTTTAATAATTTAATTAAATTAGAATTCTGTATTATAGTACAAGTCAAGATAGGTCACATATTAAAATAACAGAACCAGATCATTTAAAAAAAGTAACATGCACTTATAGGAATGATATTCTCCCACCAAATCCAGAAAAATGTATATAAATGAATAAATATTTATATAATTTTCTTTTACATTAAAGTATTTCCGGGTAAATTCAGTAAAGGCCCTGTTCCACTTTCCCGAGTTACGAACGAACTCTCCAGAGTTTTCTCCTTGATTCAAACTCGGGGAATGTTGGGTAATGTCGGTAGCGAGTCTGTAGGACTCTGTAGATATTTCGTAGCGGCTTGTAATGCCAGCCGTAGGAACTCGGGGCATCAGGTAAGTCAGGATGTTTTTTCAACATGTTGAAAAATGTCCACGAGTTAAAAAAATAGCCCCGAGTACCTACGAACGGTTATTGCTGTAATCCTCTGAGTTCGAATCAAGGGGAAAACTCGGGAGAGTTTGTGAGTAACTCGGAAAAGTGGGACAGGGCCTTTAGTCTGTAGTGCCAGAGAGCAATGTGCTCAAAATGACTGGGCCGGAGAAGCAATGCTACCGTGAAATAGAACATAGAACAGATAACCGTATAACACAGGAACAGAACTTTCGGCCCAAAATGCCAAACATGATGCCAAGCTGACCAAATCTCATCTGCCTGCACATGATTCTTATCCCTTCATTCCTAGCATATCCATGTAACTATTGAAAAACCTCTTAAGCACCACTATCATCTGCCTCCAGCAGCACCACCGGGAGCACATTCCAGGCCCCCACCATCTCTGTGTAAAACTGTTCAGACTGTTTATCCTAGAAATACCTCATAATTTTCTAAACTTTACCTCCCATTAGCCTACAGTGTTGTGGGGAAAACAATCCAAGTTTAAACCTTTCTTTGGCCTGCTCTCCCTTCCATTGAATGCACATTCTCATTGAGTGAAATTACTAAACTTTTAAGATCATCTCACATTAGAAAACATGAGCTGCTCCAAAAATACTCTTGAGATTTCCATTACCCAGAGATAGCTCATATTAATTCACTATCTCACATGTGACATTAGAAAACTGTAAAATCGCAGTCCCTGGTATCAAATTTATACTGTGCATTTTAAGAGGTGCTGCACAGGTCAGCTGTACCTTTGTATTCATACACTCATGCTTGAAACAAATGTGCAATTGCCTAATTATGGTTAGAATTTGATTTAATGTATTGTTACATTTCTAAATAATTGTATATGCCTGCCTTAGAATTTTGTGTAAGTTTTCAGCAAATACTATGTTGCAACCTCTGTATTTTTATTCATGCACAAATGTGGATGCTGGCCGCAAGGTCAGATTCTTTTACCTATAGTTCATTGCTCATAAACTGACCATTTCAGAGATCCTTTAACAGGCGACCGCAATGCCTACACATATTATTCCATCCTTTTAAGGAAGAGAGTTTGATCAGTCTAAAAAAGTTTGTGGCAGTCATAGACAATAGACAATAGACATGCATGTATGTACTTCTGATATAGCAATACTTTCCTTTTCGGTATACAGTCATGGATGTTGATGTCTATAATTGTTTACATTTTAATAAAATATGTCAATTTAGGTAACAAATGGCTTCAATCTTATTAGTTTGAACTACATCCAATGGTTTGCCATATCTTCAACAGAAAGAAAAGCTGGAAACGCTCAAACCAACAAGCTACTGATGGAAGGTCATTTACAAGATATGGACTATTTCTGTCTCTCCACTAATGCTGCCTGGCTGTCATATATGCTGGATGTTTGCAGCATTTACTGTCTTTATTTCTTATTTGCAGCATGTGTAGTATCTTATGATATGCGTATTCCATCAAACCTTGTGCTCCCTGGAAGATATCAGCAAAAGAGTTTTTGAGCGCAGAATAATTCTGGTTAACAAATGTGCAATCACGAATTAAGTGTACAGCGTAACCATGAGAATTAGTCAAGTGTTTTGACTAAGGATTGAATTAGTTGGGTCAAACCATTAATTAACATAAAAAGAAAATAGAATAATACGATATTCTCTCTTTTGCCTCATTCTAGTCAATTTTTTTGTGGTGTTTAAAGGTACTAATTAGGAATATAGTGCACTTGGGAGAAATGTTACCATCGTGTTAAAAGTATTGACAAGGATGCAAATTTTAAATAATCAGATAGTGAATTTTGCTGTTATTCAAAAAAGAAACCTCTCTGAGGAGCGAGTCTAGTGATTTGTAGTAATAGGCTTTAAACTTTACTCACGGTAAATTGCTAATCCACATAATAAACACAGGGAAATGAGACTGCGCCTATTCCACTGTCCTAACATCCAGCCTTGTTTCAACTTATCGCTCCCATCAGCGATTCATCGCTCCCATCACCGATTCATAGAAACATAGAAAATAAGTGCAGGAGAAGGCCATTTGACCCTTCGAGCCAGCACCGCCATTAATATGATCATGGCTGATCATCCAAAATCATTACTCCGTTCCGGCATTTTCCCCATATTCCTTAGCTCTCAGAGCTAAATCCAACTCTCTCTTGAAAACATCTCATAAGGTCATAAGTGATAGGAGCAGAATAAAGGCTGCTCCTATCACTTATGATTCAATCAAGGCTGATCTACATATCCCTCCTAACCCCATTCTCCTGCCTTCCCCCCATAACCCCAGACAACAGTACTAATCCGAACACCCGGACTAGGTGGGCCTAAGAGCCTGGTTCCATGCTGCATCTGTCAATCAACCACAAAATATCTGGCGAAAATATTAAGAACTTGTGTTAAACTTTGTGAAATCTATGCAATGTTTCCATGCTGTGCCTTTCAATCAATCAATCTCAAATATGTGCATGTTTGTAGGTTAATTGCCCTATTTAAATTTCCCCTAGTGTGTAGTGGATAAGAAAGTAGGACAACATAGAACTAGTGTGAAAGGGTGACAATGGTTGGCATGAACTCAATAGACAATAGACAATAGGTGCAGGAGTAGGCCATTCTGCCCTTCGAGCCAGCACCGCCATTCAATGTGATCATGGCTGATCATCCACAATCAGTACCCCGTTTCTGCCTTCTCCCCATATCCCCTGACTCCATTATCTTTAAGACCCCTATCTAGCTCTCTCTTGAAAGTATCCAGAGAACCGGCCTCCACCACCCTCTGAGGCAGAGAATTCCACAGACTCGATGGGCCAAAGGGTGTTTCCATGCTTGTCTTTCAATCAATCTCAGAGACGTGCAAGTTTGTAGGTTAATCGGCCTCTGTAAATCACCCCTAGTGAGCAGGGAGCGACAGTTGGAAAAAACTTCGCACTTATATCATGAAACTTGCATTGACATAGAATTACCTGAGGGTTTGATTTACATTGAAGAAACAAGGAACTGAAGATGCTGGCTTACAAAAAAAAAAAGGACTGGGGTAACTCAGCGGATCAGGGAACATCTCTGAAGAACATGGACAGTACCTATTAGATTATTATAGAATATACAGCAGAGGGACATTCCTTCATCTTGCCCTGATGTTCTGTCTTACCATTCTTCCCTCATTTGTGTGCTTGTATGTTATTTGCCCGATCTGATACTTTTCCTAGCGCCATCTGCTTTGTAACCAGTCTCTGAGTAAAGAAAGTTTTCTTGAACTCTTTATGAAGTCCTAAGGACCTATATTATGTTTAAGTCCCTTGATTGTTTTTATCCTCTCTGGAGTATAACACAGAAGAAAACATAGAACTTTGTAATCAGTTTAGAATAATGATATTATGCAATCTACTTAACGTATCAAGATTTTGTGATTTGTGGAACTAACATTGTTAAAAACCATTGGTGACATCATGGTTAATATGTTAAACAGCTTAAATTGCTTGCAGTGGTGACATGTCATGTGTCAGGAAATACTTGTCATGTGACAGTGTGTTTGATCATGGGTATAAAAGTAATTTTTCTTCATTGATGGAGAGAACTTTGGAATGGAGTTGGAAATGGTGCCAAGGACCAAGCTGGGGAAGATGCACCCCCATCTGGTGTTGCCAGGGCTATGGAACAGGAGAAGGGATATCAGGATGCAGCTTGTTATTTCTCTTAAGAACTGTTTGCTTCCTAGATTGATTGGCTGGACCATGCATCAAATTGTAGTGATGGTTGAATAGTATCAAGAGCTATCGCTGTGGTCAGGAACAGCAGAATATGACTGGGACTATTGAACAGTGGAAAATATTTCTGTCATTAATTGTGTAATAAAATTATTTTCTTGAACATATTGATTGGATCAGACCCATATTTTAATAAACCTGCGCTCTGCAATACATCCATAAGACGAAAAGTGGCTTGAACGATTAATCTATAGAACAAATTACAATTTTAAATATCTCTAACTAGCCACCACTCAGCCACCTCTTTTTTAGTGCTACTTCATTCCTTATTAAGAAAGTTCAGAAAAACAGTTTTACAATTAATTTAAGATCCAGCACTTCAATATGCCTGTTTCTATTTTGATACTGTCACTATATTTCTGTTGTGGTCATCCATTCAAATAAATAATTCAAATATCATGCTTATTTTGATTTTATTCTGTTAAACGTCACATAAAGTCTCACCTCTTTGTCTTGTCTTTGTCATCTTCATCCATTAGCTCTTCTACAAAATACTCCCTATGAAATGAATATATTTTAATTATCCTTATTTATTATTAATGCAGATTAATTATTTTAAGATGAAATAAATATATATTTGAAGGAATGTTGGCAATACCCTAGATTATTGACACCTTCCAAAATATCAAGTACAACTATTGTGCCATTTTATCAATAAACAAAAGTTTATTCTGTTTCCAATTCATTGATTTATTAATTAAAGTCCCTCACCAATGACACACATTTGAAAAAGCTTAAAAAAGTTATTTATAAATGAAAACATTTTTGGTGCTGCATATCCTGCAGACATTAGCAACATCCTGAACAGAACAGTGGAGGCTGAAAAGCATAATATCCAAAGATGGACAATCAGCAGTTCTGCCTATGCATTGTATAGTGATTTCAGAACACAGCCAGGGTTAACTGCCTTATTAAATGGCGCATAATATCTGTGGTGGACTTGGTTTAGTGGGCTATTAACCCCGGTAATAGCTGGTTAGATGGGAGTTACATTATGAGTGCAATCCACGATGATCTGAGAGATATTTAAGAGTGACACAACATGGCAGAGAGCAGACTCCACAGTTTTGCACACTGCACTAGAGGTCCTGATGCCTCCTACAGCAAAAAACATCCTGAATTGTTTGAAATATGTATCTAATCATTAGGCGTGCTTTCCCTTGACTCAAGTGGACTTCAATTTTGCCAGTGGTCCTTGTTACCACACTCTGTCAAATGTTACCATAATGTCAAGGGCTGTCACCTTCACAATTTACATCCTTTGCTCATGAACCAAGGCTGCAATGTAGTCTGGAGCGAAGTTGTCCGTAAAACTCAAAGTGGGCATTAGTATGTAGGCACGGATGTTTTTTTTGATGCATGATAGCACTGTCAGTGTTGTTTTCCATCACTTGACTTTTGATTGAATTAGATTGATTGGTTGATTAATAATAAGATTGGGTTGGAGCACAGGATGGTTGTTAGAATAATTAAGGGAAGTCTGAGCATCGATGCAAATACATTTCCATCAAAGTTCTCTGCATTTCATTTACTCAGCTCCAATTCAGAGGAGCAGTTTAAACAGATTTCATGTATTTATGATTTTCAGGTATTATTTTAACGAGAAACTTTAAGGCATAGCAGGAACAAATGCCACCATTTACAGTGTTTTACAATATGTTTCAGCAGAATTTACCAACAACAAATTACTGCAAACTGTACTGCCCTTGTTATCTTTCTGAATGTTTTTAGTCAACCCAACTCAGGTCTACTATATTCTGTTGTGCTGAAGCAAAAGTAAGAATTTCATTGTCCTATCTGGGACACATGACAATAAACTCTCTTGACTCTCTTGACTTCTTAGAATAATGTCCCAGGACCTAGCAGCTGCAGCTGCTTCATCAGTTTTTTTTCTGTCATAATGTTTGAGCGGGGATATTCACTGATAATATCGCATCATTAAGTGTTGTAATATATATTGAATATATGTCATGATTGTACATTCCCTAACATTCTATACCCAAAGTTATGCTTTTATATTTTAATTTTCATTACAAAAAAAGAATTATAAAAGGATTGTGCCATAAAATATGCGTCTTTCTTCGGATAGAATTGTTTGCATTAAATTTAGCTTGTTTTGACAGATTCTAAATTCCATTTAATACTAATGCAACTGACAAGAGGTTTTGCATTCAGTCAACAACATTAGGATTAACTTTGCGTAAAATTCATCTTATTAAACCAGAAACTCACAGCTCTTTGATCCATTTGAAAGTGCCAATCTCAAACCTTCCTCATAAACTTTCAAATGAATCTGTAACGAGTATATCCATTTAACAACATGAAAGTATTTATTTTATTTTCTGTTTGTCCTGTAGAAATATAGCTAACTGTATTTAATATTATTCTTTACAAACGTAATACTATTAACTAAATACAAATGAATAAACATAATTGAAAAATCCTAAATATATACATGAATTAATCAAGTTGCCATAGGAACTGGAATACGTATCTTCCAATGCGCCGATTGGTATTTTCATTAAAAATGAAATCACTTCAAAATAACATTTAATAATGAGTTAATCATATTAAGAAAATAACTGCCTTACAGAAGCTACATCTCACAATATTTGTCAGTAAGAATGGCTGACTTTAAGTTTCTGAAAGCTCTTGGGAATGCAACCGCCTCTGCTAGTTCCAAACAGATTATTTTGCTGTTGGCAACAATGAAAAGTAGGTCAGTTTAAAAAGAGAGTGGTATATGATAGCAATGACATTTACTAATCTGTTTATGATGGTTAATTTAGGTGGAGACTTGCAGCAACACATGACCATCCTACTCCTTAATAGCACGTCTATTAAAGGCTTAAAATACAATGGGGTTTATAGCAAAATTGTTCTGCACACAATCACGTATATTTTTTGATGTTTAATTTAGTGGAGAGTAAGAATTGGATGCATATGACTATAAAGTCATACAGCACAGAAACAGGCCCTATCGGCCCAACTTGCTCATGCCAACCAAGATGCTACATCTACACTAGTCCCACCAGCACATATTTGCTCCATATCCCTCTAAACCTTTCCTACCCATGCACCCATCCAAATGTATTTTAAATGTTGTAGTACAGACGTGCCTCAACTACCTCCTCTATCTTTAAATTAACAGAATTATAGTCACTGGTTGCACAGTGCTGCCGTGCTGATACGTCAACTATTTGCCTAGCCTCAGTTCCTAAGAGCCCATTCACTAGTAAGGCCATCTGCATATATTTCAGACACCTTCCTGGACACATGTAGCAAATTCTGCCCCATCTAATCCCTTAACACTGGGAAGTCAACACTATCCATTCAATATTAGGCAATCCAGTCAATATTTAATCACCTACTAGTACAACCCTATTATTCTTACACCTATCTGCGATGTCCCCATATATACATTCCTCTAAGCCTCCGCTGACTATTTAAGGGCTTTATAGTAAAATCCCATCAAATTGATCACCTGTTTTTTTAGGTCTAAGTTCTACATATTTGACCTTGCTGGCTGATTCGCCAGTATATCTCCCTGCCATTCTCCCAAATAAATAATACAACTCCCCCTTGTCTCTTACCTCCACCATTCTCATATCGGAAGCACTGGTACCGCAGAACTTTGTGCTGCCACTCTTGCCCATACCACCACACAATTCCGTGTTCTGACCCATGCTCTGAGTTCAGCTGCTCACCAGTGAGGCTTCTTGCATTAAAGTAAATGCAGTTTAGTCAATAAGATTTTCCACGCTCCCTGTCTCACCTCTGCCTGTCCTGCCAAATGAAGTTGCTTGCTTTAATATCTATATTTGCTTCAGTTTTCTCATATGGTGCATTGCTACCATGGGTCCAAACCCCTCCAGATTAGTTTAAACATTTCTAAGTGCCAATCCTCCTCCTCCAGTTTATTAACACATGTACAAAAAATAACATAATTGCACTTTGCACTATTATTGTTTGTGTTTTTATATACTGAACTTATTGTTGTTGTTTATTATGATGTTTACAGAGTACTATATTTGGATATTTGTTGTGCTGCTGCAAGTAAGAATTTAATTCTTCCGTTTTGAGACATGCGATAATAAAACTCTCTTGACTCTTGGCTATCAGGATCTTTTGTTGAATATTATTTTGCTTCGGGAACAGCAGACATTACCATTTGAAATGTCCATGCTACTTGCCTGTATCCTCACAGCTCAGACTTGGCAAGCAGCCCTTAAGGCTGGGAAGCTGGAAGAACGCAGGGACATGGACAAACATTGAATGCGTGATCACAAGTTGGAAGACAGCTGTCATTGGCTTCTCTGGGGACAGAAAACCTGCACTGGCTACTACAGGGCCCAAGCCCTTGTAAGGATTTTTCTATTGTAAGGGGTTATTTAGCCATGCAATACTGAAGCAGGCCTTTGGCCCATGTCTATCCTTTCCATTAATTATCCATTTATGCTAATCTCACTTATCAGCACATCGTCCACTGTCTTCTATGCCTGAGCAATTCAAGTGCCTGGCCAGAAACCTCAATGTTGTAAGACTACCATCATTTCTCATCTTATGAACATGTAATCACTTATCTTCTCTTTACTCTTTGTGTTTCTAGCCTTTAAATGTTGAGGGGATTCATGCAAAAATCACATGCTGACACGTTGAGAAGACATCAGTTTGCAAACACTTTACAAGAAGTTTGTTTTCAGAGAATTGTGCCCAAGAATGTAGCTCCAATGTATCTGACCCTTTAAATAACTCAATTGAGGAACCTGCAGCATTAGTGAAAAATAGTTCCCTGTGAGTCATTACCAATACCAACTTGGGTTGCATTGGAGGCAAAACCATTTCCAGATCGCTGTATACAGGCAAAGTTTTGGCATTGCACTTATTTGAGCAGGCTGGATGCCAGAGAAACACAAAAGGCATTCAAAGAAACTCTCCCCAAAAAGATAATTCCATATTAACAAATTGTATTATCTGTCCTAGAAATAGGTTAAAAAAATGTCTACTGTAATTTTTATCCACACAATCCCTGTTTTTCCAGCTTGCACAGTTGAACGTTTCTGGATAATCACCTTTATATATGACCAATTTTACAATGGTGATAAATTCATCATGGGGTGCAGCCAGGTTTCTGAGTATGGTTAGTACAGTACAAAGAAATGTGCCAATTTGTACAGAATTTAACTCGTACTAATAATTTCTTGATCTTTCACAGAAATTCTTCTGATATTGGATCATAGTGCTGGAAGAACTATGGCAGAATTACAAAGTTATCTTGTTTGCTTTGGAATAAAATCTTACAGTGTATTTCTACAGTATGCTATTAATTCCAATTTCTTTGAAAGATAGTAAATGACAAGTGTGAACTTGCAGCATAGTTTGTAGCAATGCAATTTTAATACTGGCTTTCTCTATGTGACTGTCTCTACTTCCAGCTACCCAACCCATCACACACTAAGATAGTTTTAGGAATCAAAGTATTGCTAACCTTATTGGCTTTACAAAGACGCAAAGACTAAATTTATTAGGCAAGAATAGTGCAAACGTTTTTATGACGAGCCAATGACTGTTTCATGACTAGCTAATGTTCACTCAGCCAAATAAGAGTAAGCTTTGAACATGTTTGTTGAGAACTTCATTATTTTGTATTTCCTGGAGGAAAGCTATCCAAAGTACATTGAGGATTAAAACTTTGAATGTTGTGGATACGCAATTCATAAACACAAAAGGATTTAGGACAATTAGAGGTAATTGGTCACATTTCAGTCTCATTGATATAGATTACATTCCACCATTATTCAATAAATTTAACTCTGAATCTGAATCGCCAAAAACAATGTAAATAGGATTTTATTCATGAACGTTTTGTAATCTGAAACTTTCAAAGTGTTTCAACTTCATATCATTTTGAGACATCAAATGAAGATGGATGTATTTTATATTGATTATTGAAATAAACAAGAGGATGACAAATTCCATTATAAGAATAATCTGCAGAAGGCTACAGGATTGATAGATCCAAACAATTTAGGAATTCATTTATGTGTTATTCAGAGTAGGTGAGCTGGCACAGCAGGATGCCAGGAGGGTTATGCACTTTAGAAACATAAAAAATATGGGCAGGAGTAGGCCAATCAGCCCTTCGAGTCAGCACCACCATTCAATATGATCACAGCTGATCATCCACAATCAGTACCCTATTCCTGCCTTTTCCCCATATCCCTTGATTCCATTAGTCCTAAGAGCTATATCTAACTCTCTCTTGAAGACATCCAGTGAATTGGCCTCCACTGCCTTCTGTGGCAGAGAATTCCACCAATTCACAACTCTCTGGGTGAAAAGGTTTATTCTCAACTCAGTCCTAAAAGGCCTACCCCTTATTTTTACACTGTGACCCCAGGTTCTGGACTCCCCCCAAAATCAGGAACATTTTTCCTACATCTACCCTATCCAATCCCTTAAGAATTTATATATTTTTTATAAGGTCCCCTCACATCGTAAATTCCAGTGAACATAAGCCCAGTCGATCCATTCTTTCATCATATGTCAGTCCCGCCATCCCAGGAATTAACCTGGTGAACCTACGCTGCACTCCCTCAATAGCAAGAATTTGTAGGCTCTCCTGACTCACTGAAGAACTTTATTGTGGTTAAGAATGGTTATGTTGAGGGGATCACTTAGTTTGCTGAATTGTGAATTGGTGAATTTTATTTTGCAGGTTCCTTATGAAAATTATCTCACTATTAGGACATAATCTCACCATATCACATGCAAGCAATGCCACCTCAGGTTCAGATTAGTTTATTGTCATGTACATCAAGGAACGTTGAAAATCCTCATTCAAATGAAGCTCAGAGAACAAATAGTATACATGGTAATGATAAACATAAATATGTTATGTGTAAAACAGCAGAACGGTGCAAAGACTGTGGTGCAATCTGAAGTAGTGCAAACAAAAAATAATCATCAATAGGATGATGCTTTTGCCTCTTAAGCTACTGCTTGGTTCTTAAGCTACTCTAGTATCAATGATACTACAGTTACAGGAATACGCAGTAAATGCTTGGCCTTCTAGCTGATTCCTAATGCCTTAAAGTAAAAATTCTGTTACAGGCTTTCCACTTTCCCTATCATCCTCCAAACCCATTGCTTCCCACGCCGCTTCCTCTGGTCTCTGCGTAAGTTCCGTGCACAGTTTGCACACTTCCTTACCCTTGCCCATCTGCTCCTCGAACTCTGCCCCTCAACATTGCTCCAATATTTGCATGCTACTTTACAGTTCACCAAGTTCAAATTCTCTCCTGAAGTCCCTCAGAAAGGGTATTTCATATTAAGACTTTCATTAAACGACTCTTTGACCAAACCTTTAAGCCCCTGACCCACTTACGTGTCCTTGGCACGCTAATTACGCGACCTCGTGGTCGCGTTGAGGCACGACGATCCCGCGAAGGTCGCGTGCAATTTCATGCACCCGCACAGCCGTCTGGAGCGCGTGACGTTATTTGAAGATGGACACAAAATGCAGGAGTTACTCAGCAGGACCAGCAGCATCTCTGGAGAGAAGCAATGGGTGATGTTTCGTGTCGACACTCTTCTTCAGTCTGACTGAAGGGTCTTGGCCCAAAACGTCATCCATTCCTTCTCTCCAGAGATGCTGCCGGTCCCGCTGAGTTACTCCAGCATTTTGTGTCTATCTTCAATTTTCTTGGCCCCGTTCTGTGAGTAGAAGTGTGGTGGACCGGATCCGCAACGGCCGTGAGCCCCAGGCCAAGTTCGGCGATCGCTTGCCTGCTTCTGCTGCTGTTGGAGGTGAGACGTTGCATCGCGCCTGGGTCTTGGGCCTGTCCCACTTTGGCCGTCAGTTTCACGACAGGCCGTTGGCGCGCAAAGATTTCGGAGCCCCGCGCGATGTCGCGCACAACTACATGCCCCTCCACGCTTCTCAGTGGGACCGGCCCCGCGAGGTCGCGTAATTTTCGTGCCAAGGACACGTAAATGGGACAGCCCCTTAAGTGATTCTTAACCCAAAGACATCCAGGGATACAACAATAGAACTATTAAACAGAGTATTTTAAAATGCTGAGAGACTGAAAGGTGTTGACCTGGGTGGCTTTGCAAACAAATCACTGAAAATTAACATGTAAAACAAGGAGCTGCAGATGCTTGTTTACAAAAAAAGACTCAAAGTGCTGGAGTAATTCACTGGGTCAGGTAGCATGCCATGAGAACATAGATAATTGATGTTCTAAGTTGGGACCTTACTTCAGACTGGTTGTAAGGAGGAGGGGGAACAAACCTGGAAGAGAGGAGGGGCAGGGCAAAGCATAGCAGATATATCAAAAAAAGCATTAAAAAAAACTGGTGTTTTTAACTATTACCTATCGGCTTTGTCCTGCCCCTCTTCTATTCCACTTTACCCTCAATCAATCTGAAGAACAGTCCTGATCCGAAACATCACTTATCCATGTTATCCAGCAATGCTTCCTGACCTGTTTAATTACTCCAGCACTCTGTGTCTTAATTTGCAATTGATGCACAGGTCCCAGTGTTATGCGCTATTAATATTTGGAACCGTACAAGCCCTTCCACTAAGTAAATTCATGAGTGATTTGGCAGCCCTAATGAAACATGTGCTGTATCATTTTCAGGTGTTTTTTTTTCAGCACTAAACTGTCTGGCCAATTATGATGAAACGTTAGTTTAAAAATATACTCCAAGTCAAACTGAAATATCAACCATCACAGGCTTTTATTAATCTTCTCTCCTGGGGTCACAGGTAATTCATTTAAGTTATTATCTTGTTTGTTAAAGGTAGACAAAAATGCTGGAGAAACTCAGCTGGTGAGGCAGCATCTATGGAGCGAGGGTTTGTTAAAGGCTAGTCATGAACAATCTTGAGGGGCTATAAAAAGTATACAAAGAAAAATTTCCCCGAGGCATTTGTATCCAAAGGACTATTTGAAATATCGACACAACTGTCTAATAGAAATTAATAATGTAAGAGCAATTTGCAACTCTCCAGCATGACAGGACAAGTCATTATTGTGTTTTTCTGTGCAACAGTAGAAAGGGAAGCTGGTGAATGACTCACAAATAATGTGTAAACCATTGAGCACACATAATACCCATGTACAGTGCATGATGCATAATGAAGCTTGGTTCACAAAGACAACAAGCTGTACTCCTTGCCAAAGAGAACAAAGTTAATCAGGTTCATCAGTGTTTATGCCAGGGGATTCTTCTACGCATCTGTTTCACCATGCAGTCCTTAAATAAAGGATTAAAACTGCAGCTGCATGTGATTTACTGAAGTTTATATAATGTTATTCTGTTGTTATTTGCATGAATATACAGTAAAGCCATGTTCATCTGCCAATACGTTCATCATAAACAAGATAATAAAAGGTATAAGCACTTTGACAATGTAATTCAGCAAAATGTATAACATGAGCAACATAAAACAGCTTGAATTATAAGTTTTGCTCTCTTCCACGAGTCTCCCAGGTTTAAATCAGGGGTTTCTCCTCCAGTGCTGTAGAAGATGAATAATGTTCTGTGCTGTCATGAGACAGCTCAGTGAGATGTGGCATCAACAGATCGCACTACTATTCCAGGCACTGAGCAACACCCTGATAAAAATATTGAGATGCTTTTTACTCATCTATGAGCAAGCTAAGAAAATAAATCCACAGTCGTCTTGTTGCCAAATACTGATAAATATATGGCTGCCAAACATCCTGCACAGATGCATCGTTGCTCTCCACATTTGAATCAAATGTCAGGATGTTTAACAACAATTTGTAACACATGGAAACCAGATGGGAAAAATGTGTTTCAAAAGAAAAATTGCTGCATGCATCACCTATTCTTAACAGATGAATGCAATACAGATAAAAGTAATTGAGAGCAATATATATCTTGGCTGTATTTCGTACGCTTAATTATTAGATGTGCTTGGATGACTGCAGTTTCCACATAACTGGAGACACTCAATGTCATTCAGAACAAAGCAGGTTGCTTGACTGGCATCGCAGCCAACATTATAAGCATCACTCTCTCTGCTAAAAGTGTCCTTCCTTTCAGTGTGTACTCAATCGCAGGTGCATGGCGGCAAATTGCCAAGGACACTTAAACAGCAACATCAGGATCCCCACCAAGTATAACATGGGCAGCACAGTGATGCAGCAGTAGCGTTGCTGCCTTACAGTGCCGGGGACCCGGGTACGAGACTGACTGTGGATGATGTCGGTATGGAGTTTGTATATTCTCCCCATGACCTGCTCTGGTTTCCTCCCACACTCCAAAGACGTGTAGGTTTGTAGTGTAATTGGCTTGGTAAAATTGTAAATTGTCCCTAGTGTGCAGGATAGTGTTAGTGTGCTGGGATGGCTGGCTGGCGCAGACTTGGCGGGTCGAAGGGCTTGTTTCCGCGCTGAATCTCTAAACGAAACTACAATGACAAGGGAAACAAGTACAATGAAATACCATCGCCTTAGTTCTTTTCCAAGTCACAAACCATCTTGATATGAGGGGAATGAGGAATTCTTCTCTAAATGTGAGGAAAATCCATTCTGGTTTAAAATCTAGATTTTTTAATGTATGTCCTTTGTCCGTCCTTAGCACTTGCACTAACCATAAAATATAATAGTGGTTACTACATTAGGATGCAACTTTTTGGATAATCTTATTGATAATAAAATACCAGCCACAGGTTGGTTAATTAGGGATTAAGTTTATATTTAAGTCATTTGATCAACACCTGGAACTAGATTGTCGGAGAATGCATAACTGAGTAAAGGTAGCAATAGATTGCTTGCAAAGTAGTGTGGTAAACACAAAGTGTGAATTTGAATTTAGGTCACATTGTGAAAGCAAATGACAAAACAACACTGATTGAAATGATGGTGACGATATTCAAAATTGCTTTTTTTAAATACAGAACACACAGGCTACAGGCTTTTAAGCTATTTGCAAGAGGTTTTTACATTTCATCACAGCCCAGGGAGAGAAAGTAAAATGTTAAAAATGTAAGTTTTTCCCCTTCCATAAGGTAATTATGCATGCAGAATTGAAAGGGTAAATAAATCCGCTGGAAACCAATGGAAGAGAATTGAGAAGAGACAGGAAGTTGAACCGAATATGTAATATGCTACCCATAAGAAAATTTAAGAGTTTATAAAGTGGAGACAGAAAAAAAAACATGAGAAGGCTTTGTTTACTTATTCTCAAGACATTCTGTTCACAAGAAGAGTGTCAAGCAGCTTTACAATACAAGTTGAAATAAAAAAGAGATTAGGTGCTAAAGGCAGGAGGAATTGGTAACAACTTTAAATTCACCCATGTATACATTTTTAAATATTGAATAGTGTAGTTACAAAATTAAAAGGCAGGAAAACAATATATCTGAAGTACTATGTACTAAAGAACTGTAGCGTCAAAGATAAATATTTCACACTAAGATTGTAACCTTGTTTAATGTGGCGGATTTTCCAAGTACAGAACTCTTTTTTGAAGGATTGGGGCAATCAGAAGTTTGGAAGATGAATGGATACTTAGCTGCAAGACATTTGATCAGACGTTGCTTTGTTTTACTAGTGTTACACTGATAAATTGAACTGGCTCTCAAGTATTTTTTCAGCAAATGATTCATGATAATATCTAACACCAAGTTGCTCTCCACTTTTGAAATTTGATTTCAGGCACTTTGCGCTGAACCGACACGCTGAAGGAGATTTGCTGCACAATATGTTTTATGACTTGGTCATGTTTCCTAGAACCAGGTAGAGCAGGCTTATCATGTTTAAATTTAGAAAAAAAATCTAAATCGTTGAACCCTTGGTTAAATTTGATAGGACTTGGGGAAGATTTATTCAACATTTTCACATGACATAAATTGTCCCCTCCCCAACCATTATAAAAATTATTTTACCTTTATATGGTGGAACGGACTTGACGACAAACAAGGACTTAAATTGTTGAAACTCTTTGCAGCTCAGATTCTGATTTGCTTTTTTTGGGGTTTTTTCTAGTTTAGTGGGGTTTTGTTTTTTCCTTTTTTCTCGTTTTTTTCTTCTTTGTTTTCTTTTTATCTTTTTGTTTTTTTTATATATAAGTTTTCTTTTAAACATTTAACTATATTTACATAGAGACCGGGAGATCTATATTCAATGTGTATTTTGAGACAGGACTCATAATTAGGTTATACCTGTTATTAATGTAATCCTGTGATTTGTTGTTTTTTTTGGAAAAAAAAGCTACTAAACAGATTTTAAAAGAAAGAAAGAGCAGACAGACCATGAGATCCATCAATGAGCCCAAGGCTTTCACATTGGAATTCGGTGACGTAGTTAACACCATTATGCATTTATTTGGTGCCTGTCTTACACATGCCTTTCTGTGCCCTATGCTGACACTCACCATTCTACCCCAGTTGGAACACAACTGAGTGAAGGCTATACATTTGCCATAGGCAGAGTGGCAAGAGGGGAATAAGCACACAGGGCTCAGAGGTTTTGGCTTTAGATTGCACCATACAGTAGTGAGTGGCAATAGTCTGTGCTAGCTGACTTACAAGCTCGTTAAAAATTCGTTAAAATCAAATGCATTTAAAAAAAAACAAAAGCTTTTAAAAATGTTTGAAAGTGTTTTAAGTAATTAAAAACTCTACATCAAACACAAATAATTTCTTAATTTCACACCCAGAAGGGTTTGAAACTGAAGAAGGGTTTCGGTCCGAAACGTTGCCTATTTCCTTCGCTCCATAGATGCTGCTGCACCCGCTGAGTTTCTCCAGCATTTTTGTGTACCTTTCACCACTAATGTACCAACTATATCCATTAACTTACTGCTCAAAATGTCTTCCTTATGCCTCTGTTATGCCTTAATATCAGTAATTTAACCATCATTTTTAATCTCATGAAATGTCGCAGGAACACTGTGAGGTTATTATCTGGGAAGAATATAGATATACAAATCCTCAATTATCAAGAACATCAATTCTGATTCTGAACATCAAGAAGATTCTGCTGCAATGAAATAGTTATGATTTTTTTCCAATTATGCTACAACTAATAAAATGATACATATATTATTATGTACTCAGATATGGAATTAGATGGGGATGTCAAAGTCAGTATTTTAATCACCATCCCAAATTGCTCTATAGATTGCAAAATATTATGTACAGTACTTGTTAATTTTGCCCTCTATTAGTGATTTTTGTAGTAAATCTAGATAGAAACAAGTTCAACTGCTATAGTAGACACATTGCACTATGTTATGTTATGTTCTTCCAATGTGCATGAATTTTCCAGATCACATAAAAATAGGGTGATCCTTCAAAGGGTTTCTGGTAGAAAGCACAAAAAAGTGTCACCATTAGGGTGGTACGGTGGCGCAGAGTTAGAGTTGCTGCCTTACGGAGTTAGAGACCTGTGTTCGATTCTGACTATGTGCTGTCTGTATGGAGTTTGTACGTTCTTCTCGTGTCCTGCGTGGGGTTTCTCCTCATTCTCCAGTTTCCTCCCACACTTTAAAGACCCAAAGGTAGGTTAATTGGCTTGGTATAATTGAAAAGCGTCCCTCATGTGTGTAGGAAAATGTTAGTGTGCGGGAATCTCTGGTTGACGCAGACTCGGTGAGCCGAAGGGCCTGTTTCCATGCTGTATCTTTAAACTAAACTAAACGTTACCACACATGTGAGGAAATTGGACACTTTTTCAGTTATATACTGGTATGTAGTTATATTCTGGTATAGACACAAAGAGCTGGAGTAACTCAGCGGGACAGACAGCATCTCTGGAGATAAGGAATGGCATCTCTCCAGAGATGCTGTCTGTCCCACTGAGTTACTCCAGCTCTTTGTGCCTTTCTTCGGTTTAAACCAGCATCTGCAGTTTCTTCTTGCATAATATATATATACTGGCATAAATTGGTAAAAGATGTTCAATTCATTCTGGATCACACCTCTTCTACATTACTGTCGGTTGTTGCCAGGATCATGGCCTTTGCAGTTTCCAGTGCAACCCAATTGTTCCCTGATATCACCCTAAATTAAACAAATAAATTAAAGCCAGGATATGTGATGTTGATCGTCTGAGAAAAGGCCGAGGTGGATCATCCACATCATTGAAGATGCTTGAAAACACTTGATTCTCATTCATATATTGGGTCCATCATCGCTGAGGATGGGGATCATCTTGGAACCTCTTCATCTTGTTAGTTATTGGCTTGCCCACCACCATTCCCATTAGATGTAGAAGGACAGCAGACCTTTGATACATTTAGTTTAGTTTAGAGATACAGCGCGGAAACAGGCCCTTCGGCCCACCAGGTCCACGTCAACCAGCGGTCCCCGCACACTGACACTATCCTAAACACACTAGGGACAATTTACATTATATACCAAGCCAATTAACCTTCAAACCTGTATGTCTTTGGAGTCTGAGAAGAAACCAAAGATCTCAGAGAAAACCCATGCAGGTCACGGGGAGAACATACAAACCCCGTACAGACAGCACCCGTACTCAAGATCGAACCCAGGTCTCTGGTTCTGTAAGCGCAATAAGGCAGGAACTCTACCGCTGCACCACTGTGCTGCCAAATCTGACATCCATGAAGTCCTGCAGCTTCCCTGCGATGGCTCTTCAATTTTTGGGAAGCCTGCGCCATTCCTAGCATACATATCTGGACCAGAGTTGGTTATTTTAGCTCGACGGTAATGAAGGACATCCATGAAGGAGCACAATTTCATCTATTAAGGGAAGAATTAAAGTCTGGAGATCATTAGGAGAATCTTCACCATGTCAGTTGTGATACCATAACCCTTTACGGCAGGGGTTCCCAACGTTTTTCGTCCCGTTTATCCCTGGCAACTTTAATAGCACATAACAATGTTATTTCACTTATTTTTGAACAACTAATGATGACAGATACTGGTATACCAGAACCAAACACAGTCAGTCAATGAGAAAAAATATGTACAAATCCAGAATCGACAAACTTACCTCCTGGGTAGCTGAAATTTATCCCTTGGGGGTAAATTTACCCTAGGTTGGGAACCCTTGCTTTATGAAGTGCAATGTGAATGATAGGAATTTCCATGGCTACTCACTCCTAACTGTATGCCATTGTGCCATATGGAGTGTGGTCTGTCTACCGATGAGACGGGACTTCCAGGGACTGAGTTAGCAGTATGGGATGCTGTCTAAAAATTCTGATACTGTGAGTACGTTGTATTGCGGCGCTGTATGATAGCAACCTCGCCAACGGTCTGTCTCGTCCTTTTCTTGTTTTGTTGTTTTTAGTCTGTTGTCAAATATATGTTTTAGTGTATCTTTCGTTGTTTTATGTGGGGGGTGGGGGTAGTGGGGGAAACTTTTTAAATCTCTTTCCTCGACGGAGATGTGACTTTTTCTGTATCGTATCTCCGTCGGCACTGTGGCCTAACATCGTGGAGCTTGGCGGTCCCTTTGTCAGGGATCGACTTCAGGAGCTCCAACCGCAGGAGCTTCGACTGTCCCAATCGCAGAAGCTTCGATCGCCGACTGTGGGAGCTTCGATTACCCCGATCGCAGGAGCTCAGATTGCCCCAAAGTGGGAGCTTCGATCGCCGGCTGCGGGAGCTTCGATCGCCCAGACCGCGGATGGTTCGACTGCCCCGATCCGCAGGTGAAAGGGAGGGAAGGAGATAATATGTTATAGCCTTCCATCACATTGCGCTGTGGTGGATATTTATGTTCATTTTTATGTAGTTGTGTGTCTTGCTGCTTATTTGGTATGACTGTGGCAAATCAAATTCTTTGTATGTTCTCACCTACTTGGCAAATAAATTATGTGTGTCTTGTATGTGATATTCTCACAAGACAGGCCTACTTTGGATATCCACAAGAAAGATTCCAGAGACAAGTCAGTTAAATAAGCACATGGTCTTGACTGGTGGCCCTATTGATTACATTTTTATTTTATTGCAATGGGTTGATACAACTGAATGGCTTGCGGATGACACAAAGCTGGGTGGCAGTGTGAACTGTGATGAGAATGTTAGGAGGTTGCAGGGGGACCTGGACAGGTTGAGTGAGTGGGCAGATGCATGGCAGATGCAGTATAATATAGATAAATGTGAGATTATCCACTTTGGCGACAAAAACAAGGGGGCAGATTATTATCTCAATGGGATTAGGTTAGGTAAGGGGGAGGTACAGCGAGCCCTCGGTGTCCTTGTAACCAGTCATTGAAAGTTGGCATGCAGGTACAGCAGGCAGTGAAGAAAGCTAATGGAATGTTGGCCTTCATAACAAGAGGATTTCAGTACAGGAGTAAAGAGGTTCTTCTGCAGTTGTATAGGGTTCTAGTGAGACCACATCTGGAGTATTGTGTACAGTTTTGGTCTCCTAATTTGAGGAAGGACATCCTTGTGAAAGAGGCAGTGCAGCGTAGGTTCACAAGATTGATCCCTGGGATGGCGGGACTGTCATATGAGGTAAGATTGAAAAGACTAGGCTTGTATTCACTGGAGTTTAGAAGGATGAGGGGGAATCTTATAGCAACATATACAATTATAAAAGGACTGGACAAGCTAGATGCAGGAAAAATGTTCCCAATGTTGGGTGAGTCCAGAACCAGGGACCACAGTCTTAGAATTAAGGGGAGGTCTTTTAAGACTGGGGTGAGGAAAAACTTTTTCACCAAGAGAGTTGTGAATTTATGGAATTTCCTGCCGCAGAGGGCAGTGGAGGCCAAATCACTGAATGGATTTAATAGAGAGTTGGATAGAGCTCTAGGGTCTAGTGGTGTCAAGGGATATGGGGAGAAGGCAGGCACGGGTTATTGATAGCGGACGATCAGCCATGATCACAATAAATGGCGGTGCTGGCTCGAAGGGCCGAATGGCCTCCTCCTGCACCTATTTTCTATGTTTCTATGTTTCTATGACAGGTCGCTTCAGAACCCATTTGAAGGTTGGCCACAATGTTATGAGTCTGGGGTCACCCGTAGGCCAGACAGGCAAGGATGGCAAATTTTCCTCCTTACAGGATTTGAGTAAAGTGAATGAGTCAGAAATTTCACAGTCATCATTAGCAACAGTAGCTTTTTATCCAGATTATTTAGTTAAACTAATTTTAAATTGGTTAACGAAATACACCAATTATACCCAAAATACCCTAATTAAATACCCTGCTGTGATGGCATCTGAATTCATGATTCTGAACCATTAATCCAGTCCTTTTGAATATAACAACTAAAGTGTCATTTAATTATAATAAACATATCAGGTGCAACGAATAAGGCATTTACCAATTATAGCAGCTCAACGTTTATTTTCTGTATTTGTAGAAAATATCATTTGATACTTTTCTACCCATTATATAATGCCAACTCTTCAAATATTTGAAATGTTATTTGTTGCATATAAACTACATTAACTTCACAATAACATTCAGCAGCCCTGGTGCATGATTATATGTTTTGTAGAAAATATAGTTTTAATAACACCAAGACATTAAGGGTTTCTGTTAATCTCTTCTCTAAACACAACTACAATACTCCTGATCCCTGACTAGTCTGAAGAAGGGTCTCGACCCGAAATGCCGCCTATCTCCTTCGCTCCTTATATGCTGCTGCACCCGCTGAGTTTCTCCAGCTTTTTGTGTAACCCTCGATTCTCCAGCATCTGCAGTTTCTTCTTTAACACTCCAATACTATTAATGGCCACTGTAAACTGCCCCTTGAGTGAAGGTGAATGGTAGAAATTGTGGGCAATTCCTGGAAATCCGGGGAGAAACGATCATAGGGAAAGTTAGTGGGAAATGGGATTACTCCATGAGGTTTCATAGACTCGACTGGCATAAATTGCCCTCTTCTATGTTATAAGGAAATAGGGAGGAATGGCTCTTTCTTCAATCTGTGGCAATGTTTAGCCAGCAAACGTAAGGCAATTAGTATGGTGCCTGAAAAATCACTCCCTTAAATTCTTTGGTTTGGAATCCTCCAAGGCCTTTACTAAAAATATCTGTGGGATACTGGCCAATTGCATCAATATTGCTTACAATAAGAGAGCAGTCGTATTTCAGATAGTGCTCTGGTTGGTTTTCCACTGTTGTAGGTTGTCATCAGTACTTTAATTTTGCAAGGGAGACAAATTGGATAAAGAGATCAATAATACTTAATGGAAAATTGCATCAAAGGATTGTCAATGACAACCACTGTATTACTTTACTGTAGCTCCCCCTGAGTAATCGCCTTCACAATATTCTGCAACAAAAAATGTGCAGTAAAAACAAATACGAGTGTGAAATAGATTTTTATTACCTGGGCAATAAATATAGAGATTCCATCACCAACCCAGGCGATGAGAGTACTATTTTCATATTCACAATGGAAATGAAAGTCAGGCTGTCTTTACAATATAATCTATTTGTTGATATGCAGGAAATATAAACCAAAAATCTACTGCTGGTATCTCACACAAATAAATTAAAATAACTTTGGTCGAGTTCTGTTAATATCACACAATTATGGTTTAAATAAACTGTAAAATATATTTTAACTGGCCCATTCTTTTCACATTCCTCCATCTTCTAAACAATGTGGGCAACACAGTGCTAGAGTTACTGCCTTATAGTGCCAGAGACCCAGGTTCGATCCTGATTACGGGTGCTCTCTGTACGGAGTTTGCACATTCTCCATGTGACTGTGTGGGTTTACTCCGGGTGCTCTGGTTTCCTCTCACATTCTAAAGACGTGCAGGTTTGCAGCTTAATTGATAAATTGTTTCTACAGTGTAGGATAGAACTATGAACGGGATGATTGTTGATCGGCAGTGACTCTGCGGGGGAAGGGCCTGTTTCCATGCTGTATCTCCAATCAAAAATGTTCTATGAATGTCTCAGTGGCTCACCAGGTTCTCATGAGAATACTGCATCTCATGGGTGATTTGACTGATAAGCATTACAACTTAACTATTTGTATCTTTAAAACGTTTTCAAATCACAAAATTATAAATCTCATTTTCCCCTTTTGTGCTCAGAAATCAACTGTTGCAATGCAGTGCTGACCTAACTGAAAGTAACTAACATAAAATAACCATGTAATTGAATTATATTATATTCTATTTGTATTAAAGCTGCATTAAACAGTATCTTTACATGCCAGCTAGTCAGCTGTATAGAGTCATACAGCATGGAAACAGGCCCTTCGGCCCGCAACCAGACCATCCTCCATCTACACTAGTCCCACTTGTCTGCATTTGGCCCATATCCTTCTAAACCTATCCTATCCATGCACCTATCTAAATATCTTTTAAACGAACATCTGTGCTTGTGGTCAGTGGTCACTGCAATTTCTTATTAATGAACACAATCAATTGTGTTCAGTGATGATGATGATGGAAGTTCAACATAGGTTGCAGATTATTTAAAATAGACACAAAGTGCTGGAGTATCTCAGCGGGTCATGCAGCATCTCTGGAGAACGTGGATAGGTTCAATCGTCACCTATCCATGTTCTCCAGAGGTGTTGCCTGACCCGCTGTTACTTTAGAACTTTGTGTATTTTTGGTAAAACATCTGCAGTTCCTTATTTCTATATTTCAAATACAATACTAGATTCATTATTGTAATGAAATAATACAAATAAAATAATAAGAGGGGATACAGTGACATATCAATATGCATGGACGAAGAGGACTGCAATCTGATTAAAAGTGATATTGTTGTGCGCACAGTTTGTGGAAGCAAGCTTATAAAAGCAATGGCGCACCATTTCAAAAGTAAAATGTTGCTGCCAACGCAAGAGAAGCATCGACAGAAAGATAATGCATTACATGCAAGTTTCAGTAATGCAACCATTCGTTTTAGGCAAGCAATGAAAATAATGGTAGCTGCAGCGTATTTTTCGCGGGTTGGTTCAGAAATAATGCGGGCTGGAGGAACAGTTGCGCGCAGTACATCAGGACACGCATGGTCCATCAGCCAATTCCGAATCATGCGTTTACAAAGTTGTTAAAAGGCACGAGGTATCAAATCGTTAATTTGGTCATCACCACCAAAGATGTGAAATAATAGGACTCGTAGTTCAATCTAATGTAACGGATTTTGTGTCTGACCATATTGTTTTTCTTAAACCCTTAACATTGACGGGGCTGATGGCAAAGTCGTGTTTATCTATTCGGGAGAGAGTGCGAGAGACGGGCGGTGAAGGGAAATGTGGCTGAGGGTTACCTCCGGCAGTTGCCGACACCTGTCGTGTGCCTCCACCGGGTCGGCTCGCTGCTGCTGTCGGGTGAAGCGATTGGCACTCGGTCGCCAAGCGCCCCGGGGCGGCTCCGGATCACCACCGAGCCGGCTCTCCTACCCGGTCTCTTCGCGTTGAATCTCATGTTGCAAACGCATCTCAAGGCACAGAACTCAACCTGGGCAACGGAAACAGTGAGATCCCAAGCAATACAGAAATTGCCAAACGACAGCGGCGCTTTTAAGAAAGAACCGATTATATAATCAGTGCAGTTCTGTCACTCTTCATGTCAAGTAATCGAGTAAACCTGACTC
The DNA here is from genome assembly GCA_963514005.1 of Raja brachyura. The sequence continues at coordinate 76,252,187 of OY740786.1, forward strand.
TTAGCATATAGGATAAATAAACATTAAATAGGTCAGGGAGATTGTCCCCCAGTTGTATTCCACTGAGATCGGGTTGTACTTTTCCTCGTCCCCCCTTTGGTGAAAGCAAATCTCTATAACTGGAAAAGGAGGAAATGATCCACTGACCTAAATATTTTTCCAAACATCTGTGACCTTTTTCTGCCTCCTGTGGGTGGAGACAGGCGCGGGTCCAAGGAGCGGAGCCAAGAGAAATCTGCGGCAGGGAGGTGAGGCTGCTGTGGCGGGTTGGGGTATATTTGCCATGCTTGGCACGTCGAAGGGTTTCGGTCCTCACAAGAGCCTTGCCCGACTCACTGTGGAGGGGAATTAATTCATTAGCAAGGGACGGCCGCGCAATTCATTGTTAATAGGGATGAGGCGGCGGTCCAAGTATTGGCGGGCAAGAGATGAACCCTCCTCTTGGTTCACTCCGAGCTGACAGCACATTGACGCTGGCTGCACGGTGAAGTGCGGGCTTTTTTTTCCTTTTGGAAAGTAGGTCAGTAACTTCGATGCACTGTCTTCTTCCGTCATTGCGCTGAAATTAGACACTTGTTATGTAAGATGTTACGACGTTTCGAAATACGGCACCGAAGCCGCGGCGAAGTGTACCTGCGATTCTGAAGCGATTCGCTGCGCTGGCAGCAACAACCGCTGGAATGAATGGCAAGCACAAGCTGATGAAAACAATTGCGCAGTCAAGCATCAAGCCAACAGTCCAGAATAGACTGATACTAGACCTAGAATAGACACAAAAACCTGGAGTAACACAGCGGGTCAGGCAGCATCTACACATTTAGTCCAGAACCTCGCCAACGCCAAATAAAAGGCAATTGAAAATCGCGTTAACACAGTGTTAAGTAATTCAAAGCCGGGGTCTCGCCGTCTTAACACAAGTGATTAACATTCATTATTAATTTTGATGGGAGCGCATTGAGGCTGAGGGGTGCTCTTCTGGAGATGTATAAAATAATCAGGGGAATATATAACCCTGAATCATAAACAAGAGGGCACATGTTTAAGGAGAGAAAGGAAAGATAAGGGGCACCTTTTTCTTCAAAGGGTGGTGGGTATATAGAACGAGCTTTCATAGCAAAAGGATTTGAGTATAGGAGCAGGGAGGTTCTACTTCAGTTGTACAGGGTCTTGGTGAGACCACACCTGGAGTATTGCGTACAGTTTTGGTCTCCAAATCTGAGGAAGGACATTATTGCCATAGAGGGAGTGCAGAGAAGGTTCACCAGAATGATTCCTGGGATGTCAGGACTGTCTTATGAAGAAAGACTGGATAGACTTGGTTTATACTCTCTAGAATTTAGGAGATTGAGAGGGGATCTTATAGAAACTTACAAAATACTTAAGGGGTTGGACAGGCTAGATGCAGGAAGATTGTTCCTGATGTTGGGGAAGTCCAGGACAAGGGGTCACAGGATAAGGGGGAAATCCTTTAAAACCGAGATGAGAAAGACTTTTTTCACACAGAGAGCGGTGGGTCTCTGGAACTCTCTGCCACAGAGGGTAGTTGAGGCTAGTTCATTGGCTATATTTAAGAGGGAATTAGATGTGGCCCTTGTGGCTAAGGGGATCAGAGGGTATGGAGAGAAGGCAGGTACGGGATACTGAGTTGGATGATCAGCCATGATCATATTGAATGGCGGTGCAGGCTGGAAGGGCTGAATGGCCTACTCCTGCCCCTAATTTCTATGTTTCTAACGAGCTGCCAGATTAGATAGTTAAGGCAGGTAGTTTAGTTTAGTTTAGTTTAGAGATACAGCGCACCAATAAGCCCTGGGCCTTTCAGCCCATGAGTGAGCCCCACCCACTATGGACAATTTACAATTTTATCAAGCCAATTCCTACTAACCCATATGCCTTTGGAGTGTGGGAGGAAACGGGAGCTCCCGGAGAAAATCCATGTAGGTCACAGGGAGAACGTACGGACTCCACACAGACAGCACCCATAGTCAGGATCGAACCCGGGTCTCTGGCACTGTAACTCTAGCTCTGTGCCGCACCGTACTCTGACAATATTTGAAGGACATTTGCACATGTACATGGATAGGAAAGGGTTAGGGGGATATTGACCAAACATGGGCAGGTGGGACTAGTGTAGATGGGACATCTTGGTCATCAAGGGCAAATTAGGCCACAGGGCCTTCTTCGGTGCTCAATGACAATATGTCTTGTGTATCATATCAATCCGACATTAACCTCATGTCTTAATCTGCTGACATCTCAGTTTGCCGACCCGTGCGGCACATTGGGGGCTAATTGATTCTCGAGAGTCGAGATCTGAACCCATAATCTGCCTCAGAAACATGTCTCACATCTGAGCTACAGCTAATAAATGTACAGTACTGTGGCTGTTGGTAGGCAATTGAACAGTAACTTTGATCTGGCTGGTCTGCTCTTCACAACCCAGGTTAGATCCTGACTTTGGGTGCTGTCTGTGTGGAGTTTGCACGTTCTCCATGTGACCATGAGATTCCTCCAGTTGCTCCAGCTTTCTCCCACATCCCAAAGATGGGTGAGTTTGTAGTTTAATTTTCCTTTGTAAATTGCCCCTAATGTATAGGGAAAGTGGGATAACATAGAACTAATGTGAATGGGTGATCAATGGTTGGCGTGGACTCGGTGAGCCAAAGGGCCTGTTTCCTTGCTGTATCACTGAAACTAAAACTAAACTAAAGCTCTTCTGGTTGTAGGAGTGGTTTAGGTGGGTCAATGTGCTATTTACAATTTCATGCTTTTTGTTTTATTATAATATAAAATATACCTGAAAAACTAATTTGTTGAAAACAGTATTCGCATTATCACTGCACACCAACTAGAAACACTGATAATTTTAATGACTCATATACGAAACAAAAATTAAATTCAGTTCTACCAACCAGTTTGACCTAGTTTGGAATGAATGACAGCCTCAAAGGTGTTGTCTTTGATCATTTCACAATGATTGCAGCATAAGAATAAGCCTGAAACTAAAATGCACAAAACAAAATGCCCTAAACAAGTATGTACTGGAATTCCAAATGGAACGATTTCTCAATCCCAACTGCAACTGGCCATAACCTGCTGCCTCCATCCAGTTATCCCGCAATCTGTCGTCCTTCAGCCATCATCAACCTTAATGCCCCGTGTGCACTTCCCACAGCTGACCTTGGGGAGCTGAAGGCAAAACCACCTTCTTCTTAACTGCCCTTTGTCCAGCAGCCATCGCTGTCTCACTCCACCTCTTCACCGGCTCCTGGTCTTCGAGGGCGAGCAGGGGCCGGGCTCGGTGGCTTCCTTCCACCGGTTCTGCAGCAGGCGACCAAGACAGCAGCTCGCCATGCACGACATTACACATACAGTAGGGAGCCCATGTCATGGGGGGTTCAGGTAGATTAGCCCAGGGTTTGGAAAATGGGGAGGAGATGATTGGTCCAGCACATGGAGGTTACGATTAAATCAGGGATGTTAATAGAACCATTTGGAGAGAATGGGATCAAAGAGCAGGATCAGGAAAGAGTTGTCAGGGAAGCCAGCAGGTCTTGTGGACAGATGAGATGAAGATTAACATATTTGAATGATGGCAAGAGCAAAATATGGAGGAGAGAAGGAACTGCCCAAGATACAAAGCATACCACCTCCTCTGTGAAACACAGTGGTGGGGGTGTTATGGCCTGGGCATGTTTGGCTGCTGAGGGTACTGGCTCACTTATCTTCATTGATGATTCAACTGCTGATGGTAATAGCCTAGTGACTTCTGACGTGTATAGACACATCCTATCTGCTCGTTCAAACAAATGCCTAAAAACTAATTGGCCTGCAGTTCATTCTATAGCAAGACAATGATCCCAAACATATCGCTAAAGCAACAAAGGAGTTTTTCAAAGCTAAAAAATTGTAATTTTTGAGTGGCCAAGTCAATCACCCGGTCTGAACCGAATTGAGCATGTCTTTTATATGCTGAAGACTGAAGAGAAAACTGAAGAGGACTAGCCCCCAAAACAAGCATAAGCTAAAGATGGCTGCAATACCAGCCTGGCAGAGCATCACCAGAGAAGACACCCAGCAACTGATGATGTCCATGAATCGCAGACTTCAAGCAGTCATTGTATGCAAAGGATATGCAACAAAATACTAAACATAACTACTTTCATTTACATGACATTGCTGTCCCAAACAAAATGGTGCTTTGGAATGGGGAGACTATGTATAAACACTGCTGTAATTTCTACATGGCCTTTATTAAAATCTGACAACGTGTACTTTAACCACATGCGATTTTCTTATATTACAAATCTCAAATTGTGGAGTACAGAGGCAAATAAATGAATGATGGGCCTTTGTCCCAAACATTATGGAGGGCACTGTAACAACACATTAACCAAGTGCTTAGGAATCCAAATGGAGGAGTTTTTATCTGTGGATCTCTATAAAAAAAACTGGAAATTACTACAGATTAGGTCTCATGAAGAGCTTTTGCCTATTCAGAGCTACATTCATCTCTGATTTGTAGAAGCAGCTACCACTTCTATATCCATCCTATATCATCACCCCTATTAGAACAGGATGGCAGAAAAATATAATAGCATACTGAATCCAAAGCTACTTCCATAAGATGAGCTACTTCCAGAACTACACAAACACGTTTATTATTTGCCCGCTAGAGATGCTAAAATAGCCCAAAGAATCCTCACTATTTAATTACTTTATTACAGGATGCCTGATCCATTAATGTAGCAATGTTACAAAATTTTGAGATTTAAAAATCAAGTCTGCAATTTATCCCATCAGATAAAGCATAAAAAGAAGTTTAATTTGACACCTAATTCACATTCATATCTTCAGTATTAAAAGGGTAATGGCCATTTTCATACTCAGAAATTAGCATCTTCTTCCCCATTGCCTTTCCATTGACTTAACACAAAAGCTGTGATCTAGGACAGTCAACAGCCCATAACTTTCTTAAAAATTAGGAGAACTCAATACAATTTTCGATTGAAGCATTCTGAAACAAATATGAAACAATATTACTTGGATGACCTGAAATTAAAGCATATAATTAGTTAGTTACCTAATTGTAGCTAATTACAAAATTCAATTACTAGATCTAAACATATATCCATTTCTTAAGAAAATATTATTTTTTTTAAATTGCCTAAGTGTCCACATAACATTCACACAATAATTCACAATATAACATGATTTCATAGATTTATGATAACATAAATCTCATTTTCATGAATTTATAGGCCAAATGGAAGGAATTTAGTGTTTAATTCCTGTAAATTAATGGCCATTTAAATCAACTTGCGAGTGGGTTTTAGTGGAATGCGGTGGATTAGAACGTTGCGGTTTGCTGTGAAGTCGGCATGAAAAATACAGCCGGTTCATACCCCATTTCACAACATGAAAATGTGATTAAAGCCTTCCTAAAAACCAAGTTTTAATGTAAAAATAATCTGTGCACTTTATTTACTCCCCTACGTAAAATCCTTCTCGTTGTCGGTGCTCACGGCTTTAGAAGATGATTTTTAAATTACTCTAGTTAATAAATAATCTAGCATAATTTAAAAATACCTTCATGAATGAAATGTCGGAGCAATTTTTCTTCAGCAACGAAATCGCCCGACATGGATCGATTTGCCCTGTCTGGAGAAAAACGGGAGTTTAAACACGCCCCCCCTGTGAAAGGCGCCAAAGTCACGCATACGGGGAGCGGCAGAACTGCAGCGCTGCTCAAGGTAAGTTTTGTAACATACCTAATTAATGTTAATTATTTAAGATAAAACAAAGACAAGAAATATAGTGGAGTGCATTCTGAAGTTAGGAGATAAGAAGGAACATTTTATGGTCTTAAAACATTTAGAGCCATATTAGTAGCCCCTAATTCAAGTCCAATAATTTCAGATAAATGTCTGAGATATTTGTCTAAAAATCAAAATTTATTGCCATTAAAGCTGAAAGTGATAATGGCATGAGTCCACAAGTTGTAATGAAAATTGAACGATACTTGACTGGATTCTCTATCTGGGTGGTGAAAGTAGAAATTTAGCTTACACTTTTTTGTCATTTGTCAGGTTAATTAGCTCTACAAAGTTAATCTGAACAAATGGCTTTCGAGGTCTGAACGAAGACTAACTTCCCACTTTAGAAAATGGTTCTGCTTCGCATTGCTGAATAATTGCTACTAATTTAGCAATGAAACTTCTCATGACTAAACCTTCCAGAGTATTGATGACACAACAAAAGTGTTTGATGTCACATTTGAGCATCAGCATTGAAAGTTATGTTCTACTGCCTACATAGATGAATTTTCCACCATTATCTTCTTAGACAGTGCCTTAGGAGCGATCACTTGCCAGTTCTTTCCCCAATCCTCATGTTATCTCCCTTCTTCTCTTTCAGAGCTGTTGTAGAACTGCCCACGCGCAAAAAATCAAACTGTCCCTTTTTTCTCCACACATGACCCATTAAGTATCACCAGCAAATTGTTGCTCCAGATTCCAGCATCTGCAGTTTCCCGAGTACCCTGTGACTTATGTTCATACTGGTCTTATTCACTCTTGAAGAAGTTGATGAGGCTAATATGGGAGCCACAGATGTTTCTGTAGATGAGCAGGAGGTGCCCAATGGAGCAGTGGGTGAGTAGTTTGTGAGGTGGCGAACTCCTTCATTTTCTCAGGGCTGTTGTGCACTCACTCCCAGTGCACAGATTTGAGGTTCTCAATGAATTTCAAATGCTACTTCTCTACTTTGAGGCATCGTATGGAGAGATTGCCATGATACAATAGGGATGTTGCATTTCTTCAAAGATGATTTCAACACATCCCTCAATCTTTTCCTCTGTTCACTTTTTAATTTAAACCCATGACAGAATTTGGAATAGTGTACCTGTTTCAGGAGGCTAGTTGGATATATGTATAAAGAAGCAAGCCAATTGAATGTAACAAGAACATTCGTGCTGAGAGTGTTAGCCCGAGAAAGGACACTCTTATAGATTTGCTTTGTTGGATGTCTTGGTGTGATTTTTCCAATGTTCAGAGGTGCCTGCTGTAGGTAATCCTAGTCTCAGAACGTTATGTGATGCCAGGAATTGCTGCTGCCAGATGATTTGTGCCGTCTGAATTCTTGACCTTCAAACACGTCTTATCTAATTTGACATAAGGTCATTTACTGAAAACGAGGGATGGGGGTAGGGGAAGATATATAAAAATATTTTAAAAGATGCCTATTTTAAGACCGGAAACTTGACCTTGATGAAGGAACTTTAACCTAAAAAATTATCGCTGTTATCCTTTTGCACTCTGATTTGCTGTTTCTGAAAATTTCTGTGTTTATATTAGATTTCCAGCATTTCTAGCTTGTTTATGTTCATCATGTAAGAACTAGATTGTCTGGAAAACGTACAGGATGTCCTTTATAAATAATCAATGAATATTTTGCATGTTTCGAGCCTCAAATTTAATATACCCGTATTTCCCGGCTTCCAAGGCTATTTTTTACTCTAAAATAAGGCCCGAAAATTTACCTGCGTCTTGGAGGCTGAACTTTCGTAGCAACTGCTCCACGGAACCTGACACGCCTTCGACCCTGGAACTGTGTGAAGTGGGAAGTGGCTGTAAAAAGACACCACCGCTGGGGGAGGGGAGGGGGAAAGAGTTCCTTTCCACAGTGTGTGGGCAGTCTGGCCCGGGTCAGCAAGGCCTGGGCTGTGAAAAGTAGTAAACTTGGCTGGGCCACCAGGGGTAAAGTTGCGGGGAGGGCAGGAGCGTTGAGAAGGAGGGGTCGGAGAACATGCCAGCAACTCACTCACCGCTGCGCTCCGGGTGCGGAGCCACCGCATTATGGCCGGGGAGGGTAGTAGCTCGGGTGGCTGCGAGCGGCCGCCAGGATTGGACAGTGGAACTGGCCCCCACCTCAGCACCTTTTTCCAGCCCTCCTGCCAGCCAGCCACGGTGTCCTTCGGCACAGGCGAAATCGGTTAAGGTGGTGGTTGACAGGTCGCTACTGGGCGGAAGACTGGCTGCTCCATCCCGGGCTCTCTCTCTCACCCCGTTAGGTGATCTCCCCGAGCCAGGAAGTCCCCGTCCCTCAGACCTGTACTCCACAGTGCATTGTGGGACAGGCAAAGATGGAGGCTCCCCAGTCCTCATTGCCTCCTTGAAGGAGTTTCACATCCTCCTTTCTACTGACTAAACCAAACCCTTGATCCTGTCAAACCAGCCTTTTTTTCAAAATTTAGCAACTCAAAATGGGGGCGTGTCTACGACGCAGGTGCGTCTTCATTGCCGGGAAATACGGTATGTGTATATTATTTAATTCACGCAGAATTTGATGAATTCATGTATAACAATCTCCCCCGTCTCAATCCAAAACATATATACATTCTTAGGACACCCATCAAAGTATTTGTCTAAGCCTCCTTAGCTATGTTAATAAACAGAGCTAACTCTTCTGACCTATGTGGCAAGGGTGCTGAATTTCAGCGGAATTAAGTTATTGGGCAACTTCGTAAAGAGCACAAAGAAAGATTCCCATGATTGGAATAAGCCATTAAGAGCTATGGTTGGCTACAATGAGCTGAATCTACATTTCAAAGCAAGACTGAAATCTCTAACAGATGGAAAATGCAAGAAGTGATGGACAATTGGCAGCATGTCAAACAGAATCAAATACACAGGACAAGGTGTTAAGAAGTCCCTTGTGCCAGTAGGTGGGGAACATTTCACGACATTCGTTGATTGTTGAGAGTGGTAGACGCTCGACATCGGGGGGGAAAGGGGGGGGGATACGTATACGTATATCTTGGCCTGGGTAACCTTCAGGACAGTTGGTCACAGGAAACATCATCAGTAGTGTACCCTTGCATCACTGGGTGTTTCGGCCTTTTAACACTATACACCCTCCACAAGGGCGGCCCGCTGCAGGATGATCAGCCCTCAGCGCGTGTCCCGTGTCAAACTGTCCCAAAGATTCACCATGATGTACTTGGGGCCCAGCATGGGTCTTTCCGCTTGAGCCAAATCCAACGGCTGCTTCTCTCAGTCGCGTCTGAGAGCGATCTTATTGTCTTCCGCAGAGCCTGACCGTGGATTCTTATTTGTACAGGATTCCAAGCTCCTTCAGCAGTCTGATGGTAGATGATGCAACAAATCCTCTGCATCCCACTTCAACTGGATAGACTTTGATGTTCCAGCCACGCTGCGTTGCCTCTGCTGCAAGCTCTGCGTAGTGCAGCTTCTTACGCTCATAGGCCTCCTCAACAGAGTTCTCCCATGGAACTGTGAGCTCTATGATGTAAGCAGTCTTCTGTGAAGGGGACCAGAACACCAAGTCTGGCCTGAGGTTGGTTAAAGCAATTTCAGGTGAAAAGATTAGTTGTCGGCCGATGTCTGCCAACATCCTCCAGTCACGGGCCCTGCATAGGTTTCCTTCTTCTGATCTGGTGGAAGGATGTTTAGGCATTTTCTGTCCTTCTCGGACAAAGGTTGTTGCCCTTAAAGGGTGGTTGCTTGCTCTCGGAGGCAAGGAGTTGGTCGCACACCGCCTGTTCTCAAGGGCTGTTGCCAAGCTTTTTAGTACCTGATTATGCCGCCACATGTATCTTCCTTGCGTGAGGCTGGTCTTGCAGCCTACCATGATGTGTTTGAGGGTCGCTGGAGTTGGGCAGAGGGCACAGGTTGGATCCTCGCCGTACCACTCATGGAGGTTCTTTGGTGATCGAAGCAAGTCATATGTCGCTCGGATGATGAAGCTGATCGTGCTTGAGTCCATTTCCCATAGTTCTTTCCAGCTGATCTTCCTCCGCTCCACACCTTCCCACTGAATCCATTGCCCCTGTTTGGCAAGAGAGACTGCCTTTGCACTTTTTGCGGCCTCCTCCTGTCGCCGCACCTCCTCAACCACCAATGTCCTCCGTTCTGATGTTGTGGCCTTTCGCCAAGTTGGTTTACTTGTCGTAAGGCCAAAGCCTCCTCTTCCCTGCTGCACTTGCCCCACGACGTCTTTGTGCCTCAGGGCTGATGAAGCTTGCTGTACGGCATCAGATGGTGTCCACTTCCGGCCAGTTACTAGGGGCGGCGCAACAGCACTGATGGTCTTGTCTCTAGAGTCCCTCAGTGTCATCTGGAGTCTTACATTAGAACACTTGTATTCCTCTGTTAGACTAGTGAGAGGTAGTTCCAGGACCCCTTTGCCATAGAGGCCGATGTTAGTTAGACATCGTGGGACACCGAGCCATTTCTTCGCGTATGAAGTTATGGTTCGCACCATCTTCTCCACAGTTGTTATTGGGGCTTCATAAACGGTCAGTGGCCACATTGTCCGAGGCAGGAGTCCAAACTGTAGGCACCAGAGCTTCAGTTTCCCAGGCAATAGGGTCTGATTGATGTTCTCCAGGCCGTTGACAATTTCTTGCCTTAGTTGTTGCACCTGTTCTTTGTCCTTGAGACTTGCATTGTACCATCTGCCCAGGCTTTTTACTGGCTGCTCAGACACTGTTGGTATTGGGTCGTCACCGATGCAGAACCTTGTGTCTCTAAGCACCCCCTTAACTATGGAGATGCTACGAGATTTACTTGGTTTGATTTTCATTCGGGCCCACTTGACGTTCTCCTGCAGCTTTCCAAGTAGCCGCTTGGTGCATGCTGCAGTAGTGGTTAGTGTTGTCACGTCGTCCATGTATGCCCTGATGGGTGGCAGACGGAGCCCAACCCTGGTTCGTTCACTGCCCACCACCCATTTTGAGGCCCTGATGATGACTTCCATGGCCATTGTAAAGGCCAAGGGTGAGACTGTGGAACCTGCCATGATGCCTACTTCCAAGCGCTGCCATGTTGTGCTGAATTCAGCTGTTGTGAAGCACAGCTGCAGGTCTTGGAAATAGTTCTTGACCAGTGTGGTGATGAGCTCTGGTACATGGAAAAAGGCAAAAGATTCCCAAAGGAGTTCATGGGGAACTGAACCAAATGCATTGGCCAGATCAAGGAAGATCACATGTAGGTCTCTCTTGTCCTTCTTAGCTGCTTGGATCTGGTGCCAGATCATGCTTGTATGCTCCAAGCAGCCCGAAAATCCTGGTATTCCTGCTTTCTGTACAGATGCATCAATGTACTTGTTTGTTACCAGATAGGTGGATAGCCTTTGTGATACAATGCTGAAAAAGATTTTGCCCTCGACGTTGAGGAGACATATTGGCCGGAATTGGCTGATGTCTGATGCATCCTTTTCTTTAGGTATTAGTACGCCGCCGGCCCTTCGCCATGCCTTAGGTATTGTTTGCTTCTTCCACACCACCCTCATGAGCTTCCATAGAAAGCGTAACACATCCGGTGTGTTCTTGTAGAGCTTGTATGGTACTCCGTTTGGCCCCGGAGCTGATGCTGCTCTTGCTCGCTGGACAGTTTTCTCTACCTCTTTCCATTTCGGAGGGCTGGTGTCCAGGTTGAATTCAGGTGGTTGAATAGGCGGGAAGTCGTGTGGGATGACTAACTGCTCATGCCTTTTCGTGTCTTGGTGGGCCTTTTCCAGGTGTTCCTCCAATTCTTGTTTTGATGTTTTCAAAGTTCCACTTTTTTCCTTTGCGAAGAGGTCTTTGATGAACTTGAAAGGGTCATTGTAGAACCGTCTTCTTGTGTGTTCTTTCTTCTTGCGAAGTTTCCTCATGTTCTCTGCTTTTCGCAAGGTTGTCAATCGGCTCTTGATGTCCTCTTGGAGAAGCACGAGACCTTCTCTCTCTGCGTCAGTTGCTTTTTTCCATTGCTTTTTCAACTGTCTCCTCTCTCTGATTAGCGTCTTGATCTCCTGCTGCCTCCTGAGAACTCTTATTTTGTTTTAGTTTTGGTACTATTCCCTTTAAATATAAACAGTAGAGGATTTTTTTTAAACATGGAACAAGTCAACAGGGAACCACAGGCATGCTACCTATGCTGGAATAATTATTGTTCTGGTTTTTCCGCTGATGAGCTTCAGTGTATGCGACACACATTTTACAAACCAGGGCATCAGCGATGTCCTCATTCTTTAGGGAACGAGGGCTCCCCTCTTCAACTATAGATGAGGCTCTCACCAGGGTCTCTTCTATACCCCATAGCTCTGTTCTCACTCCCCTTCCCCCCACTCGTAACAAGGGCAGAGTCCCCCTTGTCCTCACCTTCCACCCTGCCAGCCGTTACATTCAACAGATAATCCTCCAACATTTTCGCCACCTCCAGCGGGTTCCCACCACTGGCCACATCTTCGCATCTCCCCTTTCGGATTTCCGCAGAGACCGCTCCCTCTTTAACTCCTTGGTCAATTCGTCCCTTCCCACCCAAACTACCCCTTATCCTGGTACTTTCCCTTGCAACCGCAGGAATTGCTACACTTGTTGCTTTACCTCTCCCCTTGACTCCATCCAAGGACCCAAGTAGACTTTCTAGGTGAGGCAGAGGTTCACCTGCACCTCCTCCAACCTCATCTATTGCATCCGCTGCTCTAGGTGTCAACTGCTCTACATCGGTGTGACCAGGCTTGGCGATCGCTTCGCCCAACACCTCCGCACAGTTCGCATTAACCAACCTGATCTCCCGGTTGCTCAGCACCCCCTCCCATTCCGAATCCGACCTTTCTGTCCTGGGCCTCCTCCGTGGCCAGAGTGAGGCCCACCGTAAATTGGAGGAACAACACCTCATATTTCGCTTGGGTAGTTACACCACAGTGGTATGAACATTGACTTCTCCAATTACAGGTAGTCCTTGCTTTCTCCTCTCCAGCTCTCCCACAGCCCACTGTCTCCGCCTCTTCCTTTCTTCTTCCCGCCTCCCCCCCCCCACATCAGTCTGAAGAAGGGTCTCGACGCGAAACATCATCTATTCCTTCACTCCATAGATGGTGCCTCACCCACTGATTTTCTCCAGCATTTTTGCCTACCATCAGATTTTAACTGATCACTTTGGTGAAGACCAATCAAATATCATTTGAACTAGACACAAAATGCTGGAGTAACTCAGCAGGACAGGCAGCATCTCTGGCGAGAAGGAATGGGTGACGTTTCGGGTCAACACCCTTCTTCAGACTGAGGGAGGGAGATAGATAAGGGAGGGAGGGAGATAGATAAGGAAGTGAAGGTGTGAAAACAGGGCAAAGAAAATGGAGATCAAGGAAAATCAAGTAAAATAGATCATTGTTAGCTGGGAGATGGTAACAAAGCAGACAGATATAAAATGTTGTCAGAGACAGTAAGACTGGTCTGAGAACTGGGAAAGGGAAGGGATGGGGAGAGAGAGAGGGTTACTTGAAGTCATTTGGACATATATTGCGACTCTTGGTAATGGATTAAGAGGCAAAATAACAACCATCATTTGGCTGGAGGAGTCATATTACCCACACAATCATGGAAAAACATATAAATACATGTGGAATATTTTTTGCTAAATCTTGTACTCATTACATCACTCAATAGATGACAGGTCAACAGCCGTGCATATAATAGTGCGAACCTGCACCATGAAATTTAAATCAGATTACTTTTTATTTTTGTTGATTATGTGCACATGCAATTTGTCTTTCACAGAATGGGTGTGAATTTGGCAAGATAGGCTTTGATTGTCCATCCCCAATTGTACCCTAACTGATTGACCTGATATATAATGTCAACAGGCAGACAATCTGTGAGAAGAGTCTTCAGTCATGTATAGTACAGACAGCAGATTTCCATCATGAAGAGTAGCAGTCAACCAAATTGGTGCATGGAAGGGCAGGGGTATTGCATTTGAAGAAGCATATGTGTGGAACTAAGCCAGCAGAATTACATAACAGTTACAACTGGCAAGGAAGTTACGGTCTTTCAAATCTATACTTGGATAATGTGCAAGTGCTTGAAATGTGCGATTTTCCTATCCAATCCCCATGGCTTTGCATTTTTTTCCCTTTCAGATACTTATTCCCTTCCCTTTAGAATAATACAATTGAATCTCCACTACCACTGCAGACAGTTCATGCCAGAGCCTAATTATTTGTTGCATTAAAAAATGTTTCACTCATGTCACTTCTCGTTATTTTGTCCAGCACCTTCATTCTAAATCCTTTGGTTTTGTACCCCCTACTAATGGAGAGCTTTTCCTATCTGTTCTATCTAGATCCTTAAGGGCCTGTCCCAATTGCATGCAATTGCGTGCGTTTGGCGCGACCAACCGGAAGCGGAGTTCGTGCTAAGTTCGCGTGTGACGTCATTTACGTCAAGCTTACCAATCAGCTGGGCAGGGTGCGGGCCGACTGAATTTGGGCGTCGCATGGCGTCAGGCGGCGACGTCATCACGCAATGCCATGCCGGGCGGTGACGTCATCACGCACCGCGCTAGGCGTACGCCGTCAAGGCGCTGCATTCGCTGTCAAGACGCTGCGTACAACCGCAATGCGCCTGCGTGCCGACAGGCCGTTGGCGCGCGAAGATTTTGGCCACTGCAAGAAGTTCGGAGCCCCGCACGATGTCGGAACCAGCCCCGCGCCACTAAGTGGGACCGGCCCCGCGCCGCCATACGGTGCCCGTACGCATCAAGCGACCACGAGGTTGCGTAATTTTCGAGCCAAGGTCTCGTAAGCGGGACAGGCCCTTTTGTGATAATAAATACTACTCTCCCTTTGTAATCTTCTGTAGCCTCTTAAAATGTAAGTTGAATAGTATAGGTGAGGTTCTGCTGATGTAATAATGGTTCCTGGAAAAACTGGCCACGATTAGTACAGAGAAAGATGTTTTGATTTTCATTTAAGGATAAGAACTAAAACATCTTGGGTAAGTTAGAATCATTGCTATGCTCATCGATACTGATAATTTGTAATATTATTAATAAACATTTTTAGCTACATCTATTTTCTGTCCACCATAGAAGAAAATTTCTAATTTTGAATTTCTTCCAACTGATTTATTTTTTATTTCTAAAATAAAAATCATGGGATACCAAAATACTAAAGTTATCAACTTTAATGTTTCGATTGTAGCATAGCTTTGAAAATGAAAAGAAAATATATGAATGCATTTTATTCTGTCCCCTCTAGCCTCTTCTCAATTCAAACTCTAAGGTTTGGAGTCCTCAATTGCTTCCTTTGTAATGTTGCCCAACCACTCCAATATTTGACCCTAGTTGTTTCTTGTCACCCTGGTTACAATAAAACTTCATTAATCTAGCACACACAAACTGGTAGAATTTCTGCATTAACACGCTTTTAATTCACGTTTTTTAGATGTTACATAGAATATTGGAACAGTATAGCACAGGAACAAGCCCTTTCGCCCATTATGTCCGTGCCAACCACAATGCCAGTCTAACTACTCAGTTCTGCCTGCATTTGGTCTATATCCTGTTATTTCCTGCCTGTTCATGTATCTGTCTAAATGACTCAAATGTTGTTATCACATTTCATTCTACCACTTCCTCTGGCAGCATTCCTGGCACATACCACTTCTATTTTTTTTTAATGTTCTTCCCTGGTGAAAATTACTTATAACATATACATTTATTAGGTTGCCCATCAGCCTCTGATGCTGCAGAGAAAACAATCCAAGTATGCCAAACCTCTTATACCTAATACATCCTAATTCAGGCAACATCCTGGTAAACCTGTTCTGCTGAGTTACTCCAGCTTTGTGTCTATTCTGGTAAACCTCTTCCGCAGCATCTCTGATGCCTGCACATCTGGTTTGGTGACCAGAACTGCATACAATATTCCAAATGTGCCCTAATAAAAGTTTTTTTACAGATGTAACATGACTTGCCAACTGTGATGCTCGTTAACCCAATTGATGAAGTCCAGTAACCATACATGTGCTTTACCATCAAATCTAATTGTGATACCACTCTCAGGAATACATGGATTTGCATCCCAAGATCCTTCAAAACATTGCTGATCCTAAAGGTCCTGCCATTTACTGTATACTTTTGTATTTGAACTCTCAAAATGCATAATTTCACATTTTCTGGATTAAATTCTATTTATCTGCCCAAATTTCCAACCGATCTATATCCTACGGTATATTTTATACAACTCAATCAAATTTCAAATGGACACAAAATGCTGGAGTAACTCAGCAGGTCAGGTAGCATCTCTGAGAACATGGAAAAGTGATGTTTCAGGTCAAGACCATTTAGAACATTGCGTTCTATGGCAGGTAATGTTGGATATGGGGGGGGGGGGGGGGGGGAGTTTTCATGGGCAGATGGTTGGAACAAAGGCCAGAGATAAAAGCAGAAGACACGAGACAGCAGAAACAAAGAAATGCTGATGCTGATTAAGACACAAAAGAACACAAAGTGCTGGAGCAATTCAGCAGATCAGCAGCATCTCTGGAGAACATGGATAGGTGATGTTTTTGGTCAAGACCCTTCTTCATATAGGAGAGATAGGATTAATGAGTTGCAAATTATAAAGCCAGGGAGAGAAAAGTAGCGGCGGGGGTGCGATGGGAGAAGTAAGGGAGAAATAGGTCGGAGTCCAGGTGGGGCATGGGGAGGGGGGGCAGGGGAGAGGGATGTGGGAGAAATAGTTAGAGGTTACCTAAAATTGGAGAATTCAATATTCATAATTTTGGGTTGCAAACTACCCAAGCAGAATTTCAGCTACTGTTCCTCCAGTTCACATGCGGTCTCACTGTCACTGGAGAAGGCCCAGGACAGAAAAGGCAGTATTGGGAAGGAGATTTACACGACAGGCCAGTAGTGACTGACATGCGCGTCATCATGCATCCGAACAACCGTCTGGAGCGTGTGACGTCATTTGAAGATAGACACAAAATGCAGGAGTAACTCAGCAGGACCGGCAACATCTCTGGAGAGAAGGAATGGATAAATTTCGGGTCAAGACAGAGCACAGTGGTCAGTGAAACAGTGGTCAGGTCCACGCTTGTTCTCACCAACGTAGGTCATATCCGGTATAGATAGAGTTGTAAAGAAAGCATAAAGTATGCTTGCTTTCATTGTTCGGGGCATTGAATATAAGAGTCAGGAAGTTACGATGCAACTTTATAGTACATTAGTTAGCCCACATATGGAGTTTTGCGTACAGTTCTGGTGGCCCCATTATATGTGGAGGCTTAGGAGAGGGTGCAGAGGAAGTTTACCAGAATGATGACTGGATTAGAGGTTCTTGGCTATAAGGAGAAGTTGGACATTCTTAGAATATTTTTTTCTTTGGAACCCCACGGTTGACAGGAGACCTGATAGAAATATATAAAATAATGAGAGGCATCGAGAGGTTAGACAGTCAGAACCTTCTTCTTCGGGTGGAAATGTGCAGGGTAAGTTTTTTTTACTCAGGCTGAACACGCAGCCAGGTGTGGTGGTGATGGAGGCGGAAACTATTGTGTTCTTTAAGTGTCATTTAGCTAGGCAGGTGGATATAATCGGGGAATGAGGGATATGGATAATGTGCAGGCAGAGGAGATTAGTTTATCATGATATGTTTGGCACACATTGTGGGCCAAAGGCCTGTTGCTGTGCTGTACTCAATGTTCTTAAAAAAAATATCCTGACATTAGTGTTAGTACATTTGAACAAATGGTTGTTTAGAAACCTGCTGATTTATCATAACATATTTTAAGCTAAGAGCATTTGTAGGACATATTTGTAAAGAGTGTTTGGGTACTCTTACTGTTCCTAATGGCTGCTCAGTATAAAAATAAGCACACTTTATATCCAGCAGAAGTAGGTCAAACATAACTCCCCAAAAGGTAATGTATGGCAATATTAGTCATCGCTAAGCCACCCACTGTTTAATGAAGACAGGTTTATTTGCAGACTTTGGCAATAGAGGCCGATTACTAACGATACAATTTTATCTCAAAGTGCACTGTTAAAAATTGAATGAGGCACAGTATAGAGCATGTCCATAATGTCCATTCCCATTCAGCTGGATGCAATAGTACACCCGTGAAATTTCTAGATCAGTATCTGGAGATCTGGAAGAATGAACATGAATCTACCATGGCAGCTTGGGAAATAAAATTAAGATAAAAGCAAGTTTGGAATTGTATTAAAGGGACTAGGAACTTGGGGGGTGGGGGGGGCAGCGAGTCAGAGAGAGTGTGAGATTTGAGACCTGGTGAGTGGAAGGAAATGAGGGAATTTGACAAATGCAAGTCAAAAAGGCAGGCGCCGTAGACCCAGAAAGTAGTTAGGGAGCAAAGGCAAACATTACCTGGTGAGTCAGGTGCCAAACAGCTGGCATTTCCAATTGGTCTGATGAAGGATTCTGTTTTACTGCACCAATTAAAATGATAGCAATGAGAGAAACTGTGGAAAAACAATCCCAAGAGAAATTATTTGAAAAAATTAGTTAGTGCCGAGGCACTAATTAGGACTTGAAAAGGAAGAGTCGTCTTCTTCTTGCATATGCCATGCACAGCCTAAAGTTGTCGGGCAACTTGTTCTATTTGATCTTATTTGATTGTGCACGCCGGGTTGATTGCATTTGTCGAAAAGGGCAGACCACGTGAAGGTTGCAATCTCCCACCCCAAAGAGTCTGACATCTGGTGTGTGAACAAAGAATGCATAAATAAATCACTCAATAAAATATGGTCATTAAATGCGAGAGTGAACTAGATTATGTGATTGCATCTCTTTCCAATGAGACAGAGTTCTCAGGGCCCTCTTGGACAGAGAATACCATACATTTACTACTCTCGGTGAAGATGGTTTTTTCTTGTCCCCATCCTGAATGGCTGGTCCCTCATTTTGCAATCAATTATTTTGATTCTGAACACACCATCAGTTGTGCATTCACCCCCATCAATCTCCATAAGAATATTTGTATTTCCCCCGAGTTCTTCTCCCATTGTTCCAACTGCTAGCCAGTACAATACCAGTCTGATCTACTTCTCATGCATAAAACCTTTCCAAAATTACACAGGGAGACCAGACACATGCTTGTTGTAAAGTTTTAATCAGCGGTGCTTCTGATGTTTATTATGTTGCCCAAAACCTAACATGTGAACAAATCATGTATCAAAATGATGCATGTTCTGAAGGGGTGCATTCTGTCGAAAGAGAATTATTCCCTTTGCCTTAACATTATTATATTAATAATGTTAAGTCATTGCTGCTGTGATTAGGTAGATGTAAACGTATCTACCTAATCACAGGTAGATATCCCTACCTACCTTGCAAAAAAAGGTAATCCTTACCTTGCAAAAAAAGTTGATCAGCAGTAGATGCATGGCCTCCAAATTTCCACTTTTTCCAGGACAATTATTGCTCAATTTATCTTTGTCATATATCACTGCTTCTGATGGTTTATTCAATTTTACAAGTTTGGCCGAGGGATTTTTCATAATTGTCAAGAAAAGACGCAAGTCTACTAGGTCTAAAAATTCAAGAGGTGACATTCATTTACAAATTCCACATGTCTGCATTTGAACTGAAATTCATGTTTAGCCCCGCAGATTGGCGAAACAAGTCCAGAAAAAAAATTGATACATACTTTAATCAAATATATAAACTAGTGCTAGAATGGGTATTAAATGAAATGCAACATCAGCAGGCAAAAATAATTATGAAAATATCATGATAAACTATGAACATGGCATTATATCTCACTTTTGTGGTTTTACTTAATTCCACAAATTTTAATGTTTTAGAGACAATCTATTTGCTGATTAAAAATTAGGAGTGTGCTCTCTGGCTATAAATCTTTAAGAAAATACACCCACACAAGAGAAAGCCTTTGAAAAAAATTGAAAGAATGAAATCACTCCATGGTTTTTAATATGAGCTTTATTGGTGCACAAAATGCAATGTTGTGTTTGGAGACTGATGGTGTTGGCAATAGGATCAATTGGTGCTGTTCATGTGTGGTGAAGGACAATTAAACAACAGTCATCCCTTAGCCAATAATAAACCACACTCTTTCAAATGTTATTTGCAACATAAATCAAAAGCTTCCCTTGTTAATTCTGTGAATAAATATCCATTGCCTCAGAAAGGTTAATTTTCATGTATATAGGCATTATTTCCAAAAATAAGACATTTAAGAAATTACTATTCATCCTAAGTATTTACATAAGGATTTATCAGGAACAAAAAAGTGACATAAGGGAAACTTATTTGACAGGTAAATATATTATCAGAAGAAAAAGTAATAAAGCTACTCGAAAGGAATAAGAGTAGAATTAGACCATTCAGCCAATCAAGTCTGAACCAATCATGGTTGATCTATATCTCCCTCCAAAGCATTCTCCTGTCCAGCTCTCCCCATAACCTTTGACATAACCTCTGTACTAATCAAGAATCTATCTCTGCCTTCAAAATATCCACTGACTTGGCCTCTACAGCCTTCTGTGGCAAATAATTCCTCAGATTCACCACCCTCTGACTAAAACAATTTCTAATTTCCTTCCTAAAAGTAGTAATTTAATTCTAAGGCTATGACCTCTAGTTCCAGACTCTCCCACTAATGGAAACATCCTCTCCACATCCAAACCTTTCACTATTCTGTATGTTTCAAAGAAGTGTTCCCCCCCCCCCCCCCCCAATTCTTCTAAACTCCAGCGAGTACCGGCCCAATGCCGACAAATGCTTATCATAGGTTAACCTAATTCCTGGGACTCACACCTGAGATCCTGATGATATTTGGGTTCGCTTCAATGACAACATACTGAATATTTTTTCTAAAATGTAGCTAGCCCAGGACACTTAAATTTACACACTTAAAAAATCTCAAGACAGTATAAAATGTTAATCAGGGGGTGAAATACATTTTGCACAATGTTGAGGCTCTGGTTAGGAAGGAGCATACCACAAATTAAGGCACAGGAAATGTAGTACACTTAACGCAGCAATCGGCAGGGCAAAAAGAGGAGATGAAATGGAGCTGACAGGCAAGGTAGAGATTTTATATGCACGTTAAGAGTTAAATGGAGGCTAGAGATGGCAAAGAATTACACAGCCACGATAGATAGGTGATATATTAAATAAATATCTATACTGGGGAGAAAATTACAGAAACCAAGGATTTGAGGCATACGAGGTGTGATGTATTAGATCATATAGCAATTAATGAAGAGGCGTTACTGGTGGTTTTAACACACATTAAAGTAAATTGGGATTAAAGGCCTTGGGATTTAAAAAGGTCACCAAGAGGATTGATGAGGGCAGGGCAGTGAACATTGTCTACATAGAATTTAGGAAGACCTCTGACTAGCTTATATGGTAGGCTAGTCTGGAAGGTTAGATTACATTGAATGCAAAGTGAGCCAGCCAATTGGATTCAGAAGTGGCTTGAAAGCAGGTGTCCACGGATATTTGCGGAGGTTTGTTTTCCGAGTGGAGCCCCTTATCCAGTGGTGTGCCGCAGGGATTGAAGTCGTTGTCGTTTGTTATCTGCATTAGCGATTCGAATGACAAAGTTAACATTCGCAGATTATACCAAAATTGGTCATTTGGTGGACAGTGACGAAGGATATCCAAGTTTACAACAGGATCTATATCAGTTGGAAAGAAGAGTTTAGAAATGGCAAGTGGAATTTAACTAAGAAGTGACAGATATTATTACACTTTGGTATGTCAAACCAGGGCAGGATTTGCAGTAAATGGTAGAACGCTGGAGAGTGTTGCTGAACAGAGAGATCGGGATGGACAGGTGCATGACTCCCCGAAAGTGGTGATTCAGCAGGACAGTGTGGTGAAGGCAGCATTTGGCACACTTGACTTCATTGGATGGTAGAGTACAAAAAATCGGGACATTATGATACAGCTGTACAAGTTTGGATCTGGTAACCCGTTTGGCGGCGCTAACCACGTCGCAGTGGCCTCTGCAGTCTGTCTGGACTTTATTTTCTTATCCCGTTAAGTGTAGTTTATAGTGTTTTTTTAACTGGGTATGTGTAGGGGGAAACTTTTAAAATCTTTTCCCTGTATGGGGAACCCGACCTTTTCTCTGTCGGGTCTCCGTTGTCGTTGGGGCCTAGCACCGTGGAGCGGCCTCCAACCGGAATGACCTGGGGGCTCCAGTTGCGGAGCCTGCGGACTACTCACCATCGTAGGGCTGGCCGAGTTTGGAACGGGAGGAGCTGTGGTGGCGCGCTGCTGCGGCCCGACCCGGGAGCTTCGGAGGCTCCAGCCGCAGGCCTGGTGGACGGTAACACCGGGAGCTCGCGGGTCCCTGGTGGGAGACCGTTTTTTGGAGCTTCCGCAACGGCAACTTCAATGAGGTTCAAATGACAACAAATAAATTGTATTGTATTGTATTGCACAGGAATGATGGAAAGGGTCATTAAATTGGAAAGGGTGCAGAAGAGATTCACCAGAATGTTACTATGCCTCGAGTTACAGGGAGACACTGGGACTTTTCTCCTTGGAGAGTAGGAGTATGAGGGGTGACCTTTTTGAAGTATCCAAAATCATGGATACAGTGAACACTCAAATCTTCCTTCCCCTCTCCCAACCAGCCAGAGTAGAGGGTTCTAAAATTAGAGGGCATAAGCTCACGATGAAAGGGGAGAGATGCAAGAGGGACTTCAGGGTCAAACCTTTCACTCAGAAAATAGTCCATAACTGGAACAAGCTGCCAGAGGAAGCTATAGAAGCAAAAACATACAAATTACAACTACAAAGACATATGGATAGAAAGGTTCCAGAGGGATATTGCCCAAATGCAGGGAAATGGGACTAGTCCAGAATGTTAACTTGGCTGGCATGAACAAAGTGGGCCGAAGGGCCCATTTCTATGCTGTACAGATCTTTGATTGGAAGACTCAATGAGTAATTTTTAAAGTTGAATTTAGTTAAAAAAAACACTTCCCATCCTAATTATGAAGGAACAAAGAATTAATTCCTATTTTGGAACAAGACACGAAAATCAATTCAACAATGCAACAACAAACTAGTCCATCTGTTTCTCCCCAATCACTTTCATGGATGTGAATTACATGGCTTCAAGCTAACTGTTGGTGAAACAAGTGAAAATATCCTACTTGTTCCATAAATGCTGGTAGCAATCTGGTTCACTGTAAAGTAGCAAGGCAAATTTGTGGCATAATTGACTACAGTGTGCCCTCAGATGAAAACAATATCATTCTTGCCCAATGAATGACAGAGCACTTCCTCCTGGCATTACTAGCCATTTGTATATTATTTGTACCCTGGAAGCACTTAATTTATTCCAAATAACTACACAGATGCTTTCAGGTAACAGTCGGAATGTGCGTTACTGCTGAAGTAAGAGCATCAACAATAAGTATTCACAGGCTCTTACCGACCTAGACCATGCATTAGAATTGCCCAATTTACAAAATATTTTCTTACACCAGAAATTATTCAATTTTGATCAACTGGGGGTTCATCCACAACACATCACTCCAATACATGCACCTATAGAAGGGTCCATATCCTATGATTTGCTTAAGAGACCAAACTAATACAAAGTAACATTTTGAGGATCTCAAACCAAAACGTTGCCTGTCCATTCCCTACACAGATGCTGCCTAACCCATTGAGTTCCTCAAGCACTTTGTGCTCCGATCAAGATTCCAGTATCCTCAGTTGCTTGTGTCTCCAATACACACAAGATCATTATAACTAGCGACTGCCCAGATATACATAGAAGCACAATTGACGTTTCTTTGTTCTCAATCTCAGTTTTTGGTAATGATGATCAATAATGCTTCTTTCATGTGTACAAATATGCTGAAAGATGCAATTTGTAGCATTGTGTTATTAAAACCTCCTTTGAAATAACAATTGTAGTGTACATCAACACCTCAAATTGACATCTACTGCTCATAATATTTAACTAGCGGGTATCTCTCTTTAGGCAGACCCTCTTGTTCCAAGAGTTAATGGTTAGTGCAGGGCCGACAAACACAAATCGAGCAAAATTGCTTTGCAAGATAGAAATGCGAACAGTTTGGAAGTTAGTACACTCCTTATGCTGGTTATCTAATTTTATGGTGTTGTTTTGAAACAGTTAAAGCAGTGAACAGTTGAAAGCAGAAAGATTCAACCACAAGTGTAAAGAGCTACTTCACAGAAAAATATTAAGTTATTAAGACATTTTAAATTAAGATTTCTCAATGTTAAAACAATGTATTTTAAAAAAAGTAAACATGAAAAAATGTCATTGTTTATTATTAAAAATATGACATGCTTGGGAATTTCCTCAAATTGTATTCTTAAGCGCAACACAAATTGTACTTCACATTAATAATTTTTTTCAAAAAATGCCAAACATCCATACCTCAGACAAATCATTGACCATTAAGAGTTTGCTCTAATTGCACTTGTTAGTCACTAAAGAGATGGGTGAATAAATTAAGTTGATTTTTTGTATGCAAATACATGAATAACAAAGATTGGCAAGCTCTCTGAATCCTATTGTCATTTTACTAGCAAACTCGATCACCATGGTTCATTCCAACAAGAATTTTTTTTTTTTTTTTTTTTTAATGTCATTATCAATGCTATAAGAAACAGATTACTGAACAAGCGGTACATTGTCAATATGAAGTCACAGACCTCAGGTCTGGCAACATCAGTTCCACCTCTTCCTTTCTTCTCTCCCCCCCCCCCCATCAGTCTGAAGAAGGGTTTCGACCCGAAACGTTGCCCATTTCCTTTGCTCCATAGATGCTACCTCACCTGCTGAGTGTTTTTCTCCAGCATTTTTGTCTACCATCAGTGGAGATAAACCAGTTTCACATTTGGTTAAATCACCAACCATCGGTACTGTGAGAAGTTTGAAATAAATGACAGAGAAACCAGGGAGAATGAAGGGGAAAGTCTGCAATATCACAGAGACTTGTAGGGATTGAGCGATTGAAGAGATGGGAGTTGCTGGCTAAAAGGTGGTAAAGATTCCTGAATTTCAGTGCATTTCAGATGTCAGCATCAGCAGAAATCTGAAATAGTGAGAAAAAGAAAATGCACAAAAAATATCTATCTTCTAGTATCTGTAGAGTTCTTTCACTTCCTCCCGATTCAAACGTTATTATTTATACACCTTTGCCACTCAGCACCATCAGTGGCATCTCTCCTAGTCTCCACCCCATCTCAAATCTCCCTTTTGTTCTCTTCATCTTCTTTGCAAATTAGCTGATTTATTTCAACAATTTCCCAGTTCTGTCGTTGAATATGACCATTGAAAACAGAAACAGCCCTTTTCTCTCTGCAGACATTTCCCAGCATTTCCAGGTTTTATTTACAGCATCTGCAGTATTTAGCTTTTGAATGGCAAGTGTTCTTATTTCACATAATAAACCCATCTTCTGCAATTAAACAAATCAGCCTTCATCAAATGACCACTTAAGCATTTTAAATATTTATTAATTTAAATTTGAAATTCCCTTTCAAATGTGTTTGATTTTGCAGGGTCACGGCAGATTCTGCATTCACCAAAATGCAAATTCAGGGAACAAAAACAGTCATGATCTTTGATTCACTCTACATCAGAATTACTTTCAACGCCCTTATTGGAAGCTCTACCCTGCTGCACTTAAATGACTAATCTTCTTCAGAATCACTGTCCTTTGTTGGAACACTAGTCTTGATGGATGACATCATCCTATCTTCAATTTGTTTTCTTGGATTTTCTTCCAGTTCAGTTTTGATTGCACCAGTACTCGACAGCATCCATTCCAATTCTTCAATGAAAATGAAGTATGGAAATAGAAAGGACAACAGAAAAATAATTGTTAGAATATTTAATTCTCCTAGTCAGAATAAGGACAGGAGTTCCTTGTCTTCAATGTTCAACTCACCAACCTCTACGCAGGAGAAACCAAATATAGATTGGGCGAACACTTTGCAGAACACCTCTGTTAACCTGCAAGGGGAAATCAGGGCATCTAGTTCCCTGCAACTTCATTCCATTCCTAACCCAAGTCTTTCTTTGTTCCAATAAATCCCTTAGCAAACTCGAGAAACAGTATATAATTTCCATTAAGGCCAAATGGCAGCTAGATGAACCCAGGGATCACAACCTCTCAGTAACTGTAGTTAAAAGAGGCTTTAAATGTGCTTGAGAGAGTCATTGTGAGGCATGCCATCTCTTGAAAATGCTGGCTTGTGTTAGGAGTGCATTTGCCAGAAATGTGTGTGATAATTCACTACACTGTAGAACGTGAAACAAGTGCAAGTGCACAATACGACTATTGCTTCTCTCACAGAAGGTCACACTTGCTAAAAGGGTTCCAGCAATAGAAATAGAAAAACAGCAAATAATCAAACTTGCTTAGTGCTCTACATATACACAAGCCTCAATGTACTGTCCAACCAATTATTTGCAGAAGTGCAGTCAAAACTGAACATTGGCAAATTTCTAAATTAACTTCCATTGAATAGCTTTTGACAAACAGCAAGCTAGAGAAAATCTTAACTGCCTTTGGTGTGTTAATTGAGGACAATTAGTTTTATTCAGGTACTGGTCAATATATAATGTACAAGGTCTTATTTTTTGGCAGACTGTGCCAAGTGCTGACAAAGGCCATCATGAACTATGTTCAAGAGAAAATTGGCTTATTAGCATTTCACATTACATTCAAATATTTATTGTTTAATCAATTACAGATATACTGCGTAGGGTTTCCCAGGTGCTCTGGTTTCCTCCCACATTTCAAAGGCCTGCAAGTTAACTTGTGTATGTAAATTGTCCCTGCTGTTTAGGATGCATAACTGGGATAACATAAAACAAGTGTATGGGTGACATTGGTTGGCGCGGACTCGTTGGATCGAAGGGCCCATTTCCACACTATCACTAAACTAAGTAAATCAAATATGATAAAATTGGAATCAATCAAAAATTGTTGAAGTCTATAATTAGTGAATGGACAAGTTGATGAACCATCCAAAAAGATGGTGATAAACATATGGGTGGAAATTATCAGACTTTCATTCATAAGAGTTTACTGACAGTCTCTAGAGATGAAAGACGGCATTTTTTTGCAATTTATAATTATAATTCAGATTTTCAAAGCAAAATGGTCAAATCTGCAATGAATATCAAAAAGATAGAATGAATGATGGTTGATATTTCATACGCGACTACATAGACAAGATGGCAGACAAAGATGACTGCAAACAAATCATATGTGCTGCGTTTCTATGGGTTGAGGAATGAAGACCTAATGGAATTCTCCCGACCCATTTGCACTTGAATAACCTTTCCTGCGACAATCTCTGTGCTTCATTCTGAAAGAGTAATGTTATACCCCGTTGTCCATTGTTCTCAACAATTCTACCAGGCAGATTACTGCCAAAAGTCCAATGCCGTGGATTATAATTTTAGACAGAAAATCTGCAATGCACAATTTTCACCAAATGACGTCACATAGCTCAATTATTTAATACTGAAAAATATAAATTTGGGAAATTGCGGCTTTGCACAAGTTAATCACTTACCATCTTTTTTTAAATTCATGCCTCCAAACAACAAGGGTCCAACATATTGTGCTTTGATATTGCCATTGCGGTAAATAAAGACCGTTGGGAGGTTTCTGTCCGGATAGTTGGGTATGCAGGTTGTGGAGATAGCTTTAATAAATTTAGTCTCAGGGAACTTCCTTGCCAGTTCACTTAGATGCCTATTTATCAAGGCACATAAAGGTATCCTAGTACACACAGAGAAACAATATCAGCGAACTGCAAAATCATCTAACTACATAATCAACAACTTTTGCCAAAAGTCCATGTTTCAGTTAAGATGAGCTAATATTCACAAGTGCTCTTTTTAAAGAAACAGAAGACTTAGAAAAAATAATTAGACTAGATCACCAATTCAGGAAAAAAAAAGTAATGAACTGAATTAATATTTTATAAAGTTCAAATATTTGTAACATTTACTGGCTGCAAGATGAATGAACAGGTCTGAAAAATCATTTATCCTTGTAACACATCTGTTAAGGGGGGAATTTCAAATTACAAGCTCAGATAAAATTGCCAATAATATTCTGTCCATAAGATTCAAGCCAAAGAACAGAAGTAGTCTTGCGCAACACTTAGATTTAAATAAAAAGGTATACATCAAATATCGGAGCTGTTGGCTGCAGCATATTGGATTAATGATTTGTAATTTATTATTCTGCTCCATGGAGTGCAGGTGCCTTAATTAAATGTTCTTTGCTCTTAACTGACTCTTCATTTCAATCACAAGAAAGTAAACAATAAATATCAGCATTGCCAAATAAATCCAATACTGAGAATGAAACAAAATCCCCAAAACTCACCCTTGTTTGTAAAGGTGCAATATTACCCACAGACTCTCACCAGCTTTAGTCACTTCTTGTACATACTCTGGTCCAGAAATTTCCAAAACTTCTCCAAACACTTTCTTCATCTGTTTTGCTTTCCATTCCGTTAGTCTTTGTTGCCTGGAAAAGATTAAATCACTAGTTAACCAATGAATCGTTCAGACATTCAAGCAATTAAATGCATGTGATATTTATAACTAGGTCAACCGTGAAGCAGTTTTGATGGAGCAACCATATTCCTCCATTAATTCCGGTCCCTTATCATCTATTACAAAAAGTATAAATTTGGTTTGAAATTAGTGTGAAGAGGAGGAAAGACTATTCCCTGGTAGACTCATGAAGCTTCAGCTTGAAAGCAATTACATTAAACAAATGGTATCCTCAAAGTGAAGGTTCTGTCTCATCCCCCAACTATAAACTGAATAAACGCAATGATAGAAGCAGTCCAGCTGTCCTACTGATGTCCTGAAATGTTATCAAATAGGACAAAACACATTGTAGACTTTTGCAAAGCAAAAATGATATGCTACTCATTTGTAAAGTGTAATTTACTTCAGTGGCTTGCAAACGTTTTCATACCAACATGATAGACCAACACAAAGGGGTGCATAATTGCGAAGTGGAAGGTAAATGATACATGGTTTCCAAATGTATTACAAATAAAAAACTGAAAAGTGTGGCGTGCAAAAGTATTCTTTGCAAAATAGCTCAAGCTCAGTCAGATTGGATGGAGAGCGTCTGTGAACAGCAATTTTCAAGTCTTGCCAGAGATTATCAATTGGATTTAGATCTGGACTTTGACTGGGCCATTCGAACACATGAATATGCTTTGATCTAAACCATTCCATTGTTGCTCTGGCTGTATGTTTAGGGTCGTTGTCCGGCTGGAAGGTGAACCTCCACCCCAGTCTCGAAGTCTTTTGCAGACTCTAACAGGTTTTTTCCAAGATTGCCCTGTATTTGGCTCCATCCATCTTCCCATCAACTCTGACCAGCTTCCCTGTCCCTGCTGAAGAAAAGCATCCCCACAGCATGAACCACCATGTTTCACAGCGGGGATGGTGTGTTCAGGGTGATGTGCAGTGTTAGTTTTCCGTCACACATAGTGTTTTGCATTTAGGCCAAAAACCTGAATTTTGGTCTCATCAGACTAGAGCACCTTCCTCCACACGTTTGCTGTGTCCCCCACGTGGCTTGTGGCAAACTGCAAACGGGACTTCTTATGGCTTTGTTTCAACAATGGTTTTCTTCTTGCCACTCTTCCATAAAGGCCCGATTTGTGGAGTGCACGACTAATAGTTGTCCTGTGGACAGATTCTCCCACCCGAGCTGTGGATCTCTGCAGCTCCTCCAGAGTTACCATGGGCCTCTTAGCTGCTTCTCTGATCAATGCTCTCCTTGCCCAGCCTGTCAGTTTAGGTGGACGGCCATGTCTTGGTAGGTTTGCAGTTGTGCCATACTCTTTCCATTTTCGGATGATGGATTGAACAGTGCTCTGTGAGATGTTCAAAGCTTGGGATATATATTTTTTTTTATAACCTAACCCTGCTTTAAACTTCTCCACAACTTTATCCCTGACATGTCTGGTGTGTTCCTTGGGCTTCATGATGCTGTTTGTTCACTAATGTTCTCTAACAAACCTCTGTAGGCATTCACAGAACAGCTGTATTTATACTGAGATTAGATTACACACAAGTGGACTCTATTTACTAATTAGGTGACTTCTGAAGGCAATTGGTTCCACTGGATTTTATTTAGGGGTATCAGAGTAAAGGGAGCCGAATACTTTTGCATGCCACACTTTAGTTTTTTTATTTGTAAAAAAATTTGAAAACCATGTATCATTTTCCTTCCACTTCACAATTATGTGCCACTTTGTGTTGGTCTATCACATAAAATCCCAATAAAATATATTTACAATTGTGGTTGTAACGTGACAAAATGTGGAAAAGTTCAAGGGGTATGAAAACTTTTGCAAGCATGTACTGTACATGCTGCAAGCATATTTTTACATAAATCTAAGTAATTATGCATTGTTCGTTGGATCATGGCATCATGGCCAATGGTATGTTAGCTTTCATAGCAAAAGGATTTGAGTATAGGAGCAGGGAGGTTCTACTTCAGTTGTATAGGGTCTTGGTGAGGCCACACCTGGAGTATTGCGTACAGTTCTGGTCTCCAAATCTGAGGAAGGACATTATTGCCATAGAGGGAGTGCAGCGAAGGTTCACCAGACTGATTCCTGGGATGTCAGGACTGTCTTATGAACAAAGACTGCATAGACTCGGTTTATACTCTCTAGAATTTAGGAGATTGAGAGGGGATCTTATAGAAACTTACAAGATTCTTAAGGGGTTGGACAGGCTAGATGCAGGAAGATTGTTCCCGATGTTGAGGAGGTCCAGGACAAGGGGTCACAGCTTAAGGATAAGGGGGAAATCCTTTAGGACCGAGATGAGAAGGAATTTTTTCACACAGAGAGTGGTGAGTCTCTGGAATTCTCTGCCACAGAGGGTAGTTGAGGCCAGTTCATTGGATATATTTAAGAGGGAGTTAGATGTGGCCCTTGTGGCTAAGGGGATCAGAGGGTATGGAGAGAAGGCAGGTACGGGATACTGAGTTGGATGATCAGCCATGATCATATTGAATGGTGGTGCAGGCTCGAAGGGCCGAATGGCCTACTCCTGCACCTAATTTCTATGTTTCTAAAAGATTCTTGCACATTTATCACATCATGCAAAGATCACCAAAATCAAATTTGTACTAAAACAGCAAAATTTCATTTCTAATAAAACGCAAAAGAATCATTTATCACCCACATAATCCTCTGCTGAAGTTACTGTACCATTTATATTTTTTAAATGGTAAAAATCACCATTAGGCTGGTCCTTATTTTGATAGCTAATTGCAGTCAAAAGTTATGAAGAAACAAACAAGAAATTATAATCTATTTGATTAATAAAATAAAAGCAAAATAGCCTTTCATTTTCATAACCCCCTTCAGTACCTCAGGACATCACAAACATTTGAGTCAGTAAAAGACTTTTTGAAGTGTGGGCATGTGTGAAGTAGGAAGTACAGCAGCCAATTTGTGCAGTGAATGCCCAGAAAGACCAGGTAACAACCAGAAAATGTGTTTGAGTGATACTGGCCAAGATAATGATAATCACTCCCCTGTTCTTCAAAATAAGACCCGAGGACCTTTTATATCCAAGGGGCTGCTGAAGACTGTATTTAACATCTTATCCAAATGTTGCACAAAGCAGTGCTCCAATGATATTACACTGGCATTAAATTGAAAAGGATTGCTTAATTTGTAAAAAAATTAGAACCTATAATTCCTAGTTAACAATCAGCAAAAAAAATTGTTATTTCATGTACCATTCAGAATGCCCTACATAAATACTGCATCACACAACATCCCACTCTTCAGCCTTTGGGAGAAAAAAAATAAAACAAGCCCAATTGTGATAACAATCAAAATAGGAGATTACACCAAGACACAACCTGATGTCTATTGCAGAGCACATCGAGTCAACTCCGCCATTCAATCACGGTTGATCACTGCTTCCTAATGTCATTTTCCTGCCTTCTCCCCATAACCCTCGACACCCATTCTAATCAAAAATGTGTCTATCTCTGCCTTAAAAATATCTCTGTGGCAATGAGTCCCACAGATTAACTACCCTCTGACCAAAGAAGTTCCTCCTCACTTCATTTCTAAAAGAGCACCCTTTAATTCTAATGGCCCTGTCCCACGTTACGAGTTCATTCCAAGAGCTCTCCCGAGTTAAAAAAAAAAAAAAATCAAACTCGGGGTAAGCACGGAGAATGAACGTACCGGGTACGTCGGAGCGTGGGACGTTTCTTGGCGGCTCGTTACGCTAACGGCAGGTACTCGGGAAGACTCACTGACGGCAGGTAAGCACGGGAAGACTCGTGAATATTTTTCAACATGTTGAAAAATGTCCACGAGAGCCCCGAGTACCGACGAGTGGCCATTACCGTAAATCTCAGAGTTCGAATCATGGCAAACTCGGGAGAGCTCTTGGAATGAACTTGAACCGTGGGACATGGGTTTAAGGCTATGGCCTCTGGTCCTGGACTCTCCTGCCAGTGGAAACATAGTTTCCACATTCATTCTATCTATGCCTTTCATTATTCTGTAAGTTTCAATGAGAATGCACTCAAGTTTGCTGGAACTTGTAAAAAGACAGATCTGCATTTCCTACACCTTAATATAACAGAGAACATCTTCATGCAGTTTACCTGTACATCTCAATGGCTCTTTCATCTTCCTCACCAAATTCATCCTCATTTTCTTCCAGCTCTTCCAGTGTCATGTCTTCATATCTTTTAACTGCAAAAAAAAGTGGATTTATTAACTATTTCTGGAAACCAGCCATTTAAAATGAAAATCTGAAACTGCCAGTTAGTACATATAAAAGAGGATTTTCTTTGCAAACAATAATGGCACATGTGCCATTAATAAAGAATACAATCAGAACCGTGTGATATTTTCCATAAACAAAAAGGTTTAAGTAATACAAAATTACTTTGTTGCTTGCAAGATGTCGACATGGTGACGAAGAAGGCATTTGGCACACTTGCCTTCTTCAGTCAGGGCAATGGGTAGATTTGGGACATCATGATGCAACTGTACAAGTCATTGGTGAGGTAGACAGCGCGACAGGCAGCATCTCTGGAGAGAAGGAATGGGTGACATTTAGGGTCGAGACCCTTCTTTAGACGAGCAGTCATTGGTGAGACCACACTTGGAAAATTGGACTACAAGAATGATGTCATTAAGCTGGAAAGAATGCAGTAAAGATTCACAAGGATGTTACCAGGACTGGAGATCTCAGGTTTACAAGAAGAGGCTTGATCTTGTTACAATGGAGTGTAGCAGCAGAAGGTTGACCTTAGAGGAATACAAAATCATTACGGTGTAGATAAATTGATGTTTACAGTTTATTTAATTGGGTAAGGGAGTCTAAACTAAGGGGCATAGATTTAAGGTGCAAGGGACAAGACTTAAAAGGGATCCAAGAGGCATGTGTAGTGATACATACTAAACTGCACACAAATAAGAGTTTCACTGTACCTCGGTACATGTGACAAATAAAACACCAATGAACCACACGGAGTGGTGGGTATATGGAATCAACTGCCAGATGAATCTGTAGAGGCAGGTACAATTATAACAACGAAAATACATTTGGATAGATACATGGATGAAAAAGATTTAGAGGTATATGCACCAAAGGCAACAATGGGGTGAGCTTAGATCAGGCACGTGCCGTGAGTAATTACTCAGGGTAGGCAGTCAGCCGGCTTTCAAAAAAAAAATCTTAAAACCGGGCATGCGCAGATTGTTCTCTTCGTAAAAAATAAAAAATAAGTAACAATTCAATTTTCCCAAGGGTTCTAAATCTCCTTCATTTTTTAATTACTGAATGGGTGGGGGACGGAGGATGAAGGCAGGTGGAGAGATGGTGGGAAAAACGGGAGCACACCGGGACGTTGAATCAGTTGTCATCTTATTGAATGACAATATTAATTCAAGGGTCCAATTGGAGGGGGAGTTCCTTTCACAACGTGTGGGGAGCCTGCGGCAGGGGTTAAATATGCGAGAAGGCAGAAGTTTTGAGAAGGAGGGGGTCAGAGATCATACCACTCACCGCTGCCGCAGCGATCTGGGCACGGACAGAGAGAACTGGCCGCCACTTCCAGGGATAGAAGCAGCTTGGGTGCGAGCGGCCGCCGGGACCCAACACCAGAACCGGGTGTTCTTCAGCGCCTTCTGATCAACTCTGGCAGTGCTCTTCGTCTGAACATCTCTCACCTGCAGTTCGCCGGCTTCGCTCATGTCAACCGCGTCCCGCAAATCCTTAAATTCCCACAGCCAAGTAACCTCAACTGGACCCGTGAACGCGCTGTCGGAATTTAAAGATTTGCAGGAAGCCAGCCGGCAAGTGGCAGGTGAGAGATGTTCAGATGGAGAGCACTGCCAGAGGTGAGTGGGGACCAGCAGAAGGGGCTGAAGTGGCTGGGTCCCGGCGGCCACTCGCAGTCACCCGAGCTGCTTCCTTCCTCGGAAGTGGCGGCCAGTTCTGCTGTCTGTGCCCGGAGTGCTGCGGCAGCCAGCTGAGCTAATTCACTCCCCGGCCACAATAAAACCATATAGCAATTACAGCACGGAAACAGGCCATCTCGGCCCTTTTAGTCCGTGCCGAACACTTACTCTCACCTAGTCCCATCTACCTGCACTCAGACCGGAGAGTGGCAAGTGGGTTACTGACCCTAATCCCCTCCTTCACAATGCCAGACTGCCCAAACACTGTGAACGGAGCTCTCCCCCCACCCCGGGAACTACAGTATTTAAAAACATAAAGCACAAAGAAATGCACTTACCACATTATTGGTACATTAAGTCCATTATTCACTCTTTCTTTGCTAAGATACTATTAAAATAATGGCAATCCACATTTGTAAATGCCGCCAAGAAACTCGCACTGCGCATGCGCAGAAGGATGATGCGCATTTGCAGTGCTGCAAAGGCAGAATTTCTGCTGCCTTCAACTACCCTTGAAACTGACGGCTTCAGGCAGCGCTGACGGCACGTGGGCTGCACAGAGCTTCCCGTGTCACAAGCGCTGCGGATGAAAGGCACGGAGAATTATGCCTACCTAAGAGATCGATCTCTTAATCAGGCATAATTCTCCCATGCCTTTACTATTTATATTTAATAATTGCCATTTCATAATTTTAGTCAGGGTAGGCAGTGCCTACCTTGCCTACCCTGACGGCACGTGCCTGGCTTAGATAGACATCTTGGTTGAATGGACACTTTGGACCGAAGGGTCGGTCTCAGTGCTGTATTACTCAACAATTCTAACAGTTGTTTCTATGACAAATTTCATCATTTTACTCAAACTTAAAATCAGACTATCCAGACAACAGATAGTGAAATGGAGACATAAGGAACTGCAGGTGCTGGCTTACAAAAAAAAGGCACAAAGTGCCAGAGTAACTAGCTCCTGGCCTGCTGAGTTACTCCAGCACTCTGTGCTGAGCAATTTCCCAGCATGGAGTGCCATGCAAGCCTGACAGGAGCATGCGTTCTCCAACATCATCACACTTGTAATATGATTTATAAGAAGGAAAAGAAACAAGTCTGGGGTAGTATTAACACAGGGATGTTCCAAGGATAGGTTACAAACCAGCAGAGGAATTCAATGTTCACTTCATAGCACTAACATTTCCAGTCTAGATACTTCAGTAATCAATTCAATCAACTATTTAGATCATCCTCTTAAGACTCTTGGTTTCAGCAAAACCATTAAAACTGTCACATACAAATATTTGATTTATTTCAAATATAATCAGGTTCTCACAAGGATGCTTTTCTGCCACTGACATAATCGTATCCTTCCAGGCCAATCTATTTGTTCATGTACAGATTGGGAAAATAAGTTAAATTAATACATTTACAGCCATGCACAATGTTGACGGTTCACTCACAAAAAGCTGACCTTCAAAATGCTGCCAGAAGGAAAACTTAGAGGCTGTTTAAAAAAATAAAGCATTGTAAAAACTGGTTGCTTTGGTACTGAAAAGCAAGGACAAGTCCCCTTCCTTGCAGTGCATTGTTAAGGCATTTAAGTTTTACAACAATCTGGTAGTTTCATGATCATTCGTACAAAATTAACTTTCTATACTGTGTTTAATTAAATGACTTGGACACTCTACAAGCCAGGGAGTAAAATGCAGCCCTGCCACTTCCCCAAACAGAGAGCATACATTGAAGAAAATGGTATGTGGTCACCCATACAGTATATGCAGATAATGGAAGAGTAAAGACAGGTAGTTTGCTTCTGCAATTGATAAAGGAAGAAATAACCACCTTTCTCTGCCTGTCACAGGTTAGAACAAGGCAGGAGGAATATATTTAATTTACCCGAATTAAAATTCCATTTATGCCATGGCCAGATTTGAATTTGCTTCACCAGATCAGGCAAAACCTCCGATTACAAGCGCAACGGCACCACCTTCAACAGTTTGTTGTCTGGCAGATGGTGACAAGAACTAGTCTGACAGGATGTCGAGGTTATGGAATATGGAGAGACAACTACAAATCTGGATACCAGGTCAACACTCAAAATATCTTAGCACAAACCTAATAGCACCAGTCATGCCCCTATGAAATATCAGATACCCCTATGTAATTATCAGCTGTGGTAATGTTAAGGTTTATTATTGAAAATATATACCAGGTGAAAAGCCTTGTATTGCATGCTATCCAAATATATCAGATATACCATACATAAATACAGAATATAATTCACAGCACTGTAGCATAGCAGCTCTATTAACATAGTCCAATGTAAACAAATGGGTAAAGGTGAATTGGACAGTATCCTAGCTTATGGAAGAGCCATTCAGAAGCATGATAACAGAGAGGAAGAAGCGTTTCAATAAGTCAGATTTGCAATGACCAGCCGTGCTGAACAGATCTGCCTGCTTTTAACAACTTCAATGGCAGCAAGTTCCAGTCTTCTGTGTTAGTGCTATCAAAAGGTGGAGCAACTGAGATTAACAAAGCCAAATCTATTTCACAGAATACCATCAAAAGTGTGCAGTGTTACTGAAAATTCCTTAGCAACAAGCTGGGAATATAGTCGCTCATCCTTAAAGGATGCAAGATCCCATTGTTTTGAAAGGGGATTGCAGGAAGAAAAGGGTAAAATAAATTTTAAAATATTTTACTCTTTTGTTTTAAACACACTTTAGTTCATTTAAAAAAAACAACTTTATTTCAATTGCAAATTTTTGTTTGTGAATGTCTGAAACAATGAACAATTATTAGAAATCGCTTGCAGCATTTTATAACTAGAACATTCCTGCCCTGAACTTCGTCAGCAGTGAATAGAGTGACAGGCATTTCAAAGGGAGGAACAACACTGTGCCTCAGAGGCCCTGCCATTACGGAGGCCATGCCACTGGATACCAGGAAGCAGAGGGCCAGCGGGATTAGCCATTTGCTTCCAGACCAGTACCTACAGGCAAAGGTAGACCTCCGACAGAGAGTCCCGATGAAGGAACAGTCAAATGGCTGAAGGGTCAGTCAATTTCAGACAAATAAATTGGCTCTTCACTTACCGACCGACTGCTGGTTCTGAATGAGCTCCTCCTCCAGTGCCTCATTTTCTTTATCTGGATTCTCTTTAGGAGGAAGGATGCCTTTTTTCCGTAAAATGTCATTCCACTCGGTGTCAGCATTTGGATCCTAAAGAAAATAAATGTGCAATAAGAAAATAGACAGATTGTTTCAGGGTGAATAGTAGTTGGTGCACCTGGAGGGAAAAGACTACTTTGATATATACTAGCTTAAATGATTACACTGAGCTACAGTGGAGTGGAATTGATAAGGTCAAAAGATGAGTAACCATTGTTGTATTTTATTACAAAGGTAAAATTGCCAAGAACTTGGGCAGGAAGACGGTTAATTAACCTCTCAGGATTTAGAAAGACAACTGTGATGCTCCATTATATATGGCTCACACCTCATAGCATTTCTATCAAATTCCATTACCTCCTCTTTCTGTTGGATGTTGGAGGAAACCCACATGGTCACAGGGAGAATATGCAAATTCTCCAGTCAGCACCAAACCTTGGGTCTCTGGCACAGCGAGGCAGCAGCTCTTCCAATTGAGCCACTGTGCAGGCCAAAACTTTAACAGCAATGCTGCACCTCATCTACAACAAAACTGCCCCCAGGCATGGAGTTCGTTTTCAGTACCAATGAGAAATGGTTCAATTTACAGCAACAAATGATCATCCAAACATTGGCAGTTGAGCCACAGCAGAAAGACAACCCTCAAGCTCATGCAAGTTCAAAGACCCAGCTCTAAGCCATTGTCAACTTCTTCACTGAATCATTCATACATTAAAATACACTAGTGAATTGGTCTTACACTCAACACCCAGAAGACGATGGTTGCTATCAAACTGCCCCTGCTGCACAACATTGACATTCAGCAATAAAAGATTCACAGCAGATCCTGGAAAACATTTTTTGCAGCTCGACAGCTACCTCTCAGCAAATGCCAATATTGAAGCTAAAACGTACTACTGACAATTGTGGAAACTGATGTTTGAAGATTAAGATCTCAGACCTGGCACAAAACATTGTCTGCCAGCAGCAGTGATTCTGTCCTCTTCTCTGCTTCTGAGAACTGGACTAACCGGTCAAACGGTGGAACGATACCACCAATGCAATCTCTGCAAAATCCTCGGAATTCATTGGAAGGATATGCCAACCAACCCACTCAATTCGCACACCAACATCCCCAGCATTGAAGCCCGAGCTGCAGTTAGCCGACTCTCTCACAGGCCTCATTCTTTGTATACATAACACGAGATTCCTGAAACAGTCCAGGATCCGTCATGGACAGGGTTTACTCAGTCTGGACAGATGAAAATACCCTATATTTAAAAAAAAAGAGAAAAAACACTCTGATAAATGTTGTTGGCGCTGAAGCCAGGTGACCTTTTGTGTGCTTGTATGGGAAGGGGATCTATTAGCACACATTATAATTGTGTCACTCTTAAATCTTTATTTCAACTGCAGCTAAATAATTTTTCAAAACTCTTTAGATTCTGGAGTAGTTCCTGAGGATTGGAGGGTAGCTAATGCAACCCCACTTTTTAAAAAAGGAGGGAGAGAAAAAAGGGGAATTACAGACCAGTTAGTCTAACATCGGTAGTGGGGAAACTGCTAGAGTCAGTTATTAAAGATGGGATAGCAGCGCATTTGGAAAGTGGTGAAATCATTGGACAAAGTCAGCAAGGATTTACGAAAGGTAAATCATGTCCGACGAATCTTATAGAATTTTTCGAGGATGTAACTAGTAGAGTGGATAAGGGAGAACAGGTGGATGTGTTATATCTGGACTTTCAGAAGGCTTTCGACAAGGTCCCACATAAGAGATTAGTGTACAAACTTAAAGCACACGGTTTTGGGGATTCAGTATTGATGTGGATAGAGACTGGCTGGCAGACAGGAAGCAAAGGGTAGGAGTAAACGGGTCCTTTTTAGAATGGCAGGCAGTGACTAGTGGGGTACCGCAAGGTACCCTACTATATGTATATTAATGATTTGGAGGAGGGAATTGAATGCAACATCTCCAAGTTTGCAGATGACACGAATCTGGGGGGCAGTGTTAGGTGTGAGGAGGCTGCAAGGTGACTTGGCTGGGTGAGTGCGCAAATGCATGGCAGATGCAGTATAATGTGGATAAATGTGAGGTTATCCACTTTGGTGGCAAAAACAGGAGGGTAGACTATTATCCGAATGGTGGCCGATTAGGAAAAGGGGAGATGCAACGAGACCTGGGTGTCATGGTACACCAGTCATTGAAAGTAGGCAGTCATTGAAAGTAGGTGCAGCAGGCAGTGAAGAAAGCGAATGGTATGTTAGCATTCATAGCAAAAGGATTTGAGTATAGGAGCAGGGAGATTCTACTGCAGTTGTACAGGGTTTTGGTGAGACCACACCTGGAGTATTGTGTACAGTTTTGGTCTCCAAATCTGAGGAGACATTCTTGCCATAGAGGGGGTACAGAGAAGGTTCATCTCCTGGGATGTCAGGACTTTCATATGAGGAAAGACTGGATAGACTCAGCTTGTACTCGCTAGAAATTAGAAGATTACATACAAAATAGGTGCAGGAGTAGTCCATTCGGCCCTTCGAGCCTGCACCGCCATTCAATATGGTCATGGCTGATCATATTTAGGGGCGATCTTATAGAAACTTACAAAATTCTTAAGGGGTTGGACAGGCTAGATGCAGGATAATTGTTCCCGATGTTGGGGAACTCCAGAACAAGGGGTCACAGTTTAAGGATAAGGGGGAATTCCTTTAGGACTGAGATGAGGAAAACATTTTTCACACAGAGAGTGGTAAGTCTCTGGAATTCTCGGCCACAGAAGGTAGTTGAGGCCAGTTCATTGGCCATATTTAAGAAGGAGTTAGATGTGGCCCTTTTGGCTAAAGGGATCAGGGGGTATGGAGAGAAGGCAGGTACAGGATACGGAGTTGAATGATCAGCCATGATCATATTGAATGTCGGTGCAGGCTCGAAGGGCCAAATGGCCTACTCCTGCACCTATTTTCTATGTTTCTATGTTTCTATAAATTCTTTATCCTGTAATTGTACAACGTGTACAGCTTGAGTGTAATCATGTATAGTCTTTTCCTTGACTGGATGATATGCAACAACAAAGGCTTTCCACTGTACCTCTGCAGGTTCCTAACAGGACGAAAAAGCATCAACACTAGAACAGATAGCATTACAGTCATGGGCGAGGCAGTCGTGCGGATATCAAAACAGGATTTCTTCACACCTCAATCTCTTTTCCCTTTTTTTATACTTCACGACAAAACACATTTATTTTTTGACAGCAAATATTCTATTTGGAAGCTCTCCTCTTTTTATTCATGAGCTTCCTCAGCCAATGACACTATCTATAGGGAAAGTGATAACCATTTCCTTTGGCGTGGAGAGCCATTGCGACAATATAAACCTTTGCATCAAGCCATACTTAATACATTCTGGCAAAAGATCCTCAATTGCTCAAAGTCATTCCACCATCTACAAGGAGTGTAATTGATAGTTCTCCACCTGCTTGAATTAGCACAACTCCAACAGCACTCAGAATTTGAACATTATCACATCATTAACGAATTGACACTCCCCCCAACACCGGTATATATTGCACTCACGGTGCATTGTGTAAAAGATGCACTGCAGCAAACCTGAAAGGACTGTCCGGGAGGAGGTGTCACACCTGGAATAATGGATATAGTAGATGAGGTTCGAGGAGGTGCAAGTGAACCACTGCCTAATTGAAAGGACTGTCGGGATCGTGACTGTTCAGGGACCCCGGCAGTCCTTGCAGGTTAGGCAGAGGTTCACTTGCACCTCCTCCAACTCATCTACTGTATCTGTTGTTCCAGGTGTGGACTAATACATTGGTGAGACCAAACGTAGACTGGGCGATCATGTCACTGAAAACCTTTGCTCAGTCCACCTACATGATCTCCTGGTTGCCAAACATTAACGCCCCCTGCCATTCTGACCTTTCGATAATGGGCCGATTGTGAGGAACAGCATCTCATATTTCACTTGTGCAGCTTACAACCCAGCAGTATGAATATTGAAGATAGACACAAATGCTGCAGTAACTCGGCGGGACAGGTAACATCTATGGAGGAGAAGGAATGGGTGACGTTTCAGGTAGACCCGAAACAACACCCATTCCTTCTCTCCAGAGATGCTACCTGTCCTGCCGAGTTACTCCAGCATTTTGTGTCTATCTTTAGTTTAAACCAGCATCTGCAGTTCATTCCTACACAGTATGAATATTGATTTCTCTAACTTCATAACCCTTGTATCCCCTCTTTCTCCGTCCCTTCCCCACCCTAATCATGTACAAGTTTCACTCTGGTGCGTTCTGGTGCGTTTCATTGACTAAAGGGCCAGTCCCACCAGCATGCAACTCTATGCGATGAACGCGATCAAACCGGCAGCGGGGGCCGCGAGGAGGTCGGGTGATCCCCTGTACAGGGCCGTTCCCACCAGCATGCGCCTGCACGCGGCAAGCGCAACTAAACCGGCAGCAGGGGCCGTGCGGAGGTTGGGTGAGTGGCGCAACGCGGCGCAAAGCGAGGTGAACTTGGAGCAAGTCCAAGGTAAGTTCGCCAGGACTTAGAGGGGCACACAGAGAGGGGCACCGAGGCACACACACATACAGGGCCACGGAGCCACACACATAGAGGGTCACGGAGGCACTTACAATAGGTTCACGGAGGCACGATGTCCGGGCGGTGTGTAAATGTCGAGGCGACTGCGAGCCGACAAGCCGTTGCCGCGCGGAATTTTTGGACATAGTCGGTTTTTCGGAGCCCCGCGCGGTGTCGGGGCGAACTCGGGACGAACTCCGCACAATTCCGCACGGCTCCGGCGATCGAAGTGGGACCGGCCCCGCGACGCCGGACCACGTTAGGTCGCGCTAATCGCATAGAGTTGCATGCTGGTGGGACAGGCCCTTAACTTATTTTCACCTATCCCACAGCCAACAATGGATTGTTACCTTGATCATCGTTACCTTTTTTGCATGTCTGTCTTTCATTTGTTTTTTATCTCTCTATATCACCATCTATATGCCGTTTCCCCTTCCCCCGACTCTCATTCTGAAGGGTCGAGACCCAAAACGTCATCTATTCCTTTTCTCCAGAGATGCAGCTTGACCAGCTTTTTTATGTATCTTCAGTTTAAACCAGCACCTGCAGTTCATTCCTACACAAGAAAATCAGCTATATTCATTATCAATTGATACAGCTGTCTCATAGGTAACTACTGACATTGCAGAAGACACCAAATCCCAACAGTTACAAAACATTTGTAAAGTTATGCTTCTTATTATTTACATGGACTATGCCCATGAATGGAGATGCCTATGAAGAGGACTTATTTTGCAGTGAATTAGACACAAAAAACAGGTGCTGAAGTGTTAGTTCTGCATAGCTATGGAACAGAACATGGACTCCTATAGGATAGTACTCTGCAGGTGATGGTCTATCACCTGCGGAGTACAGTAGTCTATGTTCTCCGCGGTGATAGACTACTGACCGACATCCACTATAAACCCACCGACTCCCATGGCTATCTGGACTACACTTCTTCCAGGCACTGCCTACCCCGACTAAAATTATGAAATGGCAATTATTAAATATAAATAGTAAAGGCATGGGAGAATTATGCCTGTCTAAGAGATCGATCTCCTAGGTAGGCATAATTCCCCGTGCCTTTCATCCGCAGCACTTGTGACACGGGAAGCTCTGTGCAGCCCACGTGCCGTCAGCGCTGCCTGAGCCGTCAGTTTCAAGCGGAGCTGAAGGCAGCAGAAATTCTGCCTTTGCAGCCCTACGCATGCGCAGCATCATACTGCGCATGCGCAGAGCGAGTTTCTTGCCGGGATTTTCAAATATGGATTGCCATTATTTTAATAGTATCTGAGGAAACAAAGAGCGAAGAATGGACTTAATGTATCAATAACGTGGTAAGTGCATTTCTTGGTGCTTTATGTTTTTAAATACTGTATTTCCCAGGGCGGGGTTCACAGTGTTTGGGGAGTCTGGCGTTGTGAAGGAGGGGATTG
Organism: Raja brachyura; assembly: GCA_963514005.1. The sequence goes on from OY740786.1 coordinate 76,295,632, forward strand.
GGGTCAGTAACCCACTTGCCACGCTCCGGTCTGAGTGCAGGTAGATGGGACTAGGTGAGGGTAAGTGTTTGGCACGGACTAAAAGGGCCGAGATGGCCTGTTTCCGTGCTGTAATTGCTATATGGTTTTATTGTGGCCGTGGAGAGAATTAGCTTGGGTGGCTGCCGCAGCACTCCGGGCACAGACAGCAGAACTGGCCGCCACTTCCGAGGAAGGAAGCAGCTCGGGTGACTGCGAGTGGCCGCCGGGATCCACCCACTTTAGCCCCTTCTGGTGGTCCTCACTAATCTCTGGCAGTGCTTTCCGTCTGAACATCTCTCACCTGCCGCTCGCCAGCCGGCTTCCCGCAAATCTTTAAATTCCGACAGCGCACTCACGGGACCAGTTGGGGTAACTTGGCTGTGGGAATTTAAGGATTTGCGGGACACGGTTGACATGAGCGAAGCCGGCGAGCGGCAGGTGAGAGATGTTCAGACGAAGAGCACTGCCAGAGATGAGCGGGCCAGCAGAAAGCACTGATGTGGCAGCCGGTTCTATCCCGGGAAGTGGCGGCCAGTTCTGCTGTCCGTGCCCAGAGCGCTGCGGCAGCGGTGAGTGAGTTACTGATATGATCTCTGACCCCCTCCTTCTCAACACTCCTGCCCTCAATGCCACTCCTGAACACAATGAAATTTCGTTCAGACTAAAAGGTCTGAATAACAATAAAGGATACTTTGACTTCGACTCTCCGCATCTTTAACCCCTGGCACAGACTCTCCACACGCTGTGAAAGGAACTCTCCCTCCAAATGGACCCTTGAAATAGTATTGTCATTCAATAAGATGACAACTGATTCAACGTCCCGGTGTGCTCCCGTTTTTCCCACCATCTCTCCACCTGCCTTCATCCTCCGTCCCCCACGCATTCAGTAATTAAAAAAATGAAGGAGATTGAGAAGACTTGGGAAAATTGAATTGTTACTTATTTTTTACGAAGAGAACAATCTGCGCATGCGCGGTTTAAGATTTATTTTTTTTTAAAAGCCGGCTGGCTGCCTGCCCTGAGTAATTACTCACGGCACGTGCCTGACTTCTTCCCACCCTGTTTCCTGCAAGGACTCTATCCCCTACTCCGAATTCCTCCGTCTATGCCACATCTGCACCCAGGATGAGGTGTTCCACACCAGGGCATTGGAGATGTCCTCATTCTTCAGGGAACAGGGGTTCCCCCCTTCTACTATAGATGAGGCTCTCACCAGGGTCTCTTCTATACCCCGTGACTCTACTTTCACTCCCCATCTCCCCCACTCGCAACAAGGGCAAAGTCCCACTTGTCCTCACCTTCCACCCTACCAGCCGTCACATACAACAAATAATCCTCCGGCATTTTCACCACCTCCAACATGATCCCACCACTTGCCACATCTTCCCATCTCCTCCCCCATCTGCTTTCTGCAGAGAACGCTCCCTCCAGAACTCCCTGGTCAATTTGTCCCTTCCCACCCGAACCACCCCTCTCCGGGCACTTTCCTTGCAATTGCAAGAAATGCTACACTTGTCGCTTTACCTTCCCCCTTGACTCCATTCAATGACCCAAGCACTGTTTCCAGGTGTGGCAGAGGTTCACCTGCACCTCCTCCAACCTCATCTATTGCATCCGCTGCTCTAGATGTCAGCTGCTCTACATCGATGAGACCTAGCGTAGGCTTGGCGATCGTTTTGCCCAACTCCTCCGCTCGGTTCGCAATAACCAATCTGATCATCTAGTGGCTTGGCACATCAACTCCACCTCTCATTCCGAATCCGACCTTTCTGTCCTGGGCCTCCTCAATGGCCAGAGTGAGAACCACTGTAAATTGGAGGAGCAGCACCTCATATTTTGCTTGGGCAGTTTGCATGCCAGCGATATGAACATTGACGATATGAACAGAAATTTTAGGTAGTCCCTACTTTCTCAGCTCTGGCTCCTCCTCCTCTTCCTTTCTTCTTCCCGAGCCCTCCTCCCTCACATCAGTCTAAAGAAGGGTTTCGACCCAAAACGTTGCCCAATTCCTTCGCTCCATAGATGCTGCCTTACCCGCTGAGTTTCACCAGCATTTTTGTCTACCTTCGATTTTCCAGCATCTGCAGTTCCTTCTTAAACTCCTGTAGGACTGCTGCTTTTTAACTTGCATCAATGGTGCAGCCACAATGACCAAATAACCAGAGTGATGGAAGTTGCACCAAACATCCAAGCAACACAATGCTTCAGTTTAGTTTGGAGATACAGCGCGGAAACAGGCCCTTCAGCCCACCCAGTCCACACCGACCAGAGATACCCGTACACTTGCACTATCCTACATACAATTTTACAATTTGTGCCATAGCCAATTAACCTACAAACCTGTACATCTTTGGAGTGTTGGAAAAAACCACAGCACCTGGAGAAAACCCACACGGTCATGGGGAGAACATACAAACTACATAGAGACAGCATCCATGGTCAGGTTCAAACCCATGTCTCTGGCACTAAGGCAGCAACTCTACCACTGTGCCTCCGTACCACCCCAGCTTCCAATTTCTGGAAACATCAGCACAATTGATTTGAGGATGTTAAAGACGTCAATTTCACTCTTCAAAAAATAATACAATTCACCCCAAAAATCAACACAAATAAAAGATTTGCAAAGCACTCTCACCTGTAAACAGTGAGACTCACTGCTGCCAATAATAGGGGGCAAACTACTGTAGTATCAAGTGACAAGGGCCTGAAGTTACAATTTCAAAACCTGACATCACCCAATTAAAATTAAATCCAAAATATCCAGAACTTGCCAAATTGTCACTTTAAATCTTATTGACATTCCATTCTACTACAAGAGTGGATTTCCTGCAATGACAAACAAGTTTCTAAGTAGACCAAGTATTGAAAGGACTCTCCAAATCCTCATTCAGCTGAAGATTGAAAGACTTGCAATAACAGGGCCAATATTGGAGTCTCATTTGATATTTTGCAGCTAATTAAATTTTTAACTAAATTACTTGTAATGTGTAGATGTAGATTTACAAGAGTCATTATGTAAAAATGGAGTGGTCCCTGTTGTCTACTTTGGAAATGGAACTTAATGTGAACAGTAAAGTACTCGCTCTCAACTTTACAAGAGTGTTAGGGCCTATATATTTTTTCAATTAAAAAATTAGCACATGACACCGATTTTTCATTACTTGATCAGATGTTGGTTTTTCCGGGACAAGCGGTGGGTGCTGGTCGTGGGGGGGGGGGGGGGGGCGGGCGGTGGCGCAGAGGGAACAAGGGACCCGACGTGGGAGGGGGACCGCCAGAGAGCAAAGGGGAACCATTGTGCAATGCTTTGTAACTTTGTCAGCGCGCTGTAAGCGGCAACTCTTTGCATACTTGTGTAGCAAAACAAAGAATCTCACCGTGACATGTCACATGTGATAATAAATATCATTCATTTAACTTATCTTCCCTTGTGTACATTTTCATTTCAAGCATACCTGTACAAATCACTAATAACAGAAATAGGCGTAATTTTAAAGAGAACCTTATCAATTTAGAAGGGTCGCCAAGAAGCATGGGCTTCAGAAAAGGTTACAAAAATACAGCTGTTTTGCACGCGAGTTGGGCTTTAGTAGTTTATCGGGATGGATCCGTCCGTATCAATAGAAACAAAATGATCATTTAGTACATAACATTCTCAAGAATACACGTCGCTTTTACTAGCGGCTCTGTATGATTTAAGTAAATTACAAAGAAAGGACATGTCGCTGACCTGCATACTGTTGGAATCAAAGATATATAGGATCTTTGGTTGGAATATTGTTGTCACTCTAGCAGCGCAGCGCTTCCGGACAGCACCCTCACTGAAGTCCCGGAGCACGCGCCTGCACTGCACCGCACCGCACCGTCTCCGCCCAGCAATACCCACAGCACAAATGCTGGCTATTTCTCCACTTAAAGTTAACGGCGGCTGCTGGTGCTGGGGATTTCTTTATAGGTTGCGCTAATTTCCGGTCTCCGACGCTCCCTTACATGGGATGGCCGTGACAACATTTCCTAATGAGGAAATAACTGAACGAGTGGTTGATTTGCTGCCGCGCCCATTGCTTCCTCACTGTCCAAGAGTTGCAGAAGGGGAGGGAATAAGAGGCTGATCCTCACGGATTTGAAGCAGTCAATAATTTCAATTAGTTGGACGTATACGTCACTTGCAGTGTATATAAAACATATTCCAGCATTGGACCGTACATTTCAATGGTACTTTATCGTCACATGTACCTAAGATTTTTTTTGTTTGGATACAGCTCAGTGACAATATACGTTAGGCATAATCATACTAAGTATAAAAGTGTAAGACAATAGACCACATTGAGTTGCCATGTAAAAATCTGACATAAAAAAAGTATTTTAAATAAATTATCATTTGTAATCTTATAAATACGGCGGAGTTGCTGCCTTACAGCGCTAGAGACCCGGGTTCGATCCTGACTAAGGGTGCTGTCTACCGAGTTTGTACGTTCTCCATGTGACCGCATGGGTTTCCCCCAGTTGCTCCGGTTTCTTCCCACATTCAAAAGATAGACAGGATTATAGATTAATTGGCTTTGGTAAAGACTGTAAATTGGCCCTAGTGTGTAGGATAGTGCCAGTAAATGGACTCGGTGAGCAAAAGGGCCTGTTTCTGCGCTGTATCTCTAAACTGAACTAAGAATTGTTCTCTACAATTGGGCGATATCAACCAGTGTGTAGTTATTGACAATTCAAATTCATCCTTTCTTTTTTGTATCCTGGTTCTGAATTAGGTGGCCTTCAACAATTGTCTTTTATGCACTGTGTTTCCTTGATATCAAGTGCTGTAACTGGACTGTTCAAGTTCAAGGAGTTTATTGTCATGTGTCCCTGATAGGACAATGAAATTCTTGCTTTGCTTCAGCACAACAGAACATAGTAGGCATTGACTACAAAACAGATCAGTGTGTCCATATACCATTATATACGTAAATACACACATGAATAAATAAACTGATAACGTGCAAATAACAGACAATGGATTATTAATGTTAAGAGTTTTGTCCGAGCCAGGTTTAATAACCTGATGGCTGTGGGGAAGTAGCTATTCCTGAACCTGGTCGTTGCAGTCTTCAGGCTCCTGTACCTTCTACCTGAAGGCAGCAGGGAGATGAATGTGTGGACAGGATGGTGTGGGTCCTTGATGATGCTGCCAGCCTTTTTGAGGCAGCGACTGCGATAAATCCCCTCGATGGAAGGTTTAGACTGCCTTTAGAGATCAACTTTTTTGCTACATCTTTTGACACAGAAGGAGGCCGTTCAGCCCATCAAGCTCATGCCATCTGTCATTGCAGCCCAATCATGTGAGAGAATTACATTATATTCTCTCACATCTCTATTAACTCTCCCCAATTATCCTACCATCCATTCCTAGCAGCCAATAACTTGACGACCAGCATATCTTTGGGAGAAAGTCAGCGTAGCTGTGGGAAGCACCCACAGTTACTGGCAGAAGGTGTACAGTACTCATTGACAGCACCTGAACACAGGATTGTACATGGATGACTGAAACACTACCAGCTCTGCCCTTTATCCATGTTAGCAGCAAGACACTGATGTGTCCTGGAAAAGCATGGAACTGTCTACACTGAGATTTGCAGAACATGCTTGGATGACGAGGGAAATTGAGGCATTGGTCAAGAATAAGAAGGACGCATGGGACAGGTATAGGCAGCTGGGAGCAAGTGATTCCCTGGAAGAGTTTCAGGAACAAAGGAGTAAACTGAAAAAAGTAATCAGAAGGACAAAAAGGGGCCAGGATAGCTCTATCAGAAAGGATTAATGACAATCCCAAGAGATTTTATCAATTTATAAAGGGAAAAAGGTGAACCAGAGAGAAAGTGGGATCTCTGAGGAATCAAAGCGGTCAACTCTGTGTGGAGCTACAGGAGATGAGCAAGGTCCTCAATTAGTATTTCTCCTGTTTTTACCGAGAAAGACAGGAGGTCGGAGGAACTTGGGGCAGTCAATGGAAGTGTCTTGAGAGCAATCAGTATTACGGTTGAAGAGGTGCTGAAGATCCTATCGTGTTTGAAGGTAGACAAATCACTCGGGTATGATCATATGTACACGAGAACACTGTAGGAAACCAGAAAGGAAATTGAAACCAATTGAAATTTACGAGTCATTAAATACAGGAAGACTGGAGGGTGGCAGAAGACTGGAGGGTGGCAAATGTTGCGCCTCTCTATTCAAGAAGGGCTGTAGGGAAAACGCTGGGAACAGTAGGCCCATGACCTTAGCATCTGTATTGGAAAGTTACTGGAGAATGTTCTGAGGGATAGGATATACTTTGTTGGAACCCTTTATGTGGCTACTCTGCATATCTTGGGTGTGCAAAACAAAGAATATCACTGTGACTTGTCAAATGTGACAATAAAGTATTAATTCATTCATACATGCATTTGGAAGGACGACAGCTGATTAGGGATAGTCAGCATGGGTTAGGACGTGGGAGTTCGTGTCTCACAAATCTGATTGAATTTTTTGAAGATGTGACCACAAAGGTTGATGAGGTAGATGTTGTATGTATGGACTTCAGCAAAGCATTCAAGAAGGTTCCACATGGTAGGCTGCTCTGGAAGGTTAGACCGCATGGGATCCAAGAGAGATAGCTGAATGGATAGAAAATTGGCTTCATGGAAGAAAGCAGAATGTGATGGTGGATGGTTGCTTCTCAATATACAATAGACAATAGGTGCAGGAGTAGGCAATTCGGCCCTTCAAGCCAACACCGCCATTCAATGTGATCATGGCTGATCATCCTCAATCAGTACCCCGTTCCTGCCTTCTCCCCATATCCCCTGACTCTGCTATTTTTAAGAGCCCTATCTAGCTCTCTCTTGAAAACATCCAGAGAACTTGCCTCCACCGCCCTCTGAGGCAGAGAATTCCACAGATTCACCACTCTCTGTGAGAAAAAGTGTTTCCTCGTCTCCGTTCTAAATGGCTTACTCGGACTGAAGACCTGTGACTAATGGTGTGCCTCAGGGTTTGGTGCTGTGCCTGTTACTGTTACATGAAATTAGAAAAGCAAATTATATAATCTTTATTGAAATGGGATTGGAGTACAAGAGTAAGGAGGGTCTGGAAAACAAAAGAATCTGCAGATGTCGGATTATTAAACAAAGATTCACCCAATCAAGCAGCATCTGTTGGATAGAGCAAGCATAGTTCCAATGCCATTTATAAATTCATTAATGGCACCATGGTAGGAGGCCGAATTACAGGAGGTGATGAGTCAGTGAACAGGAGTGAGACACCTGGTTCAGTAGTGCCACAATAACAACTTCTCACTTAATGCCAACAAAACCAAGGAACAAATTATTGACTCAAAGGGGAAGTTGTGAGGTGCTATTGCTAACTTTCATTGGTTTATTAGCAATAGAGACAGTTGGCAGCTTCAAATTCCCAGGCATGAACATGTCAGATGATCTGGGCCTAGCAGATAGATGTAATCACGCAATGGGGTGCAAGTTGCTCTACATTCATAGACGTATAAATAGGTCCAGTAATTGCTCCAACAATCTTCTACAGATGCACAGTGAGAAGAATGCTGACAGGGTGCATCATAACCTGTTACAGCAATTCCAATGTATATGAATGCAAGAGGGTGTGGAGAACAGTGGTCTCAGCACAGCCCATCAGAAGCACTGCCCTCCTCGCCATCAAAAGCATCTACATGAGGTGCTGTTGCAAGGAGTTGCTATCTATCATCAATGATCCCCACAATCTGGGCTGGGCCCTCTTCTTGCTTCTACCTTCGCATAGAGCTTGAACTCTCAGACCACCAGATTCAGGAACAGTTATATACCTACAACACGTATGCACAGGGCCGGCCCTGGGCCGCTTGGACCGATTTTTCCAAATTGGGCCCCGCGTTAATTTTCCGTATTTCAGATGGAAATACAAATTCGCTTTGTTAAATAAAGATTAAAAAAAAAACATTCGCCATACGAATTTTTTTCCAAAAGGAACATGGATAACAACCGCCGTGAATAATAAATGACGTGTTAACTGCTACTGTAGCAGTTAACAGCCAGTAGTTAACAAGTATGTTATACAATGGGTCATTAATGCATCGATCCACATTCCTCAGTAAATGCGTTAAATTGTGTCACTCGCTGCCGCCAGAGCGGCCGAGACTCTGGTCTGGACCCGGGGTGGGTTGTGTGGTAGTCTACAGGGCAGCAAGCCCCAGCACTGCAGCGAACTCAGCCGTGAGTATTCAACGCTAAACGCCGGGAGTGGGCAGGCGCGCGGTGTGTGCGTGAGAGGAGGGGGGAGGGGGGGGGGGGCGCGAAAGGGTCAGATTTGTGGTTGGGGAGGGATAGAGTTAAAAGACCTGAAGCAGAAACGAAAGACAACAGGCAGGATAAGTGTGAGAAGGAGAGTCTGTGGATAAAAAGATCTGGCGGTTGTGTTAACTCATTCGGTGCCGGTAGAACAGCAGACCAGGTTGGAGGTTTGAGTCCGTGTTAACATTGCTGTCGGGGTTAATGTCCGGGCCGGGGTACGGGATGTCTGTCTGTCTGTCTGTCTGTCTGTCTGTCTGTCTGTCTGTCTGTCTGTCTGTCTGTCTGTCTGTCTGTCTGTCTGTCTGTGTATGTCTCTGTGTTTATGTGTGTGTCTCTGTGGCTGTGTGTTCCTGTGGCTGTATTTCTGTGTCTCTATCTGCGTGTGTGGCTCTGTCTGTGTGTGTGTGTGGGGGGGCCGTGGAGAGACAGAGACAGTTGCAAACCACATGTTTTCAGTTAAGAGTTGGACACGATTACTGTCGACATGAGCAGCTCACGGAGCAGTCAGAATGAGAAACACTGCTCAGCTCTCACACACTCGTGGAGTGAACTGTACATATAAACGTGGCTGGGGCTAGAGGAGTGGGGGGGGGGGGGGAGAGGGGGAGGGAGAGAGAGAGGAAATTGGAGAGAAGAGAGAGAGAGAGACAGGGAGAGGGAGAGAGGGGGGGAGAGAGGGGGGGAGAGAGGGGGGGAGAGAGAGAGAGTTCACCCTTCTGCCTCACCACCACTGTTGGCTGCCCTTTGTGAGGTGGTTGGAGACCAAAACCAGTTACCCTTTAGATCTCCCTCTCCCTACCTCTCACTACCTCCCTCCCCCTCCCTTTTGGGGGGAGGATGAGGGAAGGAAGGGGGAGAGGGCGGATGGGAGAGAGGAGTGTGCCTTGCTTGGTGGAGAAGAGGGATGTGGTCACAATGTATGTAGATGGTGACTCACTCTCACACTGGGAACCCCCCCCCCCCCCGTCATTGCGCAGTCTATCTGACACCCTGCAAACCCCCCACCCCCCCTCTATGGAGCGAAGGAAATATGTAACGTTTTGGGTCAAAACCCCTCTTCAGACCCGGCCCCAAACGTTGGCTATTTCCTTCGCTCCATATGTGCTGCCCCAAGCCCTGTCCCACTGTGCGAGTTCACCCAAGAGCTCTCCCGAGTTTAAAATCACTGTGTAGCATCTCTGTCCCTATCTTCAAATTCCCACTTGGAAATAAAATACAATTTTCGACTTAAAAATTTTGCAGCAGGATCGCGATGTTGATTCCTACGCATTTTCAATCATCGTTCGATTCAGTGTAATTTTCACACCTGGTTGACATAGTTTTTATAAAAAATATACAGTACATTAAAATAAATAGTTTCAAGCATACCCGGTAATAAACACACGAACATTAAGGTGATTACTGATGTTACAAACGGTTATAAATGAATATAATTTCAAAGTGAAATAGGAGATTTCTGTGGAAAGAATATTTAACCAGAATATGGTGAGGTTGCTGCAAAATGCTCACTTAAAACAATACGCCGTCAACTTAGGATTGTTTCTTAGCCCTCTGACAGGTGTTTCAATCTCACCTCGTAGCTCGCTGTTAATCGATTCATAACTATTAATTTTCATTCCTGGTCCGTATCGAACTTCTCCAAATGCAAACGCTTCAAGTTACACTTCTTGTGTGGTGGGGGTGGGGGATGCTAGGATAAAATAACATATATTTGCATTTATATAGCATTCCTGCTGCAAATTTTTTAAGTCGAAAGTTGTATTTTATTTCAAAGTGGGAATTGGAAGATAGGGACAGAGATGTTGCACAGAGATTTTGATAGGAAGGAAACATTACAGCAGCTGAGTAAAAGATCGGTCAAATGGTAGGTTCAATGAAGATCGGGCGAGGGGGTTTGGGGGTGGGGGAAAAGTATCTATAGCTTGGGACTTGCCTAAATGAGTACTGAGATGGATTATCATTCCACACCAAATTTCTTAGACAATAATACCTTTTATGCAATTATCACAATAGTTTGTTGGATATGGATCAACGGACTCTGCATGGTTCATGTTTGTAAATTAGTAAAACAAATGTTTTTCTTTAAGTACTATTGTTTCTGGGATGGGGTGACTGATAACAAATAACCTACATTCTATATTTTGTCATAATGTGGCTGAAACAATGGCATATTTTGTGATATTTATTGAGATAGAAAGATACAACTGAGTTTGGGCAAGATATTACCTTGCAACATTCTGTATGTCTGATAGATATTGTGAAATGGAACTCAGAAATTATGGGAGAATTACATAAAACTACAATTCAAAGGTAATGAATATACAGAGTATTCTTATTTCCATCATGAACATACAATAGTGATATAGGACACCTGGTCCTACTACGGTAAACTCACGAGCTATTACGGTATGATTTTGTGTTAAAAAACATCAAATTTTTACATCCTGAGTATATTTTACTCGTGGACATTTTTCAACATGTTGAAAAATCTTCACGAGTTACCACGTTTCCCAAGTAACTGCCGTTAGCGTTAAGAAATAGCATGTTGGCCTTTACAACAAGAGGAATCGAATATAGGAGCAAAGAGGTCCTTCTGCAGTTGTACAGAGTTCTAGTGAGACCACATCTGGAGTATTGTGTGCAGTTTTGGTCCCCTAATTTGAGGAAGGACATTCTTGCTATTGAGGGAGTGCAGCGTAGGTTTACAAGGTTAATTCCCGGGATGGCGAGACTGTCATATGCTGAGAGAATGGAGCAGCTGGGCTTGTACACTCTGGAGTTTAGAAGGATGAGAGGGAATCTCATTGAAACATATAAGATTGTTAAGGGCTTGGACACGCTAGAGGCAGAAAACATGTTCCCGATGTTGGGGGAGTCCAGAACCAGCGGCCACAATTTAAGAATAAGGAGTAAGCCATTTAGAATGGAGACGAGGAAACACTTTTTCTCACAGAGAGTGGTAAGTCTGTGGAATGCTCTGCCTCAGAGGGTGGTGGAGGCAGGTTCTCTGGAAGCTTTCAAGAGAGAGCTAGATAGGGCTCTTAAAAATAGTAGAGTCAGGGAATATGGGAGAAGGCAGGAACGGGGTACTGATCGGGGATGATCAGCCATGATCACATTGAATGAATGTGATATGAAAGTGAATTAGGTGTCAAATTAAACTTCTTTTTATGCTTTATCTGATGGGATAAATTGCAGACTTGATTTTTAAAATCTCAAAATTGTGTAACATTGCTAGAAAATGTCCTGCATCTTGGAGGACGAAGGTTAGGTTGTTAGCCAAGAAAGATAGACTTTGTTACCCCTCAGTACAGCAACTCAAGAACGATGTTGTTGTACTGAGGTATAGCCAAGCCTATCTCTCATTGCTAGCAGCTGATGGGAAGCGGCTGAAAAAGGACAGCGCTGCTGGGGGGCGGAGTTCCTTTCAGAGCGTGTGGGTAGTCTGTCCAGGGGTAAAGTTGCGGGGAGGGCAGGAGGGTTGAGAAGGAGGGGGTCGGCCGGTGATTATCCAGCTCAATAGCGGGTCAGCGGGCGATGAATAACAGGACAGCGGGCGGTGGAGCTTACTCCATATGTCAGTGCGAGTAACCTCAATTGATCCCTTGATCGCGCTGACACAGGAGTAAGCTCCACCGCCCGCAGTGATGTTATCCGCTCCATCACCCGCTGACCCACTCCGCTCTATGATCTTTACTCTTGAGCTGGTCCCCTCACTGTTCAGACGGAGAGCACTGCCAGCGGTGAGCGGGCCGGCAGCTGAGATGGCAGTCGGTTCCGCTGTCCGGTGATGGCAGCCGCTCGTAGCCACGTGAGCTGCTTCCCTCCCCGGCCACAATGCGGTGGCTCCGCGCCCGGAGCACTGCGGCAGCGGTAAGTGTTACTGGCATGAATCCGACCCTCTCCTTCTCAATGCTCCTTCCCTCCTCGCAACTTTACCCCTGGCTAGACTCCCCACACGCTGTGAAAGGAACTCTCCCCCGAATTGGCATGTTACTCACGACACGTGACTCATTTATAATTATTTATTTATATTTCTATGAAAATTTTTCCCAATTGGGCCCCGCACCTCCTAAGGCCGGCCCTGCGTATGCACAACCCTATTCCCACCTTACCTTATGGATCACTTCTTGCACCCCCATGGCCTTGTTTTCTAATTGTGTTTTGTACTGTCTTGTTTTTCTGCAGTCTTTTTTCCTCTTACTGTCTTGTAGAATTCAAATATAATTTGTTTCTTGGTGTGTTGGATGTGTGCTTTTAAACTGCTACAAGCAATATTTACACTGTATCTGTAGTCACAATACTTGTTCATAACAATAACTATTTGCTAGATGCAGGAAGATTGTTCCCGATGTTGGGGAGGTCCAGGACAAGGGGTCACAGCTTAAGGATAAGGGGGAAATCCTTTAGGACCGAGATGAGAAGGACTTTTTTCACACAGTGAGTGGTGGGTCTCTGGAACTCTCTGCCACAGAGGGTAGTTGAGGCCAGTTCATTGGCTATATTTAAGAGGGAGTTACATGTGGCCCTTGTGGCTAAGGGGATCAGAGGGTATGGAGAGAAGGCAGGTACAGGATACTGAGTTGGATGATCAGCCATGATCATGTTGAATGGCAGTGCAGGCTCGAAGGGCCAAATGGCCTACTCCTGCACCTAATTTCTATGTTTCTGTAAGCTTATCTGATGTGACATGCAAGCACATGGAGGCTCTTTGATATGTGTAGTGCTGTCAAATAGCACACAGCATTCATTTTATATAATATTATGAGGCTTGTGTGAACATTATATCAGATCATAGTGGACAGTTTGGTTTAATTTGGAGAACCAGCATGGAAACAGACCCTTCGGCGCACATCGACCATTGATCACCATTCACAATAGTTCTATGTTCTCCAACTTTCCTGTCCACTACCAACACAGTAGGACACACAGAGGCCAATTAGCCTACGAACCTGCATGTCTTTGGGATGTGGAAGGAAATCAGAGCACCTGGAGGAAACCCGTGTGGTCACAGGGAGAATGTGCAAACTCAACTCAGACAGCACCCGAGGTCAGAATCAAACCCAGGTTCTGTGGCACTGAGGCAGCAGCTCTACCAGCTGCGCCAGCCCTGAATCCTGGTTAAAGCCTACTTTCATTCTGCTTTATCTGTGCCACTGATAATATGAGGTGTTCATTCATGAGTTGTCTGTTTCCATCATTACAGATTACTCTTTATCACTATTGACTGTGACCTTAGACCCCTCCTATCATCGGTCCAAACTAACAATCATAATTTTACTTCAGAGATACAGCGCAGACACAGGCCCTTCGGCCCACCAAATCCGTCCCAGCCAGCGATTATCATATACACTAACACTATTCTACACCATAAGAACAATTTTTACAATTTTACTGAAGTCAATTAACCTACAAACCTGTATATCTTTGCAGTGTGGGAGGAAACTGGAGAAAACTCATGCGGTCACAGGGAGAACGTACAATCGCCGTACAGATAGAACCCATATCAAGATTGAACCCAGCTCTCTAGAACTGAAGCAGCAACTCTACCACTGCACCATGGTGCCGCCCTATTCCTTTTTCTTTTTTTTTTATAGTTAACCTTTATTTGAGGCATGTACATATCCTAATCCAAACCATTACAAACTTTGTTAAACGGTTACATATTAAATATTCACGATTCCAAGGACTCCACTACCAATGTAGCAGGAGTCTACATTTATCAGTTACATATTAACATTGACTATAATTAATTTTTATTTTATTTTTTTTATAGATAGAAAAAATTAAGAAAAAGGAGAAAAAAAAACTTAGAAACATAAAATAAACTATCCATCATACAACTTAGGAGATATGTCCGTAGGTAAGAAAACAAAACTATTCGTCTAGTCCTGGGTTCAAGCTTCCGTCAAGCCTCAGCGTTGGCCCATTCTACCCCTTCAAATAATCTATGAACGGCGACCATATTCTAATAAATAATTCTGGTTTGTCAATTAAGACAAATCTAATTTTTTCCAGATTTAAGGTCTCTGACATCTCCATAATCCACATTTTAATTGTAGGGGATGCAGGGTTTTTCCAAAATTTTAATGTTAGTTTTTTCCCAGTTATACTATAATCCAGGAAATTTCTTTGGTTTATTGTCAGTTTTAGGTATTGTTCAGATATGCCCAATATTATTAATTTAGGATCGGGCTCCAGTTGAATTTTAACCACTACGGAAATAATTTTAAAAATATCCACCCAAAATGTTTTAATTTTTATGCAATTTACAAAGGTATGGGTTAAATTAGCCTCAGAGTATTGACATTTATCGCAGATAGGAGAGATAGTAGGAAAAATTCAATTTAATTTTGTTTTAGAATAATGCAATCTGTGTAATATTTTAAATTGTATTAAAGAATGTCTGGCGTTTAACGAACATTGATGTATATGTTGTAGATTTTCATTCCAAATATCTTTCGTTATGGGTTGAACTAATTCATTTTCCCATGCTTGTTTATGTGATTCCGTCGATGGGTTCTCGCTATCTAATAGAATATTATAAATATATGATATTAATTTGTCTGTGTTGGGATGTTTATTCAAACATTCATCTAGAATCTCTGACTCTCTAATTCTGTATTCTTGTGTATGTGATTTAACATAATCTTTCAGTTGTAAATATCTAAAAAAATTATTTGAATGTAATCCATAATTCTGTTGTACCTCCAGAAACGAGAGGAACACACCTCTTCTATAAAGATGTCCCAACTTTTTGATTCCATAGTTTTTCCATTGTGCAAAGCCTTTATCCAACACTGAAGGCTTAAATGAAGGGTTATTTGCAATAGGGAGCGAAAGTGATAAATTATCCAATTTTAATGTTTTTTTTATTTGTTTCCAAATTCGAATACCGCTGTGTATTATTGGATTTTCACTATAAATCCTTTTATTCAATTTTGTAGGGGTTAGGAAAATCGGGCCAATTTCAAATGGCAGACAATCCTCCTTTTCCATCTTTAGCCAGTCTGGTTGTAGATCCATATCTTCCAACCAGAAATTTAAGTTCTTGACATTGACTGCCCAGAAATAAAATAAGAAATTTGGTAGGACTAATCCTCCATTCGTCTTAGATTTACATAAGTGTTTTTTACTTATTCTGTGATTCTTATAATTCCAAATAAAACTTGTTACAATAGAGTCAATTTTTTAAAAGAATTTTTTAGCGAGGTATATTGGAATTGATTGGAAGAGGTATAAAAGTTGAGGAAGGAAAATCATTTTAATTGCATTAATTTTACCAAACACTGAAATAGGAAGCGTTTTCCAATATTGAATATTCTTATGCTAGCAATGTTATAGAATTTTGAGATTTTAAAAATCAAGTCTGCAATTTATCCCATCAGATAAAGCATAAAAAGAAGTTTAATTTGACACCTAATTTACTTTCATATCTTCAGTATTAAGGAAGTTATGGCCATTTTCATACTCGGAAATGAGCATCTTGCTCCCCATTGCCTTTCAATTGACTTAACTCAAAAGCTGTGATCTGGAAAAGTTAAATGTCCATAACATTCTTAAAAATTAAGAGAACTCAATGAAATTTTCAGTTATTATAGATTGAAGCATTCTGAAACAAATATTAAACAATCTTACTTGGATTACCTGAAATTAAAGCATATAATTAGTTAGTTATCTAATTGTAGCTAATTACAAAATTCAATGAGTAGATCTAAACATCTATCAATTTCTTAAGAAAAGATAAACTTTTTAAAAATTGCCTAAGTGTCCAAATAACATTCACACAATAATCCACAATATAACATAATTTTTAAATCTAATTTTCATGAATTTCTGGGCCAAATGGAAGGATTTTAGTGTTTAATGCCTGTAAATTAATGGCCATTTAAATCAACTAGCGAGTGGGTTTTAGCGGAATGCGGTGGATTGGAACGTTGCGGTTAGCGGTGAAGTCGGGGGGAAAAATACTGGGGGTTCATACATTTTTTGGGGACCCCATTTCGCAACATAAAAATATTATTAATGCCTCCCGAAAAACCAACTTTTAATATAAAAATAAACTATTTACCTTTTTTTCTTCCCTACGCAAAATGCTTCCGGTTGTCTGCGGTCACGGCTTTTGAAGGTGATTTTTAAATTACTCTAGTTAATAAATAATCTAGAGTAATTTAAAAATACCACCATTCATTAAATGTCGGAGCGATTTTTCTTCAGCAACCAAATCGCCCGACATTCATCGATTTGTCCTGCCTGTGGAAAAACGGCACTTTAAGCCCGCCCCCCTCTGCAAGGCGCGAAAGTCGCGCACACGGGGAGCGGCAGAAGTGCAGCGCCGCTAAAGGTAAGTTTTGTAACATACCTACTTATGCGATTTATTAAGTAAAGGCACGAAATTTGATTTAAATAAAGAAGTATATTTCTTGGTCACATAGATTCCTAAGTATTTAAATTTTTCATTCACTATTTTAAAAGGTGATTGTTGCAATATATATAAATTAGGTTCCATTATTGGCATAATCTGACTCTTCTTCCAGTTGATTCTATATCCCGAGAATAAACCAAATTGAGTTATACGATTTAACAGGTTAGGGATGCTAATTTCTGGATTTGTAATTTATAGTAATACATCATCTGCATATAGAGAAATTTTATTAACTGTATTTTTAGTATTATACCCATATATTTCTGGATGAGCTCGAATTCTTTCTGCTAGTGGTTCTATAACAAGGGCGAATAGTAACGGTGATAACGGGCATCCTTGTCTACAACCTTTAGATAAATCAATTTTTTTTGATAACATTTGATTTGTCATTATTCTGGCTGTTGGATTGGTATATAAAAGCTTAACCCATGTACAAAACTTCTCACCTAATTGAAATGTTTCCATCACCGAAAATAAATAGGGCCATTCAATTTGATCGAATGCTTTCTCGGCGTCTAGCGAGATGACTGCTAAGTCTTCATTAGCTATTCAATTTGAGTATATAATGTTGAATAATCGTCTCAGATTATAATATGAATAACGTTTTGGAATAAATCACTAAGCTTAATCTGTGTGCTAAAATTTTGGTTAAAATTTTCTGATCGATGTTTAATAGAGCAATTGCTTTATATGAACCTGGATCTTCAAGGTCCTTATCCGTTTTTGGAATAAGTATTATAGTTGATTCATTTAAAGTTTCTGGGAGTTTCTGTTGCATGAATGCTTGAGTATATAAAACTATCGAACTAAAGCAGCAACTCTACCACTGCATCATGGTGCCGCCCTATGCCACCTGATATAATCCCAACCCTCCAATCATTTTTCTTACCCAATCAGCTTGTTTCCTTTGCCCATCTTGAACTTCAGGACGCACGTCCTGAACTTCAAACCTCTTTGGGATATCTGCTGGACAACCATTTCCCTTTCCATGGTCCTCTGCTCTCAACCTCCAACTAATACACTCACCCACTTTCTTCACAAAATCCACTCTCTACAAAGCAGGGAGGAATCATGCAGAGGCCTTTTCTACCATGTGGATTCAAAGATCCACATCAATAGGTTAATCTATCAATTAGTCGTATGACTAAATTTGGTCTTGTGTCTTTAGGTTTGGAACTAATCTATAAGAAAATTGCATCTGTCTCTGCCTCAGAGGGCGGTGGAGGCAGGTTCTCTGGATGCTTTCAAGAGAGAGCTAGATAAGGCTCTTAAAGCGGAGTCAGGGGATAAGGGGAGAAGGCAGGAATGGGGTACTGATTGAGGAAGATCAGCCATGATCACATTGAATGGCGGTGCTGGCTCGAAGGGCCGAAATGGCCTACTCCTACACCGTCTATTGCATCATATAATGTACGATGTCACATAGGTACATAATTAATGCAGTGTCACCAATATAGATACACTAGCATGGCATGATTAGACATTTGACAATTCCAGACATTCTAGATGTAAAACTGAATATGAATGATAGTTATTTACACGCCTGCCAGATAGGTGGTTGTGCTAAGTGAACAGTATGAAAAACCAACAAAATAGCCTGACCAATATTTCAGTGGCATGAATTTTATGCAAACGTCACTATTAAATAATAGCAAATGCTGTATGAAATATTTATTTTTCACAGTAGAAAGCACATCACTAGTTTTACAAAACATATTAAAACACTGTGATTTAAAGTAACATAACCAAAGTTAAGTTGTGTCATCTGCAGTTGATAATTATCAGGTGCTTTGCAAAATGGAGATTGATTGCAGCTGGAAGCCAGTCATTTCTTCCTAATGATTAAAGAAAAAAATCAATAAGCAACTTATACCGTAGAAAAGTAATGTACTCATAACAATGCAGGCAAATTTATTATTTTGAATGTCCTCAGTTCATCCTATCAAATAAATTAAGCATTAAACCATTTTCAGTGGACGTCAGTCCAACTTCGTAGGCATTTTCACCATTATGAAAATATATCTGAAGGTTTGATAGAAATTGGACTTGAGTTTTACCCATAATATAAATTTATGGATTTGTACCAAACTTGAAAGTACTTGTGGTAACTTGTCAAGTCTAATTCATTCTATTTCAGGATCTCAGAACTTTGGAACTAATTCTCACTTCAATCATTCGATCCTTCCATGTAGCCTTCCTATATAAACATGTTTATTTATTACATTTGGACCATATTTAAAAGCTGTATTATACATACATTTGCGATGTTTCATTTATCGTGAGTATACATCAGGATTTCTTCCATTATGAGGCTAGAATCAACAATAAATGCATGAGCAAAATATGTAACAAAATTATAGAAGAGACAAGGGTAATTAAAAATAACATCAGGATATTAATTGGAATACTTTATCTTTTAACTACTCCAAAATTAATGACAAAGTTAATACATTCTAAAAGGAAGGAATATTTTTTCCAGAGCGTTTATTCAAAGTAATGTTACATTCAGGAATTTTCTTTATCCAATAGAAACAAACATTATATCATAAAAAAAACATGGAGCTACCTTTTTGCTGAATTCTGTTTGTGCAAGTTGTTCCTGGTAGGCAAGATTTTATTTTCACCAATAAATTTTGCAAATTGTTTTGGATGTGGCAGTTTAACATAGTAATTTTATTTATAACTTTCCTCAGTAAGGATGTAATACTGAGGCTTTACAGAGCACTGGTCAGATTGCATTTGGAGTATTATGAGTAGTTTTGTGCCCCATATTTGAGGAGGGATCTGCTGCCATCGAGAGGATCAAGAGGAGATTTCAGAGAATGATCCCGGTTAATGTATTATGAGCTTTTGACGGCCCTGGGTTTGTATTCACTGGAGTTTAGAAGATTGAGGAGAGATCTAATTGAAACACTGGATAATGAAAGGACTAGATAAAGAGAACATGGAGAGGATGTTTCTATTAGTGGGGGATTCTTGGACCAGAAGGCACAGCCTCAGAATAAAAGGAGACGTGGAGGAATTTTGTTTGGCCAGAGGTGGTGAATCTGTGGAATTCATTGCCACAGACAGCTGTGGAGGCCAAGTCTGGGTATTTTTAAAGCGGAGATTGAAAGGTCTTGATTAGTAGGGGTGTCAAATGTGATAGGAAGACGGAGGAGAATGGATTTGAGACGGAAAGATAGATCTGCCATGTTTGAATGGTGGCATATGACCTAATTCTGCTTGTATGTCTTATGAACTTTCACTCCTTTCCAGAATATATCCCAATATATGTTTGTAAACAAGTAAAAATTAAAAACTCTGAAGACTTGTTACAGGAGGATCACAGACAAAATATGATAACAGGGTTTTTCGGACAGGTTTTAGACTAGCTCAAAAAGCAGCTGCGACTGTGAATCAGCGCAGCAAAGAAAATCATTCTTGCAGGAGAGGCCAGAACTCAGAAACAGTTCCATCCAAAGAATGTGGAAGTGGGAAAAAGCAGAGAGAAAGTCTCAGAGCAAGAAATAATCATTGAGATGCTCAGACTGTTGGAGAGTCATGGAGTCTCAGAGTGAAAGAGAACCAGAGTGTTTTGGAAACAGAGGAACAAGTGAGCCAGAGAGAGAGATAAAGTTAGAACCTGTTAAATTTAGACATTAATGTGAAACTGTAATGCAAGAAAAATCTTTGATGGAGAAGGCGCTAAAATTGGAGAAGTGCAGAGTTGACAAAAAGTATAGAATTAGAGGAAGTTATAGAAATCAGAGAGCAAAATGTAATGGAGGGTTTGTAACCCAATGCAAACATTGAATTTGAGGCATTGCTTTGGAAGAGTTAATATTGGACCATGAGCGCAAGGTAGATAAGTTGACAGGATTTGAATTAATTGCACCAAATACTGTGTACACCTGTGCAAAGAGAGTGTTGAAATATGGCAAGGCTTTTATATGTTTAGTGAGAAGAATGGGAAAACAGCAGCTACGACTTCTTTACATAATGCAGACAACAGGGAATGAAAACCAAACTGAGATAGAATCATGTATTCAAGTTGTAGGTAACACAGGCAAGGAGCTGGGGCTAATATGCAAGGGTAGTGAGTAATACATTTGTGTATTCTAGGTCCATGACATAGTAAAATAATTGATTCACTGAAATGTGCAGTCGGTAGTAATTACTTTCTTAAATGACAAGATATTGAACAGGTTGCACAATATACAACAACTAAATGTAACTGTAAAACTTAATTTAAAGGAAATTATTCAATTGAACATTTGGATTACATCAAACGTAAAAGGCAGACTTCTGTTATAAGGCACATCTCATATTTCAAAGACAATATCATTGTTAAAGATAAATAGCAATGTGAAAAAGAAATTCATAAGATAATTCAAACATCCATATTTAGAGCACAGGTTTAGTTCCCATCATCTTATACTTAGTAAAAGTTTGATCTTGTACGTGTGTATATGTGTGTGTATATGTGGTTGTCTTTACATTTTCGCAAAAACACTACGCGGTAACGATTACATTTTTACATATTCCGATTGACATTTTTCCCGTCAAGGCTGGGATCACCTTATCTGAACATTGTATGCTTTATTTCTCGACTGATTCTTGATTCATTACTGGTTAAAAGTCTTAGAAAGTCAAAAGACTTTGAAATTAAAACCACCAGATTCAACTGATGACGTCGCAATGGCTCAGCTAGCAGAGACCAGCCTCAATGAAGATTTCATCCTATATTTGACAAGTTATTCGCTATTAAAGCCTTAAAAATGCCAACTTTCACAAGATTTTTACATATTCTGATTCACATTTTCCCCATCGAGGCAGAGGTCACTTTCACTGAACATTTTATGCGTTATTTCTCGACGTACTACTGATTAAAGTTTTTTTAAAAATCCAAATAACTTGAATTTCAAACCGACCAGCTTCAACTGATGACGTCACAATGGCTCGACTAGCAGGAGGAGGGCGAATTGCTATTGCAACACGCAGGGCAAGTGCAATTTTTTTTTTTAAAGATCACTGCTGAGGGAGGCAAGGGGGGTGCTGGAATCTTACGTAGGAACGGCTTGAGTTGGAGGACCACGCTCCCGTGGGGGCTACGGGTAGGGAAGGTGTGCTTTGGCGGAGCACTTGGTCTAGTTACATCTAAAAAGCAGCAGATTTAGTTTGATTTGTTCATCTATCATTTGGCAGACCAATGTGTCTATCTTCTGTTAAATAGATTTATATATCAGCTGCTGTGATAATTGTTATTCATTATTAACGCTGGAGTTTAAAAGCGCAGTATGCATATACTAACAATCAGAATAGCAATCAAAAAGTCAGTTTGATTCACTGGCTTGGCTTTCTATTGGGAGAAGGATACAGCTCAGGGACTGGAACTACTAGTGGAACATTGGGAAAGGCTTCTTGTTACAGGGCATTGAGACTATTCTTTTTTGAACCTTTGTAAGAATCTGGGCAATAGTGTAACTTGGTTGGCGGTCAGTAGGGAGTAGGAATGGCCATTGGTCTGTGGTGTATATGGTACACTCCTGTTCCTCCTGGCCAACAAGTATCCCCAATATAAATATGCAATCACAATTCACCAAGCAGAAACATAAAGATAATTAAATTACTAAATTATCCCCTGAAAAATGCTTGGCCATCTTTTCCCTACCCCATTTTTAATTCTGTTTGTGAGCGGGCAGGTAATGATGAGCTGGAGCTCGGTTTGAGATTTCCGTCCAACTCTTGATCACCGATTTTTGTTGAGATACTATTACCCTAGTCATGTCCTGTCAAGTTTCTTCTCATATGCACAAGTATGGCAAGGTAGAAGTACAATGAAAATCTTGCTTGCAGCAACATCACAACCACGTGGATGACACACAAAACATACAGTATACATAAATGGAGTCTGAACTTGCAAATGCTGGTTGGAATAATTATTTCAGTGACAAATAATATACATTGTACATAATAAAGAGGGACAGAGGATATACAAGAGAGAAAGAGAGAGAGATGCGAGGGGTGGACAGGTAAATTAAAAATTGTTTTTTAAATATCGTCAAAGCTGAGGGAATAAGATCTTGTCGGTAAAGATTCTTTTTATTAGCATCTGAGAGGTTCTTTGTCTGCAATTATGGGGGAAACAGATCAGCTTGGAGCCTGGATCATTGTATGGAACTATGATAGACACAAAATAGTAAGATTAAACAAGAACTTACCAGTTTGAAGTTTGATCTTTATTTTATGAGGAGTTGCGATGAGGGATTTCGTGAAGACCCCGCCAGGCACGCATGCGCGACATTCTTCAAAGCAGCGGTGTGGAATCACAGATCACAAACCGAAGATAGTAAGATTAAAACTTGACCATACCAGTTGAATATATAATAGAGGGTTGGGAGCGGAGGGCACGAAATCCCTCATCGCAACTCCTCATAAAATAAAGATCAAACTTCAAACTGGTAAGTTCTTGTTTAATCTTACTATTTTACTTCGGAGTCACGTGAGTGACTTCGTGAAGATTTCAAAGCTCTGTGATTACATGCCCTGGACCACGCCCATGCTCACACACTGCCGTAATTCTGATGGAGGAAGTATGTTAACGTATTTCAGACTTGAACAAGCTGAAAAATAATAACATTTCTCAATACAACAATAACCCCCTGAACTCGGGGACAAACGTTTAGGGAACAGCACTTAAAACTGAATCCGCCAACGTTGCGGGAGCGGTTATAAATCAGTGATAAAACCGCTGAAGTGTAGATTCACTGGCCCAGCTCGCTATTGCGAGGCCAAAATCCATGAACACCGCCATAGTCCTTGCCACTGATGTGGATGCAGCCCTGATAGAATGACGTTTAAAATATTAGTGTCTTACCTGCTGCACCGAATACCACCTCGTGTCATCTGGAGATAGTCTGCACAATCACCCTGTGACGTGGGTTTCCATGGCTGAAACAGACCCGTCTCCATATATCTGATGCCCATTTGCAGACGTGTAGTCCCAGGTCTGTGTACTGTAAGTAATTCTTCTATAAAGAAGTTACCTTATTATGGTCCGGTCATTCTATCCAGGTTTAATTCCTGTAAAGTCATGACCTGTTATGCTGTGTTCAGTGCCATTACCATAAGCACTTTGAAGGTGAGTAAGTCCATCATAGGCGACCAGCTCCTGAGGAGGGTCAACACTACCTCATCCCAGTCCAATCTAGCGATAGGACGACAATGCACTCCTGGCACTGTATACAGCACTGTAACTCAGGGACTCATCATAATGACGACCCATGAGTATTCCAGCAACTTGGAGAGTATAGCAGATATGTAGATGGTCTAGGTCCGACTACAGAAACCTCCCATATCCTTATGTAGGCGAGGTACTGCTTCCTACTGGACTCTCTCTGCACGATGCTGTTTGACATCCATGGTCCTTTATGTTGCAGAGCCTGGTTGCGTACCCTGCAGCACCTGTCTGATGAAGCAGAATGGGGAAAACATAGAAACCCCGCATTTCCCCCCAACGTAGCGAAAACGCGTCCATCGCCACTGCCCCAGGATCTAGTTCTCAAGACATATGTTGGTATCCAATGGCTCAACCTGGACACAAAGAGGTCGAAATCTGGTATTCCATATTAGGCTATAATTTTAGCAGATATTTGGAGGTTCAATCTACTTGATGTCGTTATTAATACTTGTGACCTGGTGTCCGCCACTATATTGAGCTTATCCAGAAGGTACATAGCTGAACTCAAATTTCTTTCAATCCACCAGAGCCAAATTAATGTTTCCAATTCATCCCAAGATATTAACTTGACGCCACCCATAAGGTTTAATATGCCGCCTCAGTGGTATTATTTTGAAGCCGAACATACGTATGCTGCAGATTAGTGCATTAACGCGCAGCCCGTGACATGCTCCCAGCATTTCTAAACAGTTTATACCTTGTGATTGAAGAAAGTAGACTCATGCAATCCCATTTACCGCCCCACCTGGAATGGTGTCAGTAGTTCCCCAGCCCTTGGCGCTTGCGTCGGTTTGTAACGCGACTACTAGGTTTGATGTAATGATGGGATTTAACAATCACAACCATTGCTAATCCACCGTTGTACCTCAATTATGCTTTGATTGGCAGCTGCTTAAGCTCGTAATTGTCCAGCATTCGCTATACATGCCGAGATTTTGCTTATTCACCCAAGCTTTGATAGCGTAACGACCCAATTATGTGGCTGGAATGTAGCTCCAATTTACCCATAGCTTAGCAGCATGTCGAAAGTCGGTTCCCTGGCGCAAGCAAGGCTGTTACATGCATCTATTATGGCTATAGCTCTGTTCCCTGGATAGTGACAAACAGAGCCCAAGAATGTATGTACCTCCCTCCTACTTGTGAGGTTATGCATGCAGCACTTCCAAGAGAACCAGGCCCCCTTACCTCCATGGTTACCGGCGAGCCTGACGTTCTGGTTTCTAGTATTCCTTCTTTGCTGGGTGCTGCTCGATCGCCTCGGTAAATCCTTGTTCCTGCAGCTGGTGTGTGGTGAGGTAGTCTATGCTGGCTCTGCCCTAACAAGGCTTCTGCTGTTGGGGAGCTGGTGCAGATGTGTTCTTGATGGCCTCGTCTTTGACCTGCTTGGGCAGGTCCTCCCCAAACAGCTGTCTTGGAGGTGTGGTGGAGGTACGACCCAACCCAGCGAATTCAGGGTTAATGTCGGGCCGGATGGAGCTCTGACTAAAACAGTTTCCCGAAGTGTGCTACACAGGAGGGCTAGAGCATCCTGCTGCTCTGCGGATGCACCTGCCCCATCGAGGGTCCTGACGAGCGCCGTGATGCCCGATGCCAATAGCTTCAGAATTTTCTGCCTCTTCATCTCTTGTCCCCTCGCATTGGAAATGATGTTCCCTCAGATGGCTGAGTCGACCCTCGGGACGTTCAGGGTAACACAGTTTCCAGGATCCTTGTACTTCTCCATGGTTTCTGAAAGCACCTAGTCTTGGAACTGGTGTGTCGTCAAGAAATTAATACTTACTGCCAATGTAGAGTGCAGCGGTACCCCTGAAAACAGATTTTGGATTTTCGACACTACCTCCAACTTCTTCTTTTGGATCGAGAGCAGTGGGCTCTTCTGCTGCCGCTTCTTTGTCAAATCGGCCATCTGTTGAATGCTAGCACTCCCGATGGACGAAGGTGAGATTGAAGGTGGTGGTCATGATCCGAACTCCCAGACCGCTGAGACTCCTGCTCTTGCCGACCCAGGTCCTGCTGATATAGTTGCTCCACCATTAGCTCCATCCTAGCCATGCGACCGCTGCCGCTACACACGGACAACAGGTCGACTTCCCCAGGCCCTGATGAGTCGCTGGGGCTTCTGCCAGTAGGTCACACCTCAACGAAGTGGCTGACAGGTACTCGTCAGCACCCGCTCCTGCGGGGCTAAACGACTTCCGCACGGACAACCCGCTAGCCCGGCATCCCTCGGACCTTAGCGGCATCTCTACCTGACGAGCAGGCAGAGGAAAGGAGTCGGAACCGGTCCCCAATACCGGCTCCGTGGTCCGTGCAGGCACACCGTCACCCTCACCCCCAGGGGTCTGTGACGGCGCTTGGCTGGCTTTACCCGCAGCAACGGGATTGCCTAACCGTATTCTGCTGCCACCGGTCTGCGCTCCGGCAGCCTGTTCCGGTGCAGTGCCGGTACCTCCTGCTCCCGCAGGCTGTACGACTCCTGCACGGACATACCGCTAGTCCGCCGTCGTTTGGACCTAAGTGGCACCTCTGCCTGGTGGGAAGGCAGAGGGAAGGATCGGTACCGGTCCCCAACACCGGCTCCGCTGTCCGTGCAGGCTTGCCGTCACCCTTAACCACACGGGTCCGTGAGGGCGCATAGCCGGCTTTACCCGTAGCAATGGGGTTGCCTAGCCGTAAACTGCTGCCACCGGTCTGCGCTCCGGCAGCCTGTTCCGGTGGACACCGGTACCTCCTGCTCCTGCAGGGCTCCCCGATTTCCAGCAGGTCCATCACCGGCCTGCAGTCTAGCAGGTTACCCCCGGCGGTATGTTGATGCCTCCCACTGCAGCGGGGCATGACCTGTGCGCAGCTCTCCCCCATCTCTGATACCTGCATAGTAGGAGAGACAAAACGAGCCGCCGAGCGGGTCACATGTTTACGCACCTTTGCCCCACAGTCACTATGCTTAGATGAGAGTGGTAGGGAGTCCAGGTCTTGCCTACCCTGCTCCCACGCGGTGCTCCACCATTTTGCGGCCCCATGGTCAGCCGTGGTGGAGAGACGGGTCCTGGCTGCGCAGGGCTCCCCGACCTCCGCGTTCTTCTGGAATGGTGGCCGCTGACTCCCATCTGAAGTCGCACGGCCCTTGGAGACCTGCTTCGCTGCCTTCATTCTGGTCTCCATCCCTCTGTAAGCAAACTCTAATACAGACGCTTAGCTATTCAAGTTAGTATCTTACCTGAGGGTCTTTAAGAAGTATGGTGACCAGCCTCTCATGCTTTAATAACTTTTATATGTTGGCAGTCTGAACTTCTTGAAGACAATGCATACCCTAGAGTAGCAGGGCACTTTAATGTAGCCAGGCCACAGAATCCCTGCAGTTGCAGTGTGGAGTCAGGCTGCCTTTGCTTGCAAGCCTGCTTCTCCCTGAATGCCAGCAACCCGCAGAACCCCTGCGGGCTGCGGCGTAGAGTCGGGCTGCTGCCCATGGCAAGCACAGCAAGCCCTACTCCACATGCACACCACCAGCCCGCAGTATCACACCCGCGGGCTGTGGTGTAGAGTCGGGGCTGCCGCTCTGCCGTTGAAACTTCTGACGGCGAGCCTGCAAGCCCGACTCCTGCATGCACACCGCCAGCCCGCAGTATCCCCCGCGGCTGCAGTGTAGGGTCGGGGCTGCCGCTCTACCGTTCCTACTTTGAACGGCGAGCCTGCAAGCCCCACTCCTACATGTACACTGCCAGCCCGCGGTGTTCCCCGCGGGCTGTGGTGTAGAGTCGGGGCTGCCGCGCTGCCGTCGCGAACTTGAGACGGCGAGCCGGCAAGCCCCATTCCTTTTCGTGCTGCCAGCCCGCGGCGTCCTGCGCGGGCTGCGGTGTGGAGTCGGGCTGCCTCTACCGTCCTCCGCCAGCGAGTGTGTGAGCCCGGACCCTCCTGGGTCAACGGGCTTCCCGACTCCAACTATTGTAGCCGCCGCTGACTGCCGCAGCAGTCAGATCCGAGGCGGCCGCGAGACCCTGCGACAGGGCCACCTAGAAGAAAAAGACTGCAGATTAGTGTTTTACTTACCTGCAGGTCCCAGCAGTAGAGGAGCAACGCTCCTCCCTGCCTGTCGCTCGCATGCGGTCGACGATATGTTGCGCATGCGTGCCTGGCGGGGTCTTCACGAAGTCACTCACGTGACTCCGAAGTAAAATGTTGGTCAGGCAGCATCTCTGGAGAAAAGGAATAGGTCAAAACCCTTTTTCAGACTCAAAGTTATGGAACTATGATGTTGTGAACATTACAGAGACGTGGTTGCGTGAAGAACAGAACTTGTAGCTCATTGTTCCAGGATTGTAATGTTTCAGATGTGATAAAGATGGAGGTAAAAGAGGTGGAGGAGTTGTATTATTAATCAAGGAGAATTTCACAGCTGCATTTAAAGAGGACATACTAGAGGGTTCATCAATGAGTCAATACAAGTAGAATTTAAAAATAAGAAAGGTGCAATCACTCCAGTGGAACTATATCATGGGCTTCCCAACAGCAAGCAGGATACGAGAAACAGGTAGAATTTGTTAGGTGCATCCAAGAGGGTTTCTTGAAAGAGTATGAGAATAGTACAACTAGAAGAGAGAACATATGG
The DNA here is from genome assembly GCA_963514005.1 of Raja brachyura. The sequence goes on from OY740786.1 coordinate 76,324,230, forward strand.
GACCTTGTATTGGGAAACGACCCTGGCCAGGTGACTCGTATTTCAATTGGAGAGCATTTTGGCAACAGTGATCACAACTCTTTAAGTTTGAAGAGAATTAGGAATCAGAATAAGTGTGGACTTTGTCGGTAAGTACTAAATTGGGGAAGAATAATTATAACATTATTAGGCAGGAGCTAGAGAGAGTAAATTGAAAGCTGCTTTTATTTGATAAATAACAAGGCTTTTGATAAGGTAGGCTGCTCTGGAAGGTTAGATTGCAGGGGATCCAGGGAGAGTTAGCTAATTGGATACAGAATTGGCTTCATGAAAGGAAGCAGAGGGTAATGGTGGAAGGTTCAGGAGTGGTGTGCCTCAGGGTTCGGTGCTGGGTCCATTGCTGCTTGTGATTTATATTCATGATTTGGTTGAAAATGTACAAGGTATGATTAGTAACCGCAGATAACACTAAGGCAGGCAGTATTGGAGAGAGGGGAGATGGCTATCAAAAAATAAAGCAGGCTCTTGATCAACAGGGCAAGTGGGCTGTGAAATGGCAAATGGAGTTTAATACAGACAAGATGTTGCATTTTAGGAGGTCAAATCAGGAAAGAGTTTTAGAGTGAATGGTAGGACCCTGGGGTGTGCTGTAGAGCTGAGGGTTCTAGGAGTACAGGTACATAGTCCCCTGAAAGTGGTATTACAGGTTGATAGGATGGTCAAAAATACTTTTGGTACGTTGACCTTCATCATTCAGAGTACTGAGTATAGTCATTAGGACATTATGTTACAGTTCTACATTACATTGTTGAGGCCACACTTGGGGTATTGTGTTCAGTTTTGGTCAGTGCCATAGGAAGGATGTCATTGAGCTGGAAAGAGTGCAGAGAAGATTTAGGAGGATGTTGCAAGGACATGAGCGGCTGAGTTATAGAACGAGGGTGGGCTGGCTAAGGATTTTATTCCTTGGAGCGCAGGAGGCTGTAATCATCGAGAGGTGCATAAAATCACAAGGGGAATAGATAGGGTGAATTCACAGTCTTTTACGCAGGGTGGGGGAATCAAAAGCTTGATGCCATATGTTTATGGTGACAGGGATAAGATTTAATACAAACCTGAGGGCAGCTTTTTCACTCAGAGGGTGGTTAGTATCTGGCACAAGCTGGCCGAGGGGGTAGTTGAGGCAGTAATATAACAGCATTTAAATGACACCTGGACAGGTGCAAGGATAGGAAAGTTTTGAGGGGGATATGCACCAAACATAGGCAAACGGGACTAGCTTAGGTGGGGTGTATTGGTCAGTGTGGACAAGTTAGGCCAAAGGGCCTGTATGCCTATGTAAATAGAATGGACGTACGGTAAGGTTAGGGAACAGAATTTTGGATGAGGAGAAATTGTAAATTTGGGTACAAGGTAAAAAGGAAGCATTTGTAAATTTTAGGAACATGAAAACCAGTCAAGGTCTATGAAGAATGTAAAGAAAACAGGAAATAACTCAATCTATGAAGGGAATGGATGAATGACATTTTGGATCAGGACTCTTCTTCAGACTATTCTGAATATCTTTTGTAGTTCAAGAATACAACATTTTATAGTTGGTTTGATTTGCACTGCACTTTCTTATTTTATATTTGATTTCATAAGCACTCTCCCGTTTGTAATTTAAAGTTCAAAATTGAGTTTACTCACATTCAATCACTGTTCTGATTATGAACATCACTGAAAAATGTGCTCCTATTCCACTGTCAAATCAGACTAATCTCATTCATGATTAATACAACATAGCTTTGTTCCAAAGCTAATGATTATATGGCTATTAAAAAGTCATGTGACAACATTTATATACTGCAGATTTAGGCAACAAAGTCAAGGAAGTTTACAAAAGTAAGGAAGGAAAAAATGCATACTGAATAAAGAGTTCTATCCATTCTTCTTTCCGAAAGTTTTGGTGCAAGGTGCAGTAAGGGATGCACGGCGGATATCTATATCCAAAAAGAAAAAAACCCAGAAAATATCAATAGATACATACAAAATAGTACTAGTACTATTACTATGGTACAAATACCAGTACTAATATTAGGACTATTTTGATCAGACAATAAATCTCTGGACATAATTATCCCAACAATAGATTCTCTAAAATATTCTATTGAAATCCAACTCTTACTTAAATCTAAACTCCACTCTTATATTTAAATATTTTAACTTTCAGATATTGTGGAAAATATATATAAACCTCTTTAAGCTAATTTGTTTCTTAAGGATTTAGAATACAGTTCTTTAATACTGATTATAAACTTGCACTGGAAAGTGAAATCATTTAATATCTTCCAGAAGAAGCCTCAAGGCACTGAATAAATATGGAGAGGTTTGGCCGGCTAGGAATTTATTTCTTGGAACATAGCAGACTGAGGAGTGATCTTATAGTGATAGTCATAGATTTGTACAGCACAGAAAACGGCCCTTCACCTCAACTTACCCATGCCATTCAAGATACCTCAAGTATATGACACCAGCCACACCTGCTTGCCATATACATCTCAATCTTTCTTGCCCATATGCCTATCCTTACATCTTGTAAATGTATAAAATGTAGAAATCATGAGGGGCCTAGATAGAATACCCAGAGCTTCCCCCCCCCCCCCCCCCCCCAGTGCTAGGGAATCAAGAACCAGGAACTTGAAGGGCAACTTTTTTTACACAGAGGGTGCTATGTATAAGCTGCCCGAGGAAGTGTTTCAACCAATTACAATAGCAACATTTAAGGAACATTTGGACAGATGGATGGATAGGAAAGGATATGGGTCAAGTGCAGGCAAATGGGAGTAGCATAGATGGACAGTCGACACAAAATGCAGGAGTAACTCAGCGGGACAGGCAGCATCTCTGGAGAGAAGGAATGGGTGACATTTCGGGATGAGACCCTTCTTCAGACTGATGTCAGGGGAGTGGGCAGGACAGAGATAGATTGTAGTCGGAGACAGATGGACATCTTGGTCAGTATGGATGAGGGGTGCCAATGGTCCATGCTGTATGACTCCAAAAACCTATTAATTAAACCAGAAAACTGATACCGGGATAATATTCATAATAAGACATATTTAAATACTGCAATTGTTTCATTTTAACTGAAAATATTTACCATGTTTTTCCGATGTGGACTTTGTGTTTTGGAGTAATGAAATAAAAACTGCATCAAAGAAAAACAAGATTTTAATAATATTCAGTAATACATACAATTTTCATATTTTAATCTTTAAATAAGAAAGTATACTTACTCTTTTATACATGGCCTCATTATCATCACTCTAGAGAATAAAACAACGTAATGTTGAGTAAGTAAATAATTAACAGTAACATTTATGTGACTTTTATATTTAATGAAAGTTAATAAGAAAAAAAATGATTGAAATTATTTCAGGGGGATTAATGTCAAATACTCACCCCAGTTCTAGGCACATTTTGTTGGATGGCATTGCAAAAGTCCATAGCAAATTTAGTCATCTGAAAATGGAAATAAACATTCCCAATTAAAAAACTCATTATGGAAATTCTACTGTTCCAATGTCATCTTGGTTTTGTGGTCTCTCATCTCCTTAACCTCAAATGTTGTCAATTTGGATATCTCATGTGGTGCATCACTGCCATTTATAACTGAAGGACATAAATCATCTTTGATTTCAGGATAAAACAGATCAATTAAATATCCTTTCCTTCTCCTTCCTTCTCAAGATACAAGCTCTTGCTGATCAAAGGAGATATATCTAATTGCCGAGACCTAGTATCTTTTAGTGATGGAGAAACAAGGAACTGCAGATGCTGGTTTACAAAAAGTGCTGGAGTAACTCAGTGGGTCAGGCAGCATTGCTGAAGAACATGGGTAGGTAACTTTTCATGTTGGGACTCTCAGCCGAAATATCGCAACCAGAAGCATCTCTTATCGATGTTCGGTATGCTACAAGGATGCTGCCTGACCCATTGAGTTACTGCAGCACTTTTTGTCATCCTTTGGTGCTGCACGTTCATGGAAAGAATAGTAAGATTAAATGAGTTTACCAGTTTGAAGTTTGATCTTTATTTTATGAGGAGTTACGATGCAGGATTACGTGACAACCCCGCCAGCACGCATGCGCGACATTCTTCAAAGCAGTGGTGTGAAATCACAGATACCAAAATTGACTAACATAGTAAGATAAGAGAGAACTCTATATACCAGTTGCCCTTTATATAGAGGGTTTGGGAGCAGAGGGCACGTAATCCCTCATGGTAACGCCTCATAACATTTTCCCCTACAATGAGAATATCATCAAGGTAGGCCGTAACAATATGATTTTGTTTCCTCAAATATGCTAAAGCTGGGTGCCGATGATAACCCATTGGGTAAGGCATTATACTGCCAAAGCTGTCCCATCCAGACAAATTTCAGATAATTACGATGATCCTTGTGTATTGGTACTGAATAGTATGCATCCTTTAGGTCGATGCAAGCCATGTAGTACCTGTCAGAGATTAGCTATTTGGCTGTGACAAACATGTCCATTTTGAAATGGACATACTGAACGGAAGTATTCAGTTCGGTCAAATCTATAATGATGCGGCATCCGCTGTCTACCACTGTTTTTGGTAAAAATGTTTGATACGAACTCTTGAGATTCTCTGTTTTCTTCTCAATTACCCCTTTTGCGTTTAATCCTAAAAGTTCAGCATGGCCTTCTGTTCTCTCTTTTTGTGAAAGTATAAACTTCCGGCTAGGTGTATGCTGAACTGGGATGGGGAGTTCGTATACAAATTCAATTTTGTATCCCTGAATACTTCTGAGTATGTAAGGATCAGAGGTAAAAGTGCTCCACACAAGTGCAACCGTCTCCCAACCCGTGATGAGTCTAGACATGCAATGTTTTCGAGGCAACCAGACCCACCTACCTCCAAGGTTACCGGTGGTGCTGTGTTGGTTGTCTCTGTCCTAGCTTCTTGTTCTGTTATGTTGCTGCGGTGTTGTTCTGTTGTGTTGCTGCCGCATTTTCCAAGAAGGCCGGGCTGGGCCATGGTCTAGAAAAGACCATTGTGCAGTGAGCCGGCCTTCAAGCTTTCATCACCAGATGGTCTCTCGTTGTAACGGTGCCTGGTGGATGTGTAGCGGTGCTGCCGTCGCTGATATGGGGTTTTGGAGGTGTTCAGCACCGTAATCATGCAGATAGCCTTGGCCTCCTCATCCAGGTCTTTTACCTGCTTTGGGCGGTTGTCCCCAAACAGCAATGTTGGTGGCCGTGCACTGCTGGGCCTGCATAATCCCGCAAACTTGGGTTTGAATGTAGGCTTTATGATGCTCTTCCTGTAGCTATTAATTTCAAATAGAGTATTGCACTGGAGTGCTAGAGCGTCTTGCAGCTCTTCAGGCATCTCAACCCCATCAACTGTTCTGGCTACTGCCGTTTTCTCAGCAGCCAGTAGCTTGAGGATTCTTTGGAGTTTACCCTCCTGGCTCCTTATGGTCGGGCTCATGTTGCCCCAAATGGGGATATTGACAGCAGGCACATTTAGAGAAATACAATTCTCTGGCGCAAGGTATTTATCTGCCTTATTGTTTATTGCTTGTTCCTGCAGCTGGTTTGTTGCCATGTACTTGATACTGGATGCCAGCTTAGGATGCAATGACAGCCCGTTTTGGGTAGGCATTGCAAATTTGTTGACCATACCCAGTAATTCTTCTTGCGGCACCCCTGACACAGATGAGTCTTCAGCCATGTCCCCTACTTCAGGGTCAGCCCAGCTCTGACCCCTAATGCTCCCCTGCAAAGAGGGTGAGACATTTGGCAGTCCTTGATAGGATGCTGCCGTGGGTCTGCGAAGAGACCCACTGTGACTCTGCCCCTGCATAAGCAGGTCACCGCGATTTCCTGGACTCCATGGTGCTGTTCTTCCCTGTAAGACACACCACAGAGAGTCGTCCACGAAACTCTACCAGAATGGTAAGTACTTACCTCTGGCTTGTTTTTAACTTATGCTGGAGGAGCGATGCTCCTCCCGACTGTCGCTTCCGCAATGCGTTCGACGATACGTTGCGCATGTGTGCTGGCGGGGTCTTCACGTAGTAACACACGTGACTCCGAAGTAAAATAGTAAGATTAAACGAGAACTTACCAGTTTGAAGTTTGATCTTTATTTTATGAGGAGTTACGATGAGGGATTACGTGAAGACCCCGCCAGCACGCATGCGCGACATTCTTCAAAGCAGTGGTGTGAAATCACAGAACAAAAAACAGTCTCAATGACTGACATAGTAAGAGAAAAAAGAGAACTTTCATACCAGGTGATCTTTATAATAGAGGGTTGGGAGCGGAGGGCACGTAATCCCTCATCGTAACTCCTCATAAAATAAAGATCAAACTTCAAACTGGTAAGTTCTCGTTTAATCTTACTATTTTACTTCGGAGTCACGTGAGTGACTACGTGAAGATTTCAAAGCTCTGTGATTTCATGCCCTGGAAGCTCCATGCTCACACACCGCTAAAGCTGGGATAAGAGGATGGACGTGATTCAGACAAGACACTGGCTGAAAAACAAAACAGGTATTTATTCATACCAAACACAATATTGTGTCCCAAAAGGGTTATTTAACTGGCAGCACTTAAGATCCTCCCTGCATAATTGTCAGGGGAGGTCACGGGTTTGTTATAAAAGCGGTGGAAGGTTCTCTCATTGTTCCAACCCGCTGTGGCCAGGATGTGATCCAGTGGTACCTCCATCCTTCTAGCCGCCGAGGTGGATGCTGCCCTGGTGGAGTGAGATTTATACACATTAGTATCCACCCCCGCCGCATCCAGTACCACCCTTAACCATCTGGAAATGGTTTGCACCGTGACTCTGTGATGAGGCTTCTTGTGACTGACAAGCAATGCTGTTTCCGTGCCCCTTAGATCTTTAGTGACTGAAATGTATCGCAGAATCAATGTAACGATACAAAGACGAGTGTCCGCTGGGTAACCCAGGAACTCCAAAGTATGTCAAGACACTCCGGGTCGATCTTGCTTCAATAGTCCCTGCACCTGGAATGTGATTTTCCCACTGGTAATTGCCATGGCATCCAGACTGAGTTTGTGCAGGGACTGGACCCGTTGCGCCGTGATCAGTGCTATTATCATGACCATTTTGTAGGTTAATTTGGCCAAAGGGAGTCCCGTGTTCGGTGTCCATCCTCGCAGCATCGTCAATACCGTGCTGATGTCCCAGGTATGGCTATATCTGGGCCTGGGGGGATTAGAATTAAATATTCCCCGCATAAATTTGGATACCAGGGGATGTGACCCAATTCCCAATTGGTCACTCCCCTTGCCCAAGTAAGACGATAGGGCACTCCTGGCACAGTTAATGGCGCTGTAGCTTAAACCCTCATCGTAATGAAGGGTAGCCAGAAACTCCAGCACTTCCGTGATGGTGGCGGTTTCGTATGTAGTTTTAGTAGTCACGCAGAATCTTTCCCACTTCCTGATGTAGGTCAAGTACTGCTTCCTTGTGGACTCTCTGCAGGCTCCCGTGATAGTATCAATGGTCCTGTTGGAGAGTCCGAGTCCATGAAGTGGCCGTTTTAAAGTCTGCAGATTAACAAATCCATACGATCATGACATGGATGACTTTCTCCTGTAACAGGATGAACAAGCAGGCTTGGTCTTTTATTCACCCTGACACAGGGTTCTGTGGCCATCTTTTGTACCAGAGGGAACCATGGTTGAGTAGGCCAGTCGGGCACTACCAAGATACCCGATGCGGAGTCTTGCTTGATTTTTTGCAAGACCCGACTGATGAGGCAGAAAGGGGGGAAAGCGTAGAAAAACAAATCCCCCCAGTGTAGCGAGAAAGCATCCATCGCTACCGCCCCCGGGTCTGGCTCCCAAGCAACATACGTTGGTAGTTGGTGATTTAGCCTGGATGCGAAAAGGTCGATATCTGGTGTCCCATAACGTTCTACAATATCTGTAAACACTTTCCGATCCAACATCCATTCTATGTTGTCGTTGAATTTCCGTGATCTGGTGTCTGCCACTGTGTTTAGTTTACCTGGTAGGTAAGTTGCAGAGATCCAAATTCCTCTTTGCAGACACCAGTGCCAGATATTGTTGGCCAATTCATCACACGATATCGACTTTACACCGCCCATATGGTTAATATAGGCTACCACCGTGGTGTTGTCAATCTGTAGTCTAACATGAACTTTGTGCATGTTAGTGCAGTATGCTTTAAGTCCGTGAAATGCTGCGAGCATTTCTGAATAGTTAATCCCTAAGTTTTTAAATAGGGTTAACTCTGGTGCACTCCATCTACCTCCACAGCTAGAGGTAGTGTTAGTAGCTCCCCACCATTTGGCACTGGCATCCGTTTGTAAGGTGATCGAGGGATTGGCGATAGTCATGGGTTTGGAACAATTTTGGGCATTACCCATCCACCAATATAGTTCAGCTTTTGCCTTTTCTGGAATTTTCATGGGCCTATCAAAATGGCCAGCATGATTTTTGAGCGCCGTAATTTTTGCTCTTTGTAAATTTTGGTAATGTAAGGGCCCATATTGTGCTGCAGGAAATGCAGCTACTATCTTCCCAATCACCCTGGCCACCTGCCGAATGGATGGGACCTTAATGCCAAAGAGGCTCCTGCAAGCCTCTATCAGGTCTTCCACCTTGCTTGGTGGTAACGTGACAGACATTTGCACTGAGTCAATAATGAACCCCAAATATTTCATGGTGGTAGAGGGTTCCAATATTGATTTATCTGGATGTATCGTAAACCCCAGTATCTGAAAAATATGTTTCGTGGCTGTGACTGCCAAAGTAGCCATTTCCAAATTCTCCCCCACTATGAGGATGTCATCAAGATAGGCCATAACAGTATGATTCTGTTTCCTTAAATAGGCCAAAGCTGGTTTCAATATCTTGGTAAACAATCTGGGTGCTGACGATAGCCCATTAGGCAAAGCTTTATATTGCCATAATTGTCCCATCCAGATAAATTTTAAGTATTTCCTATGATCCTTGTGTATGGGTACTGAATAGTATGCATCTTTAAGGTCAACGCATGCCATGTAGTACCTATTGGCTACAAGCTGAGTAGCAGTGTCGAAGGTGTCCATTTTAAAATGGATATACTGGACAGAAGTATTCAGGTCGGTCAAATCTATGATGATGCGGCACCCGCCATCTTTTTTGTTTTTAGTGAATATATTAGACACGAACTCCTGAGGTTCTTTAAAGGCCTTTTCAATTACCCCTTTTTCTATTAACCTCTGTAGTTCAGCATGCCCTGCTGCCTTATCTCTATGAGAAAGGACGAATTTCCGACTAGGCGCATGCTGTACCGGGGTAGGGAGTTCGTGAATAAATTCAATTTTGTAGCCCTGAATACTCCTGAGTATATAAGGATCAGAGGTAAAAGTGAGCCAATTCTCGAGGAACATGTGCAACCTGCCCCCTATGCAGAGTGAATTTAGGTCAGTAGTGTTCTTGGGGATCCCAGACCCACCTACCTCCATGGTTACTGCCGGTGTGGAGGTTTCTGCCCTTGCTTCCTCGGCTGGTTGTAGGTGTTCTGGGAGTGGCGCATCTTCCAAGGAGGCCGGCCTGGGCCTTGGCCTAAAAAAGACCGCTGTGCAGGTATGCCGGCCTTCGAGCTTTCACCACCGGCAGACCTGTTAGGGTAACTCTGCCCGGTGGGTGCGTAGGGGTGCGTTCTGTGTGGGTGATGAGGCTTAGTGTACCCAGGTACTTTAATAAGGCCCAAAGCCTTAGCCTCCTCGTCAAGATCTTTTACCTGTTTGGGGAGATCTTCCCCGAATAACAGGCTTGGAGGCTGCGTCTTCCCAGGCTTGCATAACCCCGCGAACTTGGGGTTAAGCGCCGGCTTTATAATGCTTTTCCTGAAATTGTTAATTTCATACTGTGTATTGCACAGTAAGGCCAAAGCATCTTGCAGCTCTTGCGGCATATCCACTCCCACTGCTGTTCTGGCTACTGCAGTAATCCCTGCGGTAAGGAGCTTCAGGATCTTCTGAAGTTTCATCTCCTGCCCTCTACTTGAGGGGCTCATGTTCCCCCATATCGGGTTGTTCACCGCGGGCACATTTAACGATTTGCAGTTTTCTGGCGCCAAATATTTATCTGCTGTGGCATTGATGGCCTGTTCCTGAAGTTGGTTGGTGGCCATATAATCAATGCTGGCAGCCAGCTTGGGGTGGATGGGTAGGCCCTTCTGGTGGGGCATGGCATGTTTGCTCACCACATCCATATAATCTTCACACACCCCTGACACTGCAGGTGCTTCAGCCAACTCTCCCTCTTCTGGGTCAGCCCAGTTCTGACCCTCAATGCTCCCCTGTATAGAAGGGGATACATTGGGCAGTCCTCGAAAGGAACTTGCCGTGGGCCTACTAGGGGTCCCACTGTGATCCTGCCCCTGCTGTAACAGGTCGCGTTGGAGCATCTGCTCCATCAGCCGCTCAATGCGGTCAAGGCGACCTTCGTCGCTACCAGCGAGCGGGGTGCCCTCGGGACCGGACTCCGCTGAGTCCGCCCCGGCCGACTTCCAGGTAGTTTTCCCCGACCGTGGCGTACCAACGGTCTCAAAGTCCGAAAAGTCGGGAGCTGCAGGTGGAACCTGAAGCTCTGGAGAAGCGGTTCTCCGCTGGCTGCTGTCCTTAGCCGCTGATTTGGCCGCCGCTCTCTTACTCTTTCTCCCTTCCATTATGGTCGACTCACTCCTTCGGTGAGACTTACCTGGCGTGAGCTTTTTAAACTCACGCTGGAGGAGCCCCGCTCCTCCCGACCGTCGCTTCCGCATGCGTACGACGATATGTCGCGCATGCGTGCTGGCGGGGTCTTCACGTAGTCACTCACGTGACTCCGAAGTAAAATTGTTAATATCTGGAGGATGCAGCAACTGCATCAGAATAAGATAAACACTTTCTTTGCTCTGTCCACACTATACACTTCAAGTGTCACTGATCATCAAACCATTTTGAATTTTGTCAGCACCTAGCCATTTCTAAGTGACATTATTAAATTAATGCTATCTCCAATGAGTTACTGCTTAATTAAAAATTGTGATGAAATTGTACCGTCCCTAACAAGAGAGGCCTCATAGGTCCACGAGTTAATTGCTAGTAGATGTTAGTGCTGTCATCGTGTTCTTGCCAATAACCTTAATTTTTATGACAATTTAGTACCAAGCCTCGTTACAGGCTTGATGCAAACACATTACAAAATGCAATTCCATTGTCTAAACAATGAACTGCAGATGCTGGTTTACATAAGAAAAAGATGCTGATTAATACACAAAAGAACACAAAGTGCTGGAGTAACTCAGCAGGTCAGGCAGCATCCCTGGAGAACATGGATCGGTGACATTTCGGGTCAGTATCCTTTTTCAGTCTGAATTCCATTGCGATTGTTTGCGAGATCGAGACAGAATTTGACCAAGTGTTGGCTGCCCTGGTAAAAACTGAAGTCAATGGACACCAAAGGGAAAACACTGCAGTGGCGGATGTCACACCTCGCACAGTTGTCAGAGGTCAATCGTACCAGCCACATGACATCTCTACAGGTGATCCTCAGACTAGTTAACTGTGGTTCAAGTATCTTAAGGCACTTTATCAAGTACCTTCCTTACATTATAATGCCATGAGTGGCGATGTGGTACAATCAGTTTTATTGATTTGTAACTCCTCAGAATATGAAGTAGTCACTGCCCATATGCAGCAAGAGCTAGACAACAACCAGGTTTGGGTTGAATAGAGGCAGGTAACATTTGAGTAACACAAGAGCCAGGCAATCATCTTCTCCAACAGGAGCGTGTCCAATCACCAGCCCTTGAGATTACCATCACCAAAGACCCCATATCCTGGCGACTGACCATTGACGAGGAACTCAAAGGACCATTCACATTAAACCATTGGCCACAAGAGAAGATAAGATATAATGCGTCCAGCAGCATGCCACTAACTTCCTGACTTCCCCAAAGACTTTCTACCACCTACAAAGCATAAGTCAAGAGTATGATGGAATGCTCTCGTATTATCATCCTAAGTACAGTCTAAACAAGGTTTGATATCATAAAGCAATCTGCTTGATTGACACCTCATTTGCCACACTAAATATTCATTCCCTTCATCATTGCTTCCAGTGTTTGCCATCTACAAAATGTGAAATCCTTGTGTGGGTTACTCTAACAGCACCTCCTGAACCCATGACCACCGGCGTGAAAAAGAAGAACAGCTGGCACATTGAACAGTGCATCCAAATCACAAAGTTGAATGTGAATCCTTCATCATTGTTGCATCTAAATTTTATAACTGCCTACTACACAACAAAGTAGGATAATTTCACCAGAAGGACTGCCATGGTCGAAGAAGACAGCAGACCACAACTTCAAGTGTCAGTGATGGACAATAAATGTTGGCTGGATCAGCAAGTCCCAATTCCTATATAGTGAATTATATAGTCTCCTTAGTGGAGGTCTTGGATCAATGGTTTTGGAGGAGAATTTAGTTTTCTGACATCCAGCAGCAATTCCTTGCTTTTCCCGTGGCCATTATGATAGATGCGGTAATAGGCAGTAAGCATCCGAAGACGTTTTGGCCATGGTGTTGTCAAAGAAAAACAAAAATTGTTGTCAGTCTTGTGCAACCTTGGCTGAGTTAGTAAAATAGTATTTAAAGTTCAGGACCTCAAGCCTAGTACAAATCTCATCCTTTGAACCATGGACTACAGACTTAGAGCATCTCAATGCTCTGGAGAGATACTACTAATCCCATCTCCACAAAATCTTCCAAATCCATTCATAGGAAAACTGAACCAATGTCTGGGTCTTCTCTCAGGCTAATATCTCACGTTCGAGCCCCTAATTTAAATCGATCACCTCCAGTAGACAGATTGCATTGTTTGCATTCTCAATGCCAGAATCCCAAGTTAGCTGTTCTGACCTACATCAAGGTAAGAATACCAGAGAATAGAGGAAATAATTTAAGGTCATTCTGAATGCATTGTTGAAAACGCATTGTCTGAAACTGAACCATCTCCTGAGAATCCTACCCATTAATGTATTTAGAATAGCATTGAAATCTCAAGACCATTCTTTGAGTGCGCCCACAAGCTCAGCATAAATGAAGGAAAGAACACATCACTTTTCAAACTACTGCACACGTACCCTATCAAGCAACCCTTCCCTTAAGGGCCTGTCCCACCAGCATGCAACTCTATGCGATTAGCGCGACCTAACGTGGTCGCTTGAGCCGTCCGGCGTCGCGGGGCCGGTCCCACTTCGATCGCCGGAGCCGTGCGGAATTGTGCGGAGTTCGTCCCGAGTTCGTCCCGACACTGCGCGGGGCTCCGAAAAACTGACTATGTCCAAAAATTCCGCACGGCAACGGCTTGTCGGCTCGCAGTCGCCTCGACATTTACACACCGCCCGGACATCGTGCCTCCGTGAACCTATTTGTAAGTGCCTCCGTGACCCTCTATGTGTGTGGCTCCGTGGCCCTGTGTGTGTGTGTGCCTCGGTGCCCCTCTCTGTGTGCCCCTCTCTGTCCTGGTGAACTTACCTTGGACTTCGCTCCAAGTTCGCCTCACTTTGCGCCACGTTGCGCCACTCACCCGACCTCCGCGCGGCCCCGACTGCCGGTTTGGTTGCGCTTGCCGCATGCAGGCGCATGCTGGTGGGAACGGCCCTGTACAGGTGATCACCCGACCTCCGCGCGGCCCCCGCTGCCGGTTTGATCGCGTTCATCGCATAGAGTTGCATGCTGGTGGGACAGGCCCTTTACTGGAAATGCTTGTGGAACCTACAGTGGCTTTGTCAGCCATCTCAGGACGCACAGAAATGGAGAGGAAACAGGGTATCTATAAAACAAGGGGCCGCCTGAGAGAAAGTGAGAGATTAATGATGAGAAACAAAATGTCTTTATTGTACTGCAATTTCTGCCTGGAAGGATTCACTAACAAACAGCTCATCGATTAAACAAAAATAATTAACTTCTCATCTATGTCTTCAAGAGATAAAGTTAAGATTGTTATTTTACCTGAGGCTGTATATGAAGTGCTCTCAAGTGAGTGAGACACAAAGCCAAATTCTGCAGAGGAGAAATCAAAACCACAAGTACATTTAAATTACATTGCACAGCCCTGGAGAGTGTAATTTATTGGTGAAGTGAGGCAATATCAAATCTAACATCCACTAAACATTAACTTGTCATCAATATTACCTTTGCACTGTTATTGTCCCATTCGTCAGAATAATCTTGAAAGTGATGATATGGGGATCCTGTCAGCAGGAGAAATAAGAATGACAGATGCAAATCACTAAAGAACGTTCATTAACATTAAAATACAATATATGGAAACGTGGATGTCAGTAAGTAACCATCAGTAAAGAAATTATTAGAAGTCAAAGATACCTCATAAATAACCAGAAGTTTTCATTCAGGCGGCACAGCTCTCTGCTAGAGCCACTGCCTCACAGCATGAGGAAACGCAGGTTAGATCCTCACCTCAGGTGCTGTCCCTGTGGAGTTTACATATTCTCCCTGCGACCACCTAGATTTCCTCCAGGTGTTTTGGTTTAATCCCACAGACGTGCGTGTTTGTAGGTTAATTGGCCTCTTTAAGGTGCCCCTAATGTGTAGGGAGTGGATGCAAAAGTTAGATATCATAGATACCACACTATGATATCCAGTGAGATATCATAGATATTGATTACTTTTTCACTGGATAACAAGTAAGCAATGGTCAGTGTGGTTTCATCAGGTCAAAGGGCTTATTTCTGTGCTGTATATTTCAATTAATTCAATTTGAAACTGCAATAAACGTAAACAGGTCCCAGGTAAATGAGGCTGGGAACCTTTGGGGAAAATATGGTGAGGAAGTGAGACTATATTCTGGGGCGAGACCAATAGGATTTTGAATATTTAAAAAATCTAATGATTTGGGGATCAGGTTTCAAAACCCAGTTTTTTTTCCCAGTAGAAGTCAGTTGACAATGAACATTGCAGGAAACATGGACTTCATACATATATTTGGAATGTTTGGGGTGCAAGATATTGGTATTGCAAGAATCTTTAGGGACAGTGGCATAGTGGTTACTCAGTAGCATTAAAAAGTGTGGATGCAGAGATGTTCAAAGCCCAGCAGAGCAGTTAGATAGTTTAAGTAATTAAATAAATGTGGATATTTCTGCAAGAAAGAAAGAAAGAAAGGGAACAAGTAACTTTGAAATCACAGATTTCCTAGATACAATAGAGGCCATTTTAGAGACTTTTAGATAGACACATGGATATGTATGAATGGAGGCACATAGATCATGTGCAAGCAAGAAGATTAGGTTAACTTGGCATCATGTTTGGCATGGACACTGTGGCCGAAGGGTCTGTAGTGTTCTATGTTCTGTCGAACAGGCATGCACTTCACCAACAATGTAGATCTTCACTAAAGTGTTAAAATCCTGATTTGGTCTTGAACCCAAAAACTACTAACTCCGAAGAGACTTTTATTACTAGGAAATTTTGACACTAAATTGGTTACATTGGGAAAATTATATTAACTCTAGCATCCATAAACGACAATGGTATTAAATAGGTACATTTCCATTGAGGAAGTCACCTACACATTCACGATTAGCAATGAAAACTTTAAAAAGCCCATATCATTAATGCCTTCAGGGCATGAGCATTCTTGATTTGTTTCCAACAAGATGCATACACCCAATAGCTTCAACAACAGAATGTCATGATAATTTCAGTGAAAAAGTGGAGGTTAAAAAATGGGGAACATTTATTTAAAATCATTTCCAAATTTATTCTTAAAATGAGGAAAATGTGCTCATTTATTATATCTTCCTATGTCATAATAATTTCACACAAAATAACTACTTGAAAAACTTGTTTTAATCTACTGAGTGGAACAAATGATTGAAAAACTCTTCAGAACCTGGTAACTCCACCACAACAATCCACTTACCCACATCTAATTTCTTTGTTTGTACACAAGATGGTACAATGTATATTTGGTGAATAATGTTTCATCACACTGGTCCCATAACTGATGCATAATAGTGAAACTAGCTTGTTTAGTAATCTGAGCAATTGATAGAGGGCTGGAAATTATTTATGTGGTAAAATAGTTATGGATGTGAAACACAATGGTCCGGCATTTCTTTGCCATTTCGTTAACAGCAGTAACTCAAAGTTAAGACTTTTGTCCAATATCTTACCCATTTTCACCTAGTCCAGTTACAAAGCCCTCACCAAAGATAGACACAAAATGATGGAGTTACTCAACAGGGCAGGCAGCATCTCCGGAGAGAAGGAACAGGTGGTGTTTTGGGTTGAGACCCTTCTTCAGATCTTCAATGCCTTTGGAGGCATTTTCATCAATAACTAATTATGAACAATTCTGATGGAAGCATATAACCAGTATTTGCACAGTTTGGTATTACATTTGATACAAAGCTGTTATAATAAGCTATGAACATAGTTTATGACAACTATCATAGCTTTAAAATGAGTAGCACTTGTCTTGGACTACTGTAATAAGGGAAAAGGTTTGAAGGTAACCTGAGGGAAACAGGGTTTTCCACACGGATGGCAGGTTTATGGGACCAGCTGGCAGAGGAGGCAGTGGAATCAGCCCCAATAGTCGTGTTTAAAATACATTTTTCCAGCACATGTGTAGGATAGATTTCGAAAGAATGGGCCAAACGGAGGAAAATTGGACGAGCATAATAGATAGGCATCCGGGACGGGACGGACGAGTTGTGTAAAGCGGCTGTTGCTGCATACCTCTGTGAATCCAGGAAATATTACACTCGCCCAGAGGTTTCGTCACGTTCTCATAACCTCCCGCAATTTGACGGGTCAGGTCTAGAAAGCAGACGGCGCAACCCTTAAAAAGGGAAACCCGAATCGTTTAAACACGGATATAATGTACTCGCATCCTTCTGCTTTCCAATCCATTCCAAGCTCGTTTCTATCTGACTTATAACATCTACGATCATCGCCTCAACGAATTTTCATATTAAATCAGTATTCCGAATTAAAGTCCCAAAATATTTGCACATGGGATTGGATCTGAGCACGGATGGGACTTTCAATGTCAAGCATTAACGTCTTGTGTGGTACAACGATCAGCTTAGGTCCCGCTTCCCAGCGCTACAAATACTCTAGCATGTCCAAACTTTAATAACATTCCGAATTTAGCCATGAAAGCCGTTTTACTATTAATAAATTACAGTAAAAGCGCTCATGCGATCCTGACACACAGAAATGCCACGAATCAAATGTGAGTAATTAGGAAATTTATACATTAACACTTCAATCTAAACAAAAAGATAGGGTGGGTGAAAGAGTGGAGTGCCTATTTATTCTGTTACACCTGAAATCGTTGTGCAACCAAGACAAGGCTTGGCAAAGTAAACTTTGACTTTTTTTATGTCGTGGGATATTTGCGTTCAAAGAACAATTTGGAATTTAAAATAAAACAGACTGCGACGTTTGACTGCGCACCCTAAATAGTTAATTATAACTTGAAAAGCGACGCACCTGAACTTAAGGGTAAAGTGCACAGACAGCAGGCAACCAGGAAAATGTGCTTTGGAGAGCTGCTCTTCATCCTGCCGGTGGTTTCTTGTTGGTCCCGGTGGTCCCTGTCTCGCTGGAGCGTTAGTTCAGCATGGTGCCACTCGCAGCAGTGTGGTGATCGAGCAAAACTCAGCGGCGAGATGCGAGAAACCTTCAATTTATAGGATTTCACTTCCTGTACCTCGGTTTCTCATCAACGCCTAGCGGGCATCCCAAATGCCGCGTAAATGTCACACTGCTTTCTTATTTATAAAGCAATATCCCCGCTGATCCACGGCACGCTTCAAAAAGTCGTTGCCTAAAAAGTTAATAAGTTTAGAAAAAACATTTTTTTTTACTGCGCAGAGGGGAGTTTAATCAAACGCCATACAAAATTGCACTTTTATGAGTCACATGAGTTTGTTGTATAATGATGTGACTACACCACTTTTCTACAATCCCGATGCATTTCCAATCTATTCCACTCTCCAAAAGAAACAATAGGATACATTTAATATCGACGTACAGAGTGAACACCAAATACATTATTTAATGTGATCACAAGGCTCAGACTGGACAACAATTAATACACAGGTAAAAACAAAATACTCCGAATATTTCTGAATAAAATGAAGATTAAACTATTTAGGTTAATTATTCTCGACTACAAATTTAGGGGTAAAGCATTTGAAAAAAAGCCACGAGGCTTAAAAAAACCTGAAGAATTTTAAGAGGAGAGAAAAGCTGATTTTTTTTTTAAAGGAATCTTCGTAAAGGAATGCTTTACCTGTTTCCTCACGGAAAACAAAAAATCTTCTCAAATAACAGACTCAACTACAAACAATGGCCTTTAAAAAAAGTATCAGTCATGTGATTAGTATAGTAAAGGTTTTAATAAGCCGGGAAAAAAATGTTACAATTCATAGAAGAAAAAAACGGAAGAGGTGCCTAAAGAGACGGTGGATGCTGGAATTATCATCTTCATAAGATCATTGTGGTCAAATTTTCACCTACGGTCCAGAGGTCTAGGTTACTGATCTGGAAACGTGAATTCAAATCCCATCCTAATTCCTTTGAAACTCAACTCCATCCAAGTAAAAAAAAAACAGATAAGAGGGGAAAGGTTTGAAGGAGACTAGAGGGGCACGTTTTTCACTCAGAGAGTGGTGAGTTTTTGGAAAAAGCAGTCAGAGGAATTGGTAGAGGTAGATATGTATTTCAAAAGGCGTCTGGACAGGTACAGGAAGGGTTTAGGTCCAAAAACACGCAAGTGGGACTAGCGCAGGTATGCATCTTGGTTGGTATGGACGTGTTGGGCTGAAGGGCCTGTTTCTGTACGTATGATGCTACGATTTTAAAAATATATATAGATTCTAGAATGATTCCTGCAGCCGTGAGGGTAACAAATGTGACCTCACTATTTATGAAAGAAAGGAGAGAAAAGGGAGAACTAACGATCCTTTAACAATTAGTCTGACATTCATTGTAGGGAAATGCTGATGTTTACAAGATAAGAATGCCACATCAATAGATTCAGAAAGTAACAGTATACTGGAGAAACAGCAACATGAATATCGCAAAGGCTAATTACTTTAGACAAATCTCTTAGATGAGTTTTTCGTTTCTTCTAGAGAAAATAAAGGGAACCAGTAGATGTAACATACATTTGCAGAATGTTTTTGCAAAGGTCCCATACAGAAGGGTGTTAAAGCATATAAAATAATAGCATGGACTGAGAATTGGAAGAGTGGGAAACGTTGCCATTCAGATGCATTTGATGTTCTTGTGCATAAATCAAAGGTGCGGCAAGCAGTTAGGAAGGCAAATTACTTTATGGCCTTAATCAGAAGAAGATTTGAGTGCAAGAATAAGAAACATATATGACAATTATAATGGCTTTGCTGAGACTTCAGCAGGAGTGTTGTGAGCAAATTTGGCCAAAATAGAAGGAAACCTTTGGTCAGTTAGCTTAACATCTGATGTTAGAGAGGAGTGATTAGCGAACAGAGATCGAGCTTAGAAGAATGAGAAGTAAGTTATTTGGGACATTACAAACTATTAAAGTGTAGATTTAGGGAGGATATTTCCCCTTTATAACTAAGTGTAACTGTGTCAAAATCAGGAGTAGACCATTAAAACAAAAAGCCAGAAGTAACCACTTCACTTGGAAGTTGGTGAATCTTTGGAATTTGCTTTCCTGTAGGGCGACAGCGACTCAGTCATCAAACGGATCAAAATAAAGGTCAATAGATTTCAGCATTTTCAAGGAGTGAAGGGATATGAGAATAGGGTAGAAAATGGTGTTTGAGGCTGAAGACTATACATGATTTGGGTGGCACAGTGGCTCAGAGGTAAAGCTAATCAGTGTGGAAGATCACATTCTTCACGTGAATTAAATCCTGATTCGAGAGTTTAGTATAACTTGAAGAGGGTTACAATATAATCTTTTATGTAATTAGAATATTCACTCTGAAACTACTAAACTCAGACTGGCAATTAAAATCTAAATGTATCAAAGTTAATTTTTCCCTGACAAAACTGGAAAAATATACAGTCATAGCTATTAGTTTCATAATTGCAGAGATTTTCACTCATTATATACTGCTACTGTATCAAAGATTCCTCTGTGAATCAGTACTTACTCCCAATAGAGTTTATATGAATAATATCTGATGACAGTTGCATAGAAATCTTTGTTGCACTAATAGCTTATTCTTATTTAATCGCTTGATCCTTTGAGAGTTGAAGAATAAACATTGTCAGAAAATTAAAAATAACGCATGCAAAGATAATAAAAACAGTGCACAGTGTACCTTATCATAGAATGTTAAATCTATGCACAATTCCAATATAAAAAGTGTTGGGCATTCATTCTGATCAATTCTACATCAAAACAAGAGTACCACCCTTATAATCTCTGCATTACACCTTTGTTTAAGAGGGAAGGGTGACAAACAGCAGACAACTTTCAAGGCCAGTTAGCTCCGCATCTATTGTTGGGAAGATGGTCCATCTATAATCAAGGAATATATAGTTAGTTGTTGACAAAAGCTAATGCAATCGAGGCAATATGTTTATTTGAAAGGGAAATCATGTATGGCAAATTTACCACAGTTCTTCAAGGTTATAACAAACAGAATCATTCGAGGATAATCTGTGGATATGATGTATTGAGATTTCCAGTTGGCATTTGAGAAGGCATGACACATAAAACTAAAAAGGGATAAATGTATTGACGCAGATAGTGAACTAGTTATCATAGAGACAACAGAGAATTGGAATGGATGGTCTTTTTCAGACTGGAAAGACAAAACTTGTTGACTGACATTCATTTATGTACTACTTATGTTAATGGCATGGAGGATAAACAGACTGTAAGACACCCAAGTTTGTTGATGATTTAAAAATCAGGCAACAATTTGACAAATGGGAGTTAATATAGCAAAGTGTGAGGTTGTGCACTTTGATAAGAGCAATTAAAAGCCAGATCATTGTAAACATGGAGAGAGGTTGCAAATGATTGGAGTGCGGAAAGAGTAAGGAAAGGGTGCAGTGAGACAGTGAAACAGATTTGGCAAAGTTAATCAATTGAAATGATCTGGTTAGAACTAATAAACTGCTTCTTAATGATGTACTAATTTTTTTCTAGGCCTCATGGGACCCAAAGTGATGGAAGTGTATATATAAAATAGATTTTGAAGTGGGCAAGAACAGGCTAATTTTACTTGATGGATCCATACTAACCTAATTCCCTGACATGGACCAGTCACAGAAGAGAAGAAATGAAAGTAATTGTTAGCATGTCTAACAATATCACCTATTAACCCATTCATCCATTCAAGATGTACTTCTGTCCGAATGTCAATCAGGTCATTTAAGTTACAATTAAATTTTCCTGTAGAGGAATGCGAATATTCATTTAAAATCTAACAAGGAGTATAGTCCCAGATCATTTATTGAAATGTGAAAAGAGGATGTAGCTATACTTCAAGAAATATAAGAAACAGATGTTCAGTCCTTTACTGAATGTTGTAGTTGGCACCAATGATTGGAGGATACTAGAGACGGCAGATGCTGGAATCCTGGGTGAAAAACAAAACTGCTGGAGGAACCCAGTGGGTCAGGCAGCACCTCTAGAGATAAAGGGACAGAAGACCTTTTGGATTGGGACCTTATTCAGACTAATGGTGTAGATGGGAAATAACTAGTAAAAAGAGGCGAGGGGTAAGATTCAACATATAGAACATTGAAATAATGTATGTTGTGTAATGTAAGGAGCTGTCTGGAATAATGCTATGTTTTGACCAATGTTCATGAATATAGGTTGGAATCATTCCAATGGGAAGATCAATGTCATTAGTAATAAATGAAAGAAAGGCTAATTAGAAGAGGAGACTCAGTATTGGGTGGAGCTACTGAGCAAATAGGGAATGAATCAAGTATTAAGACATTAACCTCAGCACAATTTGAAAGGAAATTACATAGCTCTGTATATATCTTCGGTGAGGGAGAATAAAATGACAAAATGCTAAGATATGCACATTATTATACAATGAAAACCTTGGTGGTGTACAGCGATAGAATAGATAAATTATCGAGAGTGGAGTTCCAGAGCTGCGTCACGCAACCCTTCTCGGCTCTGAGTTCCTTCTCTTGAAGTCATAATTTGTGTTAAATTTTCAGCACAAACTTCCACAATGCGCAATGCAGAAATACATTGAATCCTCCGAGGTAGACAAAAATGCTGGAGAAACTCAGCGGGTGAGGCAGCATCTATGGAGTGAAGGAAATAGGCAACGTTTCGGGTCAAGACCCTTCTTCAGACTGATGTGAGCGTGGGGGGGGGGGGGGGGGGGGGAAGAAGAAAGGAAGAGGCGGAGACAGTGGGCTGAGGGAGAGCTGGGAAGCGGAGGAGAAAGCCGGGACTACCTGAAATTAGAGAAATCAATGTTCATACCGCTGAGGTGTAAACTGCCCAAGCAAAATATGAGGTGCTGCTCCTCCAATTTACGGTGGGCCTCACTCTGGCCATGGAGGAGGCCCAGGACAGAAAGGTCGGATTTGGAATGTGAGGGGGAGTTGAAGTGCTGAGCCACCTGGAGATCAGGTTGGTTATTGCGAACCGAGCGGAGGTGTTGAGCAAAGCGATCGCCAAGCCTCCGCTTGGTCTCGCCGATGTAGAGCAGCTGACACCTAGAGCAGCGGATGCAATAGATGAGGTTGGAGGAAGTGCAGATGAACCTCTGCCGCACCTGGAAAGATTGCTTGGGTCCTTGCGAGGAATCAAGGGGGGGATGTAAAGCGATAAGTGTAGCATTTCCTGTGATTGCAAGGGAAAGTGCCAGGAGGGGGGGTGGTTTGGGTGGGAAGGGACAAATTGACCAGGGAGTTACGGAGGGAGTGGTCTCTGTGGAACAGGAAGAGATGGGAAATGTAGCCAGTGATGGGATCCCGTTGGAGTTTTAAATCCTCCAATATTTGTTTAGCTTATTGGCTAAGGTGAATTAAATTAGTCAGAGAGGAAGAACAGAATGGTATCCAAGGATCATTTTAAGGATGCTTGTTATCATTAATTTAAGGCCGTTTATTGATTTTTAATTTATCATGTTTAGGCAATTTATTGACAAGATTGGGATTTATTGCTTTGGCAGGCGAGGGCCTTTGCTGAACTGCATTGGCCTATCTACCAACAAATAATTATCCCTATTGCTTTGAATAAAATATAACTAATATTGATAAAGATTTACCAGTTTTCCATAAACTCTAAAGCATTGTTCATTTTTTTTGACATTGAAGAACACAATATTTTTCTGTTTCTTTGATTCATCAGTTTCTATTGGACAGGAGGTATCAGTGTGTTGGCCCTTCTCTGCTTGGTTTCCAAGGTTTGAGCGTTTCTCCTGTGTCCAATAGTCTAAAACTTGATGCAGTTCTCAAGGTGTCCTTTGACTTGATTACTGTACAGTTTCAACATAATACCTTCTGATTTAGCGGCTTGGGATGTTTCAATGATTCCAGGAAAGATTACAGATTATCAGGACAGAATTAAGTTGAGTTCTGTGCAAAAATGAAAATGACGTATTGAAAGTGACGTCTGCTGTTATCAATTTACAATTACGGTAAAAAGTTAATTTTAGTTTAGAAAATTATTTGTCAAAATAATTCCCATTGATAAAAATTATATCCTCCCAGAACAAAAAACAAGTTTCCAACTACTTTTTTTCTTCAGTGGGGAAGGGTAGTGACAATGGTGGTTCCTCTGACTCACAATCATAGAGTGATGTTAAGGGGCTGTCCCACTGCGGCGACCGAATCTGTGAGTTTAGAAGAGTTTGCCCTCGACTCAAACTCGCAGCATGGGCGACACGTGGTTCTATGAGGTCACTGGACCTCTCCTTCATGCTCGAGGGAAGTTTCCGCATACTCCCGGCCTCAGTTTGGTCGAGCACCATTTTTCAGCATGTTGAAAAATTTCCGTGAGTAGAAATTGGTCAGCGTGGTTCTTTTGAACTCGTAGTGCAGTTGAGTGGGGTCGCTATGTAGTTACAGGCAGTCGAGGGCAGCCGTAGGCAAACTCCTTTACTAACCAGGCATTTTAATTGGCTCATTGGAGTTTTCAGGACCAAGGAAAACCGACCGGTAATGTAAAATGCCCGCTAAAGTTTATTATAAGTTGTCTGACTTCTTACAAGTGTCTCCACTTCTTCTCCCCCCCCCCTTTCTTCCCTCCTTCTCTCCCCTTCACTCCCCTTTTCTCCTCTCTCCTTCTCTCCCCTTCTCTCCCCTTCTCTCCCCTTCTCTCCCCTCCCCCCCCTCTCCGTGCTTTATAAAGGACTTACCGTACACTGTGCAGCCGTCTTTTACCTTCCTCTTCATCGTGGGTGTGAATTTCAGACAGCGCTCCCCCACTTTCCCTGGCACCCGCCTTTGCGATGTGTGTGTTTCCATCCGTCGATCCATCTCACGGTTTCAATGCTGACGGTCGATCCAGCTCGAGGTTTTTCAGGTGAGTGCCCTCGCGCTTGAAGGTCAAAGACAGTCGCTGAAAGGTCGCGTCAGTGGGACAGGCCCTTTATTTCACTACTGATCACCCGCAGTAACAAGTAACCAAATGATGCCATTGTTAAGGATTACTGCTCTGCGGCAGCAATTAATTTTAATAACTTTGCCATTCTTGTGAAACCTATGAGCAGTAGCCGTGAAACCACAGATGTGTCCTATTCTGTAGCTGAGATGTGAATTGAAGAGATCAATGATCAGCAATTAATTGGACAGAAAGATCAGTGTGCTGACCTTGTGATTTAATGCCTCTCTCTGAAGAGAAGTGGGTTTTCCTTGCATCTAAATGCAAGGACCAGTATCCTGAACCCCATTGGCATGTTTAAGTTACAAATTGGGAGGTCATGTTGCAGTTGTATAAGACATTTGTGAGACCGCATTTAGTGTATTATGTTCAGTTCTGGGCACCATCTTATAGGAAAGATATTGTCAAGCTTGAAAGGGTTCAGAGATTTTCAACGATGTTGCCAGGACTAGAAGGTCTGACCTATAGGCAGAGGATGAGGGGTGATCTTACAGAGGTGTGCAAGATCATGAGAGGAATAGACAGGTAGATGCACAGAGTCTCTTGCCCAGAGTGGGGGAATCAAGGACCAGAGGACATAGGTTCAAGGTGAAGGGGAAAAGATTTAATAGGAATCTGAGAGGTAACTTTTTCACACAAAGGGTGGTGGGCGTATGGAACAAGCTGCCAGAGGAGGTTTTGAGGCAGGGACTATTCCAACGCTTAAGAAACAGTTAGACAGGCACATGGATAGCACAGGTTTGGAGGGATATGGACCAAACGCAGACAGGTGGGACTAGTGTAGCCGGGACATGTTGGCTGGGGTGGGCAAGTTGGGCCGAACGGCCTGTTTCCACACCGTATCACTCTTTGACTCTTCAACTCTAAATCAATTTTGTTCAATTACATTGAATTAGATTGCCTTGATTCCTGGAGGATTTCGCCAATGTATTTATGGCATTGTATTGTGTGGAATTTTCAGCATTACTCGGTCCAGTATCCTGTGTTATCTGGATGCATTTTTGCCAAGGGTTCCCCCAGAAGAATCTCCATGTTTTACCGTAGAACACAAAGTACTAGAGTAACTCAGCAGATCAGGCAACATTTCAGGAGAACCTGGACTCAAAACTTTGTCTCTTCCATGTACTCCGGAAGTGCTGAGTTACTCCAGAACTTTGTGGTCTACACAAGATTCCAACATCTATAGTTCCTTGTGTATCTAGGTTTCACAGTGTTATTTTAACA
Organism: Raja brachyura; assembly: GCA_963514005.1. Next base: position 76,350,107 of record OY740786.1, read on the forward strand.
TTACAGTTCAGCTTCTTATTCATTTAATTGCTTACCATGTCTAGAGCCCTAACACGGTGGGACAACTTTCACCTTCAATCTGATGGTGTTGATGCCAGATTATTATAAAATCTTCCTGTTGTTCAACCCATTGATTTTGACAGGTGACAGAAATGAAAATAATCATTGATCAGGAACAAAAGCAGTCAACTTTGGTTATGTGAAATTTATTTGTTTATCAAATGACGTTGAAGCAAGTTTGTCAGTTAAATATCATCATTCTCAGGCCAAAGCTTGAAATCCATGCCTGGATTCATTTATCAACTCACTGCTTCACTACCTGAAAAGGAGAACAAGCAGTAGGTGTATTACAAACTGTGTTCCAAATTGTTTGTTTCATATAAATTAAGGGACACATCTTTGTGCTATTGGTCTTTTATAGGTTTGTTTTTGGAGGAAGATAAATTAGACTGGATAACATGTGGTAGTTTGACATTTGCATCCATGGTAAACTTTGATATTACTTCGGAGTCGCGTGAGTGACTACGTGAAGACCCCACCAGCACGCATAAGCGACATATCGTCGAATGCATTGCGGAAGCGACAGTCGGGAGGAGCATCATTCCTTCAGCGTAAGGTAAAAAACAAGCCGGAGGCAAGTACTTACCATTCTGGTAGAGTTTCGTGGACGACTCTGTGTGGTGTGTTTTACAGGGAAGAACAGAACCATGGAGTCCAGGAAATCACAGAGAGCAGCGGCAAAAATTGCTGCTGTGGAAAGCAGCCAGCAGCATGCCGACTCTCCAGAGCTGCGGACTTCTCGCCGCAACAGACCGCAGGTGCGCCGCGGTCCGGCGGCAAAACCACCCGGAAGTCGAACAGGTCCGTAGACTCGGCTGGGTCGGGACCTGAGGACACCCCGTTCGCTGATAGCGACGGCAGTCGTCTTACCCGCATGGAGCGGAGGGTGGAGCAATTGCAGGGGCAGAGTCACAGTGGGTCTCTTCGCAGACCCAAGGCAGCATCCTATCAAGGACTGCCAAATGTCTCACCCACTTCGCAGGGGAGCATTAGGGGTTCAGAGCTGGGCTGACCCTGAAGAAGGGGACATGGCTGAAGACTCACCTGCGTCACGGGTGCCGCAAGAAGAATTACTGGGTATGGTCAACAAATTCGCTATGCCTACCCAAAAAGGGCTGCCATTGCATCCTAAGCTGGCAGCCAGTATAAATTACATGGCAACAAACCAGCTGCAGGAACAAGCAATAAACAATACGGCAGATAAATACCTTGCACCAGAGAATTGTATTTCTCTAAATGTGCCTGCTGTCAACAACCCCATTTGGGGCAACCTGAGCCCGGCCATAAGGAGCCAGGAGGTGAAACTCCAATGAATCCTCAAGCTACTGGCTGCTGAGAATACGGCAGTAGCCAGAACAGTTGATGGGGTTGAGATGCCTGAAGAGCTGCAAGACGCTCTAGCACTCCAGTGCAATACACTATTTGAAATTAATAGCTACAGGAAGAGCATCATAAGCCTGCACTCAATCCCAAATTTGCGGGATTATGCAGGCCCAGCAGTGCACAGCCGCCAACATTGCTGTTTGGGGACAACCTCCCAAAACAGGTAAAAGACCTGGATGAGGAGGCCAAGGCTATCATCATGATTAAGGTGCTGAACACCTCCAAAACCCCGTATCAGCGGCGGCAGCACCCCTACACATCCACCAGGTACCGTTACAACGAGAAACCATCTGGTGGTGAAAGCTCGAAGGCCGGTCCACCTGCACAACGGTCTTTTTTAGACCATGGCCCAGCCCGGCCTTCTTGGAAAATGCGCCATCCCCACACTGCAGCAACACAACAGAACAAGAAGCAAGGACAGAGACAACCAACACAACACCGCTGGTAATCTTGGAGGTAGGTGGGTCTGGTTGCCTCAAAAACATTGCATATCTAGACTCATCACGGGTTGGGGGACGGTTGCACTTGTTTCATCATGTGTGGTGCACTTTTACCTCTGATCCTTACATACTCGGAAGTATTTGGGGATACAAAATTGAATTTGTATACGAACTCCCCATCCTAGTTCAGCATACACCTAGCCGGAAGTTTATACTTTCACAAAAAGAGAGAACAGAAGGCCATGATGAAATTTTAAGATTAAACGCAAATGGGGTAATTGAGAAGACAAACAAAGAATCTCAAGAGTTCGTATCACACATTTTTACCAAAAACAAAAAAGACGGCAGATGCCGCATCGTTATAGATTTGACTGAACTGAATACTTCCGTTCAGCATGCCCATTTCAAATTGGACACGTTTGTCACAGCCAAACAGCTAATCTCTGACAGGTACTACATGGCTTGCATCGACCTGAAGGTTGCATACTACTCAGTACCAATACACAAGGATCATCATAAATATCTGAAATTTGTCTGGATGGGACAGCTTTGGCAGTATAAGGCCTTACCCAATGGGTTATCATCGGCACCCAGGCTGTTTACCAAATTGCTAAAACCAGCTTTAGCATATTTTAGGAAACAAAACCATATAGTTATGGCCTACCTTGATGATATTGTCATTGTAGGGGAAAATTTAGAGTTGGCTACATTGGCAGTATCAGCCACAAAGCATCTTTTTCAAAAGTTGGAATTTATCATTCATCCAGATAAATCAAAATTGAGACCCTCCACTACCATGGATTATTTGGGGCTCACTATCGATTCTGTTCAAATGTCTATCACCTTGCCACCAAACAAAGTGGCAGACTTGACGGAAGCATGTAAAAGCCTCACTAGCATCAGAAAACCATCCATTCGGCAAGTAGCCAGAGTAATTGGGAAACTAGTGACTGCATTTCCAGCAGCACGATTTGGACCACTCCATTACCAAAATCTACAAAGAGCAAAAATATTAGTTCTTAAAACTCATGCAGGCCATTTTGATAGGCCTATGGAACTACCATGGAAAGCAAAATTAAAGTTAAATTGGTGGATAGACAATACTCAGCATTGTTCTAACCCCATCACTATTATGAATCCCTCGGTTACATTACAGACTGATGCCAGTGCAAAAGGTTGGGGAGCAACTAATACCACCTCAAGTTGTGGTGGAAGATGAAGTGCACAAGAATTAACCCTGTTGGGGGCACTAGGGATTAATTAACTAGAAATGCTGGGAGCATTTCATGGACTCCAGGCCTACTGCTCAGACATGCACCATTTGCATGTACTATTACAGATTGATAATACCACTGTGGTGGCCTATATTAATCATATGGGTGGAATAAAGTCGATATCATGCGATGAATTGGTTAATAATATCTGGCACTGGTGTCTGGAAAGGAATATTTGGATCTCAGCCACTTACCTTCCAGGTAAGCTAAATACAGTGGCGGACACCAGGTCACGCAAATTCAACGACAACACGGAATGGATGTTGGATTGGAAAGTGTTTGCCAATATTATAGAATGGTATGGGACACCAGATATCGACCTTATTGCATCCAGATTAAATAACCAACTACCAACATATGTTGCTTGGGAACCAGACCCTGGGGCAGCAGCGATGGACGCTTTCTCGCTGCACTGGGGGGGATTTGTTTTTCTATGCATTTTCCCCCCTTCTGCCTCATCAGTCGGGTCTTACAAAAAGTCAAACAAGACTCCGCAACGGGTATTTTGGTTGTTCCCGACTGGCCTACCCAACCATGGTTCCCGTACAAAATATGGCCGCAGAACCCTGCATTCGGATCAACAAACGTCCAAGCCTTTTGGTACACCCTGTGACAGGGGAAAGTCATCCGTGCCATGACCGAATAAACCTGTTGGTTTGCAGATTCTGAACAGGCCATTTCTGGACTATGGACTCTCCGACAGGATGTAAATGTCATCACAGCGTCGTGCAGGGAGTCCACCAGAAGACAACATCTAACATATGTGAAGAAATGGGAAGTGTTCTGCACCAGAACAAACATTTCATACGACACAGCCACCATCACTGAAGTGCTGGAGTTCCTGGCTACCCTTCATTTTGATGATCGATTGAGCTACAGTGCCATTAATTGTGCCCATAGTGTCCTATCCAATGATCTGGGCCGAGGGTGTGATCACCTGGCTGTGGGATCACACCCACTGGTATCTAAACTGACGAGGGGTATATTTAATTCTAATCCCCCCAGGCCCAGATACACCCATACATGGGACATAGGCATAGTGTTGACTATGCTTCGCGGATGGACACCTATATCGGAACTCACACTGGATAAATTAACCTATAAAATGGTTATGTTAATGGCACTTGTAACAGCACAACAGCTCCAGTCCTTACATAAACTAAGTATGGACGCCATGTATATCACTAATGGCAAGATAACCTTCCTTATACAGGGGTTACTTAAACAGGATAGACCAGGATCCACTGGCCAAAAATGAGAATTTCTGGCCTATCCTGCAGATTGTCGGCTCTGCATCATGACATATATATTGCGATATATAGAGGTCACCAAGAGTCTCAGGGGGACGGAGAGGGCTTTACTCATTAGCCACAAACGCCCTCACCATAAGGTCAGAGTACAAACCATTTCCAGATGGTTAAAGGGGGTATTGGATGCAGCGGGGTTGGACACTAATATTTTAAAATCTCACTCCACCAGGGCTGCATCCACATCGGCGGCTAGGATGATGGAAGTTCCAATGGACCACATCCTTGCAACAGCGGTTTGGCGTAATGAACTTTTCAGAGCTTCTATAATAAACCCGTGGCCACTCCCGAGACATTTGCACGTAAAATATTAAGTTCTGTTTCATGATTTACCCCAATGCATTATTATTTTAGGCATGAAATAAATACCTTTTTGCTTTTCAGCACAGCTCCGTGTCTGAAATACGTTACATCCTCCATTTCCTAGCACGGCAGTGTGTGAGCATGGACTTGTTCCGGGGCATGAAATCACAGAGCTTTGAAATCTTCACGTAGTCACTCACGTGACTCCGAAGTAAAATAGTAAGATTAAATGAGAACTTACCAGTTTGAAGTTTGATCTTTATTTAATGAGGCGTTACGATGAGGGATTACATGCTCTCCGCTCCCAAACCCTCTATTATAAAGTTCAACTGGTACATCAAGTTCTCTCTTATCTTACTATGTTAGTCAACTTTGGTATCTGTGATTTCACACCACTGCTTTGAAGAATGTCGCGCATGCATGCTGGCGGGGTCTTCACGTAATCCTTCATCGTAACTCATAAAATAAAGATCAAACTTCAAACTGGTAAGTTCTCATTTAATCTTACTATTTTATTTGACAAGCCTTGCTTCAGACAGAGGTGAGCAGGAACTTGTCTGCCCAGTAAAAGTCATTAAATTGAGAGCATCACCTTCTTTTTCAGAGAAGGTGAGTTCTTGACCATTCTCCAATGACTGAAGGCTGGAATGTTACTTCTCAAAGTCTCAGATTTGTTCATAGAAAATAGAAAATCTGCAAATGCTGAAAGCCTGAAATAAAAACAGAAATTGCCAGAAACTTGGCTGTTCTAATGAAAGGTCATGGATCTGAAACATTAACTTTGCTTCTCTTCCCACAGATGCTGCTTGACTTGCAGAGTGTCTGCAGCATTTTCTGCTCTTATCCAAGACTAATGAGATGAGGTTGTGAATGGAGAGAATCTGGATCTGGAGCAAGCAGAGGAGAGAAGATTATCACTTACAAATTCATGACGCACGGTCTCCAAGGTAACTAGATCAGAAGACTATTCTCAATGCTTAAATCAATATATATATCTTGAAAAGGAGAGGCAAGAGAGTGAATGCAGCAAACAGATATTTAAACAGAGTTTATAGGTGCTTGAAAAGGAAGGTGTTGCCTAGATTGTAAAAAGTGACACAGGAAGTGCAAAAATAGACGGAATAAATGCATGGATGTTTGGCTCTGTCTCTTTATCTTTACTCTTTCATTATCCCTTGTAATCAAACAGTATATATTTGATGAATCACACATCAAAGGAATTTAATATACATGTCCAGATGGGGAAGTAATCTGTTGTAGAGAACAGAAATTGGGTTATTTTCAAACCAGCTTTGAAAATTGAGTTATTTAATAAATATTTCACACATGGACAGCATTTTGTTTAATGAAAAACAGGAGCTGTTGCCAGTGAGACATTTGAACAAAATGAAATGTTCAAAATTTTCAAAGAATATGAAAATGAGACTTTGCAGAGATGGTTACTTCTACTATTGCGTAAGGAAGTATTGGCAACAGTTTGTTAACTCGTTGCTGATGATGTGGGATATCGTTAGTTCAGAATGTCAAGGGTAATGGGAGAAGACAGGAGAATGGTGTTGAGAGGGAAAGATAGATCAGCCATGTTGAATGGCGGAGTAGACTCAGGCTGAATGACATAATTGCGCTCCTATGACTTATGAACTTAATGCCTTTCACACAGCCAGTTGGCATTTGGGACTCAATGGTGCTACTTTTAATGTGCAATCTTGATCCTGTAATGCCCCATGCTGTCTGGTCAAACAATGGAACAGAAACATTTGATTGATTACAATGCAGCATCCTCCTGCAGTTGATGAGTTAAAGATCCTCAACCCTAGGCATCAGTCGTGCATAAAGATAATTTTGCAAAGACCGAAGGCAACTATGCTGTGCCAAAATCCAGTGCCATGATTGATGATCTGTCCCATTTTACTTATTCTGTTTAAGACAAACACTTGCCAAGCCATGTGAGGGCAACTAAATGTCAACAGTGGTGAAAAAGGAGATGCTTTCTCTGAAGAGCACCAGTGAATCAGTTTAATCATTGATGTTGAACGAGGATTGCTTTTATAAACAGCCACGGATTGTTAAACTACCTGTCTTCATATTTTCAGCTACCCTGATGGAATTGGAAAGCATGTCCAGACCTCTTGATTACTAGTCTATTGACTAAGTCACCACACATCAATGCACTGGCTAAAGGTAAAACAGCACATAATTTTCATCATGGCAATGGAAAGCACTAGAAAGGATAAACGAGCAGTAGTTTGACACAAAATGCTCAAGTAACCCTGAAGAGATCCCTGGAGAGACGGAATGGGTGACATTTTGGTAACCTTCAGTCTGAAGATGGGTCTTGACCCGAAGAGTCACCCATTTCTTCTCGCCAGAGATGCTGCCCATCCCACTGAGTTACTCCAACATTTTGTGTCTATCTTTGTTGCAAACCAGCACCTGCAGTTTCTTCCTACAAAATGTGCAGTAGTTTTCCTGATGGGACTTCAGTGGGATTCAAGGGATTTTTTTAATGTGTTATAGTCAGGCTCTCTGATCAAATCCAAAATGTAACAAGGAAAGTACACTGAAAATGAAGTTGTTGATGCACTATTTAAAAGACAATATTGAATTAATTTGCAAACAATTTTGTGAAAAAGCAGCTGTTAAGAAATTCCTCTTTCAGTATTTTTCAGATTTTGAATCTCTGCTGGGGGTAGAAGTATTTAAAATTAGGGTATTATCAGGTGCTGCCAAACACAGAAGCTCCAAAGTGCTGGAATAACTCAACAGGTCAGGCAGCATCTCTGGAAAAAAACGGGACCCTTCTTCAGACCGCCTGACCCACTAAGTTACTCCAGCACTTTGTGTCTATTTTCGGTATATACCAGCATCTGTAGTTACTTCTACACAGAAGATCCAAGCATTTTTCTGATGGCAAAAAGACTCATGTTCGTATCCATCATTTTCCCTGGATTCTGATCTAGAAATCTTACCTGATGGGAAAAACATATAGCTTTGTACTTAGGATTTTTGATTGAAAGGTACAGCATGGAAACAGGAGCTTCAGCGCACCAATTCCATGCCAACCACCGATCACCTGTCCACACTATTTCTACATTATGCCATTTTTGCATTCACTCGCTACATACAAAGGGCAACTAAGGTCCAATTAACCTGCAAACCCACATGTTAAACTTTAGACTTTAGACTTCAGAAATACACCATAGAACACGTCCTTCAGCCCAGCAAGTCTTCATGGACCAGTGATAACCCTGCACACTAGCACAATCCAACACACTACAGACAATTTTACAATTAACAAAAGCTAATTAACCTACAAACCTGTATGTCTTTGGAGTGTGGGAGGAAAGCAAAACACCCGGAGAAAGCCCACACAGTCACAGGGAGAACATACAAACTCCGTACAGACTGAACCCATAGTCAGGATCAAACCTGGGTCTCTGGCGCTGAAAGGCATCAACTTTACCACTATGCCACTGTGTTGCCCACACGTCATAAGGATGTGGGAGGAAACTGGAGCACCAGGCGTAAACCCACATGGTGACATGAAAAATGTGCAAACTCCACATAGACAGCATCCTAGGTCAGGATAAAACCTGGGTCACAGGTCCTGAGAGGCAGTGTAACCACTGTGCAATTAAAATTGCTGTATGTTCCTGATGACATTGGAGGGACCCAACCCAACCCCATACAATAAAGGACCCGCCCTCAGGTTCCTATTAAATCTTTCCCTCTCACCTTAAGCCTATGTCCTCTGATTCTTGATTCCACTGTTCTAGGTAAAAGACATTCCCATCATGATTTTATACACCTCTATAAGATGAATCCTCAGCCACTTGTTCTACAAAGAATAAAGTCCTAGCCTGCCCACCCTCCCTATAGCTCAGCCCCTCTAGTCCTGGCATAATCTTCGTAAATCTTCTCTGCACTCTTTCCAGCTTAATGACATAATTTCTAAAGCAGTGTGACCAAAATTTGACACTGTACTCCAAAATACTGCCTCACGAATGAGTTGTAACTTAACATACTAATTTCTATACTCATTGAATACTGACTGATGAAGACCAATGTACCAAAAGTCTTCTTTACCACCCTATTCACCTGTGACACCACTTTCAGGAAACCATGCACCTTTGCTCTGAAATCCTTCTGCTCTACAACACTCCTGAGCGACCTACTACTCGCTGTGAAGGTCCTGCCCTAGTATGATTTCTCAAAAAGCATCACCTTGCACTTCACTGCATTAAACTCCATTGGCCATTCCTCATTCCACATGCCCAACTGATCAAGATCATGCTGTAATTTTTGATAAACATCCTCAGTATCTAAGAGACCATCCACTTTATTGTCACCTGCAAACTTACTAATCATGCCTTGTACATTCTCATCCAAATTGTTGACATAAGCCACAAACATCAATGGGCCCCACACCGATCCCTGACGCACACCACTAGTCACAGACCTTTGGTCCAAAAAACAACCTTCCATCAGCACCCTCCGCTTCCTTCCACAAAGCCAATTCTCTATCCCGTTGACCAACTCTCCCTGGATTCCATGCATTCTAATCTTCCAAGGAGCTGACCATGCAGAAACTTATCAAAGGCCTATTAAGTACAAAACTGGATATGTTATATTTGGGAATGACCAGTTGTCAGTGATCTATGAAGGGAAACTAAGCTGAACAATATGAATGGTCTAACTACTTCGTTTACTTTTGGCTGAATGGGTTAATGTTATCAATATCACCTCCTGATCCATTGTTTCATCAGAACATTGAAAAAGATGAAGAAGAGATATAGCCTTTTCCAAATGCATAGCCAAGGCATGGAGGTGATTCGTATTGAGAAGGTGTTGTATTTTTTGCAAGACCAGCAGGAGAAAGTATGAATACAGAGAAGGATGACTAAATGTGATAACTTGAATTAATTTAAACATTCTTAAGATCCAAAATAAAAGTATACCCATATTGATTCTCACTTTGCAATATTGATCTATTAGCATATTAAACGACATAGTTGTAACTATGAAACTTAATTATCCACTTTATGTATCAAATTATTTCCAATTACATTCCGAATCTGCAATTTTTCTTTCATTTCCTCAAAATTTACAGAGGTCTTTTGCTATAAAAAGTAATGTTAAAGGCTTTTAAATTCACTTTTAAAGGATCGAGGAAAGGTAAATATTTATAGGTCATTTGTAATTCGTAATTGCCGTTGAAAAGGAAGCAAAGTGCAACAATATGTCCAAGCATTATTTGGGTGTGATACTTGAAACAAGACAAACTTCTTTGCAAAGCACACTTATTGTAAAAAAAATGATTGGTGCTGCATAAAGTGCAGTGAAGATTTAATTAGTAGTGACTTCTCACTGCTAGTCTGTGATTCATTAATTATAACAAAGCAAAAATATAATCTTATTTGAAGTTTGAACAAAGAGTCAAAATGATGAGCAAATACAATTGATTCATATATCAATCCCTCTGATGGTGCATGAACAGAACATGAGCTGCTGTAAAAGTCATGTTCCATTTGTACAAATGCTCAATTTGCAACTAATTAAAAATCCACAGAAAAAAAGGAAAATGCGCAAATTGGCTACCCACCAAGAAGATATGATATGATGTGAAAATGATGCCGCTTTATACCACTTGGGGATGAATAAGGATTCTAACCATTCTAGGTCAGATCACCATTATGAGTGCTGCATTCTGTTTTAGATTTGTTGGACTATCATATTGCTCACTCTTTTCAAAATTGAACTGTTGGATATGGGAATCTGCAAAGGTTTCGTTCCAAACCTTAAATATAAAAGTAGATCAGGATGTACAAATTCCAATTATGTTGCTGATACCAATATGCATCAGCCAATAGTGTATTTTATAGAACTGACAGTGCCATGGGAGAACATAGTGGATGAGGCTTATGAAAGGTAAAAGCTTAGATATGTGGAGTTGGCAACAGAGGTTGAGCAGTGAGGATGAAGAGCAAGAGTATGTCTGGTAGAGGTGGGTTGTAGAGGTTTCATAGCGAGATCGATCACGTTGCTATTTGGAGAGATAGGAATTTATGGACAGAGTTTGCGTCAGGCCGTAAACCAGGTGTGTGAGGCAGTAGAGCAGGGTAGTAGGTGGATTTGGTGGAGAATAAATAATGTCAGGTGGCAAGAATTAAGAGTCAAGGTTGTTTTATTATCACCTATCCCGAAAAGAACCAAATGAAACTCTTACTTTCAGCAGCACACCAGGAGCATTCAGAAGCACTGTGTGGGTAATGGATGGAGCACGCTACCTCACAAACCAACACCTGTCTGCCCAGTAAGCCCTCTCCTGACCCATCTGTGGAAGAATTTTCGTACCAAGGGACTCCCTAACAAGAAATAAGAATTTAATTTTGACCTGACGTGTAACATAAGCATTTACAACGCTCTTGAAAATAATTTTACTATTCTACAATCCATTTGGGAAGAATGTTCACTGTCTGATAGAGATAGGGAAATACAAATCCTGATGACCTCCATTACCACCAAATCTTACAATTAACATATTTAACACTTTCAATGGATGGCACGGTGGCACAGTTAGTAGGGCTGCAGGCTCACAGCTCCAGCAACCCAGATTTGATCCTGATTTCCAGTGCAGCCTGTGTGGAGTTTGCATATTTTCCCTGTGTGGACATGGCTTTCCTCCAGGTGCTCTGGCTTCCTCCCACATTTCAAAGCTGTGTAGGATTGGTAACTTAGTTAGTTACTGTAAATTATCCCCCAGTGAGTAGCTGAGTGATAGAATATCATGGGAGTCGTATGAGATTAATTATTGTGGATCAGTGCTTGATAGTATGCAATGTTACAAAATTTTGAGATTTAAAAAATCAAATCTGCAATTTATCCCATCAGATAAAGCATAAAAAGAAGTTTAATTTGACACCTAATTCACTTTCATATCTTCAGTATTAAAAAAAGTTATGGCCATTTTCATACTCAGAAATTAGCATCTTGTTCCCCATTGCCTTTCCATTGACTTAACACAAAAGCTGTGATCGAGGACAGTCAAAAGCCCATAACTTTCTTAAAAATTAAGAGAACTCAATGAGATTTTCAGTTATTATAGATTGAAGCATTCTGAAACAAATATGAAACAATCTTACTTGGATGACCTGAAATTAAAGCATATAATTAGTTAGTTATCTAATCGTAGCTAATTACAAAATGCAATTACTAGATCTAAACAAATATCCATTTCTTAAGAAAAGATAAACTTTTTAAAATTGCCTAAGTGTCCACATAACATTCACACAATAATTCACAATACCACATGATTTTTAAATCTAATTTTCATGAATTTATAGGCCAAATGGAAGGAATTTAGTGTTTAATTCCTGTAAATTAATGGCCATTTAAATCAACTAGCGAGTGGGTTTTAGTGGAATGCGGTGGATTAGAACGTTGTGGTTTGCGGAGAAGTCGGAAGGAAAAACACTGCCGGTTCATACTTTTTTTTGTCCCCATTTCGCAACATGAAAATGTGATTAAAGCCTTCCTAAAAACCAAGTTTTAATGTAAAAATAAACTCTGCACTTTATTTTCTCCCCTACGTAAAATCCTTCCCGTTGTCGGCGCTCACGGCTTTAGAAGATGATTTTTAAATTACTCTAGTTAATAAATAATCTAGCGTAGTTTAAAAATACCTTCATGAATGAAATGTCGCAGCGATTTTTCTTCAGCAAGGAAATCGCCCGACATGGATCGATTTGCCCAGTCTGTGGATAAACGACACTTTAAACACGCCCCCCTCTGAAAGGCGCCAAAGTCACGCACACGGGGAGAGGCAGAACTGCAGCGCTGCTTAAGGTAAGTTTTGTAACATACCTACATGGACTCAATGGGCTGAAGGGCCTCTTTCTGTGTCGTATGACTCTATGACTTTCAAAGGAGTATGCATTTGGTACTCACGGTACCATTTTAAAAGTAACTCAATTAATTGGACTCAAGATTTTCCAAATACCAATAATTACTCAACCTTTTTCCTCAGTTTTCCATTTCTCTACATATTTCCTCCCCACCTATCCCTTGTACTAATTTATTTGCTTGAGCCCAATACCAAAGGAACATTCTGAATTGGTTACAAAAGGATTGCTGTTATCCAATTTTACTAACCTTAGTTTCCTTTCAAGTGCTTAATCCTCTATGTGTACATGGTCCCTAGTGTATAAGTGAGAAATTCTACTCAATTATCGTGAAGTTAGTCCGTCTAAGATTCGTGACTGCTTTGTCTCCTTATTTCACCAGTTTACTGCACAGAAGTAATTTCACACTTAGTTGGGTGCCAGTAGAAATTGTGTTGTTGAATTCCAGGTAAAGGAGATGACCTAATCTCAAACTTTAAAGTGAATATATCAAATTGATAAAAAATGATCTTGCCATCCTTGACCAATTTCCGTTTACCCCAGACAAATAATATGAAGTAGCAACTTTATTTGTGTTGCTTCCTTCAGGGCAAGACTTGGCCTTTCTTTTTTATCCGTATTTTATGTTGACAGAGTGCACAGGAGCCTGGAGGGAATGGGGAATAGATTCAATACATAATCTACAGAAAGCGATCAGGCAAAAGAGTATGAAGAAGGGTCCCCACCTTATAAGTTGCCTATAAAATGTCCTCCAGAGCTGCTGCCTGACCTGCTGTGTTATTCCAGCACTTTGGACTCTGCTAAAGATTGCAGCATCTGCAGTTCCTCATGTCGAGTCTGAAGAAGCGTCCCAACATGAAATGTTGCCTATTCATGTCATCCAGAGGAAGTGTCTGACCCGCCGAGTTACTCCAGCACTTTGTGGCCTGCACAGAATTCCAGCATCTGCAGTTCCTTGTGTCTCCCAAACAATTATGTTCTCTTGTTAGATAAGATGATTGCTTTGCCCAATACCTCCATTTTGTCTTCAATCTGATTCCAAATATGTTGTCATCTATTGCATTATTTCCCGAAGCCACTACACCCTAACCTTTCCACCTTTGGTACACTACACTCTTCGATTCTAGTATGCTGCATCCTCAACACCCACAACTCCACAGCCATGTACACACCCAAGACTGTGCAGCCTCGTAGAATTCTAATTCAATTTTCAAATTCGCAGACGACACCACTATTGTGGGCCAGATATCAAATAATGATGAGACGTACAGGAAGGAGATCAGGAACCTTGTGTCCTGGTGTCAAGACAACAACCTTTCTCTCAACATCAGCAAGACAAAGGAGATAGTGATCAACTTCAGGAAGCAAAGCGGTACACATACCCCAGTTTGCATTGATGCGCCGAGGTAGAGATGGTCGAAAACTTCAAATTCCTCTGAGTCAATATCGCCAACAACTTATTTTGGAGCACCCTTATTGAAGCAATGACCAAGAAGGTACACCAATGCCTCCACTTTCTTAGAAGGCCTAGGAAGTTTAGCATGACCCTACAACTCTCACCAACTTTTGCAGATGCACCATAGAAATCATTTTATCAGGATGCATAACAGCTTGGTTTGGGAACAGCTCCATCAAGAACCGTAAGAAATTGCAGCGAATTGTGGACGCAGCCCAGGCCATCACACCAACCAACCTCCCATCTATTGATTCCATTTATACCTCAAGCTGCCTCAGCAAGGCCAGCAGCACATTCAAGGATTTGTTGCACCCTGGCCACTCCCTCTTCTCTCCTCTCTGATCAGGCAAAAGGTACAGGTGTGAAAACACACACCACCAGATTCAGGGACAGTTTCTTCCCAGCAGTTATCAGGCAACTGAATCATCCTACCACAACCAGAGAGCAATGCTCAACAACTATCTACCTCTGATGTCCCCCGGACTATCCTTGACCGGACTTTGCTTGTTTTACCTTGCACTAAACGTTATTACCTTACCATGTATCTATACACTGTAAATGGATTGATTGTAATTATGTATTGTCTTTCTGCTGTCTGATTAGCACGCAACACAAAGGTTTTCATGCAACGCAAAGGTTTTCACTGTACATCGGTACACGTGACAATAAACTAAACTGAACTGAACTGAACTGATCTAGGGAAATCATCTTATTTTTCTCTCCAGCATTCTGCAGGTGGCTCTAATGACAGTTCATTCACTCCCTCCACATTCTTTATAATGGTAGATTCTGATGATATAGGGCAGATGTGTCAGTTTAGGAGGGAGGAGCAGAGGTAGAGATTGCTTGCTGGCACGATAAGTTAAAAGAGGAATATGGCTTCATTTTGGTGTTGCCAATTTCTTCTCTTTGGATGTCAGGTCCTGCTCTGCATTTCCAGTTATTTTGTCTTAATTTTGTTTACTTATCCAGCCTCGGCTATTCATACGCCTTTAATTTTTGTTTGTTCTCATCATCTGAGTTGAGCCATGTAGTTATCTCCCTTTTATCCCCTAAATACATTTGTACTCACACTCCTTTTAATGAAAGCCAGCATACTATTTGCCTTACTAACCTTTGGTTGCATGTTGAGTTTTAGTGACTTATGTTCAATTTTCTGATGTAGGTTGTGTGATGCACAGAAATGTGATGGAGCTTCATTAATTATAATTTATATCAATGATTTGGATGAGAGAATCAGAGGTGGCAGAGTGTGCTGATGAGAGTAATATAGGTTGGAAAGCAATATGTGTAGGAAGGAACTGCAGATGCTGGTTTAAACAGAAGATAGACACAAAAAGCTGGAGTAACTCAATGGGTCAGACACCATCTCTGGAATAGGAGAAGGAAAAGAAATAGGTGACATTTTGGGTCAAGAAGCAAGTTGTGAAGAAGACATAAGGTGGCTGCAAATGAATATACAGATTAAATTAATGGGAAGAGCTTTGGTAAATGGAGTATAATGTGGAGAAATGTAAAATTATCCATTTTGGTAGGAAAAATTAAAGAGAAATTATGATGAGAAATTGCAGAGCATTAAGATGCAGATGGATCTGCATGTGCTTGTTCATGTTGTGCAAAGAGGTTAAATGTGGGTACAGCAGAAAATCTAATGTAATGTTACACTTTTTCAGCTGGGGGAATTGAATGTAAAAGGAAGAAGGTTATAGTTCAATTATAAGGGGTATTGGTGAACACATCTGGAATACTGTGGATAGTATTGCTTGCCCTATTTAATGAAGAGTATTAATGCACAGGATGCAATTAAAATAAAGTTTACCAGGCTAATATCTGAAACAAGCATCTCTGGACAGATTAGACATGTATCTGCTGGGGTTTATAAAATGAAGTAGACTTACTTGAAATATATAAAATCCTGAGGGATTTTTACAGGTTAGATACATAGAGAATATTTGTTCTTATTTGAAAATGTAAAAGTAGGGAGTACTGTTTGAAATGAAGGGTTGCCCATTTGAAACATAAATTTTTCCTTAGAAAATCATGAGTTTTTGGAACCTTCTCAAAGAGTGGTGGAAGCAGAGTCTATCAACATTTTTAATGCAGAGGTAGATAGAGTCTTGAAAAGTAAGGAGAAGAAAGATTATCAATGGCAGGTGATAATGCAGGGCTGGGATTACAGTCTTCTCAGCACTCAATACGGGACCATTCTTGTGAGGCTGAGTGGTCACTAGCTTGCTTCTACTCGTAATTTCACATGTCCATAAATTCTAGATTTTCATCTTTAATTGTGTGTGGTTGCTGCAAGCTGCTGCCTGAGATCTCAAGGAGATAATGAGTGCCGATCTCCAAGAAATAATGAGTGCTACTTGAAAATTACCTGAAAATAATTTATCAAGGTTTCAAATGTGTGAAAGTAGGTGAAATCATGTTTAATTCAACTCAAGATTAATATTCCCTGGAAAAGAATATGTATTTATTTTATATGAGATGAAGGGAATAAAGGGACTGCCGAACAGGGCTGGGGTAGGAAGGCAACCAAGTGGGCTGCTTTGGCCAGGATGGCATTAATCTTCCTGGGAGTCATTGAAGCTGCGTTCATCCAATATCCCATCATGTGCTTAACTTAAGGACATCAAACATGGAACGATACAGCAGAGGAACAGGCTCTTTGGCCCACATTGTCCACTTCAAAATTGATGCCAAGGAATCTTCTTCAACTGCATGTGATCCATATCCATCAATTCCCAACCTAGCCATCGGCTTATCTAAAAGCCTCTTAAAGGCCCCTATTGTATCTGCCTCCACCACAACCCATTGTAGTGCATTGCAGGCACCCATCACTCTGTGTGTGAAGAAACCTGCCCCACATATCTCCCTTAAACTTTGCACCTCTCACCCTAAAACCATGCCCTATCGAATTTGACATTTTCACCCTGGGAATAGATACTGATTATTTCCCCTCTCTATACCTTTATTAATTTTACACACTTATATAAGGTCTGCCCTCAACCCCAAATGTTCCAGACTTGTGCCTGTGCATTGTAAAATGTCTCTGGGGTGTCTGGAGATGAGTGTCTAACAACAGGATACCCAGCCTTTGACCAGCTCTTGCCACCAGTGTTTGTAGAGCTGGTAATATTCAGTTCTGGTCATTGACGACCCTTACATTGTTGATGCTGGAGGACTTGGGGATGGTGCTGTCGTTATATGTCAATGGTAGGTGGTTAGGCTGACTATTGTTGGAAGTAGTTATTTCTTGCCATTTTTATGCAATGAACATTATTTTCCACTTATCTGTCTGTGCGTGAAAGTTGACAATGTCCTGCTGCTTGTTGGGATGGACTTTTTAATTTGGTGAAGATAAATATTGTGGATTTATCAGCAGAAAACATCCTACTTCTGACCTCATGGTAGAAGGAGCAATCATCGATGAAGCAACTCTAAACCAAAACACTGCCCTGAGCAACCTCTGCAACAATGCTCCATACTGTAACTAAGATGGTTGTCCTCCAGCAACCACAACCATCGTCCTTTGTGTGGTGGCAAATGGGATAGTCGAGGACGGAGTTAAAGGGAAAGGGAGTAAAGGGATGGTTGATGACCCCAGAAATAATGGGAAAGGAAGCTCACAAAGGGATAGGAGAGTATGGCCAAGTGTAATAAGGATTGATGTGAAAGGTGAGATGTGTAAGGAATTAAAAGTATTGTATATGAATGCACGAAGTATAAGAAGTAAAGTAGATGAGCTTGAGGCTCAGTTAGAGGTTGGTAGATATGACATTGTGGGGATTACTGAGACGTGGCTGCAGGAGGCTCAGGCCTGGGAACTTAATATACAGGGTTATACATCCTATAGAAAGGACAAGCAGGTGGGCAGAGGAGGGGGGTAGCTCTGCTGGTGAGGGATAGAATTCAGTCCCTTGCGAGGGAAGACATAGGGACTGATGAGGTAGAGTCACTATGGATTGAGTTGACGAATTGTAAAGGCAGGAAGACACTAATTGGTGTTATCTACAGACCCCCAAATAGTATTCCCAATGTAGGGTGTAAGTTGCAGCAGGAGTTAAAACTGGCATGTAACAAAGGTAATGCCACTGTGGTGCTGGGGGATTTCAATATGCAGGTGGACTGGGAAAATCTGGTTGGTTCAGGACCCCAAGAAAGAGAGTTTGTAGAATGCCTCCAAGATGGATTCTTAGCTTGTAATGGATCCGACCAGAGAAAAGGCAATTCTGGATTTAGTGTTCCAATGAACCAGATATGATAAGAGATCTCGAGGTAAAGGAACCGCTTGGAGGTAGCGATCATAATATGATTAGTTTTAATCTGCAATTTGAGAAGGAGAAGGTTAAATCGGAAGTGTCAGTGATGCAATTGAACAAAGGGGACTATGAAGGCATGAGAGGGGAGCTGGCCAAGGTAGACTGGAACGGGTTCCTAGCAGGAATGACGGTGGAACAGCAATGGCAGGAATTTCTGGGCATAATCCGGAAGACGCAGGATCATTTCATTCCAAAAAGGAAGAAAGATTCTAAGGGGAGTAGGAGGCAACTGTGGCTGACAAGAGAAGTTAGGGATAGAATAAAACTAAAAGAAAAGATGTATAACACAGCAAAGGCTAGCCGGAAGCCAGAGGATTGGGAAACTTTCATAGGGAAACATAAGGAAACAAAACGGGCAATATGGGCTGAAAAGATGAAGTACGAATGGAAGCTTGCCAGGAATATAAAGACGGACAGTAAAAGCTTCTTTAGATATGTTAAGGGAAAAAGAGTAGCAAAGTTTTATGTGGGTCCCTTGAAGGTTGACACGGGTGAAATTATTATGGGCAACAAGGAAATGGCAGAAGAGTTGAATAGGTACATTGGATCTGTCTTCACTAAGGAAGACACAAACAATCTCCCAGATGTAATGGAGGACAGAGCATCTAAGGGGGTAGAGGAACTGAAAGAAATTTTCATTTGGCGATAAATAGTATTGTGTAGGCTAATTGGACTGAAGGATGATAAATCCCATGGGCCTGATGGTCTGCATCCCAGGGTTCTCAGGGAGGTGGCTCCAGAAATAGTGGACGCATTGGTGATCATTTTCCAATATTCAATAGATTCAGGATCAGTTCCTGTGGATTGGAGGATAGCTAATGTTATCCCACTTTTCAAGAAAGGAGCGAGAGAGAAAACAGAATTACAGACCAGTTAGCCTGACTTCGGTGGTGGGAAAGATGCTGGAGTCAATTATTAAAGAAGTAATAATGGGGCTTATGGATAGCAGTAAAAGGATTAGTCCAAGTCAGCATGGATTTATGAAAGGGAAATCATGCTTGACTAATCTGGAATTTTTTGAGGATGTGACAAGTAAAATGGATGAAGAGGTGCCAGTGGATGAAGTGTATCTAGACTTTCAGAGAGCCTTTGATAAGGTCCCGCACGGGAGACTGGTGACTAAAATTAGAGCACATGGTATTGAGGGTAGAGTGTTGACATTGATAGAAAATTGGTTGGCAGACCGGAAGCAAAGAGTAGGAGTGAACGGGTCCTTTTCAGAATGGCAGGCAGTGGCAAGTGGAGTGCCGCAAGGCTCAGTGTTGGGGCCGCAACTGTTTACCATATATATTAATGATTTGGAAGAGGGAATTAGGAGCAACACTAGCAAGTTTGCGGATGACACAAAGCTGGGTGCCAGTGTGAACTGTGAAGAGGATGTTCAGAGGTTCAGGGGGACCTGGATCGGTTGAGTGAGTGGGCAGATGCGTGGCAGATGCAGTATAATATAGATAAATGTGAGGTCATCCACTTTGGTGGTAAAAACAAGGGGAGATTATTATCTCAATGGGGTTAGGTTAGGTTAGGTAAGGGGGAGGTACAGCGAGATCTGGGTGTCCTTGTACACCGGTCACTGAAAGTTGGAGTGCAGGTACAGCAGGCAGTGAAGAAAGTTAATGGAATGTTGGCCTTCATAACAAGAGGATTTCAGTATAGGAGTAAAGAGGTTCTTCTGCAGTTGTATAGGGCTCTGGTGAGACCACATCTGGAGTATTGTGTACAGTTTTGGTCTCCAAATTTGAGGAAGGACATCCTTGTGATTGAGGCAGCACAGCGTAGGTTCATGAGATTGATCCCTGGGATGGCAGGGCTGTCATATGAGGAAAGATTGAAAAGACTAGGCTTGTATTCACCGGAGTTTAGAAGGAAGAGGGGGATCTTATAGAAACATATATAATTATAAAAGGACTGGACAAGCTAGATGCAGGAAAAATGTTCCCAATGTTGGGTGAGTCCATAACCAGGGGGCACAGTCTTAGATTAAAGGGGAGGTCATTTAAGACTGAGGTGAGAAAAAAACGTTTTCACCCAGAGAGTTGTGAATTTAAGGAATTCCCTGCCACAGAGGGCAGTGGAGTCCAAGTCACTGGATGGTTTTTAGAGAGAGTTAGATAGAGCTCTAGGGGCTAGTGGAGTCAAGGGATATGGGGAGAAGGCAGGCACGGGTTATTGATTGGGAACGATCAGCCATGATCACAATGAATGGCGGTGCTGGCTCGAAGGGCCGAATGACCTCCTCCTGCACCTATTTTCTATGTTTCTATGTTTCGATGTTTAATTATTTTCCTTTCACAGGTAATGATGTCGCTTTTACAAGAACTCCTTGACACCACACACGATCAGATGCCACCCTGGTCAAATGTTTCTGTGGTTTTGTTTGCGGACAATTGAATTTCCTCATAATTCTGAACAAATTTTATGTTGTTGATCAGACATTACTCCTTCAGAAAGAGTTAATCCATGATCCCAAAATGTAATATTATTTCATGTGCTTTAGTGCCCCTAATCAAAGACACTGCAAAATCACAGTAGATCTTTGGAGAATTGCAATTAACACATATTTTCACATTCCTACGACATGTTGGTAATTGGACCTCTTATTAACTCAATAAGGTCAAGAGAGAGCAGGTAATTGCACATTCATATCATTATTATTATCTCCATGTTGTGCCTAAAATGAAGACATATTCTGCGTGAATTACCGTTGTCTGATGCCTTGATCTTGTCTTGATCTACTTCTTTATTCTGGGCTCATCTTAGTGCCAATTTTCAAAGAATTAAGTGCGGAGATAGCACTTAATCTTGTTTTGCTCTGCGAAGCTTGTGTTGCATACAGTAGCTAATGTCCAATCACTCTCTCAACAAAATGATATTGGCCAAAAGATAGTAAAAGCAGTGCTCTGGTTTTTACACCCATAATCATGGGATCTTCAAGAAAAGCTGTTCACTAGTGGGAGAGTCTAGGACCAGAGGTCACAGCATCAGAATTAAAGAACATTCCTTAACGAAGATGACGATAAATGTATTTAGTCAGAATGAAGTGAATCTGTGGAATTCTTTGCCCGAGAAGGCTGTGGAGGCCAAGTCCATGCATATTTTTAAGGCAAAGATAAATAGATTCTTGATTAGTACGGGTACCAATTGTTATGGGGAGAGGCAGGAGAATGGGGTTAGGAGGGAGAGATAGATCAGCCATGATTGAATGGTGGAGTAGACTTGATGGGCCGAATGGCCTAATTCTTCTCCTATCACATGGCCTTGTGACCTTATGAACCTGCTTCACACTATCATCAGGAACGATATCAGACCTTCAATGAACATCATTGCTACCAGACAGGCTTCACAGAACATGGTCTTAACCCAGCGTCAAGGGGGCCATGTGTCAATATGACCATAGATCAGGCTGTGCTACATGCGCACTATTACTTACACTTAAATGTGGACTAATGTGCAGACGACATCCAGCACACATCAAGATACATTTATTTGTCACATACCAATTGGGACAGTGAAATGTGTGGTCGCCATACAGTAGGTATGTTACAATACCTACCTTTAGCAGCCCTGCAGTTCTGCCACTCCCCGTGTGCGCGACTTTGGCGCCGTTCAAGAGGGGGGCGTGTTTAAAATCCCGATTTTTTTCTAGGCAGTCCAAGTCGATCCATGTCGGGCGATTTCGTCGCTAAAGCGAAATCGCTCCGACATTTCATTCATAAAGGTATTTTTAAACTATGCTAGATTATGTATTAACTAGAGTAGTTTAAAAATCATCTTCTAAAGCTCTGAATGGTGACAGCAGAACGGACCTAAGGTAGGCGATAAAAGAAGCTACACAGTTTATTTTTACATAAAAACTTGTTTTTTAGGAAGGCTTTAATCACATTTTCATGTTGCGAAACGGGGACAGAAAAAATGTATGAACCGGCTGTATTTTTCATACTGACTCACCGCAAACCACAACGTTCCAATCCACCGCATTCCACTAAAACCCACTCGCAAGTTGATTTAAATGGCCATTAATTTACAGGCATTAAACACAAAATTCCTTCCATTTGGCGTATAAATTCATGAAAATGAGATTTAAAAATTATGTTATATTGTGGATTATTGTGTGAATGTTATTTGGACACTTAGGCAATTTAAAAAAAGTTTATATTTTCTTAAGAAATGGATAGATGTTTAGATCTACTCATTGAATTTTGTAATTAGCTACCATTAGATAACTAACTAATTATATGCTTTAATTTCAGGTCATCCAAGTAAGATTGTTTCATATTTGTTTCAGAATGCTTCAATCTATAATAACTAAAAATCTCATTGAGTTCTCTTAATTTTTAAGAAAGTTATGGGCTTTTGACTGTTCTAGATCACAGCTTTTGAGTTAAGTCAATTGAAAGGCAATGGGGAACAAGATGCTAATTTCCGAGTATGAAAATGGCCATAACTTTCTTAATACTGAAGATATGAAAGTGAATTAGGTGTCAAATTAAACTTCCTTTTATGCTTTATCTGATGGGATAAATAGCAGACTTGATTTTAAAAATCTCAAAATTTTGTAACATTGCTACATACAGCCATACGAATAATAAAGAGCACAGAACATGATAGTTTTTAACACAGACATCCCCACACAGCGGGATCAAAGTTTTCCACTGTGAGGGAAGGTTCCAAAAATTCAGTCATCCTCCTCTGTTTTCCTCCCGTGGTCGGGGGGCTTCCGAACCCCCGCTGTGGCCGCTATGGGCGGCCCGATGTTCAGGCCCGCTCGCCGGGGTTATGGAAGTCCGACATCGGGACTGGAGGACATCCTAAGCGGCTTGGACATCCGAATCGGCCACCTCCTACCAGAGTCCGCAGCTCCCGAAGTCCACAGGCCGCGCTGGGCGGAGATTCAACGCTGGCGACCCTCGGTAAAGGGTCCCAGGTCTCTGCGATGTTGAAGACCGTGCCACACATGCAGTAATTCACTCAAATGTATACAGACATAAATAAGCATGCATACACATGCATGCATGCACGTGGGGCCTCAAGCACACGAGCCTTTGCCCACTACTTCCCTCATCACCCAGTCATCAGCACCCAGGCTTGGCCACATTCCGAGCCCTGTTTCTGGGCCCGGCTTTGGCTACAAACCTACTCTCATTCTCAAGTCCTCACGTCATTCTGCACATGTGCCGAGGTTCCTGACCCTCATTTCTGGCCACACACTCCTGCATGATGCTGAACCACCATCCATCCTAATGCCTGGCCCACAATCTCCACCTGCCTGCCACACAGACAGACTGTGTAACCTCTGAAAAAGAAGTAACTTATTTATTATAAGTTATACGTTGCTCCAATATGCTGATGAGTTCATCGCAGTGAATTACTGATGAGTTCATCGCTGTGAATTATTTGATCACATCATCAATCAGTAACATTTTCTAATTGGCACTTAAACGTGTAAAAAACGGAAAAACATTTGATGTGGGCACAATGGTTCAAAATGTAAAATGTCATTGTATTTGTCATGTTCCTGGATGGAACCATCTGTACTAAAACCAACAGTTCTGTTACTATATTCAATTTGATATATCATATCCTGGGAATCTTGTTTCCAAAATTTGTTTTATGTCTTTTTGAAAAAAACACATGATAAAAGAAAACATTTGTATGAAACATCACGAGGCACACCAATGGATAGTTAGAGAAAACTTATATTGTATGTTGAAGATTGTCAGGCAGTGTGATTGATGTTTGAATATGACTCAAAAGATTTTTCAAAGATGCAAAGCCGGCTCACAGGGAAGATGAGCACAGGATTGAGAGTCGAGCTATCATTCATTTTGTTTTTATTTAATTTTTATTCTTTATACATTTTCCCTTTGCTTGATTTAAGTTAAATTAAATCAAATCCCTTCCAATATTTTTCTCATACTTTTCTGCAGTGTTCAAAAGGCATCCAAAGTCATCTTGTACTTCTGGTAATAGACACAAAATGTTGGAGTAACTCACCATCTCCAGGGAGAAAGAATGGGTGGCATATCGAGTTGAGATCCTTTTTCATACTTGTACTTCTGGTTACATGGCTTACAATATTCCTTGAGCTCTTTCCATTGAAATACAAACATCTGGGAGAGAAATTATCAAATTCAGAGGTCCATCAAGTTAAAGTTGCTTGTTGTGGAAGACCCTGGTGGGGGACAACCTTCAGATGTCAACATTGCACGTTTTACTTTTGTGACAAAAAGATTCTAACTTTTCAATATTTCAGTCATCTGATGTTGACTTTAGCTGTTGCAATTGAGAATTGCAGCAATAACATACTGGTCCTAACATTTGCAGAATTACAACCATCAATCGATCAATCTTAAAAGGTTGGAGAACATCTTTGTTAGAATATAAAGTGCTGGAGTAACTCAGTGGGTCAGGCAGCATCTGTGAGGGAGGAGATAGGTGCCATTTTAGTGTGAAGAAAGGCTATGACTTGAAACATAATCCACCCATTCCCTCCACAGGTGCTGCATGACCCACTCAGTTACACCAACATTTCATATTTTGATCAGGATTCCAGTATCTGCAGTTCCTTGTGTCTCCATCTTTGTGAGAATGATGCCCAAAGTAACAAGTAACATTTAAAAAAAAAGACAGTAGGATTAGGGCCGTTTTAACAGTCCTGTACACTGGGCTGCCCATTGGAGGGTGCGCACTGTGGGGTGTACACTGGGCTGCAGTGCCGCCGCTGGCCGCTGGGGAGTGTACTCTGGGCTGCAGTGTCTGTGCTGGCTGCTGGAGGCGTTATACACTGGGCTGCCGTGCTGGCACTGGCCGCTGGGGGTTGTACACTGGGCTGCCATGCCAGCACTGGCAGCTGCGGTCAGTGTACACTGGGCTGCAGTGCAAGCACTGGCCGCTTGGGTTCGGTGTACACTGGGCTGCAGTGCCAGCGCTGCCCACTGGGGGGGGGACTGGGCTGCCATGCCGGCACTGGCCGCTGGGAGGTGTACACTGGGCAGCAGTGTCGGTGCTGGCCGCTGGGGGGCGGGGTACACTGGGCAGCAGTGCCTGCGCTGGCCGCTGGGGGCAGGGTACACTGGGCTGCAGTGCCGGCGCGGGGGGGGGGGATTGGGTCCAATGCCGGCGCTGGCCGCTTGGGGCAGGGTACACTGGGCTGCAGTGCCGGCGCTGGCTGCTGGGAGCTGTACACTGGGCTGCAATGCCGGCGCTGGCCACTGGGGGGGAACTGGGCTGCAGTGCCGGCGCTGGCCACTGTGTGCTGGGCGGGGGTCTGGGTGCAGTGCCAGCGCTGGCCACTGGGGGCGGGGTACACTGGTCTGAAGTGCCGGCGCTGGCCGCTGGGATGTGTACACTGGGCTGCAGTGCCGGCGCTGGCCGCTGGGAGGTGTACACTGGGCTGCAGTGCCGGCGATGGCCATTGGGGGCGGGGTACACTGGGCTGCAATGCCAGCGCTGGCCACTGGGGGGAACTGGGCTGCAGTGCCGGCGCTGGCCGCTGTGCGGTGGGCAGGGGAATGGATTCAGTGCCTGCGCTGCCCACTGGGCGGGTGTACATTGGGCTGCAGTGCCGGCGCTGGCTGCTGGGAGGTGTACACTGGGCTGCAGTGCCGGCGATGGCCATTGGGGGCGGGGTACACTGGGCTGCAGTGCCGGCGCTGGCCGTTGGGGGCGGGGTACACTGGGCTGCAGTGCCGATGGTGGCTGCTGGGGGCGGGGTACACTGGGCTGCAGTGCCGGCGCTCGCCGTTGGGGGCAGGGTACACTGGGCTGCAGTGCCGGCGCTGGCCGCTGGGGGCGGGGTACACTGGGCTGCAGTGCCGGCGCTGGCCACTGGGGGCGGGGTACACTGGGCTGCAGTGCCGGCGCTGCCCACTGGGGGCGGGGTACACTGGGCTGCAGTGCCGGCGCTGCCCGCTGGGGGCGGGGTACACTGGGCTGCAGTGCCGGCGCTGCCCACTGGGGGCGGGGTACACTGGGCTGCAGTGCCGGCGCTGCCCACTGGGGGCGGGGTACACTGGGCTGCAGTGCCGGCGCTGCCCACTGGGGGCGGGGTACACTGGGCTGCAGTGCCGGCGCTGCCCACTGGGGGCGGGGTACACTGGGCTGCAGTGCCGGCGCTGCCCACTGGGGGCGGGGTACACTGGGCTGCAGTGCCGGCGCTGCCCGCTGGGGGCGGGGTACACTGGGCTGCAGTGCCGGCGCTGCCCACTGGGGGCGGGGTACACTGGGCTGCAGTGCCGGCGCTGCCCACTGGGGGCGGGGTACACTGGGCTGCAGTGTCGGCGCTGCCCACTGGGGGCGGGGTACACTGGGCTGCAGTGCCGGCGCTGCCCACTGGGGGCGGGGTACACTGGGCTGCAGTGCCGGCGCTGCCCACTGGGGGCGGGGTACACTGGGCTGCAGTGCCGGCGCTGCCCACTGGGGGCGGGGTACACTGGGCTGCAGTGCCGGCGCTGCCCACTGGGGGCGGGGTACACTGGGCTGCAGTGCCGGCGCTGCCCACTGGGGGCGGGGTACACTGGGCTGCAGTGCCGGCGCTGCCCACTGGGGGCGGGGTACACTGGGCTGCAGTGCCGGCGCTGCCCACTGGGGGCGGGGTACACTGGGCTGCAGTGCCGGCGCTGCCCACTGGGGGCGGGGTACACTGGGCTGCAGTGCCGGCGCTGCCCACTGGGGGCGGGGTACACTGGGCTGCAGTGCCGGCGCTGCCCACTGGGGGCGGGGTACACTGGGCTGCAGTGCCGGCGCTGCCCACTGCGATCGGCTCGATGTCGGAGGGTTGACCGTGAGGAGCGGGGCGGCTGCGAGCTGACGGCGGCTCCCTGGGCCCGACGCCGAGGTGGGTGAGGCGGCAATGGGCGGCGAATGGGAGAAGCTTCTGGTCGGTGTCGCTCCGGGCCCCGAGTCTCGGGCAGCCGGGCCCTCGACCGCGGGGGCGATGGAGGCTCGCTGCCGCCTCCTTCGTCCCTGCAGCCGGGGAGACGGATGGACGGATGGATGGATGGAGGGGTTGGTCGGTTTCCGGAGCCGCCCGGCTGCCGGCGGGATGGTGGCCGCGGCCCGGTGCCGGATACAGGGGAGGCGAGGGGAGGCGAGGGGCCGCGGCCCGGTGCCGGTGGGAGGGAGGGGGTCAGTCGGTGCCTCGGCTGCCGGGGGGGGGGGGGGCGCTGCCGCCGCCGCTGCCTCCTCCTCCTCCTCAGCTCAGCTACCCCCTCCTGCCCAGGCCGTCACCTTCACCCGGGGTCGCGCCGTACGGGAGGCCGGGCACCGCCTGGACATCATCGCCCGGACACGGCCCGGACATCATCGCCTGGACATCATCGCCCGGACATCATCGCCCGGACACGGCCCGGACATCATCGCCCGGACATCATCGCCCGGACACGGCCCGGACATCATCGCCCGGACATCATCGCCCGGACATCATCGCCTGGACATCATCGCCCGGACACGGCCTGGACATCATCGCCTGGACATCACCGCCCGGACACGGCCCGGACATCATCGCCCGGACACGGCCCGGACACGGCCTGGACATCATCGCCTGGA
This sequence comes from Raja brachyura, assembly GCA_963514005.1. The sequence continues at coordinate 76,378,099 of OY740786.1, forward strand.
CATCATCGCCCGGACACGGCCTGGACATCATCGCCTGGACATCATCGCCCGGACACGGCCTGGACATCATCGCCCGGACACGGCCTGCACTCAGGGGTCACACCTTCAGCCCAGCTTCAGACCCAACGGATCGCATTACACCTGCGAGGAGATTTCATTTCCAGTATAATTTGACGGGAGGGCTTCAATTTAGACCTTTCTGATGTTTTTATCCCCCCACACACAATACTGATGAAGCAAGGCAACGCCGCACCGCAAGGATCCGATATAAATCGTGGGCAAGTCTTACAAACAGCAAGTAACGTATGGCCAGATAATGTTGGTTGAATGTTGCTTGGCAATCTCCCCTACTCTTTGAAATGATGGCGTGAAATCGATCACGTCCTAATAAGCAGCGGTCTTGTTTTAAATCGTTTTACTTCTGAGAATCCATGGAGTATCAACCTTGCATAAATACCCGTGTTTTTGAAATGAGACTTGAATCTACAATGTTATAGCTGAGCAGCAACTGGTAGCCAATTGTTCCAATCTGCTTCAGAAGGGCAATGTCAAACAAAACTTGTGAAAGGATATCAGAGAATCTGGCCAGATGCACTAAGCAAAAGGTTTTGAACAGTATCTTAAAGTAGGCAAAACCAAATAGTGATATAGAGGGATTTCGGCACGAAATTCTGGTGTTCAAGACTTTGACAGTTTAAGGCATTGCCTTAAATTCAGTAAATTGGGATGATCTGGAGGTCAGAGTTAGAGGAGATAGTGTTTGGCACTGGATAAAATCTCAGGTAGAGAAAGGTGTGGCTGTGGAGGGGTTTTGAAATACATTTTAAATTAAGGCTTTACTTAAATGGGAGTCATTGCAGGTCATCAAAAATAGATTGTGGGGTTAATGGTACTTGGTGCAGGTTAAGGCAGTGTGCTGAATTTTACTAGGCTTCAATGTTACAGAAGCAATATGAAGGGACGTGTCAAGAATGGTAGAACAAAGAAACCCTGTGGAATAGAACAAAATTATTCATACCTCTCCCACAGCTTCAGAGACATGCTTTTACCTTGGGTTCCCTCTGTGGGAAATTGGGAAGATTTACTTTGATTCTCCCCTTCTCCAGTGCTAGGGTTTCCTCCCATGTGCAAAAGACATGCTGGTTGTTAAGGAGGTTTATTGGCTACCATAAGTTACCTCGAGTGTTGGTGAGTGGCAGGAGAGTCAAAGTGCAGGGTGCAAGGTTGATGGGGATGCAAAAGGATATATATAGTATTAGTGGAGTGGTGGACCAAAGTGCCTGTTACCCAGATGTATTATTCTGATGCATTCAAAGTGTGTGGATTCAAGTTTTGTCAACAAATTAACAGAAATAGAATTGGGTCATTATAAAAGTGGAAAAGAGCAGTGTATGTATGAGTGTAATTTAGAAGTTCTTTCAATGAGCCAAGCCTTGATATTCCTGTAAGGATTCTGTAATTTATTACACATTTTTGTAAAATAATTTGATTAAAATCCTTTTGATTAAAATGTATTTATCTAACTTGAGCAGAACAAGCAAGTTGCTCATTTGAGGAAAGAATATATTTTTTCGTTATATATACAGATTTACAGAGTTTTAATTATGTACGAGACCAAGGGGGACCCGTTGGGGCCCGTCCCCTAAACGCGCGGTTGGGGGGGGGGGGGGGTCCTTCGGCTTCACATAAGCACACTAACCCCGCCTTGATATTATATTAATATTATTTGCTCCTTTTACCCCATTCCCCACCCTATCACGCATAACCCCGAACTGCGCAGGCGCGGCTAGAGAGGAAGGGGTGTGGAGGGGGAGGGGGAGGGGGTAGAGAGGGAGAGGGAGGGGGGTAGAGATTGAGGGCTGGGGGGAGGCGCGGTGACACAGGGGAGGGTTGGTTCCCGAACGCAATACTCCACCACTCACCCATAGGCCCCAATATTTACCACTCCCTAGAGGGGGAGGAGGGGCAGAGAGGGAAGGAGGGAGGGGCAGAGAGGAAGGGGGTGGGCAGAGAGGAAGGGGGGTGGGAGAGAGGAAGGGGGGGGTGGCAGGGAGGGGGGTGGCAGAGAGGGAGGGGGAGCAGAGAGGGAGGGACCCCTCCCCCCCCTCTCCTCCCCCCCACTCTCCTCCCACTCCCCCCTCTACTCCCCCTCTCCTCTCCCCCCTCCTTCCTCCTCTCCTCCCCCCTCTCCTCCCCCTCTCCCCCCCTCTCCTACCTCTCTCTCCATCCCCCCCTCTCCACCCCCCCTCCATCCCCCCCCCGGGGTAGAGAGGGGTGAGGGATAGAGGCAGCACCTACCCAGGTCATAGAGCAGAAGTCTCCCCACCAGGCGCCGGGCCTGAGCTAGGCTCCGGCCAGCGTGGACCCTAGCGAGGCCCGGAGCGATCTGAGGACGGTCAAAGGCAGCAGAGGGCCGGCCGATCGTGGCTTCCGTGAGGGGAAGCCCACCCACCTGCGTGACAGGCGATCGGGCGAGGGAGGCAGCGAGGAGGTCGTCTCCCGTGATGGTAGGCGTGATCGGGATCACCAGCAAGGTAAAGGCGTCACGATTCCCCGAGTCCCTGCGATCGACGGAGGAATCGTAGGTCTCCATAGACGGCCTCTCCCAGAGAGGTCACCTTCCCATCGCGCTGTTCCGCACCTGGGCGGTGATAACGGCCGTCGCTGCAATGTTCTAGAACTTCAAGGAGCCCAGCAGAGCATGCAGCATGCCCCGAGCAACAGTTTAAAAATGCTAAGTGACAAATTTAAAGAAGTAAAAGTTAAGAAGCCAAGAAGTACTGAAGACAGACAGCGCGAGCAGAGGCAGGCAGGCACAGCCATTGTGATGTCATCAGCGAGACTATCTTGTTTATTTACCAAGATATTTGAAATCTTTGAACATTTTCATAAACAATTTGGGAAATAATGCATCAAATGTTCAGATGAGGCGATTTTTGATATCATGGCGTAAATCTCTACCGGAATATGTAAACATTTCACCGTTAGCACGTCATGTCTTCGAGGAGATGTGAAACACAGACAAACATGACACATACACACAAATAAATACACACACATCCAAGATCAGAGTTTTAATAGCTGTAAGATATTGTAATATTGTGATTTGTTTAAATTCATATATTAAGTCCCCTTTGTTTTCATAAATATTGCAATTAGGCTTTATAATGTGTGGTTTTTGCAAAGCTAATTGGGGCCTGACGTTTTGACCACATTTTTGATCATTTGTTCAGGTCTGTGCATTTTGTCTGTTGCCGTTGTGAGGCATCTTGGAACATTCTGCTGAGTTGGAAGTATTATGTGGAGCAGCTTGTAGTGTTATTATGCCAATGGACTTACAAAGTTGTGCAAATGTCAATTCTCCAAAATCTGAGGTAATCCAAAGCTCTGCTATCTTGTCCTAATTTAGTCGTCTTCACTTATCAACATGAGGTTTGCATGCCTTCATGTAAGGTTTGATTTGTTTTCAGTTTTTATATTAAAAAATCAAACTTGGAAAATTGTGTTTTCAAGAATAGAAGCCTTGCAGAAATGTTGCGTTCAGAATGCTGTGTAAAAGGCCACTAGGAACGACGCATGATGGCAGCCTCTGCCTACAGTTTCCCAGTCACTTCCTAGCAAGAATGCGACTATTCTCCGAGTCACGTCCTCGCCCCCCCCTCCTCGCGGCCTACCAACTGGATTGGCGTGGCCTTTCTTGCCAGGGACTGGACCAGAGCTCCAGCAGCGGCGCAGCGCTGGATACATCGCGGAGCGGGCGATGCCTTACCTGAGATCGCTGTTTGAAGCTCCGGAATCCTGGGATCCTTTGCCGGGGGTCGCTAGCGTTGAATCTCCGTCCAGCTCGGCCTGTGGACTTCGGGAACTGCGGTCTCCGGTAGGAAGTGGCCGATTCGGACGTCGGAGTTCCATCGTACCAGCAGCAGGGCCTGAACATCGGGTCGCCCGTAGCTATGACTGAGGAGGGCTCGGAAGGCCCAAAACCACGGGTGAACATCAAAGAACATCAAAGAGGAGGATGACTGAACTTTGGTGCCTTCCCTCACAGTGGGAAACTTTGATACTGCTGTGTGGGGATGTTTATGCTATAGACTATCATGTTCTGTGTTCTTTATTTTATTCGTATGGCTGTGTGGTGACCAGAAATTTCATTGTACCAATTGGTGCATGTGACAATAAATGTCTCTTGTCTTGTCTTGATTGCCAACTACTCCAATTTGCCTGGATGAAGACCTTTCAGTGGCATGACAGTGGCAGGATAAAGTGAAAAGGGTGAATGTATGGACAGAAATGGAGCAGGAAAGTTCAGTTCATGTGTTAAAGAAGGAACTGCAGATGCTGGAGAATCGAGGGTTACACAAAAAGCTGGAGAAACTCAGCGGGTGCAGCAGCATCTAAGGAGCGAAGGAGATAAGCGATGTTTCGGGTCGAGACCCTTCTTCAGACTGGCAGTTCAGTTCATGGTTGTGTAAAAGAAAAAGGCACTTTTGTTAAAGTTGTTCAGTGTGAGGGAATGATTCGAGCAGATTTTTATGTGTGCAAAGAGTCATAGAGCACTGAAACAGGCCCATCATCCCAATTTGTCTATGCTGACCAAGATGCCCATCTAAGCTAGTCCCATTTGTCCATTTGACCCATATCCCTCAAACCTTTCCTATTCACGTGTGTCCAAATGTCTTTTAAATGTTCTTGCACCTGGCTCAACAACTTCCTCTAGCAGTTTGTTCGATTTATGTGTTACCCTCCGTATGAAGAAGTTACCCCTCGGGTTCCTATGAAATCTTTCCCCTCTCACTTTAAATGGATGCCGTCTAGTTTTCATCCTCGGTGCCCCTTATTATTGTATATACCCCAATAAGATCATCCTTTGATCTCCTCCACTCCAACTTCCAGCCTGCCCAACTTCTTCCTGTAACTAAAAGCCCTGTCCCACGGTACGAGTTCATTCCAAGAGCTCTCACGAGTTAAAAAAAATCAAACTCATGGTAAGCAAGGAGAATGAATGTAGCGGGTACGTCGGAGCTTGGGGACGTCTCTTAGCGGCTCGTAACGCTAACGACAGGTACTCGTGAAGACTTGCTAACGGCAGGTAAGCACGGGAAGACTCGTGAAGACTTTTCAACATGTTGAAAAATGTCCATGAGAGCCCCGAGTACCGACGAGTGGCCATTACCGTAAATCTCCGAATTCGAACCAGGGCAAACTCGGGAGAGCTCTTGGAATGAACTCGTACCGTGGGACAGGGCTTATAGTCCCTCAAGTCCTGGCAATATTTGTATGCTTTTCGGCACTCTTTCCAGCTTATTGGCAGCAGTACAATATGCAGTCAAGCAGTTAACGGGTTCAGTAAAAGAAAGTCAATGAGGCATTGTGACCAATGGGATGGCTTTTGATGCTTAACTCACATCCTGGAAGATTGCAGATTAGAGTAATTTAAATGTGCATGCAGGACTTTTCTCAACCAAGGGGCAAGTGAATCCTTTGAATTTTCCATTTAAAAGGGGATGTGAAGATGTGTCACTTAGTATATTCAAGAAAGAAACTGATAGCTTTTTGATGTTTCCATGCAGTAGCCTAGGTGCAGAAACAACTGATTTTTGTGGCCCACTAGTACAAACAGGAAAAAATAAGTCCACAAACTGAATCAGAAATAAAGACTTAAAAAAAAAATCAAGTTTAACCTACAGTGACATTTGGTTTTATTATTCACAGCCTTGGGAACTAGGGAGAGAGAGAGAGAGAGAGAGAGAGAGAAAGCACGTTATTTTTTTGTAGCAGAGGGGTGGGAGTGGGAAAAGATGTTTAGAATAAAACAAAATAACCTAAGACAATCCAGTGTTCAAAGTTTAGTTAGTATTTTGGAGTTTTTCAAGAGCCTGATGGTTGCTGGGAAGAAGCTATTCGTGAACCTTATGATCACGGTTTTCAAACTGTTCTACATTCTTCCCATGGTAGGAGTGAAATGAGGGCATGGCCAGGGTGGTGTGGGTCTTTGGCAAGGCAGGCTGCCTTCTTCAGGCAGTGCCTACAATAGATCATTTCAATGGTTGGGGAGATCAGTACATGTGAGGTTATCCACTTTGGTAGCAAAAACAGGAAGGCAGATTACTATCTAGTCAAGTCAAGTTGGGAAAAGTGGAAGTACATGTTCTCCCGGTGTTCGGGTGCTCCGATTTCCTCCCACATCCCAAAGACGTGTAGGTTTATTGGCTTCTGTGAATAGTCCCTAGTGTGTAGGATAGAACCAATGTTCAGTGCATTCAGAAAGTATTCAGACCCCTTCAATTTTTCCACATTTTGTTACGTTACAGCCTTATTCTAAAATTGATTAAATTATTTTTCTTTATCATCAATCTACACACAATAATAAAGCGAAAAAAGGTGTTTAGAAATGTTTGGAAAGTAATTAAAAATAAATACCTGAAATATCACATTTACATAAGTATTCAGACCCTTTACTCAGTACTTTGTTGAGGCACCTTTAGCAGCGATTCCAGCATCAGCAGTTCTTTCTTAAACACAGCCCCAAGTTTTCTTGGGTATGACGCTACAAGCTTGGCACACCTGTATTTGGGTAATTTCTCCCATTCTTCTCTGCAGTTTATTTATTCATGTGTGTATATATTTATATAATGGTATATGAACACACTGATCTGTTTTTGTAGTCAATGCCTACTGTGTTCTGTTGTGCTGAAGCAAAGCAAGAATTTCATTGTCCTATCAGGGACACATGACAATAAACTCACTTGAACTTGAACAGATTCTCTCAAGCTCTGTCAGGTTGGATAGGGAGCGTTGATGCACAGCTATTTTCAGGTCCCTCCAGAGATGTTCGATCAGGTTCAAGTCCGGGCTCTGACTGGGCCACTAAAGGACATTCACCGACTTGTCACAAAGCCACTCGCGCGTTGTCTTGGCTGTGTGCATTGGGTCGTTGTCCTGTTGGAAGGTGAACCTCCGCCCCACTCCGAGGTCCAGAACGCTCTGGAGCAGGTTTTCATCAAGGATCTCTCTATACTTTGCTCCATTCATCTTTCCCTCGATCCTGACTAGTCTCCCAGTTCCTGCAGCTGAAAAACATCCCCACAGCATGATGCTGCCACCACCATGCTTCACTGTAGGTACGGTATTGGCCAGGTGATGAGCAGTGCCTGGTTTCCTCCTGACGCTTGGCATTCAGGCCAAAGAGTTCAATCTTGGTTTCATCAGACCAGAGAATCTTGTTTCTCATGGTCTGAGTCCTTTAGATGCCTTTTGGCAGACTCCAAGCGGCTGTCATGTGCCTTTTACTGAGGAGTGGCTTCCGTCTGGCCACTCTACTTGATTGGTGGAGTGCTGCAGATATAGTTGTCCTTCTGGTAGGTTGTGCTATCTCCACCGAAGAACTCTGGAGCTCTGCCAGAGTGACCATCGGGTTCTTGGTCACCTTCCTGACTAAGGCCCTTCTCCCCCGATTGCTCAGTTTGGCCGGGCGGCCAGCTCTATGAATAGTCCTGATGGTTCCAAAGTTCTTCCATTTAAGAATGACGGAGGCCATTGTGCTCTTCGGGGCCTGTAATGCTGCAGAAATTGTTGTATACCCTTCCCCAGATCTGTGTCTCGACACAATCCTGTCTCGGAGGTCTACGGACAATTCCTTCATCTTTATGCCTTGGTTTTTGCTCTGACACGCACTGTCAACTGTGGGACCTTATATAGACAGGTGTGTGCCTTACCAAATTATGTCACATCAATTTAATTTACCACTGGTGGATTCCAGTCAAGTTGCAGAAACATCTCAAGGATAATCGGAAACAGGATGAACCTAAGCTCAATTTTGAGTGTCATAGCAAAGGGTCTGAATACTTATGTAAATGTGATATTTCAGTTCTTTCTTTTTAATTACTTTACAAAAATTTCTAAGCAGCTGTTTTTGCTTCTTCATTCTGGAGTATTGTGTGTAGCTTGATGATAAAAAAATAATTTAATCCATTTTAAAATAAAGCTGTAACGTAACAAAATGTGGAAAAAGTGAAGGGGTCTGAATACTTTCTGAATGCACTGTACGTGTGCGTGCTGGTTGGTGCGGTCTCGCTGGGCCGAAGGGCCTGTTTCCTGGCTGTATCACTAAACTGAACTAAACTAGAGCCCATTTATTTTCTCAGAGTATGCAAATATTCTTTGGTTGAAGTATATTACATTTAACATGCGGTCATTGGTGTATGTAAATTTTGGATCAGGTATTTATGCAGTAAAATTTTGCAGGTAATCTAATGATTATAGAATCTACTTTGGTTTTGTCTGTTTGATAACATTCCCCTGCTTTATTGTTGGAATTTTACATCTGTTTGAAATCTTATCTCATTGATGTATTATTGCATGGCTTGGTTTTGCTGTCAACGGCAACGGGTAGTGATGGTTATTCATCTTGCTTCTAATTACCCTCATACGTCTTGGTGGGCATTGTCAGCAAAGATTTCAAAGTGCCTTTTCCAGAATGATGGGCTCTATAGGTTACACTGGCATCTCTAAACCGGATAGGCAAGATAGATAAAAATTAAACATTAACATAGTAATAGAAGCAAAAACAAGTTATTCAGTGTAGTAAGGCGCATTTTGGTGAGAGCTAATGGACTAAAGATGTAGGTTTCAAACATTGTAACATCTTTCTTTGGATTCCCATCTGTACCTTCCTAATGTGAACTTGTATATTAATCTCTACATTTACCAGTTTGTTAGTAAAGCAAAGACATTGACAAATTTAGTTTTTTTAAATTGCATTGTATTAACAAATAAGGTTTCTTTCAGTGCATAAATAATTTGAATAGGTAAGATTGAAAAGCTATTCAATTGAGGCAGTACAAATGCGGTAAGTGTACTTAATTTCTGAGAACCTATTGGTTGGGGATTTGAAAAACACTCTTAACTGAACTGTTGTATTTTATTGAACAGAATACGTACAAGAAATGGCTTGTGTCTGAAACCATGCGGCGTCAGTGTTTGCTGCTAGTTATATGTGGATGGGTGTTCTTCACGTTGCTGTTTGTTCTACGTCTCAAAGGTAAAGTAGGGAAGGTATCAATGATTATTATTTCTGCCAGTCTTTGAGATTTAACCTGTTATTTTTTCTTTTTGTCACAGCAACTGTACATGCATGGGATGAAATGTTTAATTTGATAGAAATGAAATCAGGTCCACTCTCAAATCTTCAAGTTTTGCGCAGCAAATCGCTCTCACTCATCCCACCATTAATACTTCCAGGATTGATTGATGCCATTGTAATCAAAATACCAGAAAGGCTGGTGCATCCCAAATATAACTCTTGAAAAGCTGAGGTAGCCCCAGTGCACATGGCATATCTCTGCTGAGTCCTCCCTGTTTTGTTCAGTTTGCAGACAAATATTGTCAGCTTTCTGGAATAATACAAAAAAGAAAAAAGCCATGCAATAGATGTACTTGTCCTCAAAATGCTACCTTGCTTATATACCATTAATATCAATATGAAAAAATGAAATTAGTTTCCTCATTTTCAAATTTGAAAGAAACATTTTGGTATTGTGAATATTAATCCTTAAATGCCTGCCAATTTTTCTCTTTCAATTTGTAATCTGTTGTATTAAATGGGCGGTGGGTTTTAAGTATGAAAATTTTTTTGTAACTATGTTTCGATGCTCACATTTAAGCAATTTAATTAGTGTGATAACTTACATTCAAATCACACTTCAGTAAGTACTTAAGTACAAATAAAGTATATGAACTAATTGCATAATTGCAGAATAATGTTGCTTACTTCATTAAAGTGGTTTCTAATACCAGAAATCTATATTACTAAAAGTCTGATCTTGACCATTTCCTGTTGTTCTGTATATTGGTTTTAGAAAACACGCTGCCACTTACGGCTGTGATTTTTGGCCATCTTACTCAGAGTTCCTCTCTGCTGCGCAGGACAAGAGGATTTTTCCCATTGATGGAAAAAAAAGTTATTAGCGTTTTAAAAATGTTGAGATTCTCTCTCCTGAAGGCCACGCCCCTTCCGGAGGAACTATAAAACCCGAAAGTGTTGAGTGCCTCAGTCAGTCTCTGCAAGATGGGGGAAGCAAGAGGGTCACGTCTCTCAGTCTGAGCTGTGAACAACACTGAACACATGTCTACTAAACTGAGTGTGGTTTAACTGACCTTGAGTGCCCTTAATGTGGTTTGAAAATGAAAATGTGGTTGGTTTGAAATAAAGCACAGCAAATGGTTGGTGGTGGTTGGTTTGAAATAACAGACAGCAAATGGTTGGTGGTGGTTGGTTTGAAATAAAGCACAGCAAATGGTTGGTGGTGGTTGGTTTGAAATAAAGCACAGCAAATGGTTGGTGGTGGTTGGTTTGAAATAAAGCACAGCAAATGGTTGGTTTGAAATAAAGCACAGCAAATGGTTGGTTTGAAATAAAGCACAGCAAATGGTTGGTGGTGGCTGGTTTGAAATAAAGCACAGCAAATGGTTGGTAGTGGTTGGTTTGAAATAAAGCACAGCAAATGGTTGGTGGTGGTTGGTTTGAAATAAAGCACAGCAAACGGTTAAAAGTCTAAACTTGACAACTTCCTGTTTGTACTGCATATTGATTTTAGATAAAACGCCACCACTTACGGCTGGGATTTTTGGCCATCTTACTCAGCCCCACTCCGCTCATCAGGTGCAGAGGATTCTTCCCATCAATTAAAAATAAAAGTGTTATTAGTGTTTTTAAAATGTTGAGACTCTCTCCTGTCAATCACACTATGAAGGCCATGCCCCTTCCGGTGGGAGGGGGAGGGATTATAAAACCCGGGAGTGTGGGTGTGGCTCAGTCTCTGCAAGATGGGGGAGGGAGAGGTCATGACTCTGTCTGAGCTGTGAATCAACTGAACACACTGAATGTCTACTGAACTGTGAGTGTGGTAATTATGTGGTGTTTTGTGGTTGTTTCACCCTGCTTGAAATGGTAAGAAACTATTTGAATGTGGTGGCCTTGCACCCTACATGAACTGGTATGAAACTGCATTTGAATTTGGTGGCTTTGCACCCTGCTTGAAGTGGTAGGAAACTACATGGGTTTGGTGTCCCTGCACCCTGTGTGAAGCGGTAGGAAAATGCACAAATTCGGTGGCCTTGCACCCTGCTTGTCGTGGTCAAAAACTGCTCTTGAATTTGGTGGCCTTGCTCTCTGCTTGAAGTGGTAGGAAACTGTATTTGAATTTGGTGGCATTGCACCCTGCTTGAAGTGATTGAAAACTGCACTTGAATTCGGTGGCCTTGCTCTCTGCTTGAAGTGGTAGGAAACTGTATTTGAATTTGGTGGCCTTGCAGCCTGCTTGAAGTGGTAGGAAACTGCACCTGAATTTGGTGGCCTTGCACCCTGCTTAAAGTGGTATGAAACTGCAGGGGCTAGTGGAATCAAGGGATATGGGGAGAAGGCAGGCATGGGTTATTGATTGGTAACGATCAGCCATGATCACAATGAATGGCGGTGCTGGCTCGAAGGGCCGAATGGCCTCCTCCTGCACCTATTTTCTATGTTTTTATGAATTTGGTGGCCTTGCACCCTGCTTGAAATTGAATTTCAAGGAATAGTTGTGAGTCAACTGCCAGCCCACCACCCGTGAGTGAGCTGCCAGCACATCGGGCTTGAGTGGCTGAGCTGCCATCCCAAGAATCCATTTGGCCCACAATGTCCATATTAGCCCTCTGGTAACCAGTCCCTTCAGCCCACAACCCATACTAGTGCTCCAGAAAGCCCCCCACTGGCCACCAATATTGGAATTGGTGGAGAGGTGGAATATTGCGTTGCGGGACCAGCCATCCCGTGTGAACATGGGACCCGATGGGTCCCACTTGGTCTAGTATAATTTTAAAAGTTTTAAGGTAGATTATTAAATCTGCTTATTAAATCTCGTGTATTTTCATTAAAGCTTTAGGATGTAGATGTTAGTCATAATTTAAAACACACGGAGGAGCATATGTGTTCCTCTACTTCATACTTAGCACTCAGCCTGTCTTTCCCAATGTGTAGGTTAATGTTTTGAATGGAAGGCTGTTAGAAAAGTTTTCTGAGTTACATTATTTTGGCAAATGATTTTCAAATTTGTTTTGATCTTTATCCAAATATAGTAATTCACACAAAACATTGGCCTTCTTGGCTTGATGTTTTTCCTCCTGATAGGACAGAGAATGTCCCTAGGAGAGTGCAGAAAGTTTTGGTGGGGTTACAAGGAAAATTCAGAAGTTATAGCATCATATAGTTATACAGCATATATGGCGTACATTCCTCCAAACCTTTCCTATCCATGTACTTGTAAGTTTTGAAAGTTGTTTAATTAAATGACATGGGAAGGAGCAGCAGTCGGAGCTCAAAAGTAATAATCCTAGATTGCTCCCATTATTTTGTGCCAGTAAATGTTAGAATGGCAGAATATAATACATTTTTATATGGCTTGAGTTGTGCAGGAAGGATAGTTTAAAATTATCTGGGTATAGTTCTCTACCTTCAGAGATTTGAAGGTAGACTAATGTACATTAGGTTTTGGTTCCTTATGTGGTGTTCTTTGCTTCAGCATGGGCCAGGGTTACCTCTACAATTTTCCAATAGATAGTTGCCTTTTGGTTATCTTGTAATGAAAAGTTTTTTGCAATTTATTTAAAAATGAGCTTTGGATTGTATTGCTTTGACAGATCAATACAAAATTAAACATTTTTGTTATGTTAAATTTGCCACCAAAGGCAAAGATTAAAAGAAAACATTTTATATGATCACAGAGAAAAATGTTTTGTTACAATGTTACACAGTGCTATCAGCAAACATTAAAAAAAAATGCAGTTTGCAGAATCAGTGCAGTGATTTCATAATGATAATGATTCATAGTGATTTCATTTCGATTTGATAAGCTGTATTGTTTAGGCCAGTGCAGAGAGTACTTCAATGCCCAACATCATCAAATTGTACGTTACAACAAAATGAACGATCACACAAGCTGATGTTAAACCATCTGAAGTCATTGGTGATGGTTGTTTTATTGACAAATTATAATGTCCGGCATATCTCAGTTGATTGTTGTGTTTTACAGAATATGATGCTAAACCACCAACTTTGGATAACACTGTGACCACATACATTAAAAAACTAAAGCTTCAAGATGAATCTTTACTAACAGATAACCAGGTAAGATGAACAGCTCCCTTTTAGTGATTTTGCAATAGAATTTCTATTGTCGATCTACTCTCAATCACTAAAACTTATCAAAAAGAGAGTGAAAAGGGAAAGATTGAGGAACAAACGTTGCTGCAAAACACAATTAGAAAACAAGTCCATGGTAATACAAGAGATGATCTGCAATGTTCCATTGATAAAGTAGGATTAGGGTTGTGCAGGTCAGTTTAAGAACCTGACGGTTGTAGGAAAGTAACTGTTCCTGAACCTGGTGTTGTGAGAATTCTTGACTTCTGTACCTCCTGACAGATGGCTGCAGTGAGAAGAAGGCATGGGCCAGATATGGGGATTCTTGATGATAGATTCCACCAATTTGAAGCAGCACCACACATAGATGCTTTCGATGGAGGGGAGGTTTGTGTCCTTGATAAACCAGACTACCTATCTCTGCATCCTCTTGCATACTTGTGCATTGGAATTGCAGTACGGAACTATGGTGCAACCAGTCAGAATATTTTCCATAGTACATGTGTAGAAATTTGTTAGGGTATTTGGTGACATGCCAAATCTCTTTGAACTACCAAGAAAGTAGAGGTGTGGTGCACCTTTGTAAACAGATCTATGTGCTAGGTCCAGGACAGATCATCAGAGAGGTTAATACCCAGGAATTTGATGCAGCTAACTCCCTCTGCTGCCGACCTATCGAAAGAAACGGTATGTGGTCTCCCCTTTTCTGAAGTTAACAATTGGTTGCTTGACCTTGAGATAGACAAAAAGTGCAGGAGTAACTAAGTGGGTCAGGCAGCATCTCCACAGACAAAGGATGGGTGATGTTTTGGGTTAGGACCCTTTGTCAGACTGAAGGTAGGGGGTGGAGGGAGAATTGGAAGCCATCCAAAATGTCTATGTGAGACAGTCTCATTTGTTTGCTTTTGACACATATCCCTCCATATCTTCTCTATCCATATGGTTAATCCCATTTTATTTTCTCCCCATTCCTGTTACCTCGTTTTACATACCCGCCCCCCCACCTCCCAGTTTCTACCACTCATCTACATGGTGGGGATAATTTACAGCAGCCAACTATCCAACAGACCTGCACATTTCAGGGTTGTGGAAGGAAATGAGCACATGGGGAAACCCACACATACTTGGGAACCAGGTTTCCCTGAATTCTGTTATTGTTTTTCCTGTAGCTGGAGTCTGTGGCTTGAATGATCACAAAATTAGCTAAATGTAGAGCTTCAGGGCTAAAAGGAGCCCCGTGAGGAATCCAACATTGCAGCGGAAACAGAAAATTCCTGGTGACCAGCTATAGAGAAATGTATGTTTGCCTGAGAGTCCTGAACCTCCATACAGTTGAATATAATTGGGGCATTTCCACAAGGAATTGCTGGTAGTTTTGGAGAAGATATGGGATATTTTTATTAGTTTATATTCCCATAGATAAAATAATAATATCAAAAATAGTCTTGTTTGGAATATTATTAATGCAAAAGAGTAGCTAGTGGACTGCATAAAGGAAACCGTTTACCATTTGCCAGAATGACAAGCAAAATTCAGATGATAGAGACATTTCTCAAAAGAGCATGAAATTGTGAAAAACTGTTTGAAAGTGTGTGAGGGAAGTATTATGGAGTTTAAACACTTAATTTAAAAAAAAAGTAATCAAGGATTATTCCTTTGAAAATGCTCAGCAAATGAGGGTAAAGAAGATTAAATACATCAAAACATGGTTTGAGAGATGGTGTTTATAGAGCCTTTGTGGAATTACACAAAAGTGGGAAATATAAACCAGTTCAATGGACTTCACATATAATGAACAGATAAGATTGAGCTGAAACTTATTGGGAAAAGTCAACAGTTTAGTGCAGAACTGCCAAAGTTTCTTCACATATTATCATATTTGCAGTCATGCTTGGGATTCACCTATAAACATGGAAGGCCCATAAGTGCTCTTCACTGATCTTTTATTAACAACTGGAAGCGACAAAGTGGAAAGTTGTTGGAAATCCCATTTTAAATTTGTTTTAATTATTTCATTGAATTTTAAATAGTGTCAGGCAAATTCAAATCCATTTGGAATCTCTTGACAGGTTTGTCATTTGGCTAAACTTAGAAATATGAGTTCGTAGTTGGTTAGGATTGGGACAGTTTCGGGTAGTAAAGCTGTTGCAAAATCCCAAACCAAAGATAAGTTTGTACTTACCATGTAGGGCAACAGCGAGCAATGATAGTCTGCACTTGGCAGCAAAGTCTAGCCTGGTGTCCTCACTTGAGAGCTTTGGAGAACTTTGTGCTATTTGCAAAAGGGCAAAGAAATCCTGACTGAGTATGGTTGAGGATAAGTACAGTGAAGTGACAAAATAGATCAGAGATTAAATGTATGGTGGGTTTTACCTATGATCAGTTAGGAGGAAGCTCAATGCTGGGTCCTACGATCTGTTACATAAATTAACAACATGCATATGGATGTGATAGATATATGGAACGTGCATATGGATGTGATATATCGAAATCCTTAGTAGGTATGTTACAAAACTTACCTTCAGCAGCGCTGCAGAATTGTCACTGGCCGTGTGCGCGACTTTGGCGCCTTTGAGGGGGGGGGGGGGGGGCGGGGCGGTGTTAAAATGCGGTTTTCCCCTGCCTGCCGGAGTTTTATTTTCTCGTGGTGCAAGCTTTTGCTGAAGATTTGTTCCGACCGCCGGTCTGTGAATTTTTTTTTTTAATCGCCCGACAATTTCAGTGCTGGAGTAAAATAAAAATTAGCTTCTAATGCCATGAACGCCGACAATGGGGACGGATTTCACGTACGGGACAGGTAAAGGAAAGCCGTTTATTTTACATATAAACATGCTTCTTAGGATGACTTTAATCCAAATTTCATGCTGCGAAAAGCTGATTTAGGCCCCAAATGAACCGGCAGTATTTTTCCTGCCGATATGGGGTTTAAATTCACCGCAACTTTCCAATCGATCGCGTTCCACAAAAATCCACTCGCAAGATGATTGAAATGGCCATTAATTTAAGGGAATTAAACACTAAATTCCTTCCATTTGTCCTATAAATTCATGACAATGAGATTTAAAAATCATGTTATATTGTGAATTCATGTGTGAATGTTATTTGGACACTTAAGCTATTTAAAAATGTTAATATTTTCTTAAGAAATGGATAGATGTTTAGATCTAGTAATTTAATTTTGTAATTAGCTACAATTGGGTAACTAACTAATTATATGCTTTAATTTCAGGTCATCCAAGTAAGATTGTTTCATATTTGTTTCAGACTTAAATGTCTTTCAGTCTCTTAATTTTTAAGAAAGTTATGGGCTTTTGACTGTCCTCGATCACAGCTTTTGTGTTAAGTCAATGGAAAAGTAATAGGGAATAAGATGCTAATTTCCGAGTATGAAAATGGCCATAACTGTTTTAATACTGAAGATATGAAAGTGAATTAGGTGTCAAATTAAACTTCATTTTATGCTTTATCTGATTGGATAAATTGCGGACTTGATTTTTTAAATCTCAAAATTTTGTAACATTGCTATACTTAGTGTTGTGGGTATTGGGAAGGATAATTGTAGTTTACATAATGATAGTGATCATTTGGTAAAATTGGCACAGCAATGGTAGGTGCAATTAAATCCTGATGAGTGTGAGATAATGCACTTTGAGAGGAAAAATAAATGTAGAACATACGAAATGAATCGTGGGGCCCCAGGGAGACATGCAGAAGAATACCTGAAGATGGAAGCATAGGCGATAAAGTAGTGAAGAAGACATATAGGTTACTTCAATAGCCAAGGCATAGCATATGAAAGCAGTGGGGTCATAGTACAACTCTATAAAACATTGGTTGGTCATAGCAAGAGTACTGTGTACAGGTTTGGTCGCCATACTATAGGATGGACATGATTGTGCTGGAGAAGATGCAGAGGAAATTCACGAGGATGTTGCCCGAGTGAAGTTTTTTCAGTTATACGGCGAGACTGGATAAACTGCTTTATTATTATTCGATAGAGGTGGTGTGGGGGAATCAAATAGATGGCTACATGATAATTATCAGGGGCATAGAGAAGGTAGGAAAGTTTTTCCCATAATGGTTATCAAAAAATAGAGGAACGGTTCAAGTAAGGAGTAGGAGCAAGGAATAGGGATTCCGAAAAAAAACATTTGTACCCGGAGGGTTTCTGGAGCACTCTACTTGAGTGAATGGTGGAGTTAGGTGCTTGCAACATTTAAGAAGTATCTGGTTGAGCACTTAAATCACCAAGGATAAAAGGCTATGAACCAAGTGCTTGTAAATGGGCTGCTTCTAGCTAGGTGATGGCTGGCATTGGCACAGTGCGCTGAAGGACTAGTTATTTGGTTGTGTGACTGTTATTCTACCATAGAATATCAGAGATCTGGATAGAGGTTTCTCTAATGTACATGGGATTGTTTAATTCATCAGTATATTGTTTGTAAAATGAGGAAGAGTAAAGTGATAGGCCATTTCTGCAAATGAAATGGGTCATTTAAATGATCTAGAAGAAGGATAATATTTGAGAAATAATATTCTGAGTCGCATTTGCTGCACATGCTATTTACAGATCTTGGACAGAAATTAACCAATTTCAGTTGAGAATGCAAGTGTTGTATTAATGTATTAATGTAGCTTGGGATAGCGCATTGCATCTAATGATCATGAGGTTGTCTCAGTAGAATGGCCGTGCTTTCTTTACCTTCAGAATCTAGAGTCCTTTATTGTTACTCCTATCAAATGTGTTTACTACATATGGTGTGTCTTCCCATTTCCGTGAAATTATTTTGTATGTCATGGAAAAGTTGTCACAATTAGGAATAAGCTTTGATTCAAATAGAAAGTGTTTCACTGCCCGACTCTGTCCAGTATGTCATAGTAGTTCAGTTCTCATTTCAAATTGAAATTTACATGACATTGATAATTCTAATTGTAATTATTTACTGATTTGTATAAGAAAGACGATCCATGGAATTTGTCCAATGTTTCTTTGTGGAACTGAAAAAATTAATTTAAAAAGTTAGTTTAGGATTTAACAGATGAGACCTCAATTGCGATTTAAATTTTATCCCACAGCTGCTTCTCTTGTTCTGGAACTGGTAGCCTCACCAGAGATTACATTGTCACGTACCTCATTAATATTGGCATGCTTGCCAATACATCCTTGCTATTATCGTTGTGTAGATAAATGAGGGAGGAAAAGAGGAGAAATTGCAAAAGCTTGTAAATAAAATTTGATTTGTTGAGGTCATATAATAGGATAACATTTAGATAATATCTGATGCTTGTAAATCATTTCACAAATTGGACAAACATATTTGAAATATTAATGTTTTATGTTTTTGCTGTGATGGAAGTAGATTAATGAGGTATTTATAAAATTGCTACATTTAATTTAATCCTTTTCAAATTGATAGAAATAAACTTGATGTAACCTTTGTAGAAAAACCATCAGAGACTGTTTATACTGCAATGCATTTATCAAATCATTACCAGGGTTTGAAATTGACATTTGCTTTAGCTGTACAAAATATCTGAAAGAGGATAAGAGACAGCTGTGTTTTGTTCCAGGTTGTTAACTATTCCTTTTATATTAAGTAGAGCATCGGCAAAATGTATTTCATTTTGAAATAGGTATTCCAACAATAAATCTTGAAAATAAATCATCTCGTGATGCAACATCTTTGCTAATGTTTTTCGAATATATATTCATTTTCTTCATGTTACCTGACATATTTATGCAGCATTAAGAGATTTGTATATAAAGCAACCACAATGAAAATTTGATGGGCAAATTGGCTATTATTTGAAATAATAAAATTAAGATACATTGTAAAATTACATTTTCCAAAGTTGTATTGTGCACAGGTACTTTTCTGTGCTCCAGCATGTCACGCTAGTACCAAAATGTTGCACGTTTGCTTTCAGAAATAAAAGCAGAAAGTACAAGAAATACTCAGCAGGGTAGGCAAGATTGGTAACGTGTTCATCATCAATCCAAAATGTCATTATAATTATTTTTCCACAAATACTGTTTGACCTGCCAAGTATTTCCACCATTGTTTTTATTTCAAGATTTACATCTGCTTTCAGATTTGCCTACAATTCTTTTTCCTTGATTTACATATATATGGTCCACTATAATGCCAAACATCACTTCATTCCTCTCTTCTTTAAACACAGGCATTTTTTGTATCCAATCTGCACACTTCCATTCTCTAAAATGTACTAATCAATGCAAGCTGTTGTTCTCATTGTTCTCATTCCCTATGCCATTGCCATACTGTGGTGCAGTGTGTACCATCTACAAAATGCATTTACTTGTCTAGTTTATTTTGACGAGACCTGCCCAACCCACAGCCGGAATCACCATTAAGAATAAGGATGGCAGATGCACGGAAACCCAATATCTGGTTCCCCTCCAGGTGGAATACTATCCTGATTGGGAAACACAGTGCCATTTGTTCATTATTACTAAGCCAACATTGTTGAGCTCCTACCCAGTATTGTGAATGCACCTTCACTAGAAGAATTGCACATTTTCCGAATTGGCTCAGCATCATCTTCTCGGGGGCAAGGGCAGTCTCTGAGACACTCCCATTCTGAGAAATGAATAAATAAAACAAATAACAAAGATTTGGGTCACATACCCTTTTGTAGGATGAAAATTACAAAATTGTATTTATGTTTTTTATTCAGGTAGGCTTATATTAACATTTAAATTATTACTCAGTAGCTGTGCTTAAGAATCATGCTATTGATATTTGATATGACAGTGGTGAGGAATTACTTTTTATTTGTTCATTGGTTTAATATCACCTTGCTTTATACCGTAACCAAATATTGCTATCTTTAGTTCATAAATTAACATGTAGAATTAGGCCATTTGGCCAATCAAGTCTACGCCATTCAATCATGGCTGATCTGTCTTTCCCCCTCAATTCCATTCTCCTGCCTTCTCCCCTAACCCCTGACGCCCATATTAATCAAGAATATGTCAATCTCCGCCTTTAAAATATTCGTTGACTTGGCCTCCACAGCCATCTGTGGCAGTGAACTCCACAGATGACTAAAGAAATTTCTCCTCATCTCCTTTCGAAAGGTACATCCTTTTATTCTGAGGCTATCGCCTCTGGTGCTAGATTCTTCCACTATTGGAAACATCCTCTCCATATTCACTATCCAGGCCTTTCACTGTTGAGCGAGTTTCAATTAGCCCCCCCCCCGCCCCCATCCTTCTAAACTCCAGCGAGTAAAGGCCTAGTGCCGTCAATATTTAACATAATTTATACTGCGCTGGACAATTCTAACTTGTTGGAAGTGTTAGATATTCCTTTTTTTTAAATTCATGTACTACAATGGTTTAATGATAGTTAAATCACTAGCCCATTGATATTTTCAATTATTGTAATCGTAGGATATAGGCTTGATATTTACCAGGATAAATATACCACTACTGTCCTTTAATCACTTTAAGTCAATGTAATAAATTGTTTTAAAATGGAGACATAAATAACTGCAGGTGCTGAAATCTTGAGCAAAATACAAATGTTGGAGGAATTCAGCAGGTCAGGCAGAATCATTTGAGGGAAGGAACAAGCGACGTTTAGGGTCTCTTTCAATCTAAATGTAGAAACAAGGAACTGCAGATGCTGGATTACAAGGGGAAAAACACAAAATGCTGGAGTAACTCGGTAGGTCATACAGCATCCTTGGAGAACATGGGTAGGTAATCTGCTGCCTAATCACTGAGTTCTTCCAGCACTTTGTCTTCCAATAAAGAACTTACCTATTTGTATGGCAGAACTGTAGTTAGGTTCTGAGCAAGCAACCAGAGATCTTAACTATTGATCATGAAATAAAATCCCACCTTCATGATGAGGGAATTCAAATTTGAGTAATTAAGTACGGAAGATAACATTTCAGTAACACTAATTGTGAAATGGTAGCACTGTCCTTCAGAGAAGGAAATCTGATATCTGTGTGATTCTAGAAATTCAAAAGGCTTCAGGAGCTAAAAAATGGAGCATAAAAAGCAACTGCTGGAGAAACACAGCTGGTCAGAGTATCTATGGAGGGAACAGAGCGAATCGAGACGTTCCTCTAGATTGAGAATGAAGAGGAATTAGCCTCTGGAAACAGATGAGGGATTGAGGCCAGAGCTGGCACACAGTAGGTGAATCAAGGTGAGGAGGGCTGGATTGGAGAACGAAATCGGGTGGAAATCAGAGAGGAGGTAAGAGACAATATCAGACGCTGGGACGTGATAGGGGGAGGTAACCCGAGGCAGCAAATTATGGAAAAGAATGGGACCAAATAAGAGATGATTGGGAGGAAAGAACTGCAAATACTGGTTTAAACTGATGATGGACTCAAAAAATTGCAGCGGGTCAGGCAGCATCTCTGGAGAAAAGGTCGCCAGGTCCAGACCCACCTTCAGACTGAGAGTCAGGGGAAAGAGGAATGAGGGATATAGACGGTACATTGGACAAACGAATGAAAGATATACAAAATGCAACGATGATCAAGGAAAGGTGGAGCCCACAATGGTCAATTGTTGGCTGTGGGGTAGGTTATTACAGACTGAAACTCAACAGGACGGCAGTGAAACTAGTACAAAGACGGGTGGGTGAAGGACGGAGAAAGAGGGGATGCAAAGGTTACTTGAAGTAGATAAATCATTATTCTTAACGCTGGGCTATAAGCTGTCCAAGCAAAACGTGAGGCACTGCTCCTCCAATTTGCATTTGGCCTCACTGACAATGGAGGAGGCCAAAAGCTTTGTATGGGAATGGGAAGGGGAGTTAAAATGTTTAGCAACCGGGAGAGCACGTCGGCCAATGCGGACTGACTAAAGGTGTTCAACGAAATGATCGCCCAGTCTATGCTTGGTCTTGCTGATCTATAGGGGTCCACACCTGGAACAGCAGACATCTGCAACAGGATCCCACCACTAGGCACATCTTCCCATCTCCACTCCTCACGTGAGTGGGGGCGCCATCGAGTATGGCTGCCCTGCCCTGCCTGCAGCTGTTTGTCCTTTCACCCTTTTTTATTTTTAGTGTGTTGACGGTTTTTGTTTTGGAGGTCTAGTCTTTTTATATGGGGGGTGGGTGGGGACTGTATTTCTCAGTCTCTACCTGGTCGGAGATGCGGCTTTCCACCGAGCCACATCTTCGCCCCTTCCTCGCGACCTACCAACGGGATTGGAGCGGTGCTTCCTGCCGGGACCGGCCAGTACTCCACCTTTGTTGGTGGTACAGCGCTGAAGCACCATCGCGAAGCGGGCGATGCCTTACCCGGGTCGCCATGTGGTAAGCTCCGGAGTGCTGAGACCGCCGACTCCTACATCGCGGAACTGTGGTCGAGGAGCGTCCAGCTGCGGGCGGCGCTGGATTTAAACACCGGGGAGCCTGGGATGTTTCGCCGAGATCGCCAGTGTTGGAGCTCCGACCAGCACGGCCTGTGGACTTCGGGGACTTCTGGAGCTGCGGTCTCTGGGGAGGAAGTGGCCGTTCCAGACACTCCAAGCCGCTGAGAGCGTTCTCCCGACGTCGGAGCTCTATCATCTGGCGAGAGGGTCTGTAACATCGGGCCGCCATGGCGGAGGCCTCAATAGGCCCGACCATGGGTGAGGAAGAGGGCTGGACTTTGTTGCATTCCCTCACAGTGGGAACCATTGTGGGGGGATATTTTCATGTTCAATGTTAAATTCTTTAATGTTGTGTTTTATTTTTTATTGGTGTGCTGCAAATGGCAACTCAAATTTCACTACACCAATTGGTGGTGTATGTGACAATAAATGTCCTTTGTCCTTCTGCTTTCTGCAACTCTCTGATCAGCTCATCCTAAACCACCCACTCCCCAAGTACCTTTCCCTATAACCACAGGACATGCAACACCTGACCCTATACCTTCTCCCTCAATTCTGTCCAGGGACCCTGACAGTCCTTTCAGGTGAGGCTGAAGTTCACTTGCACCTCCTCCAAGCTCATCGATATCCACTGTTCCTGGTGGATAAGATTCTTAAGGGTAGGATTTACCAGTCTTGGAATAGGCAGGAATAGCTTGTGGAGAGTTAAAATGCCTTTGTGCATGGGAAATCATATCTGACAAACCTGATGTTTTTAAGAAGGTCACCAACAGGATTAACGAGGGCAGGGCACTGGATGATATCTATATGGACATTAGCAAAGCCTTTGACAAAGTTCCGCATGGTAGGCCAGAGTGCGTGGAATCATTCAGTGAGCAGTCTAATTGAATTCAAAATTAGATCGGAGGAAGAAATCAAAGAATAGTTCTGGAAGGCTATGGATTTTTTCTGATTGTTACCAGTTACCAGTGGAGAGCTGGGGGTCGGAGCTGGGCCCACTGTTGCTTGTTGCGTACATTAACGGTTTGGAACGAAGGGCCTGTTTCCGTGCTATATCACTTTATGACTCCAGGCCATCGATTTGCTGAGCACCAGCACACTACCTGCAGTAGCCATCTTAATCTCCCAGTTGCCAATCATTTTACTGTCTCTTCCCATCCCCACATTTTCTATACTCAGCCTCCCCACTGAGTTTGAGGTCAAATGCAAATTAGAAGAACAACTCGTATTCCACCTGGGTAGTTTACAATTCAATGCCATGATCTTCAATTAGAGCACATGGTATTGGGGTTAAGGTACTGACATGGATAGAAAATTGGTTGCCAGACAGGAAACAAAGAGCAGGGATTAATGGGTCTCTTTCAGAATGCCAGGCAGTGACTAGTGGGGTACTGCAAGGCTCGGTGCTGGGACCGCAGCTATTTACAATATGCATTAATGATTTAGATGGAGGGATTAAAAGTAACATTAGCAAATTTGCAGATGAGACAAAGCTGGGTGGCAGTGTGAACTGTGAAGAGGATGCTATGAGGATACAGGCTGACTTGGACAGGTTGGGTGAGTGGACAGATGCATGGCAGATGCAGTTTAATGTGGATAAATGTGAGGTTATCCACTTTGATGGCAAAAACAGGAAGGCAGATTATTATCTGAACGGTGTCAAGTTGGGAAAAGGGGAAGTACAATGAGATCTGGGGGCACTTGTTCATCAGTCACTAAAAGTAATCAAGCAGGTACAAGGCAGTGAAGAAAGCTAATGGCATGTTGGCCTTCATAACAAGGGGAGATGAGTATATGAGCAAAGAGGTCCTGCAGTTGTACAGGGGCCTGGTGAGACCACAACTGGAGTATTGTGTGCAGTTTTGTTCTCCAAATTTGAGGAAGGACATTCTTGCTATTGAGGGAGTGCAGCGTAGGTTCACAAGGTTAATTCCTGGGATAGCGAGACAATAGGTGCAGGAGTAGGCCATTTGGCCCTTTGAGCCAGCATCGCCATTTAATGTGATCATGGCTGATCATCCTCAAATCAGTACCCCGTTCCTGCCTTCTCCCCATATCCCCTGACTCCGCTATTTTTAAGAGCTCTATCTAGCTCTCTCTTGAAAGCATCCAGAGAACCTGCCTCCAACGCCCTCTGAGGCAGAGAATTCCACAGACTCGCCACTCTCTGTGAGAAAAAGTGTTTCCTCGCCTCCGTTCTAAATGGCTTACTCCGTATTCTTAAACTGTGGCCCCTGGTTCTGGACTCCCCCAACATCGGGAACATGTTTCCTGCCTCTAGCGTGTCCAAGCTGCAGTCCGTCTGTCTTTTTTTAATTTTTATTCGTCTTGTTAGAGTATGTTTTCGGTTTATTTTTTAGTTGTGTATATGTGGGGGGGAGAACTTTTTAAATCTCTTCCTTGAACGGAGAGGCGTGTCGTGTCTCCGTTTTTGCTGGGGCCTAACATTGCGGAGCTGGCGACCTCCAACCAGAATCGACCTGAGGGCTCAAGTCGTGGAGCCTGCGGACTCACCTACCATCACGGAGCTGGCTGACCCGGAGGCTGTGGTGGTGCGGCGGCGGCGACCTGACTGCGGAACTTCGGAGGCCTCGGCCGCAGGCCCTGTGTACGGTAAAATCGGGAGCACGCAGGTCCCTGGTGGGAGACCGATTTCCGAGAGCTCCCACAACGGCAACTTTGCCCGCCCCGAATTGCGGGGTTTGAATCAGCCCGTCGCAGGGCCTTAAATCGCCCGGTGTGGCTTAATCGGCCGCGGGACTTACCAACGCCCACCGGGGGCTTTAGCATCAGGAGCCCCGATCGCCTCGACGCGGGAGAAGAACAAAGGACAGGGAAGAGATAAGACTTTTGCCTTCCATCACAGTGAGGAGATGTTTGGAGATTCACTGTGATGGGTGTTTGTGTGTGTGTGTGCTAATTGTGTGTTATGTTTAGTTTATTGTTCTGACTGCAGGGAATGAAATTTCGTTCAAACCTCTGTCTGTTTGAATGATAATAAAGGCTATTTGTAAACCCCCCCCCCCCCCCCCTACTTCCACTGCTCACCCTCCTATCCCATCTGCCCCCACCCCTCATTCAGTTCCACTCTTCACCTTCCTATCAGATTCAGCAGCCTTTTGCTCTCTACTTATCATTTGCCACAGGGCTCTCACTTAACTTTTTTTCCCTGTTGCCAGCCGGGCAACCTAGCAGCTTTTTAGGTTGCCATATGACAGTCTAGGTGGTTATTTAAAACGGCTTGCATGATGCGTGCGATAATGTGCTCGGACAAAGTGCGTAGTTACCAGTTGTAATTATGCTCAATGAAGCATTCACATATTATTTCTGCTTCAAATAAAGTCACAAACTAAACATATTCACCAATCAAGATATGATATATAAATTATATACAGTATATTATAATACAGTATCTCAACTCTTTTTACACGTTGCAATGAATGCAATTTCTATTATTTCTTTCCACTTCCAAACAAAATGTGGTTGAATTATTCAGCATATGAAAAACCTGAGTCAATAAATCCTGGACCATGGTAACATATATGCTTAACCATGCACACTACAGATTGATGCAAGCATGTTTTCTGTGACGGTCCGAAAATTATCATGACATGGCCATAGGATGGGTGGTTATTGCTATTGGTACATAAACACTCGCTTCCTACATAATTTATCCACAACAAAATATACAGGTTGCAAGGAAATTTCTAAAGGATCATAGCTGTTAAAACCGACTATACCCTTCTGACAGCTAAACATTACACTAACTGATGAGACAGCCAAAGGACATAACTTCAGCAAATGTTCTTTTGGCAATATGTGTAAAGGTGTCAAAATGCCACATTACCGGACATTCAAATTGTATGTATGTGTTGTGAACAGCAATGAAGATATCCAGTTTGTACATACCAGATTTTTAAAAAAGTATATATAAACGCTGTTTCCATCATTCCCACTTCACAATTAACGTTAAAATTTCAACTGAAATATCTTCTGACCAAATTTGTGATGTATACGTACAAGTAAAACCTAGATAAATCCAACGTATAGTTGTGAATGTTGCTCATTAAATATTTACAGTACTGATACACCATATTAAGAGCATTAATTTGCCGTTAAAATGAATTCTGTAATACCGTGTCAACGGTAGCAGTGACAATCGAACATCTTTACGGATTAAAACAAATAATAACATTGGGAATTAAAACACATTTGATTGCATTCCGTTATCAAACAGTCAATGGTCGCTCTGATGACATTTCCAACGCAGTAGGGTTGGGGGGGGGGGGTGAATGAATCAGTGCTGGATGGATAGATGGCAGACGGGGGGGTGGGGGGGGTTGAGAAGGCAATCGGTGCGGAATGGATGGATTGAGGCTGGGGAATTAGTGTGTGTTTGTTGGAGTAGGTAAAATTGTGAGGGGAGAGCGCGGTTGGGGGTTGAATGTGGGGTTCAGTACAGGATGGATGGGGTGGGAATCAGTACAGGGTGAATGGGGGGTAGGTACAGGATGAATGAGGGGGGGTCTGTGCAGGACGAATGGGTGGATCACTACAGGATTAATGAGGGGGATCAGTACAGGATGAATGGGCAGATCACTACAGAATGGATGGGGGATTGGTGCTGGATAAATGGAGGGGGGGGTTAGTACAGGATGGATTGGGAGATCAGTGCAGGATGAATGGGGAGAGCAGTGCAGGATGGATGGGAAGGGGGGTCAGTACAGGATGAATTGGGGGACTGCAGTACAGGATGAATAGGATGGATGGGGGTGGCAAGAGAATCAATGCGCGGTGGATAGGGAGATCAGTGCAGGATGAATAGATGGGGAGGTAGATGGGTAGTGGAGCACAGAGGATGTCAGTGAGGACTGAATAGAGGCGGGAATGGGGATCAGTGCAGGGCAGAGAAGAGGGGTCCCAGGATAAAGGGGGTGGAGGGGGGCATACAAAAGAGAGAGGGGGGGGGGGTTAGGGGCAGAGGAGGTGGGGAGGAAGGAAGGTCAGCGCTACTCGGACAACACTGGCAACATCGCCCCACTGCCTTGGTCCGTCCCTGTCCACCGCCAAATGCCGCTGCCAAAGGGGGAGGCCGTTGGGATCTCCTCGCCATCACCTCCCCATCTCCGCCAGCCAACAGGAAGGTGCGGGGTCAAGCCGTGCAGGTGCTTCAGTCGGCAGAAGGGGGCCACCCCCTTCCTCCCTCTCTCCTTCCTCCAGGCCTCGGCGTGCAGGAGGGTTTGTTTTGAAAGCGGTTATCACCGTTGGCGGAGTGGCACGCAGCAGCCGCTATGAGGCCGGGTGGGGTGCAGAAGAAGGTGGAGTCGCCGCTGCTGCTGCTGCTGTGCGGGGCCCGACATTCGCTCCGACCCTCCGTCACCCGCACTACAGTCGTCGCCGACCAGAAATGTCACTTATTCCTTTTCTCCAGAGATGCTGCCTGACCTGAGTTACACCAGTTTTTTGTTATATCTTTGGTATAAACCAGTATCTGCAGTATCAAGCCGGGCAAAATGACACTGCTTTTAGGTTGCCCAGCGGGACTTTAGGTGGCTATTGGCAACCGGGAAACTCTTAATTTCGAGGCCTGACCCTTTGTCACTACCTCCACTCTTCAACACCCCACTTGACTGTTATCTGCCTACTAACTCCTCCACATCTGTATCTACTCACTAGCTCTTGCCCCACTCACACCTCCATCTTTTTATACTGGATATTTTCCCTCTATTCTTTCAGTCTAGATGAAAGGTCTCAACTGTAGAGCTATTAACACATACTCCAAGTAACGATCAAACAAGATTATTGGCACATAATAAAGTTACACTGCATGTTGACACCACTGTAACTGCGTCTCGACTGGCATCTAGTGTCTCGAAGCGTTAGTAGTAAATGGCGACTATATGGTAAAACCCGGACTGGATTATAGATCCGAGTGGTGTGTAACATATGTGTGTTAGTATTGGTGAACGTATAGGTAGAGCAGATATACACAACCCCAAAAGTCTGCTGTCCATTTCCCTCCACATATGCTGCCTGACCCACTGAGTTGGTCCAGCTGCCAATGATCTATCCTGTGCCAGCTCTTGCCCCATTCCTTCACCCCTCTATACTGCCTATCTCCCCTCCAATGTTTCTGTCTAGAGGGTCTCGATCTAAAACATCGACTATTCATTTCCCTCCACATGTGCCACTTGACCTGGCGAGTTCAGGAAGCTGTTTGGTTTTTGATGCTTGTGTTTCCTCAGTACAGGACTGTTTAAATTAAAATATAAACACTGGCTTTATCAGTGACATAAATGAGAAAAAGAGTGTTGCTATTATTCCCATTTATCTTGTCTGGCCTGTGGACTGTTCCAGCAGCAGCAACAACTGTTAACTATTTTGTAATGTCAGGAGATTAAGAGCTGCACCCTTTGAGTATTTATTTTTGGATCTGAAATTTGCCAAATAACCTCCTTTAATTTTTGACCTGAAACTAGTTTGCAGTCTTGGCCAATATTTTGTTGAGATAAATGTGACCCTGCAGTTCACCACTCCAAGAACCTCACCTATCCAAATCTTTCTAATCAAAATCTATTCTTCCTGGCTTTTCAACATCTGCCATTCTGTGCCTGAGCAGCAGCCAATTTTGACTTCTATTTACTCCAGTAAGTACATGGTCATTTTTTTTACTAATTAAGTGCCTATTGTCGATTCCATATCTGCAAATAAATTGGATGTGGGTTGGGGTGTATATTGTATTCACAACGAGCAGTCAATTGCTCAGCTAACAATCTTTCAAGTCATACAGTCATTAGACACAAGCGCAAGCCCTTTGGCCTACTGCATCTGTGCCATCTCAATGGTTCAATGGTACTTTATTGTCACATGTACCGAGGCATAGTGAAATTCATTTTTTGCATACAGTTCAATAGAAATCTTATTATATAGGCACAATCATACTTGAGTAGAAGAGTGTAAGAATGGTAAAAGAATGGTAAAATGAAGAATGTAAGAAACAGAGTGTAGGATACAAATCCTAAGACTCATATTTCTGGTATTTCCATCAATCTCTCATCCCCACTGCTTTCTTGTGGGAACAGTTTTACAGTAGTCAACTAACCTATCAACCAGTGCATTTTTTGGGGGCGTAGAAACCTGGAGGAAACCCGTGCAGTTAAAGGGGGAATGTACAAGCTTCACACAGATGCACCTAAGGTCAGGATTGAATTTGTGTCATTGGAGCTGAAAAGCGGCACTAACCATTGTTTACTCTGAAATTATCCTTTTTAAGGTAATGAAAAAACAACATACAGGAATGTATGGCACTTTCTCCCAACATAAGCAGGGTATTTTCATCACAAATATATGATAGGGGCTATGTACACCAATTATCATGAGTGATAGCAGTAGAATTAGGCTATTTGCCCATCATGTCTACTCTGCCATTCAATCATGGTTGATCTATCTATCCTAACCCCATTCTCCTGCTTTCTCCTCATAACCTCTGCCACCTGTATTAATCAAGATTCTATCTATCTTTGCCTTAGAAATATCTGCTGACTTGGCCTCCACAGCCTTCCGTGGCAAAGAATTCCACAGATTCGCCACCCTCTAACTAAATTATATGCATAAATTCAAGCATTATGGTCAACTGGCTTAGCTGATATTGGAGTTATCCCATTGGACTCTGTCCTAATGGCATTCTTATTAAATTATATACATTTCAAATTGTATGAATGGCGAATGTTCACATTTCCCTGCATTTCTTAAAATAAAGTTTATGTTCTTTAATTTTGTTTTGCATCGGAAGCTTCTGATTCTGCTCATGAAGCATTTCAATTTACTTTTGGAAATGATTTGAAATGCAGGCTGGACAATGAATTAAAGCAGGTTTTCAACAAACCTTTGAGCAAAAGCCATTGGTCCAAATCTTGCTGGACATGTCCCATAATTTAATGATCTTCACTTACCAGCACCTATCCGATAGGATGCGGTGAGGAGCTCTTGCAGGTCCTTGTGCAGTTGACAGATGGGCCTTAGATGGCGAGGCCCAGAGGCCCTGCCCTCAAATACTCTTCAGGAGACTTTGACAGACACGGAAGCTGTTGCTTTGTCTTCTCTCAGTGCTTCATGTATTTTAAGAGATTTTAAATGTGTCAGTTCAAAAAATATTAAAATTTACTAACATGCAAGTGAATGATACACGAGTAAACTAATTAAAACACTTGGAGATAATTCAAAACATTAAACTAATCTTACAAAATTTTGAGATTTTAAAGATCAAGTCTGCAATTTACCCCATCAGATAAAGCATAAAAAGAAGTTTAATTTGACACCTAATTCACTATCATATCTTCAGTATTAAAAACGTTATGGCCATTTCCATACTCGGAAATTAGCATCTTGTTCCTTATTGCTTTTCCATTGATTTAACACAAAAGCTGTGATCAAGGACAGTCAAAAGCCCATAACTTTCTTAAAAATTAAGAGAAGTGAATGAAATTTTCAGTTATTATAGATTGAAGCATTCTGAAATAAATATGAAACAATCTTACTTGGATGACCTGAAATTAAGGCATATATTTAGTTAGTTACCTAATTGTAGCTAATTACAAAATTCAATTACTAGATCTAAACATCTATCCATTTCTTAAGAAAAGGTTAACATTTTTAAAAAGCCTAAGTGTCCAAATAACATTCACACAAGAATTCACAATATAACATGATTTTTAAATCTCATTGTCATGAATTTATAGGCCAAATGGAAGGAATTTAGTGTTTAATTCCCGTAAATTAATGGCCATTTAAATCATCTTGCGAGTGGGTTTTTATGGAACGCGATCGATCGGAACGTTGTGGCTGCGGTGAATTTAAACCCCATATCGACAGGAAAAACACTGCCGGTTCGTATCTTTTCTAAGTCACCTTTTTGCAACATGAAATTTTGATTAAAGCCATCCTAAGAAGCAAGTTTATATGAAAAAAATAAACGGTGTACCTTGCCTTGTCCTCTACGTGAGATCCGTCCCGTTGCCGGCGTTGACGGCATTAGAAGATGATTTTAATTTAACTCCTGCTTTTAATTTTTCCAGCGCTAATTTTAATAAACTTAGTAAAACGGCAGTCAAAGCGATTTTTCTTCAGCAACTAAAAAGCCTGTTCAAAATTGATTTCAATAGTCTGAAGAAAAAATCGCATTTTAAACCCGCCCCCCTCTCAAAGGCGCCAAAGTCGCGCACACGGCCAGTTGCTGAGGGCTCCAGTAAGATTGGGCCCTGCCATGAAGCTCAAGTGGAGTCCAGTTACAGGCCATATGTAGCTCTGGCAAGATTAATTTCATTGTTTTTCTCAGTCTCAAACTATATGCCAAGTTGTTAGGCATCATCCCAATATTTACACTTCGTGAATTATATAAGGTTTGTTTGTGCAACTGTGTATCATAATTTTTGTTTACTGCTGCTTGTGGTGCTAGTTTGTAGTATTTGGGCTGTTTCTCAGTGACAGGAAGGGGTGTTACACAAAATAAACGACTTTTACAGGAACTAACTATTGTACTATTACAAGAACGACTTTTAAGGTTGCATAATTGTTGTATACATTGTCAAAAATATAATATTTTCCTTCCCTGTCAATATTGTTTTAATGTTGCTATTTTCTTCTGGAAATATGCAGCTCGGCACTAGACTCAACCCTTTATTCAACCATAAATCATTCCCTCCTCACCTTTCTCCCATTACGCCCCCTTCAGCTCAAGTGAAACTCCATGCTGCTTTCTGATGAGTTAAGGGCTTGTCCCACTTGGCCGTCATTTGCGTCTCATTTACGCGTCATATGCAAAATAGGTCGACGTGACGTGTGGTGTAACGAAATCCTCGCGCGCCACCTGCGTGACGTATCGCGTACGCATGCTGACGCATTGGCGTCGCACGCTGACGCATTAAGGATGTCCTGACATCTCACGTGTATCGCGTGGTGATTCATGGTTACATCACCGTGCGTCTACGTCCGTAACCATGCATCGCCGCGCGCCGCAGGGTATTCTATTGACGTCACGCGCACCAGACGGCTGTGCTCACGTGTGATTTGTACACGACGTCGCGCATCACAACACATCGACCTATTTTACATATGACGCGTAAATGAGGCGCAAATGACAGCCAAGTGGGACAGACCCTTAAGACTTCCCTGTTTCTCCTTTCTTCTGCATCTTAAAAATCTTCTTTTACCTGACCTTATCCTCTTTTGCAAGCCATTAAGATCAATACAGTGGTTGTACAGGCTGACTTGCTCTTTGATTTATTTTTCCCTCATTCAATGGAAAACACCATGTGTTCTATGCCCCTCACTTCACAAAAAGTACATTTGTGAAATCAATGGATGAAGAATTGCTGGTGAACATTATCAAAAACAGTATTTCTGTTTTTCCTTTCAGCCTACTGAAAGTCCATTGAATGAAGTGGATTCACACTGGGATACAGTACACAATGAACGCCGGAGTCATCTTGAGAACGTGTGCAAAAATACTTCTTTAAGGAATCTAGCACATACTTCTCTAACAAAGTTTGTCTTGGACCGTATATTTGTGTGCGATAAATACAAAATCCTATTCTGTCAAACCCCAAAAGTTGGTAATACACAGTGGAAGAAAGTTCTCATTGTTTTAAATGGTAATTATGGAATTTTTATGATATATCTAATATATATTCGTTTTTTTGTTAACGGCAAGATAACAATAATTTTCCAGAGCACTTTTGTTAGTTTATAACACCTCAAAGAATATTTCATTCTTACTGCTAAATGCCATTCCAATGTTTTAATTATGTTTTTTGCTGATGACTTCAGAGTTTAAAAACAGTGACTTTATTCTAAAAGTATTGACGAGGCACAGCTCAATTGTTCATATCAATTTGACACTGTAGCCTAGAAATTAGATGGGATGCCTCAATTGCTCAGGTACCCAGGCATCCAAAATTGAGAGTGATGAACCACACCATGTAAAAAATATTAAAACTGCAAATGAAAATATTGATTTGTTATAGTGCAAGACTTCTTTCCAGTATAGGGCTGATCCAGTCGGTAGCTTGACATGTGATAAACCTACCCTGTAGTGTTAACTGACAGATACAAACTTTCAGTGTTACTTGCAAGATAATAGCTGGTTTTCCATTGTGAGATTGCTGATTAACATTAGAGCAATTTGTTTTATAGTGTGCTATTTCTATAGGAAACCTTATCCAGCCAGAACTGCTTTTAATATGCTGTTGGCAGTCTTTTTAAGATTGATAGCCGTTGTGTGGTCTGGTGAGACTGACATTGTGGCTTGAGAACGAGGAAGAACAGTAGGAGGAGGACAGCACATAGAAGGTCATACTTCAGAGAACCTCGTGCATAACCTCTTGGTGGAGCAATGTTTGAGATGCCTTTGTTTCTCAAATGAGGCTGTCGCTGAATAATAGCACTGCTACAGCCACAACTCTAATTGTCTAGGAAGGCAACTGTTATCTTGCCCAGGGTAGATGGTATCAACATTTAACAAGGTCCTTCATGGTAGACTGGTCCCGAAGATTCACTCATACCGAATGCATATGAAATAGTAAGTTGGATGCAAAATTGACTTTTTCAGAGGAAAAATGATAATGGTGGAGGGATGTTTTTCTGACTGGAGGTCTCTGACCAGTGATGTTCTGCAAGATCTCTGTTGTTTCTGACATTTATAAATGATTAGGATGAAAATGTAGGTGGTTAAATTAGTAGGAGATAGGTTAGTGTTAGATAATAGACAATAGGTGCAGGAGTAGGCCATTCATCCCTTCGAGCCAGTACCGCCATTCAATGTGATCATGGCTGATCATCCCCAATCAGTACCCCGTTTCTGCCTTCTCCCCATATCCCCTGACTCCGCTATCTTTAAGAGCCCTATCTAGCTCCCTCTTGAAAGTATCCAGAGAACCGGCCTGCGCTGTCCTTTGAGGCAGAGAATTCCACAGACTCGCAACTCTCTGTGTGAAAAAGTGCTTCCTCATCTCCATTCTAAATGACTTACCCCTTATTCGTAATGGTTTGGCTTCCCTGGAGAAGTTTCGGGAACTAAGGAGTAAACTAAAAAAGGAAATCAGAAGGGCAAAAAGGGGCTAGGAGATAGCTCTGGTGGGTAGCATTAAGGACAATCCCAAAAGATTTTATAAATACATAAGGGTGAAAAGGGTAACTAGAGAGAGAGTGGGACCTCTCAGGAATCAAAGAGGTCATGTCTGTGTGGAGCCACAGGACTTGGGCAACGTCCTACATGAGTATTGCTCCTCTGTATTTACTGAGGAGAAAGACAGTAGGACATAAGAAGTTGGAGCAGTCACTGGAAGTGTCTTGAGAGCAGTCAGGGTTACTGTCGAAGAAGTACTGAAGGTACTCTCGTGTTTAAAGGTAGACAAATCTCCCGGGACTGATCAGATATATCTGAGGACATTGTGGGAAACTGGAGAGGAAATTGCGGGAGCCCTGGTTGAGATTTACGAGTCGTCCTTAAATACAGGAGAGGTGCCGGAAGACTGGAGGGTGGCAAATGTTGTGCCTCTTTTCAAGAAGGGCTGGAAGGGAAATGCTGGGAACTATAGGCCGGTGAGTTTAACATCTGTAGTTGGTAAATTACTGGAGAGTATTCTGAGGGATAGATTATACAGGCATTTGGACGGGCAAGGGCTGATTAGGGATAGTCATCATGGTTTTGTACATGGAAGGTCGTGTCTCACAAATCTGATTGATTTTATGAACGTGTCCAAAAAGGTTGATGAGGGCAGAGCTGTAGATGTTGTGTACATGGACTTCAGTAAAGCATTCAACAAGGTTCTGCGTGGTAGGCTGCTCTGGAAGGTGAGGTTGCATGGGATCCAAAGAGAGATAGTTGAATGGATAGCAAATTGGCTCCATGGAAGGAAGCAGAGGGTGATGGTGGAAGGTTGCTTCTCGCACTGGAGGCCTGTGACTTGTGGTGCGCTTCAGGGTTCGGTGCTGGGGCCGTTACTGTTTGTCATCTACATCAATGATTTGGATGCGAACATACAGGGCAAGATTAGCAAGTTTGCTGATGATACAAAAGTTAGTGGATTTGCAGTGAAGATGATTGTGAAAGATTGCATCAGGATCTGCATTGATTGGCCAGGTGGGCGGAGGAATGGTTGATGGAATTTAATACAGAGAAGTGTGAGGTTTTGCATTTTGGGACGTTGAACAAGGGCAGGACCTACACAGTAAATGGTAGGCCTCTGGGTAATGTTGTCGAGCAGAGGGAGCTAGGAGTACAGATGCATGGTTCCTTGAAGGTCGAGTCACAGGTAGATAAGGTGGTCCAAAGGCTTTTGGCACTTTGGCCTTCATCAGTCAGAGTATTAAGTATAGAAGGTTACACAAAAAGCTGGAGAAACTCAGCAGGTGCAGCAGCATCTAAGGAGCGAAGGAGATAGGCGACGTTTCGGGTCGAGACCCTTCTTCAGACTGGTCAGTGATCAGGGAAACGAGAGATATAGACAGTGATGTGGAGAGATAAAGAACAATGAATGAAAGATATGCAAAAAAGTATTGATGATAAAGGAAACAGGCCATTGTAAGCTGTTTGTGGTGTGAAAATGAGAAGCAGGTGCGACTGGGGTGGGGGGGGGGGGAGATGGAGAAGGAATGTCAGGGCCCGAGGGCTGAGGGAGATGTGGGGAGGGGGAGGGGGCAGTCTGGGTTAACAGAATTGAGAAAATTCAATGTTTAAGCCCAGAGGATGCAGACTCCCCAAGCGGAATATGAGGTGCTGTTCCTCCAACTTGCGGTGTTGCTCACTCTGGCCGTGGAGGAGGCCCAGGACCGAGAGGTCGGATACGGAATGGGAGGGGGAGTTGAAGTGCTGAGCCACCGGGACGTCGGGTTGGTTATTGCGGACCGAGCGGAGGTGTTCGGCAAAACGATCGCCCAGCCTCCGCTTGGTCTCACCGATGTAGATCAGCTGGCATCTGGAGCAACGGATGCAGTAGATGAGGTTGGAGGTGGTGCAGGTGAACCTCTGTCGGACTTGGAATGACTGCTTGGGTCCATGAAAGGAGTGGATGGGGGAGGTGAAGGGACAAGTGTAGCATCTCTTTAGAGTCTGAAGAAGGGTCTCGACCCGAAACGTCGCCTATCTCCTTCGCTCCTTAGATGCAGCTGCACCCGCTGAGTTTCTCCAGCTTTTTGTGTAACCCTCGATTCTCCAGCATCTACAGTTCCTTCTTTAACATATTAAGTATAGAAGTTGGGAGGTCTTGTTGAAGTTGTATAAGACGTTGGTGAGACCGCATTTAGAATATTGTGTTCAGTTCTGGGCACCATGTTATAGGAAAGATATTGTCAAGCTTAAAAGGATTCAGAAAAGATTTACGAGGATGTTGCCAGGACTAGAGGGTGTGAGCTATAAGGAGAGGTTGTGTATGCTGGTCTCTATTCCATGTAGTGCAGCAGGATGAGGGAAGATCTTACAGAGGTGTACAAAATCATGAGAGGAATAAATCGGGTAGATGCACAATCTTTTGCCCAGAGTAGGGGAATCGAGGACCAGAGGATATAGGTTGACGGTGAAGGGGAAAAGAATTAATAGGAATCCGAGGGGTAACCTTTTCACACAAAGGGTGGTGGGAGTATGGAACAAGCTGCCAGAGGAAGTAGTTGAGGCTGGGACTATTCAGTCGTTTAAGAAACAGTTAGACAGGTACATGGATAGGACCGGTTTGGAGGCATATGGACCAAACGCAGGCAAGTGGGACTAGTGTAGCTGGGACATTGTTGGCCGGTGTGGGAGAGTTGGGCCGAAGGGCCTGTTTCCACACTATCACTCTATGACTATGGCTTTTTCAGTTGAGTGCTTATCCTGGAGTCATAGCACAAGTACTTTGTGTTTTAATTGTAATTAGTCAGTTTGCAGATGACACAAAACCTGGTGGAATTGTGGACAGTGAGGAAGATTATCAAAGGATAGAGCAGGATAAAGATCAGTTAGAACTTTGACTAGAGAAATGGCAAATGGAGTGTAATCCAGGTGTTGCATTTTGGGAGACAGAATGCAAGAAACATACACAGTAAATGGAAGGACTCTTCGGAGCATTGAGGTACTGAGGGACCTTGGGGTGCATGCCCATAGCTCCCTTAAAGTGCCAACACAAGTGGATAGATGGCAAGAAGATATCTTCACAGTCTGGGCATTGAGTATAAAAGTTGCCAAAGTCACGTTGCAGCGGTATAAAAGTTTGGTTAGGCCAATTTGGAGTATTATTTGGTGTTTTGGTCGCCACACTATGGGAAAGATAGTAGAGCTTTGGAGAGTATGCAGAAGGGGTTTACCAGGATGGTGCCTGGTTTGGATTAGGTACTAGGAGAGATCAGAAAACATGGATTATTTTCTCTGGAGTGTCAGAGGCCTAAATAGAGTATTTTATTCCCAGGAAATATCAAACACTAGAGGGCAAAGGGTTAAGGTGAGAGGGGAAAGTTTAAGAAGATTTGAGACACAGGTTTTGTTTCCATCGAGTGTGGTTGGCGCCTGGAACATGCAGCCAGGCAAAGTGGTAGCAGCATATGATAGCAACATTTAAGAGGCATTAAAACAGACACATGAACAGAGGGATACAGACCATGTCCAGGCAAATGGGATTAGTAATATTGGCATCACGGTCAGAATAGGCATGGTGGACTGAAGATCTGTTCCTATTCTGAATTGTTTAAATGGTCTATGCTCTAAATTCTAAATGACAACTGCAGCATCTGAGAGTTTGTAGCACACCACAGTATTGGTTAAGGCACTGTAAATACCTGACTCTCACATAGGTTAAGGTATAAGCATCTTTAATGTTCACTCCATTATCATATAAGCAGTACATCACACGTTCAGTCTACTGCAGCTACTGAAGACAGTAGGCGAGTTCTTACACTATAAAGCACGCATTAGGCGGAGTTATAATTACTAAGCATTCTGATTGGTTAACATGCAATAGCCAATCTACATCTCTTCTTGTAGAAATGAGAAAGCAACTAAGGCGCTTTAATCGGTAAGCTGAGGGAATGATAGTGGGGTTAAACATAATCGCCATATCTAGTGGGTGGCCTACTAACCGCCCGGTCCTCGTGCGGTAGGGGGCTGCCTCATCACTCTTTCCTTCCGAAAAGGTGGGGACTGGGGTTGGTAATGCCGCGGGAGACCCAATGGGCCTGTGGGGAGAGACCGCCACGGGGGAACCAGGGGTGGACCGACGCGGGGAGCCCGGGGTACTGGTTACAGCAGGAGACGCAGGGGCAGACCGACGCGGAGAGTGGGTGGACTTGGTCGCCTCAGGTGATGGAACAGCTGCAACAGGCATCGGTGTGAACACGTGCAGTGTGGCATCAGGACCCAGAGGCGCCAGACGAGCAGCTGTGAAGTTTTATCCGCAGCTGTGTGTTCGACAAGGCGGCGTAGACGGTCGGTGGGCACGAACGAGACTTTCAGGATTGAGAATTCGTCCTGTTCGATAGGGTGACGTTCGCTGGTAGTGCGCGGGGCTCTGGAGAGCGTGTCTGCGATGTGCATGTCTTTACCTTTCTTGTATACGATGCGGAAGTCAAACCGCTGCAGCTGCATCATCATTCGTTGTAGACGAGTTGGGGTGGCATGGGTGGGCTTGTTTAGGATGGTGACTAGTGGCTGGTGGTCAGTCTCGACAGTGAAAGCTCTGCCAAAGATAAAGTCTTTGAATTTTGAGCAGTCGAAGATGATGGCGAGCAGTTCCTTCTCGATTTGGGCATAGCGTTGTTCGGTGTCGGTTAAGGTGCAAATTGTTTCAAATATTAATTTTGTGGTTAGCATGAAAAATGCTGAGATTAATATACTTTATGTAGATTACTAGCATAGTTTTCTATTTGAGTAAGTTGAGTTTATATCCATCCTGTTTGGAACACCTTTTGAAGAAACTTGCCTTTTGGGACAGGATTTTAAATGTATTTAAAGTTTTGTCATACAAAATACAAATAAACTATTTTACTTTCTCAAAGCTACTTTCAGCTGTGAGCATATGTATTTAACGTTATCAACTTTAATTTCTGTTAACTGGTCTCTCCACTGGACTAATTAAGGGAAACAAATTGATTAATATAATTTTAAGCAAAATAAATTCCCAAAAAGCAACAGTCAATCTGACTTTACGTTGTTTTGTACCCTTTTCATTAATTATGGAAATAACTTTACATGAACTCAGTCAGTACTTACAAAAAACTGGACATTTTGTAGTTTTTGGATTTTGTTTTCTTTTAAAACAATTTTTAACATGCTAGCAAGCCCTCTCGTGGACAGTGGCTGATTTACCTGTCAACAATTCTATATTCTCAAATCCGATGTCATAAACTTTGGTTTTACAAAGTCCAAGTTCTTTTTTGCAATGGACGAGTCTTTGTTGTGATTTTAAAGTAAATTGAGGCCTCTTATTATACCCATCAAAAACAAATAACTTCACAGTAATATGTTACTCTTCCTGGACACACAAGATTAAAGCTCAGGTGTTGTGCCCAGAGGGGGAAATAATCTTTCTTGATGTACCATTGTCATATTTTAGAAAGTTTGCCTCCACGCATGTGTGATTGCCTTTCAAGTATCATCATTCCCCACTACTCTTGTATCTTCTGAATAATTGCATGGGTTCAAACTGTCAATTCCCCTAACTTTGGAGATGATTCCTCCATGCTCTTTGTTAGCTCTGGCTAATCTGTATCCCGCCTGTCACTAAAGCCTGATTATCTTGTTCGCTGTTTGCCTTCTTTAGCTAGCCTTAACTAAAATTCCAGATTCATTTGTGCATATCCGTGGCTGTGTATACTTTTGCATCATTACTCTGAAAAGGTAATTCCGGAAAACATCAAGGACACATTTAAGGGGAAAGTGTATTGGGCCAAATCCTTTTTTGCTGTATATGCTATGTAATATTATGTGCTCAGAGTAATAACAATATTTGCATACACACTTAGAGTTTAGATTTAAGATCACTAAATTTTGGAACAATTGAATTTAACATTTTCCTCAATACAGGTGAATTTAAATCCATTGAAGACATACCGGAGGCTTTGGTTCATAATCATGAGAAGAATGGCCTATATCGCTTATCATCATACAGTGCACCAGATGTAAAAAAAAGGTTAGAGAAAACCTATTTAAAACCTATTTCGAGTATTACTGTGCAAAATGTATCCCATTTTAAATTATCCATTTGGATTTTTATTGAACATAGTATTAACAAATCTACTGGATCACAGCTATAATGTCCATACTTTCCTTGGATATTTTGTAATGTGTTTTAGTGGCACACTGGATATAATTCACTATAATTTAGTGGCACACTGGATAAAAATAGAATTTTAATTATATTTTTGTTGTTTTCTTTCAGATTGAATGCATACTTCAAATTCCTCATCGTTAGAGATCCATTCGAAAGGCTGATTTCTGCATTCAAAGACAAGTTTCTAAAGAATCCTCGATTTGAACCATGGTATAAATATAAAATTGCTCCCGCAATTATTCAAAAGTATAGGAGGAATCGAACTGAGACTAAAGGACTCCAATTTGATGACTTTATTCGCTATTTAGGTGATCCTAACCACAAGTGGCTTGATGTTAAAATAGGAGAATCTATTATTCATTGGGCTACTTATGTTGAGCTTTGTGCACCTTGTGAAATCAAGTATGATGTCATAGGACATCATGAAACACTGGAAAAAGATGCTCCATACATAATAAAGAGAGCAGGAATAAATAATTTGGTGTCCTATCCCCAAATCCCACCTGGCATTACAGCGTACAACAGAACTAAGATTGAGCAGTATTTTGCAGGAATCAACAAACGAGATATAAAACGCCTTGCTTCTCGTTTCCAAGGAGATTTTAAACTGTTTGATTATGCTGAACCTGATTTTTTGTTAAATTGATATTCCAAAGTATTGTGCCTGTTATGTGGTAGTACAATGCATATTTATATATATTTTTAGGGCTTTTTGGTTACACAGTTTAATGCTATCACCAGCAGAAATCACGGAATGAAGGAAACCCAAAGCCTCTTAACAGTTTAATCCATGCATGTTTGCAGGCATAATGTGATCTTTAGAAGTAAGTAAGCAGTAGTTTGATGCATGGAGCCCACCAAAGCAACATTATATGTTGTCAAAATGTAATGAAAATATTTCCATAGAGAAGAAGAGTCAATTGAATTTCTGAACAAAACATCAGTTGTAAGATGTGTAAGAAATAACTGCAGATGCTGGTTAAAATCGAAGGTAGACACAAAATGCCGGAGTAACTCAGCGGGTGAGGCAGCATCTATGGAGACAAGCAATGGGGGACGTTTCACATCTCGACCTGAAACGCCCCCCCATTCCTTCTCTCTATCAGTTGTAAGATATTTGTTTATTGACCCAAATGATGCATTGTCTTTGTCACATGTTCAGTCACAGATATTGAAAAATTGTTTTATCATTTAATTTAGTTAAATGTAAACATTGCTGCTTAAAAAGTCTTTCAATACAAAAGATAAAATAGGATGTGTGCATTTAAAGCTGCTACATTTATTTGCAAACACCCTTGTATATCATTTTTATTAATCGGTACATTCTGTGAACTTAATTTCAATTATTTCTACCTTCAACAATCCCGTACACCAATTATAGGAATGAAATAAAGGAGTCAGTGAGAAAACATTATTGCCCAATGGAAATTATGTCTTTTTTTAAACCAATGAATATCCAGCATTTGTGGTGGTGAAAATTGATAGAAACTCCTCAAACATGCAATAAACAGGTCTGAAATAATTAAACAATATGTTGGAGTATCAAGGAGCTAATTGGCTAAGCCACCTAAACAACCGTTGGTTTGCAACCTTTATCGCTGATAAAAGCATTATACAAACCATGTAATTAAAAACATTAATTTCATAGAATATACTTTTATTTTATAAACCTATTTAGAAGGTACTTGAATTTCTGTGTATCCTGATTCTGGTATTTAAGTATGATAATTGATAATATTAAATAATCATTTAAGTAATGGTCCATAATTGCATTAAAAACGATTTCACACATTACGTACAAACCTTTGTTTTAACCCCTCAGATGTCAGGGCATTAGCATTTTTCTTCGGAAAATGCATTATTTTTGTATCTGTAAAATAACATGTGTAATAATATATGAATGGACCAAACTTTTTGTGGCAGAAATTGTTAATTTCCAGTTCTTTCGTTTTGCTTCTCTTTACCCAAGCTTCAGTGTTTCAGCAGCCAAAACTTCAACAGTCACTCTGAAGTATTTGCTTTGGTGATTCTGGCTGCTTTCACCTTACACTACTGCTATCTTACACTTTCTAAAACCTCAGCTCATTTTAAAACTTTACTTCCAACTTCCTGCCCCATATCAAAACCTATTCAGTTATCACCTTTCCCACAAGTTTAAACATTTTAATGTCGCCTTCCCTTGTGTGTATAACTATTTTTCCCAATTCAATTTGTTTTGCAAACTATTTTTTCAACTTCAGCCTCCTGAACATACTTTGTGCCTTTTGCTCCACCATTGAATGCATTGGCTTCATCCAACCAGACAGTGTCTGTATTCATCTTTATAAGCTGTATTCATCATTATCCTCTCTTGCCTGATAGTTATTCCCAAAATCCATATATTTGACCAATATCTTCAATGACTGAATTCAAATAAGGTTGTTTCAATTGGAGCAGTTTAGAACAGGAGCAGTTTAGATTTTATCTGTGATAGAAGTGCAAAATAAATACAAATAGTTGTTGTTATAAAGTGAAGCTTTATTGAACTAACCTTAAAAAGCTATTGAACTCACCTGAAAAAGAGTGTGACGAATGGTGGGCAGAGAATTACACCAGGAATGCTCAGAGGCAGCAATTTTTAAGTCTACATTTCGTGATATATAATTTCTACACTGACAGAAGCAAAGTGATTATTAATATATAGTTACATGGTGCTTAACAATATATTTTCTACATTAAATATCGCTTCCAGTATTTCTTTAATGCAACAGGTTAAAATAAACTTTCACATGGAAATAATGTTGCTTTCTGTGATAGTATTTTCAGAATTTTGAATTTCAATGTTCAAATAATTACAGCCAGGATCTATCTGTAAGATAATTATCTAGAGTACAAAAGTCTAATATTGAGGAGATTACATGTTAAAGATGAAAGATGCTTGAAACATTCAGTAAGATTTTTTCATACGTAGAAACATAGAAAATAGGTGCAGGAGCAGGCCATTCGGCCCTTTGAGCCTGCACCGCCATACAATATGATCATGGCTGATCATTCAACTCGGCATCCTGTACCTGCCTTCTCTCCATACCCCCTGATCCCTTTAGCCACAAGGGACACATGTAACTCCCTCTTAAATATAGCCAATGAACTGGCCTCAACTACCTTCTGTGGCAGAGAATT
This sequence comes from Raja brachyura, assembly GCA_963514005.1. The sequence continues at coordinate 76,422,098 of OY740786.1, forward strand.
CCAGAGACTGCTATACCTGCTATATATAGGAGAGAAATAATTATTCCACAGGTAGGAGTGAGTTGGCAACCACCAAAAGCAACTACTATGAACAGTCAATAATTAAAGGTAAATTAATTTTATATAAAATGGATTTACCTTGAATTGACTGTTCATAGTGGTTGCTTTTGGTGGTTGCCAACTCACTCCTACCTGTGAAATAATTATTTCTCTCCTTTCAGTCAAGTTTGATATAAAACCTTCAAGTTAACCACAAGTCTTTAATGAATAGGGAGATCACTGACAAACCTTCATGAACTTTAAACCTGATCCAGTTAGTGATTGCCATAAGTGATTTGGTGCTTAATCGTCAATTAATTTAAAGTAGGAAACAAGTATTAGACAAGATTTATGAAATGTAGTTTGTTTAATAACTGCAAATATTGTAAATGTGAGAATATAAGGTACTTAAACTGCTTTGAAGCTTAGGACTAAAATCTTATTACAGGATAAAATGGAATTTCCAATTAAAGGGCTAACACCATAGAGAAAAGAACCTGTTACTTTTGGGTATTCACATACACATTTATTTTAAGAATATACCTGGTCAAAGGAGTATTTTTCCCATTTGAATTTTGCTTTCTTTACAAATTAGTTTAATTCTTAAGCTAGTCATTTTCTTATTGTACATGTTCAGGATTCAGCATTTTGGGACACCACTATGGCATACATTAATGCTAATTATTCATTCCATTAGTATTTGCACTAACTTCTTTGGTTTGATTGTAATTCTCACTTTTCAAATTCAGAACTGTTAATAAATGCCTACTGAAACTTAGTGTGTGAGTTATACTGCTGTCCTTATGGTTTTGTAGACTGTCACACCATGAATAAAGATTTTCATATTTCAAAAATGTTGAGAATAACTTAACAAACCTGAATTATAATATTCAAATGATGCAAAAGCATGATTTACTTTAAAATCTAATATTTCAGAATCTTCATTATCATTTAAATATCCTTTAAGAATTTCTTAGAAACATAGAAATTAGGTGCAGGAGTAGGCCATTCAGCCCTTTGAGCCTGCACCGCCATTCAATATGATCATGGCTGATCATCCAACTCTGTATCCCGTAGCTGCCTTCTCTCCATCCCCTCTGATCCCCTTAGCCACAAGGGCCACATCTAACTCCCTCTTAAATATAGCCAATGAACTGGCCTCAACTACCCTCTGTGGCAGAGAGTTCCAGAGACTCACCACTCTGTGTGTGAAAAATGTTTTCCTCATCTCGGTCCTAAAGGATTTCCCCCTTATCCTTAAGCTATGACCCCTTGTCCTGGACTTCCCCAACATCGGGAACAATCTTCCTGCATCTAGCCTGTCCAACCTCTTAAGTATTTTGTAAGTTTCTATAAGATCCCCTCTCAATCTCCTAAATTCTAGAGAGTATAAACCGAGTCTATCCAGTCTTTGTTCATAAGACAGTCCTGACATCCCAGGAATCAGTCTGGTGAACCTTCTCTGCACTCCCACTATGGCAATAATGTCCTTCCTCAGATTTGGAGACCAAAACTGTATGCAATACTCCAGGTGTGGTCTCGCCAAGACCCTGTACAATTGAAGTAGAACCTCTTCCGCTTCATTTGTAGTAGATGAGGTTTTCAAAAATTATGTACCTTGCAGAATTTCCCATGTTCAAAAGCAATGTGTGGTCAAGACTTCTTGCATTTTCATTTCATACTGTTATTTTATTTCCACATCTTTTGGGTGTCTTTCCTACCTCTTTTATGGTCATTTTTATTTGTTAATAGCTTTTTTCATTTATCTCCTTAAATATATAAGCTTTCATCTGTTTCAGGCCTTGTATAAATCCTGTTTGGGTGCTCACTTCATTATATTCCTGTTGCCCTTGCCCATTTTCCATTCTTCTTGCAGTTTCCACATCTTAAAAATAAACTACAATTGAAAAATAAACAGGATAAAACACAGAATATGATTAGGAGAAAGGAAATCCATTTTTAAGAACTGCGCGTTATGATCCTTATATGGATGAAAAGTATTTCTGGAGTTACCTTGGCAACATGGCTTACTTTAAGATTATGTTCCATGCTCAAAATGGAACTTGATACAGATGTTCATTCTGAGTAATGGACGGTATTGTTTTTATCGATGTTGACTTGAATTGGTTGGAAGTGGCTGATATAAAGCATAATCCTAGAATCCCTTACATAATTAGCTCCTGGATCTCTAATTCATACACATCAAACCAGTCTTCTGGTGGCAAAGCTGTGAGTCTATTTTATAGGAACTAATTCTGGTGGACAACAATCCAGACATGAAGCAGGCTTTGTTGATTTGGGGTCTTGGGTTGTCTTTGAAGTAACGAGAGTTGTTTTTTATGTGGTATTTCAAACAAGCAATGTTCAGTTAAGTTTTCTGGGGAGAGGCTAATGGAGATAGCGGAGTGGTCAGTCATCAATAACAGATATAGCACAGGTGATATGGACACAGGCCTCTCACTTCAACAATCATATAATTAGTAAGTGTCAATGCCTGGATTATAGGTATTGTCATGAGGTCTTGCTTTTCTAACAAAATATAATCTTGTTTGTGACAAAGTGATCCAAGTATTTTGTGAACTCTGAGTAATTTCCTACTGCTTCCTTCCCATTCACAGCTTGCTGGTCAATTGCATTTTTTTTCAAGTGTGGCCTTGAAGTCTTCCAGAAGAAATAATTTGTCTTCCTCTGGAATGAGAGTTCAGGTTTCTTCAAACTTCATCAAACTGAAACACCTTTTGGATGCAATAGTATTCAGATATTGTTGAGGATGGAGCCATTCATTGATGGAGAGACTGGAGAAGTTAGGTCCGTTTCCCTGAACACTAGGAGGTTAAGAGAGGATATAATTGAGGTATATAAAATAATGAGGGATAGATAGGGTAGACTGCAGGGAACTTTTCCGCATATCTGGATAACATAGCCTTTGGGCAAGGGATATAAAGAGAGCCTTCTTTACACAGAATTCTGAACCGTCATCTACAATTTTTCCAGGAGATCTGTGTATGGTAAAAATGGATACATACCCCCTCTATCATGCATTGCATAGCAGTGCATGATCCATCAAGCTTTTATTCCAGCTACAATATATCTACATTGTCAGGCACGTGCCGTGAGTAATTACTCAGGGTAGGCACTGAGTTGGATTTTTTTTTAATAAATCGCGCATGCGCAGATTGTTCTCTCCATAAAAATAAAAATAAAAACAGCAACATATCAATTTGCCCAAGGCTTCCTAGTCTCCTTTATTCTGGATTACTGAATGGGTTGGGGGGTGGGGGGGGTGAAGGGTGATGGCAGGTGGAGAGATGGTGGGAAAAACGGGAGCGCACAAGGAAAAGTTGAATCAGTTGTCATCTTATTGAAAGACAACATTTGTTCAAGCGATCAATTGGGGGGAGAGTTCCTTTCACAGCATGTGGAGAGTCTGTGCTAGGGTAAAGTTGCGGGGAGAGCAGGACTGTTGAGGAGGAGGGGGTCGGGGATAATGCCAGTAACTCACTCACCACTGGCGCAGTTCTCCAGGCGCGAAAACACGCACTGTAGCCGGGGATAGAAGCAGCTCGGGGAGCTGCGAGCGGTCGCCGAGACCCGACAGCAGAACTGGCCGCCACTTCAGCGCCTTCTGCCGGCCCGCTCACTTCTGGTAGTGCTCTCTGTATGAACACCTCTCACCTGCCGCTCGTTCATATCAGCCGCTTCCTGCAAATCCTTAAATTCCCACAGCCGAGTAACTTCAATTGCGCTGTCGGAATTTAAGGACATGAGTGAGGTCAGCGAGCGGCAGGAGAAAGGTTTTCCACGCCTCCGTGCAAGGAGCGTCGCAAGTGACATTATCCCGATCCCCTCCTTCACAACATTCGTGCCCTCCCCGCAACTTTACCCCGGGCCAGACTCCCAACGCTGTGAAAGGAACACTCCCCCCACCCCCACCCCCCAGGAAATATGGTATTTAAAAACATAAACACAAAATTACCACATTATCGGTACACAAGCTCCATTCTTCTCTCCCTGTTTCCTAAGATACACTTAAAATAATGCCAATCCATATTGAAAACCCCGCCAAGAAACTAGCGCTGCGCATGCGCAGTGCTGCAAAGGCAGAATTTCAGCTGCCTTCAGCTCCACTTGAAATTGATGGCTCGAAGCAGCTCTGACGGCACGTGGGCTGCACAGAGCTTCCCGTGTCACAAGCGCTGCAGATGAAAGGCACGGAGAATTATGCCTACCTAAGAGATCGATCGCTTACATAGGCATAATTCTCCCATGCCTTTACTATTTATATTTAGTTATTCCAATGTGATAATTTTAATCAGGGTAGGCAGTGCCTACCTTGCCTACCCTGACGGCACGTGCCTGATCTACATGTTACAGACAGGGTTGATTCCTGGAAGACTAGCAATTTTCCATTATCATGAACACCTGAAATATAATTGGCAAACTTGTTTCTTTCATAATTCGTGTTGTTATTTTATAATCTCACATAAATTTTGTAAGAGCTGATTTTTATTCTACATTTCAAAGTGATTTGCCAATTCTGTAAGGATGAATTTACATTATTCAAGCTGTGATGATATTAATGGTGCATAATTATGTCTGCTTTAGGAGGAAGCCTCTACAAGCCTGAAATGTGGACTAGATTTTCATATTGCTTTTGATGCAGGCCAAGACATATCTAATCATGGTTTTTGTAGCCATGTGTTCTGTGTGGAGTTCTTCCATGATCTTCATTTGTGCCTTCGTCAGTATCACTATCGTGTGACCCTACTTTGTACATAAGAAGAAGAAATAATGGAACAGGAGCAGACCAATCAGCTAGTCGGTTATTCAATAAATCCATGACTGACCTGCAACCAAAAATGTTCTTGCCTTATCCCTAGATCCCTTTTCCGCTTCATATCCAGAAATCTTACTGATATCAGTTTTTAATGCAATTATTGACTGAGCTCAACAGATCTCTGGGATAGACTTCTAAAGATTCATTTGTCTTTGACTGAAGAAATGTCTCCTCCTTTAGCTCCTGTATACCCTATGTTTTATTTTCTGACTGTAAATCCTGTTTGTAGGCTCGTAAGCTGGGGAAGCGTCTAACAATGTTGTATGTTTTGTTGTATTGCAGCTGACAAATAACTGAAGCCTTACACCATGATAAAGGTCCAAAGACTTTATTAACGACATTAGCATAGGTGACTTCATGCTAGCACGTTGTTCTAACAATGCAGGAACCAGGCAGGGAGAGGAAAGCTAGTGGGTGTAACTACAAAAGCATGACTCATAACATGAGTAACACTGATCTACATTCTCCCTCTTAAAGAATCAACAACAGTACAAACCAATTAACTAAGTAAGGCATGCATAGCAATTGATAATAAACTGGAGGAAAGTCAAACATAGTCAGGGTACTTCACAACCGGCTTACAAACATGACCAGCACGTGTACGATAAAGACCATCTCTGTTCTTTCTCCCTGGGGACAGAGCAGGTGGCTGCACAGGTGAAGGGGACTGAACCAGCATTTCTGGATACGAAGCAGGAGACGGTGGCAAGTCGTTACTGGCAGAGGATCCATTGCAGATGCCAAAAACCTGGACCCACTGCAGTTCGCTTACCACCACAGCAGATCAACGGTGGATGCGATCTCGCTGGCCCTGCACTCTGCTCTGGACCACTTGGACAACAAAAACTCATATGTCAGGCTGTTATTCATTGATTACAGCTCGGCATTTAATACAATCATCCTCTCCAAGCTGGTTACCAAACTCGCAGAACTGGGTCTCTGTGCATCCCTCTGCAATTGGATCCTCAACTTCCTCATTCACAGACCACAGTCTGTTCGTATTGGTGGAAATGTGTCAGACTCTATAACAATCAGCATGGGAGCACCTCATGGCTGCGTGCTCAGCCCCCTGCTGTACGCATTCTATACTCATGACATCGTAGCTGGTCATTGTGTGAACTCCATCATCAAGTTCGCTGACGACACCACTGTTGTGGGACGTATCACTGATGGGGATGAGTCAGAGTATAGGAGAGAGATTGACGACTGTCCATACGGTGCCAGCACAATAACCTGGCCCTCAACACCAGCAAAACCAAGGAACTGATTGTGGACTTTGGAAGGAGTAGGATGGGGACCCACAGTCCCGTTTATATCAATCGGTCGATGGTTGAAAGTGTCAAGAGCTTCAAATTCCTGGGCGTGCACATCTCTGAAGATCTTTTCTGGTCCGAGAACACTGATGTAATTATCAAGAAAGCACATCAGCGCCTCTACTTCCTGAAAAGATTACGGAAAGTCGGTTTGTCAAGGAGGACTCTCTCTAACTTCTACAGGTGCACAGTAGAGAGAATGCTGACCGGTTGCATCGTGGCTTGGTTCGGCAACTTGAGCGCCCTGGAGAGGAAAAGACTACAAAAAGTAGTAAACACTGCCCAGTCCATCATCGGCTCTGACCTCCCTTCCATCGAGGGGATTTATCGCAGTTGGTGCCTCAAAAAGGCTGGCCGTATCATCAAGGACTCACACCATCCTGGCCACACACTCATCTCCCTGCTACCTTCAGGTAGAAGGTACAGGAGCCTGAAGTCTGCAGCGACCAGGTTCAGGAAGAGCTACTTCCCCACAGCCATCAGGCTATTAAACCTGACTTGGACAAAACTCTGAACATTAATAACCCATTATCTGTTATTTGTACTTCATCAGTTTATTTATTCATGTGTGTATATATTTATACAATGGTATATGGACACACTGATCTGTTTTGTAGTCAATGCCTATACTGGACTCGCTGAATGTCCCCATCCAGCTATCAAGCAAGTTGTAGACACGAGATGTCGTTGATGCTTTACTGTATTCAACTGTGAAAACTGTAACATACAAACAGAAAAGGAAACAGCATATTTAGTTATGTTATGCACTTGCTATAGGAACATAAACTATGATCCCACCACCAAATACAGTGCTGTTATGTAAGAAACCAACCAGGGTACATGAAACATTCTTAACCTTGTTAATAATAGCAATCCTGCTCAATAACATTTATAACATATAAAGATGCTGTTAACAAACATAATTACTCACAGACATTGCATCTAACAAATTCTGTGGGGTAGGATGGTGATAGGTTACACACTGAGAATTACACTGTGTACACCATGAGGTACCCTCTGGGTTGGACTTCCTGGTTTATGATAACTTCCTGTATAACAGGAAAGGTAACTCAAGGCTGCAGGAACCTGAGTATCCAGCAGGTGGCACTAATGCATGTAAACAGAATGCCTACTATGTTCTAAATGTTAAAGAAGGAACTGCAGATGCTGGAGAATCGAGGGTTACACAAAAGGCTGGAGAAACTCAGCGGGTGCAGCAGCATCTAAGGAGCGAAGGAGATAGGCGACGTTTCGGGTCGAGACCCTTCTTCAGACTGAACTATGTTCTGTTGTGCTGAAGCAAAGCAAGAATTTCATTGTCCTATGAGGGACACATGACAATCAACTCTCTTGAACTTGAACTTGAACTTGGTCAATGGTGGCAGTGGCCTACTTGTTTTGTCAAACCATTGTTTTTGAATGTCACGCTTCTGTTGTAACCTGGATTGAACCTGGATCAGCAGCTGTGTGGGCAACTAAATCTTTAAACAGGATGAGGGGATAAAAGACGCGGCCATTACAATAAACTCATCATCCGGCAAGGGCGGATTCTCGCAGGTCTTCCGGGGTGCACGAGAGAGAGTGTCAGCCAGGTGCATATCCTTACCGCGTTTGTGGATCAGAACAATGTAATTTTTTTTGAAGTTGCAGCAACATCCGCTGTAGGTGCGCCAAAGAGGCATGGATCGGTTTGTTGAAAATGCTGATCAGAGATTGGTGGTCAGTTTCAATCGTGACCGTGTGACCAAAGATGAAATCGTTGAATTTCTTGCAGGCGAAAACAACCGCCAACAGCTCTTTCTCAATTTGGGCATATCGTTCTGTGTCATTCATGGTGCACGAGGCATAGGCAACAGGCTTATTGCCGTTGCCATCATTTTGAAGACATGTTGCGCCTAGTCCGTGTTGTGAGGCATCACAAGTCAGTGTAACCGGTAGTTTAGGATCAAAGTACGCAAGAGTAGGAGCACGAAACATCTGCTGCTTAAGAGTGTCGAGCGCTTTCCGTTGTTGCTTGTGCCAAGTCCAAGCAGTATCTTTGTGTGTAAGCTGGCGCAATGGGGCTGATATTTTGCTGAAACCCGGAATGAATTTGCTCAAATAGTTAACCATGCCAAGGAATCTCTGCAAACTTAGCACATCTATGGGTGCTAGGAGCTCGTTGATAGCACTGGTTTTCGCTGGATCTGTTTTTAGGCCATCTTTGGTAAATATCTGGCCTATGTATTTCACCTCATTCACTCTGACTTTGCATTTTTGAGGGTTCAGCTTGAAATGGATGGCCTTGGCATGATCCAAGACCTTTGTCCGATTGGCTTTGCATTCTTTGACCGTTCTTCCAGCAATGAGGATATCATCCACTATGATGGAGCATGGGTAGCCTGCAAACAATTGCTCCATATTTGTTGAAATACTTTACTAGCAGAACCTATTCCAAAGGGCATGCAAATAAATTTATAACGCCCGAACAGAGTGCTGAAAGTGATCAACTTGGAGAGTTATGTTCCAGCGAAATTTGCTAGAATGAACTCTTGGCATCTAGCACCGTGTATACAGTTGCCTCAGCCATCTGCGCAGCAATCTCATCCACAGTGCGCATTGGATAGCGGGGTCGTTTAATTGCTGTGTTTAAGTCCTTGGGGTTGATACAAATCCGTATCTCATCTTTGTTCTTCTTGGTAGCCTCGACCATGGTGGAGACCCAGTACGAGGGGTCAGTAACGGGAGTAATCACACCTAGAGACAGCATTCTGTTAAGTTCAGTTTGAACACGGTCCCGCATAGCATGGGGAATCTTTTGAGCCGGACGAACAACTGGAATTGCCTCAGGGTCAATCGTAATCGTGTACCTGACAGGCAACCTGCCCAGCTTATTGTCAATCAAAACCTTGTATTGTGTTAGGATTTGATGGTTAAAGTCAAGTCTGTAGTCAGAGGACAAACAGAAGGTCTGAAGGTAAGCAGACCCATGTCTAGACATGCGTTGGCACCCAGCATAGACGGAACATTTTCACGTACCACATAGAAATCCAGGTTGTGGACAACTGAGTTAAGACAGCACCGCAAATCAACTTAACCGATAGGGTGCACTCGACCTCCAGCAAATGAAACAAGGGATGCTGCCGTTGGAGAAACAGCCTCTGTTTTTCTTAGCTTTTGGAACACAGCCAGGCAAATTACATTGCAGCGAGCACCCAAATCCACTTTTAGATAGAGTTTTGCCATTAATGAGCAAAGCAACCTTGGGGTCCAGTTGTTTATGCACTAAATCAGACAAAGCATGTACATCGACATCAACACCTTCGCCAGCAGCCTGTAAATCCATGGGAGCTGGTTGTGAGAATTCTGAGATAGCATTTTCACGGCCAAGCAAATTAACAGATTGTCTCGTTTGAACTCTATTCAGGGCTGGATTTATGTATAAGCTTGTCAAGCTTAAGCTTAGGACCTCGAGATCAAGGGGGGCCACGCAGAGCCGGATTTACCACTAGGCTTCAAAGGCTGAAGCCTAGAGCCTCGAAATCTTCGCGGTTTCCGGCCAAGGCAGGATACCTGCTGTTCAACTCTGGGCGGGCCCCCCTCTCTATCTCTCTCTGTCTGTCACTCTCTGTCTCCACCCGCCATCCGTATCCGTGTCCAGGCTGCTGGGTCTCTGCTCTCCGCTCACGCCTCATCCGCCGGCACGGCAGGCCGCCTTGCATATGCGCACTGCTACGGCCAGCACATCCTCCCCCCTGCACATGCGCACAACCACGGCCAGCACATCAGCGGCTGCCCTGCGCATGCAATCTGCCATGGCAACTGGTCGGCGCTGGGCACATTAACCCTCGCTTTGAATTGCTGTCTCGCCACGACCGCTGAAAACCAACGCAGAATCACTCCCTGGCCCTGGATCTGGAGTAACTTCCTGGAGTAACTCTTGCTTCTGGTTTCCTGGTCCTCCATAAATATTCTAAATGGAATTCAAACTGGAGGTGGTGGAGGGCTGAACAATAACAGCCTATTGCATTTTATCTGTTTATTTATTGTGTATATATATATGGTCTATGGTATATAAACACACTGAACTTTAATCTCCTGTTCTGTATTGTGTTTACATATTCTGTTGTGCTGCAGCAAACAAGAATGTCATTGTCCTATCTGGGACACATGACAATAAAACTCTCTTGACTCTTGACTTGGACTTAAGAAAAAAAAGGGTTATTGGGGAAAAAAGAGGTACCTTAAATTTAGTTGCTTCTGGTTGGGTAACTATGGTAGGGTGAAGACTATTCCATGCTTTAATTGTGCGGGGGAACTCCATGGAACAGCCAGCAACTTTGGATTGGGTGACGTTTCGGGTAGAGACCCCTCTTTAGACTCTGGTTTTAGTGTTTTTAGTTTAATTTAAAGATACTGCGTGGAAACAGGCCCTTCGGCCCACCGACTCCACGCCGACCACCGATCACCCGTACACTAGTTCTATCCCACAAATTAGTGGAGTAAGTCAAGAGTCAAGAGTGTTTTATTCTCTCACGTCCCAGTTAGAACAATGAAATCCTTACTTGCAGCAGCACAACAGAATATGTAAACATAGTACTCTGTAAACAATGTTACAGTCTAAGGATAAGGGGGAATTCCTTTAAGACCGAAATGAGGAAAACATTCTTTACACAGAGAGTCGTGAGTCTCTGGAATTCTCTGCCACAGAAGGTAGTTGAGGCCAGTTCATTGGCTATATTTAAGAGGGCGTTAGATGTGGCACTTGTGGCTAAAGGGATCAGGGGGTATGGAGAGAAGGCAGGTACGGGATACTGAGTTGGATGATCAGCCATGATCACATTGAATGGCGGTGCAGGCTCGAAGGGCCGAATGGCCTACTCCTGCACCTATTTTCTATGTTTCTATGTTTCTATAAATGAGAAAACAAAACGGTGTATATTTATATATGAATATATAACTATATAAATATATATATGTGTGTGTGTGTGTGTATATATATATATATGTATATATATATATATATATATATATATATAACACACACACAATTTCCCTCCTGGGATTAATAAAGTTCTGTCATATAGTATCGTGTGTGTAGGATGGAACTGCAGATGCTGGTTTAAACTGAAGATAGACGCAAAAAGCTGGAGTAACTCAACAGGTCAGACAGAATCTCTGGACAAAAGGAAAATATTATGTTTTGGGTTAGGCCCGAAATAGGTTCCTGCACACCTTTGGAATGTGGAAGGAAACAAGAGCACCCGGAGAAAACCCATACGATCAAAGGGAAAAGGAGCAAACCATACAGACAGCACCCATATGTAGGATCAATTCCGGGTCTCTGGCACTTTTAGGCAGCAACTTTATGGCCAATGTACTGCCCATAGTCTTGAACTTAATAGTAAGATTAAATGAGAACTTACCAGTTTGAAGTTTGATCTTGATTTTATGAGGAGTTACATTGGTGATTACATGAAGAAGGCCCGCCAGGCCGCATGCGCACCAAACTTCAAAGCAGCGGTATGAAATCACAAATAAACAACACCAAAGTACATAGTAAGATCAGTGACTCGAGAACTACCATATGATCCTTTATGAGAGAGGGTTGTGTGTGGCAGGCAAGCAATCACCAACGTAACTCCTCATAAAATCAAGATCAAACTTCAAACTGGTAAATTCTCGTTTAGTTTTACTATTTTACATCGGAGTCGCGTGTGTGATTCGGTGAAGAGTTCAAAGCTTTGTGATTTCATGCCGCAGATTCCAAATCTCGGCATCCACTGCATTAATTAACTCGAAAGAGAAATAAATGCATTAGTAGTAACATTGCATTCAATGTAGAAATAGGGTTTATTTAACAATGTAAACAAATGACAGTACCCATAAATTTAGCTACTTAAAATGGCATAGGCAAACAGTCCCAGATTGACAATCGGCCGATGATAAAAATTCTGAAACATCAGCTCATTTGCCCATCCAGCGGCCGCCAAAATATGGTCGAAGGGCACGTCCCTCGCCTTGGCCGCCGACGCAGCTGCTGCCCTAGTGGAATGAGATGTAAACACACTATCTAAATGATACGCTGACATTGATACTGACCTGGTGGAATGAGATATACAATCGTCAGTGTTAATATCTGTATAACCCAGAACCTGCTGCAGCCACCATGAAAAAATTCTGAACCGACCTTCCTTTGTGTAGTTGTTTGTTAACTAATAAATAATGCTGATTCCATACTTCTTAGGATTCTGGTGGCCTAGATAACATAGAAGTGAGACCGTGGGGTGTTCAAAATGATCTTCAATCATGCTACCCCTAGTCTACTCTGGTTGTGTAGACCAGAATGTAAATGTAATGGCACCTGCAGCCAATTCCACCCTATCTGGTCACAACGTTTGTAATGTTTGACGTCGTTGTGCTGATATAAGTGTCATAACTAAGGATGTAGCTGGAACCCCTTGGTGAAGTAATGTTCACACATTTTCAATAACCAACTGCATAATCTTGTAGTTGGAGAACTTGTGTCAAGACCTTTTAACAACTCAATATCCGGGTTGGACCCGAGAGCTTAGATCCCTTATGTTGCAGTTGTAGTGTCTCTATAACTGAATTATTGTCAATACCATTTAAAATGAGCTGGAATGTTAGTAATCTGTACCATATTAAATGTAACATTCACATTTAACAAAACACTTCTGATCCCCTCAATAGGAATGTACTGTTTTTTTGGGTGCTATCCCTGCACACTGCAGTGAGCACCTTCATGGCTTGATGTGACAACCTGAGGAAAAAGTCAATCCATTCAAAATGTGTAGGTCAATAATTGTTTTACTGTGCAAAAGCCGGTCTCCTGAACTACAGTTTCAAACAACAAGTTCTTGTTTTTTGACATAACCGTATACCATTGTGCCATAATGCCCGATGAAGCAGGCAACATGGACGCTTGGACAGTCCGACAGTACGAACCCAAGCGAGGTCTTGCTGACTGTTTTAAAACCCGGCTAATGAGGCAAAAAATGAGGAAGACATAAAGACCGTTCCTCCTATTGAAGCAAGAAGTATTTCTCCACACTGTTGTGCCACATATTTTTTGCAATGAGTGAAAAACATGCATTAACATGATGAATATTCGATGAAGTATTGAACCATGCTTTCATCATACTTCGAGATCCAACACTTATTCTGTGTTATCATCGATCTAAACTGGATGATACACCAGTGGCAAGGAGATTAATTACAGGATATTTTTCCCTTGATTATCATGTGACTAACATATGTCACCATCGTAGAGTAGCAACTTGAATTTGAGCATGTAGAATACGTATATTCGCTCAAAACCCCTTACTCATGGGTGCATTTAGTGTATATATTTAGTTGATACCAACAACTGAAGAATTGGTAACTCATGCACTACCTTTGAGTAGATGATGGTATTTGGGACTTCTCATTTTAGAGTTCTAAACATCAGTTCATAATAACTGAATTCAACCGACCACACTACTGTAGCGAGTTTCAAGTTCAATGAGTTATTGTCATGTTCAGCAATGCTGAATACTGTTACTTCATCATTCTGGCTGAAGTAGCCTCAGCTGGCAATAGCACAAGGTTGTTAGCAACGATCTAATTGCTACTTACACAATATCAGTTTCTTGATTTGCTCAGCTGCAACACAGCTGCTATATTTACAATTACTCTTAATGAAAATAACTCAGTTTTGTAACAGATTGCTATAACCCCAATCTCTTGTCACAAGGCGGAGACAAGGCTAATAATAATTAAAGGTAAATCCCAATGACCAACAAACAGTTTATCCCAGGTCACACAAAAAGCTGGAGAAACTCAGCGGGTGCAGCAGCATCTAAGGAGCGAAGGAGATAGGCGACGTTTCGGGTCGAGACCCTTCTTCAGACTGGTCAGGGATCAGGGAAACGAGAGATATAAACAGTGATATGGAGAGATAAAGCAAGAACAATGAGTGAAAGATATGCAAAAAAGTATTGGTGATAAGGGAAGCAAGCCATTGTAAGCTGTTTCTGGTGTGAAAATGAGAAGCTAGTGCGACTTGGGGGGGGGGGGGGGGGGGGGAGATGGAGAAGGAATGTCAGGGCCCGAGGGCTGAGGGAGAGGTGGGGGGGGGGGGGGGGGGGAAGGGAGCAGTCTGGGTTAACAGAATTGAGAAAATTCAATGTTTAAGCCCAGAGGATGCAGACTCCCCAAGCGGAATATGAGATGTTGTTCCTCAAACTTGCGGTGTTGTTCACTCTGGCCATGGAGGAGGCCCAGGACCGAGAGGTCGGATACGGAGTGGGAGGGGGAGTTGAAGTGCTGAGCCACCGGGAGGTCGGGTTGGTTATTGCGGACCGAGCGGAGGTGTTCGGCGAAACGATCGCCTAGCCTCCGCTTGGTCTCACCGATGTAGATTAGCTGGCATCTGGAGCAACGGATGCAGTAGACGAGGTTGGAGGAGGTGCAGGTGAACCTCTGTCGGACTTGGAATGACTGCTTGGGTCCCTGAAAGGAGTGGATGGGGGAGGTGAAGGGACAAGTGTAGCATCTCTTGCGGTTGCAAGGGAAAGTGCCCGGGGAAGGAGTGGAGCGGGAGGGAAGGGAAGAATTGACAAGGGAGTTGCGGAGGGAGCGGTCTTTGCGGAAGGCAGACAGGGGGGGAGATGGGAAGATGTGGCGAGTGGAGGGGTCACGTTGGAGGTGGCGAAACTGGCCTCACAACAGATAGTCCTCCGCCAGTTTCGCCACCTCCAACGTGACCCCTCCACTCGCCACATCTTCCCATCTCCCCCCCTGTCTGCCTTCCGCAAAGACCGCTCCCTCCGCAACTCCCTTGTCAATTCTTCCCTTCCCTCCCGCTCCACTCCTTCCCCGGGCACTTTCCCTTGCAACCGCAAGAGATGCTACACTTGTCCCTTCACCTCCCCCATCCACTCCTTTCAGGGACCCAAGCAGTCATTCCAAGTCCGACAGAGGTTCACCTGCACCTCCTCCAACCTCGTCTACTGCATCCGTTGCTCCAGATGCCAGCTAATCTACATCGGTGAGACCAAGCGGAGGCTAGGCGATCGTTTCGCCGAACACCTCCGCTCGGTCCGCAATAACCAACCCGACCTCCCGGTGGCTCAGCACTTCAACTCCCCCTCCCACTCCGTATCCGACCTCTCGGTCCTGGGCCTCCTCCATGGCCAGACTCCTCCATGGCCAGAGTGAACAACACCGCAAGTTTGAGGAACAACATCTCATATTCCGCTTGGGGAGTCTGCATCCTCTGGGCTTAAACATTGAATTTTCTCAATTCTGTTAACCCAGACTGCTCCCTTCCCCCCCCCCCCCCCCCCCCCACCTCTCCCTCAGCCCTCGGGCCCTGACATTCCTTCTCCATCTCCCCCCCCCCCCCCCCCCCCCCAAGTCGCACTAGCTTCTCATTTTCACACCAGAAACAGCTTACAATGGCTTGCTTCCCTTATCACCAATACTTTTTTGCATATCTTTCACTCATTGTTCTTGCTTTATCTCTCCATATCACTGTTTATATCTCTCGTTTCCCTGATCCCTGACCAGTCTGAAGAAGGGTCTCGACCCGAAACGTCGCCTATCTCCTTCGCTCCTTAGATGCTGCTGCACCCGCTGAGTTTCTCCAGCTTTTTGTGTGACCCTCGATTCTCCAGCATCTGCAGTTCATTCTTTAACAAACAGTTTATCCCATACTGCAAAGCTTTACTGTTATAGTACAGTTATATTGTCTTTGATAACCTTTGTAATAGGATTTGTATTACATGTATGTCTTACCTTATGAATCTGTTGTAGTCAGGAATAAGTTTTTACATTCGGAAAGTTCATATGCCCGATACTCTCCATTCTTCATAATACATGCCAATCCTGCCTTATTGCATGGGTGGTTTGCATGAGAACTTTTGCCCAATTTCCAAACCCTGGCCATAATCCAAACTTACTTGGAATGCTCCGGCTGTGCCTCAACCAAATATTTTTACCCTTTGTGTGTTGTACAAACAAATGTAAATATTACAACTTGTGAACGGTGCACTACCCAAATTTTGGAAGTGCTAGACCCATTTAGTTGAGCATGATTGGAAGGTGCATGGAATTTCTGAGCTATCATGCTGCCCTCAGCTCCAGTGAACCGTTACTGCCGATGAGCGCCTGGGGTGCATTCTGAACGATGACTTTTGCCCGTCGTTGGCCGAATTAATTTGTCTGCCAAGCTTCTTCCCCTGTAGAATAGACCTACCTGAATAACCGATTCAGAAGCTGGCTCTCACATCCCCCTGTTGGCGTTGTTCACTGCCGGCACATATGTGCTTGAGTATGTTCTATTTACATTTTTAGAGCCCGGAGTCATCTTGACGTTTTGCTCTTCCCTCCTCAGAAAGGGTGAGTCATAGGCAACCCTAACTGGCACTACCGCAGGATACAAATACTGATACCATATAACCATATAACCATATAACAATTACAGCACGGAAACAGGCCATCTCGGCCCTTCAAGTCCGTGCCGAACAACTTTTTTCCCTTAGTCCCACCTGCCTGCACTCATACCATAACCCTCCATACCCTTCTCATCCATATGCCTATCCAATTTATTTTTAAATGATACCAACGAACCTGCCGCCACCACTTCCACTGGAAGCTCATTCCACACCGCTACCACTCTCTGAGTAAAGAAGTTCCCCCTCATGTTACCCCTAAACCTCTGTCCCTTAATTCCAAAGTCATGTCCTCTTGTTTGAATCTTCCCTATTCTCAAAGGGAAAAGCTTGTCCACATTAACTCTGTCTATCCCTCTCATCATTTTAAAGACCTCTATCAAGTCCCCCCTTAACCTTCTGCGCTCCAGAGAATAAAGACCTAACTTATTCAACCTATCTCTGTAACTTAGCTGTTGAAACCCAGGCAACATTCTAGTAAATCTCCTCTGTACCCTCTCTATTTTGTTGACATCCTTCCTATAATTGGGCGACCAAAATTGTACACCATACTCCAGATTTGGTCTCACCAACGCCTTGTACAATTTTAACATTACAACCCAGCTTCTATACTCAATGCTCTGATTTATAAAGGCTAGCATACCAAAAGCTTTCTTTACCACCCTATCTATATGAGATTCTACCTTCAAGGAACTATGCACGGTTATTCCCAGATCCCTCTGTTCAACTGTATTCTTCAATTCCCTACCGTTTACCATGTACGTCCTATTTTGATTTGTCCTGCCAAGGTGTAGCACCTCACATTTATCAGCATTAAACTCCATCTGCCATCTTTCAGCCCATTTTTCCAACTGGCCTAAATCACTCTGTAGACTTTGGAAATCCTCTTCATTACCCACAACACCCCCTATCTTGGTATCATCTGCACACTTACTAATCCAATTTACCATCCCTTCATCCAGATCATTGATGTATATGACAAACAACAAAGGACCCAACACAGATCCCTGAGGCACCCCACTAGTCACCTGCCTCCAACCCGACAAACAGCCATCCACCATTACCCTCTGGCTTCTCCCATTCAGCCACTGTTGAATCCATCTTGCTATTCCTGCATTTATACCCAACAGTTGAACCTTCTTAACCAACCTTCCATGAGGAACCTTGTCAAAGGCCTTACTGAAGTCCATATAGACAACATCCACTGCTTTACCCTCGTCAATTTCCCTAGTAACCTCTTCAAAAAATTCAAGAAGATTAGTCAAACATGACCTTCCAGGCATAAATCCATGTTGACTGTTCCTAATTAGACCCTCTTTATCCAGATACTTATATATATTATCTCTAAGTATCTTTTCCATTAATTTGCCCACCACTGAAGTCAAACTAACCGGTCTATAATTGCTAGGTTTACTTTTAGAACCCTTTTTAAACAATGGAACAACATGCGCAGTACGCCAATCCTCGGGGACTATTCCAGTTTCTAATGACATTTGAAATATTTCTGTCATAGCCCCGGCTATTTCTACACTAACTTCCCTCAATGTCCTAGGGAATATCCTGTCAGGACCTGGAGACTTATCCACTTTTATATTTTTCAAAAGTGCCAGTACTTCTTTTACTTTGAAACTCATAGTATCCATAGCTACTCTACTAGTTTCCTTTACCTCACATAATTCACTATCCTTCTCCTTGGTGAATACCGAAGAAAAGAAATTGTTCAATATCTCCCCCATCTCTTTTGGCTCTGCAGATAGCTGTCCACTCGGTCTCTCCAATGGACCAATTTTATCCCTTGTTATCCTTTTGCTATTAACATAGCTGTAGAAACCCTTTGGATTTACTTTCACCTTACTTGCCAAAGCAACCTCATATCTTCTTTTAGCTTTTCTAATTTCTTTCTTTAGATTCTTTTTACATTCCTTATACTCGTCAAGCACCTCATTTACTTCATGCTGCCTATAATTATTGTAGATCTCCCTCTTTTTCCGAACAAGATGTCCAATTTCCCTTGAAAACCAGGGCTCTTTCCAATTTTTACTGGTTCCTTTCAACCGAACAGGAACATAAAGATTTTGTACTCTTAAAATTTCCCCTTTAAATGTCCTCCATTTCTCCTCTACATCTTTCCCATAAAACAAAATGTCCCAGTTCACTCCTTTTAAATCATCTCGCATCTCGTTAAAGTTAGCCTTTCTCCAATCAAAAATCTCAACCCTAGGCCCAGTTCTGTCCTTCTCCATAATTATATTGAAACTAATGGTATTGTGATCACTGGACCCGAAGTGCTCCCCTACGCATACCTCTGCCACCCGTCCCGTCTCATTTCCTAACAGGAGGTCCAGCACTGCCCCTCCTCTAGTAGGCACCTCTATGTATTGCTGCAAAAAACTATCCTGCACACATTTTACAAACTCCAAACCATCCAGCCCATTTACAGAATGTGTTTCCCAGTCTATGTGTGGAAAGTTGAAATCTCCCACAATCACTACCTTGTGCTTACTACTAATATCTGCTATCTCTTTACATATTTGCTCTTCCAATTCTCGTTCCCCATTTGGCGGTCTATAATATACCCCTATAAGTGTTGCTACACCTTTCCCACTTCTAAGTTCCACCCAAATAGCCTCCCTAAATGAGCCCTCCAATCTATCCTGCCAAAGCACTGCTGTAATATCTTCCCTGACTAGCAATGCAACACCTCCACCTCTTGCCCCTCCAATTCTATCACACCTGAAGCAACGAAATCCTGGAATATTTAGTTTCCAATCACAGCCCTCCTGCAACCATGTTTCACTGATCGCCACAACATCATACTTCCAGGTGTCTATCCAGACTCTAAGCTCATCCACCTTTCTTACAATGCTCCTAGCATTAAAATATGCACATTTAAGAAACCCCCCATCTCTTATTCTCTGTTTATTTCCTTTTTTTTCTTTCTCCTCTTGTGTCCGAGTGCTTCCCTTTTCTGCTTCCTGCCTCCCATTCTGTCTACTAGCTTTTGCTATTTGCATCCCTCGCCCCAACCATTCTAGTTTAAAGTCTCCCCAGTGGCCTTTGCAAATTTCCCCGCCAGGATATTGGTCCCCCTCGGGTTCAAGTGCAACCCATCCTTTCTGTACAGGTCCCACCTACCCCAAAAGAAGTCCCAATGATCCAGAAACTTGAATCCCTGCCCTCTGCACCAGTCTTTCAGCCTCCACCTTGCTCCATTTCTACTCTCACTGTCACGTGGCACAGGCAGTAATCCTGAGATTGTTACCTTTTTGGTCCTTTTCCTCAACTCTCCTCCCAAGTCCTTAAATCCTCCCTTCAGGACCTCTTCTCTTTTTTTACCTATGTCATTGGTACCTATATGTACCATGACCTCAGGCTCCTCTCCCTCTGATTTGAGGATATCTTGGACACGTTTAGACACGTCCAAGAACTTGGCACCAGGGAGGCAGACCACCATCCTGGTCTCCCGACTGCGTCCACAGAATCGCCTATCCGACCCCCTAACAATAGAGTCCCCAATTACTATTGCCCTCCTCTTTTTTTCCCTACCTTTCAGAGCAACAGGGGCGGTCTCTGTGCTGAAGGCCCGTCCGCTGTCGCTACCCCCGGGTAGGCTGTCACCCCCATCCGTACTCAAACTTATTTGCCAGTACTTATTTGCCAGGTGTACTGACATTGGAGTACTCACTCGTTCATGCCTCTGCCCCTTGCCCTTCCTTAGCGTGACCCACATGTCTCTCTCCTGTGGTTTTGGAGTGACCACCTCCCTATAACTCTCCTCTATCACCTTTTCACTCTCCCTGACCCATTGACCTGATACGAACCCATTGGCCTTAACCCAAGAGAATATTCTACTGGGATGGCAACTTTATTGTCAGGAAAGGTACCTCTGACACGTGCCCTTTATCCCTTTGGGTCTGCCCCACGGCCATACCCTGAGACTCAGTGTCAGCAGGATACTGATCCATCTTGGTCTCTGCCTCCGAGAGGGAGACCTTTGCAGCACTGTATACAACAGTTGCTGTATTTAGGATAGTCGTTTCAATGCACTATCCAGCCCCGGTGAGGAATTCATCTCCCGACTCTGTGGGCCTTGCTCTCTAGCCCCGGTGGAGAATCATCTCCCGACTCCGTGGGCGAGCAGATATGTGTGAATTTGAGCAACCCTGTCCCAGGCGTTGCTGACTCCGCCTTTCATAAAGGCCAGCACTTTTTGACATGAAACAGCCCTGCATCAGGCACTGCTGGCACGGCTCTCCCGTAGGCCGGCACTTCACACATGAAGCAGCCCTGTCAGGCACTGCTGGTGTGGCGCATCTAAGACGGTGTGCCCACATTGATTCAATTTATGTGATGGTGTATTGGCAGTTTATAAGGTGCAGCAGTGAGGGGGAACCTCTGTGTTACTCCAGTTGCTGCGGGGACTGGAAACAGCAAGGCACTCCCCCCCCATCTCAGCAGAAGCAATCTGGGGATGAATTAAGATGCACTGTGTCCTCATTTGCCTTCTCACACCTGCTTTTATACAGGTTATCTATCTGCTTTACGGTGCCCAACCTTGGGACCCGTAACAGATCGTGGGGGCTCGTCCGGGATCAACTCGAATACCGTTAGCAGAGACAAGGCGGCCAACATAGCGAACCTCTTGCTTGAACAACTCACACTTTTCAGATCGGAGCTTTACCCCTTGATGTTGCAAAGCTTGGAGAACCTTGCGGACCACTTCCACATGATCTTCAAATGACCGCGAGTAGCAGAGGATGTCATCGAGGTAGGGTATACAGCACTCATCCCTCAGCGAACTCAACATCTCCTCCATACTTCTCTGGAATGCTGCTGGCGCGTTTGATAGGCCAAACGGGATCCTTACCCACTCATAAAACCCCCAGGGTGTGATGAAAGCAGTGAGATGACGTGAACTTTCAGCCACGAAACCCTGGTGGTAGGCCTTACCCTGGTCAAGGATGCTAAACCACGAGTAACCACCCAAGGTGTCCAGCAAGTCTCGTATTCGAGGCAGTGGGTGTCTATCCGGCACCGTTTTCTGATTCAATAGACGATAATCTATGCAGAGGCGCAGCGTACCGTCTTTCTTCCGCACACACACAACTGGAGCGGCATAGGAGGACCTAGATTTCACAATCCATCCCTTGACAAGGAGGTCTTGAACATATTCCTTTACTTCTCTCAACAGCGGTTTTGGGATGGATGTGTACGCTCTCTGCACAGGAATGTCATCTTTCAGATTTATCACCATTTGCAGGCTTGGGTTGCATCCAATATCATTTTCATCTCTGGCAAAGGCTTTTGACTCCTCAAATAACATTTTCCTGACAACCTCTTGCTGATTTTCCTCCAGGTGATCAAGGTTCACGAGCGGATGCCACAGTGATGGAGTTGGTTGATGAAGTTGAGAGGTGACCTCGTTGACTGTTGTCATGGATGCCACTTTTCTTGGAGGGTCAGCTTCCACAACCCTTTCAATATGCTGTAAGGTGCCCAGGGCTGTCTTACGTGGCAAGATAATGTCATGGCTGGTGTTGTTGCCAACAGCAATGGTGACATACGGTTTTAAAGGATTCTGCATTTCAACCAAACCTGCTCCTAGATCTAGCTGATCCAAAAGCTGACTGCCTTCGTCTGATTCGAACAATACCAGACGGCCATAGGAGTTCATGGTTGGGGGAACCCGGCATCTCACCCAGCTGACTTGTCCAGCTGGAACGACCACGTCCTTTGCACCAGTTCTTAGGCATCCTTGTGGCATACTTGGCTCCACTGTCTGAATAAAACTCACCACTGCTTCGGCTTTCTCACTTGAAACACCAATGGCATTCTGAAACAACTGTATCAGAGTAGGTACTAACCTTTCTGGCTGTCCCTCAACAAGCTGCTCAAGAACATTAAAACCAATCAACGGTCTTTCCATGGTCAAGCTGCTAACTAAGAATGGGACACTGATGGCAAGACTTGGGTCCTCATTCCCAGGTAGGTTGGTCATTATAGGAACCCATCCATCAAAAGGAATGAGCTCTCCATTGACTGCATAAACCTTTAGCTCATCCAGTTCCTCAATGATCTCAGACATTGGTCGAATGTTTAGATCAGGCAGGTGTAGATCTTTCCAGGCACGGCTGATAATACTAACTTGTGCGCCCGAGTCAAGCAATGCAGTTACCGCCAAACCACTTAGATTACATTGTATCAGAGCCTTCTTTCCTATCATGTTGGCGACAGCTTTACGTTTGGTACATTGTGGTTCAAAAGAGAACTGAGAAGATGATTTGCTTTGTTTGTCATTGTACTGTGTGCTCGCTACTTCTGAAGTGGTGGACAAAGGAAGATCTGTATTGTTGTCATCACAATCAGTTTGAGTTTGGGGACGTTTCTCAGATCCGATCACTGGGCGCCCCCCCTGCAGTGACCGGTGCAAGTTTCCCTGACTCTTCTGTTTCTTTAAGCAGCCAACAGCTCTGTGGCCTTCCTCCCCACACGAGAAACAATGGTTACAGTCTGGGCGGTTTTGTTCAAAACAATTTTGGACAACCGTATGATTTATCTCTCCTGGGTCTCATTTTATTTTGAGAATATTGGTTCCTCACATCTGTTGGTTGTGGCTTAATTTGTCGTTTCATGGCCTCAATCATACTGGTGAGCTCATCTACCTTGGCTGTAAGCTCTTTAATTGGGTCTGTCTTTACTTTTGGCGCCACACTCTCTTGCTTGCTACCCTGCTCTTTTGCTGTATTCGGCTCAAACTGTGCACCATGTGCATGAACTGCAGCCTGCCGACGAAAAGGACCTATCCTCTTTTGTCTCTCACTTTCTTCACTGGTGATTTTCATTACCTGGCGCAATATTGTCTCATCACTTACTTCACCACTGGACAAGAGAGGTTTTATTTCTCTGCGTAGCTCACTGTGTTTGTAGCCCAATCCCTGGTAAACTGTATGTAGGAAGCCATCTTGAACAGTGGCTGCACTGTATTTTATACCTGCGTCTGACAGTTTTGATGTGAATAGGACACGTTGCTTCAAACCTATGACACGATAGAGGAATTGTTGTGGTGTCTCGTTCTCCTCCTGCTTGGCACATATTAACTCTTGAAATAACTCTGCACTGCTTTTTTCTCTTAGGTGAGCCTGGAGAAATCCCTTGAGTTCCATCACAGTCAAGTCATCCTTGTTCATTAGCATCTCTTTAAAAATTCCAGGTTTCATTATCCGGAGCACACCACGAACTATCTCTGCATCATGGAAGCCTTCTTTGATCCCTTCTTCTATTTGCTTACAGACATTGCTATAACTGATGTCTGACGAATGATCACCAACCTGGCCCCCTTGTACCTTAAACTCCCTTCTCTGGAGATAGGCGAGATCTCTTATGGAAATCATCCCCTCTCGATTGGGTTGAACAACTGTCGGGTTGTGGTATGATGAGTCACTTCGAGACTTATTAGCCTGTGCTGCTACTGGCGGACAGTCTTCTGGTGACTGAGTTGTCGGTACCATAATGCTTTGTTTCAGCCTTTTACCAAGCTCCTCATAGCTAGTGAGCATTTCGAGTAACTCTACTTTTGTGGAGTCAGATACAGCAGTAGGTAGTACTGGGTCAGTGGTGAAAGCATCACTGTTTGGCAAAGTAGAACTGACTTGGAACATTTGGTTAGTAGTATCTCCATGAGCACCTATGGGTTGTGTTTCTAGCTCTGGCAAACACAATACTTTTCGGGTCTTTACAATATCATCAATAGCATCTTTCAAACCCAACAATTCAGACATTCCACTGTCTTCTGACTCTAACAAATGCTTACTGTACATGAATGAACTGATTTTGTCGAAGCAGCCTTCATGGTCTCCTTCATGGAGTTCAGACAGGTCCCAATCTGACGTTGAACCCATCTTTTTGGCGATGTGAAAAAGCTCTGCAGCTGACAAGGTGAGCAGTGACTTCCGAATGTCCCACACTAGGCTCTTCCTCCCACTCTCTGACATGGCAGCAGCTTTTCACCGTCTTTCACGATGGATCACAGTTCAGCAATGGCACAGTCTCTGCTCTGACTCACCGCTCTCGGCACTCAGCTCGAATCAGCCCTGTCTCGGTCTCAGGTGTCATTAGTTGATCAGCTCCACTGATCAAATGCTCCTGATTGAGGAGCATTTCCGAAACAACTCCGACCCCAGGCGCATGTGGCAAGGAGTTAAGTCCATTGCCGACTACCATAAAATCAACACCCCCCCCCCCGGACAACGCCTCCCTTCCTAATGAGCTAAACCACTTCTATGCTCGCTTTGACCGGGACAACAAAACTCCCGCCATCAAAGTTGCTCCACCCCCGAATGAACAACCCCTCAGTCTCTCCACCTCTGCTGTACAAGACGCACTGAGCAAGGTGAATGAGCACAAAGCTGCCGGCCCCGATGGCATCCCCGGGCGGGTGCTCAGGGCATGTGCCGGACAACTATCCCTGGTCCTCACTGACATTTTCAATCTGTCACTGGCCCAGGGTGTCGTCCCCACTTGCCTCAAGACATCTACCATTGTGCCAGTGCCCAAACAATCAGCGACAGGGAGTCTCAACAACTACCGGCCAGTGGCACTCACCCCTGTCATCGCTAAGTGCTTTGAGCGGCTGATCCTGGCTCACCTCAAAGCCAGCCTCCCCCCCACACTGGACTCCCACCAATTTGCCTACCGGTCAAACAGGTCT
Source organism: Raja brachyura (assembly GCA_963514005.1). The sequence goes on from OY740786.1 coordinate 76,447,430, forward strand.
ACAGAGGACGCCATATCGACGGCCCTACACTCTGCCCTGACCCACCTGGACAGCAACAACACCTACATCAGGCTGCTGTTTATTGACTTCAGCTCTGCCTTTAACACTGTCATACCCGCTAGCTTGATCACCAAACTCAGCGGTCTTGGCATCTCCACCTCCCTCTGCAATTGGACACTGGATTTCCTCACTAACAGACCACAGTCTGTTAGGGTCAACAACCTCACCTCCTCCACTATAACACTGAACACCGGCGTGCCACAGGGCTGTGTGCTCAGCCCTCTCCTCTACTCCCTCTTCACGCATGACTGCATCCCCAAGTATGGCTCCAACGCCATCATAAAATTTGCCGATGACACCACGGTGGTAGGACTGATCAGTGATAATGACGAATCAGCCTACAGGGAGGAGGTCCAGCACCTGACTACCTGGTGTGCCAACAATAACCTCGTCCTCAACTCCCAGAAGACGAAGGAAATAATTGTTGACTTTTGGAAGAACAGAGGGGGCAGACACACCCCCATCCATATAAACGGGACTGAGGTGGAGCGGGTCTCCAACTACAAATTCCTCGGGGTACACATCTCGGAGGATCTGTCCTGGTCCCTCAACACCTCAAAGCTAATCAAAAAGGCACAGCAGCGCCTTTACTTTCTGAGGAGGCTCAAAAAAGCCCACCTGTCCCCCCAGATCCTGACGAACGTCTACCGCTGCACCATCGAAAGCATCCTGACCACCTGCTTTACGGTATGGTACAGCAGTTGCACCGTGGCAGACAGGAAGGCACTACAATGGGTGGTGAAAACCGCCCAGTACATCATCGGTGCCCCGCTCCCTGCCTTGGATGCCCTCCACCGAAAACGGTGCCTGAAGCGGGCCGGGAAGATCATCAAGGACCCCTCACACCCTAATCATGGACTGTTTGCCCTCCTCCCATCAGGGAGGCGGTACAGGAGCCTCAGGTCCCGCACCAGTAGGACGAAGAACAGCTTCTTCAACTACACCATCCGACTGCTGAACTCGGAGCCCAGCTGATAGACTTGTCTGTACCCTATATTTATTTATTTTCCATATTGCTACCACTGCACTCTGTATTTATTTTTCTATATCGCTATCACTAAGAACGACGCTAAACTGCATTTCGTTGTACCTATACTTGTATTTGTGCAATGACATTAAACTTGAATTGAATTGAATGGCACAGGCTGGGAGCCGCTGACCTCCTTGTCAGTGACTGCTAAATTTTCTTGCAGGTTTTACGGCATCCCTGCAGGCTGGGAGCCGCTGACCCCCCTGTCAGCGACTCTGCTTAAATTTCTTGCCATTTTTATAGCATTCCTGCAGGCTGGGAGCCGCTAACTGCACTGTTAGCGGCTCCTTATCTCGCAACCTGATCAATTTTGCCGGTTTATCCGCATTTGTGGTCGGACTGGAATTTCCCCACAGTCCATAACCGGCAACTTGTTGGACTGCGATACTGGCAGGAAAAACCTCTGTAAAAAGAGGTTCCTGCCTAAATACCCCTGGTAAGTAAAAAACCGAACTTACCTTTTAGGTTTAACTTACCACTGGTAGGAGCTGTGTCCTGCCAGACTGGTGCTTGCGCCAATGCGGCTGACGTACTGGTGCGCATGCGGCCTGGCGGGCCTTCTTCATGGAATCACTCACGTGACTCCGAAGTAAAATTAAGACATACAGTAGCTGTAAAGGGGCACATAACGTCACATGGAGATTTAAAACTGAAAATGGATATTTTCATTTTTTTAGTAACCAAAGTTATCAACGTATAATTATTTTTTGTGTGTTGGAAAACAAAATATAGTGGCACAGCTGGTAGACTTGCTGCCTCACACGCCAGAGATCTGTGTTTGATCCTGTCCTTGGGCACTGTCTGTGTTGAATTTGCACATTCTCCCTGCAAGTGTGTGGGTTTCCTCCCACATCCCAAAGACGAATTGGTTTTGTAGGTTAACTTGCCTCAGTAAAATTGCCCCTAATGTGTAGGGAGTTGGTGAGGAAAGTGGGATAACAGAACTTGTGTGAATGGGTAGACAAAAATGCTGGAGAAACTCAATGGGTGAGGCAGCATCTATGGAGCGAAGGAAATAGGCAACATTTCGGGTCGAGACCCTTCTTCAGACTGATGGAGGGGACGGAAAGAAGAAAGGAAGAGGCGGAGACAGTGGGCTGAGGGAGAGCTGGGAAGGGGAGGAGAAAGCAGGGTTTACCTGAAATTGAAGAAGTCAATGTTCATACCGCTGAGGTGTAAACTGCCCAAGCAAAATATGAGGTGCTGCTTCTCCAATTTACGGTGGGCCTCACTCTGGCCATGGAGGAGGTCCAGCTCAGAAAGGTCGGATTCGGAATGGCAGGGGGAGTTGAAGTGTTGAGCCACCGGGAGATCAGGTTGGTTATTGCGAACTGAGTGGAGGTGTTGTGCGAAGCGATCGCCAAGCCTGCGCTTGGTCTCACCGAGGTTGATCATACGCTGAATAATCCAACCACATTTTTGTTTGGAAGTGGAAAGAAATAATAGAAATTGCATTCATTACAACGTGTAAAAAGAGTTGAGATAATGTATTATAATTTTGCTGCATGTCATTGTGGTATATATCATGTCTTGATTGGTGAATATGCTAGTTTGTGACTTTATTTGAAGCAGAAATAATATGTGAATGCTTCTTGAGCATAATTCTGACTGGTAACTACGCACTTTGTCCGAGCACATTATCGCACGCTTCATGCAAGCTGTCTTAAATGATCACCTAAACTATCATTTGGCAACATAAAAAGCTGCCAAGGTTCCCCGCCTGACAACAGAGAAAATAAATTAAGTGAGAACCCTGCAAGGTGTATAACATTTTTGACACTGTCATAGGCCTTTCTTACATATGCTGTCACAACGCACTGTAGTCTCTAAACAACTCTTCAGTAATTTTCCTTGCCCTCCATTTCAGAATAATAGTGTTTTAAGCCAAAAACTCGACACTAGCACTGGCAATAAATAAATAAATAAAAACTACAGCTTTCCAGCCCCTTATCTCAATGGCCACGCTCGGCTGCAAATTGATGTCAATCTGGGGGACCATCTTCCTCTAACCATGGGGGTGGGGGATTGGGAGGGGCCTCACAAGTGGAACAGCTTAGGGCCTCTCTTCATCTAAATCCGGCCCTGACTCTATTGTTACGTGAACAACAACACTTAAGAAAATCGTATTTTTAATTTTTTTAATTTAATTTATTTATTAGAAGTAAGTACATTACATTTTAATGGTACCTTTTTACAGGTTCCCAGAATTATTAAAACATTCTTTGTACCACTTCCTTTTTGTTTTAGAAAGAAATGAGAAAGAGTAAAGTAAAGAAGAGTAAAGAATAGTCTAGTGAATAGTAGTGTAAAGAAAGAGATGTGAGAAAGTGAAGCAGAAAGGAGATTCACACACGCCACAAGTCAATATATATATATCTTTTTTTTGTTCTTAATCATTTTTCACTCAAATCCAGAATTTGTAATTTTACGATGTTATAATCCACAAGATCAATAAATGGAGACCAACTCTTCAAGAATTGGTCTTTTTTTTCTATTAGCAGGAGTCTCATTTCTTCCAAATGGGCCGTTTCCAACATAGTAGCCTTTTTCCAGGGTGTGAGCAGGAGTCTCATTTCTTCCAAATGGGCCGTTTAAACATAGTAGCCTTTTTCCAGAGTATTTCCAACATAGTAGCCTTTTTTCGCTATTATTAAACCATAATTAATAAATGAGATTTGGAATATATTTAATTTGTTTCCATCTCCTAATACTCCAAATATAATCATTTTCATGCTAGGTTCCATTTTTATCTTAAATAAACTAGTGAAAATATCAAATATATCACACCAAAATCTTTGAAGTTTTGTGCAAGAAACGAAAGAATGTGTGAAGCTGGCATTTTGAGAAAGGCATTTATTACAGATGGGAGAAATATTTGAATAAAATTTATTCAACCTAACTTTTGAATAATATAATCTGTGTAATATTTTAAATTGAATTAAATTATGTATAGTGTTAATCGAACATTTATGTATATATATCAAATACCTCTCCCATGTTTCTTTAGAAATTTTTATCATTAAATCTTTTTCCCAGTCTTCTCTAATTGCCTCTGTTGATGGCAATTCTCTATTAGGAATACTGTTATATAGATATGATATTAATTTTTGTGAGTCCGCCTTAATATTCATTGCTTCTTCCAGTGGATCAATTGTTATATTCTTAAATCTTGGTATATATTGTTTTATAAAATCACATATCTGTAAATATTTAAAGTATTGGTTATTATTCAGATTACATTTTGATTTTAATTGTTGAAATGATAATAAATTTCCCATTTCATACATGTCACCCAACTTTTTAATTCCCAATCTTTCCCATTGTCTATATGTTTTATCCATAAAAGATGGTTTAAATACCGGATTATTCACTATTGGTGTTAATGATAATAAGTTTCTTAATTTTAAAGTTAATTTTATTTGTTTCCAAATTCGAATTATATTGTGTATGATTGGATTCTTCTTATATATTATTAAATTTTATCGGGGAGAAGAGGATCGCTCGTAAATCGTAAGGAAAACAATCCTTTCTCCATTCTTATCCATTCCATTTGTTGAGAAGGAAAATCCAACCAATAAATAATATTCTTAATGTGCACTGCCCAATAATAATATAAAAAATGAGGCAGTGCAAGTCCCCCTACATCTTTAGGTTTACACAAATGATTTATTTTAATTCTATGTGCTTTGTAGTCCCATATAAAATTAGTAATATTAGAGTCTAGTTTAAAAAATATATATTTTGGTATATATATATTGGTATGGATTGAAATAAATATATTATTTATGGTAGCACTATTGTTTATTTTGTTGCAGATTATTTCATAGGGCAGTGGTGGTAATTGTAAATATTATAATAACACCATAAAGTTGACTACTGTAAATATATTATAACAGATAAAATGAGATGGCTCACACTAAGCATCTCTCGCTTGTGATCTAATTCTTGGTCATCTTCTCAAGCTGCTCAAAATGTTAGGCCAAGCAAAATATAGCTTGCATGGGATATACAGTGGCTTGCAAAAGTATTCATACGCTTGAACTTTTCCACATTTTGTCATGTTACAACCACAAACGTAAATGTATTTTCTTGGTATTTTATATGATAGACCAACACAAAGTGGCGCATAATTGTGAAGTGGAAGGAAAATGATACATGGTTTTCAAATTTTTTTACAAATAAAAAACTGAAAAGTGTGGCATGCAAAAGTATTCAGCCCCCTTCACTCTGATACCGCTAAATAAAATCCAGTGCAACCAATTGCCTTCAGAAGTCACCTAATTAGTAAATAGAGTCCACTTGTGTGTAATCTAATCTCAGTATAAATACAGCTGTTCTGTGACGGCCTCAGAGGTTTGTTAGAGAACATTAGTGAACAAACAGCATCATGAAGCCCAAGGAGCACACCAGACAGGTCAAGGATAAAGTTGTGGAGAGGTCTAAACCAGGGTTAGGTTATAAAAAAATATCCCAAGCTTTGAACATTTCACGGAGCACTGTTCAATCCACCATCCGAAAATGGCAAGAGCATGACTAACTGCAAACCAACCAAGACATGGCTGTCCACCTAAACTGACAGGCCGGGCAAGGACAGCATTGATCAGAGAAGCAGCCAAGAGGCCCATGGTAACTCTGGAGGAGCAGCAGAGATCCACAGCTCAGGTGGGAGAATCTGTTCACAGGACAACTATTAGTTGTGCACTACACAAATCTGGCCTTTATGGAAGAGTGGCAAAAAGAAACCCATTGTTGAAACAAAGCCATAAGAAGTCCTGTTTGCAGTTTGCCACAAGTCATGTGGGGGACACAGCAAACATGTGGAGGAATGTGCTCTGGTCTGATGAGACCAAAATTGAAGTTTGTGGCCTAAATGCAAAACGCTATGTGTGGCGGAAAACTAACACCGCACATCACCCTGAACACACCATCCCCACTGTGAAACATGGTGGTGGCAGCATCATGCTGTGGGGATGCTTTTCTTCAGCAGGGACAGGGAAGCTGGTCAGAGTTGATGGGAAGATGGATAGAGCCAAATACAGGGCAATCTTGGAAGAAAACCTGTTAGTCTGCAAAAGACTTGAGACTGGGGCGGTGGTTCACCTTCCTGCAGGACAACAACCCTAAACATACAGCCAGAGCTACAATGGAATGGTTTAGATCAATGCATATTCATGTGTTGGACTGGCCCAGTCAAAGCCCAGACCTAAATCCAATTGAGAATCTCTGGCAAGACTTTAAGATTGCTGTTCACGGACGCTCTCCATCCAATCTGACTGAGCTTGAGCTATTTTGCAAAGAAGAATGGGCAAAAATTTCAGTCGCTAGATGTGCAAAGCTGGTAGAGACATACCCCAAAAGACTTGCAGCTGTAATTGCAGCGAAAGGTGGTTCTACAAAGTATTGACTCGGGGGAGCTTTTACATGCCACACTTTTCAGTTTTTTATTTGTAATAAAATTTGGAACCCATGTATCATTTTCCTTCCACTTCACAATTATGCACCACTCTGTATTGGTCTATCACATAAAATCCCAATAAAATACATTTACGTTTGTGGTTGTAACATGACAAAATGTGGAAAAGTATGAATACTTTTACAAGCAACTGTAAATTGAAAAGCTAAATAATTTGATATCCCTTTCCCTTCCTGTTTTACTCTGTGCTGTTTGCTTTTATGGTTAATTTTTGCAACAGGAATGATCCAGTCATCAATTGTATGATGACAGTTAGTAACAAGGATTTGTCCAAGCCTGAAACCTACCCTGGGTCACTGTTCTTCCTGTTTCGTTATCTAGTTAATTTCTAGTTGAACAAAATGATCCAAGTAAGTCTACCCATCCCTTTTGTCAGTTTTGCTGTACTACACCAAAGTCTGTTACTCCATTGATGTGTCCTGTAATGATTTTCAGACTCTTACCTGTCAGGCCCATACAAACAAATTTAGTCTATAAAAGTGAAATGTTGGTCTGACATGATTTTCACTTTAAAACATTTCTTAGAGTAAATAGGTGCCAAAGGAATTAAAGGGAGTTGATGAGCATGCAAGAGAGAATATGGTGCAGGGCGGTGGGGAAATGGGACAAATTGGATTGTTCTGCTGGGATCCAGCATGGATCTGATAGACGGATTGTCCACTTCGACAGTAACAAAGATTAGCAGGACGGGTTCCAATAGCTGAATATCAATGCAATTTGGTGAACCACTTTTATCACAGTCAGATGATTTCAGGGTTCTTCTTTGCCAACTATAAATCAACATGTCTAACTGTCCCAATGCAAGTTAAAACTTGCACATTGATACAAATAGATTGTTGTTGTACCTTTTTCATGTGATGTTGTACTTGTTTAAAAACATTATAATGACTTTTCCATAGATGCTAGGATGGTTCTCGAAAGGAAAACATGAGATGTTCCTCTACCGATGCTACACAAATTAAATCGTAACATAGTTCCCTTTTGTCTTTTTGATGGTTAATTTTATTATGTGTTCCTCTTTAAAAGAGGTTACATTTGTTTTAAAATTGAAGAAAGGTGATCCTCATGGAGTGGCTCAGGTTACTTGAACAACTCGACAGTCTGAAGAAGGGACATGAAGAGCTGGAGTAACTCAGTGGGTCAGGTAGCATTTCTGGAGAACATGGGTAGGTGATGTTTCGAGTCAGGCTTCAGACTCTGAAGAAGGGTCCTGACCCGAAACATCCCCAACCATGTTCTCCAGCGATGCTACCTTATCCACTGAGTTACTCCAGCACTTTGTCATTTTGTGTAAACCAGCATCTGCAGTTCCTTGGTTTCTGTTGTTTGAAGGAATATCTCAGCCTGCATTGCATTTTCTCAATTCTGTTAACCCAGAATGCCCCCTCCCCACCTCTCCCTCAGCCCTCGGGCCCTGACATTCCTTCTCCATCTCCCCCACCCCAGTCGCACTAGCTTCTCATTTTCATACCACACACAGCTTACAATGGCCTGTGTCCTTTATCATCAATACTTTTTTGCATATCTTTCATTCATTGTTCCTTATCTCTCCACATCACTGTCTATATCTCTCGTTTCCCTGATCCCTGACCAGTCTGAAGAAGGGTCTCGACCCAAACGTCGCCTATCTCCTTCGCTCCTTAGATGCTGCTGCACCCGCTGAGTTTCTCCAGCTTTTTGTGTAACCCTGAAACTTCGCCTGTCTATTTCCTCAACAATTACTGCCTGACCTGCTGAGTTACTCCTGCACTTGGTGTTTTGCTCAAGATTCCAGCAACTGCAGTTCCCTGTGTCTGCATTTGTGGTTCTCAGTCTGGTTAATGTCTAGGCTTTTCGGTACTGTGTCCCTGACGAATCAACTGCACCACCGCCCTGATAAACGCTGTGAGCCCGAGGCTGCTAGACGCCCTGCCCAGCTGACTGCTATTTACAGAAGAGCTGCTTAGGTAACATCCCGCAGCCCAATGGTTGTGCGGGGGCTGTGCCCTTGTGTCACAGTCTAGATCGCAGTCCCGGGACTTAGTTACCACCAAAGATTATCACTGAAGCCTCGGCAGTTGTCAGCGATGGAGGTGCCGAGCGCTCACACCGAGGTGCTGCAGCTGGCCGACGAGGCTTTCCGGGCGAAGAACGACGAGCTGGCGGCCGGCATGTACGAGTGGCGGCTGCTGGAGCTGGGCCCCGAGCGGCGCGTCTGCCTGCGCCAGCGCCAGCGCCAGGCCGACGATCTGTGCCGCTGCGACCGCTTCAGCGAGGCCCTGGAGGCCTACCAGAAGGCCGCGGAACTGGGCCGACTCCGGCCCGAGGACATGCAGACCCTGCTGGACAGCATCACCACCAGCATCCACAGCAAGGAGGTGGTGGGCAGCGGAGGTGCACAGGGCCCGGGCCAGCCCCGGCCCCGGCCCAGCGACCCGCTGGGTCCAGGCGACGAGGAAGAGGACGCTCCCCGCTCGCCGCTGGGCTGCGGCTTGTGCTTGCGGCTGCTCTTCGAGCCCGCGTCGCTGCCGTGCGGGCACTCCTTCTGCCGGCGGTGCCTGGAGCAGGCGCAGGCAAAGTGTCGGCTCTGCAACTGCAAGCTCCCCGCTGCCGGGGTCGGGGCTGGATCCGCGGCCTCCTCATCCCCGGCCTCCCCCGCCGGCTCCAGCTTCCGCCCCAATGTGGTTCTCTGCAAATTAATGGAGAAGTGGTTCCCGTGTGAGAGCCGCGCTCGGCGGCTGCAGGCCGAGGCCGAGGCGCTGCACCAGAGCCGCGACTCGATGGGCGCCCTGAAGCTCATCGGACAGGCGCTGTCGCTGGGTAAGAACCGCAAGCGGCCACTCGGCTGTAGAGTTGTTTAGTTTATTATAATCATGTGTACGAGTTGCAGTGAGAAGCTTTTGTTTGTTTGTTATCCAGTCAAAGAAAAGACTATACTAGAATACATCAATACAATCAAGCCCTCCAGAGTGCACGGATAAAGGAACACCATTTAGTGCAAGATATAATGTTGAAATAACTGTGGCAGGACAGTTAAGAGTGCAGACACAAAATGCTCCAGTAGGACTCTGAAAAAGTGTCTCGATCCGAAACGCCACCCATTCCCTTTCTCCAGAGATGCTGCCTGTCCCGCTGAGTTACTCCAGCATTTTATGTCAATCTTTGGTTCAATTTGCAGTTCCTTCTTGCACAGTTAACCGAGTGTCTTCCCCACCCCCTGGTCCCATTCTCACACACACACAGGATAAACTCCTTAATAGACTGTAGATTAATGCATATATTTCATGCATTATCGCAGCCAAACATCTTGTAGATACTGCAGATGCTGGAATCCTGAGCAAAATAGTGCTGGAGTAACTTAATAAGTCAGGCAGCATCTGTGGAGGGAATGAATTAAACTTTATTCAGAAAAAATATATATGTACAAACAAGGCCTGTGCAAAAACTAATACATTCTCGGTTACACATTCAATATGGAGGGAATGGGACAGGTGATGTTTTGGGTCGGGACCCATCTTCAAATTGAAACGTTGCCTGTCCATTCTCTCCAGAGTTTGGCTGACCTTTTTAGTTCCTCGAGCACTCTGTTTTGTAAATGAACACTTGCACTCAGTGATTTGCGTTTCAGTGTCTTGAGGTCCGAAGAAGAAGCTGCTACTAACCACGTCAATCCATATTTAATGTTAATTATGTGGCGGTTGTTACTTTGAATAATGTTTAAAGCATTTTATTAACAGGAATCGGAGTATTACTGCGTAGCTGTGGTTTGTTACCTCTTCTTGCCTCTTGAGTCAGTGGACTCTAGTCTTATGTGCTCATAAATCTGGACTGATGAGGCAGAGGAATAGGGGACTAGAACCTTTCTGATTTATCTGGCAAATATAACTGATCCCATGGGCACTGTTATGACAAGGTCCCACACAAGAGATTAGTGTGCAAAATTAAAGCACACGGTATTTGGGGTAGGGTTTTGACATGGATAGAGAACTGCTTGGCAGACAGGAAGCAGAGAGTAGGAATTAACGGGTCATTTTCAGAATGGCAGGCAGTGACTAGTGGGGTGCCGCAAGGCTCGGTGCTGGGACCCTAGTTATTTATATTAAATATTTAGACGAGGGAATTAAATGTGACATCTGCAAGTTTGCGGATGACAGAAAGCTGGGTGGCAGTGTGAGCTGCGATGGGGATGGTATGTGGCTGCAGGATGACTTGGATAGGTTGGGTGAGTGGGCAGATGCCGTATAATGTGGATAAATGTGAGGTTATCTACTTTGGTGGCAAGAACAGGAAGGCAGAATATTATGTGAACGTTGTCAGATTAGGAAAGGGGAGATGCAACGAGATCTGTGTGTGCTTGTACATAGTCACTGAAAGGAAGCATGCAGGTACTGCAGGCAGTGAAGAAAGCTAATGGCATGTTGGCCTTCATTGTGAGAGGATTTGAGTTTAGGAGCAAGGAGGTCTACTGCAGTTGTACAGGGTCCTGGTGAAACCGCACCATGAGTATGTGCACAATTTTGGTCTCCTAATTTGCGGAAGGTTATTATTGCTATTGAGGGAGTGCAGCTTGGGTTCACCAGGTTAATTCCTGGCATGGTGGGACTGACATATGATGAAAGAATGGGTCAATTGGGCTTATATTCACTGGAATTTAGACAGATGAGAGCAGATTTTATAGAAATGTATACAATTGTTAAAGGATTGGACAGGCTAGTTGCAGGAAAATTGTTCCCGATGTTGAGGGAGTCCAGAACCAGGGGTCACAGTTTAAGAATAAGGTGTAGGCCATTTAGGACTGAGATGAGGAAAAACCTCTTCACCCAGAGAGTTGTGAATCTGTGGAATTCTCTGCCACGGAAAGTGGTGGAGGCCAATTCACTGGATGTTTTCAAGAGAGTTAGATTTAGCTCTTGGGGCTAAAATATTCAAAGGATATGGGGGAAAAGCAGGAATGGGGTACTGATCTTAGATGATCAGCCATGATCATATTGAATGGCGGTGCTGACTCGAAGGGCCAAATGGCCTACTCATTTTTTCTATGTTTCAATGCCCCGAGAACACAGGAGGAACTTTGCAAATAGCTTTTCTCTACTTTCTTGGATATTAGAATATTTGTTACTCTGACTTAGTTTTGCAGAATTTTAAAAAGTACAATTTAAATATTTTGCTGTTTCGATGAAAGGTTTGGCTTTTCTGTGATGCAAGGTCCACCATGAATTGCTTTAAATTAAACTAAGATCTAAAGTCAGAATTTTATTTTTCTGCAAGAATAGAGATGTGTTTTAGGTTGCATGGCGTTGTGTTGCTTTAGTTTGGAGCAGATACTGAGAAGTTTTTCTTCTTGGTATCTTGAGACTTTGTAATGTTTTGTTGATGTAATTAGTCTAACATACTGATAGAACAGGTTCTGAATAATTAGTTTGGTTCCCGTAAGTTACTGTTTTTTTAATCGTATAACAGTAACTTACGGGAACAGAAGCAAATTATTCAGAGCCTGTTCTACCAGTTTAATTAGGTCATGGTTGATGTATAACACCATCCAACTCTTTGGCCTAACAAAAATGTGTAAGTCTCAGCATTAATATTTTAAATGGACTAACCATCAACAGTTAATTTAGATATCTTTAATTACCAAAGTTTATCCCTCATTCTGGAATCTGCTGCTGAAATATACAGTTAAAAAAATTCTGAAATCTTTCAATCTTAATAAAGATCACCATTTTAATGTATTATAGTTAAAGGAGTAAAATTCTAATCCATAGTATTTTTTTATAACTATATTAGACTTGGTATCATTTTGGTACCCCTTTCCAAGCTAATATTAGACATAGTTTTATGGGGCTTGAGAGGCTGAGTGATCGAAGGGGGGGTGGGGGAGGGGTGGTTAATGAAAGTATGGGAGGAATTTTGAAAAACGATTAAATTAGGATGGATGTATATGAGTGATAGATGGTCAGCATGGATGCAACAAGCTTGTTTCTACGCTTTTCTCCTCTATTCGACTTTCTGAAGACCCAAAATTAAATTTCCCTTTTTTAATACCAGTCTGCTTGCATTTGGAAATGTCTGTAGTTTGACCTTGAACCTTTGACCTTGTTCACATCTGTAACTCTTGTGTGCGCGTAGATATCTGCTTGGCCAGTTTAAACTTTATCTGCAACAACTTTGCCCTCCCATTTAGCCCATGAGTTTCCATTGTGTACTTTCTGTCCTGGTCTTAGATTTACAGATCTCTGTTCCATCATCTAACAAATAAGCAATATAAATGTAGGAAAAAAACAGAAGTCACAGTATAAATCCCAATTCAGTTGGTGCATATCCTTTCCCTGGATATTAGCTTGTCTTCATTTCCAGATAAGTCCTATTTGTATGAAGATCTTTGTATGGAACCTTGTTGAATGCCTTACATTTGCAGACTTATGAAGTGTGGAAATAGACCCTTTGGCACAACTTGTCCATGCTGACTAAGTTGCCTACCCAAGATAGTCCTATTTGCTTGCATTTAGCTCGTATCTCTCAAAATCTTTTCTATCCATGTACTTGTCCAAATGTCTTTCAAATGTTGTAATAGTACCCACTTCTTCCACTTCTCCTTGCAGTTTGTTTCACATCGACACCACCTCTGTGTGGAAAAAGTTGCCCCTCAACTCTCCATTACATTTTTTCCCCTCTCACCTTGAATCTATGTCCTCTAGTTTGACTCTCTTATCTATGCCCCATGATTATACATACCTCTATAAGGCCCTCCTACCCTCTGGCATAAAGCTGCCATTTATCCAGTCTCTCCTTATAACTCAAGCCCCCAGTCACATTCTTGTGAATCTGTTCTACACAGCTCAATGACATTCGTCCTGTAGCTGGATGAACAGACTGGACGCTATACTTCAAGTGTGGTCTTACCACCATTTTATACAGTTATAACATGACATTGCAACCCTTGTACTGTATGCCCTGGATGATCAAGGCAAGCATGCCAAACACTCCCTTCATTATTCTGGCTACCTGTGTCACCATTTACAAGGAGCTATGTACTTGTACCTCTAGATCTTTCTGTTTTACAACACTCTCCAACCCCCTGCCGCTTACTGTGTAATGCCTGTCCTGGTTTAACTTGCCAGAATGCAATACCTTGCACTTGTCTGGGTTAAATTCCATCTCCCTATCCTTGGCTTGTTTTCCCGTTGATCTGGATCCAGTTGTGATCTCAGATAACGAAATTCACTGTCCACTGTACCACCTATTTTGGTGTCATCAACATACTTACCAACCATGCCAACTACATTCTCTTCCATATCGTTAATATGTATGATGAATAACAGTGAACCTCGCATCTGCCCCTGTGGCACACAACAGGTCACAAGCTTCAACTGTGAAAAGCGGCCTTTCACTGCCCCAACGGTGTCAGATTAGGAAATGGGGAGGTGCAACGAGACCTGGGTGTTCTTGTACATCAATCACTGAAAGTAAGAATGCGGGTACAGCAGGCAGTGAAGAAAGCGAATGGCATGTTGGCCTTCATTGCGAGAGGATTTGAGTTTAGGAGCAGGGAGGTCCTGCTGTAGTTGTACAGAAGTTTTTCTTCTTGGTATCTTGAGGCTTTGTAATGTTTTGTTGATGTAATTAGTCTTACATATTGGTAGAACAGGTTCTGAATAATTTAGTTTGGTTCCCGTAAGTTACTGTTTTTTTATCGTATAACAGTAACTTACGGGAACAGAACCAAATTATTCTGAGCCTGTTCTACCAGTTTAATTAGGTCGCGGTTGATGTATAATGCCATCGCCCAAAATCCACCAGGAGTGCCACACGATTGGCAGCCTCGCCAACAATCGTTCTGTTTTTTGTCTTTTTTGTTATTTTTAGTGTGTTTAAAAAGTTTGTGCTAATGTTCTCTGGTTTGTTTTATGTGGGGGGAGGGGGAGGGGTATGATGAATAACAGTGAACCTAGCAGCAACCCCTGAGGCACACAACTAGTCACTGGCTTCAACTGTGAAAGCAGCCTTTCACTGCCCCACCCTGTGACCTGTACCACCAAGCCAATATTGTATCCAAATGGCCAACTCCTATATCCCATGTGATCTAACCTTCCAGACCCATCAAAGACCTTGCTTAAGTCCTTGTAGACAACGTCCACCGGTGATTGTATCAAGTCCATTAATCCTAATGCTTTACATCTGGCTTGCTTATATGGTGTTTAGTTAAATAACATTGATCATAAATTCAAGGCTTCTTCTGCGAAAGCTAGTGTTTGGATGCTGACATAAAGCAAGCTAATGCTGCTGGATTTGCTATGACTGGCTTTTGGGTTGACTCTTCTCGGGTGTACATTTGCTTGCCTGCTGTTAGCCTTGAAAAAAAAATGACAGACTGTTACTGCTTCTACTCACGAGTATGGATAGCTTTTTCTCCTGAAGCGTAATACTATTGAGGTCAAATAGGATTTGGTAATGTGTGTTCCTGGCAATGTTTGCATTTGCCTGATGAGAAATTTGATAATTGAAGTATGTATAAAGCCCTAAGGCAGTGTCCTACATAATCTGTGTCACGCCCATTCTTAGCTTTGTCATCCTCTCTGTCAGGTGTACTGCACAATATTACATGTGACTTTTTGTTAAACTGATAATAAGTTAGACAAGGTGAAAAACAAAGGAAAGATATGTCTGGTAGACACAATGCTGGAGTAACTCAGCGGGACAGACAGCATCTCTGGAGAGAAGGAATGGGTGATGTTTCTGATCGAGACCCTTCTTCAGACTGAAGGGTATCTCGGACAGGATGAGTGACTCAATGAGAAACATGATGCTGTAAAGCAACGAATGTAGTATTAGGACAAAATTATTGGTTGGGGGAAGAAAAGCAAGCTGTTTGGTTAACTTTCAAATGGCAATGGCAAGGCCATTAAGAGTTTGGAGAAATGGGAACAATGATTATGATGTAATATTCCAAGCTTCTTTTTCCATCTATGTTAACAGACCAACTGATTATTGTTTATGGATTATGTATGCTCTTTTTGTATAATTTGCAACTTTTAAACAGATCCCTTTATCCAAATTATTAGTATCTACAATTTTGTAGACTTTGAACGTTCCTTTCTGCATCCCTCATCTGTGTTGGTTTTCCTCTTTGGCTTGCTAGCAACATTTTCTGCAATAATATTCTGTTAAGTAACGAGGGGCATTTTGTTTCATCAGAAGCGGATATACATTATATTTGGGTTAAATGAAAGTTCAATTTGTATACAACATATTTCCAATTCTGCGCGCAACTGCCTCTGTTCAAAGTATAGAAAACATTGTCTGCAATTGTGTTTTATTTTGATATTCATGGAAAGGCTGTTCTTTAACATTTTTTCTTCCTCTTGGAATTTCGAATTGCACGGTTATCATTTTTAAGGGGTGCTGTGCTAAAATGAGAGCTGCAGTTTTCTTTGCATAAATGCACAGCTCATTTACTGGACAAGAAGTATAAACTGATTTTCATTATTTTTCTAAAAAATGGAATACATCGATTCTTAATCTCTAAGTATAATTGGTCATATTAAAACCCAGCTGGTAATAAGTTTTCTTACACATTTCAAAATTAACAAAATTAATAACCTAAAGTTGATTCCTTCATTGTAACACCACAGCAAAAACCAAAGTAATTAAATTTGGAATTGGGCTAAATTCTTGTATGGCGACCTGAATTGCAGATCTAATCTATATTGCCGCAGTTTCAGACAGCCAGGGCCTTGATTGGTCAAATCAATCCTATTTGTGCTTAATAAAGAGGGCACAATGGCATAGTTGGTAGAGTTGCTGCCTCACAGCAATCTGGGTTTGATCCTGACCTTGGGTGCTGTCTGTGTGGAATTTTGTAAGGTTGATGGTTAAATCTGTATCAGCAGTTTTATGCAGATAACTTCAGAGATAAAAGTTATAGTAGAGCCTTGTCATATTGGTATTTTGGAAATGATGTCGTTATTATTTTGTCTCCCAATTCATAATTTGGGTCACTTAGTTTTGCTTACAGCTTGGGTGTTAAAGTTGTCCCCAACACCTACATTATGTCGGGGTTACACTGCATCCAAAATATGGATTTTTAATTTATTGCATCCTGTGAACCTATGTAGTGGATAGGAAAGGTTTAGAGATATATGGGCAGGTGGGACCTATCCATTTTTTTGGATGCAAGTAGTGACCTAAGTGGGTAAGAAATTGCCTTTTCAGCAATTAGTTGAATGAATTGTAAGAAATGTAGAAACTAGGAACTGCAGATGCTGGTTAATACTCAAAATATTTAAAGTGCTGGAGTAATTCAGCAGGGAGGGCTGCATCTGCGGAGAACATGAATTGGTGACATTTAGGGTTGTGACCCTTCTTTAGACGGGGGAAAAGGGTCTTGTCCCAAAACATCGTCTATCCATGTTCTCCACAGATGCTGCCTCATATGCTGAGTGGCTTCAGGACTTTGTGTCCTTTTGTGTAAGAAGTGGATAACTTTAGAACATCCCAGTTGGAAGAGCTTACATAGTCCCAGTTAGCTGCACTCAGCATAATCTAGATAAATTTTATTAAAAATAGTCTTTTTTTTGGAAAACCATCAGCTTATTTTTAAAAATCATTGTCTGCAGAGGGAAAAATTATAATTGGCCCTATTAACACTGGGGAATGAGAATAATTGGAATGTAGAAGACGTTGGGCAAAGTTACAAGATGTAGGAGTCATTTTAAAATAACATGTTTGACTATATTTAATTTTAATGCTAAACTATTTTCTGCAAGTGACTTATATCCTTCATTTATTTCCACAGTACCCCATGACTACTCTATGTTGTGTAAACGTGCAGAGCTTTATGTAACTCTTGGAAAATATGAAGAAGCACGTTGTGATGGGGATAAAGCGTGTGCAATTAAACCACTAAAGGCAAAGGTAGTGTTTTGAAATGAAATGAGAACCTGCATTTTTTGAATGGTTGAATTGGCAACGCTCACACTATGTTTTGTAACTGTTTTCCTGGCAGGGGCATTTTTGGAAAGCCGAAGCTCTTGCTGAAATGGGTAGAATTGAAGAAGCTTTGAAGGAATATTTATACTGCTTTGCTCTGAGACCCGAGTGGAAAGCTGTAAAAGTAAAAGCTCAAAAGGTAATTTATTTTCTCCTTTGACCCTGTACCTCCCACCAAACTATTTGAGTATCTACGTTCTTGGATGGCTACAGACTAGTAACTTTATTCTGTGTTCTTCTCTGACTAACTAGCACATGAGGGAGAGTGTGACTTGGAGAGTAAAATGTATTCTATATGCTTTATTTAACTGAATGGCTGAAAGTTGCTCGCCAGTCATTTGACAAATGGATCAATATGACTGGATATCCCAAAGCTTTCAAGTATCGACTTGTTTATTGAGAATCTTCATTTGCTTTCGTTTCCTAGATCATGTGTGATATTTTTGTTCCTGTCGTGGAAAATATGGAGGACACCCTAATAACCAACGTGCGGGTGCAGTCATCTTCTATTCGACCCAAGCCTACTTTTCTCAGCACTTTCAGCTTTGTGCCGGTTCTCGAAGATGGAGCAGTTAATGGACCTTTTGAGGTACACGTTAACTCTAAACATCTTAATCATTTTATTTAAATGCAAGACTAGCTCATTAAGTTAAGACCAAACAAATGACCTGAAACTTGATTTCTGCGACTATCTATTTTATTCTGGATCATAACATATATCCGATTCATGGTATAATGAAATTTAAGTACACGCGCGCATGGTAGAGTAAGCCAGCAATACAATAAGTGCAGCAGTATACACAATCACAAATGCAAAGCAATAAAATACTGCACGGATTGTAGTACAACTGAAGTAGTAAAAAAAGTGCAACAATGGGAAAACTGAATGATTAATTGCACGGCAGCCCCTCTGGGAAGTGAGTGTGAAAGAGGTGATTGTTTCAGGAGTCTGATAGCCGTGGGGAAGAAGCTGTTCTTAAATCTGGGTGTTTGAGTGTAGAAGAAAGAAAAGGGAATGGCCTCAGTGGCAAACATCCTTGATAATACTCCCAGCCTTCCTGATGCAATGTGCTGTGAAGATGGACTGGATTCAAGAAAGTAACAAGCCTGAGGTGGACTAGGCAACGCTCGTCATTCACTCCATGTTCAGGCAGTCATGAGAATAGAGTCTTCCTGTTCATCCAAGATTTCTGGTTAGGATAGACCCTTAACATTCTTGGTCATACTGACTGTGATCCTATTTGTTTCATTGTTAATTGAAAAAGTAAAATGTAATTAACATTGCATTTTGTTAATTACATTTGGCCAACCTACTGCTCTGTAGGTTGGCCAAATAGAACATGCGATGGCTTGTACAATGACTAGCAGGTAAAAATCAACCTTGTTTCGGCTTTGTGGTTGAAGAGTATTTTGAGAGTATACAAAGATTCAAAGACCAAGTACACTTGGTCAGAAAATCTTGATAAAGAGGATTTTTGTAGATTAATAATATAGATAATATAGATGTTTGTAAAAGAGTCTTGATATATTATTAATCAACCTTTAATATACTATTAATCAAATATTCTTTAGTACATCTGTATATGAGCATGAGGAATATCACTGTGTCTAACATGTTCGTTCTCTCCTTACCAGTCTTTGGTCAATATGAATAAATCTGTAGTGGAGGAGCCAAATGAATCTAATCAAACATTGACTAAGTCCAAGATAACACTCGGAGAAAACATGGCTCCATCCAGTTCAATTGATGACAGCCGCAAGAGAAAGCTATCAAGTGAGACAGAGTTCTGCGAAAACTTCGAAAGACCCAACAAAATGTCTAAAAAAGGTTTGATTTTTAAAAAATCATTTGTCCTGCACGAAATGTTCAACACAATGTAACTATTTACCCTTCACTCCATCTCTCACTGATGAATGGTAGATAATTATTAAAGCATGATATGAATATTGCAATTCAAGTGGAGTGGATATGAAGTACATGAGAATTGCAATATTTTAACTGTTAAATTTCAATCTGATCTTTCCTTTGCCGGAGGGCAACATTTTGCACCTCTTCAACTGGTTGATGTTTACTCTACTAAAACCAATTCCTCTAAGGCAGCTTTGTACTGTTTCTGTATTTTTTTTAAAATCAGTTTAAAAAAAAAAACCAACTTATTTTCCTTCATTTTAGACGAATTTGCGCCTTTTACTTCCAAAGCACATGGGGAAATTCCCGTTCACCTTGTGGATCCATCAGATTTCGAATGTTCTCTTTGTATGAGGTATTTACATTTTTAATCTCTTCCACATCTGATTCATGTCTAACGAAGACTTCCTTTTAAACTTTTTTGATTTGCAGTGTAACATCACATCATAATGCTCTATTAAAAGATTTCATATAAATACTGCCTCTTCAACGTATAATTTATGAGCATTATATCTACGTAAAAGGTGTTCCTTTTTTCTCCCCACAGATTGTTCTATGAACCTGTCACCACTTCCTGTGGACACACCTTCTGTCTGAGGTGTTTAGAACGCTCTCTGGATCATAATTCCAGATGTCCACTTTGTAAAGAAAATGTAGCAGAGGTTAGTGTTCAAAATTCAATGGTACATAGTATTTTGAAATACTATTTCAATGCGGTTCCGTTAATTTTTAATAATGTTGGTGAAGTTTATTTGTTACAACTTCCATTAGAGAACATGTACACCAAATGTAAACACAAAATAATTGCAGGAACTTTTGGAATAAATTATGTACTAGCACTCCCAACAGAAGCACATACAACTTACATGTGTACATTTACACACAACGGTTCATTGACTTGACACAGTCTCGTAAAGAGAAATTAGGACATCTTACAATTTTTTTTTGGTCAAAGAGTATTAAAGAGGGACAGAGATTTAGAAAAAATGTCATAGTTTGTGATTATTAAAGTTGCAGCCACCATTTGGTAAATCTATCATATTGCCAGGATTAGAGGATCAATGATACCTGGGAGTTGTAGGACTGGAGGAAATGAGAAGCAGGAGCATTTGGAAGACGTCTGAAATAAACCCAGAATGTTGCAATCTTGGTGTCATATTTAACCCAGTTTCTGATCACACATCCCCACTATCATTAAGACAGTTCAATGTTGTCCGACTTCACCAGCCTTAGCTCATTTGCTGCTGAAATCCTTGCCCATGCCTTTGTTACTTCTAGATCTGATTATTCCAGTGCAATGTTGAGTGGCCTTGTTCTATTGACCACTTGCATCTGATCCTGTTCACCTATTATTGTGACTTGTGAACTGAGTTAGTTAAAGACACTGAACTTGTAAAAATGAAAGTCTTTATTCATTGGGGAAGCAGACGATCCCAGCAGACTCCAAACTCAAAGCATATAATTTTTTCATATTTTTAAACGCAGATGACAATAAACAATGGTTTCAATGGCTATAACTACGTACTTGATCGTGACATTTCGTGTAGACTAGTAACATTGCAGAGTTACATTTTACAAGGGGGTACACTGTGTCTGCCTTAACTGTATTATGGAAGATAGGAAACAGAAGTGAATGTTAGCTGAAATGAAATACCACTCCTGATAATTAACTAAAAAGTTAATAGACAGATTTTGTATGCAGTTGCCATCCGACCGAATAAAGACCAATATACCTCATTTAGTCTGAAGAAGGGTCTCAACCCGAAACGTCGCCTATCTCCTTCGCTCCTTAGATGCTGCTGCACCCGCTGAGTTTCTCCAGCTTTTTGTGTAACCCCCCCTACCTCATTTAAAAACTATTTCAATTATCACACCAAGCACTAACTAGCCCAGGATTTTGCACATTTTTCGAACTGTTTTCTGTCTAACATTTTAAGATTTTTTTTTATTTTTGGATTTAGTGTATAATAACTTTGTTTGCTTTTGCTACAGTATTTGGAAACCAGGGCTTTTGGTAAGACATTTTTGATAGAGGAACTGATTGTTCGAAACATGCCTGAAGAATTAAAAGAGCGAAAGAAGTTTCATGAAGAAGAAATGGAAGAGCTGTCCAAGTATGTAAAACTTAATTTGGGGTCTGGAATTTGTTTTTAGCTTTAGTTTATTGTATAACATTGAAGTCTGATGCAATATAGTTCAAAGGTCTCCAATGATATAGATGGGAGATCAGAATAACCTAACTGATGACAGAGCTGTTCAGTTGCCTGATAACAGCTGGAAAGAAACTGGATCTGGAGCTATGGGTTTTCAAATTTCTGTATTGGAGAGGGGAAAGAGGGGGATGACCAGGATGTGACTGGACCTTGATTATGCTGGCGGCCAAGTGCATATGGTATTATTCCTCCCCTTGTGTGGGTTTAAAAATAAAAATATAATCTCTAATATCATCCCTTAAGCAAGTGTGCAGCGATTCAGAAAATGTGCCCTTAATTATATGTAAATTTCTTGAACCATCTACTTAACTCAACAGAAACCCGTGCAAACTGTTTTCTATTCCACCCCCATCAAGACAATGGCACATGAACTTCCAAAATAATTACTATTTTAATTGTTGATGCTAGCCATCTCCAGAATAGCAATAGAGAGCATTTACTCAATTGCTTAACAATGAGATAACTAATCATTGGTTTGATTTGAAATGCTCTGGCTTATTGATACCCAGAAAGAGGTTTATCTATATATTTTTGTAAAAGCATTTGTAAAAGTTTAAAATAAACCTTGATTATAGCATGTTTTTACTTCAAGCAAGTTAATTGCAATCTTAGATCTTGCTTGAGTAATAATGTTTTTGGTGGGCAAGTGTTTGCCTTATCCCTCCTGCTTAACCTGCATTAGTCTGCCCAATCCAAGAGCTCAAAATTATTTATAAAGTTGTTATTTTTTAATAACCAGGTTAACTTGAAGTCCAAAGAAAAGTGAATAAAAATAGAGATTCATCATGAAACGCTAGTCATTTTTTTAAACTGCTGGTAGTTTTACCTAGTGTTAGCAAGTAAATGATGGTATTGCTCAGGAAATCTATATCCAGTGAATGAATAAAAAGCATTAATGTGGAGCTTGCCTGTATGATGCAAGCAGGCACGTACCGTGAGTAATTACTCAGGGTAGGCACTGAGTCGGATAAAAATAAAAGAACGCGCATGCGCAGATTGTTCTCTCTGTAAAAATAAAAGCAGTAACAAATCAATTTGCCCAAGGCTTCCTAGTCTCCTTTATTCTGAATTACTGAAGGGGGAGGGGAGGGGGGGTGAAGGGTGATGGCAGGTGGAGAGATGGTGGGGGAAAAAACGGGAGCACACAGGGAATCAGTTGTCATCTTATTGAATGACAACACTTGTTCAAGGGACCAATTGGGGGGACAGTTCCTTTCACAGTGTATGGGGAGTCTGTGCCAGGGGTAAAGTTTCGGGGAGAGCAGGACTGTTGAGAATGAGGGGGTCGGGAATACTGTCAGTAACTCACTCACTTACCGCTGCCGCAGCGCTCCAGGCGTGGAGCCACCACATTGTAGCCGGGGATAGAAGCAGCTTGGGAAGCTGCGAGTGGTCGCCGGGAGCCGGCAGTCAAACTGTCCGCCACTTCAGCGCCTTCTGCCGGCCCGCTCACTTCTGGCAATGCTCTCTGTCTGAACAACTCTCACCTGCTGCTCGCTCATGTCAGCGGCTTCCTGCAAACCCTTAAATTCTCACAGCCGAGTAACCTCAATCGCACTGTTGGAATTTAAGGATTTGCGGGACATGAGTGAGGCCAGCGAGCAGCAGGAGAGAGGTTTTGCACGCCTCCGTGCAAGGAGCGTCGCAAGTGGCATGCTCCCGACGCCTCCTGCACAACATGCTGTGAAAGGAGCTCTCCCCCCACCCCCACACCCCGGGAAATACGGTATTTAAAAACATAAACACAAAATGTACTTACCACATTATCGGTACACAAGCTCCATTATTCTCTCCCTGATTCCTAAGATACACTTAAAATTTTGCCAATCCATATTTGAAAACCCCGCCAAGAAACTAGCACTGCGCATGCGCAGTAGGCTGTTGTGCATGCGCAGTGCTGCAGAGGCAGAATTTTTGTTGCCTTCAGCCCCGCTTGAAATTGACGGCTTGAAGCAGCGCTGACCTTCGCATGTTACAAGCGCTGCGGACGAAAGGCAAGGAGAATTATGCCTACCTAAGAGATCGGTCTCTTACATAGGCATAATTCTCCCATGCCTTTATTTATATTTAGTAATTACTATGTTATAATTTTAGTCAGGGCAGGCAGTGCCTACCTTGCCTACCCTGACGGCATGTGCCTGGATGCAAGGCACCATAAGTGAAGTTTCTTGTAGATTGGTGGCAAGTATGAATGGCTAGACACTGACAAGTTTCTGGGATATTATGTAATTGATGCAACAAAGATTTGTAACACTGTAAAGGCCAGTTGAATATGTCCGTTCCCAAGTTCACAAAAGAGTGTTAAGACATGGAAGTGATGTCAAAAGATTGGAGGATTGCAACTGTTAAATCAAAAAGATTGATGGTGTCAAATCTTTCAATAAGATAATTGGGACCAAGAGATTATCATTTGGAAAGTCAAAGATCAATAAATGCAATCAATGTGGATCTATTAAAATAAATTTAAAAAATAGGTAATCCAGATCTATCTGACATCAACGCCTTGCCATAGAAACAAGGCACTGTAAATGCTGGTTTACATAAAGGACACAAAGTGCTAGTATAACTCAGCGGGTCTGGAAAACAGGTGAAGTTGAGGATAGATGATGGTTTGGGTCGGGCCCCATCTTCATACTCGACAACTTGCCATTTGTTTGTTACACTTGAAGAGGAAGTGCCATTGTCAAGTGTAGTAGCAAAGCACAAGAAGTAAAATTGTTTAACTGGTATGTTTTGCAGTTGCTTCAAATGCTACTGTAAAGGTGTGTAAACTTATCTGGAGCAGAGGGCTCTCACAGATACAAATATCTGGGTGATTTCAGTAAACAATTAATGCCGCCTGATTTGTTTCTTTTTTGATTTAACCCCAAGATGTATCGTGTAAAGACAATGAAGTAATTGCAAGCCTCTAACATCTTCAGAGTTCTGTGTAAACTATTGAACTCAATTTTGAGGAAATGTTGGAGGTTGAGGATACACTGTGGGTGCTGCAGCATTTTGCCTAGTTTGGGGAAATAATTGAGGCTCTAAAAGGGGGTAGTTAGGAACAAATTATTTTCAATAGTTCTGGGACCAAATAGAAATGGCTTGAAACTCCCAATAGAGATCTGAAGGTAGTTTAGGGATTTACTTCTAGGATTAAATGTCAAAGCAAGATTTCAACTTTAAAATGTCATGGGTATGAAGAAAGGAGAAATATAGAAACAGGAAAATTTGAGTTTTCTTAGAGACCATATCTGTAGGTGTTAAAATTCATTTTAAGAACGCTGCATCACGGTTTGATAATTTAATACTTGCAATTAAGAATTGACTGATGGATGGCCTCTTGACTTCCCAATAAAATGTTATATGTTACTTTGGCCCTAATGTTTCAACTAACCATTAAACCACCAACAGAGTGAGCAAACATTGAGCGAATGCATATTTATTTACTTTTGTAGCCTCACTGAAAATGTTCCGATTTTTGTCTGCACCGTGAGCTTCCCAACTATTCCATGTCCCCTCCATGTTTTTGAACCACAATATCGACTCATGATCCGCATGTGTATGGAAACTGGCACCGAGCAATTTGGAATGTGCGTTGGAAATGAACTTAAAGGGTATGTACGAACGCAACCTAAATATATACACTGGTGCTCCTGCATTTCTTTGAACAGTGACTAGTATTTAACACTCGTGCAAGGTGAATTACATGTTAAATGTTTTGTTTAGTGACCTTGCATCTACCAACATTTGAACAATGACTACAATTAAAAAATAATTTGTTAGCTGCATAGCTTTTTTTTAAATGTACTAAATGTGAAGAACACACTGTCTGGCCGTGGCCAAACAATACCACTCAAATATTGAATAGTATTATTAGTATTATCTAGGTCAAAGAGGTTGTTTTGGCAACATTTTTGATGTTTGCATATTTAGTTTATTAAAATTTGATTGGCCTGTAAGATGTAATATCATTAATAGTAGATACAAACATTTTACATTAAATATTCTGAGAACTTTAACTCAATGCTTTCACTCCCTTCCCACCACCAGGCAAAGTTGAGGAAACTTGTTAAGCAATTCACTGGGGGGGATATTTGAGCACGTTTTTTTTAATGGTGATTGCATCTATAACTGAACTAATATAAAAGCAGTGAATAAAGAAAACAGAGTTACTCTTAAAGTAAGATTTGGCTGACATAACTATAGGATGAGATGTTTAAACCATGCTGGTAGTTATTGTCGCAGGGTAACTTTTGTTGTGGGTAGTATTTTTGAGATGAAATGGGGTGGACTGATGGGACAGCTGCTAATTGGAAATGGTGGTGTCTGGTAGGTGTTGAGTAAATGCTGGAAAGCTTCCCAATGTTTTAATGCAAAGTTACATAATCAATTCAAAGTGCAAATAGAAAGTGTGACCATAACAGTTAAGAGTTAGGAAGAAGAATGAACAAATTTCAGACATGGAAGGAATAAAGAGAGGCTAAATAATAGTGTGACTTTGAAGGAAAGTATTGATATGGCCCTGATAATATACAATGAGGTGCCAATGAAGTGTAGCACTATTTGAGTATGGTAAAGATACACCATGCTTGTTTGTGGTGATGGTCATTCTTGTACTGACATGATAGCTCAGCCATTCGCTTTATTTCAATGCATTGGTGGAAAATATATGGACTTAGAAATTATTAACTTTTGGATGCAAAAGGAAATTAAATTTAGTTAGACTATTTGAAACGCATGTGTATAGTATATTGACTATTTTCAATTGAGATTATACAACCTTTGGTTCTTAACCTCACCACCATTTGTGCCCTTTTTGTTTAGATTTGCTGATTATGGCTGCATGCTAGAAATCAGGGATGTGAAGTTTTTCCCTGATGGACGTTCTGTAGTTGATACAGTTGGCAAGCGTCGATTTAAAGTGTTACACCATGGACGGAGAGATGGATATAACACTGCTAATATTGAATATCTGGTAGACAAGAAGGTAAATAGATTCAACTTCTTTGTTTTCATCCTGGGTCTTATTGTACCAATCAACATGTCACAGCATGAACTAAATTATATATTTTTTCCATGTAGACACAAAGCTGCAGTAATTCAGCGTCTCGGGTGAGAAGGAATGGATAATATTTCAGACTGAAGAAGGGTCTCAACCCAAAATGGCACCCATTCCTTCTCTCCAGAGATGCTGCCTGCCCCACTGAGTTACTCCAGCTTTTTGTGTCTATCTTCGATTTAAACCAGCATCTGCAGACCCTTCTTATACATTTTTTCCATGTGTTAGTCAATTACCCCTGAAAGCAACTAAAGGAAAACGTGATGTTTTCCATTTAGTTTAATCTCTGAAGTAATTTGGTAGCGCAATAAAGAATGTTATTTTGCTTGGGAAATCCATCCATTCCATCGCAGTGGTTTCCATCACTGAACTATCTTTGCAAGACCAATATAGGCCAGAGAACACATTGCTGGAGATTAACATATCATTCTTACGAATTAGGAGCAAGATCTAGCCACACAGTCCCTCAAGCCTGTTCAGCAATTTAATGAGATCACGGCTAACCGAATTACAATTCATATGAGCAGAATTGGGCCTGCCATTCGATCATGGCTGATCTATTCTTCCCTCTCAACCCCATTCTCCTGCCTTCTCTCCATAACCTTTGATACCTTTACTCGAATAACTTGGAACCCCTTATTTTTAACAGTCATCCCCAGTTGTAGATTCTGTGACAGGAAAAAAATCCTCCCCAAGCCCATTTTATTAACATCTTTTGGGATCTTATTTGTTTCGGTGGTCTTTGGCGTTTTTAAGTTCCAGTGGATACAAACCTAACCTGTCAACTCTTTCTCATAAGGCAATGTTCCCATTCCAAGTATTAATGGAGTCAACCTTGTAACTACTTCTAATGTATTAATATTGTTAAGATCAATACTGTCACAACAGTCCAAATTTGGTCTCTCAAATATGAACATGACTGAAGCATGACCACAATTCTCCAGTAATAATTAACATTATAGAAACAAAGAACTGCAGATGCTGTTTTATACCAAAGATAGACATAGTGCTGGAGTAATTCAGCGAGTCAGGCAGCATCGATGGGGATTCTGAATTCCAATGTCTATTATTTTCCCTGTTAATCAGACAGTTTTCTGTCATTGCCAGTACAATACCTCTTAAACCACAAGCAAACAATATGTTTTTTCCTAATTATTTGTTGTACCTGCATCCAAGCCCTTTCGCCACCCAAACTTTCTGCATCTCAACATTCTACAATCTCGCACCATCTTGGAAAAGTATACAATATCATACGTTCTACTAATATGCTCTATTTTCATGATATTTGCCTGCTCACAACTTATCTTTATCCCTTCTGTAGCCTCCTTATGTTATCTTCACATCTACTATATTTTACATCCATCATTATAATAAATTAAGGTTCCTGGCACATCTCTGTGGCACACCATGTGTTACCTTTTTTTGCCAACCAGAAAACAATCCCAATATATGTCTATTCTTTGCCCTGTTAATTGGACAATTTTCTGTCAATGCCAATACACTACCTCTTGCACCACAAGGTTATATTTACCACAATAATATTTGATCCAACAAATTATCAAATGCTTTCTGAAAATCGAAATATATTTTCCAGATTCCCTTTATGCAAAACACAGGAGCTGCCCAGGTTCACAGCTGCTGAGCAAATATGAAATTGCTTTTTCAGATGCACCATTATTAACTTGCTGCCTGAAGGCATCCCAGTTTAAAATGACAACCTTAACATGTGACTTAACAACTTTCACGTGAATTGACTTCATGTGGACTGGGTAGACGAGCCCTGCCCAGAAACCGGCTGAATTCTTAACTTCTAAAGTCTGGTGTCAAGCTCGTCATGAACTTTGAATATCCCAAACATTCAAACTATGCATTAACGTGCTTAAGAAGGAACTGCAGATGCTGGAAAATCGAAGGTAGACAAAAATGCTGGAGAAACCCAGCGGGTGCAGCAGCATCTATGGAGCGAAGGAAATGGGCAACGTTTCGGGCTGAAGAAGGGTATCGGCCCAAAACGTTGACTCTTTCCTTCACTCCATAGATGCTGCTGTACCCGTTGAGTTTCTCCAGCATTTTTGTCTACCATGCATTAATGTGCATTTCAATTGCGTAAATCTTGTCATTTTAAAATATTTAATAACTATGCTTAAATTTAATCCGACTCATTTGAAGAAAGTAAATTAATACTTTGTCTCCTATTATAACTATTCCATCAGTAAAATGTTTTAGATGTATGTATTAGTGCTGTGCCTGAGAAAACAAAACATTTCTCTTCTGGAGATTTGTTTGTGTGAATCAGGCCTGAACCAGGAAGATTATGTCATGTACCATGAAAGGCTTTGAACGAAAGTTATAATTTTGGATTAAGTACATCTTTAAAGTTGTGTGTTCTGTTCCATGTTCAGCCCATTATGTTGGCATCTCTGGCCCAATGTATTATAGTTTTCCATAAAGATTCAAAGACAATTGTGTTCTCACTAAACTGGAGATAGTGGTATCATGGGGTTTAGTTTTTGGAAGGCAGGAATAATGATTCTGACTGTGATGCATCTAATACCCAATTATAGTATATTTTCCATTTAAAACAAAAGTTATTGAAAATAGCGATCTTGGGAATATTTAATGCACAATTGAGGACTAATAATTTTTCATTCTCAGTATGTTTCGCTACTTGTTGGAACTGAATTTGAGTTGTAGTTATTTTATGATGTGACATGATGCTTAAAATGATTTTGTAAATTGGGATTTGCCAATACATTACAATATCAAAAAAGCTGCAGATTGTATGTTGTAAAAAAATATGAATAAGTGAATTGTGAAAAGAATATTACCAAAAGCTTGTTTTTTTTAAATCCTGAAGTTTCCTTTGCTTCCTTTCAGCAATTTACTTTTCTTGTTTTACAGGTGGAAGGGGAAGAGTATAATGAACTTGTTTCTCTGTCTAACTCTGTGTATGACCAAGCCTTCAATTGGTTCAAATCTCTCAAGGATGATATGAGAACCCAAATCCTGAATCACTTTGGACCAATGCCGGGAAAGGTGCCAATGCCTCAGGTAACTAGGATTGTGCAATAATATTGCAGGTTCGATTAAGCTGTTGGCTTTATTGGTAGTTATTTGCTGCATCTTTCAAACCTGAATGGTGCAATGCATATATGCACACAAAATAATCAGACATAATGGGTTTTCCAACCAATTGGAAAAATGTTTTTGAGGCAACAGAAGGGTGATGTACACTTTCAACCTCACTAACAGTTAGTCAGTTTCTGTATTTTGAACAGACAAATTGCTGCATTGTTGGATCTGATCCAAAGTGTGCCGTCCACAAGGAACCTGTGATACCTTTTATGGGGAAGGGGGAGGTACAAGAGGCAACATGGTTTTTCAATCAAATTGTGAAAACCTCACAAAATATCTTTATATGCAGATGATGTTTTGATTTATATTACAAGACCGGAATGCAGTATTCCCAAGTTATTTAATGTTATAAATGAATTTAGCATATTTTCAGGATATAGGATTAACTGGAATAAAAGTGAAATTATGCCTATAACTGGCATAAATGTAAATATATTGCAACAATATCCATTAAAAATAGTCACAGATAAATTTAAATATTTAGGAATCAATGTACCTAAATCCTATAAATTATTAATTAAATCTAATTATCCTCAATTATTAGATAAACTTATAAAAAATATTTCATATTGGAAAACACTTCCTATATCTATGGTTGGTAGAATTAATGCTATAAAAATGATTTTTTTACCACAATTGTTATATTTGTTTCAGGCTATTCCTTTTTTTCTCCCGAAATTTTTTTTAAAGAAAATTTATAATATTGTTAATAGTTTTATTTGGGACTATAAAAGTCATAGAATAAGTAAAAAACACTTATGTAAGTCTAAGATAAATGGAGGGTTAGCACTTCCAAATTTTTTATATTACTTCTGGGCAGTTCAGATTAAGAATATGAATTTTTGGTGGATAAATCTGGATAATGAACCAATGTGGTTAAAGATGGAAAAGGAAGACTGTTTACCTTTTAATATAGGCTCGATTCTTTTTGCGCCAAAGGAAGTACAAAAAAAGATTTATAGGGATAACCCTATAATTTATAATAATAGGCGTATATGGAAACAGATAGTTAAGACTTTACATCTGGATAATCTATCTTTCAGGTTACCAATTAGGAATAACCCATTGTTTAAACCCTCAATATTAGATGCGGGGTTTAGACTCTGGGAGGATTTAGGAATTAAAAGGATAGGACACCTTTATAGAAATGGAAAATTTTTATTATTTGAAGAGTTGCAAGATATTTTTGGATTGCCTTCACAACATTTGTTTAGATATTTACAAATTAGAGATTTCATAAAATGTAATACACAAGATTATAAAAATAAAGAACCAGGCTTATTAGATGGTTTGTTTAATTTACATCCAAATACGGAAAAGTTAATAGCTCATATATATAATATTCTAGATAAAGAGACCCCAATAACTGAAACATATCGCCAAGCATGGGAAAATGAAATTGGATTACCTATAACAAAAGAAATTTGGGAAGAAAGCTTACAGAGAATAAATCGGTGTTCTTTAAATGCTAGACATATATTAATACAATTTAAAGTACTATATAGATTACATTATTCGAAAACCAAATTAAATAGTATTTTTCCCAATCTCTCCTCTATTTGTGATAAATGTAAGAATCTAGAAGCAAACTTAATACATAGTTTTGTGACATGCCCCAAGTTGAATTATTACTGGACAGAAATTTTTAAAGTAATTTCTGAAGTTCTTAAAGTTAAACTGGACCCTGACCCAAAATTAATAATATTTGGAATTCCGGAATCAAGTTTGGTTTTGACAGTAAATCAAAGAAATTTCTTTGATTACTGTTTGATAATAGGGAAAAAAATCATATTGAAATTTTGGAAGGGAACATTATCCCCAACAATTAAAATGTGGACAGCAGAGATGCAGGAGACGTTATATTTGGAAAGAATTAGATTTGTCCTATTGGACAGGTATAATTCTTTTGAACTGATATGGTCTCCATATATACAGTATCTAGAGAAGTAGCTGTTCTTGGCATCACGGCTCGACGGGCACCCTACGGAATCCGATGAGAATAACTTGTTTACATATGGGATTAATGCGCATGTCCCATTGATATTATTGTTTGAAATAATTTCATGTATAATGTACTTAGTTGTTTTTGATTTATATATATATATAATGTATATATTTTTTTAATTTGTATTTGTAGATTGTTTTCTATTTCTATCTTTTTTTTCTTTTCCTCTATTATATATCTTTTTCTATTTTTATTTCCAAAAAAACAGACTATATTAATTATCGATGTGCTACTTGTAGAAATTTTGAATTAAGATGATAGTTTTAAATGTGTGTTATACATTGTAAACTGGTTACTTCAAATAAAAAAATATTAAAAATAAAAAAAAATAAAAAAAGATCCGAATTTCAACTGGAAGGTTAAATTAGTTTTGCTCATCTACAGAAAACAAATGAGATTTACATGGATGTTAATGAGAGCAGCCAAAAAATAAATATTTTTAACTTGCACTATTGGTAATGTTAAATTTCATAGTTCAATTTTCAGAATCCAATGTTTGACATTAATTATCACTTGCCATGCAGTAAGATGTTCACTATCTTTAGTGAGCAAGCATGTTCACTATCTTTAGTGAGCATGCCATTACGTTAACAGGATGCGGTAAATCTTCTGTTGATTCCAAATTTGTCTGTCTTCTGCACTTGGAATATGTTAATACTTGTGTGGTTCTGAGAACAGTCTTACACCAGTGAGCTGGACTGTTAGTGTAAGCTCTGTGGCTTTCCGAGTACCCGTAGCTGGCTGTACTCCCACAATGGCTTTCATAGCCAATAAGGCTTCCTTCTATTCCTCGTATTTGCCTGACGTTTGCAAAGAAGCTCAATCGGAAAATAAATGTTTTAAAAAAATTAAATCATTAACACATACCACTTAAAATAAATTAAATATATCTTAACTGATTGACTTCATGTAAAATTATGTTTTTATCTTTCTCCCCGCTGCCATTTATTCCCATTCATTTCAGTGAAGCTGCTGTACCTTTAGCAAGTCTAAGCCAGTGATGGGCCCCAGGGCAGATTGCTACTAGCCTGTTAGTTCACTCAAATGTGCAAAAGGCCACGCGCTGGACACTGGAACAGAAAGCTATTCTTTAGCACTGCCCAGTTATCCTGAACTGCCTGGTTAAGTGTTTTAAACACTCCCTGATTGACCCTTTTTACATAATTTTTGATATTGGATACCACAAGGTAGATAGGAATAAATAAAGCTACCTTGCCCAATCTTTGCAATCATTACACTTTACTGGGAGCCTTACTACACATGGCTAGTACCAGAGAGAAGGATTTCAGTTGAAAAATAAAGTAAACTTTAAATGTTTTTAAGAACTAAAAGTTTAGTACATGATCTGACTAATGTCCTAAAGGTCCAGTATTTTAAAAATAACATAACTATCAGATTCAGGTGTTTTTTGAAAGGCATATTCCAATTGTTTATACCTCCTTCAGGGCAAGGTAAAGTACATGGCGTTTGTGATGCAACGGGTAGAACTGCTGCCTCACAGCACCAGAGACCCAGCTTTGATCCTGACCTCAGTTGTTGTGTTGTCTGTGTGGTGTTTAGATATTTGCCCTGTGACCCATATGGGTTTCCTCCGGATGCTCCGATTTTCTCCCACATCGTAAAGACCTGTGGATGTGTTGGTTATTATTTGCCTCTGTAAATTGCCCCTAGTGAATAGGGAGTGGACCAGAAAGTGGGATGATATAAAACCAGTATGAACGGGAGATCAATGGTCATAATGGATTAATTAGGTGGGTCAAAGGGCCAGTTTCCATGCTGTATAAAAATGAAGTATTGAACATAAAGAACAAATGTGTTAATTGTATTTTTTGTATTGCAGTCAAGTCAAGATGGCCCTGCCTGGTGCTGGTGGCTGTTAGCTGTATTACCTTTGGAAAGTCGTGCTCAGCTCGCAGTTCTCTCAATGACCTCGCTCAAAAATCGCCTTATGGCTATTCGCCGTGTATTGGTATTTGTGACCCGAAAACATTTCCGACCATTGTGATGATGATTTATTGAGATTCACATCTGCCTTCCAAATGTATTACTTCTTGGTTGTTACTTTTTGGTTGAATCCACATATGGAAAACTCATCATGGCCCAGTCTAAAGCAAAATCATGTAGCTTTTGAAAGGAGAAATAAAACTGAACAGTGAGTTGCCCTTTCCACATGAATCGGTCAAACAAAATGTGCTGATAAACAATAGTTATATGTGTAAGTAGAGTCGACCACTCTTGGTAACCAAAAAAACATTATGCAGATGTAGTGAGGACCAAGTGGGGTCAAATTAAACTCGACAAATATGAGCTGGCACAGTGCTGTGTAGACTTGAAATAATATGTTTAATGTCCATAGATTATAGGTCTTTGATCTTTCCAAGAAACCAGGAGTGGCACAGCTGGTATTCAGATTTTGGAATAAGGGCAGTGTATGTGGAAAGTTAATTTTAACTGATCATCGTGTCTGAATGGATAAAACATGGTCTATTTACACTGCTGAGTTCTGAAAAAACAAAAACATCTAAGATTTACTGCCAACTGTGTGAATATGTAGACAGTTGGCAGTAAATCTTAAATGTTTTTGTTTTTTCAGATCTCAACAATCTAAAATATATCTTCAACTCTTAGGTTAAACTATTAATTATTTTCAAACCTCAGTAATTCTTAAGAAATTACTTTAACTGGTACAGGAAAGTTCTGTTTCCTATCCTTTGCCTATCTTCACTCTGAGTGCTATTTTTCAGGCAAAAAAAGTTGATTTTACTTTTGATTTATTTAGATCCCTTCATTCACTGCATATAAATGTTTAATCTATTACTGTATTGGAACCAGTTTTCTTTAATTGCCCAATAACATCGTGCCATTCAACCATCTAGAATTTGTTTAATTCCTAACAACATGGCAAAAATTATGTCGACTTGCCTGTTAAATATGTTGCACACTTGTAATGGGGAAATACCCATTGTGTGTTTTGAAAAATGTATTGTTGCTGTGAATTTTACTGTTTTTTTTTGTTTGCAACGTAAAAAGGATTCACTGATTTGTGGTAGTACCATAGTTGAATTTGTACAATTTCACGTGCATTTTCAAATTATAGTACTGCTTGAACACAGTAACTTTTTTGCATTTGTTGAAGTTGAAACCAAAAAAAGTAAGGTTATATTTGTTACTAGAACATGACTCATGAAAAAGCATTGTCCAAATATTGTCAACTTTTGATTCAATTTGTATCGTCTTTGAGATTGTTCCTGGCATTTATTGTGACTTATGTGCAGTGTATATACAGACACATAATTTGTTTTGCAATGGTGGTAAGCACTAGCATGATGAATTTTCAACTGTGGCCATATTACCATCACATTATTGCTGCCTGCAAAGCATTTTTACTTTGTCGGGTAGTAAAATATACAAACTTCTCATTCTTGGTTTTGCACATAATTTTCTAAATTGTATAGATATGAAAGTTAATACCATGTTGCAATTTATAACAGGCAAAATAATCTAGCATTTGGTATGCAGCAACAAAAATGTACCAGATCAGTTTACATTCCGATTATAAATGCACATGGTATGCTACCTCATTGAACTTGAACCGGAAACTGACGATCTTTTAAGTTTTTAATATAATGGTCCGTACAGAGCATTTTTCCATTAAAATATATTTGACCAGAGGCCTTGTAACCTAAAGTCTGTGGTTGAAATTTGTTCTCTGACACTTGGCACTAAATAAATAATAAAGTAGCAGTTCTACATGAATTTAGTGCGAGCAAAGAACTAATTTCTGGCCCTAGATCTTTTTACTGTGCAAATTTTTTTTATTTTGATTTGATTGATTTTATTACTGGTCATTTGAACTTCAGAGGCTCGAACGAAACTCCGTTTCTACAAGCCATACAAACAGAACAATTCATAAAAAAACACACAAACAATTCAATTCACACAAACATCCATCACAGTGAATCTCCTCCTCACTGTGATGGAAGGCAAAGTCTTCTCTCTCCCCCGCACCATTTCTCTCCCGAGGTCAAAGCCCCAGGCGGGCCTTGTTAAGACCCACGGCCATTGAAGCCGGGCCGAGCAATGTACGGCCCTGCTCTAGGCCCAAAAGTCACAACGTTGGAGCCCCCGGCGGGCGCTGGAATGTCCCGCAGCCATTGAAGCCGTGCCGGGCGATGTATGGCCCCGCTCCAGGTCGCTCCAACCCCGCGACACTGGCTGGAGAAGCTGTGTTGCGGGAACTCCGGAACGCCATTGCGTGATGTGTTACCATGTTTTGATTCTACACTTTTTTTCCACGATTCACAATCACAAAGTGTTCAGTACAATATGCTGCAATTTCTTGTGTAAATATGTATTATACAAAGTACAAAATATATTTATTTGGATTCAAACATATTTCAGTGTCTTTTGTCACTCTTACATAACGAACACCTCAGTATTTTCCATTCATTCTCTGAGGAACCTCGAGTTTTTTTTAGTTTGCGAAATGCAACAAAATTCTGAATAGCAGCACAATGCTCTTTCTGAATTAAGCTCAGCCCGTGGGCATGATGGAGGTTTTGCTACTTCATCCGTTAGTTAATACATTCACAAATTGTTTACCAATCCCATGTTTGAGTGAAGGAGATTGCAATGTAAGTTGGAACAAATTATATGAATAACAGCTGATTCAGATTGTCCGGGAGGGAGAAGGGTGGAGAAGGCAAAAGGTTGCAAATGTTGGAATGTACAATCAGAGGGAGGGGTGGCAGGCAGAGAGGAATTGTGGCGAAGGGGAGGGGGGGAGTAAAGTTGGGGGCCTGTGTGGGGGGGGGGGAGAAGAAAGGGGTGTGCAGGCATGGGTGGGGGGGCAGCTCTTATGAGTGGATGGGGAGGGGAGGGCTGAACTTGGAGAATTTCATGACCATGGCTTGTATGCTACTTGAGCGGAATATGAGGTGATATTCATCCAGTTTGCACATGGCCTAGTTCTGCCAGTGGAAGTGGAATTTAAAATGGCTGGCAACCAGGAGCAAGTGTACAGTGATGCAGTTACCTAGTCTATGCTTGGTCTCGCCAATGCAGAGACCAAATGCAACAGATGAAGTTGTAGGTCTTATGATTAAACCTTTAATCTCACCTGGAAAGGCTGCAGGGGTCGCTGGATGGAGGTGAGAGAGGGGGTGTAGGGTTGGGTTATCGATCTCCTGTGGTTTCAGGGGGAAATGCCTGAGAAAGGGGAGGTTTGGGCGGAGAGGGGATACTGAGTCGTAGAATCATAGCAAGAGTTGCCTGGAAAGTAGAATGAGGTGGGACAGCAGGATGTGATTGGTAGTGGGAGTCATTTTGAAAGAAAGCTGAATTCCTCTGGGTTTTTCTTGCTGATTCTTGCGAATTTTTTTGCTGATCCGCAGTCTCTTGAGTCTCCAATATTTGTAATTAATTCACTTCATGTTTGTGTGCTGCAGACTATTCTATTTAGTGCATATTCTTAATTAAAGCTGGAATTTATGCCTTGAACTCTTCTCTATCAATGGTGAAGATGCAGTTGGGCAGTATCAAGTTTCTGATCCAATGATAATGGAAGATCAGCAATATATTTCCAGATTGGACTGAAAGCTAATTGAATGCCCAGGCACTGAGAACCTCTGACCCAAATGGATGGCCTTGGAAATCAAAGCTATGGGTTTTTAATATAGCGCTACCGGCCACAGCGCTAATGGTTCTAAATATAATGCTATTGGCCACAGCACTATGGGTTCTAAATATAGTGCTACCGGCCACACTACTGGTGCTATCTATCTCTACATTACTAAAACTCTTATCTTGTTTGTGATTCTGGCTGCGTGCGTGCCCATGTGCTTTTGGCACTACGCCAAAAAAGCACACTATAGCGCTAGAATTTTGGATCACCTTACTCACAATTGTCCTGTGATGTGTTCAGATTGATGTTATATTTTACAAGTTATTCACATTTTAAACTTTACAAAACCCCACTTTGAGAAAAATCACTTTAACTTGCAGTGGCCGTAAGCAGGGTATGATGTCACAATGGGATCTCATTTACATAAACTGCCCGTCAGCAGTGCTCCACCCCACAATTATATCACAATGGGATCTCATTTACATAACAAAAAAAACAGGAGTTTCCACCTCACAATGGCGTCAAGGGGGGTAGGGAGGGGAGAGTGGCTATGGAGGGAGCGAGGGAGTGACTGAGAGGAGGGAATGACTGAGGGTAGGAGAAAGGAGAGGGGGGAATATTGAGTTGGAATGGGGCCAACCATTAAGGTGGCAGGTGGTTACTGGTGGAGTATCACAGGGATCAGTGCTTTGGCCCTACTACACATAATATATACCAATAATTTGGAAGACAGGCAAAAATAAATATTATTTGCAAGTGTGCTGATAGTATCAAAATAGTTGAGATTGTGAGTAGATAGCAAAGTCTTCAGGGTAACTTAGAATAATTAATGGACAAAAACATGGCAAATGCAATATGTGCACAAATGTGGTTATCCACTTTGGTAGGAAATGCAGGAAGGCAGACTGTTAATTAAATGGCAATGGTTGAGGAAACATTGATTACAATGGGATCATCAGCCACTGAAAGCAAATATGCGGGTACAATAAGGAAGTAAAGACCATCAGGGCCAAGGATGTCATGATAGTTATGTGGCCTTGATGAGTCCTTGTTTAGAGCATAGACCCACAGTGTCAATGCTGAATATGATGCCAAGGCCAACTCTTCCTGCACATAATCCATATCCCTCCATTGGCTCATGTGCAATTTGCATGTGTACTCACTGCAACTTGGTGCTAACCATGCCAGTTATGGTAATTTTCTCAAAGATTTTTTTTAATTGCTGAGCGATCAGAGATTTGGCATGATGTTTCTCACTATGTGGTGCATTGCTGGAAGAATGCAGCTTCAACAGTTGAATTGATGGTGGTAAAATTAATTGGCACATATTTTGCTTCTGTTTCTTGCAGTGCAAAGAGAGAGTACAAAGAAAGTTACTCAAATTCAAAGTTAAGAACTCACTCGGATTTAATTGAGAAAAAAGAATTTGCATTTAAACATGCTGTCACAACGCAGCAAATCTGACTCCAAAAATGGCTAATTTTAAAAAGATAAAGCTGCTTAACATTTGTTTTTATAGAATTTCAATTTGAAAACTAAATACTGAGGTTCTAGTCCGCACTTTTTTTCTTGAGAGGTCGTAAAGTGCCTTAGATTCAAGGATAGCCAGTGTTATGTATATGAGAAGCAAAACCTGTATGTGTCTACAAAGTCTGCTCCAGCAGCCAACCTATTACTTCAATATTTTAGACATAAATAGGCGAGATATAAATAGTTAGGAATAAAATAGTATGGTGTTTATATAAGACCAGAAAGCCAGGAATACAATACATAACCACTGGCAAATAAAGGCATAGTTTAATTATGAAGTTGAAAGATTGTCAGTGGTATTAGAACCTTTACATTGATGTTACGAGTCTATGACTTTAGTCAAATCTTGTCATCTAAGGAGATTTGTTTAGATACTTTGTTCAGGGGTCTCTGGCTGCCAATGACTGAGCACAGCATATTTATGGTTTTACTGACCTTCAATTATGTGAAACCCATGTTGGTATGAACACAATCAATCAATAGTCCTTTATTTGTCACATATGCAACTGCACAGTGAAATTCATGTTGCATTTATTACACATGCAGACGGCACCATTTTTGCACCGTTATTCACAGTCCAAAGACCAGTCGGCGCATGCACTCGATGTATTGGAGCAATTCCCGCAAACTGACATCCCACCCCTCTCCTCACAAGGCCATCTTTGTGTCCCCAGGATCGGGATGTCTCCTGCAGCCTACCTGAAGGTGCTGGAGGCATTACCTCGGTTCACTGTCCTACTGATCCTTGCTTCTCGCATCCAACGTCTCCAGCTCCCTCCTGGTTGCACCGACCGACCAGTCTTTGCATGGGTTCCCGCCGACCGTGATTCGGGTGAGTTCCTGGTCCCGCTGACCGACGAGCCTTCGGGCGTGTTCCCGGTCCAGCAATGGCCAGATCCAAAGTAATAACTAAAAATATAAATAAAATATATTTTAAGTGAAAGAACTATACTATTGATAATTCTAATTTTTGTCAATTTGGTGTATCCTTTTCTACAAAGAAATGAAAAGGTGCAGCTCTGAGGAACATGTTGTTTGGGCTCCATGGAAGATCTCGAATAGCAAAATTAATCTGTTTTGGATGAATCTAGTAACTTGAACACTTTGAATAAATTTGTATGCAGATTTAGAACAGATCTGGTTTTAAATAATTATTCTTTTGAAATGATCCTCAGCATGGCTTTTTGCAATCATATTTTTGATTCATATCAGTCACAAAATGAGCAGACTGCATATAAGCACCCAAGATGAATATACATTCATATGCTTATATATAAATAAGTAATGTAATTTCTGAGTTTAGATGAGTGTGCAATCTGTCCAAGGCACGATTTATGGTGTGTGACAGCCGACCACTCTGGCTTATTAATGCAACTGCTCTCTTTCATATTTATTTCTCATCATATTATTTCAAATGTATTTCTCACTGTGATGGGAAATAATTCATTTACATTCTTATAGATAGCTTACCTGTTGCTTTAAAAAATGTTTTAAAACAGATTATTTTTTAAGCTTAGACAATGTTTTGGTAAATGTGACAACTAATGTATGCATAATGAACTCCAAAAACGATGATATAAAATATCACAGTCTGATCTGGAGGTATTTTAAGGGGAATAAATATATCCCAGCAAATCAGGGAGAACTCCTACTCATATTTAAATAGTGTCATGGGATCTTCTATGTGAACAGCTCAAGATTTATCAGATAATCTGAGAGATAACAGCCACTGCAGGTTATCTTTGAAGTGGCTCTGGTCTGGGTGTTGAGCACTCAATACTCAACTATCTAATTCAAGTGAAGGTTTGTTCCCACTCAATCAGTGAGGTATGATATGAAGCAATACAAAATAAACATTAAAAGCTAGTTTTGACAAAACAAACTGGCATGTTTTCATAGATACAAAGAACTGCAGATGTCGTTTTACAAAAAAGACACAACGTGCTGGAGACTGGAGTAATCCAACGGATCAGGCAGCTTCTCTGGATAATGTGGGTAGGCAGAGATGATGCCTGGCCCGTTTAAATTACTCCAGCACTTTGAGTATTTTTCTGGCAATTTTCACGATCTGCAAACTTTTGTTATGTACTACAAATCTAGGTCATATGTGTATTTTGCAAAGTAAGATCATTAGAACATAAAAAGTTAAAACAGGAGTAGGCTATTTAACTCTTCTGTCTGCTCAATGAAATCATGGTTGACCTTTTACCTTAACTCAGCTTTCCCCCTACCCAATATCTCTTAATTCCATTACTATCCCATACAACCTTAATGCCACTTTCCTTTACCTCGGCACATTTGACATTTTTATGGCAGGATCAATCATTCCAGAAAAATGTCAGCGAATTGATGCATAGCAGGAGAAGAGTCCGGCTCTCTTTCCAGATCTCTCACATGGGCCCAACCAGGATCTAAGGTACCTACAATCCATCTACCGCTTCTTCCAATGTTGTTCCTCTGTTTACTGCATTCTACACACTCCACCATGTGCCAGTGATTCCTGGTCTTTGTCCAACCATCTGGCAATCAAATCCCCCATTGTCGGTGGGGGCGCTGCAAGCCGGCAGCCCTGCCAGCAGCGTGTTCGTTTATTCTACTTTTTTTTGTCTTTTTTTTGTGTGTTTTAATGTATGTTTTTAATGTTTCCCTGTGTGTCTTGTGTGGGGGGTGTTGTGGGGGGGTAAGAGGGAAACCGCTTCGGTTGCCTCCTCCATGGAGAGGCGACTTTTTCCATGTCGCCTCCCCCGTGACCTAACATCAAGGATTGATGCGGCCTTTCCCGGAGACACTCCTGGGGCTTCAGCTGCGGGCGCAGCGTGGACTTTCGTTGCGGAGCAGGCGAGCCCTCACCGGGGCTCACCGGAGAAGAGCACTCCGTTCGCTGGGCCGCGGCAGCCTGAAGCCGGGGTTGGCTGAGCTCCAGCCGGCACGGCATCCTGGGCCTGGGATCCCTCGTTGGGGACCCGGGAGGAGAAGAGCTCCGACCGCCGGCCCTGCAGTCCACGGTGCTTCCGGCTGCGGCGCGGCGGGAACTTTAAATCTCCGACCGCCGGCCTGCGGCCTACACCAACCTGAAGCCCCGGTCTCCGGTGGGGAGGCACCGTTTCAGGACTTACCTGGACTTTACCTGTCTACTCATCTGGACGCCCGCAGCAGGGGCTGCGGAGGGTTGAGGTTCCGACCACAAGGGGAAATGGAGGGAGGACTGGCCAATTTTTGTACCTTCCACCACAGTGACGAATACTGTGGTGGATGTTTATGTTCAATTTTTATTATGTTTTTGTGTGTTCTTTTTCATTGTACCGCTGCTGGCAAATTTATTTCACTTGCACTTTATGTGCAAGTGACGAATAAAACTGATTGTGATTGTGATTGTGACCTCTATACACTTATCACTTGCTAAAGTTTGTCCCACCTGCACTGCTCTTCCAACTTTTTTCTCCTTAAAATAATCAATCTGAAGAAAGGTCCTGACCCAAAAAGTCACCTATCCATGTTCTCAAGAGATGCTGCCTGGTCCGTGGAGTTACTCCAGCACTTTAAGTAAATCTGAATGTTTTGTTGATGTAATTAGTCTAACATACTGGTAGAACAGGTTCTGAATAATTTAGTTCGGTTCCCGTAAGTTACTGTTTTTTTATCGTATAAAAGTAACATACGGGAACAGAACAAAATTAGCCTGTTCTACCAGTTTAATTAGGTCACGTTTAATGTATAACGCCATCCCCCTCTTTGCCCGAACAAAAATATGTAAGTCTCAACATTAATATTTTAAATGGACTAACCATCAACAATTAATCTTGGTATCTTGAATTACCAAAGTTTATATCCCTCGTTCTGGAATCTGCTGCTGAAATACATGGTTTAAAAAATTCTGAAATCTTTCAATCATCTTAATAAGATCACCAATTTTTTTTAAAGGATTAAATTAGGATGAATGTAAACAAGTGATTGATGGTCAGCATGGATGCAAAGAGCCTGGTTCTATGCTTTTCTATATTTGACTGTCTAAAGATCAAAAATTCAATTTCCCCTTTTTATACATGTCTGCTTGCCTTTGGAAATTTCTGTACTTTGACCTTGAACCTTTGATCTTGTGCTCATCTCAGTTGCTGATCTCTGTTCCATCATCTAACAAATAAGCAATGTAAATGTAGGAAAAATACAGAAGTCACAGTATAAATCCCAATTCAGTTGGTGCATATCCATTTCCTGCTTCAAGTTAGTAGCTTAAATTCCATATGTCCTATTTGGATGAAGATGCTTGTATGGAACCTAGTGGAATGCCTTAAAATTATAAAGTGTGAAAATAGGCCTTTTGGCACATGCTGACTACGATGCCTACCCAAGATAGTCCTATTTGCCTGCATTTAGCCCATATCTCTATAAATCTTTTCTATCCGTGTACCTGTCCAAATGTCTTTCAAATGTTGTGATTGTACCCACTTCTGCCACTTCTCCTTGCAGTTTGTTTCACATTGACACCACCTCTGTGTGGAAAAAGTTGCCCCTCAACCCTCCATTACATTTTTTCCCCTCTCACCTTGAATCTATGTCCTCTAGTTTGACTCTCTTGTCATCTATGCCCCATGATTATACATACCTCTACAAGATCCTCCTACCCTCCAGGATAAAGCTGCCATTTATCCAGTCTCTCCTTAAAACTCAAGCCCCCAGTCCCAGTCACCTTCTTGTGAATCTGTTCTACACAGCTCAATGACATTCTTAGAAACATAGAAACATAGAAAATAGGTGCAGGAGTAGGCCATTCAGCCCTTCGAGCCTGCACCGCCATTCAATGTGATCATGGCTGATCATCCAACTCAGTATCCCGTACCTGCCTTCTCTCCATACCCCCTGATCCCTTTAGCCACAAGTGCCACATCTAACGCCCTCTTAAATCTTCCTATAGCTGGATGAACAGACTGGACGCTATACTTCAAGAGTGGTTTTACCACCATTTTATACAGTTGTAACATGACATTGCAACCCTTGTACTGTATGCCCTGTATGATCAAGGCAAGCATGCCAAACACTCCCTTCATTATTCTGGCTACCTGTGTCACCATTTCTGGATTAGGATCTGGATGCAGTACGCTGAAAAGCTCTAGGTAGAGCATCACTCAGCACTATGATGGTGGTGGACGTGCTAATCAAAAAGGTGATGCTTTTGGAGTGCATCTTTGTATGTGTTGATGTTTTGGAGATCCCTGATTTACAAGGAGCTATGTACTTGTAACTCAAGATCTTTCTGTTTTACAACACTCTCCAACCCCCTGCCACTTACTGTGTAATACCTGTCCTGGTTTAACTTGCCAGAATGCAATACCTTGCACTTGTCTGGGTTAAATTCCATCTCCCTATCCTTGGCTTGTTTTCCCGTTGATCTGGATCCAGTTGTGATCTCAGATACCGAAATTCACTGTCCACTGTACCACCT
The DNA here is from genome assembly GCA_963514005.1 of Raja brachyura. Next base: position 76,491,857 of record OY740786.1, read on the forward strand.
ATTTTGGTGTCATCAGCATACTTACCAACCATGCCAACTACATTCTCTTCCATATCGTTAATATGTATGATGAATAAAAGTGAACCTAGCATTTGCCCCTGTGGCACACAACTAGTCACAAGCATCAACTGTGAAAAGCGGCCTTTCACTGCCCCACCCTGGTGGCAAGAACAGGAAGGCAGATTATTATCTGAACGGTGTCAGATTAGGAAAAGGGGGGGTTCAACGAGACCTGGGCGTGCTTGCACATCCATCACTGAAAGTAAGCATGCAGGTACAGCAGGCAGTGGAGAAAGCGAATGGCATGTTGGCCTTCATTACGAGAGGATTTGAGTTTAGGAGCAAGAGGTCCTACTGCAGTTGTCCAGGGCCCTGGTGAGACCACACCTGGAGTATTGTGTGCAATTTTGGTCTCCTAATTTGAGGAAGGACATTATTGCTATTGAGGGAGTGCAGCTTAGGTTTACCAGATCCCCGAGATGGCGGGACTGACATATGATGAAAGAATGGGCCGACTGGGCTTGTATTCACTGGAATTTAGACGGATGAGAGAAGATTTTATAGAAACATATACAATTCTGAAAGGATTGGACAGGCTAGATGCAGGAAAATGTTCCTGATGTTGACGGAGTCCAGAACCAGGGGTCACAGTTTAAGTATAAGGGGTAGGCCACTTAGGACTGGGATGAGGAAAAACATCTTCACCCAGAGAGTTGTGAATCTGTGGCATTCTCTGCCACAGTAGGTAGTGGAGGCCAATTCACTGGATGGTTTCAAGAGAGAGAGTTAGATTTATCTCTTGGGGCCCAAAAGAATCAAGGGATATGGGGAAAAAGCAGGAATGGGGTACTGATTTTAGATGATCAGCCATGATCATATTGAATGGTGGCGCTGGCTCGAAGGGCCAAATGGCCTACTCCTGCACCTATTTTTCTATGTTTCTATACCCTGAGATCACAGGAGGAACGTAGCAAATAGCTTTTCTCTACTTTCTTGGATGTTAGAATATTTGTTACTCTGAATTGGTTTTGCAGAATTTATAAATATAATGTACAAATGTAATATTTTGCTGTTTCAATTGAAAGGTTTGGCATTTTTGTGATGTCCACCATGAATTTCTTTAAATTAAACTAAGATATAAAGTCAGAATTTTATTTTTCTGCAAGAATAGAGATGTGTTTTAGGTTGCATGGCATTGTATTGCTTTAGTTTGGAGCAGGTACTGAGAACCTTTTCTTCTTGGTATCGTGAGGCTTTGCAATGTTTTGGTAATGTAATTACTAGTCTCTTCCATACTGCAAAATCTCCTCAACGTGCTGACATTACATACTGGTAGAACAGGTTCTGAATAATTTAGTTTGGTTCCCATAAGTTACTGTCTTTTATCATATAACAGTAACTTACGGGAACAGGACCAAATTATTTAGAGCCTGTTCTGCCAGTTTAATTAGGTCACGTTTAATGTATAACACCATCCACCTCTTAGCCCTAACAAAAATATGTAAAGGACCTGTCCCACTTGGGCGTCATTTGCACGTCATTTACACGACATCCTAAAAATTGTTTGGCGCATTGTGATGTGCACATGGTGCCTGGTGAGACGTGGTGGCGTATGCAGTGAAGCGCGGTGACGCGCGGTGCTTCCCTATCGCCCCAGGATTTTGGAATGTTCAAAATCCTCGTGCGCCACCTGCGTCACATATCCCTTGTGCACGCTGACGTACTGATGGCGTACGCTGACGTACTGACAGCGTATGTGTAGCGCGTGATGACGCATGGTCATGCACGGTGGCGCACGATCAATACCTATGCTAATTTATTATACGTCATCGTCCGTAACCATGCGTCGCCACGTATGCTGTTGCGATGTCGTTCGTACTGCACTAAAATAATAGTGCAGTACGAACGACATCGCAATGGCTCCCAAAAGATGCAGGGTTCTCAAGAGCAAAGCGCGTGGCTTTCGTACTGCTAGACAATTTTCGCGGGACAGTCACTGCCGGCCTGTCGCGTAAATGACGCGCAAATGGCGCCAAATTGGACAGGCCCTTAAGTCTCAGCATTAATATTTCAAATGGACTAACCATCGACAGTTAATTTTGGTATCTTGAATTACCAAAGTTTATATCCCTCTTTCTGGAATCTGCAACAACTGCAACAACTTTGCCCTCTTTATTTAGCCCATGAGTTTCCATTGTGTACTTTCTGTCCTGGTCTACTCACATTTACAGATCTCTGCTCCATCATCTAACAAATAAACAACGTAAATGTAGGAAAAAAACAGAAGTCACAATATAAATCCCAATTCCATGCTTCAAGTTAGTAGCTTGTCTTCAATTCCAAAAACGTCCTATTTGTATGAAGATGTTTGTATGGAACCTAGTTGAATGCTTAACAGTTGCAGACTTATAAAGTGTGGAAATAGACCCTTTGGCACAACTTGTCCATGCTGACTACGTTGCCTACCCAAGATAGTCCTATTTGCCTGTATTTAGCCCATATCTCTCTAAATCTTTTCTATCCATGTACGTGTCCAAATGTCTTTCAAATGTTGTAATTGTACCCATTTCTGCCACTTCTCCTTGCAGTTTGTTTCACATCGACACCACCTCTGTGTGGAAAAAGTTGCCCCTCAACACTCCATTACATTTTTTCCCCTCTAACCTTGAATCTATGTCCTCCAGTTTGACTCTCTTATTTATGCCCCATGATTATACACATCTCTACAAGGTCCTCCTACCCTCCGGTATAAAGCTGCCATTTATCCAGTCTATAATTTATAAATATTTTACAGAATTTATAAATATAATGAACAATTTAAATATGTTGCTGTTTCAATTGAAAGGTTTGGCTTTTTTGTGATGCAAGGTCCACCATGAATTGCTTTAAATTCAACTAAGATCTAAAGTCAGAATTTTATTTTTCTGCAAGAATAGAGATGTGTTTTAGGTTGCATGGCGTTGTGTTGCTTTAGTTTGGAGCAGGTACTGAGAAGTTTTTCTTCTTGGTATTTTGAGGCGATGTAATGTCTTGTTGATGTAATTAGTCTTACATACTGATAGAACAGGTTCTGAATAATTAGTTTGGTTCCCGTAAGTTACTGTTTTTTATCGTATAACAGTAACTTACGGGAACAGAACCAAATTATTCAGAGCCTGTTCTACCAGTTTAATTAGGTCGCGGTTAATGTATAACACCATCCACCTCTTTGCCCTAATAAAAATACATAAGTCTCAGCATTAATATTTTAAATGGACTAACCATCAACAGTTAATTTAGGTATCTTGAATTACCAAAGTTTATATCTCTCATTCTGGAATCTGCTGTTGAAATATACTTTAAAAAAGTTCTGAAATCTTTCAATCTTATAATATGTATGATGAATAACAGTGAATCCAGCATCAGCCCCTGAGGCACACAACTGGTCACAGGCTTCAACTATGAAAAGCAGCCTTTCACTGCCCCACCCTGTGACGTGTACCACCCCGCCAATATTATATCCAAATAGCCAACTCCTCCTGGATCCCATGTGATCTAAGCTTCCAGACCCATCAAAGACCTTGCTCAAGTCATTGTAGACAACGTCCACCGGCCTGCTCTTGTCAATCCTCATGCCTTTGACACTCCATTTAAATACCCTTTTTTAGACATTCTTAAACACCATGTTGAATATAATTTTGCTATAAGCACATGCTTATATTGTAGTTTTTTAAAATACAATTTAAAATGATGCAGTTAACATAGGGAATGTATGATCTTAAGGGAAACAATGTGGAGAACTTCAAAGAAGATGCGTGGGGCAATGTTTTCATGCAGAAAGTGGTGGGTGGCTGGTATGCACTACCTGGGATGATGATGGAAGCAGATACGACAGGCATTTAATGGGCTTTTAGATTAGCACACGGATATGCAGGGGATGCAGGGCTATGGATCAAGAGCAGGCAGAAGTGATTGGTTAAATTTGTCATCGTGTTTGGCACAGTCATCTTGGGTCAAAGAGATGGCCTGTTTCTTGTCTGTACTCTTGCATGTTTTAGGTAGCAAAAACAGGAAAGTAGACTATTATTTGAAAGGTGGCCAATTAGGAAAAGGGGAGATGCAACGAGACCTGGGTGTCATGGTACACCAGTCATTGAAAGTAGGCATGCAGGTGCAGCAGGCAGTGAAGAAAGCTAATGGTATGTTAGCATTCATAGCAAAAGGATTTGAGTATAGGAGCAGGGAGGTTCTACTGCAGTTGTACAGGGTTTTGGTGAGACCACACCTGGAGTATTGCGTACAGTTTTGGTCTCCTAATCTGAGGAAAGACATTCTTGCCATAGAGGGAGTACAGAGAAGGTTCAACAGACTGATTCCTGGGATGTCAGGACTTTCATATGAAGAAAGACTGGATAGACTCGGCATGTACTCGCTAGAATTTAGAAGATTGAGGGGGGATCTTATAGAAACTTACAAAATTCTTAAGGGGTTGGACAGGCTGGATGCAGGAAAATTGTTCCCGATGTTGGGGAGGTCCAGAACAAGGGGTCACAGTTTATGGATAAGGGGAAATCTTTTAGGACCGAGATGAGGAAAACATTTTTCACACAGAGAGTGGTGAATCTCTGGAATTCTCTGCCACAGAAGGTAGTTGAGGCCAGTTCATGGGCTATATTTAAGAGGGGGTTAGATGTGGCCCTTGTGGCTAACGGGATCAGGGGGAATGGAGAGAAGGCAGGTACGGGATACTGAGTTGGATGATCAGCCATAATCATATTGAATGGCGGTGCAGGCTCGAAGGGCCAAATGGCCTACTCCTGCACCTATTTACTATGTTTCTATGTTTCTATGTTTTATATTATTTCTGAAAACAGAAAACCCTAAAAAGATTTTAAAAATCCAATGTTTCTAATCCAAATGTATGAAATCACTCACCTAATATAAAGTGCATCATATAAAATGAAGCTCATTGTCGATGTACTCTCTGTCATAACATTAAACTATGAACAGGTGATGGTCGACATCGACTTTGTGGGACAAGGGGGCTGTTTCCATGCTGTATTGCTAACCTAAACTAAAAACTACGTTAATCTAAGTGACCTATACTCAACAGTATTGTGTCCCACTGTTATATAATGACAGACCTGCAGTTACAGGCTGTACCCCACTTGTACACAGCAACAGCCCTGAAACCACCCTTGTTTGATGCCAGAATTCCACAGAGAAAAATCAATACTCCGTCCTTACCATTGTTACACAGTCTCAGCCCTCTTCCCACTAGTACAGTTACACTAGTAATAACAAACCAATATCCCCAGTGTATTGTTCCCCAGTGTTACGGAATGGCATACCTGTACTGACCAATATGGTTCCCCAGTGCTAGGAAGATGAACCTATACCTATTAATACTGTATTGTGGTGTTATAGAGGAATGGATGTACTCCTGATATTAATGTATCAAAGTATTGTGGGGTGACTGTTGTGTACCTAACCAGTACATTACAATGGTTCCAAATCGCAGTCATAATATCGCAAGCGGCTTGGAACCACATTTCTATAGAAAAGGCAGAGCGAAAGTTTAAGACCAATGAACTTTCACCAAAACTGAAATTGGGTAAAGAGAACAGAAGGGAAGGTGGAAAATAATATTCCAAACAGGCAAAATACAATGACAATGTAATCCAAATTTAAAATGGCAGAATTGAGGATTATATGAAATTGTTACATTCAGCATTGAGTTGAGGAGATCATAATATTCTGAGGCACTGTTCCTTGGGAGCCCTGAGCACAAAGTGCTGGAGCTGGGTCTGAAGAAGGGTCCCGACCTAAAATGTCACTATGCCGCCTGGCCCGCTGAGTTACTCCAGCACTTTGTGTCTATCCTCAGCATAAACCAGTTCCTTTCCACACACTACGTTGAGCCTCACTGGAATAATGCAGGAGAATGATGAGGTCAGATTGGGAGTGAACGGAAGAATTAAAGTTAAAGGTGATACTATGCATGAGGTTATTCAAATATCTGAAGGTGACTGAGGCAGGAATGAATATTTTGACAATAACTGAGTTGAGATCAGGATAAAGTGTAACACTGAGAGATGCAGAAGCAAATTATCATTTTGGCAGCAAGAAATGCATACAAATGGTCAGAAATGTCTGTATCATTGATTGAGATCATAGGAATTGAAAGACCATGGGTAATAGTAATGCCAAAGAGGCCCAGAATATGACCTTAAATAGGATGATTATATGTAAGGAATATTTAGAATGCATAGGAAGGTTGTGATATCACAAAAGAAAAACTGAGGGTGACTGTGATGCAGACAAAAAACACCGGGAAAGAAAATACATTAGTGTGGATGCGGTGGGAGGAAAGGGAGAAAGATGTCTGTACGAAAAAAATCAGGGTGGGGGTTGGAAATGTGAAGTATGGAATGCACAGTTGCATAATGAAGGTTTTAAAGAAGAGGTAAGGATGGAATATGGTGGCATGCTTGACAGAGCGTACATTACCACAGGAATAGAGGAGAGCAAGATGTAATTTGGAATGGGAATCACACCAAGAAATGAGATAGCAACTGACAGAAAGTGTAAGGTGGTGAGGAAGGTTAAGTAACTGGCAAAGCACAGTCATGAATTGTATTGTTATACAGCTGAGTTTGAATTTAATTAAAACATTTCGATTGAAAGTTGTGCAAAGGAGCACAATTTATGAGCTGCAACGGTAATTCAACAAACCGATTGCTTTGAAACCGATAATATAAATTATTCCTGGTAAAATCACAATGCTATACAAAATTAGTAATATCAAATATATAAATATAGAGAAAGGCACAAAAGGTTTGCAATGGATTATGGAAATAAATTATGAATGTGAACAAGCCCTATAACTCGTGAATGACACGCCCGAAAATGAATTACTTGCAATCTTATGGATTTACAGTATCTACTCAGTTTATTCATTACAACCCTTTACCTACCCTTCAAATATAGTTATTATTGAAAGCATATATGATCGTAATTGCATTTCAAATTTCAAAAGCAGCTTCATATTGTCCAGTTTTTGGCTTCATGGTATCTTGTATTATGCTAGGGAAGAATTTAGATTATGATACCATTACTGTTAAAGTTTGATGAAAGTTTATTGACTTTGGATATTTTGCCTGGCACTACAGATTGAACAGAGTATGAGATCTCTGTGAAAGAACAAGCAAATCTGCTATTGAGGAGGAAAGAGAGCTGTGTACCATTAACTAAGTAGTGGCAGATATGATAGTAGGATATTTACGAAGGTTTCAGACAGGCACATGGATATACAGTGGATTGGGGGATTGGATCACTGCACGCAATGGTAACTAGTTTAATTTCACATATATGACAGTTCCCATTAATGTTCTCATTTTAACAAACAAAATAAACAACTTATTGTCCAAATTGAATCAAAAGTTAGGCTATTTCTTCAATGCAGAATTATTTAATGGAAAAGTTATTTCTGTGACTGACACTTGGTGGATGTAAGAATTTATTTTCTACAGACTAAATCCATATCCAGACTGTGAAACCTTTCCTAAATATTGTATTCATCTGTAAATCATTCACTTAGTTTAGGAGCTCACTGCACTCCACATCCTGTAGGATTTATAACAGTTAGTTTCTTAGTGATTATGGCTGCATTCCTATGATACTCCGTAATGTTTTAAAAGGGTATATTTTAAAGTACCATTCATGCAAATTTAGGATTAAAATAACAAACAGAATTGTCAGATCAATTATGTGAATACAATGCATCATTTACTTCACCACAGATTGTAGTAAACAGTTTGGAATGCAAAATGCTGGAGTAGCTCAGCAAGCCAGGCAGCATCTCTGGGGGACGTTTTGGTTAGGACCCTTTTTCAGTGCTTGTGAAATAAGAGAGGAAAATATTTTTTGATGTTGGTTAATAAGCATTCAGAACTGAATGACGTCACATTACTCCAGACTTTCGTGTTTTGCGTAAGGTTCTAGCTGCATCTGCAGCTCCTTGTGTCTCCGATTTCACTTTTCCCTCGTTCAAAATTTTAATGCCCTTTAAGACACCTTTAACATTATGAATGCTGTAATTCTGTGAAGCTAACATAATTAATATTAACAATTATATCACTGATGTTTCCAGATTACAACGATTTGTTTACCACGGATGAACAATTTAACTGTGGAGGCCAAATCATTGGGGATTTTTAAGGCGGAGTTTAACAGATACTTGATTAGTAAGGATGTCAAGCGTTATGGGGAGAAGGCAGGAGAATGGGGTTTAGAGGGAAAGATAGATCAGCCGTGATTGAATGGTGAAGTAGATGGCCTGTTTCTGCACCTATGACATGAACTTATGATGTTTTGCTCTACTTTTCCATTTACAACTCCCCAGTACAGAAACAATCTACCCCAGCATGGAGAAATACCTGGATAATTTGGAGATGTAGCTGAGTATATTTGTTTCATACAGGCACTGATTACCCCATCCAGAAAAATTATATTTGTTTCCCCTTGACAGTACTTTTGCTGAGCAGACCTCTCCATCCTCTGGTATTAAAATCTTGTGGGTTACAATTGACCAACAACTTCACAAGAGTAGGATCAAGAACACCATGGCTACAAGGGCATGCAAAGCACTGGTTATCCGGCAGTGATAATTCATCTCATCTCACTAATTGTAAAGCACAAATCAAATGGAATACCCTGCGGTTCACCAGATGAGTACAGCGCCAACAGCACCCAAGAGTTCCAGCACTACTGACAACAATGTAACCTAACCTAAACATCCATCGTACTTCATCAATGGTTGCAGTAATGGCTACCTAAAAAATGAATTCTAACATATTTGCAAGCCTTCTTTGACTGTGCACACAAAAACCCAGGGCCCCAATTGTCCAGAAGACAGAAACAAGCAAATAGACTTCCCTCCAAGTCATACATCACCCTAGCTTGGCAATATATTACTGTGAATTCATTGTTGCCGAATCAAATCTGGAACATCTTACCTCTGGAGCACTGTAGAAGTAAGGGGGTACAGAGAAGATTCACCAGACTGATTCCTGGGATGTCAGGACTTTCATATGAGGAAAGATTGGATAGACTCGGTTTGTACTCGATGGAATTTAGAAGATTGAGGGGGGATCTTATAGAAACCTACAAAATTCTTAAGGGGTTGGACAAGCTAGATGCTGGAAGATTGTTCCCGATGTTGGGGGAGTCCAGAACAAGGGGTCACAGTCTAAGGATAAGGGGGAATTCCTTTAGGACCGAAATGAGGAAAACATTCTTTACACAGAGAGTGGTGAGTCTCTGGAATTCTCTGCCACAGAAGGTAGTTGAGGCCAGTTCATTGGCTATATTTAAGAGGGCGTTAGATGTGGCACTTGTGGCTAAAGGGATCAGGGGGTATGGAGAGAAGGCAGGTACGGGATACTGAGTTGGATGATCAGCCATGATCACATTGAATGGCGGTGCAGGCTCGAAGGGCCGAATGGCCTACTCCTGCACCTATTTTCTATGTTTCTATGTTTCTATGTTACCTTCACCATACCGACTGCTAATGTTGGAAACAGATGTTCACTACTGTCTTCTCAACCACTGATGGTCATTACTGTAAATGCTGGGCTTACCTGCACCCGCATTCCATCGTTGAATTTATAAAATGTGACAACATCAGTGCGAAGTTCAAGGCACCAGGGCTTTCATTTTGATTGTCATATTTTACATCAAAACATAGGAAGAAGAACATTTCCAACAACTTGTAAACTAAATTAAACTTGTAATCCAAATTCAGGGAGGCACAGTGGTACATCAGTAGAGTTGCTGCCTTACAACAGCAGAGGTTCCATTCTAACTATGGGTGTCGTCTGCACGGAGTTTGTATGTTCTCCCTGTGACCACGTGGTTTTTATCCGGGTGCTCCGGTTTCCTCCCACACTCCAACATGCAGGTTTGTAGGTTAATTGGCTTCTGTAAATTGTAAATTCTCCATAGTGTGTAATATAGCGCTTGTGTACAGGGTGATTGCTGGTCGACGTGGATTCAATGGGCCAAAGAGCTTGTTTCCATGCTGTATCTCCAAAGCTAAAGTCTAAATCAGTCATTTGTTTTTTAATCTGCTTTTCTTTAACTTCAGAATGGTAATGATAATTTCTGTAAATCAGTCAGAATTTAGCTACATTAGTATTTTGTGGCAGGGGTTTGGCTGTGTTTAATATAGTTAAGAAACATCCTGGTGTGAATATTAAAGATTAGTATAGTAAGTATGGTAAGGAAAGCATAATATGTGTCATTACCTGAAATGTTTAAAAGATAGAGATGTTGTTGTCAATGTTGGGCAGGATAGGATAGAGATTAGTGTTATTGTTGAAAAGGACAAGGATGTAATCAGTTGTGAACATTGCAATTTGGCGTTTGTAAATTGGATTCTTTAACAGATCAGGAAGTGCTTGGGAGGAAATTAATGTGATTGTGGAGATGTGATTTTAGTCCACAATAATCCTTTGTTGCCTTTGTAAATTGCACCGTGTGTGCAGGGAAGTGAATGCAAACATGGGATAACATGGAATTAGTGTGAACGGATGATCAATGGTCGGCATGGACTCAGTGGGCCGAAGGGCCTGTTTCCATGCTGTACCTCAAAATCAAAATCTAAACTAATCTACTTGTTTAAACAATAACATGAATGGGCAAAACAATGCTTACAAAGTTACTTTGTTCAACTGATACAAATTATCTCCACAAGCAAGCAAACATAATGAATGGATGATGCTAAGCTTTTCAAGGGAGTCATCTTGTTCACTGAAACAGACAGTTTCATTTTGCAGTTTTACTTTTCTGAAAAGCATTTTCTGGCCCTGCCTGTCAAACCAATTGCCTTCAGAAGTCACCTAATTAGTAAATAGAGTCCACTCATGTGTAATCTAATCTCAGTATAAATACAGCTGTTCTGTGAAGGCCTCAGAGGTTTGTTAGAGAACATTAGTGAACAAACAACATCATGAAGCCCAAGGAACACACCAGGCAGGTCAGGGATAAAGTTGTGGAGAAGTTTAAAGCAGGGTTAGGTTATAAAAAAATATCCCAAGCTTTGAACATCTCACGGAGCACTGTTCAATCCATCATCCGAAAATGGAAAGAGTATGGCACAACTGCAAACCTACCAAGACATGGCCGTCCACATAAACTAACAAGCTGGGCAAGGAGAGTATTGATCAGAGAAGCAGCCAAGAGGCCCATGGTAACTCTGGAGGAGCTGCAGAGATCCACAGCTCAGGTGGGAGAATCTGACCACAGGACAACTATTAGTTGTGCACTCCACAAATTGAGCCGTTATGGAAGAGTGGCAAGAAGAAAGCCATTGTTGAAACAAAGCCATAAGAAGTCCCGTTTGCAGTTTGCCACAAGCCATGTGGGGGACACAGCAAACATGTGGAGGAAGGTGCTCTGGTCTGACGAGACCAAAATTGAAGTTTTTGGCCTAAATGCAAAACGCTATGTGTGGCGGAAAATTAACACTGCACATCACCCTGAACACACCATCCCCACTGTGAAACATGGTGGTGGCAGCATCATGCTGTGGGGATGCTTTTCTTCAGCAGGGACAGGGAAGCTGGTCACAGTTGATGGATGGAGCCAAATACAGGGCAATCTTGGAAGAAAACCTGTTAGAGTCTGCATAAGACTTGAGACTGGGGCGGAGGTTCACCTTCCAGCAGGACAACAACCCTAAACATACAGCAAGAGCTACAATGGAATGGTTTAGATCAAAGCACATTCATGTGTTAGAATGGCCCAGTCAAAGTCCAGACCTAAATCCAATTGAGAATATCTGGCAAGACTTGAAAATTGCTGTTCACAGACGCTCTCCATCCAATCTGACTGAGCTTGAGCTATTTTGCAAAGAAGAATGGGCAAAAATTTCAGTCTCTAGATGTGCAAAGCTGGTAGAGACATACCCCAAAAGACTTGCAGCTGTAATTGCAGCGAAAGGTGGTTCTACAAAGTATTGACTCAGGGGGGGCTGAATACTTTTGCACGCCACACTTTTCCGTTTTTTATTTGTAGAAAATTTGAAAACCATGTATCATTTTCCTTCCACTTCACAATTATGCGCCACTTTGTGTTGGTCTATCACATAAAACCCCAATAAAATACATTTACGTTTATGGTTGTAACGTGACAAAGTGTGGAAAAGTTCAAGGGGCATGAAAACTTTTGCCAGCCACGGTAGATGGGATATGTTGGCAGGTGTTGGGCTGAAGGGCCTGTTTCATAGAGCTGTACAACTCTATGATTCAGTAATAGAAACATTAGGAAAGAAATTTCACCCCCAGTTAGCTGAGATACCAACAACTAATATACCAACAACGATATATTTTCTATTGGACTCGCTTTTTTCTATGGACTCGCTTCATATAATAAAATAATACAAATAAATTCTCACACTAAATCTTGATCCTGTTTGAGAAGCTGAGCGAGCATGGACTCCAAAGTCAGTGACAAGGGATGCAGTGGACATTTACAAGGTTGTTTTCATCTTCAGATAAGTACATCAAAGAAACTTGCATACAGGGCCGGATTTAGATGAAGAGAGGCCCTAGGCTGTACCACTTGTACAAAACTTACTTTCAGCGGTGTTGCAGTTCTGTGACTGGCCGTGTGCGCGACTTTGGCGCCTTTGAGGGGGACGCGGGGTTAAAATGCGGTTTTTCTCCTACCTGTCCTGGATATATTTTCTCGGGGATCTAGATTTTGCTGAAGATGTGTTCCGACGACTGTTCTGGGAATTATTTTTTTTTTATTCGCTGGACAATTTCAGCACTGGAGTAAAATAAAAATCAGCTTCTAATGCCGTGAGCGCCGACAACGGGGACGGATTTCACGTACGGTGACTTAGGTGAAATACGAACTGGCAGTATTTTTCCTGCCGATATGGGGTTTAAATTCACTGCAACTGCAACGTTCCAATCGATCATGTTCCACATAATCCCTCTCGTAAGATGATTTAAATGGCCATTAATTAACGGGAATTAAACACTAAATTCCTTCCATTTGGCCTATAAATTCATGACAATGAGATTTAAAAATCATGTTATATTGTGAATTCTTGTGTGAATGTTATTTGGCACTTAGGCTATTTAAAAATGTTAATCTTTTCTTAAGAAATGGATAGATGTTTAGATCTAGTAATTGAATTTTGTAATTAGCTACAATTGGGTAACAAACTAATAATATGCTTTAATTTCAGGTCATCCAAGTAAGATTATTTCATTTTTGTTTCAGAATACTTCAGTCTATAATAACTGAAAATTTATTTCAGTTCTCTTAATTTTTAAGAAATTTATGGGTTCTTGACTGTCCTCGATCACAGCATTTGTGTTAAGTCAATGGAAAAGCAATAGGGAATAAGATGCTAATTTCTGAGTATGAAAATGGCCATAACTTTTTTAATACTGAAGATATGAAAGTGAATTAGGTGTCAAATTAAACTTCTTTTTATGCTTTACTTGATGGGATAAATTGCAGATTTGATTTTTAAAATCTCAAAATTTTGTAAAATTGCTAAGATAAGGGGCTGGAAAGCTGCGCTTTGTTGTTTATTTATTTATTGCCAGTGCTAGTGTCGCGTTATTGGCTTAAAACACTATTATTCTGAAATGGAGGGTAAGGAAAATGACTGAAGAGTTGTTTAGAGACTACAGTGCGTTGTGACAGTATATGTAAGAAAGGCCTATGACAGTGTCAAAAGTATTATACACCTTGCAGGTCTCTCACTTAATTTTTTTTCTCTGTTGTCCGCCGGGCAATTTTGGCAGCTTTTTAAGTTGCCAAATGACAGTTTAGGTGGTCATTTAAGACAGCTTGCATGACGCGTGAGATAAGACGGCTTGCATAAAGCGGACGAAGTGCGCAGTTACCAGTCGGAATTATGCTCAATGAAGCATTCACATATTATTTCTGCTTCAAATAAAGTCACAAACTAAACATATTCACCAATCAAGACATGATATATACCACAATGACAGGCAGCAAAATTATAATACAGTATCTCAACTCTTTTTACACATTGCAATGAATGCAATTTCTATTCTTTCTTTCCACTTCCAAACAAAAATGTGGTTGGATTATTCAGCGTATGTTCAACCTCGGTGAGACCAAGCGCAGGCTTGGCGATCGCTTCGCACAACACCTCCACTCAGTTCGCTATAACCAACCTGATCTCCCGGTGGCTCTACACTTCAACTTCCCTTCCCATTCCGAATCCGACCTTTCTGTCCTGGGCCTCCTCCATGGCCAGAGTGAGGCCCACCGCATATTGGAGGAGCAGCACCTCATATATGCTTGAGTAGTTTACACCCCAGTGGTATGAACATTGGCTTCTCTAATTTCAGGTAATCCTTGCTTTCTCCCTCCTTCCCCTCCCATTCCCAGCTCTCCCACAACCTACTGTCTCCGCCTTTACCTTTCTTTTTTTGTGTTTCCCCCCCCCCCCCCGTCATCAGTCTGAAGAAGGGTCTCAACCTGAAACGTCGTCTATTCCTTCGCTCCATAGATGCTGCCTTACCCGCTGATTTTCTCCAGCTTTTTTGTCTACCAATGGGATCCCACCACTGGCCACATCTTCCCATCTCCTTCCCTGTTGGCTTTCCACAGAGACCGCTCCCTCCGTAACTCCCTGGTCAATTTGTCCCTTCCCACCCAAACCACCCCCTCTCCTGGCACTTTCCCTTGCAACCGCAGGAAAAGCTACACTTGTCGCTTTACCTCCCCCCTTGACTCCATTCAAGGACCCAAGCAGTCTTTCCAGGTGTGGCAGAGGTTCACCTGCACCTCCTCCAACCTCATCTATTGCATCCACTGCTCTAGGTGTCAGCTGCTCTACATCAGTGAGACCAAGCGTAGGCTTGGCGATCGCTTCGCCGAACACCTCCGCTCGGTCCGCAATAACCAACCTGATCTCTCGGTGGCTCAGCACTTCCATGGCCAGAGTGAGGCCCACCGTAAATTGGAGGAGCAGCACCTCATATTTCGCTTCGGCAGTTTACACCCCAGCGGTATGAACATTGACTTCTTCAATTTCAGGTAATCTCTGCTTTCTCCTCCCCTTCCCAACTCTCCCTCAGCCCATCCCTCCCTCAGTCTCCGCCTCTTTCTTCTTCCCATCCCCACCCTCGCATCAGTCTGAAGAAGGGTCTCAACCCGAAACATCGCCTATTTCCTTCGCTCCATAGATGCTGCCTCTGAGTTGGGTAACTATGGTAAGGTAACTGAGTTGGGTAACTATGGTACCCGCTGAGTTTCTCCAGCATTTTTGTCTACCCATTCACACAAGTTCTGTTATCCCACTTTCCTCACCCACTCCCTACACATTAGGGGCAATTTTACAGAGACAAGTTAACCTACAAGCCAATGCATTTTGGGATGTGGGAGGAAACCCACACACTTGCAGGGAGAATGTGCAAATTCAACACAGACAGTGCCCGAGGACAGGATCAAACACAGATCCCTGGCATGTGAGGCAGCAAGTCTACCAGCTGTGCCACTATATTTTGTTTTCCAACACAAAAACAATTACACGTTGATAACTTTGGTTACTAAAACAATGAAAATATCAATTTTTAGTCTTAAATCTCCAAGTGACGCTATGTCCCCCTTTACAGCTACTGTATGTTTTAATCAAGTTCAAGACTATGGGGCAGTACATTGGCCCTAAAGTTGCTACCTAAAAGTGCCAGAGACCCGGAATTGATCCTGAATATGGGTGCTGTCTGTATAGCGTTTGCTCCATTTCCCTTTGATCGCTTGGGTTTTCTCCGGGTGCTCTTGTTTCCTTCCACATTCCAAAGGTGTGCAGGAACCTATTTCGGACCCAACCCAAAACGTAATATTTTCGTTTTGTCCAGAGATTCTGTCTGACCTGTTGAGTTACTCCAGCTTTTTGTGTCTATCTTCAGTTTAAACCAGCATCTGCAGTTCCTTCCTACACACGCGATACTATACGATAGAACTTTATTAATCCCAGGAGGTAAATTGTGTGTGTGTGGGTATATATATTACACACACACACACACACACACACACACACACACACACACACACACACACACACACACACACACACACACATATATATATATTCATATATAAATATACACCGTTTTGTTTTGTCGTTTATAACATTGTTTACAGAGTACTATGTTTACATATTCTGTTGTGCTGCTGCAAGTAAGGATTTCATTGTTCTAACTGGGACGTGAGAGAATAAAACACTCTTGACTCGTGACTTACGCCGCTAATGTGTGGGATAGAACTAGTGTACAGGTGATCGGGGTCGGCGTGGACTCGGTGGGCCGAAGGGCCTGTTTCCACGCTGTATCTTTAAATTAAACTAAAAACACTAAAACCAGAGGGAGTCTAAAGAAGGGTCTCTACCCGTAACATCACCCAATTTCTTCTATCCAGAGTTGCTGGCTGCTCCATGTAGTTCCCCCGCACAATTAAAGCATGGAATAGTCTTCACCCTACCATAGTTATCCAACTAGACGCAACTAAATTTAAGTTTCTTTTTCCTCAAGAACCCTTTTTTGCTTAAGTCCAAGTCAAGAGTCAAGAGAGTTTTACTGTCATGTGTCCCAGATAGGACAATGACATTCTTGCTTGTTGCAGCACAACAGAATATGTAAACACAATACAGAACAGGAGATAAAAGTTCAGTTATGTACCATAGACCATATATATACACAATAAATAAACAGAGAAAATGCAATAGGCTGTTATTGTTCAGCCCTCCACCACCTCCAGTTTAAATTCCATTTAGAATATTTAAATGTGTTTGAAAAGAATCTATTTGAATACGGGTTAATAACTGGAAAAAAGCAAATCTTAAAATTCTGGAAAAATGCTCCTATACCAACAGTAAATATGTGGATTTCAACTATGTTTGAAACACTACATCTGGAAGATATGAGACTCCGCCTGGCAGGAAAATCAGAATGCTTTTATAAGACGTGGTCTGCATTTATAGATCTACTACAAGGATGGGGTGCAAGAGTATCTCAAAAAGGTACCGGCGTCAGGTCTTGGTAAAGGGGACGAAAAATTGCCGAGTTGGTAAATTCCTTTTGCGTGATGTTTATAATAAAGTAACTGCCTTTTCCTTTTTTCTTCTTTCTCTTTTTTTCTAGGGTCTATCTCTTAATCTCCTTTCTCTAACTCCTCGACTAAGGGCTCTCTCTTCTTTACCTTTGTCACGCTTCTTCACTTTCACAATTCTCTCTCACTTTCTCTACTTTCTCTGTTTCTATTCCTTTTTTTATTAGTCTTAAAAATTAAGGGGTACAATGAATGTAATAATATATACGGGAGGTACACTGATGTAATTTACTGTACCTCTAATAAATAAAAATATATTAAAAAAAAGAATATTTAGGAGAGGACCAGGAAACCAGAAGCAAGAGTTACTCCAGGGAGTTACTCCAGCTCCAGTGTCAGGGAGTGATTCTGCATTGGTTTTCTGCGGTCGCGGCGAGGCGGCGACTGGACAGCAATGGCGGCCAGATCTCCCACAATTCAAAGCGAGGGAGACAGTGCCCAGCGCCGACCAGTTGTCGCTGCAGAGCGCATGCGCAGGGCGGCCGATGATGTGCTGGCCGTGGTTGTGCTCATGTGCAGGGGGAGGATGTGCCAGCCGTAACAGTGCGCATGTGCAAGGCGGCCGGCCGTGCCAGCGGATGAGGAGCAAGTGGAGAGCGGAACGGATACGGATACGGATGGCGGGCGGAGACGGAGAGTGACAGAGAGAGAGAGATAGAGAGGGGGGCCCGTCCAGAGTTGAATGGCATGTGTCAGCCTTGCCGGAGGCCCCCTAGATTTCGAGGCCCTAGGCTTCAGCCTATGAAGCCTAGTGGTAAATCCGGCTCTGCCGAGGCCCCCCTAGATCTCGAGGCCCTAAGCTTAAGCTTGTCCAGCTTATATGTAAATCCAGCCCTGGCTGCATATATTTCAAGTGAGTCTTTCAGATTTTCAAAAGGTCGCAAAGCTAAGTATTACGATAATAAGTATGTAGTCGGGAACCTGAGAAGGTCAGCTTTTTAAATCAGAGTAACTTAGTTTTCATATGGGGTTGCAGAAGGAAATGGAACACCACCGATCCATGCACCATACATCTGATTTCCTCAATCGTAATGTGACTGCCGGTAATACAAACAGCATCTGGGTCATCCACATTTGAATTAATTTTATTATTTTATTATATAAAGCGAGTCAACATTAGAAAATATATTGTTGTTGGTATCTCAGTTTACTTGGGGTGACATTTCTTTCCTGAAGTTTCTATTACTGAATCATAAAATCATAGAATCATAGAGTCTTACAGTGTGGAAACAGGCCCTTCGGCCCAACTTGCCCACACCAGCCACCATGTCCCAGCTGCACTGGTCCCACCTGCTTGTGTTTGGCCCATAGCCCTCTAAACCTGTCCTATTCACATTATTGGATTCATACTATGGAAATGTGTTAGTGCAGTATCTAGCTCTACTGAAATCTAACAACAGCTAAAACCACAACTTCAACCTCACAAAAGGACAATGTAAGTACTGCCCATCATTGAGGCTTCTTCACATCTGTTTACAGGAGATGTAAGCAGCATATATCTGGAATAAGGTAAGAGCGTTCACGTCACGACCCTGTTTTCACCAATCTTTCCACCACCACGCACAAGAAGCGCAAAACGGTCACCATTGTGTGCAGATGCCGCAAAGTGTGTTCAGCTCTGGCTGGACAACTTCTAATCTTGTGTGTGGACTCGATAAGAAGAAGAAGATCTGGAATGCCGCTTCAATACTTCTACTCAGCAGTGGTAAGGATTTTAAGACACAATAGATTGTTACATAGAGAAAGAGAAACCGCATCACCTTCATTCTCCCCTGCTGCAAACAAACAACTGGAGTACACCAAAATGTGGAAACAGAGAAGTGCAGATGCTGGTGTGTACCAAAGATAGATGCAAAGTTAGCGGATCAGGCAGCATTTCGGGAGGAAAAGCATAGGTGACGTGGATATTAAAGCAGGAAACAAAAGATTGGCTCCCAGAGAAGAAAAAAACAAAGCAAGCAAGCAAATCTGAACGACAGGAGTAATATCTTTTGGGGCTGAATTCAGTTTGACAAATCAAATCATAATTTCCAAAGAAAAAGGAAGCCACAACTCCGGTAGATCTGAACAGGAAAAGACCAAACCTGATACCAACAAAATATTGCTCTAAAAGAAGCTACTGCTCGAGCATTTGATGAAGAAAAAAAGCTTAGTAGACCTGGTAAAAAATAAATAAGCCTGCACTAAGAGAATGTATTGATATTGAATCTTCATCAACTTCAACTTCTTAGGCTGACTACCCGAGTTAACCCGACAAAGAGTTTCATTCAACTTCTACATCACCATATGACCACAAACTAAATGACTGTAGCGAAAAGGTCAGGAGGCAAAAACATTGTAGTACACTCGACATTACCAATGATCTAACTGGTGATTCAGTGGGGCAGCTGTTTGCTGCAGTTACGTTGGCCTAAGTGATCTGCTTTCATCTTTAGACGACAATAAGGTCTCAAGTCTCTTTGTATAAAAATAGGTCTGACACTGGCACCTCGAATTCCTACGCAGTTTCCCTTAGGGACTCTAACCCAGAAAACCGATGCAAAGAGGATTTGCAGCAGCATCATTAATGAAGACTTTAGTCACTCAGGGGGAAAAAACACCACTAAAATCAAGAAGAAAATTCAATGTCAACATATAATGAAATGGGAAAATATTACTGAATGTGGTTGGATATTTACCATCAGAAGAAGGAAGACAAGAGATGCTGTGAAAACCATCCAGGAAAATAATTGCTTTTCTGGAATGTTTTCTATCTTTGCAATGATTCTGTATCACGCATCAATGTTTTTTTTCATCTTTCAGGCAAACATTTTTAAACTAAACAGGATTAAAGCGCGCTTGGGTTAAAAAATTCAATCATGCACAAAAATATGTGTTACAATGGGACTGCAGAATGGTGCATCAATTTCCTCAGACCTCCTCATGCCAGGACATTTCCTCAGAGGAGATGGCAGTCATATTTTCCCTGGCCATGCAAATTAACACAGGTGGTCCCATACACCGGTCAAAACGGAACTATCGCACATCACGTCTGCGTCCTTGAACAGACCACTGAGTCCAAGCACCGCTGTTGGTCATTGTGCAGCTTACTGTCTAGTTTATGGTGCCGGAAACCCAGGATTGATCTGTCTGTATGGAGTTTGTACATTCTCCCCGTGACCACGTGGGTTTTCTCCGGGTGCTCCCACATCCCAAAGATTGTACATTTATTGGCTTCTGAAACTTGTTTCTGTGTGTAGGGAGTGGATATGAAAGTGAGATAACATAGAACTAGTATGAACGGGTGATCAATGAGGCCATGTTTCCATGCTGTATCTAAACAATGGCCAAATTCACATCAAAATGTAAAGATTCATCCATGGTGCACCATCTGATTATACTTCAGGTCAAAGCTATCCAATGTATGAATGAGAAACCTGCTGGTTGAAAAGTAGTTTTCGTACGATTTTACCATCCAGAGTAACTCATTGTTTCTTGAACCTAGACGGTCAGTAACCAAACCACATCTCTGTGTCCATGTTGCCTGGAGCTCTCTAACCAAGGAAAAGGAAATTAACCCTTCCCTCGTTGAGCAGAAGGCACCCCTGGTCTCTTTTATGTAACAGAAATCTCTGCATTGGGAGGAACTTGCATTTATCATGTTACCTGAACTGACCAGAGTTTCAGGTGATAGTAATAAACAAAGCAATTCAGGCATGTCTGGTTTATTGTGCACAGAATAACACCACTGCGAATGAAATGTGTTGGAGCGGCTGAGTGTTTTCTCCTTACACTGTATCTGGTTTCTAAATGTCCTACACACCTGACATAGGACATCAACGCAGAAGTCACAACCGAAGAGACCAGATATGAATTTCTGCACCACTGACTCGTCTTTAACGACCAAATGTGACAAGTCAGTTAGGCTACAAATGAAGCATTTGAATGGTCAAGACAAAGAAGGCTACAGGACTGGTGCTGGAACATGGGATTACTGTGGAGATGATGACATGTCATGGCGGTCTGAAGCTGCTGATTCACTCTTCACTCATTGGCTCCGTGATAATGCACCATTGTATACATCAGGAAAACGAAGCATTTTAATAGCGTTGGCACTTAACCATTTTTCCTGAGGATGAATATCAGTACAAATGTGTTCTTCACTTTTAAATTAGGTTTTTTTTCAAAACACCAGGCTCCATCAATATAAGCTTTATGTACATAAAGGCTTCCTAAATCAATCCTATTCCATTTTCATACAAGAAAGGATGCCATTCAATCAATTTGTAGAGGTTATATAATATAATTATTATCAGTAGAACTACAGTACATATCATGGACGCTGGAAACCTTGGCAATGTAAATATTGTGCTTCATTTTCTTTCTTTTTACTCTATTTTCATCTGCACCTTGGAGAAAAACCTAAATCAGCTCTCTTCCCCTGCATCCTGAAATGCAGTGCAGATGGACAATTTATTAGAAAGGTGCTCCTCACAACAAAATCTTGTCCACGTCTTTCTTTTCCAACTTTCTCCCCCCTACTACAATCAGTCTGAAGAAGGGTCCTGATCTAAATTGCCATCTATCCATTCACTCCGCAGATATTGCCTGACCTGCTGAGTTCCTCCAGCATCTTTTATCTGGCTCAAATACTTGAATTGACTCTTTATGTACTACTTTACTATTGATTGTGTAAAGAAACATTCTTCATCTTTCCTCAGGAATTTGTGGTTTTCCAGCAAATGCAGCAACAAAACAGGTAGGCACTAAACCTGCAGGTGTGGGTGACTGAGACTGCAATTTAAAGCTCCTGGTATTGAATTTCCACGCCTTCCCTCCCTAGTGTCAGGGCCGGATTTAGATGAAGAGAGGCCCTAAGCTATTTCACTTGTGAGCCCCCCCCCCATTCCCCACCCCCACGACTAGAGGACCATGACTAACTGACAGTGACAGTGTGACACTTTTAGATCCTACTGTATGCTGTCATTAAACATTTGGTTTTAAAATACATATTGGATTCACCGCGGAGCGTGCGATGCCTTAACTGGATCGCCGTTTGAAGTTCTGGAGTGTTGGTCCTGCTGCTTCAACATCATGGACCAGTGGTTTACGGAGCACCCAGTCTCGGGCCGCGCTGATTTCAACATCGTGGAGCCTTGGGAATCCTTTACCAAGGGCTGCCAGCGCGAATCTCCGCCCAGCTCAGCCTGTGGACTTCGGGAGCCGAGGTCTCCGGTAGGAAGTGGCCGATTTGGAAGTCCAAGCCGCTGAGAATGTTCTCCCATTCCGACATCGGTTGGTGACCGGGAATTTCATTGTACCAATTGGTGCATGTGACAATAAGTGTTTCTTAAATTGAATGTGGAATATTAAGAAATAAAGAAACAACAAATACTCTAAGAGTAAAAATGTTTTTTTTCTCGCCTTCTTCATAGCAAAAATCATCCAGAAGTTCACCAAGATCTGTTTGTCTAAGTTTGTCACTCTCAATGCACAGAATGCTCGGTGCAGACAACCTCTCTTGAGACATTGTGGACCCTAATTCATTTATAATTCTTTTGAGTCTTGAAAAAGACCTCTCTCCCCAGCAGTTGGTGACCATTAAGCTAAAAAACAGCCGCAAGATTGCTTCCACATTAGGGAAAGCCATCTGAATTGTTTCCTTGTATATTATTTGATAACGGTCTGTATGAGACAGAGGGTGCTCTTCTGTATGCCTATGGCTTTTTCTCACATACGAGTGAAAGCGCAAAAGTTCATCTGTAAGTTCCAGGTCAACATCTTCTGGGTATGCGTCCATCAACAGTTCAACGCCTTGCTGAATTTCCTGCTTAGATGCGGTCAGATTAGCAAGAAACAAAAACTGTTGTGTAACTTCAGTGTACACAGTACTTCTTTTTAAATTGGTTTCAAGTGCATCTAGTATAGGAATAAAGGATTTTATCCTAAACTTATCTCTTATCTAAAGCATCAGGACCAGGTGCACTTCCATCATTTCCTTGCCATTTCCTTACTCTTTGTCTGCCTGTGACAGTTCTGTAGTTAACATCTGGCAAGGTGGCCTTAGCTTGTTGCTCAAGCTCATCAAAATCTTCTCTAATTTTGCTTACAAAATCTCGAAGTGAACTGTACAAACTTGCACAAGTACTCAATAACAGTTTGGATTTCTGAATGGCTTTGTTGACCTTGTGGAAATGACATAGCAGACGGGTCCAAAAAGACAGCATAAACACAAATTCCAGTTCTTCCATTTTCTGCAAAGGATTGTTAGCTTGAAGCCTGGTATCTCCCTTCACATTTACATCAGAGTACAAATGACCGAGGGCATCAGTGATAGTGCTGTAACTTTCCAAAATAGCTTCTGTGGCTTTTGCGTGTGCCTCCCACCTAGTGTCTGACAAATACTTTTGACTGAGGTTGCAAAAATAATTTTAGAACTGCCCATCTCTTTGTGGAGGATGAAAATAAGGTATAAATTTCATTGATAATTCCAAAACTGTTCACTGCATCAAGGCAGCAATCAACAGCCGAACGGCCCACCAAATTTAATGAGTGAGCAGCGCATGGAATAAATCTTGCAAATTTGTTTTTTTCGAGGATGTTTTGCTGCATACCCTTGTACCTACCAGCCATGTTGGCAGCATTGTCATAAGACTGCCCTCGGCATTTTCTAAAGTCAATTTCAAGGTCAGTGGTGAGATAGTTAAACATAAAATCAGCCATGCTTTCTCCTGAGTGGTCTTTTAGCTCAAGGAAAGTTAAAAATCTCTCACTTGGTTAACCGTCTTCAGGTGATACATATCTGATAATTAAAGTCAACTGATCCGTATGTGAAATGTCAGGGGTGGAATCCACTGACAAGCTGAAATATCCAGCCTTTTTCAAGTCAGCCAGAATTGCATCCTTAACTTTTTTGCCATAATTATTTCCTCACATACAGTTTTTGACAAATAAGAGGGATTTCCTGATCCGGAGTTTCCATACCGATTGATATGAGCCAGTAAAAATGGATCAAATTTTGCAACTAGCTCTAAAAGACCAAGATAATTGCCGTTATTTGGAGATCCAAATTGTTCATTGTCTCCTCTGAATGGTAAGCCTCGTTCGGCAAGAGTGCATATTACGGCAACAATTCTCTCCATGACATGCCGCCAGTACTGCTGTTCTGCTTTTATTTGTTCCTGCAGGTTTGACGTTAACGTTTGCCCTCGCTTTCTTGTTAAGTAGGTCAACATGGCATTCCTGTGCTTCTCTGAGTTTTCATGAGTTTGGATAAGATAGGGATTTCGCCAATCATCAAACCCTTCAGAAGCTAAAGATGTAGCAGAAGAATAAGACGCAATGTTTGGAAAGAGTTTACAAACTAAGCAATATATCTGGCCTTTTGAGGGAGAATACACAAGCCACTCTCGGCTATATGTTTCTCCATTGACTTTTGTTGAACAAAAAAGAGCCTTGGTGCAAGACCTAGACTGATTTTTATACACTCGCTTGGAATTTGAAAATGGTCCACAACGATGCTGAACTTGAGAGGGGCCGCTTTCTACCCAATAGGATACATCCTCATGTGATAATTCTGTCCACAAACCAACGTCTCTTGCAGTACATCTATATTTGGCATCATCAATCAGTTCTATATTTTCATTTTGAGCCGGCATCATGGCTGCTTCCTCATATTCAGCTTGCTGTTCCACGTCCTGCTTCGCTGTTTCTGTTTCAGGGAGGTTTTCTTCCGGTTGAATGCTAGTAGATGGCTGGATAGCTCCACCAGACTGATTTCCTTGTGTTAGTATCAATGTATCTGCTTCACCGCTGGCACTTGTTGCCTCTGTCTGTGGCTGACCAAAGAAAGCAGTGATTGGTCTTAACTTCTTTACCGTATCATTTTCAAGTCTCTTTCTCTTGCGCTTGTTAGCACCACTTCCAAATTTTTTACTCATGCTCAGATTAGAATCTGAAAATAAAAAGAAAAATTAATCTTCAACAGTTATTAGAAAAGAAAACATGAAGGGGCATTCTCACAAAATGCAGTGCACTTGAGTGAAGAAAAAAAAATCTGTATAATAGTTGGGAAATATTTCTTAAAGAATTGTTCCTTATTGACAATTATATTGCAAAATCTGAATCAAATCTGAATCAAATCTGCTTGAAAAAGGCTAACTTATAACTAAACAAACTTCTCAATAAACAGACAACTCACGAAGCAGATTGGTAGACCAATTCAAAACTTTACTAATTATTGGCCGATGGAAGTGGCAAGGAAAACAAACCCCAGCCAAGTGAGCAACAAATTGGCTTGGCTGTCCTTTCTCCACTTCCCTGAACACAGAATTACATGGTATTATATACTGTTGAGGAGGTTGATGTCCCGCCGGCAGTTTAAAATGAAATGGTCTAAAGCGGGAAGATGGCCATGGTCCAAGAGGAGGGGGTCCGTTGGAGACGGGAAAAAGGATCATCAATGGGGGCGAGGACTCCTTCCCATGGAAGAATGGTGTGAGGCGGAGGCGACGGAAGAAGAGCTCCAAATCGCGGCGGGCGCAGAACTCATTGAGGTGGGTATGGAGGGGGACAAAGGTGAGGCCTCTGCTGTGGACAAACTGTTCGGTATCTGAGAGGGGGAGGTCAGGGAGATGGTGAACACACGGCAGGGATGGGGGTTGGGGCCGGAGGAAGGCAGGTGAGTGGACTGAGGCCGAGGTGATGTCTGGTGGGGAGGTGGTGGGTGGTCAGGGGGTAGGGGGGTATGAGGACTGTAGTGTGGGTGGGGAAGAGCTGGGGTCACATGGTTTGAGGGGAATGGGGAAGACCCAGTGGAACAGCCACTAGGGTTACCAAGTTGGAGAAACTAGCACTAGGACCCAGCGCAGTCAAACCCAGGGGAGTGGGAATCTGCAGCATGGAAACCAAAGATACTAGAGGAGCTCTAGTATCTTTGGTGGAAACTTCAGGCCCGGTGCTGAGTCCAAGCTGCAGGTAAGGCGATGGCTGCGGGCTGCTGGACAGCGGTGGAGTGGCAAGGGTCGGCGGGCAAAGCGTGGGAGGTCCCGGTGGGCGGATGGTCGGTGGTGCGGCGAGGTTCGATGGGTCTGGTGCGGCGGCGAGGTGGGTAGGCCCCAGGTGCGGCGGCGAGGTGGGTAGGCCCCAGGTGCGGCGGCGAGGTGTGACGGCCCGGTGTGTCGGCAAGGTTGGTAGGCCCCCAGTGCGGCGGCGGGGTGGGTAGGCCCCAGGTGCGGCGGCGGGGTGGGTAGACCCTGTGCCGCGGCGAGGTGTGTTGGCCCTGTGCCGCGGCGAGGTGTGTCGGCCCGGTGTGGCGGCGAAGTGGGTAGGCCCCCAGTGCGGCGGCGAGGTTCGGCGGGGGAAAAGGGTTAAATAAACTACATACATCTTGCTTTGTCCTGCACTTCCAATGATCCAAGCATCTGTGGAGCAAATTCCTCTCAACAACGAATATATACCTCACCTGGATTTGTATCTCATTGAAAGCACACAACCACATAAAGATATCTCTGACTAAACAACAACTCCTCATCCACTTCATAAGGTATGGAAATCTGAAAATATATTACCATCTTGCACCAAACACACACTTGTAAGTAAATATGTACAGTATCTCGATTATTTTATCCTAACAATAACATAGTCAATTAGATGCCAGTGTTTAAGCCATGGATGCATCCAAGAAGTTTGGTGATAATTTGGTTGACAAAAGATGGTGTTGGCTATGATTAGGCCCTGCATGTTGCACAGAATGAGTAGCAGCAGGTAATCACTATTAACTTTCCAACTCCTTTTTTGCAAATGGCTCCCTTCCAGGCTTGATAATCTGTTCCAATTTGCAGTTTAATTTAGAGATACAGTCTGGAAACAGGCCTTTTGGCCCACCGAGTATGTTGGTTCTACATTAACCCACTTTCTCATCCTCCTACTACACACTAAAGGCAATTTACAGAGGTCAATTACAGACCTACCATCCTCTGCATTCAAATCTCCAAGATTGATAAGATTATCTGACCTAGTTACAGCTGAGATCACTGAGATGCTGATTTACAAAAAAGGTCACAAAGTGCTGGAGTGACTAAACAGGTCAGGCAGCATCTCTACACAACATGGATAGGTGACGTTTCAGATTAGGACCCTTCCTCTACATTTCGTGTCGAGATCCTTCTTGTGACTCGAACTTTCTTGGCTACTGATCATCCTTTGTTGTCTAATTATCTCGTGTTCGAGATGGATATAGAGATATGGAAATAAATATTGGCATTTCAAAAATTCAAGCTCATAAAACCACACAAGGGGTATTCACAAAAAAATAAATCAATTGTTATTTTTATAGGACCATATCTAAATAAGTAGACAAAATATCCAAAAGTGGCACCACCACTTTTTATTCACAGTGCATATCTGATGATGATTCTGAATCTTTTTTAACTTTTCTTTGTCATAGAAGCATTCTATCTATGCTTATTTGGTGACGCATCTGCAAATTTCTGACTGTCTTTGTCTATTGCACATCATAAGCAAATTGGTGGTGAAAATCAGGACATGGTTTGATTCATTTCAATAGAATAAAACTCTGATAATGAAAGGAAGGCACGATAGATTCTGGAAATCTAAAACGAAAAGCAATCAAAATGGAAATAGCTGGTCAGGCACAATTTGTCATAAGAGAATAGAGGGTCATATTTCAACTTATTGATCTTATGTCATACGCTACAATGCTGTAACGGTATATTCAGCATCAATGCATTTTTTGCTTTGCACTATCTGTTACGCTTGTAAATGGCTTGATTGTACTCATGTATAGTATGATCCGATTTAATTGGATAGCATGCAAACAAAATCTTTTCACTATATCTCGGTACTCGTGACAATAATTAACAGACCAATACCAATACCTAGTGCAGTATCTATGTGAATGCAATGCATACTTTAATTATCCATCCTTCTCTTGTAATTTATTTGTGTTACTGGAACTAGTCCTGTTTATCTTTTACAGTGAGAATGCTATTTTGTTTAACATTCTTCGAAGAAAACCACTTAAGAACACAGCCCACTGTGTCTGATTTTCAGACCTCAGTCAGTGGAGATCTGTTACATAATCTCCTCCACATTAACCATCGACATAAGTGTAACTCAAAGCTGCACCTAGTAGTTACACTTGTCCTGAATATAATTTCAAAGGCCCTCATTGGTCCTGGCTGCAGTGGTACATCTCCCCATTATAAAACCTGTAAATCTGGAGTCTTCAAAGCGATGAGACTGGCTTGATCTTCTAAAAGGCTGACATTGCTTTTCTAACTGTTAGTACTCTGATAGTCTTGTGGACTTCAAAGTATGACTATGTGTACTGGTGCTTGGGAGATTGAATGTCAGCTCACAGTCAACGAGGGAGAGCAAATGATAGGGGAAATTACAACCTCCAAAATTGTGGCCATCTTACTTTCGAACTGATATGTTCATGTCATGGCAGCAAAATTAGGCCATTCAGCCCATTGAGTCTACTCAGCCATTCAATCATGGTCTCTTTCCCTCTCCACCACATTCTCCTGCCTTCTCCCCATAATGTTTGACACCCTTACTAATCAGCACGGTGGCACAGTGGTAGAGTTGCTGCCTTACTGCGAATGCAGCGCCAGAGACCCGGGTTCGATCCCGATTACGGGTGCTGTCTGTTTCACAGTGGGGATGGTGTGTTCAGGGTGATGTGCAGTGTTAGTTTTCTGCCACACATAGCATTTTACATTTAGGCCAAAAACTTCAATTTTGGTCTCATCAGACCAGAGCACCTTCCTCCACATGTTTGCTGTGTCCCCCACATGGCTTGTGGCAAACTGCAAACGGGACTTCTTATGGCTTTGTTTCAACAATGGCTTTCTTCTTGCCACTCTTCCATAAAGGCCCGATTTGTGGAGTGCACGACTCATAGTTGTCCAGTGGAAAGATTCTCCCACCTGAGCTGTGGATCTCTGCAGCTCCTCCAGAGTTACCATGGGCCTCTTGGCTGCTTCTCTGATCAATGCTCTCCTTGCCCGGCCTGTCAGTTTAGGTGGACGGCCATGTCTTGGTAGGTTTGCAGTTGTGCCATACTCTTTCCATTTTCGGATGAACAGTGCTCCGTGAGATGTTCAAAGCTTGGGATATTTTTTTATAACCTAACCCTGCTTTAACTTCTCCACAACTTTATCCCTGACCTGTCAGGTGTGTTCCTTGGGCTTCATTATGCTGTTTGTTCACTAATGTTCTCTAACAAACCTCTGAGGCCTTCACAGAACAGCTGTATTTATACTGAGATTAGATTACACACAAGTGGACTCTATTTACTAATTAGGTGACTTCTGAAGGCAATTGGTTGCACTGGATTTTATTTAGGGGTATCAGAGTAAAGGGGGCTGAATACCTTTGCAACACTTTTCAGTTTTTTATTTGTAAAAAAATTTGAAAACCATGTATCATTTTCCTTCCACTTCACAATTATGCGCCACTTTATGTTGGTCTATCACATAAAATCCCAATAAAATACATTTACGTTTGTGGTTGTAACGTGACAAAATGTGGAAAAGTTCAAGAGGTATGAAAACGTTTGCAAGCCACTGTATTTAGAGGCCATGCCCTCTGTTCCTAGATTCTACCACTAGTATCCTCTTCACATCTATTCTATCCAGGCCATTAACTATCTGACAAGTTTCAGTGAGGTCTTCCCTCACCCTTCTAAACTCCAGCGATTACAGGCCCAGAGCTGCGAAACGCTCATCATACGTTAACCCAATCATCCCCAGGATCAATCTCGCAAACCTCCTCTCCAACGCCATGCACATCCCTCCTCACATATGGGGCACAATACTCCTCACAATACTCCAAATGCAGTCTGACCAGTGTCTTGTAAATCATCACCATCACATCCCTGTTTTTATATTCTAGTCCTCTTGAAATAAATGGCAACATTGCATTTTCTTGTGATTAAAAAGGAACTGCAGATGCTGGAAAATCGAAGGTAGACAAAAGTGCTGAGAAACTCAGCGGGTGCAGCAGCATCTATGGAGCGAAGGAAATAGGCAATGTTTCGGGCAGAAACCCTTCTTCAGACTGATGTAGGGTGGGGGGGGGGGGAGAAGAAAGGAGAAAGGAAGAGGAGGAACCCGAGGGCTGAGGGAGAGCTGAGAAGGGGAGGAGACAGCAAGGGCTACCGGAAATTGGAGAAGTCAATGTTCATGCCGCTGGGGTGGAAACTGCCCAAGCGGAATACGAGGTGCTGCTCCTCCAATTTCCGGTGGTGCTCACTCTGGCCAAGGAGGAGGCCCAGGACAGAAAGGTCGGATTCGGAATGGGAAGGGGAGTTGAAGTGCTGAGCCACAGGAAGATCAGGTTGGTTAATGCGGACCGAGCGAAGGTGTTCGGCGAAACGATCACCAAGCCTACGCTTGGTCTCACCGATGTAGATCAGCTGACACCTAGAGCAGCGGATGCAATAGATGAGGTTGGAGGAGATGCAGGTGAACCTCTGTCACACCTGAAATGACTGCTTAGGTCCTTGAATGGAGTCGAGGGGGGAGATAAAGCGACAAGTGTAGCATCTCTTGCGGTTGCAAGGGAAAGTGCCCGGGAGGGGGTGGTGCGGGAGGGAAGGGAAGAATTGACCAGGGAGTTACTGAGGGAGCGGTCTTTGCGGAAAGCAGACGGGGGGGAGATGGGAAGATGTGGAGAGTGGTGGGATCACGTTGGAGATGGCAAAAATGACGGAGGACTATTTCTTGTATGTGACGGCTAGTGGGGTGAAAGGTGAGGACTAGGGGGACTCTGCCCTTGTTACGAGTGGAGGTAAGGGGAGAGAGAGCAGTGTTACGGGGTATTGAAGAGACCCTGGTGAGAGCCTCATCTATAGTAGGGGAAGGGAACCCCCGTTCCGTGAAGAATTAGGACATTTCCGATGCCCTGGTGTGGAACACCTCATCCTGGGAGCAGATGCGGCTTTCTGCGGAATGACAGTCTTGCCATAGAGGGAGTACAGAGAAGGTTCACCAGACTGATTCCTGGGATGCCAGGACTTTCATATGAAGAAAGACTGGATAGACTCAGCTTGTACTCGCTAGAATTTAGAAGATTGAGGGGGGATCTTATAGAAACTGACAAGATTCTTAAGGGGTTGTACAGGCTAGATGCAGGAAGATTGTTCCCGATGTTGGGGAAGTCCAGGACAAGGGGTCACAGTTTAAGGATAAGGGGGAAATCTTTTAGGACCGAGATGAGAAAAATATTTTTCACACAGAGAGTGGAGAATCTCTTGAATTCTCTGCCACAGAAGGTAGTTGAGGCCAGTTCATTGGCTATATTTAAGAGGGAGTTAGATGTGGGTCTCGTGGCTGAAGGGATCAGGGGGTATGGAGAGAAGGCAGGTATGGGATACTGAGTTGGATGATCAGCCATGATCATATTGAATGGCGGTGCAGCTCGAAGGGCCGAATGGCCTACTCCTGCACCTATTTTCTATGTTTCTATATTTCTAGATGGAGAAATTGGGAGTAGGGGATGCAGTCCTTACAGGAAGCAGGATGGGAAGAAGTGTGGTCTAGATAGCCATGGGAGTCAATGGGTTTATAAAGGAACATTTCTTGTGATCCTGAAAATGACAAAAGCACTAGATGAACAGCTGTGAAAGAGGGAAGTGAGAGAAACCTTTTTATAGTCTGTGCAGTTTGTAAATCAGAAGAAAGAATGGGATCAAGGGGAGGTTAATAACCTACACGGGGATCTTTACTGCAGTATGGATTTGACTATATGACTGCTGAGCATATGACTGATCTTCACACTTTGTCATGGACCACCTGATCAGAGTTTTTCATCCAATTGCTTATATTTCCCATGGTGGCATATGTTTCCTGCCTACCTTAAGATGCGGCACAGTGGCGCAGCGGTGGAGTTGCTGCCTTACAGTGCCAGGGACCCGGGTTTGATCCTGGCTCCAGGTGTTGTCAGTACGGAGTCTGTACGTTCGCCCTGTGATCCATGGGTTTTCTGCGGGTGCTCCAGTTTCCTCCCACACTCCAAAGACATGCAGGCCGAAGGGCCTGTTTCCAAGCTGTTTATCTAAACTAAACTAAACTAAGCTAAACTAAACTAAACTTACTATTTACAGCACTGAAAGAGATCATTGAGGCCATTGGGTGGATGGCAACTCTCAGCAGAGAAGTCCCCTACCCCCTCTTCTGAATTCCCTGTAGTCATACAGCACAGAAACATGCCTCTTGATTCAATTCGTCCATGCCGACCAAAATGTCCCATTTAAGCTAGTCCCATTTGCCAACATTTTGCCCAAACTTTTTCTATCCATGTGCCTGTCCATGTGTCTTTTAAATGCTATTTTACTTCGGAGTCACGTGAGTGACTTCGTGAAGACCCCGCCAGGCACGCATGCGCGACATATCGTCGACCGCATGCGAGCGACAGGCAGGGAGGAGCGTTGCTCCTCTACTGCTGGGACCTGCAGGTAAGTAAAACACTAACCTGCGGTCTTTTTCTTCCAGGTGGCCCTGTCGCAGGGTCTCGCAGCCGCCTCGGATCTGACTGCTGCGGCAGTCAGCGGCGGCTCCAATAGTTGGAGTCGGGAAGCCCGTTGACCCAGGAGGGTCCGGGCTCATACACTCGCCGGCGGAGGACGGCAGAGGCAGCCTGACTCCACACCGCAGCCCGCAGGGGACGCCGCGTGCTGGCGGCACGAAAAGGAATGGGGCTTGCCGGCTCGCTATCAAAAGTTCGCGACGGCAGCGCGGCAGCCCCGACTCTACACCACAGCCCGCGGGGAACACAGCGGGTTGGCGGTGTACATGTAGGAGTGGGGCTTGCAGGCTCGCCGTTCAAAGTAGGAACGGTAGAGCGGCAGCCCCGACTCTACACTGCAGCCGCGGGGGATACTGCGGGCTGGCGGTGTACATGCAGGAGTCGGGCTTGCAGGCTCGCCGTCAGAAGTTTCAACGGCGGAGCGGCAGCCCCGACTCTACACCACAGCCCGCGGGGGTGATACTGCGGGCTGGCGGTGTGCATGTGGTGTAGGGCTTGCTGTGCTTGCCATGGGCAGCAGCCCGACTCTACACCGCAGCCTGCAGGGGTTCTGCGGGTTGCTGGCATTCAGGGAGAAGCAGGCTTGCAAGCAAAGGCAGCCTGACTCCACACTGCACCTGCAGGGATTCTGTGGCCTGGCTACATTAAAGTGCCCTGCTACTCTAGGGTATGCATTGTCTTCAAGAAGTTCAGACTGCCAACATATAAAAGTTATTAAAGCATGAGAGGCTGGTCACCATACTTCTTAAAGACCCTCAGGTAAGATACTAACTTTGAATAGCTAAGCGTCTGTATTCGAGTTTGCTTACAGAGGGATGGAGACCAGAATGAAGGCAGCGAAGCAGGTCTCCAAGGGCCGTGCGACTTCAGATGGGAGTCAGCGGCCACCATTCCAGAAGAACGCGGAGGTCGGGGAGCCCTGCGCAGCCAGGACCCGTCTCTCCACCACGGCTGACCATGGGGCCGCAAAATGGTGGAGCACCGCGTGGGAGCAGGGTGGGCAAGACCTGGACTCCCTACCACTCTCACCTATGCATAGTGGCTGTGGGGCAAAGGTGCGTAAACATGTGACCCGCTCGGCGGCTCGTTTTGTCTCTCCTACTATGCAGGTATCAGAGATGAGGAGAGCTGCGCACAGGTCATGCCCCGCTGCAGTGGGAGGCATCGACATACCGCCGGGGGTAACCTGCTAGACTGCAGGCCGGTGATGGACCTGCTGGAAATCGGGGAGCCCTGCAGGAGCAGGAGGTACCGGTGTCCACCGGAACAGGCTGCCGGAGCGCAGACCGGTGGGAGCAGTTTACGGCTAGGCAACCCCATTGCTACGGGTAAAGCCGGCTATGCGCCCTCATGGACCCGTGTGGTTAAGGGTGACGGCAAGCCTGCACGGACAGCGGAGCCGGTATTGGGGACCGGTACCGATCCTTCCCTCTGCCTTCCCACCAGGCAGAGGTGCCGCTTAGGTCCAAACGACGGCGGACTAGCGGTATGTCCGTGCAGGAGTCGTACAGCCTGCGGGAGCAGGAGGTACCGGCACTGCACCGGAACAGGCTGCCGGAGCGCAGACCGGTGGCAGCAGAATACGGTTAGGCAATCCCGTTGCTGCGGGTAAAGCCAGCCAAGCGCTGTCACAGACCCCTGGGGGTGAGGGTGACGGTGTGCCTGCACGGACCACGGAGCCGGTATTGGGGACCGGTTCCGACTCCTTTCCTCTGCCTGCTCGTCAGGTACAGAGGCCGCTAAGGTCCGAGGGATGCCGGGCTAGCGGGTTGTCCGTGCGGAAGTCGTTCAGCCCCGCAGGAGCGGGTGCTGACGAGTACCTGTCAGCCACTTCGTTGAGGTGTGACCTACTGGCAGAAGCCCCAGCGACTCATCAGGGCCTGGGGAAGTCGACCTGTTGTCCATGTGTAGCGGCAGCGGTCGCATGGCTAGGATGGAGCTAATGGTGGAGCAACTATATCAGCAGGACCTGGGTCGGCAAGAGCAGGAGTCTCAGCGGTCTGGGAGTTCGGATCATGACCACCACCTTCAATCTCACCTTCGTCCATCGGGAGTGCTAGCATTCAACAGATGGCCGATTTGACAAAGAAGCGGCAGCAGAAGAGCCCACTGCTCTCGATCCAGAAGAAGAAGTTGGAGGTGTCGAAAATCCGAAACCTGTTTTCAGGGGTACCGCTGCACTCTACATTGGCAGTAAGTATTAATTCTTGACGACACACCAGTTCCTAGACCAGGTGCTTTCAGAAACCATGGAGAAGTACAAGGATCCTGGAAACTGTGTTACCCTGAACGTCCCGAGGGTCGACTCAGCCATCTGAGGGAACATCATTTCCAATGCGAGGGAACAAGAGATGAAGAGGCAGAAAATTCTGAAGCTATTGGCGTCGGGCATCACGGCGCTCATCAGGACCCTCGATGGGGCAGGTGCATCCGCAGAGCAGCAGGATGCTCTAGCCCTCCTGTGTAGCACACTTCGGGAAACTGTTTTAGTCAGAGCTCCATCCGGCCCGACATTAACCCTGAATTCGCTGGGTTGGGTCGTACCTCCACCACACCTCCAAGACAACTGTTTGGGGAGGACCTGCCCAAGCAGGTCAAAGACGAGGCCATCAAGAACACATCTGCACCAGCTCCCCAACAGCAGAAGCCTTGTTAGGGCAGAGCCAGCATAGACTACCTCACCACACACCAGCTGCAGGAACAAGGATTTACCGAGGCGATCGAGCAGCATCCAGCAAAGAAGGAATACTAGAAACCAGAACGTCAGGCTCGCCGGTAACCATGGAGGTAAGGGGGCCTGGTTCTCTTGGAAGTGCTGCATGCATAACCTCACAAGTAGGAGGGAGGTACATACATTCTGCGGCTCTGTTTGTCACTATCCAGGGAACAGAGCTATAGCCATAATAGATGCATGTAAAAGCCTTGCTTGCGCCAGGGAACTGACTTTCGACATGCTGCTAAGCTATGGGTAAATTGGAGCTACATTCCAGCCACATAATTGGGTCGTTACGCTATCAAAGCTTGGGTGAATAAGCAAAATCTCGACATGTATAGCGAATGCTGGACAATTACAAGCTTAAGCAGCTGCCAATCAAAGCATAATTGAGGTACAACGGTGGATTAGCAATGGTTGTGATTGTTAAATCCCATCATTACATCAAACCTAGTAGTGGCATTACAAACCGACGCAAGCGCCGAGGGCTGGGGAACTACTGACACCATTCCAGGTGGGGCGGTAAATGGGATTGCATGAGTCTACTTTCTTCAATCACAAGGTATAAACTGTTTAGAAATGCTGGGAGCATGTCCAGGGCTGCGCGTTAATGCACTAATCTGCAGCATACGTATGTTCGTCTTCAAAATAATACCACTGAGGAGGCATATTAAACCTTATGGGTGGCGTCAAGTTAATATCTTGGGATGAATTGGAAACATTAATTTGGCTCTGGTGGATTGAAAGAAATTTGAGTTCAGCTATGTACCTTCTGGATAAGCTCAATATAGTGGCGGACACCAGGTCACA
Source organism: Raja brachyura (assembly GCA_963514005.1). The sequence continues at coordinate 76,528,059 of OY740786.1, forward strand.
AGTATTAATAACGGCATCAAGTAGATTGAACCTCCAAATATCTGCTAAAATTATAGCCTAATATGGAATACCAGATTTCGACCTCTTTGCGTCCAGGTTGAGCCATTGGATACCAACATATGTCTTGAGAACTAGATCCTGGGGCAGTGGCGATGGACGCGTTTTCGCTACGTTGGGGGGAAATGCGGGGTTTCTATGTTTTCCCCATTCTGCTTCATCAGACAGGTGCTGCAGGATACGCAACCAGGCTCTGCAACATAAAGGACCATGGATGTCAAACAGCATCGTGCAGCGGGAGTCCAGTAGGAAGCAGTACCTCGCCTACATAAGGATATGGGAGGTTTCTGTAGTCGGACCTAGACCATCTACATATCTGCTATACTCTCCAAGGTGCTGGAATACTCATGGGTCGTCATTATGACGAGTCCCTCAGTTACAGTGCTGTATACAGTGCCAGGAGTGCATTGTCGTCCTATCGCTAGATTGGACTGGGATGAGGTAGTGTTGACCCTCCTCAGGAGCTGGTCGCCTATGATGGACTTACTCACCTTCAAAGTGCTTATGATAATGGCACTGAACACAGCTCAACAGGTCATGACTTTACAGGAATTAAACCTGGATAGAATGATCGGACCATAATAAGGTAACTTCTTTATAGAAGAATTACTTACACTACACAGACCTGGGACTACATGTCTGCAAATGGGCATCAGATGTATGGAGACGGGTCTGTTTCAGCCATGGTAACCCACGTCACAGGGTGATTGTGCAGACTATCTCCAGATGACACGAGGTGGTATTCGGTGCAGCAGGTAAGACACTAATATTTTAAATGTCATTCTATCAGGGCTGCATCCACATCAGTGGCAAGGACTATGGCGGTGTTCATGGATTTTGGCCTCGCAATAGCGAGCTGGGCCAGTGAATCTACACTTCAGCGGTTTTATAACTGATTTATAACCGCTCCCGCAACGTTGGCGGATTCAGTTTTAAGTGCTGTTCCCTAAACGTTTGTCCCCGAGTTCAGGGGGTTATTGTTGTATTAACAAATGTTATTATTTTTTCAGCTTGTTCAAGTCTGAAATACGTTAACATACTTCCTCCATCAGAATTATGGCAGTGTGTGAGCATGGGCGTGGTCCAGGGCATGTAATCACAGAGCTTTGAAATCTTCACAAAGTCATTCACGTGACTCCGAAGTAAAATAGTAAGATTAAACAAGAACTTACCAGTTTGAAGTTTGATCTTTATTTTATGAGGAGTTGCGATGAGGGATTTTGTGCCCTCCGCTCCCAACCCTCTATTATATATTCAACTGGTATGGTCAAGTTTTAATCTTACTATCTTCGGTTTGTGATCTGTGATTCCACACCGCTGCTTTGAAGAATGTCGCGCATGCGTGCCTGGCGGGGTCTTCACGAAATCCCTCATCGCAACTCCTCATAAAATAAAGATCAAACTTCAAACTGGTAAGTTCTTGTTTGATCTTACTATTATAGTACCTGCCTCGACTATCTCTCAGGCAGTTTGTTTCATATACCTACCATTCTTCGAGTGAAAAAGCTGCCCCTTACATTCTATTGAATCTTGCCCCTCTCACCTTAAACCTATGTCATCTGATTATTGTTCCCCTACCCTGGGTAAAGGATTATATTCATTCCCCCTCTCTCTTCTCATGATTTTATAGAGCTCCGTAAGATTACCTCCAAGCCTCTTGCGCTCCAAGGAATAAAGTCCCAGGCCAATGAACCAAGCCATTTTTAGTAACCTATCTACTTGCGACATCATCCTCAGGAAACAATATACCTGTACTCATAGATTCCTCTGCTTTACAACACTCCAGATGACCCTACCATTCACTGTGAAGGTCCTGTTCCGGTTTGACTTCCCAATACGCAACACCTTGCACTTATCTGTGAGTGGCACAGTGGCGCAGCGGTAGAGTGGCTCCCTTCAAGAGCTTACAGTGCCAGAGACCCAGGTTCGATCCTGACTACAGGTGCTGTTCTGTACGGAGTTTATATATTCTCCCTGTGACCGTGTGGGTTTTTCTCCGGGATCTTCTGTTTCCTCCCACACTCCAAAGACGTACAGGTATTACAGGTTAATTGGCTTTGTATAAATGTAAATTGTCCCTAATGTGTGTAGGATAGTGTTAGTGTGTGGGGATCACTGGTTGGTGTGGACTTGCTGGGCTGAAAGGCCTGCTTCCATGCTGTATCTCTAAACTAAACTAAACTGAACTCCATTATCCATTCCTCAGCCCCATTGCCCAGTTGATACACGCCCTGCTGTACATTTTTGATAACCATCTTAACTGTTACAACTTACTTTCTCTCACATCCCCATCAGCTCTCCTTTGATTTTTTCTCACCAATTAACATGCTCCTGGAAGGAACATCGAGAGGTAACCTAAAGGGCCTGTTCCACTTGGGCGTCATTTGAGTGTAATTTACGCGTCATGACGCACGACGCGCACGTTGTGCCAGCACGTGAAGTGCACATGGTGCACATTACGCGTACGGTGCGCATTACGCACGCATGGTGCGTGGTGATGTTGGCAGTGACGCGTGGCCGTGCGCGGCGCCCCGGGTACGTACAAAATCTTTGTGCGCCATCTGCGTGACGCGCTAATGACACCCAAGTGGGACAGGCCCTTAAGTGGTCACGATGATTGAGAATCGCCTCACGCCCATGGAACCCGCTCTGTCACTAAAGCCCAGGACTAGTGTCTCCTTTTGGTGACCAGCTTGAAACGTTTCTCTTCCCAAGGATACGACCTGACCTGAGCACTTCCAGTATTTTCCGTTTTTTTTATCACAGGTGAAATATCCTTGTGAATCAATTAAAATACCAATTATTTCCTGTTTTGCTGAGAGAGAATAAGGGAAAGACTGACGTAAATTTGACTAAGTATCCATTTTCATGAGTTTGCTCCTTTGCTAAGGTTCAGGCAGAAATATTACTCTCTAACACATGGAGCAGATGTGGTCTCCTGCTAAGTCACCATCTTGCCCTTCACTATTCTCTTTCTATAATTTATCTTGGTCTGTTTTCTTATTTCAAGTTCATATTTTACCAAAAGGAAACTCCTTTCCGATGAAGTCTGATCTGGGCGTGACTTGTTCAAGTAGAGACCTTGGAATCAGTAAAAGGTTCCTCAGCACTGCCACGTTACTTCCTGTGGATTTTTGCATTCTTGAAAAAGTTGTTGAAAACACCAAACACCGAGAATCGTAGAAGCATTGGAGTGGGATGGTGACGCAGCAGTTAGTGCTGCTGCCTCACTGTACCAGGGACCTGGCTTCAATCCTGTCCCAGGGTGTGATCTGTGTGGAATTTGCATATTGTCTCCATGACCGTGTGGGTTTATGTCAGGATTCCGCCCACGTTGTGGTGTTAAGTTAATTGGCTGATTAGCATAGGTTTTTATTGACATGTTTCACCTGGACCAAGAAATAAATAATTAGAAGAGATTGCTCTCTCATAATAATTTATTTCGTAATAATCTTAATCTTTTATTCAGACCTTTTACGTGTTATTTTTTATTCAGACACACCCCCGACCAACGCAACAGGTGGCATACATAAACTCGCACTTACGTAAACAATTCCGGCAGTTTGTAACTTCCACAACGCTGTACGATCGCTCAAGTGTACATCAGAAATAAGCGGGTCAGGCAGCATCTCTGGAGAACAGGGATAGGTGATGTTTCAGGTTGAGACCCCTCTTTAGATTCCAGTTGGGAAGAAACTGTCCTTGAATCTGAGGTGTGCATTTTCATATCTTTTGCCCAATAGGAGAGTGGAGAAGAGGGAGTGGCCATGGTGTGACTGGTCCTTGATTAAGCGATCAAACAACAAATCCAAATCAAATCTTGCCAATGTGATTCACCATTTGAAATTACAAACTAAAAAAATGATCCAAATACTTAAAAGCTGAAGACTGAACTGATACAGAACAGTTAATTTTTGAAAAGCAATATTTGTAAGAAGAAAGAAACACACTGCTATTAGTTCTATAAATAACATGCAAACCACAGAGAAAACACTTGGTCTACTGCAATGAAAAGATCATACATAGCTAATCAAAAATGTTGTGGTAATTACTGGGCTAAATTACATAAAAGATAATCTGTTCACGGTGCAGCCAGGTGATACGGGGTGAAAAATGAATTCATTTTATCAAAGTTTGAGAATTCAAATTGCAAGTATTCTGATAGATGAATAAAAGATTGGTGCAAAATAATTAATCTGAGAAAATGGTTTGTTTTACGGACTGGATATTATATTGAAAATGCAGACAAAACCATGAGATAACAGATACCCATTAGACAATATCAAATTTGAAGCTTCAAGTTAGTTGACTGAGTAAAAATACACAACTGAGCAACTGACCAAAGATAGCAATGTATTTGGCTGCAACATCAAGTCAACAGGAACATATGATTCAATTTATGGCTACAAAAACAAATGCCAATCCACGTTTCAAATTCTATATAAAAATTTAACATTAAAGACAAGAATCGATCGAATCCTCCCAAAAAATAGGTCAGTGGAAGATGCTGTCTTTCTTCTACTACATTCAACTGTGGATCACCAAGACAATAAGAATGCCAATGTCAGGATGCTATTCATTGACTACAGCTCAGCCTTTAAAACCACAATGCTGAATAAGCTCATCCTTAAACTTCTGGGCCTTGGGGCCTCCATCCACAACTGGCAGCCCTCGGTGGGTTACAATTGGTTGTAATACTTCCCTACCCTGACCCTCAACACTGGTGCGCCTCAGGGACGTGTGCTCAGAGACCCATGCTCTATCCCTATACACCCATGATTAATGGTTCAATGTTATTTTTATTGACATGTGTGGTGCAAATACTCAGTGAAATTTTATTTCGGAGTCACGTGAGTGACTACCTGAAGACCCCGTCCAGCACGCATACACGACATTAGCGTTCATGCAGTGCACCCGCGACGAACGGGAGTTCAAGGCGCTCCTGCTACAAATTGAAAGTCGGGCCGACAGATAAGTTTTTACCGTGGCCGTGTGTATTTTCTCTGTGGTCTGCTTTGTGTTCCAGGAGAATGAGCAAGACCACAGGGAAGAAATCTGCAGCTCGCCCCCATTCATTTCCCGTTGAGGAGCGTTTTTTGGAGGGAGGGGTGGGCAAGAGGTGGCAGGACTAACTACCGAGCCGAGCCCAGCACCGCTAGTGCAGCCTGAGCAGCGGGCTGGAGGTACCTGCAGCCAGAACCGGGCGGTAGTATCCGACAATTCGGATGAAGATGCCTCACCGCTCGAGAGCAGCACAGGCAGCCGCCTAAGCCGAATGGAACGGCTTATGGAGCAAATGCTCCAGTGAGGCATGCTGAGAGAGCAGCAGCAGACTCGCCAAGGGAGTTCAGGCACTCCCGCAGTGTCCTTTATGGCACTGGCCATTGCTTTACCTTCTATTGAAGGCAGCATTGGCGACCAGGTCTGGGCTGGTCAAGAAGAAGGGTCGTTGGCTGAAGATGTCCGGAGTACGCAGGGTGTACAGGATCAGGAAGAGCTGCTGGGTGTGGTCAACCGCTACGTGGCCATTCCATGAGTGGGTCGGCCTTTAGAGCCGAATCTTGCAGCCAGCATTGACCACCTGTCCACAAAACCCCTACAAGAACGGGTGGTCAATGAGGATCTTGAATTATATACAGCCCCGGAAAATTGTGCATCATTGAATGTACCAGCTGTAAAACAGCCAAATTTGGGGACATTTGGGGCAGAACATCAGGAACCTGGAGTTGAATCTCCAGAAAACCCTTAAACTCCTGACTGCAGGAATAACATCATATGCTCGGTCCATAGATGGTGTGGACATCTCCACAAATCAGCAAGATACATTAGCTCTGCTGTGCACCACTCAATATGAGATGAACAATTTACGGAAGGAAATTATCAAGCCTGTCCTCAACCCTAAGTTTGCAGGACTTTGCAAAACACCGGGTTCAGAACCTTCAATTCTGTAGGTATGTTGCAAAACTTACCTTTAGCGGCGCTGCAGTTCTGCCGCTCCCCGTGTGCGCGACTGGCGCCTTTCAGAGGGGGGCGGGCTTAAAGTGCCGTTTTTTCAACAGACTGGGATAATCGATGAATGTCGGGCGATTTCGTTGTGGAAGAAAAATCGCTCCGACATTTCATCAATGAAGGAATTTTTAAATTACTCTAGATTATTTATTAACTAGAGTAATTTAAAAATCACCTTCAAAAGCCGTGAGCACCGACAACCGGAAGGATTTTCCGTAGGGGAGAAAAAAAGGTAAATCGTTTATTTTTATATTAAAAGTTGGTTTTTCGGGAGGCTTTAATAATATTTTTATGTTGCGAAATGGGGTCCCAAAAAATGTATGAACAAATAGTATTTTTCCCCCCGACTTCACCGCTAACCGCAACGTTCCAATCCACTGCATTCCACTAAAACCCACTCGCTAGTTGATTTAAATGGCCATTAATTTACAGGAATCTAACTCTAATCTAAACACTAAATTCCTTCTATTTGGCCCAGAAATTCATGAAAATGAGATTTAAAAATTATGTTATATTGTGGATTATTGTGTGAATGTTATTTGGACACTTAGGCAATTTAAAAAAAGTTTATCTTTTCTTAAGAAATGGATAGATGTTTAGATCTACTCATTGAATTTTGTAATTAGCTACAATTAGATAACTAACTAATTATATGCTTTAATTTCAGGTAATCCAAGTAAGATTGTTTAATATTTGTTTCAGAATGCTTCAATCTATAATAACTGAAAATTTCATTGAGTTCTCTTAATTTTTAAGAAAGTTATGGGCTTTTAACTTTTCCAGATCACAGCTTTTGAGTTAAGTCAATTGAAAGGCAATGGGGAGCAAGATGCTAATTTTCGAGTATGAAAATGGCCATAACTTTCTTAATACTGAAGATATGAAAGTAAATTAGGTGTCAAATTAAACTTCTTTTTATGCTTTATCTGATGGGATAAATTGCAGACTTGATTTTTTAAATCTCAAAATTTTGTAACATTGCTAAATTTTGTAACATTGCTAAATTCTGCTCTTTGGAAAGGACCTTCCAAAAAAGGTGAACTAGAGGAAGAGTCCAAGACCTTTGGTCTCGTGAGGGCAGGTTTGGGACTGAGCAGACCTTACAAACCCAGGCGGCAGTACCCCACGGCGTCCACCAGTTGTCGACCACCATATGGGACTGGTGAAAGCTCGGGGTCCGCAATCATTCCCCGTAAGCCTTTTTTAGGCCAGGGCCCAGAGCGGACCCCATGGAATATGCGCCACCCCCAATATCAACATCAACAGCAACATCAACAGCAGCCCCCTACAGCCCAGCAGACACCTCATCATCCAACGAAGAGGCAGAAGAAGCACGAGTAACCATGGAGGTAGGTGAGTCTGGTTCCTCTCAACATATGAGCAGTAGGGGCTCTATACTAACAGGGGGGAGATTGCACTTGTTTTTGGATACATAGGAATCCATCACTAATGACAAATATATACTCAGCAGCATTCATGGCTATAAAATTGACTTCGTTCATGAAAACATGCCGCTAGTTCAGCATATACCCCAAAGGGTATTCACCCTCTCAGTAAAAGAGAAACAAGAAGGTCAAGCTGAACTGATGAGGCTACTAGCAAAAGGTGCCATTGAAAGAACAAAACATGAACCTTTGGAATTTGTGTCTAATATTTTCACTAAAACTAAAAAAGATGGTGGATGTCACATCATCATTGACTTAACTACTTTAAACAAGTCTGTTAAGTATATACATTTCAAGATGGAAACTTTTGAAACAGCCAGACTATTTATTTCTAGAGGGTACTTTCTAGCAAGCATTGATTTAAAAGATGCCTACTACTCAGTACCCATACACAAGGAGCATCGTAAATACCTTAAGTTTATCTGGATGAAACAGCTATGGCAATTTAAAGCCTTACCAAATGGGCTAACCTCAGCTCCAAGGTTGGTCACTAAAATCTTAAAACCTGCTTTGGCATTGTTGAGGAAACATAAGCATATAGTCATGGCGTACTTAGACGATATTTTAATAGTAGGGAAAACCTTGGAGACAGCTATTTTGGCAGTAGCAGCCACCAAACGTTTGTTTGAAACTTTGGGGTTTATCATACATTCAGATAAATCCAATTTGACATTGTCCACTACCATGGACTATCTTGAATTTATGATTTACACTGTTCGCATGATTGTAACTCTGCCGAAGGGGAAAGCATCAGAGTTGACACTATCATTCAACGAACTAATGGTTAATCATCAGCCAACCATATGGCAGGTAGCTAGTGTTATTGGGAAAATGGTAGCAGCCTTTCCAGCTGTACAATTTGGGCCTTTGCACTATCAAAATTTACAACGAGCAAAAGTGCATGCACTAAAGGAAAACTCAGGTCACTTTGACCGAGCTATGAGTTTAACTGCTGAATCCATTCCAGAGTTACAATGGTGGACAAGGAACATTAGGCTCAGTTCCAGTCCCATAATAATCACCAACCCAGTATTAACCATTCAAACGGTTGCCAGTGCTTTGGGCTGGGGAGCAACTAACATGCAATCCAGCACAGGGGGCACATGGACTGATTCTGAATCATCTTGCCTACAGACACTGGGTTTCAACTACTTAGAAATGTTAGGTGTGTTTTATGGTTTAAAAGCAAATTCATCTAATACGCATCACGCACATGTCTGGTTGCAATTAGATAATACCACGGTGGTGGCTTATATCAACCACATGGGTGGTGTAAAGTCGATATCATGTGACTATTTGGTCAACCTAATCTGGCAATGGTGTGTCGAAAGACAAATTTGGTTATCAGCAACTTACCTACCAGGTAAGCAAAATACAGTGGCAGACACCAGGTCATGCAAATTTAACGATAACATCAAATGGATGTTAAATCCCAAAGTGTTTGCTGAAATTACAAAGCAATATGGCACACCATATATTGATCTATTTGCATCTAGACTGAATCACCAGGTACCAACGTATGTCACTTGGGAAACAGACCCTGAGGCAGCAGCAGTTGATGCATTCATGCTGCATTGGGGGAAAATGTTATTTTATGCTTTTCCTCCCTTCTGCCTCATCAGCCGGGTATTATGCAAGATTCAATTGGATTCCACTACAGGAATCTTGATAATACCCGACTGGCCTACCCAGCCATGGTTCCCAGTGGCCCTCAACATGGCTGTTGAAACATCGTTGGAATTCCCCAGCAGTCCGTATTTATTAATCCACCCAGTGTCAGGCATTAGTCACCCGTGTCATTACAGAGTCAATCTCCTGGTTTGCAGATTCTAAAAAGACCTCTACTGGGCCTGGGACTGTCTGAGGACGCCATCAACATGATGACCGCATCCCACCAGAAGTCCACCAGGAAACAATACCTGACCAACATTAGGAAATGAGAACGGTATTGCTCCAAAACAGGAACGACCTACACTACAGCAACAGCCACCAGTGCTGTGGAGTTCCTGGTTGGATTACATCGGGATGGACTCAGCTACAGTGCCATCAATGCAGCCAGGAGTGCGTTGTCAGCTTATTTGGTTCCAGCAGCAGGACAACAGGCTTTGGGGTCCCACCCACTAGTAGTCAAAATCATGAGGAGCATTTTTAACACTAATTCCCCCAGACCAAGGTACACTCAGATCTGGGATGTCAGCATTGTGCTGACGTACCTTAGGGGATGGCCACCACCCAGGTCACTCACGCTGGATCAACTCATCCTGAAATCAGTCATGCTAATAGCACTAGTGTCAGCTCAAAGGATACAGTCCCTCCACCTTCTGAGGCTGGACAGCATGACAGAGTCATTGGACTGTTTTACATTCCATATTCAGGGTCTGGTCAAACAAACTAGACCAGGAACCACGCCTCCAGTCATGGAGTTCTAGGCATATTCATCTGACCCACGGCTGTGTGCCAAGATGCATCTCGCCAATTACATAGACACACCATACAACTTAAGAGGGAGAGAAAAAGCCTTATGGATAAGCCACAAGAAGCCTCATGGTCAGGTGACGAGCCAAACCATTTCAAGATGGCTCAAGCAGGTGCTTAAATCTGCGAGAGTCAATACTAATGTTTACAAATCTCACTCCACCAGGGCAGCATCCACGTCAGCGACTAGGCAAATGGATGTGCCTATGGACCACATTCTGGCCAGAGCAGGATGGTCCTCGGAAAGAACTTTCCAAAGGTTTTATAATAAGCCGCTGGCAGAACCTGCTACATTTGCAGACAGAATTTTAGAGTCTGCAGATAATATTTAATTTAAGCTCGGGGGAGCTCTCTGTTTTTTGTTGTTATTAATAAACCTTTTTTGTTCACAAACAGGTTATTGTTGATTGTGATAACATACTTCCTCCCTCAAAGGTCTTCAGACAGTGAGTGAAGCATGAGCTGGTACATGGTTCGGATTCACAGAGCTTTGAAGTCTTCACGTAGTCACTCACGTGACTCTGAAATAAAATAATAAGATTAAATGAGAACTTACCAGTTCAAAGTTTGATCTGTATTTTATGAGGAGTTACGATGAGGGATTATGTGCCCTCTGCTCCCACCCTCTGTTATACAGATCAACTGGTAATTAAGTTCTTATTTTTTTTTACTATATTTATTTCAATCGTTGTGTTTTTTCTGTGAATCCACACCCCTGCTTTGAAGAATGTCACACATGCGTGCTGGACGGGGTCTTCACATAATCCCTCATCGGAACTCCTCATAAAAGACAGATCAAACTTCGAACTGGTAAGTTCTCATTTAATCTTACTATTTTTATTGACATATGTGTGAAGTGCAAATACTCAGTTAAATTATTTTCTTACAAACAGTCCAGTAGAGTTTTGCCATATCTAAGCACGGGCCTGATTAGCAAATTATACAGAAATAGTCTACTGTTTGATCCCACACACAAGAGGCACCATACTACTGGTTCCAGACTACTGGCAGGTACAATGCTAACTCAATGTTTAAGTTCACTGGTGACCAGCTGGATCAAGAATGATGAAACAAAGTGTAGGGACTTTGTGTTATGCTGTCAGAACAACAATCTGGCTCATCATGTCAGGAAGATGAAAGATTTAGTTGTTGACCCAAGGAAGCGGGGGTTGGTTATGGTGGGTTGTAAATACCTTAGTCTCACACAAAAATGTTGTGGGAATTACTGGGCTAAATTATATAAAAGAGAATCTGTTCACAGTGCAGCCACGTGATACGGGGTGAAAAATGAATTCATTTTATCAAAGTTTGAGAATTCAAATTGCAAGTATTCTGATAGATGAATAAAAGATGGGGGGGGGGAACATATTAATGGAAAATAATTAATCTGAGAAAATGGTTTGTTTTACGGACTGGATATTATGTTGAAAATGCAGCAAAACCATGAGATAACAGATCACCCATTAGACAATATCAAATTTGAAACTTCAAGTTAGTTGACTGAGTAAAAATACACAACTGCGCAACTGACCAAAAATAGCAATGTATTTGGCTGCAACATCAAGTCAACAGGAACATATGATTCAATTTATGGCTACAAAAACAAATGCCAATCCACATTTCAAATTCTATATAAAAATTTAACATTACAGACAAGAATTGATCGAATCCTCCCAAAAAATAGGTCAGTGGAAGATGCTTTCTTTCTTCGACTACATTCAACTGTGGATCACCAAGACAATAAGAATGCCAATGTCAGAATGCTATTCATTGACTACAGCTCAGCCTTTAAGACCACAATGCTGAATAAGCTCATCCTTAAACTTCTGGGCCTTGGGGCCTCCATCCGCAACTGGCAGCCCTCGGTGGGTTACAATTGGTTGTAATATTTCCCCACCTTGACCCTCAACACTGGTGCACCTCAGGGATGTGTGCTCAGAGACCCATGCTCTATCCCTATACACCCATGATTAATGGTTCAATGTTATTTTTATTGACACATGTGTGGTGCAAATAGTCAGTGAAATTATTTTCTTACAAACAGTCCAGTAGAGTTTTGCCATATCTAAGCACAGGCACGATTAGCAAATTATACAGAAATAGTCTACTGTTCGATCCCACACACAAGAGGCACCACACTACTGGTTCCAGACTACTGGCCAGGTACAATGGTAACTCAATGTTTAAGTTCACTGGTGACCAGCTGGATCAAGAATGATGAAACAAAGTGTAGGAACTTTGTGTTATGGTGTCAGAACAACAATCTGGCTCATCATGTCGGGAAGATGAAAGAATTGGTTGTTGACCCAAGGAAGCGGGGGTTGGTTAGGGTGGGTTGTAAGTACGTTAATCTCACACAGGTTGAAGCACAAGCAACTTTATTGTCTAGTTCATCATCACATATGCTGTACATCACACGTTCAGTCTACTACAGCTACTGCCAGGCAGCAGGCGAGTTCTTACACTATAAATCATATAATTAGGCGGAGTTATAATTACTAAGCATTCTGATTGACTGACATGCAATAGGCAATCTACATCTCTTCTTGTATAAATGAAAAAGCAACTAAGGCATTTCAAACTTTAAACCGAGTAAATAATAATGGTGAAACGTAATCGCCATATCTAATATGTGGCCTGCTAACCCACCCGGTCCTCATAGGGCATGGGGCTGCCTCATCCACCTTTTCCTCCAAAAAGTTGGGGGCTGGGGTAGGTAAATCCGTGGATCTGTGGGGAGGGACCACAGGGGAACCTAGGGTGGACCGTGGCGGGGATCCCGGGGTGCCGGTTACAACAGGGGACGCAGGGACAGACCGACGCGGGGAGTGGGCGGACCCGGTAGTGGCAGGTGCTGGCACGGCTGCAACAGGCGTACATTTAAACTCGAGCGGTGGGGCATCAGGACCCTGGGATGCCGGACGCCATTCCTTCACAGGAAAGAGATGTTGACGGTTGCGTCTATAGAGGACACCGTCGACTTCGACCAGGTAGGAGCGTGGTTGCTTAGAGGAGACGTGAATTTGTCCCACGGTATGTTTGCAGTCGTACCACTTGGCCTTGTATAAGTGGTTTAAGTTGTTTGCTGGTCTTGTCATCACAGCGTCTGGTTGTGGTCGTAACTGTTGAAGATTGCAGTCAACTAGGTTAAGGCAGGATGAGACTGTGTAAGACATTATGAAGATCAAAAATGGAGAAAGAATTGGACACCTCTGTTGCAGGTATGTTGGGAAAATTCATATAATTTGTTACCGATCACTCTTGTTGGTCTTAAATTCTGTGAAACATCAGCATATAAACATGTTGGCTTTACACCATTAATTCGTGTATTTTTCAAACCTCACATAGGGCCAGAAGAGGAAGGACATGCTTAATGAGCCATTTATTGGCATGCCCCATCTAGCAGGTAAGGCATGTTGCGATTGTGTACATCTTTGTGATAGAAATGCTTGCTGTTAACAATCTACTATCATTGAGACATAATATTGACTTCATTTTAAGATTTTCTTGTACACAGTTGAGAAGGAACACAAAAGAAATCAATAAAATATTTGAAAGCTTTTAGAATTTAAACTTTAGAGTTACAGCGCGGAAACAGGCCTTTCGGCCCACCGCGTCCGCGCCGACCAGTGATCACCCCGTACACTGACACCCTCCTGCACACTAGGTACCATTTTACAATTTTACCGAAGCCAATTAACCTACAAACCTGTATGTTTCTGGAGTGTGGGGGGAAAAACTGGAGCACCCGGAGGAAACCCACGCGATCACAAGGAGAATGTGCAAACCGAGGTCAGGATCGAATCCGGGTCTTTGGTGCTGTATGGCAGCAACTCTACCACTGCGCCACTGGTTGTGAACCAATAAAAGTACGCAAGCAATGCAACAACAAACTAATCCAAAGAATTGGAAGAGAGACTCAAGCAAGATCTGAAAGCTACAGATGCTGCCTGACCTGCTGAGTTATTCCAGCAGTTTGAGTTTTACTCAAGATTTCAGCATCTGCAGTTCCTTGTGTTTACATTTTTACTGCTCCACTGCAAAATCTTCTCAAAGTATGCCTACTAGGGAGAAGTTCCCTTCCTCTCTCCGACAGGAGTTCTGTGAGACCTTATCTGTGAAGCTGTGATTCCTGTTCTTCCACCATGTTCTGAGAGTCTGAGGAAGGCTCCAAACGTTGTCTACCCATGTCCTCCGCAGACGCTGGCTATCCTGTTGAGTTACTCCTGCACTTTGTGTTTTACTCTGAAAACCACCTGATAAATTCAGTTGTTTTTACCCATTTGATTGCAAAAGCATAAAATAGTAAACTCACCTCTTTCAGACTTTATATTGAATTTTAGTTTTTGCAAGAAAAAGGAGAGTTGTGACATTTGCTTGGAAATTCTTGTTTCTAAGATGCGTATCCAATGGGTATGTTAAATGGGCTCTAAACATAATGCTCCTGAATCAGAATTTATGCAATTTAACATCTGGTGGATTATTATGCAAACTGCAACTTCAGGGTTTGCCCCAAATACTCCCAAAGTACATAGTAAGAGTACATAAAGTCACTGCACATCTTTAGCCCAGAAAGAAAAACATGGAAAAATAGCCCTGGGTTCAATTTCCTTAGAATGTTTAATACTCCAAGGAGGAAAATCTTACTCCATAATCTCCTGCCTGATAGAAACATAGAAACATAGAAAATAGGTGCAGGAGTAGGCCATTCGGCCCTTCGAGCCTGCACCGCCATTCAATGTGATCATGGCTGATCATCCAACTCAGTATCCCGTACCTGCCTTCTCTCCATACCCCCTGATCCCTTTAGCCACAAGTGCCACATCTAACGCCCTCTTAAATATAGCCAATGAACTGGCCTCAACTACCTTCTGTGGCAGAGAATTCCAGAGACTCACCACTCTCTGTGTAAAGAATGTTTTCCTCATTTCGGTCCTAAAGGAATTCCCCCTTATCCTTATCCTTGATGAGATAGGGGGAGGGGTTGGAGATTGCAACCTTCACGTGGTCCGCCCTGTTTGGACTAATGCTATCAACCCGGCGTGCACAATCAAATAAGATCAAATAGAACGTTGTCCTACAACTTTAGGCTGTGCACGTCATACGCAAGAAGAAGAAGAAGGAGAAGAGAGGGGGAGAAGATGAAGTGACCGGAGTGACACTTGTCCTTGATTATGCTGGTGGTCTTGCCGGGGCAGCGTGAAGTGTAGATGGAGTCAACAAAGGGAGGTTGGTTTAATGGTGTACAATTTTGGTCGCCCAATTATAGGAAGGATGTCAACAAAATAGAGCGGGTACAGAGGAGATTTACTAGAATGTTGCCTGGGTTTCAACAGCTAAGTTACAGAGATAGGTTGAATAAGTTAGGTCTTTATTCTCTGGAGCGCAGAAGATTAAGGGGGGACTTGATAGAGGTCTTTAAAATGATGAGAGGAATAGACAGAGTTGATGTGGGCAAGCTTTTCCCTTTGAGAATAGGGAAGATTCAAACAAGAGGACATGACTTTAGAATTAAGGGACAGAAGTTTAGGGGTAACATGAGGGGGAACTTCTTTACTCAGAGAGTGGTAGTGGTGTGGAATGAGCTTCCAGTGGAAGTGGTGGCGGCAGGTTCGTTGGTATCATTTAAAAATAAATTGGATAGGCATATGGATGAGAAGGGTATGGAGGGTTATGGTATGAGTGCAGGCAGGTGGGACTAAGGGAAAAAAGTTGGTCGGCACGGACTTGAAGGGCCGAGATGGCCTGTTTCCGTGCTGTAATTGTTATATGGTTATATGGTTATATGGTTTGCGTGATGGACTGTACCAGAAATGAGAATTTTATAAATCTGGACTTTTGCAGAATCTTAAGAGTGTCACAGCATGCAAAAGGGTAACTAGTAAAATATGAGGAAAATATTTAAAAAATGGAAAATAAATCAGTCATATCTGCGTGGCCCTTTTTCTGATTTTCCACATTTTGCCTCAGGCTTGTTTTTTGTGATTATAAGTGTTTCCATTTCAAAAGTGCTGGTTGCTTCAGGAAAATATTTTTGCTTATCACATTCATCTGTGAACCAGTGGTGGCCAATATCCAATAATACACGTGACCGGAATTGAAGATGATATATTTTCCCTATCCCTTCAATAATGCTTCAAAATCACAAAGTAAGTGAAAGTACAGAGTGAAGCCATAATCAAAACACCCCAACTTTATTTGAACGTATATATAATTATGAGAGGCAGAGACAGGGTAGACAGTCAGAACCTTTTACCCAGACTGGAAATGTCCAACACTAGAGGGCGGTTATACGGTGAGAGGGATAAAGTGTAATGGAGATGTGCGGGCAAGTTATTTTACAAGGGAAGTTGCGGGAGCCAGGAACTCATTTCCAGGATAGCAGATATGATAGTGGCATTTAAGATGTTTTTAGATAGGCACATGGAAGTGTGAGGAATAGAGGGATATGAATAATGTACAGGTAGATGAAATCAGTTTAACTTGGCATCATGTTTGGATAGGTTGAGGATAGGTTATGTCTCTCTAATGCTTCTTTGTCCATCCGCCCGTACCCACAGGAGACCACACACACAAAAGGATAGTTCCTGGTGTGTAATGCTTATATTGATAGAAGTCAATATTCATGGGAAGCACTATTTCCAATCAGTAAGGATAAACACAGATCATGAGCACGACAATTAAGCTCCATCTCAATGACCACAGCTCATTGGTATGACCAGATTTCTGAGTTGATTGATTTGATTGTTTGCAAGATATAACATAGAAACAGGCCCCCTGGCTCATTGAATCCACGTTGACCATCAATTAACCATTCACTCTGGTTCTATGCTATCCTAGTGGGGTACCGCAAGGCTCAGTGCTGGGACCCCAGCTATTTACAATATATATTAATTATTTGGACGAGAGAATTGAATGCAACATCTCCAAGTTTGCGGATGACACGAAGCTGGGGGGCAGTGTTAGCTGTGAGGAGGATGCTAGGAGGCTGCAGGGTGACTTGGATAGGTTGGGTGTGTGGGCAAATGCATGGCAGATGCAGTATAATGTGGATAAATGTGAGGTTATCCACTTTGGTGGCAAGAACAGGAAAGTGGACTATTATCTGAATGGTGGCCGATTAGGAAAAGAGGAGGTGCTACAAGACCTGGGTGTCATGGTACACCAGTCATTGAAAGTAGTCATGCAGGTGCAGCAGGCAGTGAAGAAAGCGAATGGTATGTTAGCATTCATAGCAAAAGGATTTGAGTATAGGAGCAGGGAGGTTCTACTGCAGTTGTCCAGTGCCTTGGTGAGACCACACCTGGAGTACTGTGTACAGTTTTGGTCTCCTAATCTGAGGAAAGACATTCTTGCCATATAGGGAGTACAGAGAAGGTTCGCCATACTGATTCCTGGGATGGCAGGACTTTTATATGAAGAAAGACTGTATAGACTCGGCTTGTACTCGCTAGAATTTAGAAGATTGAGGGGGGACCTGATAAAAACTTACAAATTTCTTAAGGGGTTGGACAGCCTATATGCAGGAAGATTGTTCCCGATGTTGGGGAAGTCCAGAACAAGAGGTCACAGTTTAAGGATAAGGCGGAAGTCTTTTAGGACCGAGATGAGAAAAAGAAAATTTTCACACAGAGAGTGGTGAATCTGTGGAATTCTCTGCCGCAAAAGATAGTTGAGGCCAGTTAATTGGCTATATTTAAGAGGGAGTTAGATGTGGCCCTTGTGGCTAAAGGGATCAGGGAGTATGGAGAGAAGGCAGGTACGGGATAATGAGTTGGATGATCAGCCATGATCATATTGAATGGCGGTGCAGGCTCGAAGGGCCAAATGGCCTACTCCTGCACCTATTTTCTATGTTTCTATCCCATTTTCTAATCAACTCCCTACACACTATGGGCAATTTACAGAGGCCAATTAATCTGCAAACTCTCACGTCCTTTCGGTTGTGGAAGGAAACCAAAGCACCTGGAGGAAACCCAGAGTCACAGAGAGAACGTGCAAACCCCATACAGAGAACACCCTAGGTCAGGATTGAACCCAGGTCTTTGGCGCCATAAGGCTGCAGCTCTACCAGCTGCATCACTGTGACGCCATGTTAATCTGCTTTTATTTCAAAATGATATGTAACTTATTTTCAAATCCTTTCTACAAAAATGGTCTAAAACGCCATTTATTGTAGTAATACAACTATTTAGTTATGTACAATCTTTTCTTTTCAAATTGTACTTCTCTTACTCGACTTTTACATTAACCTTAATCTTTCCCTTGATATCAGAGGAATAACTTTCCCTGTTCATCTTCATTAGTTGACCAGAGACTTTTCATGGACATGTCAACATTTGAGCCTTCGATGAAGTTTCCACACTGCATCTCTAAACTAAACTAAAGTAAATGTGAACATTATCATGTACTTATTGGCCTGTCTGTAAATATGAGCAATTTTTGGCATATTTTGTTTCTATTTTCTACTTAATGATGCTTGACTCTCCTTTATTGGACTTATGATGGGCAATGTTGTAATTTTTCAATATCTGATCAACTGACTGATTGCAGGATACAGCATGGAAACAGGCACTTCAGTCCACCTAGTCCACTCTCACCATCGATCACATATTAACACTAATTCTATGAAATCCCACATTTGCAATCCACAGAGACCTAAAAACCTGCATGTCTTTGGGATGTGTGGGAAACTGGAGCTCCAGGAGGAAACCCATGTGCTCACAGAGAGAACGTGTACACTCCACACAAACAGCACCCACAGTCAAGATCAAACCTGGGTCTCTGGTGTTGATAGACAGCAGCTACCAGCAATGCCACCATGATCCAAATTCAAGGTACATCTGAAAATTTCAGGGCTAAATATTTAACATATTTTCTAAATCTCCAGCTAAGAATCTATGAAAATTGATATAACTGGCCAGAAGATGTTGCCAATGACAAATCTCCTCGGCCAATGGCCTACATACATACAAGAAAGAGTTTAATGTTTTGGATCTATCAAGTTTCTTGCAGTGTCAAGATCTTTCACAATTGAAGAGCCTTATTTGATGCAAGACTATTCTAGTCCAGCACATACCAGTAGCTATGAAATGGCTGAAAATTACTTTGACCGATCATTAAACCTTTCGACTACTTTGAATGCACTGATTGTGTTTGATATTTAGAAACATTCAAAAACCATGAAAGCTCAATTAAATAATGAAAACAATTTACAACTTTAATATAAAAGTTAAATTAAAAATATCACAGAATAACATTCAAGAGAGTCTGAAGAAGGATCTCGACCCGAAATGTCTCCTATCCATGTTCTCAAGAGATGCTGCCTGACCTGGTGTTATTCTGGCACTTCGTGTCCTTCTGGGTATTGGGGGACCTTGTCACATGTCTTACTAATGTCTATATAGACAACATCCACTGCCCTACTCTTATCAATCACGTTTGAAATAAAACGGAATTAACATAGAAACATAGAAACATAGAAATTAGGTGCAGGAATAGGCCATTCGGCCCTTCGAGCCTGCACCGCCATTCAATATGATCATGGCTGATCATCCAACTCAGTATCCCGTACCTGCCTTCTCTCCATACCCTCTGATCCCCTTAGCCACAAGGGCCACATCTAACTCCCTCTTAAATATATCCAATGAACTGACCTCAACTACCCTCTGTGGCAGAGAATTCCAGAGACCCACCACTCTCTGTGTGAAAAAATTCCTTCTCATCTCGGTCCTAAAGGATTTCCCCCTTATCCTTAAGCTGTGACCCCTTGTCCTGGACCTCCCCAACATCGGGAACAATCTTCCTGCATCTAGCCTGTCCAACCCCTTAAGAATCTTGTAAGTTTCTATAAGATCCCCTCTCAATCTCCTAAATTCTAGAGAGTATAATATTAATAATAGAAGTATTAAGTTGCAATGAATAGAATTTTCCAGAAAAACATTTATCATTTGGGAGAAAAAAACTGAAAACTGCATCCCTTCAAATCAATTTTCTGAGAAATGACATTTATGCTGATTAAAAAAACATCAATAATACTGATTTCCTTCTTATCTGCTGCAGACCCCTTTTTTCACAGTTAGCTTTGGGTCCAGTTTACAGTCATGCATATTAGGAAAATGAATGTTGCCAAAATGAATGTCACACATTTCCTTTATTGATCTTGTTCTTTTATGCAACCATTAACATTTTGTTATCAAATATTTTTTTTATTTTTCTGTCCTCTTTGAGCTCAACGGAACAAAAAAGAGATAAATAGTGGCATTATGCCATTGCACATCAAAAGTACTTCTGCACACATCAGTGCTGCAATCAACTACTCAAAGTCAAACCTTAGTCACTCCATTTCTCTGCAGCTTTAGACAAAAAGGAGTATTGATTTTTTTAAATGTTATTTTGACAGATGTTTAGGAAAACCATTTTCCATAGGAAATGTAATTTGAAAGGGGATTATGAAGCATTAGGTCATAGAACATTGTGCCATTGAATCTGCTTTAATCTGTGTCTGTTAGTAAAAAGTCAGAGATAAATTGTTTTATATAAAATATACAACTAAGATTAGTTTAGTTTGGTTTACTTTATTTTATTGTCACATGTACCAAGGTACATTAAAGAGCTTGTGCGCTAACCAGTCAGTGGAAATCCATCCACTGTGTACAGATACATGATAAAGGGAATAATGTTTCCCTAATGGGATAAAAGGAATAAGATCAATATTATCTTATTATAAATACTATTATAAATTTCTATTATCATGTGCACAACTACACAGTTTGTTGATCTGAGGAGAGTAGGATCAGACCCAACGCTGCAAAGATTAAAGGAATATTGGCAAATAAATGTTGTTTTTTATATCAATTTCAGGAAAATATATTTATTCTTAGAATCGTGAAATTTGCTAATGTTGCTAATTTATTTTTATATTTCTGCGTCTTTGTTTTCAATATATAGAAGTGGTGGAGTTGTGGACAGTGAAGAAGGCTGTCAAAAGATGCAGCAGTGCATATATCTGTTACAGATATGGACAGAGAATGGAATAGAATAGAATAGAATAGTTTCTTTATTGTCATTGTGACATGAACCATGTACAACGAAATTTAAAAATGTCAACCAGTCAGTGCAACATTCAAACCATAAAAGCTAACGATACATACAAGGTAAAATATTAAAAAAGATAAACAACTAAAATAAATATGAAATATGAAAATAGCACGCATAAACACCCAACCCTACATCCTTCTGTCGATTTCACAGTCTACCAACCACAATCCCTTAGTCCCCGCGTTCCTTGGCGGCTACATTTAGTGCCTTTATAGCAGTGGGGTAAAAACTGTTTTTAAGTCTGTTTGTCCTTGTCCTTGTAGATCTGTACCGTCTGCCTGATGGCAACAGTTCAAACAGGGAGTGTCCGGGGTGGGAAATGTCCTTTATAATATTTGGGATTTTCAGAGAAATAGCAGATGGAGTTTAATCTGGGCAAGAGTGAAGTGTTGCACTTTGGGAGGTCAAATGTAAGCTGTGGGTTTGGGTTTAGGTTTATTATTGCCACGCGTATCAAGGGACAGTGAAACGTGTTGTTTTAGATGCTATACAACTGGATCAGTTATACATTACATTGATATAATCAAGTCAAAAGTACAGTAGATGGAGCAAAGGGGAAGACACAAAGTGCAGAATATGTTCCTCAGCAGTGTTAAGGGGCTGTCCCACTGTACGAGCTAATTCAAGAGCTCCCCCGAGTTTAAAAAAAATCAAACTCGTGGTAAGCACGTTGAATGTACGTAGCGGGTACGTTGGACCTCGGGACGTCACTTAGCAGCTCGTAACGCTAACGGCAGGTACTCAGGACACACGGTAAGCTCGTGAAAACTTGTGAAGAATTTTCAACATGTTGAAAAATGTCCACGAGAGCCTTGAGTACCTACGAGCGGCTATTACCATAATTCTCCGAGTTCGAATCAGGGGAAACTTGGGAGAACTCTTGAATTAGCTCGTACAGTGGGACAGCCCCTTAACACATTGTAGCACATTAACTCCGTAGACAAAGTCTAATGTCCTTAATGGGGTAGAGGTGAATGGGACTGTGCACTAGCTTATGAAAAGACCTTTCAGAAGCCTGATAACAGAGGGGAAGAAGCTGTTCCCGCTATTGGTGGTGTGTGATTCCAAGCTTATGTACCTTCTGCTGGATGGGAGCATGGAGAAAGAGGAACGACTGGGGTGGGACAAATCTTAATTATGATGGTTGTTTTTCCGAGTTAACGTGGAGTGTAGAAGGAGTCAACGGTGGGAAGTCTGGTCTGTGCGATGGACAGGGCTACATCTACAACTCTCTGCAATTTCTTGCGGTCTTGGGCAGAGCTGTTCCCAAATCAAGCTGTGATGCAGCTCTCTATGGTGCATCTGTAGACATTTGCAAGAGTCACTAAAAATATTCCAAATGCCTTTATTCTCCTCAGGAAGTAGAGGCGTTGGTGTGCCTTCTTGGCTGTCATATCAATAGGGTTGGCCATGGCAGATCACTGATAATATTATTCGCACAGGAACTTTTAACTCTCAACTGTTTCCACATTTGTAACATTGGGGCACGTACTCCACCGTGTTTCTCAAGTCAATAACTACCTCCTTCATCTTGCTGACATTGAGGAAGAGGTTATTGTCCTGGCACCATGTCACAAAGTTCTCTAGCAACTTCCTGTACTCCGCCCCTTCAGTGTTTGTGATTTGTCCCACCACGGTGGTGTCATCTCAAACTATAGGTGGAATTAGAAATAATTTGGCCCTACAGAGTGAGTGTATTGGGAATATAGTAGGGGACTGAGGACACATCCTTTCAGGGTACCTGTGTTGAGAATTATTGTGGAGGAGAAGTTGTTACCTTTCCTAACTGATTGAAGTCTGTGGGTCAGAAAGTTGAACATCCAGAGGCAGAAGGAGCAACTGATTCCTAGGTCCAGGAGTTTGCTGATGAGTTTGGACGGGATCATGAAGGGGGAGGTGGCTTTGCTGTGGACCTGTTGGGCAAGACCCTTAACAGCTTTCATGAACAGAGGATCCAAGTCCATTGCTCCCTGAAAGTAACAACATTGGCGGATGGAGTGGTAAGGAAGGCAAATGGTATGCTTGCCTTCATCGGCAGGGGTATTGAGTATAAGACTCAGAAGGTCATGTTGCAGCTTTATAAAACTTTGGTAAGGGTACATTTAGAATATTGTGTGCAGTTCTGATCGCCCCATTACAGGAAGGTTGTAGACGTTTTTGAGAGAATAGAGAAGAGGTTTACCTGGATCCTGCCTGGATTGGAGTCTAATGGTTATTTGGAAAGATTGGAATAACTTGGTTTGTGTTTTCTGCAACCTCAAAAACAGAGGGGAGATCTGAAAGAAGTTTATAACATTACGAGTGGCATAGATAGGGTAGACAGTCAGAACCTTTTCTCCAGAATGGAAATATCAAATACTAGAGGTCATAACTTTAGGGTGAGAGGGGGAAAGATTAAAGGAGATATGTGGGGCAAGTTTTTTACTGAAAGAGTGGCAGGTACCTGGAATATGCTGCCTGGGATGGTGGTGGAAGCAGATATGATAGTACCATTTAAGAGGCTTTTATACTGGCACGTGAAATTGCAGGGAATGGCGAAATAGGGATCATCTGCATGCAGAGTTTGTTCAATTTGTCATTATGTTTGGCTAAGTTATCATGGGCCGAAGGGCCTGTGCCAGTGCTGCACTGTTCTATGTTCTATGCAACTGATACTCAGAATTTTTTAACAAAAGAAATAAATTCAACAAGGTAGGAATTGGCATTCTAGTGAATGAAGGAGTCATTCTACAATGCAGCTTAAATATAATAAATATCTTGTCAGTGCACCCTTTCTCCAAGGATTTTGCTATGATTTGTATAACCTGGATTTTGTTGACGTTGATGAGAGAGGATGGCTTAGAGCTAGAGGCACCATTTGAAACTAAGCGTCAACTACCAAAGGGGTATTTACCCTTAACCATGCCTCAGTCACTTCCAGTTTAATCATTTGATGACTGATTCACTCTCAGCACTTAAAACTGATAACGGTAATCTGGCTGAGTGCATGATGACATGTTTTAAACCTTATATCATGAAAATCAAAAACTTCAAAGTTAACAAAAGACAAACTAAGTTAAGTTTAAAAAATAAAATATAACTCTCAAAGTTTATTCTCAAAACTTAAATTGTGGCTCAATTTTTTGTTTCTAATTTTGTATTTGGCAATATACAGGACCTGTGTCATATGGAAATCAGTAGTTCAATGGTTCTTTATTTGTAACATTTGCAACTGCACAGTGAAATTTGTTTTGCACATTTACACACGCAGGCACCACCATGTTTTAGCGCCATTTCCAAAGTCCAAAGTCGGCCCGTGCGCTCGGTCTACTGGAGCAGGTCCTGATCTAGGTAAACCCCTTCCTCCATCAGCCTGTGAACCGACATCCCTCTCCTCGCCTGGCCATCTTTGTGTCCCTCCAGCGCCTCCTGCAGCCGACTGGAAGGCACTGGAGTCATTACTGCTGTTCACCATCCTCCTGGTCCTTGATCCTCGTGTCCAATGTCTCCAGCGGTTCCCTCCCAGTACCACAGCCCGTCGAGCCTTCAGGCCTCTGGGTCGTTTGGGGAGGGTTTCTGGTACCACCGAGCCTTTGGACGGGTTTCTGGTTCAATAATAGTTTCTTTAATGCTGTGACCTCTTGAAGGATAGTTTCATTAGACAAACTGATTTTAGTGATAGCAACAACGTTAAACTTCCAGAAGGTGACTGTTTGAAAGGCTGTTGGGGTTCAGCTGCCTCTATAAGACAAGTTGAGTTTACTGTCATGTGCACAAGTACGGTGAATTACAGCTGCAATGAAAATCTTGCTTGCAGCAGCATCTCAGGCCCATAGACTCAGACAACACACGGGAACATAAATTAAACATAATTTACACATACATTCTACAAGACAGTGACAAATGAAAAGACTGTGCACAAAACAAGACATGAGCAATAAAAATTAGAAAGCAAGTCCATGGTGGGGAACGAGATGGTTTGTGGTGTTCCATTGCTGAGGTAGGATTAAGGTTGTGCAGGTCAGTTCAAGAACCTGATGGTTGTAAGAAAATAGCTGTTCCTAAACCTGATGGTAGGCTTCTGTACCACCTGCCCAGTGGAACCAGAGAGGACATGGTCTTTCAAGAGAGAGTTAGATTTAGCTCTTAGGGCTAACGGAATCAAGGGATATGGGGAAAAAGCAGGCACGAGGTACCGCCATGATCATATTGAATGGCGGTGCTGGCTCAAACGGCCAAATGGCCTATTCCTGCACCTATAGTCTATGTTTCTATGTTTCTATGGTCTGGATAGGAATGATGGATGCCACCTCCTTGATGGGAGAAGGCCGTGACGAGGACAGTGCCCAGATGGATCAGGCCGAGTTCACTACTGACAATCATTTAAAGCCTGCAACTTAAACTGTATCTTCGCTGAGGGTTTAAATTAATGGTTGCATCCAGGCCTATGAAGAGTAAATGAGAGAAATGTGACATTTTCCCAAAGGAATGGATTCCGTAAGGAAAAGATTGAGTCAACGCACACTTTTACCCATAGTAGTGTACGGGTAATCGCTGGTTGGTGTGGATTCGCTGGGCCGAAGGGCCCATTTCCAAGCTGTATCTCTAAACTAAACTAAACTTGTTTTAAAAGAATGCTTCTAGTAAGCCCCATGTTCAGGTTTAAATTCAATGGATTTATTATTAACTAGACTAAGTGGGACACGTTGGGTCCCAGCATCACACGGGAGGGCTGGTCCCCCAACACAATATTCCATGTCTCCACCAATTCCAATATTGGTGGCCAGTGGGTGGGAGGGCTTTCTGGAGCGCTAGTATGGGTGTTGTGGGCTGAAGGGACTGGTTTCCAGAGGGCTAGTATAAACATTGTGGGCCGAATGGATTCTTGGGCTGGCGGCTCAGTCACTCAAGCCTGTTACGCTGGCAGCTCACTCACTCACGGCTGGTGGGCTGGAAGTTGACTCACGGCTATTCCTTGAAATTCCATTTCAAGCAGGGTGCAAGGCCACCAAATTCAAGTGCAGTTTCTTACCACTTCAAGCAGGGTGCAAGGCCACCAAATTCAAGTGCAGTTTCATACCATTTCAAGCAGGGTGCAAGGCCACTGAAGACAGCGAGTCGTGACCTCTCTCTTGCAGAGACTGAGCCACGCCCACACTTCTGGGTTTTATAGTCCCTTTCCCCCCCCCCCCCACCAAAAGGGGCATGGCCTTCATGGCATGAATGACAGGACAGAGAATCTCACATTTTTAAACACTAATAACTCTTTTATTTTTCATCAATGGGAAAACTCCTCGGCACCTGATGAGCGGAGGGGGGCTCTGAGTAAGATGGCCAAAAATCACAACTGTACATGGTAGCGCTTTTTCTAAAATCAATATAAAGCGCAAATAGGAAGTGGTAAAGATTTGACTTTTAATTATATAGAAGCCAAGGCAACTTTAATTAGGCAAGGCAACTTTAATTAAGCAAGGCAACTTTAATTAGGCAACAGAGCTTTAGCATTTCCAAACCAAAGGCAACATAGCTTTAGCATTTCCAAACCAAAGGCAACACAGCTTTAGCATTTCCAAACCAAAGGCAACACAGCTTCAGCATTCCAAACCAAAGGGAACACAGCTTCAGCATTTCCAAACCAAAGGCAACACAGCTTTAGCATTTCCAAACCAAAGGCAACACAGCTTTAGCATTTCCAAACCAAAGGCAACACAGCTTTAGCATTTCCAAACCAAATGCAACACAGCTTCAGCATTCCAAACCAAAGGCAACACAGTTTTAGCATTTCCAAACCAAAGGCAACACAGCTTTAGCATTTCCAAACCAAAGGCAACACAGCTTTAGCATTTCCAAACTATATTTTCAAACCACATTTAGGGCACTGACAGGTCAGTAAAACCACTCACAGTTTTGTAGACATGTGTTCAGTGTTATTCACAGCTCAGACTGAGAGACGTGACTCTCTCGCTCCCCCATCTTGCAGAGACTGACTGAGGCACTGAACACTTTCAGGTTTTATAGTCCCTCCGGAAGGGGCATGGCCTTCAGGAGAGAGAATCTCAACATTTTTTAATCACTAATAACTCTTTTAATTTTCACCGATGGGAAAAATCCTCGTCCTGCGCAGTGGAGGGGGACACTGAGAAAGATGGCCAAAAATCACAGCCGCAAGGAGCAGCGTTTTTTCTAAAATCAATATACAAAGAAGAAATTTTGACAAAGAAGAAAATCAGAAAATCATGGCCATTTCCTCTCTGTCATAATCGGTAACACTGTGACAGCAGATGTTTTTGAGAGATTCTCATGCTTACACATGTGTGTCGACCTCCAACGAGAGTAAAACTAGGAGGGAGACTGGGGCAGGAATGACAATTCCAAGTATGGTTTGGGCCACTGTACCTGCGAAAGCCCTATGGCATTTCAGTAAATGCTCACGAACAACATGTTCCCTACAGTACTGTGCTGCGGTGTTATTTAGTGATTGGACCTTTCTTCTATCAGTATTGCAACCCAGTGTTATACTGGGGGACTATTCTCCATCTCTGGTCTCATACTGTGAAGAACCCGTGTCCACCAGTATAATACTCCTTAGTCTGGAGCTGAATATGGATGTGGATCTGGACTTGGACCTAGTAGAATGCACTGGACCCAACAAGGTGTCTGCTCCAGAGGTTTCTTAGTTCCTGTTTCAGTTTCAGTTTTGGTTTAGTTTATTGTCACGTGTACCATGGTGCAGTGAAGAGCTTATGTTGCGGGCTATCCAGTCAACAGAAAAAAAAACATGATTACAATCGAGCCATTTACAGGTTGTAGATACATGATAAGGGAATAACTCCATGGGAAAATGTACAGCCCATATCAAAGTCATAGAGCATAGTAAATTTTCCTTTATGATGTAGGGACCCTTCCCCATTTGATCAACATTCTTAGTTTTATTAACAGTTCATAAAAATATACTTCTTCTTCTTCTTGTGTGGACAGCCTAAAGTTGTAGGACAACTTGTTCTATTTGATCTTATTTAATCGTGCACGCTGGGTTGATTGCATTCGTCGAAACAGGACGGACCACGTGAAGGCTGCAATCTTCCACCCATCAAAATATTCTAAAATATTGGGTTAAATCTTAATGGCTATGACCGCTGATTCAATCATATGGGTGCAGGAATTAAGGACAGATTCAGAAAGACAAAGCTGTTGTGTCAGCAGCCATTGGATTGCCCATAGCATTCAGTGGCCAGACCATTATGCTGAGGAATCCAATGTGAGCAAGGTTAACCCCAGCCAGCACTGTTCAAAAGGGTTATTGCTCATTACATGTTCAGTGTTCAGAACATGTTCGTAAAAATCTTAGTTTAGTTCAGTTTAGTTTAGAGATACAGCGTGGAAACAGGCCCCTCAGCCCACTGAGTCCGCACCGACCAGCGATACTGTTACACTAGCACCACCCTACACACTAGGAACATTTTACTATTTTTACCAAAGACAATTAACCTACAAACCTGTATGTCTTTGGAGTGTGGGAAGAAACTGGAGCACCCATGCGGTCATGGGGAAAATGTACAAACTCCGCACACACAGCATCCATAGTTAGGATCGAACCAGGGTCTCTGGCGCTGTAAGGCAGCAACTCTACCGCTGCACCACCGTGATACCCTTCTGTTCACTTGTTCATTTACTGGTTGTGCCTGGAATAAGATCCAGGTCCCCCATGTGTGTGACATATATAGATGTGGAGGAGTGTGTATAGATATTGAACAGAATGCATTGTTTGTTTCGATGTCACTGACATACAAGTGTACTGATGGCTGAGACTACCTGGGCTATGGCTCGATCTGGGTGGTCACCTTCCTACAAGGAGTTGTTCTTTATGTTCTCATAGCTGATACCCCACCACACCCCAGCCCTCATTGCCAATGCCCTCAAGGCTAATCATCTCACAGGCAACCACATGGTCATGCCCATTCCCCTGATTATTGTCTGTTCTTTATTAATCACCTTCTTTAATCCTCTCCTCATCATTATGTCAGATTCCGATCAATTCCCCAGCAAATCCCTCACTATTCTGGTCATTTCCAAAGCTGTAGATCCCCAGCGACAGTCTCGTAACAAACGCCCTCTCGCACCCCAGTCTCCTCCATAACCAAACCCTCCACTTCTCCAATCAATCTCCTCAGCTGCATCCTGCACTCCTCTGCCATCCCTCCATACCACTGCCACACCAGCATCTGGTCTTTTCACAGATCATCCACCCCTAGCCCTGAGAACATTGGCAATCTGGTCTCTGACCAACATCAAGAACATAGAAAAACACCATGACTAACATAACTATAAAAAATATGGAAGCAAAGAGGTCCTTCTGCAGTTGTACAGTGCCCTAGTGAGACCACACCTGGAGTATTGTGTACAGTTTTGGTCCTGTAATTTGAAGAAGGACATTCTTGCTATTGAGGGAGTGCAGTGTAGGTTTACAAGGTTAATTCCTGGGATGGCGGGACTGTCATATGCTGAGAGAATGGAGCAACTTGGCTTGTACACTCTGGAGTTTAGAAGGATGAGAGGGGATCTCATTGAAACATATAAGATTGTTAAGGGTTTGGACACTCAGATTGTTAAGGGTTTGGAGGCAGGAAACATGTTCCCGATGTTGGGGGAGTCCAGAACCAGGGGCCACATTTTAAGAATGAGGATTAAGCCATTTAGAACGGAGACGAGGAAACACTTTTTCTCCCAGAGAGTGGTGAGTCTGTGGAATTCTCTGCCTCAGAGGGCGGAGGATGCGGGTTCTCTGGATGCTTTCAAGAGAGAGCTAGATAGGGCTCTTAAAAATAGTGGAGTCAGGGGATATGGGGAAAAGGCAGGAACGGGGTACTGATTGGGGATGATCAGCCATGATTACATTGAATGGCAGTGCTGGCTCGAAGGGCCGAATGGCCTGCTCCCACACCTATTGTCTATTGTCTAGCATCCCTTGTGATAGCAACAATCCACAGCACTCACTATCATGGAGGGTAGGGGCAGCTCAGAGGTGGAAATGGGTTTGTCAGAATTTATTGGAGCAAGGTCTACTCTCCACTGCATCACACCTTGTGTTTGATGGAATATCTGAGTGGATTTTAATCTGACAAACAGCAGATGAATATTCCACATCTTTCAATGATGTTACAATTTCTGCTCCATCACTGTTGCAACATGTTGGTCGACAGATGTTCTCTATGCTATGATATGTAATGAAGGCTTGAGACAAGGGCTTGAAGGCGGCCACGGAGGTGCAGCAGTAGAGTTGCTGCCTTACAGCGTTTGATTCCGACTATGGGTGCTGTCTGTACGGAGTTTGTACGTTCTCCCCATGACCGTGTGGGTTTTCTCCGAGATCGTCCGTTTCATTTCACACTCCAAAGACGTACAGGTATGTAGGTTAATTGGTTTGGTGTATGTGTAACTTGTCCCTAATGTGTGTAGGATAGTGTTAATGTGTGGGGATCGCTGGTCGGTGCGGACTTGGTGGGCTGAAGGGCCTGTTTCCGCGCAGTACCTCTAAACTAAACAAGAGAAATAAGAATTGGTCAACGTTGGCATGCTGAGACATGATAAATAACTTCTCTAACACAATGCTAAAGGCCTGATTAATATTTAATTTTGTTTGTTGTTCAACAACAACACAAAGTCATAGTCCATATTTAACCATATTAGAACTTTATTTTTCACCTTCCCTATCTTTGTAGTGAACCACATACAGCCGAGGGGAATTTAACGCTGCCAAGTGTGGTTTATTGAAGTCATATATCAGTTTCTGTCTGATTAAACTTGCCTCTCAGGAGTTGTTTTCTTCACAAAAAGACATTCAATATTTATTATGATATTGTTCCGAATCAATCTATTGGAACCACATACTGACAAAGAAGCAACTAACGGATTTTTAGTTATTAAATTTCCCTAAATAAAATAACATTGAGATAAATTCAATTTTACATTCCCCTCTCAGTCAAGTTGAAATTATACGGACATGACACATAAGATTTGCTCAACTATTGCCTCTGCCTTCATCATGCAGAATATGACACATCTATACAGTGGGTTGCGTATTTCCTGCTATCAAAGTTTATTATCACTAGGTGAGTGTAAATTGAGACCTGTTATTCCCAAACCTCGCAAACTTTGAGAATTTTATTTCGTTTTTTTCGCCCACAGGAAACACTCAGTAGTATTTCCACTTGGTAGTCACTGTGATTCAATAAATATGTTTGCTCATCAACTCTCCTCCACCCACCCGATGTTGCAAATACACACACCAATGTTTGTGAGAAATGATATACGTGTGGCTGGCACTGTGGAGCAGCAGTCGAGCTGCTGCCTTACCACACCAGAGACTCAGGGTCAATCCTGACTACGAGGGTGCTGTCTGTATGGAGTTTGTATGTTCTCCCTGTGACCACGTGGATTTTCTCCAGGTACTCTGGTTTCCTCCCACACTCCAAAGACGTACAGGTTTGTAGGTTAATTGGCTTCAGTAAGTTGTAAATTGTCCCTAGTGTGTGTAGGATACTGTTAGTCACTGAAGTAATGAGAGGTAAATGGAGAGTGCATGTGGGGGTTAGGGAACTTGGACAAGCCGGTGAAGAACAGCATCCTACAGGAGCTGTATTGGTTGTACAAAAGGGTCATAGAGGAGACCTTCCAGGATTGTGACCAGGTACTTCTGGCTGGAGGTGCAAGTGAGGTGTCTGTAAGCAGCATACTGCATAGACACAACATGAAGCAATATGCAAGGCCACCAAATCTCTGCGCCTCTCTTCTTGAGTATGGGGTTTGCTGACCTTCATGAAACTGCGATGTTTAGTTTAGTTTAGAGATACAGCGAGGAAACAGGCCCTCTGGCCCTCCGGGTCCGCGCCAACCAGCGATCCCCGCATATTAACACTATCTTACACACACTAGGGACAATTTTTCCATTTACCAAGCCAATTTACCTATATATTTAGACAATAGACAATAGGTGCAGGAGTAGGCCATTCGGCCGTTCGAGCCAGCACCACCATTCAATGTGATCATGGCTGATCATCCCCAATCAGTACCCCGTTCCTGCCTTCTCCCCATATCCCCTGACTCCTCTATTTTTAAGAGCCCTATCTAGCTCTCTCTTGAAAGCATCCAGAGAACCTGCCTCCACCGCCCTCTGAGGCAGAGAATTCCTCAGAGACAGAGACATATTTGTATCTGAGGCAGAGATGTATTTGTATTCCTCAGAGGCAGAGACGTATTTGTACGTCTTTGAAGTGTGGGAGGAAACCAAAGATCTCGGAGAAACCCACATGGTCACGGGGAGAATGTACAAACTCCGCACAGTCAGCACCCGTAGTCGAGATCGAACCCAGGTCTCTGGCACTGCAAGCTGTGACAAGGAATAACAGCAGCAGACTGGAATGATCATGAGGATTGGAAACTGAGGCTGATTTAGTTTAGTTTAGAGAAGCAGCATGGAAACAGGCCTTCCAGCCCGTCAAGTCAATGCTGACCTTCAATCACCCGTTCACACAAAATCTATGTTATCCCGCTTTCTCATCCAATCCCTACATACTAGGAGCAATTTACAGAGGCCAAATAATCTACAAACCCACATATCTTTGGGATAGGGGAGGAGACCAGAGCAACCAGAAATCCACATGGTCACAGGCAAAACATGCAAACTCCACGCGGACAGCACCAGCGGTCAGCACTGATCCTGGATATCTGGCGCTGTGAGGCAGCAGCTCTACCAGCTGCATCACTGTTCCACCTTGACATCATTGGCAAAGCAGGCCTGATACATGTGAACCTGTTTACAAGGTTGCAAAATAAGGGTAAGATAAGGTGTAGATGATTAGTGCATGTCCTTTTAATTGTAGTTACGTAGCTCTCCTAACCACTCCCCCATAATCAAGTATATCAGTGTCTTCCCATCCCCTATACCGCTCTCTAGTAAACGTGCAAGACCATGTACAGCTAGGGCATCAATGTGTGTATAGTTAATAAAGCCATAGTAAAGAATTCGATGTGTATGTGTACATTCTTTACATGGTGTCAGAAGTTCGCTTTCCTGCGTCTCCTGTATATCGGTTTTTTGTTTCTTTCGTCCCAGTTACCCTTCCCTGCCTGGTCATGGCTTCATCCTGCCGTAAGCCAGACCCTCTGGTTTTTGACGCCGACATTGCTCACCGCTGGAATGCCTTCCGTCGGGACTTTGAACATTATGTTGCAATCGCCCACCCTGCCGTGGCCCCAGCGATTAAAGCCTCCCTCCTGCTGAACCTGGCTGGTCCCGAGGCTCTGGAGCGCTCTGAATCATTCGTGTACGGGCTGAACGAGAGCGCCCAGGACCCGGGGTGCCTGGTCGAAAAGTTCACCGAGATGTGTGATGTTCCCACCAACTCCATCCTGGAACGTTTTAAATTTTTCGCACGCCGTCAGAACCCTGGTGAGTCTGTGGACAATTTTGTTGCTGCCTTGCGGCACCTAGCTAGAAGGTGTAACCTGGGCGCGGCGACTGAAACACTGACCCGCGATGTCTTGGTGTACGGTCTACGAGATGAAAAGCTGCGTTCAGACCTCCTGTGCAAGCCTGATCTGACTTTCCATGAGGCTTTACACGCCTCCAGGCTGGCAGAGGCTGTTTCCTCCGCCATGCCCCCCTCCGACCATGCGGTCTGCGCGGCTGGCTTCGCCGGCCGCCGTCCTGCTGACCGGACTCGCCGTGCCACTAGCTCTGCCTCCAGCTCCAGGCCGGGGCAGCGCTGCCCGAACTGTAATTTTGAGTCTCATCGTTTTAATGTGTGCCCTGCCTTGGGAAAGACCTGCAATTTCTGCCACCAGCTCAACCACTTCTCGGCAGCCTGTCGTTCCCGCGGGAATCCTGCCCAGCAACAGCGTAAGCCCTCGAACTACCTGGTACGGGATGATACTATGTCTGGTTCCTATCAGCCTGCTGACAACCTCCCACTGTCTGATTCGAGCTCTTCCCAGGGCGAGCTGAGTGTGTTTTCCCTTTGAAATGCACCTGCGCTGATAACAGACCCAACAGTGCAAGTTACTGTAAATGGCACGACTTTCTCTGCCAAGGTCGATACTGGGGCCGCTACAAACGTTATGTCAACAAGCCTGTTCCAGAAGATAAGGAATAATGAGCGAGTTACCACTGAACGCTCTGTCCTTCGTGCCTATGGGGGAGGTCTGCTCGTTCCTGTGGGGAAAGCCACCCTCAACTGTAAAGTGCTGAAGGCCATTCGGCCCCTCTCTTTCTTTCTGCTAGATGGCAAATGTGTTCCCCTGCTCGGTATTCAGGCATGCCAGGACCTTGGTTTGGTCAATTTCCACCGGGACATCCGCATGGTTCAGCAGCCTTTGCAACCCGCTGGTCGAATACCCCGACCGGTTCGACAGCAAGCTGGGGAAGCTTCCCTGCAGATACAAGATCTCTCTCAATCCTGATGTGGAACCTGTCGTCCGCCCACCCCACCGAGTGTCTTTCGCGATGAAGGACAGGGTTGAGTCTACTCTTCGCGATATGGTGGCTACGGGCATACTGAAGGAGGTGAGCGAACCAACTCAGTGGGTCTCCACCATGGTTGTCGCTGCAAAGAAGGACAAAAGTGAGCTGCGGATCTGCATTAACCCCAAGGATTTGAACTTGGCAATCAAGCGCCCGCACTATCCTATGCGCACTGTTGAGGATGTTGCTGCACAAGTCGGCCCCAGCCACTTTGTTTTCAGTGCTGGACGCAAAGAGTTCGTTCTGGCAAGTACCACTAGATGAACGGTCATCTTACCTGACGACTTTCGCCACACCCTTCGGGAGGTTTCGATTTCTGCGCATGCCGTTCGGGATCAGCTCCGCCAGCGAGGTATTCCAGAGAACGATGGAACAGCTGTTCGCGGGGCTCCCATGCGCTATTATTGTCGATGATATCTTGGTGTATGGAAAGGACGTTAAGCAGCACGACCACAACCTCCGGCTAGTCCTGGATCGAGCTCGGGAGGTGAACCTGAAGCTCAACTCCAATAAATGTCGGTGTCGCGTCCCGGAGGTCACCTATGTGGGTCACGTTTTCACAGCGTCCGGGCTGAAGCCCGACCCACAGAAGACAGCAGCGATTTCTGAGATGCCTGCTCCTGAGGATGTGCCGAGCCTCCAGCGCTTCCTAGGTATGGTCAACTACCTGGGGAAGTTCATCCTTGACTTGAGTGAGTTGAGCGCTCCCTTAAGGGACTTGGTAAAAAAGGACACCGCATGGTCCTGGTTCCCGCAACACCAGACTGCTTTTGAAGTGCTCAGGTCCAAGCTTATCTGCACCCCGACGCTGAAGTATTTCGACCTGAACCGACCTATTGTCATCACCTGCGATGCCTCCAAGTTCGGCCTGGGTGCTGCCTGCTTGCAGATCCATGACGGGGTACAGCTGCCTGTGTCTTTCGCGCCCCGCACGATGACTCCGGCCGAGCAGCGCTATGCCCAGATTGAGAAAGAGCTGCTGGCTGTCGTGTTTGCCTGCTCAAAGTTTAAAGACTATATCCTGGGCACTGAATTTTCCATTGAAACTGACCACCAGCCTCTGGTCACCATCCTCAGCAAGCCGATTCATGCTGCCTCCTCCAGGCTCCAACGGATGATGCTTCAGCTACAGCGCTTTACCTTCTCCGTGGTGTACCGTAAAGACAAGGACATGTTTATCGCTGACACGTTGTCTCGGGCACCTCTTGCTTCGACCACCCGTCATCCTTACGAGGCTTCCAGTATGATAGTTCTGAACGTCAACTTTGTACCCTCCAACCAGCTAAAGTCCCTGGTCAAACACACTGCTGCTGACGCCTCTCTCCAACAGCTGGCTGCAGTCATTCAGCGGGGTTGGCCCGAACGACGTTCTTCCCTACCCGCCGCGGCAGTGCCTTACTTCCTGGTCCGTGATGAGTTGGTGCTGCGAGATGGTGTAATCGTTAAGGGTCACAAAGTTGTGGTGCCTGAGGCTCTACGGCAACAGTATTTTGACACTGCTCATCGCGGCCATCCCGGTGCCGAGGCCACTCTCTCCATCGCTCAGAGCCAGTTTTACTGGCCTGATATGGCCGCATACTTCCGGGACCGGGTGTCATCGTGCCCAACCTGCAACAGTCTTGCACCGCAACAGCAGCGGCAGCCCCTTTTGCAACAGCCCGCACCTGACCTGCCATGGTCGGCGCTGGCAACCGACATTTTTGAGTGGCACGGCAAGCACTTCTTGGTGCTTGTCGACTCCTACTCGAACTGGTTTGAGGTTGACCAGCTGCCCTCTCTCTCCTCCTCTGCTGTTATTGAGAAGCTGCGCCGCCACTTCGCCACCTTTGGGTCTCCTGCAAGCCTGCAGTCCGACAACGGCAGCCAGTTCACCAGCGCGGAGTTCAAGGACTTTGCTGACCGTTGGAACTTTCGGCATTAGACCAGCAGCCCTGAGTACCTTCAAAGCAACGGCCTGGCTGAGCGTGCTGTCCGCAGTGCGAAGGGCTTATTGGAGCGTTGCCGTGTTTCCAAATCTGACATCTACCTCGCTCTCCTGAACCTCCGTAACATTCCCCGAGACAACGTCCTGGGGTCCCCGGCACAGCGCCTCATGTCCCGAGTCACGCGCCCTCCCATTCCAGTTGCCCAACAGACCCTTGCCCCCTCCGTTTTGAAGCCTTCCATGGTCCGTGAGCGCATTGCTGAGAAACAGTCCATCCAGAAGCGCTCCCATGATAGGTCCTGCCGTGTCCTTCCTCCTCTGTCTCCAGGGCAGGTTGTCCGCATGCGTTCTACCTCCGGTCAACCAAGCCTTGCAGTTGTTGTCGGGTCTGCGGATTCGCCTCGCTCCTACCTAGTTAACCTTGGTGGCACGGTCTACCGTAGATCCCGTCAACACCTCCGCCTAGTGAATGAGCCTCCTCCACCTCCTGCTGTCCCGCAAGCTTCTCCCGTGTCTGCTGTTCCACCTGCTGCCTTCCCTGCACGTGAGCCCCCTCAGCCCGTCCCTGTCCTTCTCCCTGTGCCTGTTCCCGTCCCAATCCCCCCCTCGCCCCCGTCGCCTCGACGGTCGCCTTTGATCCCCTCATCGCCTCGTCCCTCCCCGCCTCGCAGCTCTCCTGTCAAAGTGTCTCCTCCCGCTCCTGTCGCGCCCGTTCTCGTGGGGGGAGGAGGTGTGAGCGGGGTGCGGACCCGCTCTGGCCGTCTCGTGCAGCCGCCTGACCGTTATGGCGACTATGTATGATTGATGCTGCTTTATTGTTTCTTTATGTTTCCAGTTGCCCTAGCGCATGAGACATGGTCGGCTATCGCTTTCCTTTCTTTTGTAGAGGAAGGATGTAGATGATTAGTGCATGTCCCTTTAATTGTAGTTACGTAGCTCTCCTAACCACTCCCTCATAATCAAGTATATCAGTGTCTTCCCATCCCCTATACCGCTCTCTAGTAAACGTGCAAGACCATGTACAGCTAGGGCATCAATGTGTGTGTAGTTAATAAAGCTATAGTAAAGAATTCGATGTGTATGTGTACATTCTTTACATACGGGTAAAATTTGGGCAGCATCCTGGAAATAGTGATCATAATATCATGTACATTAAGATTATGATAAAGTTGGATATACATCTGACAAAAAACAGATTATTTAATTGGAGGAGTTAAAGTTAAGGGCCTCTCTGTAAACTCTCTGTAGACAGCACCCGTAGTCAGGATCGAACTCTTGTCTCTGACACTGTAAGGGAGCAGCAACTCTACCGCTGCGCTAATGGGCAGGTGTGCAGGCAAAGATATATTCCCCTGAATGGGAATAAAAGGTCACGGAGCTCCACGGATGAATCAGGCCATTATGCAACCACTTAGGGTGAGGAAAGAGGCATTTAATGGGACTCCTGGAGATCAAAAAACAAGCTGGTTTAGAGAATAGAAGGGGATCAGGTTAGATGTCACACAAATAACCATAAAATCAAAGAGCAGCCATGAAAATTAAATTATCAAGAAACATTGTTATCAAGGAACATGTTGCTGCACAACATCACTTTTCCATCATCAACAATAAAAATAGGCTATTGGAGAGGCTATTCAGAAGGCAGAAAAAACGGAAATCTCCAGGACCGGAAAAAATGTTTCCCCTCTACTCTCAAGCTCTGTGCTGAACAACTGGCACCGGTCTACACAGACATTTTCAACCAGTACCTGGAAACCTGTACTGTCCCTGCCTGCTTGAAAGTCTCCACTATTGTCCCTGCACCCAAAAGGTCAAGGATTACTGGTCTTAATGTCTGCAGGCCTGTCGCACTGACCTCTGTAGTCATGAAGATCCTTGAAAGACTTGTGCTGGCCAAGCTGAAAAATATCACAAACCCCCTGCTGGACCCTCTGCAGCTTTCATATCAGGTCAATAGATCTGTAGATGACGCAGTCAACCTGGGCCTGCACTTTATCCTCCAACACCTAGACCGCCAGTGGACC
Source organism: Raja brachyura (assembly GCA_963514005.1). Next base: position 76,566,591 of record OY740786.1, read on the forward strand.
TATGCTATTCATTGACTACAGCTCGGCATTTAACACAATCATCCCCTGCAAGCTGGTTACCAAACTCGCAGAACTGGGTCTTTGCGCATCCCTCTGCAATTGGATCCTCGACTTCCTCATCCACAGACCACAGTCTGTTCGTATTGGTGGAAATGTGTCAGACTCGATAACAATCAGCACGGGAGCACCTCAGGGCTGCGTGCTCAGCCCCCTGCTGTACTCACTCTATACTAATGACTGCATAGCCGGTCATAGCGCGAACTCCATCATCAAGTTCGCTGACGACACCACTGTTGTGGGACGTATCACTGATGGGGATGAGTCCGAGTATAGAAGAGAGATCGAGCAACTGTCCATATGGTGCCAGCACAACAACCTGGCCCTCAACACCAGCAAAACCAAGGAACTGATTGTGGACTTTGGAAGGAGTAGGATGGGGACCCACAGTCCTGTTTATATCAATGGGTCGATGGTTGAAAGGGTCAAGAGCTTCAAATTCCTGGGCGTGCACATCTGTGAAGATCTTTCCTGGTCCGAGAACACAGATGCAATTATTAAGAAAGCTCATCAGCGCCTCTACTTCCTAAGAAGATTACGGAGAGTTGGTCTGTCAAGGAGGACTCTCTCTAACTTCTACAGGTGTACAGTAGAGAGCTTGCTGACTGGTTGCATCGTGGCTTGGTTCGGCAACTTGAGCGCCCTGGAGAGGAAAAGACTACAAAAAGTAGTAAACACTGCCCAGTCCATCATCGGCTCTGACCTTCCTTCCATCGAGGGGATTTATCACAGTCGCTGCCTCAAAAAGGCTGGCAGCATCATCAAGGACCCACACCACCCTGGCCACACACTCATCTCCCTGCTACCTTCGGGTAGAAGGTACAGGAGCCTGAAGACTGCAACAACCCGGTTTAGGAATAGCTACTTCCCCACAGCCATCAGGCTATTAAACCTGGCTCGGAACTCTGAACATTAATATCATAGAAACATAGAAACATAGAAAATAGGTGCAGGAGTAGGCCATTCGGCCCTTCGAGCCTGCACCGCCATTCAATGTGATCATGGCTGATCATCCAACTCAGTATCCCGTACCTGCCTTCTCTCCATACCCCCTGATCCCTTTAGCCACAAGTGCCACATCTAACGCCCTCTTAAATATAGCCAATGAACTGGCCTCAACTACCTTCTGTGGCAGAGAATTCCAGAGACTCACCACTCTCTGTGTAAAGAATGTTTTCCTCATTTCGGTCCTAAAGGAATTCCCCCTTATCCTTAGACTGTGACCCCTTGTTCTGGACTCCCCCAACATCGGGAACAATCTTCCAGCATCTAGCTTGTCCAACCCCTTAAGAATTTTGTAGGTTTCTATAAGATCCCCCCTCAATCTTCTAAATTCCATCGAGTACAAACCGAGTCTATCCAATCTTTCCTCATATGAAAGTCCTGACATCCCAGGAATCAGTCTGGTGAATCTTCTCTGTACCCCCTCTATGGCAAGGATGTCTTTCGTCAGATTTGGAGACCAAAACTGTACGCAGTACTCCAGGTGTGGCCTCACCAAAACCCTGTACAACTGCAGTAGAACCTCTCTGCTCCTATACTCAAATCCTTTTGCTATGAATGCTAACATACCATTTGCTTTCTTCACTGCCTGCTGCACCTGCATGCCTACTTTCAATGACTGGTGTACCATGACACCCAGGTCTCGTTGCATCTCCCCCTTACCTAATCTGCCACCATTCAGATAATAGTCTACCCTCATGTTTTTGCCACCAAAGTGGATAACCTCACATTTATCCACATTGTACTGCATCTGCCATGCATCTGCCCATTCACTCAGCCTATCCAAATCACCCTGCAGCCTCCAAGCATCCTCCTCACACCTAACTATACCCCCCAGCTTGGTATCATCTGCAAATTTGGAGATGTTGCATTGAATTCCCTCGTCCAAATCATTAATATATATTGTAAATACCTGGGGTCCCAGTACTGAGCCTTGCGGCACCCCACTAGTCACTGCCTGCCATTCTGAAAAGGACCCGTTTACTCCTACCCTTTGCCTCCTGTCTGCTAGCCAGTTCTCTATCCACATCAATACTGAACCCCCAATACCGTGTGCTTTAAGTTTGTATGCTAATCTCTTATGCGGGACCTTGTCGAAAGCCTTCTGAAAGTCTAGATATAACACATCCACTGGTTCTCCCTTATCCACTCTACTAGTTACATCCTCGAAAAATTCTATCAGATTTGTCAGACATGATTTACCTTTCGTAAATCCATGCTGACTTTGTCCAATGATTTCACCACTTTCCAAATGCGCTGCTATCCCATCTTTAATAACTGACTCTAGCAGTTTCCCCACTACCGATGTTAGACTAACTGGTCTGTAATTCCCCGCTTTCTCTCTCCCTCCTTTTTTAAAAAGTGGGGTTACATTAGCTACCCTCCAATCCTCAGGAACTACTCCAGAATCTAAGGAATTTTGAAAAATTATCACTAATGCATCCACTATTTCTGTGGCTACCTCCTTGAGTACTCTGGGATGCAGACTATCTGGCCCTGGGGATTTATCGGCCTTCAATCCGTTCAATTTACCCAACACCACCTCCCGGCTAACCTGGATTTCACTCAGTTCCTCCATCTTATTTGACCCCCGTTCCACTGCTATTTCCGGCAGATTATTTATGTCTTCCTTAGTGAAGACAGAACCAAAGTAGTTATTCAATTGGTCTGCCATGTCCTTGTTCCCCATGATCAATTCACCTGTTTCTGACTGCAAGGGACCAACATTTGTTTTAACTAGTCTCTTTCTCTTTACATATCTATAAAAACTTTTGCAGTCAGTTTTTATGTTCCCTGCCAGTTTCCTTTCATAATCTATTTTCCCTTTCCTAATTAAGCCCTTTGTCCTCCTCTGCTGGATTCTGAATTTCTCCCAGTCCTCCGGTAGGCTGCTTTTTCTGGCAAATTTGTATGCCTCATCTTTTGTTTTTATACTATCCCCGATTTCCCTTGTTATCCATGGATGCACCACCTTCCCCGATTTATTCTTTTGCCAAACTGGTATGAACAACTTTTGTACTTCATCCATGCAGTCTTTAAATACCTTCCATTGCACATCCACTGTCAACCATCATATCCCTCCATCTGTTATTTGCACTTTATTAATTTATTAATTCATGGGTGTATTTATGTATACAATTGTAGTCAATGCCTTCTATGTTCTGTTGTGCTATGCAAAGAAAGATTTTCATTGTCCTGTCAGGGACACATGACAATAAACTCTTTTGACTTTTGACTTTTGACTTTGATTTTGCTTGTTGGTTTTAGCTCTGCATTCAACACCATCATTCTATGTTATCCCACGTTCACATCCACTCACTACACACGAGGGCCAATTGGCCTTACACTGAGCCAATTAACTGACAAACCCACATGTCTTTTGGATGTGGGAGAAATCGGAGCACTCAGAGGAAACCCACGTAGTCATGGAGAGAACGTGCAAACTCCACAAAGGCAGCACCGGAGCTCAGGAGCCGGGTCTATAGCACTGTGAGGCAGCGACCCGGTTCCTGAGCTCAGGTGTGCCATTATTACTTATTTGAAATTTGTGCTAGCATAGTGCTACTGCCCTAATTTGCAAATTTAGGCAATGATCTTCCTTTGTTTTAATAAATGTATTTGTATATATTCTCATTGAGTGATTGATACATTTTGCTGTTAAGTCTGATGTTTTAAATTACAATACTATTTCCAAATGGAATTTTTTTTAACAACCATTTATTTGTTCCCAACCACAATATGAGCTTGTTACACAGGATTGCAATTTGTTTGGAGATCCCTGTAGCATGTTTATAAGCAGAAGAGGGCTGCAAAGTGGCACAATGGTAGTGTAGGGGAAAAGGTTGTTCGGCACGGACTTGAAGGGCCAAGAGGGCCTGTTTCCGTGCTGTAATTGTTATATGGATATATGGTTATATGGTTGTGGCCTTATGGCGCCAGACACCAAGGTTCAATCCTGACTACGGGTGCTGGCTGTATAGAGTTTGTACGTTCTCCCTGTGACCACGTAGGTTTTCTCCAGGCGCTCCGGTTTCCTTCCACATCCAAAGACGTGCAGATTTGTAAGTTAATTGACTTCTGTAAATTGCCCCCAGTGTGTAGAATAGAACTAGTGTCTGGGTGATCGTTGGTTGGCGCGGACTTGGTGGGCTGTATCTCTAAACTAAACTAAAGTAAACTAAAACTGAACTAAAATTAAACTAAACTAAGGGAATGACCAGGTCCAAGATGGCTGAAAAAGTCAGTTATGATTGTACCTCATTTATTCTGCACACCTCTGCCGAGCAAAACCATATAATGTCTAGAAAGTTATTCTCAGGCACAAGGAAACAAATTTCAGTGTTATGGTAAAAAACTCGATGGATCAGGCAGCATCTCTGAAGAACAGGGATAGGCAACTTTTCAGGTTGGGACCCTTCTTCTGATTGTAATGGGGGAGGGAGGGGAGAGAAAGCTGGAGGAGAGGAAGGGGCAGGACAATTCCTGGTGAGTGATAGGTGGATACAGGTGAGGGAGGATAGGCAGTTTGATTTTGAGATGGTTGGACAAAAGCCAGAGATGAAAAGATTAAAAGTGTGAGAAGAAGATAAGGAGAGAAGAGTGTGAAACATAAAGCCAGAGAAGGAATACAGGTGGAAAGGGACAGGGGGGAGAGGGAAGTGCAAAAGGGGGGAACATCAGATGGGGCACATGGAAATAGCATCTGCAACCCGGTCTGCTCCTCATGTAGATATTTAAGTAAGGCCACCAATGGTGAAACACAATAATTTCATTTTATTGCCATGTCATGTAAAATACACCTTAAGGTAACTTATAATGGAATATTTATATTTATTTTGTTTTTTTCATTGGTTGTTGGATGCGACTGCATCTACCAATCATCCCCTTGCTAGACTGTCAGGGGCAGTCCAACAGTCAACGATAATAAAAACAGGAAATGCTGGAAGCATTGACTATAGATCAGACAGCATCTGTGGAAATGGAAATCAAGACAATATTCAATACCTTTTAGACCTTTGTCAACTACATTGCGGTGTGTCTGCCTCACGCAGACTGTGCAGGTTGAGGCAAGTGACAAAGTGTCCCCCCTTTTATTTACATAATTTCCAAACAGATTAGTTGTCATTAACCAAGTTTTAATAACCCTCGGTACACAAATTTGCTGGAGAAACTCAGCGGGTGCAGTAGCATCTATGGAGCGAAGGAAATAGGCAACGTTTCGGGCCGAAACCCTTCTTCAGAAACCCTTTTCATAACCCTCCCCTGTTTATTAATGTCACATGTGCTGAGGTACAGTAAATCACTTTGTTTTGCATGCTATCCAATTAAATCAGATAATGCTACACATAAATACAATCAAGTCAAACTCAAGGACCATTGGTGGAACAAATGGGGAAGATACGGAGTGTTGAATATAGAGCTTTCCTGTGTTCCCTTTACACTTACTGGGTTGAAGTAGCAACAGTGTTTTGTTGAAAGATACACTTGAACACTACTGAATAGGACACTGTTGATTATATAGATACAGAATCAAAGAAGAGTTTTTGGACAGTTTTGGTTTTGTACCTATTTTTATTCTGAATAAAGTTTATTTAAAAATATATAAAATATCTCTTTATGGAGTGAATTAAACCTGGTTTATTTTGTCAATTGTTACCTGGTTCATTTTGTTATTATTATTACACCTGGATGGTGTATTAGAGAGCTAGCTCCGACTGCGCATGCCCAGGTCATAGGACACTCGCTACAAACATTCTCGGCAGCTGCGGTGCTGCAAAAGTTGATCCAGTGTTTGTATGTTTAAGAAGGAACTGCAGATACTGGAAAATCGAAGGTAGACAAAAATGCTGGAGAAACTCAGCGGGTGAGGCAGCATCTGTGTAGCGAAGGAAATGGGCAACGTTTCGGGCCAAAACCCTTCTTCAGACTCGTAGTTGCAGCGAATCGCCGCCCGGTGGCGCTGTGTCCGTTGCAATTACGACATGTGACCACCAGATGCCGCTGCTGCGGGCTGCAGTTGCGGTCCGACCGCCAGGTGTCGCTGCTGCGGGCTGCGGGCTGCAGTTGCGGGAGCTGCCCGCCAGGTACCGCTGTGGTGGGCTGCAGTGGCGGGGTACGACCGCCAGGTGCCGCTGTGGCAGGCTGCAGTGGCGGGGTGGGACCGCCAGGTGCTGCTGTGGCGGGCTGCGGTGGTGGAATCAGACCGCCAGGTGCCGCTGTGAGCTGCGGATGCGGGATCTACCCGCCAGGTGCCGCTGTGGTGGGCTGCAGTGGCGGGGTGGGACCGCCAGGTGCCGCTGTGGTGGGCTGCAGTGGCGGGGTGGGACCGCCAGGTGCCGCTGTGGTGGGCTGCAGTGGCGGGGTGGGACCGCCAGGTGCCGCTGTGTTGGGCTGCAGTGGCGGGGTGGGACCGCCAGGTGCCGCTGTGGTGGGCTGCAGTGGCGGGGTGGGACCGCCAGGTGCCGCTGTGGCGGGCTGCAGTGGCGGGGTGGGACTGCCAGGTGCCGCTGTGGTGGGCTGCAGTGGCGGGGTGGGACCGCCAGGTGCCGCTGTGGTGGGCTGCAGTGGCGGGGTGGGACCGCCAGGTGCCGCTGTGGTGGGCTGCAGTGGCGGGGTGGGACCGCCAGGTGCCGCTGTGGCGGGCTGCAGTGGCGGGGTGGGACCGCCAGGTGCCGCTGTGGTGGGCTGCGGTGGTGGAATCAGACCGCCAGGTGCCGCTGTGAGCTGCGGATGCGGGATCTACCCGCCAGGTGCCGCTGTGGCGGGCTGCAGTGGCGGGGTGGGACCGCCAGGTGCCGCTGTGGCGGGCTGCAGTGGCGGGGTGGGACCGCCAGGTGCCGCTGTGGCGGGCTGCAGTGGCGGGGTGGGACCGCCAGGTGCCGCTGTGGCGGGCTGCAGTGGCGGGGTGGGACCGCCAGGTGCCGCTGTGGCGGGCTGCAGTGGCGGGGTGGGACCGCCAGGTGCCGCTGTGGCGGGCTGCAGTGGCGGGGTGGGACCGCCAGGTGCCGGAGACGGAGACGGAGAAGGAGACGGAGACGGGGTCGGAGGGAGCGCGGCGTCGGTGCCGGGAATGGGGGAAGCGCGGGCTCGGCGACCAGACTGAGCGACGGCGCCGGGCGACAGGCGAGGCGAGGGGACGGAGGGCCGCCGGTGGCCGGGCCTGGCGATGAGTGCGGGGCCGTGAGGTGAGGTGAGAGCTCGCCGGCTACGTGACCGCCAGCCCGGGGCCCGGCCGGCCGGCCGCAGACACAACAGGCGGCGGCGCCTCCTCCCCCGGGGGGTCCCTGGGCCGCAGCCTGCGCTCCCCACCCGCCCCCCGCCCCCGCCCCCGCCGACACTGACCCCGGGAGACCCGAGTCCCACCCCCGTCTGCTGCGCTCGGGCAGACGGGTCCCGGGTCACCGCCCCGCCCCGCCCCGGGCCCACGGCGAGGGGTGGAGCGGGTTAGGAGGAGCAGTGGAGGGAATGTAGAGGGTGGGGGAATGGGTGGAGGGGGTGTGGGAGGAGGGGTGGAGGGGGTGTAGGAGGAGGAGTGGAGGGGGTGTGGGAGGGGTGGAGGGGGTGTGGGAGGGGTGGAGGGGGTGTGGGAGGAGTGGAGGGGGTGTGGGAGGAGTGGAGGGGGTGTGGGAGGAGGGGTGGAGGGGGTGTGGGAGGGGGTGTGGGAGGAGTGGAGGGGGTGTGGGAGGAGTGGAGGGGGTGTGGGAGGAGTGGAGGGGGTGTGGGAGGAGTGGAGGGTGTATAGGTGCAGTAGGATGAGGGAGGGTCTAGAAGGAGTGGGTGTGGGGGGAGGTGTAAATGCAGGGGGAGTAGGTACAGAGGGAGGGGGTGGAGGTGCAGTAGGATGAGGGGTGTGTGAATGGAGGGGGTGTAGATCTAGTAGGAAGGGTGTAAGAAGGGGATGTGCAGGGGGGAGTAGGTGCAGAGGAGGGTGTGTGTGGGAGAGGGGAATGCAGGTAGGGGGGTTTGAATGGGGGGTGTTTTTTCATTCTGATATTTCATTGTGATGTGAACATTCTATGATAGAGATATACATTTTCAAAATGGGATTAGATGGTGAAGCAGGCGGAAGGTTGGACCATGTTCGGCCAAATGGCCTGTTTCTGCACTATAACACTATTCAAACATACAAAATGTTATGGGGAGAGTGGTTATAAAGAAAACAATTTTATGCAGCATAGTTATGATCTTGAGTTCACAATGTTTTCACTGCCCCTACAGAATCAATTATGGTTTTCTTAAGGTGACTAGAAAGGTACTTGAAATAAACTTATTTTCATGGCTCTTGGTAAATAGAGGGAATTGGGACTAGGTGGATAGCTGTAAAGAACCAGTGTGTGCTTGATGAGGTGAATCCTCATATGCCGAACCATTCTGATTCCTTTTTAAGTTATGAGAACCCTTTATCTCCAATCTGCCAGCACACTTCCCCTTTAATCTGTGATATTTGCACATTAGTGTGTTACCAAGAAGCTGTCAGATTTACTTTGATACATGGACAGTAGCCGATCAAAAAACCTATTGCGAATTTAGATGGTGATCAAATTTGTCAAATACCAGATTTAGTGAGCAATTTCCAGGCAGATATCTTCATTATGTAAAGAAAATGTAGCCTCAGAAATCTATTTGAGATTGTCCATTTACCCCAAGAAAAGGCATGGTAGAAAATTAAAGTAAACGTAACCAGCACTGGTTTTTTTTCAATAATTTTGAGGGTGCCTTATAATCTGAGAGTACATTTTTTTAATTATTAGGAAAAAGTGTGTCAGATTAAGACGTTCAGCTATTTTGTCCTTAATATTTGGTAAACCAAAGAGGTTTTCTTGAAGAACCACTGCAGTGATATTTTGCGGCTGTTAGCGTTTCCATTTTCCCCTTGATTCTTGTCAACCAACTTTATTATTACTTTAATAAAAAGACAAAAAATGCTGAAGTAATCAATGGGTCGGGCAGCATCTCTGGAGAACATGGATAGATTATGTTTTGGGCGGCGTAGGAAGCAAATCTGATCGCACTAATTACAGAAGGATGTCCCTGCTGTTTGCTGTAGGGATGTTTATTGCCAGGGTCCTCTTCAATCAGCACCTACCCATGGCTATTGAGTTGCTCTGTGAGTTACACTGAAGATTCCTTCCAGCAAGAGGCATGTGGCCATGATCTTCACCAAATGACAGCTCCAAGAAATGTGCAGGGGGGTTTATGTGTGACCATTATTGATCTTAAAGGAGTATTTGACTCTTAATATAAACTAATTGTAGTGATCCCTCTTCAAATGACCATAGAAATTCATCTGCTTCATATGTACTGCCTGACAGCATGCAGCTGTGATTCTGACCAGTGGATCCTCTCAGACTGGAACCCTGTGCAGTCAAAGGAAAAGCAAGGTCATGTCATCGCTCCAATCCAACAATCTTCTCACAAGTTTAAAGCTAAATTACAAAACTAGTGGGAATCTGTTGAACCTGCATAACTTCCACTCTGGATCCATGGTCATGATAAACTTGGTCAACACAACTGATGCATTCAGATGCTGAGTGCCAGATCTTTGTTGACTTAGTTAATTGAAATGAATGTGAAAATGGATCATATACAAAAATTCTGCAAAACAAAGGTACCCAATTGCCTTGAAATCCCTGATGATAAAGGTCCACAAAGAGACCCCACAAAAAAGGTTAATTAGTTCCATTATATCGCCCACCACTCAATGAAGGCAGACATCAGTTATCAAATCAACCATAATCTCAGTGTGCCAATACAATCTTTGGCCTTCTGAAGGATCAAAGACACAGAAGTCAAGATGTAAACCTAAGGCCACCAAGCAGCAGTGCCTCCTCCTTCAAACCTCACCTCAAACATGGACTACCTTCTGCAGGTAATTCTAGACACTGGAGAGGGATCTACCCTTCCATTGGCTTCATCTACACTTCACGCTGCCTCGGCAAGGCCATCAGCATAATCAAGGAGTAATCTCATGCTGGTCACTCCCTCTTCTCTCAGCAGGCAAGAGGTGTAGAAGTTTGAAAACGCATACATCCAGATTGAGAGAGAGTTTTTTCCCAGACATAATCAGGCAACTGAACGGTTCTCTCATCAAATAGAGTGCAGTCCTGACTTCCCCTTTACCCCGTTGGAGACCTTTGAACTATCTTTATTTAAGAAGGAACTGCAGATGTTGGAAATTCGAAGTTTTTCTTTCCAGATGCGGCAGAGGTTCACCTGCACCTCCTCCAACCTCATCTATTGCATTCGCTGCTCTAGGTGTCAGCTGCTCTACATCGGTGAGACCAAGCGTAGGCTTGGCGATTGCTTCGCCCAACACCTCCGCGCAGTTCGCAATAACCAACCTGATCTCCCGGTGGCTCAGCACTTCAACTCCCCCTCCCCCTCCCATTCCGAATCCGACCTTTCTGTCCTGGGCCTCCTCCATGTCCAGAGTGAGGCCCACCGTAAATTGGAGGAGCAGCACCTCATTTTTTGCTTGGGTAGTTGACACCCCAGCGGTATGAACTTTGACTTCTCCAATTTCAGGTTGTCCATGCTTTGCTTTCCCCTTCTTTCCCTTCCCAGCTCTCCCACAGCCCACTGTCACCGCCTCTTCCCGCCCCCCACCCTCACGTCAGTCTGAAGAAGGATCTCGGCCCGAAACGTTGCCTATTTCCTTTGCTCCATAGATGCTGCCTCACCCGCTGAGTTTCTCCAGCATTTGTCTCTACCTTTGAACTACCTTTAATCAGATTTCATCGTGCTAAATGTAGTACCCTTTATCTGTACACTGTGGATAGCTTGATTTTAATCATGTATAGTCTTTTCTGGAAGGCACGCAAACAAAAACTTTCCACTGTACCTCGGTACACGTGACAATAATAAACCAAACAAAACCAGTTACATCTACAAAATCCTTGAATAGTGTGTCCTTTTTGGTCTTAGAAGTAGTTCCATGGTATTTTGAAATTTGGGACAGGTGTAGAGTGGTGGAGCTGGGTTGATAGAGCAATAGAGTGATGGCAATGATGTTCAAACCTTGCTACTTTATGGAAAACAAAGTTTTTGTATGGATAGGAAGATATTATATGATGCAATGTGCTTTTTGAAGAATTTAGCAAAGCATTATTGGTAATATTGGAGAGTGGAATAAACGGCTAGAAATTAAACGTGTAGAACACAAAGTGCTGGAGGAACTCAGCTAGTCAGGCAGCATTCATGGAAGGAATGGACAGGTGAAGTTTTGAGTCGGGATCCTTCACATCACAATTCACACCTCACCCACTGAGTACCTCCAGCTCTTTGTGTTTTGCTCAAGATTCCAGCATCTGCAGTTCCTTACGAGCTATGAAATTAGACGCAAAATGTTGGAGTAACTCAACGGGAAGGCAGCATCATTATAACCACTCTCCCCTTATCGTCACCCATTCCTTCTCTCCAGAGATGCTGCTTGTCCCGCTGAGTTACTCCAGCATTTTGTGTCTACCCTCGATTTAAACCAGCATCTGTGCAGTTCTTTCCTACACGACCTAAGAAATTACATGTGTCCTGTAACTCAACAATTTTGATGGTTAACATGCTTCATCAATGGTGTTTTATCATTAATGTTTATTATTATTAATGTTTAGTGTTTTCTGAGTCATTCGTAACTGTCACTGTATGTCATGTTGTTACTTGTGGGCGGAGCACCAAGGCAAATTCCTTGTATGTGAATACTTGGCCAATAAACTTACTTAATTATGGACTGACAAGTCATACCTATCCTGGCAAATGCGAGGAGCCAACTGTTTGTACATTCATACGCAATTTTTGGCATATAAACATTTCTTGTTACCAACTGATGTTTTGCCTGACAGCTTGTATTTTTACCACACAACATTGTGCTTTGAGACTACACACATTAAAAAAAATCTTCCTTGAATTCTAATGCACACATCAATAACATTAATATGAATAATGTTTGTGAAGGAACTGCCGATGCTGGAAAATCGAAGGTACACAAACATGCTGGAGAAACTCAGCTGGTGAGGCAGCATCTATGGACCGAAGGAAATATTTATTATTTCCTTCGCTCCATAGATGCTGCCTCACCCGCTGAGTTTCTCCAGCATTTTTGTCTACCATTAATATGAATAAGTGAGCTTGGAGGGATTGGCACAACTCTTAAAACCACAACTCTTAATATCTTATATGTGTATGAAATATCTCAAATATCTTGTATGTGCATGAAATAACATCGATTTCTCAGTTAAGCGGAAAACTTGTAGGTGTTTTGCTGTCCCTCTGAGCAATGGGATATTATGGATGATAATGATATACAAGTGTAGCTTGGAGATAGTAGGAGAGGTTGCAGTATGAGAGGTTTTTGTTTGTGATACCCATTGTGCGACCCTCCCCCTGGGGCTAGATCCAAACCAGGGGACACGACCACCTGAGCACATGACACATGGGTTACTGATACTCATCACTCCCGTAACTGCATGGAGCAGAGTTGCAAATAAAGATTTGGATTCTGTCACAATAAGTTTCATAAGTAAGCTCATTTTTGATGTTATTGCTCACACTCGTTGTGCAGACGGCTTCAGCTAACATGTGTAATGGTTTACCCATTACACATTAATCTGTTTGTTAATTTGCTGCTGCCTTAAATGCTATGGGTGATGTAAGGTCTAGTCCTTTAATTACTTTACTTTTGGCCACCTATTGTTGTGTTCATGTTTAAAAGTTGCAGGTCAACTCTACAAGTAGCTTCAACAAGAATTGGCAGTTGTGTACAGTGCTACCCCTCCCCCCCACCACCCACCACCACTCTCCCCCCAGTCAGATTTCCAAATGTTGGTCTGAGAGACTGCTCCAGCCATGATATCTTGCCACAGAAGGCCGTGGAGGTTGTCAATGGATATTTTTAACACAGAGATTGACAGATTCTTGATTAGTACAGGCATCAGGTGCTATGGGGAGAAGGCAGAATGGGGTTAAGAGGGAAAGCCATGTTTGAATGGCAGAGTAGACTTGATGGGCCGAATGGCCTAATTCTGCTCCTATAACTTATGAACTATATTTGTCCATTGCTGCTTAATATCAGAGGTGTTATGTAGAGTGGTAATATGGATGCATTCTTTTGTTGGATCAGCTTGATCTCCAACCCATGCGGGAAAGGAGTACAATGCTCCACTATGGTTAGCATTGCAGGTCCCAACTGCTTGTAATTCAATGGACTTTGTAGAGCACTGAATTCAGGAGGCTTGCAACGATTATGTTCGAGGTTTAATCCAGATTTTACTAATATATATTAAAATGGAATCTGCATATAACTGTTTAAATTCATGTACTGCCATGTATTGACAGTCAAATGTTGTGATCCGTGCTGAGCAGAAGTGAATGTCATCAGTCAGGATGCTGGGATGCAGAGGACCTGAGGTCACCTAATCCATGATTTGCAAAAGACCGCTTTACAAGTGCAGCAAGTCATTTGAAAGGATAGCAGAATATAATTGTTCAATTTGAGCTATTGATGCACAGGAATATTGTGTTCAGCTTCGATCTTTCTGTTCAGGGTGGATATTAATGTGTTGGAAGAAATTCAGAGAAGGTTTATTGATACTTGGAACGGATGGGTTATCTTGTGAAGTAAGGGTATCGACAGGATAGGCTAATATACACTGGGATTTAGAAGAGTGAGAAGGAACATGTAGGATCTTGAGGCTTCTTGATAAGAAGATTAATGGAGAGGATGGTTCCTCTTCTGGGAGAATCTAGAACTTGGGGCTTACTGTATAACATAAGTCACCCACTTAAGACACATGAGGGGGATTGTTTTTTTTCAGAAGGTCGAGTCATTGGAACTCTTTTCCTCAAAAGTGGGGGGAGGGGTGCAATCTGAGTCTTTAATTGATACCTAATTAAGCGAGTGATGAAAGGTTACAGTAGCGACACAATGACGTAGCGGTAGAGTCGCTGCCTTGAAGCGCAAGAGATTTGGGGTTTGATTCTGACTAAGGGTGCTGTATGCACTGTATGGATTGTACATTCTCCCTGTGACAATGTGCGTTTCCTCTGGGTGCTCCGGTTTCCTTCCACACTCCAAAGACGTACAGGTTTGTAGTTAATTGACTTCTGAAAAAAATTAAATTATCCCTGGTATGTAGGATCGTGTACTGGGTGATCGTAGATTAGGAAAAGGTGAGGTGCAACGAGACCTGGGTGTGCTTGTACATCAGTCACTGAAAGTAAGCATGCGGGTACAGCAAGCATTGAAGAATGCTAATGGCATGTTGGCCTTCATAGGAGCAAGGAGGTCCAACTGCAGTTGTACAGGGCCCTGGTAGACCGCACCTGGAGTATTGTGAGCAATTTTGGTCTCCGAATTGGAGGAAGGACATTATTGCTCTTGATGGAGTACAGCATAGGTTCCCCAAGTTAATTCCCGGATGGCATGACAGACATGATGAAAGAATGGGTCGATTGGGCTTGTATTCACTGGAATTTAGAAGGATGAGAGGGGACCTTATATAAAATTCTTAAAGGATTGGACACGCTAGATGCAATAAAAATGTTCCCGATGTTGGGGGAGTCCAGAACCAGGGCTCACGGTTTAAGAATAAGGGGTAGGCCATTTAGGACTGAGATGAGGAAAAACTTCTTCACCCAGAGAGTTGTGAATCTGTAGAATTCACTGCCGCAGAAGGCAGTTGGAGGCCAATTCACTGGATGCTTTCAAGAGAGAGTTAGATTTAACTCTTAGGGCAAAGGAATCAAGGCATATGGGGGGAGAAGCAGGTGGCTCGAAGGGCCGAATGGCCTACTCCTGCACCTATTTTTATGTGTTGGTTGGCACAGACACGATTTTCCAAAGGGCCTATTTCCATGCTGTATCTCTAGTCTAAAGTTAACAGAGCAGTGCAGGAATGTAATGTTAGGGTTAATTCAGATCAGCCATGATCTTATTAGACGGCTGAGCGAGCAATGCACTGAGAATTGAAAGACTAAAGAGAAGTGGAAGATAAATTCTTTACTCAACACACTAATTTGTTTAATGTTTAATTTTTAAGTTTTTAGGTATAGCATTTATTATATCTTAATTTATTTTTAGTTAAACTTTTAATTTGAAAAATATTTTAAAGATAATCTTTCAATGTTTTGAAAAACAATTAAAAATACTCGCAAAACCAATGTGGAACTTTACAAGCTGTCAAAATTATCAAAGGATATTTTGGGTCAGGGCTTCAGGCCACGCCGCTGAAGTCTAGAATGTTTCAGACTGAAGATATTCACCCTTTATACTCCACTAGGCTTCTTCAGGTGGCCACAATCAGGCAGGGCACGTGCGGGTAATGTAAATGGTCTCAGGGCTGAATAATGAAGCTTTCTGGGATATCTTAAAACCAACTATAAATAAATGTCAGCATTCTTTCTGTCTTTTGTATGCTTTCTTTGTTCTTCCTCTATCTAAAGATGTGCTGCTATTTGGATAGTTCCAGGTGGTTGGTACTCATGCAAAGCAATCCTTCAAACTTGTTTTACAACGTGTGACTCGGTGACATCCCAGATTATGTTTTGTTTTGGCATTCTAATTATAGAAAATATATGTTTATTGGATTAGATGATTCGGGTAGAACCTTTAAGAAGCCGACCTGCATGAAAAAGTATATGCAACCTCTCAATTTTCTTTTGGTGTTGTTTGTAACAATTTTTCAATGTCTTGCCCTGTGCTCTTTACTTGAATAATTGCAGCTTTTGCCAGTCTACGGGTGTAAATGCAACTCATAAATGATGCCTTGTATGGAAGGTTGGAAAGCACATCCTGACGTTTCATACGTGACAATGACTTCTTAATTGCACATTGAGTTGAATGGATATACAGAATCAGGAAAATAAAATATTTTCAATTGCAGCATTGTTAATATCCCAACACATCCACCCACTGTGCTGAAGTGATGAATGCTGCAAGGGCAATCTTAATGAGGTTTACAGAGCACTGGAATTGATTAAACAGTATAGTCTTACTGATTACCATGAGGCCGTATGGGAACAGGGGGCAACAAATTGTGGAATCAGACATTTTTTTTGCAGGAAGGATAATGTTAAGTGCAGGGTTATTAAAATACTGTGAGTAAAGCCCTTTCTTTCTCCTGATCACAAGGTTTCACCATAACATTACAGAAATACTCACTATTGTTGCTGCACATTCAAAAAAGGAGAGCAGTCTCAATAATGGCAGTAACAAAAATAGGAACGGTTGCATCTCCCAACAGATAAATTAAGAGAGAGTACATATCACTATAATTTGCATTTTGAGAAATAGAAGCTAGTATTTTTAAAACTGAATTATAATTTTGAAGTTCCAGATCAAAACTGCTTCCTGTTTAATCCATTCACCAAACCCTTGGAGTATTCTTGTCGCACAAGTTCTGCAGATGTTTTGCTCCCTACTGAGGCTCTTAAATAATTCTTTGCTTCTCCTGTGTATTTTATAGGTACTATTCAGAACTAAAAAAAAAGATTTATCGTTAACCAGAGTCCTTCAAGATTTGAGCAGATTATGTCACAAGAATATGTTCTTTGCTGTAATGTATTCCTGGCATGGAGAGGGGGGGGGGGGGGTGAAGTTATAACCAAAACAATAGTGTTTTTACCTTGGATGTTCATATTTTGAAGCAAATTTTGAGGATTTTCTGTTTTCAGTAGAGATTTTAATTTTTACAAAACAAATTTCTATACTTATGGAATGCTGTTTTACTGAAGCATCTAATGATGCTTGTGTAATGAAAGTTGGATTTATCTTCTGGATTTAGTGAACATTGTTTCCATATGAATTAACAATCGCAGCTTTGATGGCACATTTGAAGTCATGCAGTTCTGCTAATGTTGCTTTTGTTACTAACTTTTTGATGTGATTAATTGCATTTGGCCTTGCATCCTATTTTCACATATGTAAAGTTTAGACATTATTCTCAAAAACCACCAATGTGAAATTAAATCTCAGAGAACCTACTATGAGCCGTGGAGGATGGAGGAAACGTGCCGGCAAAGAGGATGGCTGGAGGGATTGGGTATGTTCAACACGATTTGCCTCTAATAATCTGCTAAATTTGTACATTTTGTTTTCTATTTGTGTATTGGCATTGACAATGTATTTATTATATGTGTGTGTATTATATGTATGTATGTGTATATGTGCGTGTGTATATATTTATATATAAATTACCTGGACGAAAATGTAGATGGGCTGGTTGATAACTTTACAAATGATAAAAAGATTGATAGAGTTGCAGAGTGAAGAAGGCTGCCAAGGATACAGTAAGATATGGATCAGGTACAGATATAAGCAGAGGAGTGGCAAATTAATTTTTATTCAGGCAAGTGTGAGATGTTACACATTGGGAGGACAAACGTAAGGGGAAATTATACAGTTAATGGCAAAATCCCTAACCACACTGATATATAGAGGAATCTTCAGGTCCAAGTTCATAACTCCCTGAAAGTAACAACACAAGTAGATGGAATGGTAGGGAACCCATATTGTTCGCTTGCCTTCATCGATCAGAGCACTGAGCATAGGAGTCAAGAAGTCATGTTACAGCTTTGTAAAACTTCTGGTTAAGCCACGTTTGGAATATTGTATGTAGTTCTGGTTATCACATTTCAGTAAGGATGTGAAGGCTTTGGAGAGTGCAGAGAAGGTTTACCAGGTTGCTGCCTGGATTAGAGGCTATCAGCTATAAGAAGTTGAATACATTTGCATTGTTTTCCCTGGAGCATCGGAAGCTGAGGGGAGACCTGAAAGAAGTTTATAAAGTTATGAGAGGCTTAGCCTGGATAGATAACCAGAATCGTCTTTCCCAGAGTGGAAAAGCACTGCTGTAAGGCATAGCTTTAAAGTTAGAGGTGAAAAGTTTAAAGGAGATGTGCAGGGCAAGTGTTTTTACACAGCGTGGTTGGTGTCTGGTGATGGTGAAACAGATACAAAAGTGGTGTTTAAGAAGCTTTCAGATAGGCACATGTATGGGCAGGATTTGGAGAGATATGGATCACATGAAGGCAGATGGGATTAGTTTAATTTGTCATCATGTTTGGCACAGACATTGTGGACAAAAGTGCATTCTATGACCTTGAACTAAATCGGCATTCTCTCTTGATACTGCAAATTAACCTTTTGTATATATAAATGGCAAATAATTCAATGATTAGTTAACAGACACATGCAAGAATAAATTTCAAAGCAACAGTGCCGGAGACCAGCTTCGATCTCGATTACGGGTGCTGTCTGTACAGAGTTTGTACATTCTCCCCGTGACCCGTGTGGGTTTTCTTCGAGATCTTCGGCTTCCTCCCACACTCCAAAGACGTACAGGCTTGTAGGTTAATTGGCTTGGTAAATATAAAAATTGTCCCTTGTGGGTGTAGGATAATGTTAATGTGCGGGGATCGCTGGTCGGCGAGGACCGGGTGGGCCGAAAGGCCTGTTTCCGCGCTGTATCTCTAAACTAAACAGGGAAATGAGTGGGGAGATGGAGTTTATACCTGCATAACCCCAATGTGCCAAATGGCCTTTGTGTCAAAATAAGTGAACATACTGAAGAAACACATAACTTTTGGGATTTAATAATTCACCAGAGAAGCTTTTGCTCTGCATGGATATCAGTTTGTCCTCCTGTTTACACACAGCAATTAATCTGGAATTAGTTTGGTTCCTTTGCATTGATTTTTTTTTCACCTCGGATGGTAATTGACTTTAAACTGCACTTTTATTTTCAACAAGGGCGAAGACTTTCTAATATTATGCAAGCAGAAAACTAAGCAAAGTGTGGAAGTATTAGATTAGTCATACAGTATGAAATCAGGCCCTTCGGCCCACCGAGTCCGCACCAACCAACTCATACACTAGTTTTATCCTACACACTAGGGATAATTTACAGAGGCCAATTAACCTACAAACCCGCATGTCTTTGGAAGTATTATATCACAAAAATATATGTAAAAATTTAGTATGAAGCAGTTTTACAAAGAACCAATAGAAATTTAGCAGAAATAGGAGAATGAAGGAATGGGTGGCAGAAATGCTGCCTTTCAGCATCACGGACCCGGGTTTGATC
The DNA here is from genome assembly GCA_963514005.1 of Raja brachyura. Next base: position 76,585,724 of record OY740786.1, read on the forward strand.
CTGACTACGGGTGCAGTCTCTATGGAATTAGTACGTTTTTCCTCGTTACCGCGTGGGTTTTCTCCGGGTGCTTCGGTATTTCCTCTTACATTCCAAAGACGTACAGGTTTGTAAGTTAATTAGCTTTGGTAAAAATTGTAAATTGCCCCTGGTGTGTAGGGTAGTGCTAGTGTACGGGGTGATTGCTGGTCAGTGGGCCAAAGGGCCTGTTTCCGCGCTATATATAAAAACTAAAAGGACTCTCAGGACGATGCAAGTTAAAATATTTTGTTGTTAATTCACAACTAAGTATTGTGTCCGTATAAATCAGTGCAACTGAAGTTTCACAAAATCTCTTGCATTTCTCCTAGGGTGGTTACATGGCAGCAAAGATTGACAAGCTGGAAAGGCAGTTCAAATCAGATTCTTCACTTCAACAAGAAAATGAAGGGACAACATCTTGCATTTTCAAAGGTGTTACAATTTATGTCAATGGTTACACAGGTATGTGTGCTTAAAAATTAGTCTGGAGTCCCTGTTATCTTTCAGAAAACTGGAACCAGCGCGAACATATGTTATGTCAGCTGGGTTGAGAATGAATTGTTATTTTAGGTAAAATTAGTTTGAAAGCAATTTAACTAAATATTTGTCAAAACTATGTAGAAGAAATTCCATTATTAGATACTCTATGGATGCCGAACAACAGAATCCTGTCTAGGCCCTGTTCTTTTTCTGCATCTTTAAATGAAATGTTCTGCTTTAGAACCAACAGCTGACGAGCTTCGAAGGCTTATGATGCTGCATGGGGGCCAGTATCACATGTACTACTCAAGATCTAAAACTACACACATTATTGCAACTAACCTGCCAAATGCAAAAATAAAAGAACTGAAGGATGAAAAAGTTGTTCGGCCTAGTTGGATCACAGACAGGTCAGTAAAAGTACTATAGCTATTATTACTATGAGTTGGGTGAGAAGAAAATAGCACTGAATGCACTAAACACCAAATGTTTATGAGTCTTTCCATGATGCTGTTTATGAATATAACCTCAATCTTAAGTATATGAAAGCTCCCAACTGGATAATGGAATTGATTTAAATTAAAGGGTAAGATTTAATGCAATATTTGTAACAAAAGCATGCAATTCTAAACGTGTGGTCAAATCTATTTCCAAATTTTTAGTATTTTATTAGTATTACAAATTAGTTATTATTGTTGCTATGTATTTACTTTTGCTGTGCCTTGTCCTTAATTTGTGTTATCTGTGTGCGCTGGAACTTATGGGAAGATTTTTAGGTGAAATGTATATCTTAGTGGAACAGCTCCCAAATTGCATTGTGGTATTTTGCATATTCTTATGAAAATGCAACAACAATTAGTGGCAGCAATCTAATGATATTGAAATTTCTCTGAATGAGAAAGCACGTTATTTTTGTTTATACAAAATTGTTAGTTTTATTGAAATTGTATTTGATGTAATATAGTTTAAGCACATTTCAAGACTTTTAGACATCAGTGCAATCTCAGAACAGTTGCTCTAGTTTTGGTGTTGTTGGGGTGAATATATTAGTTAACTTTCTAGTGCGGTAGGTAGAATAGTACCCAGTGTTGGTTCCTATACATGATCCATATCCCTCAATTTCCAGCAGATCCATGTTTCAATCTAAAAGCTTCTTAAATGCCACTAACGTATCTGCCTCCACCACCATCCCTGGCAAGCGTTCCTGTCCCCTGCTACTCAGTGCAAAATAAAACTTGCCCCACATATCTCCATTAAACCTTTCCCCTCTCACCTTATAACTATGCCCTCTAGTGTTGGTCATTTCCACCCTGGGAGAAAAAGGTTCTGATTGTCTACCCTATCTATTTCCCTCTCTCATAATTTTATATACTTAAATCACGTCTCCCTTGAAACTCTGTCCCAGAAAAAATAATATGTCTGTCCACCTCTCCCTGTAGCTGAAATCCTCTAATCCAGCTAAACCTAGTAAACATCCTCTGCACCCTCTCCAAAGCCTTAACATCTTTCCGATAATGGGGCGACAGAACTGCACGCAAGACTCCAAATGTGGCCTAACCACAGTCCTATAATGCTGCATTCTGACTTCCTAACTCTTATATTCAATACCCCTAGCAATGCAGGCAAGCATATCATTCACCACCTTTACCACACTATGCACTAGTGCTGCCACATTCAGTGAGCTATGATTTTGGACTTCAAGATCTCTCTGCACAACAGTGCTGTTATGGATTTTGTCATTAACCCCCTACATTCATCCTCCCAAAGTGCAACACCTCACACTTGCTCAGGTTAAACTCCATTTGCTATTTTTCTTCCCATTTCTGCAGGTGATCTATATTTTACCATAGCTTCTGACACCATACTTCACTGTCTCCAATTCCTCCACTTTTAGTAATGTCAGCAAAATTACTCACCAACCCATCTACATTTACGTCTAAGTAATTTATTTATGTATACTGCAGAGGTCCCAGCACAGAGCCCTGTGGAACTCCACCGGTCACAGAGCTGCAGCCAAAATACCTACCTTCCACCCAAACCCTCTGTCTTCTATGAATGCCAGTTCTGAATCCATACAACCAAGTCATTGTGAATCCCATACATTTTAATCGTCTGGAATCAACCAACCATGAGGGTCCTTATCAAAAGCCATTCAAAAATCCATTTACAGTAAACCCTCGCAATTAAGGACCTCTATGTAACGGACTTTGGTCATAGCGGATTGAGGCATCCGTTCGTGGTGGTAGTTGGTGGTTGGTGGCCAGCACAGCGGAAAGGCAGTGGCGGGGAGAGAGCAAGCAGTAAAAACGCAGCATTGTCGTTGAACGTTGCATTGTCATAGGGTCTCCGGCCCAACTTGCCCACACCGACTAACATGTCCCATCTATACTAGTCCCACCTACCTGCTACCCATATCCGTCTAAACCTGTCCTATCCATGTACCTATCTAAATTATTCTTCAACTTTGCGATAATACCTACCTCAACTGCCTCCTCTGGCAGCTCGTAAATCTTTTCAGCAGCCCTCCCAGCTTGACAATATCATTAGGCACGGGATTGCAGCAGCTGCCATAAAGCATGGTCTCAGGGTGTTGGATGCAGACGCTTGCGCATGCCACTGCATGCCTCAGTGTTTTGGTAACGCCGCAAGACTCCCGTTGCACCACCTCCCACTTCCGCCAAGTTACGCAATGAGCTAGCACCACGTGGCATACGGTTGTGGGAGCCGGGCCTGTCCCTGGCGCACCACGTTTGGGGCATGGGGTACTGTGGCACCCTGGCCTGTGAATTCCCACTGGTTTAACCCCTCCCCCATCACATTTCTTCCCACCCAGCCTTTGGTTAAACATTAATATTTACCCCTCACTCTCTGTTATTGTGGAAAATCGACAGCAACAAACATCATCCCCTCGCACCCCCCCTTTGAAAGGGTTTACTTATACAACATCTACTCCCCACCTTCAATTTCATTCATCATCTCAGAAAACTCAATCAAGTAGTAAGACACGACCGGCCGCATACAAGGCCATTCTGGCTGTCCCTAATTAGCCCGCAGTTCTCACAACAAGTTCTGTTAATCAATATGTGATTTGCTTTTTAATGAACCATATATATTAAGGTTTTTGCATTTATCATTGATGTAATTTGCAGACTTGGCTGCACAGTCATCAATATATAGAGAGTATAGTCGGGGACGGAGAATGCATCCTTGTGTTGAGAATTAGTTTTCATCCTCAATTTCTTTTCCATTGCGAGTCCACTAGCCATCAGATTTATAGAGATAAGTTTGTAACTTGCCATGGTGAGATTTGAAAATGATCTTTGCATTTTTTAGTTAAACGCTGTAACTTCGTTACCCCATATTTTCTGGCCTGTTTTTTCACCACCACAGTTCCTCAAACCTGTGCTTAGTCCTTGTCGAGAGACAGAGGGGCAATCTAATTAGCTCTCTACATCCTGGAATACAGTGACAGGGCCTTAGCAGGGCAGTATGGCATTCAGAAATCAAAAATTATTTAAACATTTTATAATCGTTAACTTAAAAACCTAGAAACACACAAAATTAAAAGCAATGTTAAACAATATCATATTTTAAAAATGTGTCTTTTTCCTTTGCCTTGTAATCCCCATTGAAATCAAAGGGATTTTGATTTCTTCTGCATGACCCTGAAGACCCCAGTAAGATTGTGCTCTGCTGCTCTCCCTCTGAGTGGTAGTAAATGATGGACTTCCATGTTTGATATCATGTCTGGAAATCCTGGATTACCATAGTTTAAACAACATTTAGACAACATTTTGGTCTAGTTCTGAACTACCCCATTCATGTTTTTGACTGTTTTTACAAAATATATGGAATTATGGTAATCAATGTGTTCATTTTAGAGGTTATAAGAGTGAGTATCTTTTGGAATTGTAAAACACCATCACTCCACTAAACCAGTTCGTTCTGGAAAGTCCCTTGTAATTCTTAAGTTTGTTCTTAATTTTATTTTTAAGTTTTCAAGATAACTTTTCTAATACATTGACCAAATTTGTCAAACAACAGAAGTTCTTGAAAGTTCAGTTTAATCTCTAATTATCAGGTGGGGCTCAAATTTGGCGTTGTGAAATAGTTTATAATGAGCCTTATCAAATGTACATTTATTCAGTCATTCACTTACAGTGTGCTTAATATTCGTCATGTCCTTGGTGTTGTTGTTAATTAACCAGTTCCCCACTCAGTGAGCTGTATCCTTCTATATGCTTCAGACCTAGACTACTTGCAGCAGGCTCCTCAATGCACTGGAAAAATACTACTATTCCTGTCTCCCAAAATGTCCTTAATTCACTCAAGGATAAGTAAAACAATGGCTCATTCTCTTTCAGGCTACACCCACAGCATTGGGACCTTAGTTGTTCTCAATTCGCTATAACACCACATCATTTGCATGTCTGGCACCATACTCCCAAAACAGGCGCTCTATTTTGAGCTCTGTTGTGGGAATAGATTACCAGGCAGACAGCAAACTAAGAAGAAATGCAACATCCACGCTAACTCCTGGAAACCTCTGGCCCATGACTGCTCCAAGTAGTCAAAGAGCTTTCAAAAGACATTGAAAACCTCAAATGCATGCATTGAGAGCAGAGAAAAACCCCATGTTATCAAACGTGGAAGTCCAATGGTAGAGATCACATGACAAACTCCTCCCAATCACCAATGCAGCCACTGCCTATCCCATCTGTGCAAGTATCTGTGGTTCTCCCATTGGCCTCATTAACAACCTCAACACTCAAACAATGGAGTGGAAGCAGGTCATCCTCAATCCTGAGGATCTTCCCATGAAGAAAAGGAGTTAATCACTTCAGACGTCCCAACAATAATCTTCAATGATTGGTGGAAAAATAAACTTGATAACATTACAGTTGCAAGTAAATGTAAAAAAACTGCTATAAAAATCAAGATCAATCAGTTCATATAGAATTAATATAACCAATGGAGTTCTGGTTTTGCATGTTATTATTTCCTTCTCAAAGATCTGCAATAAATCCTCAGGTGCAGTGTGTTCAATGAAGCTGTTGGAACAAAAACAAGTGCTGGTATAACGACTGGAATTTGCATCTTGATCACGACTTATATACTATGTCTGTTTAGAAATATACAATAATATGCATAATATACGATCTCGCTTTCGAATTTTCTTTTGATACTGATTTATTCATAAAATTAAAATCTGAGATGATATTCTCCAGCTTTGTTCCTCTAAGCAGTCTCAATGACATTTGAATTCCTGATTCTAAAGATATTTTCTATCATATTTGTATTTTCTGTATCAACCATTGATGTCACAGAATTCAAAATGAATCCATCAGAAACTTCGTTAAAACTCTAGGATTCTTCCCATCTTTCATATTTATGTAATGTATTTATTTATGAACTATATATTCTGCAGTGTTTTGTACAGATATTGTAAAATCATTACCTGCTCGTTTAATGTTTTTTTTAACTATTTCCAAAGATTTCAAGGTTCATAGTAATAAAATCAATTTTTGACTATGAAAATGATTATTTCTTTTGATATTTTTCTTGTATTTGCCTTAATCAAGTTTTGAAAATACTCCTTTCTGAGAGCTCTTGATATATCTACATAACATTTTACCACCAGCACAAGAACACATTTTTATGAGGTGTATCAATGTTACTGGGCTTGTAAGAATTACGTGCTAAATTTTGGGGGGTTTTTGTGTTTTCCTTTGCAGTATAAAAGCTGGGTGCCTCCTTTCTTACATTCCTTATCAACTGTATACCAAGCAGTCAAGTGTCCAAAAAGGATTAAACTTCACTGTGAACAGACCTGAAGAACCTACACCAGGCCCGAGCAATATTTACAAACTTCATAGAAATGTGTGAGTAATTTCACCATTTTAGAATCTTGATGTAACATCTCACTCCTTAACCTGTAATTTTTTGGGTCTAGACTGACATGAAAGCTGAAGTTGTTTTGGTTGAGTTAAAAACAGGCAGAAAATTGATAATGTTGATTAATGGTTTATCAAAAAGATCGTTGCTGCATCTAGGTTGGAATTCCAGTTGCAATACCACGTTAACAGAGGAAAAACCTAGGTTGCAATTTCCCGCGCTTAATGAGTTATTTCATCCAGTCCTCAATCTAAACTACTATTTTCATTGAAATAATTGGATCCGTTATATAGAAAGTATGTGATCTGCAAATTTAATTGGCTGGTAACATAAGTATGGAACAAGAGAGAGTTCTAATTTATTTTATTAGTTACTAATAATCTTCTATGTGTTTGTAATTATCCTTCATCCTCTCAATGTTCTGTAACTGTTGACTACACCATCCTCCTCCCAACAACCTCTTCATTGTCATCCAGCTGGGTGATATTGCACTCACCTGGTCCATGTTACAGAAAGAGAATCTAGGAACAGTAACTATCACATTTATGTTTTTTTTTGCAAAATTAAGAAAAATACTATTTCTTGTGTTTTTTTTAGAAAAAGTATAAACAACAACCAAGAGAACGTGAAACAAAAGGGAAAAGGAAACCAGACCAACAGTGGAATGAATGGATGGGACAAAAATAATGATGATTTCGAACTAATGGAATTGGAGCCTGCTTTTCCTCACCTAAATCACAATGGAGTTCATAGTTGTAGAGACCATATCGCTGTTAATTACACCAACGAGCCCAATTCTAATAGTGCCTTAAAAACACAAGATTATTTAAAACTTTGCAGTGAAACTTTGTGGGGAAAGGAACCTGGAACCCTTGAAGTATTGGCAGAAGCTAATGATGACTGTGAAACAGATTTCAAAAACTGTGAAGAGCAGTTGGCAGAAGGCAATACCTTTCTGACTGACTGCACAAGGACTCCTTCCAGCTCTTCGTTAAATGAATGCTTCAAAATAAATGGGATTAGGCAATCTGCAATCCGGGAAATTTCAATAATGAAAAGCAATGCAGAGCCTTCGCCTACTAAAGGATCTTCCCACGGGTCATCTAAACCTGCGGACCCAAGTTTTATATCTGAGTTTTATGCCCATTCAAGACTGCATCACATAGCAATGTGGAAGTGTGAGTTTACAGAATATGTGAACAGACTTCAAAAACAAAATAATGGGGTTTACCCTGGCAGAGAGAAACTAAAGAGAATTAATATGGAAAAGATTCTGAGAAATGCTAGTGGCTCCAACCATTTGGGTAAGATTCTGCTTTCTGGTTACATATGTTTTATATTTGGGGGATTTGCACCTTGTTCTTCATTCGCTTGAATTTCCCTTTTTTTTCAAAAATGAGGTCCCTGTAAATGGGGACAATTTAGTTGTCCCCATTAAGCTATGTAGGCTATAACTATGCATCTAGTTAGAAAAGTTTAAGATACATGCCTACTCTCTTACCGGGAAATTTGACACAATATTAGGCCTAGAAATGTTTGTACTCACGACAGGTGCGGAGTACAATTTATCCACCAACAATCTGTAGGAATTCGGCGGGCTGAGCAGCACTTGAAGATGAAGGATCAAGAGGCAGATGGTACGATTAAGCTTCAACTTAGGGGTAGGTTGAAAACAAAGGTGACTGTATGGGAAGAATTGGTAGCCCGGGTAATGTTTTTCAAATGTATGAATCAATTATTGTTCAGGTTCTATTATTAGTGGCTAAAGGGAAGTGTGGTGTCTTTAGAAACATAGAAACATAGAAATTAGGTGCAGGAGTAGGCCATTCGGCCCTTCGAGCCTGCACCGCCATTCAATATGATCATGGCTGATCATCCAACTCAGTATCCCGTACCTGCCTTCTCTCCATACCCTCTGATCCCCTTAGCCACAAGGGCCACATCTAACTCCCTCTTAAATATAGCCAATGAACTGGCCTCAACTACCCTCTGTGGCAGAGAGTTCCAGAGACTCACCACTCTCTGTGTGAAAAAAGTCTTTCTCATCTCGGTCTTAAAGGATTTCCCCCTTATCCTTAAGCTGGGACTCCTTGTCCTGGACTTCCCCAACATCGGGAACAATCTTCCTGCATCTAGCCTGTCCAACCCCTTAAGAATTTTGTAAGTTTCTATAAGATCCCCTCTCAATCTCCTAAATTCTAGAGAGTATAAACCGAGTCTATCCAGTCTTTCTTCATAAGACAGTCCTGACATCCCAGGAATCAGTCTGGTGAACCTTCTCTGCACTCCCTCTATGGCAATAATGTCCTTCCTCAGATTTGGAGACCAAAACTGTACACAATACTCCAGGTGTGGTCTCTCCAAGACCCTGTACAACTGAAGTAGAACCTCCCTGCTCCTATACTCAAATCCTTTTGCTATGAAAGCTAACATACCATTCGCTTTCTTCACTGCCTGCTGCACCTGCATGCCTACTTTCAATGACTGGTGTACCATGACACCCAGGTCTTGCTGCATCTCCCCTTTTCCTAATCGGCCACCATTTAGATAATAGTCCGCTTTCCTGTTTTTGCCACCAAAGTGGAAAACCTCACATTTATCCACACTATACTGCATCTGCCAAACATTTGCCCACTCACCCAGCCTATCCAAGTCACCTTGCAGTCTCCTAGCATCCTCCTCACAGCTAACACTGCCCCCCAGCTTAGTGTCATCCGCAAACTTGGAGATATTGCCTTCAATTCCCTCATCCAGATCATTAATATATATTGTAAATAGCTGGGGTCCCAGCACTGAGCCTTGCGGTACCCCACTAGTCACTGCCTGCAATTGTGAAAAGGACCCGTTTACTCCTACTCTTTGCTTCCTGTTTGCCAGCCAGTTCTCTATCCACATCAATAGTTTGATTTATGTTTATTCATTGTAGCTCAGAAGGAGCCCTGCCATTCCATATTCAGCTAAATATAGTTGAGAAACTTGCCTTGTTTGTGCTCTTTGAGTTCAGTCTTTACAAATCAATGTGTTGGTCCCATCAGGCAAGATATACAGAAGTGTGAAAACGCATGCCTCCCGATTCAGTGACAGTTTCTTCCCAGCTGCTATCAGGCAACCCAACCATCCTACCAACAACTAGAGAGTGGTCCTGACCACTATCTACCACACTTAGGGACCTCAAATTATCTTTAATCGGACTTTGCTGAACTTTATTTTGCACTATATGTTATTCTCTTTATCAAGTATCTACATTGTGGACATCTCAATTGGAATTATGTATAGTCTTTTCACTGACTGGTTAGCGCACAACTAAAAGTACAAGTGACAATAAACTAAACCAGGGACCACCAAACATTTCAGTATGAGGGCCACATTATATACTTGGCACATTTTTGCGAGCCATTGGAAAAAATATAGAAATGTCAGTTTTATAAATGTAATGTCTGTCTCTCTGCTTCTGTCTCTGTCTCTGTCTCTCTCTCTCTCTGAATCTCTCTGTCTCTCTCTCTGTCTGTGTCTCTGTCTCTGCCTGTCTCTCTCTCTGTCTCTATGTCTGTCTCTCTCTCTCTGTCTCTCTCTCTGCCTCCCTCTCTGTCTCTCTCCCTCTCTGTCTCTCTCCCTCTCTGTCTATATCTCTCTCTGTATCTCTGTCTCAATGTAAACTATCGCGGGCCCCGTCTTCTCCAGCAGGACGGCGATGGTGGCGGGGGGCAGGGCGGCGATGGTGGCGGGGGTTGGTTGGAGTCGTCCCTGCAGCTGAGGGAGCGGGAGGGAGAGGCCAAGGGTACCCAGCGTGGAGTCTCCCCGCCCCCGAGTTGCAGCCGGTGCGGGGAAGGCAGGGCTCTCGCTTAACTTTTTTTCCCTGTTGCCAGCCGGGCAACCTTGACCGCTTTTTAGGTTGCCAAATGACAATTTAAGTGGTCATTTAAGACGGTTTGCATGACGCGTGCATTAATGTGCTCGGATGAAGTGCGTAGTTACCAATCAGAATTATGCTCAATGAAGCATTCACATATTATGTTCAAGAAGGAACTGCAGATGCTGGAAAATCAAAGTTAGACAAAAGTGCTGGAGAAACTCAGCGGGTGCAGCAGCATCTATGGAGCGAAGAAAATAGGGACGTTTCAGGCCTAAACCCATCAGTCTGTAGAAGGGTTTTGACCCGAAACGTTGCCTATTTCCTTCGCTCCATAGATGTTGCCGCATCCGCTGAGTTTCTCCAGCACTTTTGTCTACATTCACATATTATTTCTGCTTCAAATAACTCACAAACTAAACATATTCACCAATCAAGACATGATATATACCACAATGACATGCAGCAAAATTATAATACAATATCTCAACTCTTTTTACACATTGCATTAATGCAATTTCTATTAGTTCTTTCCACTGCCAAACAAAAATGTGGTTGGATTATTCAGCATATGATCAACCTGTGTCAATAAATCCTGGACCATGGTAACATATATGCTTAACCATACACACTACAGGTTTCAGCTACTAAGTTACAGAGAAAGGTTGAACAAGTAGGTCTTTATTCTTTGGAGCGCAGAAGGTTAAGCGGGGACGTGATAGAAGTCTTTAAAATGATGAAAGGGATAGACAGAGTTGACGTGGATAAGCTTTTCCCATTGAGGGTAGGAAAGATTCAAACAAGAGGGCATGACATGAGAATTAAGGGACAGAAGTTTAGGGGTAACATGAGGGGGAACTTCTTTACTCAGAGAGTGGTGGCTGTGTGGAATGATCTTCCTGCAGAAGTGGTGGAGGCAGGATCGATTTTAACATTTAAAAGTAAAATGGATAGGTATATGGACGGGAAGGGAATGGAGGGCTATGGTCTCAGTGCAGGTAGATGGGACTAGGGGAAAATAAATGGTCGGCACGGACTGGAAGGGCCGAGAAGGCCTGTTTCCGTGCTGTAATTGTTATATGGTTATATGTTATATGGTTATATGATGCAAGCATGTTTTCTGTGTAGGACCAAAAATTACCATGACATGGCCATAGCATGGGTCGTTATTGCTATTGGCACAGAAACACTCTCTCTTCCCACATAATTTATCCATGACAAAATATACAGGTTGCAAGGAAATTTCTATAGGCATTTTATGATAATAGCTGTTAAAACCGACTATACCCATCTGACAGGTTAAACATGACACTAACTGACAAGAGATGGCCAAAGGACATAACTGCAGCAAATGTTCTTTTGGTAATATGTTTAAAGGTGTCAAAACAAATAATAACATTGGGAATTAAAACACATTTGATTGCATTCCGTTAGTCAACGTTCACTCTGAAGACCATGAAGCACAATAGGGTCAGGGGGTGTGTGAATCAGTGCGGGGTGGATAGATGGCCGGGGGGGGGAGGGGGGGGTTGAGAAGGCAATCGGTGCGGAATGGATGGATTGAGGTAGGTGAATTAGTACGTGTTGGTTGGAGTATGTAAAATTGTGAGGGGAGAGCATGGGGGATGTCGTTGGTGTTGAATTGGGGGATCAGTATGGGATGGATGGGGGGGGAAACAGTGTTGGATGAATGGGGGTTCAGTACAAGATGAATGGGGGAAGACAAAAATGCTGGAGAAATTCAGCGGGTGAGGCAGCATCTATGGAGCTAAGGAAATAGGCAACGTTTCGAGTCGGGACCCTTCTTCAGACTGTTCCACCCATTCTTCTTGAATGGGAGGATCAGTACAGGATGGATGGGGGGGTGATCAGCGCAGGATTAATGGGGAGTTCAGTACAGGGGAGTCTTTTGGGATCTCCTCGCCACGGTGCAGCTTCAGCGGCCGCGACAGCGGCTCCACCGCCTCCTCCCGCACCCTGCCCGGCAGAAGGAGGAGGCGGTGGAGACGCTGTCGCAGCCTCTGTTGCCGGTGTGCGGGACCCGTCATTCGCTCCGGCCCTTCGTCACCCCGCTCCTAGTATCTTTGCCCCGCACTACAGCTGATGCCGCCGCCGACACGAAACGTCACGTTCCTATTCGCCAGAGATGCTGCTTTACCCGCAGAGTTACTCCAGTTTTTTATGTCTTTCGGTATAAACCAGTATTTGCATGCCAAGCTGGGCAAAATGACTCGGCATTTAGGTTGCCCGACGGCACTTTGAGTGGTCTTGGGCAACCGCTAATTTTGAGCCCTGGAAGGGCCACGCCGGGTAGGTCCGTGAGCTGCGGAGACACCGCGCCAGGTGCCCTCAGCATCTCCCTCCCCCAGCTCCAGGACGCTCGCCTGCCCCCCCCCCCCCCCCCCCCCCCCCATTCAAAGATATTGAACAATTTATTTTCTTCAGTATTCACCAAGGAGAAGGATTTTGAATTATGTGAGGTAAGGGAAGCAAGTAGAGTAGTTATGGAAACTATGAGATTCAAATAAGAGGAAGTACTGACACTTTTGAATAATATAAAAGTGGATAAGTCTCCAGGTCCTGACAGGATATTCCCTAGGACATTGAGGGAAGTTAGTGTAGAAATGGCAGGGACTATGACAGAAATATTTCAAATGGCATTAGAAACGGGAATGGTGCCGGAGGATTGGCATACTGCGCATGTTGTTCCATTGTTTAAAAAGGGTTCTAAGAGTAAAACTAGCAACTATAGACCTGTTAGTTTGATGTCAGTGGTGGGCAAATTAATGGAAAGGATACTTAGAGATTATATATATATAAACATCTGGATAAACAGGGTCTGATTAGGAACAGTCAACATGGATTTGTGCCTGGAAGGTCATGTTTGACTAATCTTGAATGTTTTGAAGAGGTTGCTAGGGAAATTGATTAGGATAAAGCGGTGGATGTTGTTTATATGGACTTCAGTAAGGCCTTTGACAAGGTTCCACATGGAAGGTTGGTTACAAGATGTAACAAGATGGACTCAACAGTGGCTGAATAGGAGATGCCAGAGAGTAATGGTGGATGGCTGTTTGTCAGGTTGGAGGCCGGTGACTAGTGGGGTGCCTCAGGGATCTGTGTTGGGTCCACTGTTGTTTGTCATATACATCAATGATCTGGATGATGGTGTGGTAAGTTGGATTAGTAAGTATGCAGATGATACTAAGATAGGTGGTGTTGTGGATAATGAAGTAGATTTTCAAAGTCTACAAAGAGAGATTTAGGCCATTGGAAGAGTGGACTGAAAGATGGCAAATTGAGTTTAATGCTGATAAGTGTGAGGTGCTACATCTTGGTAGGACAAATCAAAATAGGACGTACATGGTACATAGTAGCGAATTGAGGAATGCAGTTGAACAGAGGGATCTAGGAATAACTGCGTAGTTCCCTGAAGGTGGAATCTCATGTAGATAGGGTGGTAAAGAAAGCTTTTGGTGTGCTGGCCTTTATAAATCAGAGCATTGAGTATAGAAGTTGGGATGTAATGTTAAAACTGTACAAGGCATTGGTGAGGCCAATTCCGGAGTATGGTGTGCCGTTTTGGTCGCCAAATTATAGGAAGAATGTCAACAAAATAGAGAGAGTACAGAGGAGATTTACTAGAATGTTGCCTGGGTTACAGTTACTAAGTTACAGAGAAAGGTTGAACAAGTTAGGTCTTTATTCTTTGGAGCGCAGAAGGTTAAGCGGGGACGTGATAGAGGTCTTTAAAATGATGAGAGGGATAGACAGAGTTGACGTGGATAAGCTTTTTTCCATTGAGAGTAGGGAAGATTCAAACAAGAGAACATGATTTGAGAATTAAGGAACAGAAGTTTAGGGGTAACGTGAGGGGGAACTTCCTTACTCAAAGAGTGGTAGCTGTGTGGAATGAGCGTCCAGTGGAAGTGGTGGAGGCAGGTTTGATTTTATAATTTAATAATAAATTGGATAGGTATATGGACGGGAAAGGAATGGAGGGTTATGGTCTGAGTGCAGGTAGATGGGACTAGGTGAGAATAAGTGTTCGGCACGGACTAGAAGGGCCGAGATGGCCTGTTTCCGTGCTGTAATTGTTATATGGTTACTCCACAATTTGAGATTTGTAATAGAAGAAAAATTACATGTGGTTAAAGTGCACATTGTCAGATTTTAATAAAGGCCATTTTTTTACATTTTGGTTTCACCATGTAGGTATGTTACAATACCTACCTTTAGCAGGGCTGCAGTTCTGCCGCTCCCCGTGTGCGCGACTTTGGCGCCTTTCAGAGGGGGGCGGGTTTAAAATGCCGATTTTTTTCTAGGCAGTCCAAATCGATCTATGTCGGGCGATTTCGTCGCTAAAGAGAAATCGCTCCGACATTTCATTCATAAAGGTATTTTTAAACTAACTACGCTAGATTATTTATTAACTAGAGTAGTTTAAAAATCATCTTCTAAAGCTCTGAATGGTGACAGCAGAACGGACCTAAGGTAGGCGATAAAAGAAGCTACACAGTTTATTTTTACATTAAAGCCTTCCTAAAAACCAAGTTTTTATCACATTTTCATGTTGCGAAAAGGGGACAAAAAAAATGTATGAACCGGCAGTGTTTTTCATACTGACTCACCGCAAACCGCAACGTTCCAATCCATCGCATTCCACTAAAACCCACTCGCCAGTTGATTTAAATGGCCATTAATTTACAGGCATTAAACACTAAATTCCTTCCATTTGGCCTATAAATTCATGAAAATGAGATTTAAAAATTATGTTATATTGTGGATTATTGTGTGAATGTTATTTGGACACTTAGGCAATTTAAAAAAAGTTTATCTTTTCTTAAGAAATGGATAGATGTTTAGATCTACTCATTGAATTTTGTAATTAGCTACAATTCGATAACTAACTAATTATATGCTTTAATTTCAGGTCATCCAAGTAAGATTGTTTCATATTTGTTTCAGAATGCTTCATTCTATAATAACTGAAAATTTCATTGAGTTCTCTTAATTTTTAAGAAAGTTATGGGCTTTTAACTTTTCCAGATCACAGCTTTTGAGTTCAGTCAATTGAAAGGCAATGGGGAACAAGGTGCTAATTTCCGAGTATGAAAATGGTCATAACTTTCTTAATACTGAAGATATGAAAGTGAATTAGGTGTCAAATTAAACTTCTTTTTATGCTTTATCTGATGGGATAAATTGCAGACTTGATTTTTAAAATCTCAAAATTCAGTAACATTGCTACACCATGTAGCAGTTTATACATAGTCCCCCCATTTCGGGCACCATAATGTTTGGGACACAACAATGTCATGTAAATGAAAGTAGTCATGTTTAGTATTTTGTTGCATGCAATGACTGCTTGAAGTCTGCAATTCATGGACATCACCAGTTACTGGGTGATTTAAACTAATGTGGCAGGGGGATGGTTACAAGAACAGAGAGGCAGGTGGGTGTAAAACGAGGGTGAAAGCAATAGGGAGCAAGGTGATAAGTAAAAGTGGCAGGCAGCCAAAACCAGGGCAAAAATCAAAAAGGGCCACTTCTCAACAAAATTGTACAAGGGGTAAGAGCGTTGTAAAAACAAGCCTGAAGGCTTTGTGTCTCAATGCAAGGAGTATTCGTAATAAGGTGGATGAGTTGAACGTGCAGATAGCTATTAATGAGTATGATATAGTTGGGATCACGGAGACATGGCTCCAGGGTGACCAAGGCTGGGAGCTGAACATCCAGGGATATTCAATATTCAGGAGGGATAGAGAGAAAGGAAAAGGAGGTGGGGTAGCGTTGCTGGTTAGAGAGGAGATTAACGCAATGGAAAGGAAGGACATTAGCTTGAAGCATGTGGAATCGGTATGGGTAGAGCTGCGAAATACTAAGGGGCAGAAAACGCTAGTGGGAGTTGTGTAC
This sequence comes from Raja brachyura, assembly GCA_963514005.1. The sequence continues at coordinate 76,601,886 of OY740786.1, forward strand.
AGGCCACCTATCAGTAGTAGTGAAGTTGGGGATGGTATAAAACAGGAAATTAGAAATGTGTGCGACAAAGGCAAAACAGTTATAATGGGTGACTTCAATCTACATATAGATTGGGTGAATCAAATTGGCAGGGGCGCTGAGGAAGAGGATTTTTGGAAAGTATGCGGGATAGTTATCTAAATCAACAAGTAGAGGAACCAACGAGAGGGCAGGCTATTTTAGACTGGGTATTGAGTAATGAGGAAGGGTTAGTTAGCAGTCTTATTTTGCGTGCCCCCTTGGGCAAGAGTGACCATAATATGGTCGAGTTTTTCATTAGGATGGAGAGTGACATTGTTAATTCAGAAACAATGGTTCTGAACTTAAGGAAAGGTAACTTTGAGGGTATGAGATGTGAATTGGCCAAGATTGACTGGCAATCAATTCTAAAAGGGTTAACGGTGGATACGCAATGGAAGACATTTAAAGACTGCATGGATGAACTACAAAAATTGTTCATCCCGGTTTGGCAAAAGAATAGATCAGGGAAGGTAGTGCATCTGTGGATAACAAGGGAAATCAGGGATAGTATCAAAGCAAAGGATGATGCGTACAAAGTAGCCAGAAAAAGCAGCATACCAGAGGACTGGGAGAAATTCAGAGACCAGCAGAGAAGGACAAAGGGCTTGATTAGGAAAAGAAAAATAGATTATGAAAGAAAACTGGCAGGGAACATAAAAACTGACTGCAAAAGTTTTTATAGATATGTGAAGAGAAAGAGATTAGTTAAAACAAATGTAGGTCCCTTGCAGTCAGAAACAGGTGAGTTGATCATGAAACAAGGATATGGCGGACCAATTGAATAACTACTTTGGTTCCGTCTTCACTAAGGAAAACAAATAATCTGCCGGAAATAGCAGGGGACTGCGGGTCAAAGGAGTACTTGAGTGAAATCCAGGTTAGTCGGGAAGTGGTGTTGGGTAAATTGAATAGATTAAAGGCCGATAAATTCCCAGGGCCAGATAGGCTGCATCCCAGAGTACTTAAGGAAGTAGCTCCGGAAATAGTGGATGCATTAGTGATAATCTTTCAAAACTCTTTAGATTCTGGAGTAGTTCCTGAGGATTGGCAGGTAGCAAACGTAACCCCTCTTTTTAAGAAGGGGGGGAGAGAGAAAACGGGGAATTACAGACCAGTTAGTCTAACATCGGTAGTGGGGAAACTGCTAGAGTCAGTTATTAAAGATGGGATAGCAGCACATTTGGAAAGTGGTGAAATCATTGGACAAAGTCAGCATGGATTTACGAAAGGTAAATCATGTCTGACGAATCTTGTGGAATTTTTCGAGGATGTAACTAGTAGCGTGGATAGGGGAGAACCAGTGGATGTGGTGTATCTGGACTTCCAGAAGGCTTTCGACAAGGTCCCACATAAGAGATTAGTATATAAACTTAAAGCATACGGCATTGGGGGTTCAGTATTGATGTGGATAGAGAACTGTCTGGCAAACAGGAAGCAAAGAGTAGGAGTAAACGGGTCCTTTTCACAATGGCAGGCAGTGACTAGTGGGGTACTGCAAGGCTCAGTGCTGGGACCCCAGCTATTTACAATATACATTAATGATCTGGATGAGGGAATTGAAGGCAATATCTCCATGTTTGCGGATGACACTAAGCTGGAGGGCAGTGTTAGCTGTGAGGAGGATACTAGGAGACTGCGAGGTGACTTGGATAGGCTGGGTGAGTGGGCAAATGTTTGGCAGATGCAGTATAATGTGGATAAATGTGAGGTTATCCACTTTGGTGGCAAAAATAGGAAGATTGAGAGACGATCTTATAGAAACTTACAAAATTCTTAAGGGGTTGGACAGGTTAGATGCAGGAAGATTGTTCCCGATGTTGGGGAGGTCCAGGACAAGGGGCCACAGCTTAAGGATAAGGGGGAAATCCTTTGGGACCGAGATGAGAAGGACTTTTTTCACACAGAGAGTGGTGGGTCTCTAGAACTCTCTGCCACAGAGGGTAGTTGAGGCCAGTTCATTGGCTATATTTAAGAGGGAGTTAGATGTGGCCCTTGTGGCTAAGGGGATCAGAGGGTATGGAGAGAAGGCAGGTACGGGATACTGAGTTGGATGATCAGCCATGATCATATTGAATGGCGGTGCAGGCTCGAAGGGCCGAATGGCCTACTCCTGCACCTAATTTCTATGTCTTCTCTGGTGATGCTCTGCCAGGCCTGTATTGCAGCCATCTTTAGCTTATGCTTGTTTTGGGGGCTAGTCCCCTTCAGTTTTCTCTTCAGCATATAAAAGGCACGCTCAATTGGGTTAGATTGGGTGAATTGACCACCCAATTGACCAATAATTGACCATTTTTTAACTTTGGAAAACTCCTTTGGTGCTTTAGCAGTATATTTGGGATCATTGTCTTGCTGTAGAATGAACCCCCGGCCAATGAATTTTGAGGCATTTGTTTGAACTTGAGCAGATAGGATGTGTCTGTACATTTCAGACTTCATTATGCTACTAACATCAGCAGTTGTATCATCAATAAAGATGAGTGAGCCAGTACCTTCAGCAGCCACACATGCCCAGACCATAACACCCCCACCACCGTGTTTCCCAGATGAGGTGGTTTGCTTTGAATCTTGGGCAGTTCCATCTCTCCTCCATACTTTGCTCTTGCCATCACCCGGATATAAGTTAATCATCGTCTCATCAGTCCACAAGACCTTTTCCCAGAACTGTGGTTGCTCTTTTAAGTACTTCTTGGCAAACTGATCTGGCCATCCTATTTTTGCAAGTAACCAGTGGTTTGCATTTTGCAGTGTGGCCTCTGTATTTCTGTTCATGAAGTCTTCTGCGGACAGTGGTCATTGACAAATCCACTACTGATTCCTGAAGAGTGTTTCTGAACTGTCGGACGGGTGTTTGGGGATTTTTCTTTACTATTATAGAGAGGATTCTTCTGTCATCAGCTGTGGAGGTCTTCCTTGGCCTGCCAGTCCCTTTGCAATTAGTAAGCTCACCGGTGCTCTCTTTCTTCTTCGTGATGTTCCAAACAGTTGATTTTGGTAAGCTTAAGGTTCGACTGATGTCTCTAACAGTTTTATTCGTGTTTCTAAGTCTCATAATGGCTTATTTGACTTTAATTGGCACAACTTTGGTCCTCATGTTGATAAATAGCAATAAAAGTTTACAAAGGTGATGGAAAGATTAGGTGCTGAGAACTTTCTTATACCTGCATTAAGGAGGCAATTAAACACACCTGAGCTATTACAAACACCTGTGAAGCCACGTGACCCAAACATTATGGTGCCCTGAAATGGGGGGGACAATGTATAAACACTGCTGAAATTTCTAGGCAGTGAAAACAAAATGTATAAAAATATCCTTTAATATAACCTAACAATGTGCACATTAACCACATGTGATTTTTTTCTATTAAAAATCTCAAATTGTGGAGTACAGAGGCAAATAAATAAATGATGGGTCTCTGTCCCAAACATTATGGACGGCACTGTAACTCATTGGTGACCCTCAGACTATCCTTTGTCGTACTGTGCTGGCTGTACCTTGCACTAAACGTTAATTCCCTTATCATGTATTAATCTATACATGGCTCGGTTGTAATCGTGTATTGTTTTTCTTCTGACTGGAAAACACGTTAAAAAAAGTTTTTCACTGTACTTCAGTACATGTGACAATAAACTAAAGTGAACTAAAGTCATATCTATAATTAGGCTTCAGAAATAAGATGTCGAGTCATCCAGCTTGTTCAGAATTGAAGACACAAGGAACTGCAGATGCTGGAATCTTGAGCAAAACAAAGTGCTGGTGAAACTCCACAGATCTAACAGCATTACAGAAAGAGTGGATGGGCACCGTTTCAAATCGGGATCCTTCTTAATTGAGTGTAGAATGGTCCCAACGCGAAATGTCACCTATCCGAGCACTCCATAGATGCTGCTTGAACCACTAACTTACTCCCAGTACTTTATGACTGGGTACTTAAATGCCTTACCTTGTAAGAAACAGAAAATAGGTGCAGACGCTTCGAGCCAATATAATCATGGCTGATCATCCTAAATCAGTACCCCGTTCCTGCTTTCTTCCCATATCCCTTGTTTCCTTTAGCCCTAAAAGCTATATCTAACTCTCTTTTCAAAACATCCAGTGAAATGGTTTCCACTGGCTTCTGTGGCAGAGAATTCCACAGATTCACAACTCTCTGGGTGAAAATGTTTTTCCTCATCTCAGTCCTAAATGGCCTACCCCTTATTCGTACACTGTGACCCATGGTTCTGGACCGGCAACATGGGGAACATTTTTCCTGCAGCTAGCCTGTCCAATCCCATAAGAATTTTATATGCTTCTATAAGATCCCCTCTCATCCTTCTAAATTCCAGTGAATATAAGCCCAGTTGATCCATTATTTCATCATATATTGGTTCCGTCATCCCGGGAATTAACCTGATGAACCTACGCTCCACTCCATCAATAGCAAGAATGCCCTTCCTCAAATTAGGAGACCAAAACTGCACACGATACTCCAGGTGTGGTCTCACCAGAGCCCTGTACAACTACAATAGGACCTCCTTGCTCCTATACGTAAATCCCCTCGCAATGAAGGCCACATTGCCATTAGCTTTCTTCGCTGCCTACTGTACCTGCATGCTTACTTTCAGTGACTGATGTGCAAGTGCACCCAAATCTTGTTGCACCTCCCCTATTCCTAATCTGACACCATTCAGGGCTCGAAATTAGCTGTTGACCGGGTTCCACTGACCTATCAAAGTGCCGCCGGGCAACTTAAACACCGAGTCATTTTTCCCGGCTTGACAACCAGTTACTGGTTGATACTGAAGATAGACACAAAAAACTGGAGTAACTCCGCGGGTCAGGCAGCATCTCTGGAGAAAGGAATGTGACGTTTTGTGTCGGCGACGGCTGTAATGCGTGAGAAAGATACTAAGTGTGGCATGACGGAGGGGCGCAGCGAATGACGGGCCACGACAACGGCAGCAGCGGCCACGACAGCGGCTCCATCTCCTCCTCCCATCCCGCCCTGTTAGCGGCTGCTGCCTGCCACTCTGCCAACGGCGCTTTCAAAACAAACCCTCCCACAAGCCGAGACCGGAAGGAGAGAGGGAGAGGCCTCCTTCCGCCGTCTGAAGCAGCTGCACCGCTCGGGCCCCGCACCTTCCTGCTGGTTGGCGGTGGCGAGGAGATCCCAACTGCCTCCCTCTTTGGCGGCGGCACTTGGCGAGGGGCAGAGATCCGGGGGGGGGGGGGGGGGGGAGGCGGCAAGGAGTCAGGACGGGCGCGGTGCCCTCAGGCCCACAGCCAGAGCAGACAAGCAGTGCTAAACCCACCTCTCTGTGCCTGTCCCACCAGGTTATCCCTGCCTGGATTGACGGGAACTATGTCACCAGTCCAGGCATGACCAAGCGAGACAGGCAGAGTTGAGCTGCATTTAGCACTGGATTGAGCGTCCGAAGCCTCGCGCGTGAGTGTGAGAAATTCTGTCCCCCGGTCCCCTCCATATTTTGATAGCGTGCCTGCGGCGATGATGCCGGTGTTGTCCGAGGAGCGCTGGCCTTCCTTCCCACCCCCTCTCCCTCTACCTCTACCTCTCCCTCTCCTTCACCCTCTACCTCTACCTCTACCTCTCCCTCCACCTCTCCGTCCCCCTCCCCCTCCCGTGACATCCCGTGTGTTCGCCTCCTCATCTACTCCCCCCCCCCCCACCCCCATCCTGCACTGATCTCCTTATCCACCTCACAGTTATTCTCCTGCAACTCCCTTATCCACCTCACAGTGACTCACCATCAATCCTACACTGGTCCTCCAATTCATCCTGTACTGACCCCCCCTTCCCATCCATCCTGCACTGCTCCCCCACTGTCATCCCCCGCGCTCTCCCCTCACAATTTTACCTACTCCAACCAACACGCACTAATTCCCCTGCCTCAATCCATCCATTCCGCATCGATTGCCTTTTCAACCCCCCCCCCCCCCACCTCCATCCATCCATCCTGCACTGATTCACACCCCCCCCCCACCCCCCCCCGACCCTATTGTGTTTTAATTCCCAATGTTATTATTTGTTTTAATGGGTTGTATATATGACTAAGAGATACTGTATAGTATATGAGGGTTTTTTCTTTTCTTTTTTTCTCTCTTTTTTTATATGGCTTTGTAAATATTTGATTAGTATATAAATGTAAATAATTTGGTGTACATATAGCTGCTGGTGTACATATGATGTACATATAGCTGCTAAATTAGTGTAAGATAATTATAAGCAGTTGAATAAGGGGTGGGAATTAATAAGCTTTGGCTTCTTCCTGCTCCTTTTCGGACACATACAATTTCATTTATTTATAGATATTGTTAATGACACTTTATAAATATTCTTGGTTTGTTTTTTGTATGCTGTTTCACACTTGCTTTTTATTCTTTTATTCTGTTCGAAATAAAGAATTAAATAAATATATGGAGATATATTTTAAAAAAAATTAAAAATCCATAAAGATGGATTAATTAAATTGTGAACACGTGAAACATTAAAACTGGTGTTCGATTGTCACTTCTACCATTGACACGTTATTACAGAATTCATTTTAACGGCAAATCAATGCTCTTAATATGGAGTATCAGTACTGTAGTTATTTAATGAGCAACATTCACAACTATACGTTGGAATTATCCAGGTTTTACTTCTACAGTCAGTCATATACATCACAGATTTGGTCAGGAGACATATCAGTTGAAATTTTAACGTTAATTCTGAAGTGGGAATGATGGAAAAAGCGGTTATCAACAATTTTTTTAAATTTGTTGCTTATAAACTGGGTATCTTCATTGCTGTTCACAACACATACAACTAATCTGAATGTCCGGTAATGTGGCGTCTTGACACCTTTAAATATATTACCAAAAGAACATTTGCTGCATTTATGTCCTATATAGTCAGTTTTAACAGCTATTATCATAAAATGCCTTTAGAAAGTTCCTTCCAACCTGTATATTTTGTTGTGGATAAATTATGTGGGAAGCGAGAGTGTTTCTGTACCAATAGCAATAACGACCCATACTATAGCCATGTCATAATTTTAGGTCCTTCACAGAAACCATGCTTGCATCAATCTGTAGTGTGCATGGTTAAACATATATGGTTAAGCATATATGTTATCATGGCCCATCAGGATTTATTGACACAAGTTGATCATACGCGGAATAATCCAACCACATTTTTGTTTGGAAGTGGAAAGAAATAATAAACATTGCATTAATTGCAATGAGTAAAAAGAGTTGAGATACTGTATTATAATTTTGCTGCATGTCATTGTGGTGTATATCATGTGTTGATTGGTGAATATGTTTAGTTTGTGACTTTATTTGAAGCAGAAATAATATGTGAATGCTTTATTGCGCATAGTTCCGACTGGTGACTACGCACTTCGTCCGAGCACATTATCGCACGCGTCATGCAAGCCATCTTAAATGACCACCTAAACGGTCATTTGGCAACCTAAAAAGCTGCCAAGGTTGCCCGGCTGGCAACAGGGAAAACAAGTTAAGCGAGAGCCCTGCCATTCAGATAATAATTCTTGTTTTTATGTTAAATGCTTAGGTAGTCATTTAGTACCTGAGCTCTTGCTATTTCCTGTTTTTCTCCACAGGCACTGCAGATTTGCCCCGACATAAGAGCTGCATAATGCACATCGACATGGACTGTTTCTTTGTATCAGTGGGCATTCGTGATCACCCAGAACTGAAGGGTTTGTAAATGTTAAATTCTATTTTTATCAATTCTTCAACCAACAAGATACAAGTTTAAAGTTGTGACTTTAAACTTAAGCATGAGGATGCAAACTGATTACAGCATTGTGTCAGAATTTCAAGAACATATAAATGGGCTGAACAAAATAATTGTTTGAATGATTGGGCTGAAAGTTAGGAGTCAAGTTGTGAGTTTCTGCAAAGGTGAAATTCCATTTGTAATGTTCAATGGGACCAGGAGTCACCCTCAAATGGATAAAAGTTGAGAACCTGAATGATCAAATCATATATTTGAAAAAAATGAATAAACGTCTTGGGAGGTTTTGAAAGTGAATTATGAGGAAGCTGTGGAGTGTAGAGATGAAATTCAAAACAATAGAGGTAAAGTTTAGTTTAGAGATACAGCACGGAAACAGGCCTTTCTTCCCACTGAGTCCACGCCGACTAGCGATCAACCCATACACTAGCACTACCCTACTTGCTAGGGACAATTTACAATCTTTACCAAAGCTAATTAACCTACAACCTTTGGAGTGTGGGAGGAATCCGGAGCACCCCGGGGAAAAACAACATGGTCACGGGTCTCTAGCGCTGCAAGCAATTTTACTGCTGCACCACCTTGCCATCTCTACATTGAGTCTGCTCTGTCATTCAATCATGACTGAACTATTTTCCCTCCCAGCACCATTCTCCTGTAACCTTTGACGCCCTTACTAATCAAGAACCTATCAATCTTCACTTTAAAAATACTCAATGACTTAGCCAGCACCTCCGTCTGTGACAATACATTCTACAGAGTCCCTATCCTTAGACTAAAGAAATTCCTCCTCATCACACTTGCAGATGCATCCTTTTATTCTGAGGCTGTTCCCTCTAGTTCTGGACTCTCCCATACTGGAACCATCCTCTTCACATCCACTCTATCTAGGTCTTTCATTATTTGGTAGGTTTCTCGGAGATCTCACCCTCATCCTTTTAAACTCCAGCTCAGGGCCTTCAAACGCTCCTCATATGTTAAGATCATAAGATCATCAAGAAAGAATAATGGTTAAGCAGAATCTGTGGTGTACTGTTGCTGGGGGCAGAAAAAAACATCTTGAGCTGACAATGAAATGGATTGGAAAATGAAATTTATTGTAAAGATGGATGTTAAATTTGGTGAAAAGTAATAACTTTTGAAAATCATTTGAGTTGAGGAAGGCTATAGTTCATCCATGAGAGACTAAAACCTAGGAGGGTGACACCGGAGGCAGGCTGAAGAAAGGGAAAGGCACTTCCTGGCAGAAAGAAATAGGAGTTTACAAACCACTGTTGATGTACTAAAATGTTTTAGCAAACTTTACAAGAAAATGATCATCAAAATTTGACACCAAACCACATTGTATCAGTTTTAGGGCAATTGGCTGAAAACTTGATGAAGGGTCATGAGAGAGCTAGAGAGTCAGAGATTAGTGGAGCGAATTTGAGAATTTAGTGGGTCTACCTGTGGCAGAGTGATTTATATTTCAGCAAATAGAATAGAAGAGACCACTTGTTGAAATTGTAGCAATCCAGTGTTTGCATGGAAGGTTGTAGTTGGAATTTGAATTTGCTGAGTACTCTTCATGACCTCGGAACAAACAAAAATCCTAAATCTTTGAGCAACAAGGACTTTAGAGAGGAAGAAAACAGAACCAAAATATCCTTTGATACATAGATGCTACAAAAATTGCCGTACAACAAATTTAGTGGTTTTGAAATGTAGGCACAGCTCAAATTGCAAACTGCTCAGTACTTGAGGGTAATGAATGTTTTAGTATTTCAGAAAGTCCTGAATGAAAATTGAAGCAGTGTGAGATGCTGATCATATTAGTGTAACTTGAAGTTTTTAAAAAATCACGATTATCAGAATACCTGGAGTGAGGTAACTGCATCCTGTTGAGTACATGATTCAGACTGTAGAGATTAGACAAGTTACTGAATTTAAATGTCAGCTTATTAAGGAAAACAGATGGATGCATAGTGAGGATTTAAGGTCATGTGGAAAAGGAGTAGAATTAGGCCATTCGGCCCATCAAGTCTACACCGCCATTTAATCATGGCTGATCTATCTCTCCCTCCTTACCCCGTTCTCCTGCCTTCTCCCCATAACCCCTGTCACCCGTACTAATCAAGACTATTTATTCCTCTGAAAGAGAAACGGGAAATTTCAGAGTTGGCGGTTATGGGACAACAAGGAGTCTCATGAAATATCCCCCATAACGTCGTTGGATCAATAAATACATTTGTCAAAATTAATTTAAAAATACAACTTGGAAAATAATTCAGAAGGAATTAAATTTGAATGTTGAATTTGTACCTCAAGTCAAACTTCAAATTCCTGGGCGTGCACATTTCCGAAGATTTTTCCTGGTCCCAGCACACTGATGCAATTATAAATAAAGCCACTACTTCCCGATAAGATTACGGAGAGTCGGTATGCCAAAGAGGACTCCCTCGAACTTCTACAGGTGCATAGCAGAGAGCATGCTGACTGGTTGCATCGTGAGCGTCCAGGAGCGGAAAATTAAATGCAGAAAGTTGTGACCACTGCCCAGTCCATCATCAGCTCCCCACCATCAAAGGGATCTATTGCAATCGCTGCCTCAAAAGGGCTGCCAACATCATCAAAGACCCACACCATCCCGGCACGCACTCATCTCTCCGCTACCATCGGATAGAAGGTACAGGAGCCTGAAAGCTGGTACATCCAGGTTCAGGAATAGCTTTTTCCCCACAGCCATCAGGCTATTAGACTCGCCAACAAACAGACTCTGAACTGTAACAGCCTGTTGCACTTTATCTGTTTATTTATGTGTAATATATATGGTCTATGCTATATAGACATACTGAACTGTTCTGTATTATGCTTACTATATTCTGTTGTGGTGCAGCAAGCAAGAATTTCATTGTCCTATCTGGGACACATGACAATAAACTCTCTTGACTTGATTGTTCAAGGCCAGTTCTACAGTGGCCATTTTAGGGGAAGTCTTTAAAACTTTTGAACTATTGAAGTGGAGAGAATATCTGCACGAGTAGATTAGAATTAAGTCATAGCAATAATTTGTTTTCTGTTATCCATACCCCAAGAGGAAGAACAAGTATAGTTCTAATATGTGAAAAATGGAATAAAGGGTAAGAACAGAACTTTTCAATTTTTGCCTTCTAGGAAAGCCTGTAGCTGTTACCCACAACAGAGGTCATGGTCGAGTGTCTGTCCGACCAAGTGCTAACCCACAGTTTGAAATGCAATATTACCAGAAGAAGATGATAAATGACAAAATGGGTAAGGATTTAATATTGCCATAATATGTATTTCTCTTAGTTAATGTGAAAGTGTCTAGCTTTCAATTTGTGTGCACGCCACATTCTGGAATTTCTGATTGCTTCATTCTTCATGGAAGTAATTGTAGTATTAAGTTATTTTTAAGGGTTAATTTCAAAATGAAACTATTCAAAGCTCTTTAAAAATAAAAGCACAGGACACAAAGAAACTAATGAGTTAGACACTAAACTAATTTTCTCAAAGACAATAATTAATTCATTATCCCACCTCCTTAATTGATAACAGCTCTCAATCGGAGAAGTTTTATATTTACTACACTGGCAAAATGCCACTAGCGAGTTTGGAGCCAATGCTACAATTTGCCTTACCTGTTTCTATTTTTTCATGAAAATCAGCTGGAATGTATAATAGGTAGAAGATTCATCATTATCTATTTTTAAGCTATTTTACAAATTAAATTTAAACAACTTTGTACTAAGAGTATCCTAGTGCAGTTTGCTCAATATGAGTGTTCTTGCATTGATATTCTCTCCTTCCCCATCTCCAAGCAAGTTATGAACATAGGGAGATAAAAACAGACACTTAACTATGGAACATGTGTGTGCTGAACCATACATCCACCAGCACCAATTCGTCTGCACTAACATTCCAGCTACAGTTGTTGCATAAATAAAAAGTATGCATGGTCCCTGAGAAATGCCTAACAGCTTAATTTGACAACACTGAAACAATTCAGTTTGGGTGGCCCAGGCTAAAAATCACACATTGCAGGATATTGTTGCTGATTTTTGAATAAAATAAATAAATGAGTGCGTTGATGTGGAAGGTACATTAACTAAATTTGTTCAACAATATTAAGCGAAGGCTATTGTCGGTGTGATTTTTATTTGCATTTACTTCCTTTATGTTCTACATTTATTTGTGGGGATTTAATATACCATAAAAGAGGGAAATGAAAAAAAAAATAGTGCCAGATTTACAGTGATAATTTCATTGTTTTTATAGAAGAGAAAAAAGTGTCCGATAAAGTAGATGGCAACGTCTGGGAGAATGCAAATCCTGCCTCTGTGAATGGTATTAACATGGATCTGATGGCCTTATCAATGGCAGAAATTGCATCTTGTAGTTATGAAGCTCGGTAAATAAAAAATATCTGATTTTCAAGATAATTTAAAAATAGAATAAAAGGTTTATGCATTTCGTATAGTGTTTGTTGCGCCTGATTTATTTAAGTCTTGTTTATTGTCAGCAAGGACACTTTATAAATGTTGTGATTAATTCAGGAGCTATTTATAAAAATCCCATCTGCTAATATTAAATCTGAGCCTGTGGCAGTAGCTAGATGATGATCCAGTGGGATATCCTAAGAGTGATCAAAAACATGTAATTAGCTAGTCAGTCAGCTATGAAAAAGAGGCTGTTCTGCTTCAGGCTCATTGGGCCAGCTGTTTATTTAGCTGCCTGGCTGACAACAACATGGACTCTTCAAGTTTGGCTTTTAAAATGGAATATTCCCCCTTACTAAATCTTCTATTTAATTTGGCCATTAAGATGTGTTGTGAATTTTGAATGTAATTGGTTTTATGTCATTTCTTGACAGACAGACTGGTATTAAGAATGGCATGTTTTATGGACAAGCAAAACAGTTATGCCCTGATCTTCAGGCTGTTAGCTACAACTTCAAAGCTTACAAAGAAGTGGCGTCAATTATGTATGAAACCTTAGCGAGGTAATTTAGCTTATTGTATATAACATTAATGCAATTCATAATTATATCAATGCATTGTTTTCTAAACAATTTAGATTGTTTATAAATACATAAAATAAGGGGGGGGGGAAATGCTGAGTTTACAGCTGTGTGTTAATTACTTTTAATTGAATTCTGCAAAAGTAGTTACTTCTGACTTAGCTCGATTTAAGTACCAGGTAGATATTTACCTATATGTGCAATATGTATAACACACAATTTCAGCTTCTTACTTGTCTGTGTGCAGTATGCTAAACTTTAAAGCAAAATAACAAAGGATAACCAATCCTGAACTTGGAAAGTACTCAATTCAGCACTCAACCACTCAGAAGGTTGAGTGCTGAATTGTCAGCTCATGTTTGACGACTTTTGTTTATGAATACATGAACGGTAGGATTAAGTAGAAGCACGTATACAATATTTCAAAAGTGTCTTCAATTTGGTTCAGGAGATAATATAACCAGATTGGTTTAATAAATCAGTTAATGAACATGAAAGGAAGACTAAATGGATTGCAATTGCAGAACAGGGATTCAACTCTGTAAATCCTCTGTCATTCGGTTAGATTATGGCTAATTTGTATTTCTACCCCAATTATCCACCTTGATTACTCATCTCTTGATACCCTCACCAGGCCCGCACAAAGCTTTTCAAAAAGGGGGGTGGCATGACATGATTACAAAAAATGTATGTGAAGTAATGTGCGCACAGCGCACATCACGAGCATGAAGCCCCTCGCGGCTGGGGCTTTAGATGATCTCTGTTGCATTCTGAACATTTTGGAGCATTTTTGCACCAAATTTATGACCAATATTTCAGAAATAATTTTGGTAGGTAGCCCGACTTCTACCTCTTCTTGCAGTGCCATGTTTGGGCTCCCAAAGTGTGAGGGGATTAGCAGACAGTTCAGGGTTCCTCTCACAGACTTTGACCACACTCTTGGCAGACCAGCATATCTTGCCATTTAGCCATAAATCACATTTTCCAGTTCCATTTTCCGAGAATGTAACTGTGCAAACCTAGTCACCACTTTGTCCAAGTTATGGGCAACGTCATAGTGAATGTGGATTAAGGTGATTGCAGACAGCCTGTTATTGCTCGTGGAAGTCCTGGTTTTTGCTTCTTCGTGGATGAGAAAACATGTTTGTCCACGTTGGCTGGATCAAAGTAAGGTGCCGAGCGAGATCAAACCCACTGCAATGGGTTTGATCTCTCATGAGGCGAGATCAAACCCACTGCAAGCATTCCGCCCAAGGTGAGCATTTCTCTGCCGCTCAGCCTCATGACCAAAGGTCCCAACTACCTCCGCAGTCAAATGGAGGGGGACAGGCGGGGTCGGCAGAGCGCCGTGGAGAGACTGGCTGCCGACAAGGCCAAGTACTTGAAGAGCCAGACGGCGATGGGGTGCAAAGTGGAGCCCAATGGTTTGGGCAGCTATGCCTCCGAGGAAGGCAGCGGGGCCAACAGCAACACGAAGACTTACCTGGCCTCCGGCATCCCCCGGCAGAGCGGGCAGCTGGTGCTCCTGCCTGACATTGTGTGTCGCTCCAGCTCCAAGAGGTAGATCAGGCCCGATTCGCTGGTCATGTACCGGCAGAAGTGCGAGTTCATACGTGGAGCGGCGGCCACCAGCAGCGCCCGCAGTTTCAAGGGCAGTGGCAGCCTGGTCCTGCGGCTGCTGCCCAGCTCTAGCGGCCGGGGCAACGAGCAGCAGGGGCTGGCAACAGGAGCAGCAACGTCGGAAGGGGGAGAATTAGCAGAGAGTACAGCACTCCAGGGTTCTCAAGTAACCACACCAGCAGCACCCCAGGGAGAAACAGCAGCCTCGCTAGCAACACCCCAGGGTGCATAAGTAACTGCACCAGCAGCACCCAAGGATGCACAACTAACCACTCCAGCAACACCCCAGGAAGCACCAGTCACCACACCAGCAGCATCCCAGGGTGCACAAGTAACCATGCCAGCAGCTCCACGAGAATCAGCAGCAGGTCGTCCCAAGGAGCCGCTCAAGCGGCAGGTTGATGAAGGTGGATTACGGTGCTCACACTCCGACCCCACCTGCCGCTTCTCCCGAACCTGCACGGGCTTGGACAGTTTCTACGAGAACCTGGCCAGGGAGAAGTTTTCCGCCGACGCCGCCTTCGAAAGCCTTGCCCTCAAGTTTCGCAGAGTGAAAGGCCTGTCCCACTTGGGTGACATTTTCGGCGACAGCCTGAAAAGAGGTTGTCGGGTTGTGATGCGGCGTGATGCACGGTGACTCCCCGTTGCCCCTGGATTTTGGAATATTCAACTGAAATATCTCCTGACCAAATTCGTGATGTATATGACCAACTGCAGAAGTAAAACCTGGATAAATCCAATGTATAGTTGTGAATGTTGCTCAATAAATATTACAGTACTGATACTCCATATTAAGAGCATTGATTTGCCGTTAAAATGAGAAGGGGGGAGTTGGGGAAGGGAGCACAGGGGATGTCTGTGAGGACTGAATTGAGGCAGGAATGGGGATCAGCGGGTCAGGCAGTATCTCTGGAGAAATGGAATAAGTGACGTGAGAAGAGGGGTCCCAGGATAAGGGAGGGTGGGGGGGGTGGAGGTGTACAAGAGAGAGAGAGAGAGAGAGAGAGAGAGAAAGAGAAAGAGAAAGAGAGAGAGAGGGGGGGGAAGGGGCAGAGGAGGTGGGGAGGAAGGAAGGTCAGCGCTCCTCGGACAACACCGGCATCATCGCCCTGCTGCCTTGGCCGTCCCTGTCCACCACTAAGTGCCGCTGCTAAAGGGGAAGGCAGTTGGGATCTCTGCGCCATCGCCTCCCCTCCGGAGTGGCACACAACAACCGCTATGAGGGCGGGCGCTGTTGCTGCTGTGCGAGGCACGTCATTTGCTCCGACCCTCGGTCACCCCGCACTACAGCCTCCGTCATCGGTGACCAAAGCGGGGCGGGGGGGGGGGGGGGGGGCATGGACCCGGCCGAAACGGCGCCTAGTGTCGGGCCACGGCCGCTGCCAGCGCTGTTCGAAGTCAGTCCTTCCCGCTTCCCGCCCGGCGATGGGAGCACAGTCTCCTCGGACCGCCTGCCAGCAGCGGACCCCCTCCATGGCCGCCAGGTTGACCGACGGAGAGGCTCCGACGTCGCGGATGGAGGCAATGCACCCTGCTGGGAGATACCGCAGACCCGGGCACGGAGACGCTGTAATTTCTACATGGCGCAACCGAAATGTATAAAAATGGCCTTTATTAAAATCTAACAATCTGCACTTTAGCCACATGTGATTTTTTTCTATTACAAATCTCACATTGTGGAGTACAGAGACAAATAAATAAATGATGGGTCTTTGTCCCAAACATTATGGAGGGCACTGTATATGTTCTGTAAAAGGCAGGATATGGAATTGTGCAGTTAATGGCATGAAGCTGAAGAGTGTGAATGAACAGTGAGTTCATTTACATAAGTCACAAAAGCTGTAAGCAATGCAAGAGCTTTACTGAATTTGGTGGCTTAATAGATAAGCATAAATTAAGTATTCATAGGTTTGGTTTGGCCAGAATCGGTGTCTTGCATACAGTTCAACATTATCATATCTGTTTGAATGAATGCATTCAATTTATGATAGACTTTCACTAATTCTCCAACTGCAGGCGGTAGTATTTTTTTCTTATTTATTCCAAGGGAAGCCTTGATGATTAGAAGACCTTACATTAAGCATTATTTTATCGTGATTTACACATTGTATCCTTTATCTTTACACTGCGGTTGGCTTGATTGTAATCATGTTTAGTCTTTGACTGGATAGCACGCAACAAAGGCTTTTCACTGTACCTCTGTACATGTCACAATAATAAACATAACATTTATATAGTGATTTAGAAATATATTAAAATGTTTCTAAAATATAGAATATTTCAACCAATTAAGTACTTTGATGTGTATTCTATAGTAATTTGATGTGGATATGTATGGTAAATGGACTGAATAATATTTTTAATGTTGTGTTTATAATGTTGGAAATTAAATATAATCTCTGGTGAAAACCATTTACCACAATAAAGAATATGATATGTTTACAACGAATTTACTTGTACACTTGAGAAGCCATAAATTGCTCAGACTGACCTGCTTTTCTGGCTAAGACAATCCATCTGGTGGGAAATATTGAAGGTAGTCATAAAGTGCTGGAGTAACTCCGTGGGGCAGGCAGCATCTCAGGAGAAAAAGGATGTGAAATATTGTCAGTCTTGTACAGTGGATTTTGACTAATAAGAATTGAATAGAATTGAATAAGAATTGACTTCAAAATTTGATGGTCAAAAGAAACTTTCCACAGAAAATGTTTCGATTATGAGCATGATTCTGGCATAAATAAATATGCACCATCGTCCTATATATTTTTAAAAAACAATCAATACAGTATATGCACAAATTCATTTCTCTTGTTCTTCTCTGCATTTAGCTACACTTATGATATTGAAGCTGTCAGCTGTGATGAAGCTCTTGTGGACATATCACCAATCTGTGCAGAAACTGGTTTGACACCTGATGCGATAGCAACTGTTATTCGATCAGAGATTAAGGAAAAAACACAATGTACTGCATCAGCTGGAATGGGTATGTATCTAGGTAGCAAAAATCAGACCTTTAAACTTTTCAGTGTTGGACTTCTAAATATTTTTACAGTTTCTTATTTCCGAATAGGAAGATTATTTCAGGCAGTAGAAGATTCAAAAATGTATTGGACAGCATAGTGGTGCAGCTGGCTGTGCCGCACCTCACAGCACTAGAAACCTGGGTTCGATCTTGACTTTGAGTGTCATCTGTTTCGAGTTCACATATTCATCCTGTAACAACGTGGGATTCCACTCACATCCTGAAGGCATACGAGTGTGTAGGTTAATTGGTCTTTGTAAATTGCCCTTAGTGTGTAGAGAGTGCATTGGCAACTCTTGAGCAAATGAAACAGTCCTCGTGCTCATCTGGGCAACAATCCATCAAACACAAGAAACATTTGCACCACAGAAATTTCAGGCAGTAACCATCTCCAAAAAGATAACCACCCATCTGTGACATTCAAAGGTTTTAAAGGCATTTTATTGTCACGTATACCAATTAAGGTACAGTGATATTCGTATTACCATACAGCCATACTAAATAGAAAGCAACAAGGCACACAACTAGATAAAAGTTAACATAAACATCCACCACAGCGGCTTGCCCACATTCCTCACTGTGATGGAAGGCAATGTCTAATCTTCTTCCCCCATTTTTCTCCCGCGGTTGGGGCAGTCAAACCTTCGGTCGGGATGATCGAAGCTCCCGCAGCGGGAGATCGAAGCCTCTGCGTCGGGGCGATCAAAGCCCTCGCGTCGGGGCGATCGAAGCCTCTGCGTTGGGGCGATCAAAGCCCTCGCGTCGGGGCGATCAAAGCCCTCGCGTCGGGACGATCAAAGCCTCTGCATTGGGGCGATCAAAGCCCTCGCGTCGGGGCGATCGAAGCTCCCGCGTCGGGGCAGTCGAAGCTCCCGTGTCGGGGTGATCGAAGCTCCCGTGTCGGGGCGATCGAAGCTCCCGTGTCGGGGCGATCGAAGCTCCCGTGTCGGGGCGATCTAAGCCCCCGCATTGGGGTGATCTAAGCTCCCGTATCGGGGCGGTCGAAGCTCCCGCCTCGGGGCGGTCGAAGCTCCTGCGGCTTGGAGCTCCCGAAGTCGGTCTCCAGCAAAGGCCTCCAATTCCTCAACGTTAGGCTGCAGTGCAGACGGAGATACGTTAGGGGAAAAAATGTTTCCCACCCCCCCACATAAAACAAGCTAAAGAACACTAAAACATACATTTAACACATACTATAAAAAAACAGAGAAGGGAGGGACAGACAGACTGTTGGCAAGGCAGCCATCGTTGGCACCACCTGGTGGTCAATTGATTGATTGATTAAAAGATCCAACACGGAAACAGCCCCTTTGGCCCAACCATTCACATTTTTTCGATGTTATCTCACTTTCTCATCCACTCCCTACACCCAGGGGGGAATTTACAATTAACCTTCAAACCCCACGTTTTTCAGAGGAAACTGGAACACCTGGAGGAAACCAATGTAGTCCCAGAGAGAATCTGAAAACGCCACACATATAGCACCTGAGGTCAGGTTTGGACCTAGGGCTCTGACGCTGTAAGGAAGCAACTCTACCAGCTGTGCTACTGTGCCGCCCTCATTGATATTA
The DNA here is from genome assembly GCA_963514005.1 of Raja brachyura. Next base: position 76,620,915 of record OY740786.1, read on the forward strand.
CCATTGCCAATTCTACCACCATCGATATCCCATAGAACATCATTGACCAAGAACTCAACTGGGTCAGCTACTAAATGTATTGGCTAAATGAGCAAGTCAGAGATTATGAATTCTGCTGTGTGATCCGCTTCCTAACCTACTCCAGAAGCCTCACAAGATGCAACTTCTAGGGCATTCCAGCCGTTTGCTACCATGGAGCACTCCAAACACTATATTAAATATTCATTCCCTCCACACGATGTACAGTCTAGTGAATACCATTGTCAAAATACACTGTATTTACTCACTTTGTTTACTCCAACGGCACTCTAGACATACAACCTGTACCACCCAGCAGGAAAAGGCTTCAAGTATATGAGAACATCCCCATTTGCAAGTTTGCCTCCAATTTACGCACCATCTCAACCTGGAAATTTATTGGCATAACTTTACCAGCACAAATTCAGTGGCTCAAGGTGGCGATGGTTGAAGATCATCATCACTGTTTAAAGGGCAATTAGGCTTGGCCTTGATAGCAATGGCCAGGTCGAGAAAAAGGACTATTTAAAAAAAAATCCTTATTAGAGATAATTAAAACTAAAAAAAAGTTGGACATTTACCAAACAATGAACAATTGATTCATTTGGTTCATGCACTTTTTCTTTCCTTTTAAAAAACATAATTATGTTTGTACAATAAAACCAAGAACTCTTGAGTCAGTACAAGTTTACAGCAAATCCTTTCATTGATGACATTTGCAGTTAGATCAGATGTATTAGTTGCACTGATGCATACGATTTGTGGGTCTTTTTATGTAACTTTAAGGTTCTGCACCATAGGCTGTACTGTCCATTGACTAAGCTGGAAGGTACTCTTAAGGATATCAGTAGAAGATTTGAATTATTGAAATGGGGAGAATCTCTTTCTGCCTAGGATCATGCAGTATCACTATTTGGGTGAGGACCCAAAGCCTGCATAAACATATAGTTGCAGGAAGAATTTATCTTTTTCATGGAGAAATTAACGCGTTGAAAATAAAGCCAGAAATTAAAATTCTAATTCTGGACATACTAATGCCACTGTGCTGCATTTAATAGGATCGAACATTCTGCTGGCCAGAATGGCCACTCGTAAGGCCAAACCAAATGGGCAGTATTATTTAAAATCGGAGGAGGTGGATGACTTTATCAGAGATCAACTTGTAAGCAGTTTACCAGGTAAATCAGATTATTCATACGATGGTATTAACAATTAGCATTATTTGAAAATGAAATGAAGTGCACGGTATTTTTTATGTAATGGCTCTCATGGTTTAAGAATATCTCTTCACAGTTCAGAGCAACTATAGGAAGTGCCTAGATTAAAGCAGGGTTCTGTTCCTACGGATTATTCATAAACTGAACTGTGTGCAAATTGAAAATGAGCAAAAACAGTGTGTGCGGGGGAATCACAGAATTAGCTGTGACGGGAGTTAGCGAGCATGGGAAGAATAGTTCAGGGAGGGGGGAGAGAAGAAGGGGGAGGGAAGGCACGTAGGTGCCCCGTTTACACATGCAGAAGAGGCCTGTAGCGTTGCAGGTAGCAAATCCATCCCCATCCTTCCCACTATCTTCCAAACGCTTGCTCACATATATGTGGTATCCATACGTCAGGAATTCTTCACCCAGAACGGACTGTACAGTACTTTTGAAGATGCAGCAATCAATTTACAGGTCACAACTTGCATTTATAGAAATCTGAAAGCAGTGTCCTATAGGAAATATTGAATGAAACAAACTATTGTGTGCTTACGTAGTAGGCCAGGCAGCACCAGTGAGCGAAGGGAGAATCATTGATCTGAAACATTAACTATTTCTGTCTCCACAAATGCTGCTTGACCCACTGTGTAATCCCAGTGGTTTCTGTTTTATTGTTTTACGTTATGATTTCAAGTAGTGAACTATCCCACGGGACTTCATGAGAATGTTACCTAATAAAATTCAAAAGCCCAGCCTATGTGGCTTCTGAGACAGACAAATTAAGGTTTGGTCATTTATGATGAATCTTATGCAGTGGTGAAAATGAAGGCAAACTTTTGGAAACTGAAGAAATCATGGAAAACCAAAGTGTTAAGCCGATAATAAAAGTGCTTAGAGTGAAATGATTAAAATTGTGGATGTTCAAAGGCCTATATATAGGTCCACCACCGATTTTCCTTCACCCTTGGTTCCAGAGTCTTTCTGGATTATCCGTTTTGCCAGACTAACAGAGGCGGCGGCCACAAGAGGAGTCAAAACGGTACTGGAACAGTCCACCTAGGCCACCAAGGGGCCGAGATACAATTTTCCTTGGCCACAAAGTCGGCCTCGGAAGTCAACTATGGGAACGGAGTTCCAGAGCCCCGGCTGCAGGGGACAAATTCGACCCACCGATCGGCCACTGAAGTGGGCTGTGGGAATGGATTTGCTGGCTCAGCCGGACCGGAGTTCCAGAGCTCTGGCCACAGGGGTAAATTCGCCCCCCGATCGGCTGTAGTAATCCCGCTGAGGTTGAGATCCGTCGCCTCACGTGGCCTGAGTGCAATTTGTTCGGGGTGACTTCCAGGGAGGATTTCAAGTGAAATTTCGTAATTTTGTCTGGATTGGAGGAGGTGCCAGACCACCAGGTTCTGGAAAATTGTTGGTGGACCTGTACAAAGGAGAATATATCAGATGTCTACTAGTGGGTCAGAGCGTGAGTAAGGTAAGGCATAAAAGATTTTATAAAAACGCTGAGGATTATCACATTGAATTAATGTTGCTCTGAGGTCCATAGTTGGTCTAAGCTCAGGAGTAATATTGCTGCAAGTTAATGTTTCGGCAGCAAAGTTCTGGTTTGGTCAAAGATTTTGGAGGGTGAATAAGAGACTGGCCAGACGAACACTGGCATTAATAAATGGAGAGGTAATGAAAAGTGTAGATGCGTATTTCAATAACAGATGAGTTGAGAATGGTCAGTGAGAAATACTTGAGTAAGCAGTGTGCCAAAAATGCTGGAGAAACTCAGTGGATGATGCAGCATCTATGGAGCAAAGGAAATAGGCAATGTTTCGGGTCGAAACCCTTCTTCAGACGGATGTTAGGAGGGGTGGGGGGGAAGAAAGGAAGAGGTGGAGCCAGAGGGCTGAGGTAGAGCTGAGGAGGGGAGGAGAAAGTAAGGACTACCTGAAATTAGAGATGTCAATGTTCATTCCGCTACAGTGCAAACTGCCAAAGCGAAATATGAGGTGTTGCTGTTCCAATTTACAGTGTTCCTCACTCTGGCCATGGAGGAGGCCCAGGACAGAAAGGTTGGATTCGGAATGGGAGGGGAAGTTGAAGTGCTGAGCCACCGGGAGATCAGGTTGGTTATTGCGAACCGAGCGGAGGTGTTCGGCGAAGCGATCGCCAAGCCTGCGCTTGGTCTCACCGATGTAGAGCAGCTGACATCTAAAGCAGCGGATGCAATAGATGAGTTTGGAGGAGGTGCAGGTGAACCTCTGCCGCACCTGGAAAGACTGCTTGGGTCCTTGAATATAGTTAAGGGGGGTCTACATCGCTGCTCTACATCGGTGAGACCAAGCGTAGGCTTGGCGATAGTTTTGCCGAACACCTCCGCTCGGTTCGTTGCCTATTTCCTTCGCTCCATAGGTGCTGCCTCACCCGCTGAGTTTCTCCAGCGTTTTTTGTCTACCTTCAATTTTCCAGCATCTGCAGTTCCTTCTTAAACAGTAAGCAGTGTGAAATGTGTTTTTGAAACTAACTCACCGAGCAGTTTGAGCCGTCTGCAAAGTGGTTCAGCCTCGTAAATGAGTGCACTTCCATTTCAAACGCTTTAATCAGGGCGAATAACAAGAACATAGCATTTATCATGTGTATGACGCCTGATTTGTGAGGAAAGCTGTACATACTCATAGAATCACTGTGATTTATCACATGAACTATTTATTTAGCCAGCGGGTTGTCATCAATGTATATCTCTTCATGAACCACCAAGTCTAATTTCACTCACTTGCTTGCTCACTCACTATGCCATTCAGTATTCTGCCTTTACTACTTAATTAATATTATTTTTTTCTCATTTTCAACTAGAAAAATGTTTACTTAAAATTAGTGTATTTCAAACAGTCATATTTTAAGATGGGTAATTATTTAAATAATTTATTTCATTGAATATCACATTTTACATTTATTCTGGTTAAATTGATAAACATAAATATTCCATATGCCTTGGAACCTGCCTAAAAGGGCTGTGGCAACAGAATACAAAATAATTTGACACCTTGTTAATGGACCAGGTATTTGAAGGATAACACTCAATTCAAGTCCTGATTGCCACGATTAATAATCTGTTGTAAAAGTGTTCATGTTCATGACAAAAAATGCTGGAGAAACTCAGCGGGTGAGGCAGCATCTATGGAGAAAAGGAATTGGCGACATTTCTGGTCGAGACCCTTCTTCAGATTTAAATGCTTGTTTCTCATCATCATTTTCTGTTTCTTACTTTAAATTCATATGCTGTTGGTGTTATATTTAGGAGTTGGAAGAGCATTAGAATACAAAATGGCATCATTTGGCGTTAAAACATGTGGCGAACTGCAGCAGATTTTGATGGCAAGACTTCAAAAGGAATTTGGGCCCAAAACAGGCCAAATGCTTTACAGATTCTGCCGAGGCCTTGATGATCGGCCAGTCCGAACGGAGAAAGAGCGAAAATCTGTATCTGCAGAGATCAACTATGGAATTAGGTTTAATCAGGTAAGTTATTTATTAATATTTTTGAGAACTTGCAATCTTTTGTTCATATTAATAGCAAGCTTTTTTACATCTGATCCTGAACATTATACAAATCAAAGGATTTGCATCAACTTTTGGTCTCTGTGAAGTACATTTAAATTGAAATAATTTGCAATATCAAATGTATGATTCAAAGTCATTTAAAATTTACCTACCTATACCAGGTCTCCATTATTCCACCATTGGCCAGAATATGTCACAAACAAACAGGATTGGTCAGTCATCTATGCACATATATTTAAGCAACATGCAACATTCTTAAAGCAAAATGAATATAAATGTAAATACTGTATGTATGACAATTCTTGCCTGTATCATTGTTTTACATGGAAACTTTTTTTGTTTGGAGTGCATGTATAATTATTTATTTTTATTAAAACCATTCAAATCGAGCAAAGTTAGAACCACAGAATTGTATTTTACCCATTAATTACTCAGTAAACAAGGCGATGTTTCAAGACTCAGCAACAGACTTAAATGATTACCATTTTTGTTATCAATTTCCTGTGGAAACTTGCAGAGGAGTGTATTCCTACCAAGACCATTGAGTGTTCTCCATGCATGACTGTGTAGTCAGACAGAGCACAACACCATCTTTAAATTCGCTGACAATGCCAATGTCATTGGATAAATAACAAAATAACGAGTCAGAGTAGAGGAGGGAGATTGTAAATCTGATTGGGTGGTGTCAGAAAAACCATCTCGCTCTCAACATCAGCCAAACCAAGGAGCTGACTGTTCACTTCAAGAAGGGGAACCCGAGAGACCATGATTGTGTCTTTGTTGGGTTGACGGTGAAGAGGATTAACAACTTCAGTTTCTTGCGCATACACATCTGTGATCTGTCCTGGACCAAGCACATTGATACATTCATAACGAAAGCTCCTCAACCCTTCTGCGTCATCAAAGGTTTGAGGAGATTCGGCATGTTGCCGATCAAACTAATACAAGTGTATGGTGGAGAGCTTAACTGACTGGTTGCAAGATGCCCAAGAAGGAAGGAGGCTCCAGAAAGTGTTGAACATTGCCCGGTCCATCATAGGGTACTGACCACTCCACCATTAAGGAAGCTGCAGAAAACATTGCCTCAAGAACGCAGCTAATATTTGGCCATTGGGAAGAAGGTACAGGAGCCTAAAAACTGTTACCTCGCAGTTCTTTCTATCAACCATCCATCGTGTTTTTGATCTACCCCGCACAGCCCAACATCAGCACTGAACCACGTCGGACTTTGTACTATTTTGGTTACTCTATATACTTCGTCTTTTGAACTATCATAGTTTTGTTTGCTTGGAAAAATGGATAATTTATCATATATTTATTTATCTAGTTGCATCTATTGTGTCTGTAAAGGTGCAGCACCTAGATTGCTCCAGTTCCTATCCAATGTATATGATAAATAAACATGCTTGAATTATTTGATTGTTACGTATTATGAGAATAGAGGTAGTAGGAAAGGTTGAGCTATGAATAGCTTTGTCGTCGCAAGGATCTTCAGTTGCTGGTCTGCAAAATAAGACACAAAGTGCTGGAGCAGGTCAGGTAGCATCTCTGGCGAACATGGATAGGTGACGTTTGTCGGGAAGCTTCTTCCGAAGTCTTCAAAAGCCTGAAGAAAAGTGTGACCCGAAACATCATATATCCATGTCCTCCAGAGATGCTGCCTGTCCAGCCAAGTTACAATGTGAGTCCAGCACATTGTGTCTTATTTTGAATATCTTTGTAACCTGAATTGAATGCATACATTCTGATAACTACACAGCTTCCTTAATGTAATTCCTATCAAATCATTGCCATCCGAGACCAGGATATTATTTTCCATTATCCTCCATTTCACTACCATTCCAAATGGTTCCTTTACCCTGTCATTTTAAAATGGGACTACCCTAATTTTGATAGCCTTCACCTAATTACAAAAATTTCTTACAAGGTCCTTGAATGCCTCGCATTTTTGTGAAGCCTTGTGAAGCTTCTTTTCAGCAACACACTATTTGAATCGTCCCAATCCATTTCCATGTGCCAAAAAAAATCTCCATTGAAAACACCAATTGTATTCCTTGTTCTGCTAAGAATAAGAAATGCAGGAAATGCTTAAATGCTAGATGGTATTTTTGTTGGTACACTGCATTAAAATTGAAGGTAATTAATCTTAAATGATAGACACAAGATCTGGAGTAACTCAGCGGGACAGGCAGCATCTCTGGAGAGAAGGAATGGGTGATGTTTCGGGTCGAGACCCTTCTTTAGTCGGGCATCTGCAGTTCCTTCCTACAATCTTACATGATAGCTACTTTCTCTCCCCAGTGATTCTTATAAACCTGTTGACAGCTGAAGGCAGTAATAAAAATTATGAACTTATGGTCAGACACTTGACTTAGCAGGGAAGCTAGAAATAGAGTGGAAATCCCTGCACCTATGCTTAATATAACTGACTTTTGACATGTGTCTTTGCCTACAACTCATGTTCAAGATTCTCCATTAAAATGAGATTTTGTAGCAAAGAATCTGTTTTTGCTTAAACCTGCAACTCAAAATACTGTCTGAAGATGGGTCTAGACCCGAAACGTCGCCTATCTCCTTCGCTCCTTAGATGCTGCTGCACCCGCTGAGTTTCTCCAGCTTTTTGTGTAACCCTCAACTCAAAATACTTTTTGGCCATGGCTATCGTTCTTTGAGATTTTTGTTAAATTGATGGTGGAAAATCTCTTTATTGGTTAAGGGTTTGTATTTATAATTTTTGTCTTTCTCTCCCTCAAACATTTTTAATTAAAAAACACTGTTATAAAAAACAAATACAAAACAAAAATTGTGCAAAATTCTCAATACCTTCTTTCCCTCCCTCAGACTAAAGAGGCAGAAGTATTTCTTCTCAATCTTGCGGGAGAAATTCAGCGGCGACTGGAGCTGTCCAGAATGCAAGGGAAACGTTTAACTCTTAAAGTAATGGTGAGAAAACCTGGTGCACCTACAGAACCGGCTAAGTTTGGTGGGCATGGAATCTGTGACAATATTACTAGGTATGTTGAATTGTGAATCGGTGTTTGTAAAAAAGAATATATATAATTCCAGAAAAAAAATAATGCCCGACAAAGATATATTCAAAGGTTAGTTAACAAGATCATCTTTTTTTCCTCCACTACACAACATCTAAAAGAATAGTGATTTATGTAAAAAATGAATATAAAACAACACAAAATAATTCCTGAATTTGTTAAACCTTAGGTTATTAGTATATGTATGCTTTCATAATCACTCACATAGGCTTTATTTATTCTTTCATCATATTATACAACATAGCAAGCTCTCTAATTTTTTTGGTTTTTCGTAATTAAAACCAAAATTCACAACATATTACTGGACACAGAATTTAGTAAAGTTGAGATTATTGTGAAAACTCGAGCTCAAGTCAGCACAATGCCCAAGTTGCACTTTTAAATCTATATAAATATAGACAAAGCTGAAATTCTTAACATTATTGGCTTCAGATTCCTTGTGTTTTGTGACGTTGCAAACAGGGTTAGTAAAATATCACAGTTAAAATATGCAAAATTTCAGTGTATCTAGGTTTTGAAAATATGTGGTATAAAATGTGCAAATTCTACAAATGCGTGCAGTCTTCTGGAAATTCCCAGTTGGAATTAATCTTGCTCTTCGGATATGGTGCTTTGATTTCAACAAAAATTCATGAACATTCTTTATTCTGCCAGATATTGAGGACATTTTGTTTGTCATGTCATTACAGCTTATCTTTTAACAACTTGATGGGACTTCATAATTTATTCTGGTGAAGATAGTTTTGCTATTTTCACTTACTAGAGATAAGTTTTTAGATAGGTTTAGTATATAATTGAATATTGGCATTTTTACCGGGATAACTAAAATAGTATGATCGGAAATCGTAAAACCACTGCACAATATTTGATTAAACCTCACCTGTGATTAGATCGCAGTGATTAAAAGTTCTTAATTGAATTGCTCTTTATGTCCAACTAATTCACAGCATTAAAGGCAAAGCCATAGAATGCTCATCATAGAAGTCTATGATTAGTCTTTTCTACACCTTTGGATGAAACACGGCGTTGAAGTCTTATACGTAGCAATTATTTGCTATTTCTGGTGGTCTCTTTAGGAAAGTAGTGTTAAACTGCCTCCTGACAATTAGTATAGAAAGTGTTAGTTATCCAGGGTACAGGGACCAGCTAGATTTTTGTAAGAGGTTTTGGTTTATTCATCCAGAATCATTTCACTACACTATCAAACTTCTATTCATTTGGCCAAGATTGCTGATTAGCACGCGTGTTTTTGTTTTGTGTGTGCCTACTTTATTTTGTAAATGTCTATGGATTTACATTTTGTATATTTGCAAATGTCACTTAAATACCACTTTGCACTCCCTGCTGTTTTTCATTTACATCTGTCTATGGCAAAACAGGCAACCCAAACAATGCTGCAAAATAATTAAAACATTTGCTGTATTTTTAAAGATCTTTTGTTTCTTCAGTTTTAAAATAGATTAAATTTTAAAATTGTTTGATGCTCAATGTACCTGACATAAGATCCATTATTTAGGCTTATTGTTTTGCATTATGAAATATCTTGTAAATTAACTTCTAAAATGTGAAAGAATAAGGTGCAAGACAAATTATATTCCATCTGATTCCTTCATCTAATTCCGTACACGGGCTACATTTGAATCCTCAGAAACAAAGTTTATATTTTGATATGCAAATTAAAGGTTATTTTACTGAATTCTGATAATAGTAAATTATTCATCTTAGCCCTAGAGCGCTGAAACAATAAGCTTAGAAATTCACTGCAGTAATGTTCTGAACAAAAATTCCTGCTTACAGCAGTGCCACCACCCGATTTTTGTGCAGTTTTGGAGCATGTTGTGTAGTTTGTAAGAGTAATTTTGAAGGATGTTGTTTGGAATTTGTTTTTACAGTGATTAATTTATGCAATCTAATTACATTTTGAAAATGTGTCCTTTAGTTATGCGTTTCAAGAGGCTTGATGTTAACATGATACATTTAAAATATGGTGCAGACTTTTAACATTTCTTTCTATATTTATATTAATATGATAATTTAAGCATAGAGTTGTAAGGAACTGGGTTTTACATTTTTTTCTTCATGAGTGGCATTTTATAAATTATGCACCTAAATATATTTTGAACCTACCTTTATTGTCATTTTAACAATTGTCTCCAAATTTGGAATCTATAGAAGTGTGACTTTAGACCATGCAACGGGCAATGCAAAAATAATTAGCAGAGAAGTACTGAACATGTTCCATATGATGAAGCTGAATGTGACAGATATGAGAGGGGTAAGTTAAAATTTATGGATTACGATCGATACACTATGTAATTGAGTGACACCATAATAAAACTAAATCTAAAACTTTAAACTATTTTGACATTCTTTAGTTGAATCCGCAGTATGCTGTTGGAATGCAGAAAAAGTGATGAACATTTCATTTGGGAATCAATTACCAGGCTTCAAAAATCCAAACAAAAAGAATAATGTTAAAGTGGCACAATTTAAAGTAGAATTTAGTCTATCTCAAGTACCATTTTCAGTTGGCACCACGTCATTAACTATTTTGAGGCCTTTTAAGAGGAGGCAGAATGGATTTCCTGAAAGAATGGGTACCTAAAGATTAGGTACTTCAGACACATGGAGAGATTGGAGATGCAAGGATTGTTCTCCTTAGTGCAGAGAGGCCATTGTAGAGGAGATTTAATGGTGTTCAAAATCACGAATCATTATGATCATGTTGATACAGTTAATTGTATTTTCTGGTTGAAGCATAAAAAACCACATTAATAGTTTTGATGTAAATCACAGATTATGTAAAACATTATATTTGGCCAATTTATTGGAGGTGTGAAGAAGTAATATAGAAGTGGATATAGAGAAATTATTTAGAACATATGGAGATGCACTAGGCCCAAGCTTTCAGATAATTCATTAGGACATAACTTGGATAGTCCTACATTAGATTTGTTTTGAAATTTTTATGCAGTTTGTGCAATAATTTGTTATGTTGTGCTTATTCTAGTATATCCCCAATTGCAAGTTGCACTGTTGTATGAAGAATCATTCTTTGAACAAATTGAATAATTGTGAAATATGGTTGCAGTTGTAAAACATGTGATGCAGTTAAACTGTGAAAAAAGTAACATTTTAATTGCATAAAAATGAATTTGAATATAGTCTAGTTTTTCTCTTATTTTTCTTTAGGTTGGAATTCAAATGCATCAGTTAATCCCAGATACCAAAGCTTCACTTAATTCATTCTCTTCATTTGTACGGAATAATGTTGCTGGTGCGTCATCATGCCCAAAGGTGGATCTGTTTCAGGCATCCAGATCAAGGAAAACTGTGGAACCCAGACTTTCAGAAGGTAGGCACATTTGAAGAGTTAAGTGCCCCCTACTGTAGGACAATTTGAGAGAAACAAAAGCAGAGGTAGCACGAAAAAATGTGGATGAGAATGATTGAAGGAAAAAGGAAAGGATGATGAAAACTTTTATTTCTAATTAGCAAAGAGAATTTTACATAGACAATATATGGGAGAAAAAATAATGGACCTTGATCCAGTCATATGAAAATATATAGAGAAATCCAGCTGGCACACATCCGATTGTGTATGCTACAATTCAGCTTGCCTGTGACTACATCGGAAATGTATACCTTTTCCGTAGTGTTTTCCCTCTGACAGTTGTATTTTTAAGACCCATGTGAAAAAAATTGCCCTGCAAAAAAGCAAACCTATTTGTGGAAAAGGTGCATGCTGCCTCAGTGGACATACACCTATATGAAAGAGAGCTGTATCTAGCATACAGTGGCTATACTTTTTTTAGACAATTGTAATAATCATTCAAAGGCTGCTTGAATTTTTAACGGATGTGTTCTCTTGATTTTAGTCACGTAATGTTAATTACCATCAGCTACTAAAAGTGCCGCTGAATCCTGTGGTTGTAGCTTTGCTTCTAATTCAGCAGTGTCATCACCTGGTGCTACATTATATCATCATGTTTGACCTGTAGTGTAAATATGAAACTATTAATTTATATGCATATATAAATGTATAAAATATATATATACACACACATACACCTCACGTTTTACGCAGAGGATACCTGTCTGAACAATGGCACGTAATTCAAAAACGCATAAATTATACACATATACGTGACTACACTGTCAGTAGTAAATGTAAGCGCTTTATTCCCAAAATACGAGTGTGTAAATTAAGCTTTGGTATTAAAGGAACAAGCACATTATTTAAAAAATGCATAAATCAAATGTGTAAAATATAATGTGTTTATTGCTTTTTCTATTGCAGCTCCATTACCAATTCAAATTGTTTCTGCATTATCTATAGGGTAAATAATCTAGAGGCCCTGATATATAATTCCATGAAAGGACAAATGGATTAAGCCATAATTGTAAACTTTCTGTTTTTTTGTTGAAAATTTGAACCTTACTCTTTGTGAGTGCAAGAATAAAAGGTTATTAAATTTATATAAACACAGTTAGAACTTTGAATGCAGATTTTAGGCACCCCAATCCAAAGAGCTATTAACATACAGAGAACCTTCAATGTAGACTCATTACAGTGATGCCAAGAATGGGAAATTAATGGTAATACAGAGAGATGAAACGCTGAGATTTCTTTCCCACCAAGCAGATTGAGGCGATTTAATAAAAAGTTGCAAACTCATGTAGGGTATTGATAATGAAAAGAGAACAATCATTTCCTTTCTTTGGAAAATCAGTGAGAGGTTGACATTTTAAATGGTGACCAATATTATCAATGATTTTGTGAATGTGGAGTGTATATGACAGGGTATGACTAGGACAGAAGTACTGTGAGAGGATATTTCATGCTGAGAACAATACAGGAGCAAGGTTTAGACTACACTTTCTCCACGCACTGTAGTTGACCAAGCCTTTACTCGTATCTCCTCCATATACTTTACTTCTGATCTCACCCCACCTTGCCTCGGACAGGACAGGGAGAGAGTTCCCTTACTCCAGTGCATCATTAGTCAACATTTCTGCCAGCTAATACAGGATCCCACCATGAATCCCATCTACCCCTCCTTGTCCTTTTTTTTTTTGCAGGGACTACTGTACATTCCTTTCTTCCCACAGGATCCCTTTGGATCCTTTCCGTTCCCATCTCCTTCCCCCCCCCCCTCCCCCCGTTGGTCCCATCTGACACCATCCCTTTGCATTCAGTTCCGCTCTGCACCTTCCTTTCCTATCAAATTCCAAAATCTGCAGCCTTTTGTACTCTACTATTCACCACTCAGTCTCTGTCGCTAACTCCATCCTTCCCTACCCCACCTGACACTTATCTGCCCATCAGCCCACCCCAACAAGTATCCACCTGTCACTAGCTTTTGCTCTACCCTTCCTCCAACCTCTCTGTTCTGGCTACTTCCCCCCCTGCTTCTGCAATTGAGATAAAGGGTCTTTACCGGATAGGCCGACTGTCTATTTGTCTACACAGATGCTGCCTGGTGTGCTGAGTTCCTCGTATGGCATGCCCTTTTTGTTTGCAGTATGCTGGAATAAATTGGATAGCTGAAGTGCATTGATTTGTTCTGGAATTGATTAACGGAACGGCTGCGACCTGTGCTGCAAAGTTCGACGGCTCTCTTCTATAATGAAATATAGTGAGATCGCAGGTTAATGAATGACCTTGCAAGTGAAATATCAATTTACCAGCACTATAGTGTCACACAAGATTTGTTTAATGAAAATAAAACGCTACGCTGTTCCTGGACCAGAATTATATTTTCAAATCCAATAATATAAATCAAGCCCCTTCACCGAGGAGTAATTTGGTTGTGTGCCTATGTAGTACTTAGAAATTGCATGAATTCCAGAGAGTCCTATACAATAGCATTTGTTATGGCCTTGAGAACATAAAGTAAATGGTTGAATTCTCAGAGGCATAGTTGATGCAGAGTTCATGCTGATCTTTGTGAAAAATCCCATAGAAAGTACTACTAATTTAACCAAAGAATGGACTATTAGTTCTTCATAACAGAAAATGTTATAATTTCTCTGGTAACTTTCATGTTTATTTTTAGATAAATCAATTACTGTAGCATGAATTAGATATATTTTGTGTGAGTGAAACCGAATATTAACCTGTTGTGAACCATGACCAAATTAAAGAACTCTTCGCAAGAATTTAGTCTTGCCACAGGATTAAACCTCAATACTCAATTTAATATACTTTATTATCAACCTTCTTGAAAATATTGCCCCATTTGTGATGCCATTTAGAGTCATAGAGAGTCATAGGGTTATACAGCGTGGAAACAGGCCCCTCAGCCCTATTTACACGCCCCACCTGCCTGCGTTTGGCCCTTATCCCTCTAAACTATCCTATCAATGTACCTATTTAATGTTATTTAAACGTTGCTATAGTACCTACTAACAGACACAAGTAGCAGACTTAATTGGCAGACAAAAGTCTTCATTTGTTCATACAATTACATTTTTGTACTATTAATTACATGCCAGTGTCGCAGTTTAGAAATGAAACATGCCTGGATTGCTGATGATGTGCTAAATCTCATAGGATTAAGATTATAGTTATCACCCAAAATGTATGTGCAATTTATCAAGATGCCAAATATAACACAAATATACCCAAGACATCTGATCTTCACCAAAGTTCAAATAACAAATCAACAATTTCAAATTACAAACAATATGGTGAAATTGAATACTTTCCCCACGAGCATTTTTTAATATTAGCAAATTCAATCTCTCACCTGCAGTTATTTCTTTGTACTACACTGCAATAAAGGAATTTAAAAAATATTCTTCACACATCTGTCATTACTTGACTTGAGGCCAAAAGATATATTTCTTTATTTTACTCAGAGCAAAAATGCAGTGACTTTCAAAAGATTAAGATGAGATAATCCCATCATTAAATAAAGCTTTAAATATTCACCCACTAAGTAAATGTATTTCACTCAGTGGACAAATCAGCTTTCAAAATTGGCATTTGAAAGATTTTGATAATTAAATGTATTATACTACAATACTGAAAATGAAATATATCTGAATTGCAATTCAATCTTTTCTTTAGTTCATGTGATTTATCACTTGCATTTATGGTAAAAATGGAATTGCTAAAGTATTTATAGATTTTCATTTTTATCTTATTGGTTTTTGTTAATAAAGTATTCCCAGATACTGCAACGCACATCATTCGGGACAACTTTCCAATTTACTTAAGAGAAGGTAGTATACATTTTCTGAGGCCACTGTGCAATCATCGATAAAAACTGTAAGGCATTTAACCGCAGTTACATTTCACATGTGGCAGTTGTACGTAAACTTCCTGTACAACCTTCACTCACTTTACTGTATTTTCTTACATATGTTCACAGACCCTGTTCCTGCAAGAAAAAAGGTGCAAACAACTGGAAACTCTCCCCTGCTTTCATCTAACACACATCTCAGAAGTTCAGAAACCTCATTAAAAACTGGTGGAATGCTTACCTCAGAGAACACACCTGTCCGTAAGGAAAGAGCCGGCATTAACATTGAAGTGCCATCCCCTTCTCAGGTAATGTGCAAGTATTTGTTATTACAGAATCTTTAACGACAATACAATGGTTTTTTGAATAAGCTAGTCTTTTGTTTTAATTTCTATCTATACTTGAAATATTAGTTCAAAAGATTATAAATATATCCTTCCACCATCTAAGACAACCAATAGATAAGTTACTTAGATATAGATCTGAGATAGATAGTCACAAAGTGGTGGAGTAACTCAGTGGGTCATGAAGCATCTCTGGAAAAAATGGGATGGTTGGCGTTTCGGTTGGACACCCTTCTTCAGACCCAGAATAGTTATGTCATTCTTTCCCTGGACAATAACTGCAATATTAGAGCTCTTGCCCATGATGTTTTTCAACTTAAGAATTATTGCTATTGCGTAAATATAACATGCATCACTAAGTTTTCACTCATTGTATATTTAAACTACTTGAACAACACTTGGATCCATGCAGGTCAATTTCACAGTTGCATTATGACTTTAGACAGGCTCTTTGTTGCACGGATGTTATTTTCAAAACTATTGTGTGGGATCATCTCTTTGGTTCTATTAAATGTGTGCACTTTGAGAAGAATTGAAAGAACTTCCTTGGCTTTGATCATTCCTTGGTTTTAAAAACCATGACATTTTCAGGGACTGGAATTTAAGTTATTTTTCTTGGAACTCCTGATCATATATTTTTTCCATCGATATCAGTGTTTTCAATTTAGAAATTTGAATATGAAAGTACATGATTTATTTTAAATAGATGGGGTGTGGTGATGAAAACAATCTGTTCAGAAAAGGCGATCCCAACATTAGACTACTGTCTGAAGAAGGGTCTCGACCCGAAATGTCACCCATTCCTTCTCTCCAGGGATGCTGCCTGTCCCGCTGAGTTACTCCAGCTTTTTGTGTCTTATCTTCAGTTTAAATCAGCATCTGCAGTTCCTTCCTACACATTAGACTTCTTTATACTAGTTTTATCTTTTGTTTCTTGAGAGTTCATTGTTCTGGTAAAATTTATTGTAAATGTTATTTATGGTACTCCACCAAATGAAAAATTGATGGAAGGCCTATTCCAAATCAGTTTTTCAGTGCCTGTCAAAAACAATGTGGTGCACCTTTTTTTTAATGTTTTCAATCTTTTTTTTTGCATAAAAACACACATTTCCAGGGGAAAGTGTTCTTGGTAACTTTCCCAAGTGAGTATTGTTCATGTGTGAATTTTGAGAGAAAGCACTTCAAAGTACTAATTAATGTATTGGGACAACGTTCATCTATTAGTCTGACAACCTCTATCACATACAACACTGGTCACACGATAGTATTCAGAAGGAGGAACCTTGCCCAATGTTCTGAGAACTACTGAGGCCAAATGTGCCAACCTATTTTCAAATCAGATTTGGACATTTCTAAAAAAGTAACTTAGGTGGTCATAGAAAACAGGTGCAGGAGTAGGTCATTCGGCCCTTTGAGCCAGCATCGCAATTCAATATGATCATGGCTGATCATCCAAAATTTGTATCCCTTGATTCCGTTAGCCCTTAGAGCTAAATCTAACTCACTCTTGAAAACATCCAGTGAATTGGCCTCCACTGCCTTATGTGGCAGAGAATTCCACAGATTCACAACACTCTGGGAGAAAAAGTTTTTCCTCATCGCAGTCCTAAATGGCTTACACCTTTTTATCTTAAACTGTAACCCCTGGTTCTGGACTCCCCCAACATGGGGAGCATTTTTCCTG
This sequence comes from Raja brachyura, assembly GCA_963514005.1. Next base: position 76,638,018 of record OY740786.1, read on the forward strand.
CATCTAACCTGTCCAATCCTTTAAGAATTTTATATGTTTCTATAAGATGCCCTCTCATCTTTCTAAATTCCAGTGAATACAAGCCCAGTCGATCCATTCTTTCATCATATGTCAGTCCCGCCATCCCGGGAATTAACCTGGTGAATCTACGCTGCACTCCCTCAATAGCAAGAATGTCCTTCCTCAAATTAAGAGACTAAAACCGCACACAATACTCCAGGTGTGGCCTCACCAGGGTCCTGTACAACTGCAGTAGGACCTCCTTGCTCCTAAAATCAAATCCTCGCAATGAAGGCCAACATGCCACTAGAAATGCCATTAGCTTTCTTCACCGCCTGCTGTATCTGCATGCTTACTTTCAGCTCTTCAACGCATGGTAAGATTTAACCTTTCTATGTACAGAATAACTTTTGCAGCATTCTGTATACATCTATAGACATTTTACACTGCAAGTCAGGTGGATTTTAGATCATGCATAGGTCTAAAAGCTTTAATTTTTTAAGTAGTGAATTATTGAAATACTGTAGTGAATTTTGTAAATAGCAAAATATTAATATATTATTTTTATATTCATCTGGAATGAGATGCTGCAATTAAAGTAATGATGATTTTAAAAGGAAATTGCATAATTTTATGTTTAAAGTAAGTACTTTATTCTTGACTCATTGCTTTGTGAAATTTGTAGTGTTGTGTGTGATTTATAGTTTTATTAGATATTTTAGTGTACAAATTTTAGTTACTAGTGTAAAAAAGATATCATGGCTTTTAAATTCTTTGTGTACCAAAAATATGAAATCTAAACCTTTTAATAAATGTGCTCAAACTTTTTTTTTAAAGTAATATTATGTTTTTCTCTTTTTTTAGATAGATCCTACCGTTTTGGCTGCGCTCCCTCCAGATATAAGAGCGCAGGTGGAGCAGACATTCTCAGCTCGACAACAACCCAGTTTTACTGATATCCGTGTCAAAGAATCAGTGAGAGGCATTGTTACTGGAAATGAACCTGGGTCAATGGGGACACTGATTCTCGAGTTGCCAGGAGCTCAAGCACCAAGCAGTGCTGCTGGAATGATTGTAGCTCTCCCAGCCTTTTCACAGGTAAAGTGTCACTTATTGTCGTGGTTAAACTTTTTGTAAATTTTGATGACCAAATAGCTCCATCTGTATAAATGACCAAATCTTCATCACATAAAAGGGATTTAGTATTCAGGATATTTTATTTTCAGGTTGATCCTGAGGTTTTTGCTGCTCTTCCCCCTGATGTACAAGAAGAACTAAAAACTGCTTATGATCAAAGACATCGACAAGGTGAGATTACTAGTAATACTGGGACCTTTCAGGTGCAGTCTCCAATTATTCAGATTTCTCACTAAATAGAATGTTATAAATGGATAGACATGAGGGAGAAAGGAATGACTTTTAAGTCAAAGCAAAACGCATGGAGACTAATTGTCATTCACGCTTATGAAACAGCGTGAACGTTCATAAATATCTAATTTAATAAAGTTTGTCTGGTCAATAAATCTACAGACAGCAACATTGTGGACTATATTAAGGGAGTATGTGGCAGACCAGAATTACTGCTTGCCCATTTTGCCTTCCATTGACCAAGACCAAATCTATGGTGCAGACATTAAAAAAATATGAAGACATTTGTTTCAAAATTTTTATCCAAATGTTACAATCAACTATTCACAGACATGCAATCTGCTTACCATTCTAAAAAAAAATGTCTTTGCAGCAACCAGTCATTATAATTTGCGGAAATAATAACTTGTCAGTATTTCATAAACATTTAAATTACCTCATACCATTTGAAGAAATTTGATTGAGAATGCATTGACTTAAATATCCATTTGTGTTGTTGCCCTCTTCTTTTAATTGGGACCAGTCAGTGAAATAGTTAACCTCAAAGCTTTCTGTCCTTGCATTATTTTTAAATAGTTGTCATATTTGTCATGATATTTCTACAGTATTAGCTACTCACAAATCACTCTTTCTATATAGTTGTACCTTTATATTTTCCCTTTGAATTATGTTTGAAAAAATTATCTAACAATAACTGGAAGAATATTTGAACGAATTGTATGAGTTTTAAACGGTATCAAGTATTTCTGTTCTCAGCATTGAGTATTTATACTCGGGGCTATCCCTTCCTCAATTTAGAGTTCCTGAGCTGAACTGTAAAACTGCAAGGTGCAGAAGCAGAGATTCACAGGTACCTATGGGGAACATTGCAAGTGAGGTTATTCCAGTTTTGGTCATTTTCTTTGGATACCCTTCGAGGTGCAGCCACAATCCATTGCTTTACTTGAGGTAATTTTATATATGTGAATCTGTGGAGGGAACACAGTTCAGCTTAATCAGTCTCACAAAGGATGTGAGTACATGATGGTCCAGAAAATATGAAGGAAGCAAAATAATGACTGTTCACTGTGGTGTGTGTAGATAGCAGGGCACATAACCATAAAGATTAGGAATTTAGCATTATGAAGAAAATGGATAGAGCATGAAGCTTTTGGAGTGAGAATGGCCGGAAAAGCTACTAAAGTGTATGTTGATGGTTCACTGTTTGCTTTTGAAATGATGGGAGTGTGATCCTCAAAGAGGTGGTGACATTTTTCTTAATCTTTTAGGCATGAAAAATCAATTGCTACAGTTAAAGAACACTCTTCCTGAAAAATCAAAGAAACGTTTTAAAAAGAAGAATCACACCAGTCCTATTAAAGCTCTAAGTCCTCTTAAAAATAAGTTAATCAGTCCACATAACGTACTGCCTGACTTGATCCGACATGAACGTCAAGTCAAAGAAAATTTTCAGGTAATATTGTGCTGCTAGATTTATGCCAAATCTGCTTCAAAGGTTAAATTATGTCTTGTTTTAACTTAATAATTCATTGTATTTAGTCTTGTACGTAAAAATGCTGTAATCGTTCTAATCTATTCTAATCTAAAGAGTAATTTCTCACCTCACTGGTCATGTATCTTTGGAATTCTCAATCCTAAGTGCTATGAAAACTGAATCATTGAAAGTACTCAAAGCCAGGATCGTTTTTTAAACTATAGAAAAGTTGGGGATTCGTACGGTACAGACATAAAGATGGAGCTGAGACTGTCATGTCAGCCATCATTTAATGTATTTACTAACTTGTGTTCCTTACAATTCAAATCAAAAGTCCAATCATTATTAGAAGGTTGATTTTGCAGCATCTTAAAAACAATTTTTAGTAAACAGTATGTATTAATATTTGATAATCTTGGTAGGAAAAAAAGGGTTGTTTACTTGTTGGGTTGAGCCTACAGCCACATTCTTACTAATGTAGCTTGGTTGTACAGTTAATGGATCTAAACTAATGATAGCATTTTACTGACAGGTATAGCAATTGTACCGTTCTGTTCGACCAAAAAGAAGTAACAGTTCTTTAAATATCAGTGAGCTAGTGTGTAAATCATTTTACATGACCAGTTTTCATTTGTTTACAGGGTGATCCTGTTGCTTCCACATCCAACCACCGGGCAGATGTATCCTTACAACATGAAAATTGCACTGACTCCGTGCATCTGAGAGCTAATCTTGCTGGAGCCTATGAACTGCAAGATGTAAAATCACTTCTCAAAGAATGGGTTACAACCATTGGAGGTATGTCTAAAGTAATGGTAATAGCATCCTGTTGACTTAAGCCTGAGTTCAATTTTTGAACCAAAAAAGTTCACAAAATAGTCTAATATAGGAAGCCACAGTAGTCATCTGAAATGTTGCAACTACGTGCATCAGTTTTTTCAAGGAAAAGGTATTTCATGTATGCTGATTGAAATAGGTTGACATTGAGCTACATAAGGAAAATATTAATGTAGGCAACGAAAAATGGTGCTAGAGAGCTATGGGCCAAGTGATAGGGTTAATAGATGTGTACTCAATGACTCCCTGCATGTTTTGAAAATCGTTTGTAACTCCTACGCTCTTCAGAGATTAGTATCAGCAAGGCAGTTGATTCTGGATATTGAATATTAGTGTTAAAATGAAGGTAAACTAATATCTATTGTGCAATCCTATGCAATTATGCCTCTTCCACAGAATTTACCTGCAACTCCAAATGTGGCTGACCAGTAATTAATTTCTTTAGGATGATTGAAGTTTATCACTACATGACACGCCATTTGGATGCATAGTGACAGAGGAATTATTTTGATATTAGACGTATCATTTTAGTGAAAAAGTGGGAGAAATGGTACATTCTATTCCTCTTGTTAAATTTGTGTTTGAACTTGCAGGCACAGTGCTTTTGAAGAATTATGCAATTCATTACAATTTTAGGAAAATGGGATACAGAAAGTCCAATGCCCTTTAAAACAAAATATTGTATTTAAAATTGGATTTCTACTAACACTAATTTCTCTGTTTAAAAAAAATATATATTTGTATAGAGCCGGTAGAAGAGGACATTCTACAGGTTGTTAAGTATTGCACTGATCTCATTGAAGAAAAAGATCTAGAAAAATTGGACCTCGTTATTAAGTACATGAAAAGGTAATATCCATTTATCTGTCAAGCTATACTGTGTTAACTATAATATCCAGATCAAGTATGTTTTTAAAGAGCACTTTCTGCTGTTGAACTCATGCTTGAATATTATTTATTTGCGGAACCATAAACTGCTTTATAAATGGCCATAGATTAATGTATGAATGTTGTATGTGAGAGTTACATAAATTCATTGTTAAATATAGTGTTGTAAGTTTAGATTTCATAAATCATTGGCCTCAGATTGGAATTGTTTATGGCTGTGTGTGATTACATTGATCTTATGAATCATTATTATGGACCACTTTTGTTCTTGTTCATATTTCAAATGCACCATAGGATAGTCAGTGAGAAATGTTTAATGATACAGGTTCCTAATGCAGGTCTTCATTCCTTATGGTGTGTGCTGAAGAGATTGAAAAGGGTGACTTTTCCAAATTTAGGCACACTTTGTTTGGGTCAGGTACATACTGATTAAAGTTAGACCAAGATTCAAATTTCTGATGCTCTTCAAGAAAATAGTTGACTCCATTTCAGAAAAGCTCAATGTAACATAAGAAAGAAAAAAGGATTGGTTTTGTGGATCCTTAATCCTGTGTTGAACCTTTCTAGTTCCCGAAGTAATCATCCTGTGATCTTTGAGTGACATTAGCAATTTAGAAACAAATCAGTTTTGTATGATTTTGAAAGATGCAATGCAGTAGTCGTGTTATGTAAAAGAGATCAGTCTTGTCACTGCTGTAAAGTTCATTCCAAACCAATTGATAATTTTACATTCTTGATAATTCTATCACTGCCAGGGAAATAAATTTATATTGTAATTGCAATGAATGATTTCATAACATAGTCTTTTTCAGTTTTGATGTGAGCTCATACCAAATTAAAAAATTGGTGTCAATGATAAACCTTATTTCACTTTGAACAGGCCAAAAAAAGGAGCTATATTCCCACCACTTTGGGCAGGATTCAAATGCAGGTCCTAGATTTAAAAACCCATTCTACTAACTAACTGGATGACGCATCATAATTTAAAAAGATGTTCTTTACAATTCTGATAACAGATTTGTTGTTCCCTCTGTTTATTTTATAGATATTGATTACACCATATAACACTTTCCTCTGAGATGCTAGTTTATTCAAAAATACTGTTGTTTATGGCACTAGATGCTTTTAATTGTTTTGACTAAAACATTTAAATTGTCATCTGTCATAAACAAGGTTTTTTATTAAAACCATATCTGCCTGCACACGTTATTTCCTCTTTACACTATGCATCATTAATGCCATCTCTTTAAAATCTGTTTGAGTCATACACGTCTGAAGTAGTTTGAAGTAAATCTAAATTGTTCTCATGTTTGATGATGCTCCATAACAACTAACAACGTTGTTAAGTGAAATCAACACATCCTGTGTAAAATTACGATTCCTGATAACTCTCTTCATTACTGTTGGCAATGATCAGTGCTGTTCAAAATTCAGTCTTTTACTTTTGTAAATGATCGATCAATTTATCAGTTAACCAACTGATCAACCGAATCAACCCAGTAAATCACCTCACCAGACTTCATATTTACCTTCTCGGCTGTACACTCTTTTGCCTTTCATCATCTGTATCTTGTAGGATATTCCATATAAAGTATTATTTCATGCTACTTGGATCAGTGTCATTTTTTAACTTTATCTTCTTTATATAGGACAAGGCACCATGATCATTGTGTATTATTTTCTGCGTAGTTTTAAATCCACTATAAATAATTCTAATTATAACTTTCCGTAAAAGTATATTTACTGCTGTCTTGCATCTGTTTCAGCCATTGCAATTCTGGTTCCTTTACATATCTGACTTTTGCAAATCCTCCTTCCCACTTTTCTTTCTCTATTGTAATATCTACTATCTTTAAGGAGAAAATAGACTTTAGCTCATTTTTTTCCTGGTCTAAATCACAATTATCGTGAAGAAACTTTCCCTTTCAATTTCCTTATTATGAACATTTATTTATGCAACTTCTGTCCAATTTTATGGTGTTGATTATTACATTTGTTATTCTCAAGGTAGTGCCATTAATCTTCAATGGGCTTGCATTTACTGAAAGCTTGCGCCATAGTAATGGCACATCTACAGCGTACATCATTATTATCATTTTGCAGAAATTCCAGGAAATTATGCGTAAGTGACTCCTGCCATTGTATATACCACATGATAATTTTGCTGCCACTCGTGCTGCTCCACAGGGAGTTTTACCAAAAATAGTTAAACAGCTAATTATCATCCTACTGCTCCCAAACCCCAATCAAAATATTATAAGGTTAGCGCTTTCTGCTACTTTATCTATGGAAGAAAGGCACCAGAAACAGAATACTCTTTCGTTGGGATTAACTGAGAATTGATCACTTTTCAGTGAAGATTTACTTTACTTTATTTCATTTCCACTTACTTTATTAGTGAATGGAAGTTTACATTTTAACAGCCAACCATTTTCTGAATAGTTGCCTTGGGCATCTCCAAATCATTTGACATGTATATCTAAATAAACTTGCCACATTTCAGCTCCCTAAAGCAATCTTTAATTTTGATTGAAATTGCTTAATTCTGATTCTTTCCACATAAATCCAAGTGTGTCCTGACCTGCACTAACTTCCTCTTTGTTCATTCGTCCGTTTATTAATGACCACCTCACTCACCTAACAGTGTTACATGATGATTTCATATATTGTCCAAGATCCAATCCTACATCAGATTATGAGGCCTTCATTACCTTTGAAGCAATGGAGTTGTGTTTATTCATTGGGAATGGTACTGCTTCATATTTAACCAGCAACTACCACTTTTACCTCTGGTAACTCCATCCTTTGTTCCTTTCAATCAATATCTTTGGTTTCTCTCCTACCTTTGATTTCAAATAGCAAATTGCCAAAATTTCAATTAGTTTGGTTTTCTTTTCCATACCAAAGCTTTTTTCCCCCTCAATAACTCTGTGCACTTTAAAGGCCAAGACTTTGAATTCTGCTCACATATCTGGGAAGGCTGCTGGACTTTAGCACTCGGTATGTAAGGAAAATTGTGTACAGTGGTGCTCCTGAGTTTCATTCCTTTTGAATTCCAAATTATGCGACTATAAGTCTAACTTCTTGGTCTCTTATTTTCATTCTTGTAATTTAAAACCTCACTGATACTCTGAAGCTTGAAACTTTTTTAAGTTCAAAAGCACCCCTTACATTGTTATCAGCAGAAATAAACAAGGGTAAAATCTGACACATTATTGTATTGCTGATGCTAAGAAAAGAAACTCCGCAACACACCTGCCCGTGCTGTGAAGTCGGTGTGTCCTCGGTAATCACTGGTATTGCACCCATGACTGATCTTCAGAACTGTCTATCCCCATTTATGTTGTATCTTCCGTTGATATATAAAATGGACATGGGAGTACACCAGAAAGATCTGGCCCATGGAGGACATTGTTACAATTCAAAAGTGGCATTGGCAAATGCTACTTTCCAATAGTACTTAGTCTTCCATAAGCTGCAGTGACAAATTTCCCCTTAATTACACATAATTCTCTTTTTACGAGGGGGAAGGAGCGATGGCAGGGACCAAACCTGTGCTGGTTTTGGCAGAAATTTTGAATTGTATTAAACATTCAATTCCTTTCAACAATGAAAACCTTCAGCACATCAGGAAAACTTTAACTAAGTTCAAAACAGAATCATTCATATTTTCTGTGCAGTTTAGAATTTTGGGAATGTTTTGTTTTTTATACTTTAGATCTATTTAATCATTGATAACTTGATGCATGTGTTGCAGTCATTTTTGCTTCTGGATGCTGCATAATTATTTTCAGCCACAGAATAATGCAAGGAAAATTATGCTTTCTATATTGTTCTCTGACAGGCTAATCCAACAATCAGCAGACTCTCTGTGGAACATGGCTTTTGACTTCATTCTTGACAACGTTCAGGTTGTAATGCAACAAATCTACGGCAGCATGTTAAAATTTACATGAAAAGACATTGCTAGTGATATTTTTAAAATCTGTAAAACATTGGAGCCTGGAGCTCTCATCTTGTGCCATAAAACCTTTGTGAAGCTCTTAAAATTTGCATGGTAGAAACGCGTTGTGTTTTTATGAAACATTTCTGATAATGAAAACAACATTTTGTAGTTTTTTTTTCCCTCGGCAAAAATTGTGTACCAAATTCTCGTTGGTTGCATGTAAATAATTGTGTTGTAAAAATTATCATGTATGTAGAATACATTGTGTTTACAAAATTGTTGTTTATAAGCAGTTTGTTTTTTTAGTGGTTTACTTCTATTTAATAAAAAAGTTTGTTGTGAATTCATAAAATATTGTACACACCCATATTTTTTTAAAATAAGGCACTGTATATTAGTATTTCAAATACAAGTTATCATAATTATTCATGCAGTATTTCTGACTAATAGTCATCAATTAAATTAGTTGTTCTTGTGCAAATTCTAGGGCTCAGGCCTAGGGAACATTTTGCATATTGGAGTGTCTATAATTTAACTGCCTTAGTAATTGCTTACCAACCCTGCACAAATGAAGCAAAATTTAATAAACAGTTACAGGTATGAAAAAATTAAAATCAAAAGATTGCGCCTTTTTTAATAAAATCCACTCACGCCTGCAGTTGTGTACTGCATTATTTTAGTCTGAATGAATGTTGGCCAGTTTTTAACCAAGCCTGTCAGGTCTCCCCTTTGTCTGCTGCAGGGGAAATTATCATCAGTATCCTCCTTGATCACTGTCTACCAGTGGCTGAAGAACTCTTTACAGAATGGGTGGAGGCAAGATGGACCTGGAGTTGTCATGCAGTGAAGATCAAATACATTCCAACACTATAATACTTCCTTCAACCTGAAAACTTTTGAACCATCAGTAAGGAACTGTTGGGCATCACCCTCAAATTCTGCTCCACTTAGAAATTCATTCCACTTCTGCTTTCTCCATGGCAGGACGCAAACCATGCTACTAACAGGTTAACAACAGCAGCAGTCGCAGTGAAGACCAATGGCAAGCAAAGCTGTGTCATCACCTCAAGACTTTGCTCAATGTTGCACCTCACCAAACATTCCATGTGAGTTGGACCAATCTTTAGGATGAATGAAAAAACACCATATACATTCCAAAATCAATGTCATTAAGTTGAATTGTAAGCACACACAGGCATGCGACAGGAAAAAAACTGAAAAAAAGAGGAAGAGAGATGGGGGTCCAGGGTACGGTTCCAAGGGTCAGCGCCCCCTTTATGCAGAAAATATTTGATAATTGTACTTTGAAATGACACCGTTTTCTTCCCTGTTTACCCTTAATTTATAGTCATTTTCTTTTATTGTACCTTAAAATAACACTTTTTTTCTTGATTGGCACTTAATTTACAGAAAGTTTGTGATAATCATACCTTAAAATGACAGCAACTCCTTGCTTGTTTACATTTAAGTCATATTGAAAATATTTTATATTACATCTACACCTACTTGTAACATGTTTAAGAAAGATCTGCCGATGCTGGAAAAATCGAAGGTAGACAAAAATGCTGGAGAAACTCAGCGGGTGAGGCAGCATCTATGGAGTGAAGTAATAGGTGACGTTTCAGGTCGAGACCTTTCATCAGACTGATGTGGGGGTGGGAAGAAGAAAGGAAGAGGCGGAGACAATGGGCTGAGGGAGAGCTGGGAAGGGGAGGGGAAGGAGGGAGAAAGTAAGGATTACCTGAAATTGGAGAAGTCAATGTTCATACCGCTGGGGTGTAAACACCGTTGTAGAGCAGCTGACACCTAGAGCAGCGGATGCAATAGATGAGGTTGGAGAAGGTGCAGGTGACCCTCTTTCCGCCCAACCCCTGCGTCAGTCTGAAGAAGGGTCTCGACTCGAAACGTCACCTATTCCTTCGCTCCATAGATGCTGCCTCACCCGCTGAGTTTCTCCAGCATTTTTGTCTACCTACTTGTAACATGATACCTATTCCTTGCTTGTGTACTCTAATTAGAAAGGTATCCTTACACAGGAAATATTTGATAATTATACCTTGATAATTTTTTGATAATTATACCTTGAAATGACACCATTTCCTAGCTTGTTTACCCTCAATTTATACTGTGATGTTTTTTTTATTAAACCTTACAATAGCACATTTTACCTGATTAAATCAGGTAAAAAAAACATTGTGTCTATGGCATACAGACTCTTGAATGCAGTGTGAGCGTTGTGTACGTAGCTCTGCTCCCTGCCACGATATGTCTAGGGGACAGATGAAAACCGCTACTCTACATGTGCGGAGCTGAGCACTAGCCGTATAGATGCGCATGCAGACGTTTGGCCCGATACCGTGTACCGTGTACACCAGAACTGTATACGCTTTCCGCTAAAATCCACTCTACGGATTTTTGCACAGCAGCTTAGTCTCGCGGAAAGATTCAAGATTCAATTTTATTGTCACGTGTACCAATTAAGGTTCAGTGAAATTTGAGTTACCATACAGCCATACTAAGTAAAAAGCAAAAAGCCCTCACGTCGGGATGATCGAAACTCCAGCGTCGTGACGGATCGGAACACTTATGCTTCTTACTGGAGACCGCTGCTTCACGATGTTAAAGTCCACATTAAAGGCCCCGCGATCGGAGCTCCAACTCTGGTGATCCTCGGCAAAAGACCCCAGGCTCCGTGATGGTAAGTCCGCGCCACACCCGCGGCTTGAAGCTCCGGGCCGGTCTCCAGGAAAGGCCGCACCACTCCACGTTGTTGGCCGCAAAGTGGGGGGCGGAGCTGCGACAGAGATAAATCGCATGTCCGTTGAGGTAAGTGACTGAAAAAGGTTCCCCCTGCACTCCCACATAAAACATACCAAGAGAGATTAAAACAAACATTCAAGACAGACTTATAATAAACAGAAGCAAGACAGACTGCTGGCGTGGCATCCATTACGGGCGCCACCCCGTGATGAAAGCCATTTATAGCAGAGATTTATAGACTTTTTAACCAAATTTCAAAATCCACGGAGAAATCTCATGCCTGCATGCAAGAGACTCTGTATTTACCCGATCTATGATTTTGTACACATATATAACATCACCCCTTGTCCTCCTGTGCTTCAAGGAATAAAGTTCTAGGATGCTCAACTGCATTGTATAGTTCAGGCCCTCGAGTCCTGGTAACATCTTCGTAAATCTTCCTTGCACCCTCTCCAGCTTGACAACATCTTTCCTATGACATGACCAAAAGTAAAGAGAATACTCTAAATGTGGCCTAACCAATGTCTTGTACAACTGCAACACGACCTCAACCTTGATACTCTGATTGATGAAGGCCAATGTGTCGAAAGCCTATTTGTCAAGAGTCAAGATTGTTTTATTGTCATACGTCCTAGATAGAACGATGAAATTCTCACTTGCTGCAGCATCAAAGGATATGCAAACAGCATGACGTGCAACAATAATAGTCCATTGTAGTTCAGAGCCTACATGACGTTGTGTTTAATAGCCTGATGGCTGAAAGGAAGTGGCTGTTCCTGAGCCTGGACATTACAGTTTACAGTAGTGAAATGAGTGTGAGGCCAGGATGGTGAGGGCCTCTGATGACGTCGGCTGCCTTTTTGAATCAGCGACTCCGATAAATCCCTTTGATGGTGGGGAGGTCAGAACCGGTACAAGACCGGACAGTGGTCACAACTTATTGTAGTCTTCCGCTCCTGGACGTTTAAGTTGCCGCACCAGACAATGATGCAACCAGTCAATATGCTCTCTACTGTGCACGTGTAGAAGTACAAGAGAATCTTCTTTGACATACCGAACCTTCGTAATCTTCTCAGGAAGTAGAGGCGCTGATGTGCTTTGCTTATAATTGCATCAGTGTGCTTGGTCCAGGAAAGATCTTCGGAAATATGCACACCCAGGAATTTGCAGTGTTTGACTCTCTCCACCATCGTCCCATTGATATAAACAGGATTGTGGGACCTCATCCTTCCTCTTCCAAAGTCCACAATCAGTTCTTTGGTTTTGTTTATATTGAGAGCCAGGTTGTTCTGCTGGCACCATTTGGTCAATCCGTCGATCTCACTTCTATACTTTGACTCAACACCATCTGTAATTCATCCCACCATGGTGGTGTGGTCAGCGAACTTGACAATGCAGTTCGCACTATGTCCGGCTACAAAGTCATGAGTATAGAGCGAATTGAGCAGTGGGCTGAGCACGCAGCCATGAGGTGCTCCCGTATGGATTGTTAATAAGGGTGATTTCTGCCAATTCTAACAGACTGGTCTGTGGATGAGGAAGTCAAGGATCCAATTGCAGAAGGATGTGGAGAGACCCAGTTCCGTGAGCTTGGTAACCAACTTGGAGGGGATGATGGTATTGAACGCCGAGCTCTAGTCAATAAACAACAGCCTGACGTTTTGTTTTTATATTCATAGAAACAGAAAATAGGTGCAGGGGGAGGCCATTCGGTACCACCATCCATTGTGATCATGGCTGATCGTCCCCTATCAATAACCTGTGCCTGCCTTCTCCCCATATCCCTTGACTCCACTAGCCCCTAGAGCTCTATCTAACTCTCTCTTAAATACATCCAGTGACTTGGCCTTCACTGCCCTCTGTGGCGGGGAATTCCATAAATTCACAACTCTGGGTGAAAACATTTTTTCTCACCTAAGTCTTTCTCCCCTTTATTCTAAGACTCTGGCCCCTGGTTCTGGACTTGCCCAACATTGGGAACATTTTTCCTGCATCTAGCTTGTCCAGTCCTTTTATAATTTTATATGTTTCTATAAGATCTCCCCCTCATCCTTCTAACTCCAGTGAATACAAGCCTAGTCTGTTCAATCTTTCCTCATATGACAGTCCCGCCATCCCAGGGATCAATCTCGTGAACCTACGCAGCACTGCCTCAATCACAAGGATGTCCTTCCTCAAATTAGACCAAAACTGTAAACAATACTCCAGACGTGGTCTCACCAGAGCCCTGTACAACTGCAGAAGAACCTCTTTACTCCTACACTGAAATCTTCTTGTTGTGAAGGCCAACATTCCATTAGCTTTCTTCACTGCCTGCTGTACCTGTAAGCCAACTTTGGCTCCCCCTTACCTAACCTAACCCCATTGAGATAATAATCTGCCCTTGGTTTTGCCGCCAAAGTGGGTAACCTCACATTTATCTATATTATACTGCATCTGCCCACTCACTCAACCCGTCCAGGTCAACCTGCAACCTCCTAACATCCTCTTCACAGTTTACATTGCCACCCAGCTTTGTGTCATCCACAAACTTGCTAGTGTTGCTCCTAATTCCCTCTTCCAAATCATTTATATATGGTAAACAGTTGCGGCCCCAACACCGAGCCTTGCGGCAATCCACTCGCCACTACCTGCCATTCTGTAAAGCACCTATTCACTCCTTCTCTTTGCTTCCGGTCTGCCAACCAATTTTCTATCCATGTCAACACCCTACCCCCAATACCATGTGCTCTAATTTTAGTCACCACTTGTCCAAGTGGTCCAACACAGAGTGGAGAACCAGTGAGATTGCATCCTCTGTTTACCTGTTGTGACAGTAGGCAAACTCTATTGGGTTGAGGTTTTTGTTGAAGTAGGAGTTGATATGCGCCATAACCAACCTCTCAAAGCACTTCATCACCAGGGACGTTAGTGCCACTGGTCGATAGTTGTTGAGGCACGTCACCTTAATCTTCTTGGGCACCTGTATTATTGATGCCCTCTTAAAGCAGGTGGGAACCTCAGACCTCAGTAGTGAGAGGTTGAAAATGTGCGCAAAAACTCCAGCCCATTTGATCTGCACAGGTTTTGAGAACTCGGCCAGGTATACTATCAGGTCCAGGCGCTTTCGAGGGTTCACCCCCTGCTGAAGGATCTTCTGACGTCGGGCTCTGTGACTGTGACTGTAATACCATCAGGGTGTATGGGGACTCAGGAAGGCATATCAGTGTTCTCCCTATCATGCGTAGAATGCATTCAGCTCTTCAGGTAGTGATGTTTTGCTGTGGCTTGCGGTGCCCTGATTTTGCCTTGTAGGAGGTGATGGCATTCAAACCCTGCCACAGTTGCCGAACATCCGCCCCATCGTCCAGCTTAGAAGTCTGCATAATCATTAGCATAATCATTTTCTATTTAATATTCCAAAAGTCAACCTGCTTATCATTTAATAATGAATTATCTAAAATCCCAGGATCATGAACATGTTATGACAATGAGAGCTTTGGGCAACTAATAATTCTCGTTTTATTTCATATAAACAGGCTTACTACCATTTGAACAAATGTACATAAACCATTTTTCAAACTTGATAAAGAATGAAATCTAAAAACATGTGCATGTTGTAATAATGGCAAATGGAATCTATCTAGAGCTCACATTTTTACTATTCCCTACATCTAGCCTGTTAATCTATGTACCAATATTTTGAGGCATGTTCAAATACTAAAAACAATTGGTTTCAGCTGCTTTCAGTCCGTCTTTCAACTCCCCCACATAACCACTACCCCGCAGTTGGGAATTCAGTTCCATTGACATGAAAATTGAATTACACTCAACTATGACTGTACCCCAAAACCATGCACATTGGTCTCATACAAAATGAATAGCAACTGAGAGTAGTGTCAGAGGATAGCTGTTGCTCAAAGAACAATGAGGTTAACACCTTTCCAGGAAGGTGGAAAGTGGTGTTGGGAGTTATATGCAATGAAACCTTTCAAATAACAGCAACACGTGCAGCCATGGTTGTACTGTGAAGCACAATGCTTTGTTTCCTGTGCACAAATTTGGCCAGCCATTCTGGGCTTTCTGTTTTGTCAACCATTAGCTTCCACCTACCCGTCAATTATAATTGGTTTTAGAATGATACATTATCAAAAATACAAATGTCATCATTTTCAGCTTTATTTGTGATTTCAGCTTTGAAAGTTTACAGTCTGGGTCACACAACCATCAGCTGTACAAACAATAAAAGGCTGCTCCATGTTTTTTTTTCACAATGCAGGTGGAATTCTATTACCTAATTCTCTATAAAAGTTCATAGGCACAAAAGCAGAGTATGTGTAATGAAGTGACTGAGAAAAGGAATTCTTGGATTAGAGAAAATCTCCCTAGATCCAAAATTGCTTGTCAAAAAGGCTGTACACTGCTTCTGCACTGCGGCTCACAGGATTCAAATGCTTTTTATTCATTATTTCACACAGTTAAAATGATTGGGGAGCACTGCTTTCAGGTTCCATGTAATGAAAGGGAAGATTTAAAAACAGCAACCAGTCCTGAAGATAAGGGCGGGCAGGAAAAATAACCAGGCACCTTGAGAATTGTCAGAATATGTAAAACTGATCACTGTCAAACCAGTGTAAATGTTTTGGTTTGTCATGGAAAACGTTTACTAGTTATAACCACTTTTTACTCTGGATTCTGGCTCTTCAGCACTCCAGCATGGCTTATTACAAAGTCTTGTTTAAGCAGAGACCTTAAATCTCACTCCGTCCTCCCTTTGCTGAAGTTTGGAAATGAAAACAAACTGCATTAGATAATTTCAAATGTTTTCTTCAGTTCCATGATGAGCTGCCAATCGGACTTCTGCATCTCATCTCTGAACCAATTTTTCAAGGCATCAATGGATTGTCGGCTGATCTGTAATACAAAATATTATAATTCAACAAAGATGGTACAAAAGATGATTATTAGACATAAAGTCTGCACAAAAACAAATGATATTGAGCCTCAAACAACACCACATGTAGCCTTCATATTCATCTGTTCTTCCCGTCCCGGCTTTGTTTCCTCTGTATAAAGGGGATTCTATATTTGCACTTGTTTTTAGTGGTGTCATCAGTGCCCTTGTCTCTCATTGTTACATCAGACTTCTCTGAAAAAGTTTGCAAATCCACTATCACTCAGTACCACAGAAAGCAAAAGCTCAGAACCAGGTCGCTATTTTTACATGATGCTAGAACTCTAAATTCACATTTTTGTTGTTGTAGCTGCCGATGGGATCAAGGACTATGCTAGATTTGGCCAAATTGAATCCACAAAGTCAGCTTCTCTCATCTCATTTGTAAAAGGCAAAAAAGTGACATGCAACAGTTCTCATGAAATGTCATAATCAAGGTATGTCTGTCAGTTCCCTTTCAGATGCTAATTCAATGTGATATCTGTTCTAGGACACATGCTTACAAGTCGTTTAACTAGATTAGGAACTGAAAAAAAGATAATGCCTGTAGCCACAATTTATCCCTAGGTTTTTATCAGCGGTTGCTTACCATGTCTAGACAATATAATTGCATTTATCTATGAATAATAGAAACATGGATTATTTAATATTTACAACAACTCCATCTAAATTTTGATTTGTTAAAACCATTGTTTTACAAGGCAATTAAATCCTTAGAATTTAATCTAACACTTTTAATTGTGCCATTCCTACACAGTTCCTTGTGTATAAAGTATCTCTTGGTATTTATTTTACTATAATAAACAAACATATATATATTTATATATAATATATACGCACACACACTGCACAAATGAAAGATGTTTGTGTCATCTCTAGTTCAAATGTCTTGGTCATTTATTCAATTTTATTCTGTCTTCATGAAAGGATCGATATGTACTTTTGAACACAATTATGAAATGAAACCATATTTCAAATATATCCTAACCAATTCCCTAAGGCTAGAAGAGATTGCTTTGAAATGTCTTAGAGCAATATCCAAGAACTTGACTATTCTTATTAATAGTTTCATATTAACAGAACATCATAACCATTAATTGTGTTTAAAATTAAAATTTAAATATATTTATATGACAGGTAACATTTTGAAATAAAATATAGATGATGTAATTTAATTTACATACATTTCATAGAACCTATTCCAAAAGACAATTCCCATTATCGGCATTAAAGTCAAACTAGCATTCAACAGTGCAATCACTGAATTAATCTATTTTCGTGCATTTCATTGGTGTTACTTTATTCATTTCCATCAAAAGAGAATAGGAGAAATTTGAACACATTGAAATTGTGCAACTATTTAATTAGGGATTAAATTATGTCTGAACAATCTAAACACCAAATGTGTGTCTTTTTATGAGCTTACATAGTTTTATAGGTTGAGTTTTATCTTAGCCGCATGTGGCATTCTTGATGAATATGATAGACGATTCCTATTAGAGAATTGGTTTCCTTTAATACTCTAGATTACTAATCAAAATGGTCAATTTAAACTTCACAGAACTAAAAAAAAAACCGCAATATATTATTGTTTATTTTATTCAAGTTAGGCAGCAAGGATGGTCTAGTCTATGCTAACTATGTATAGTCTGTGCTAACCACTACAAACTAAGATTAACAATAAAGAGAATACTCGAGACTTGAATGAGGGGATTAACATTTCTGAGAGTCAAAACTCCTTCATGTAAGAGGTTGAAAGCAGGAATCAGAATGTTACAATACTTTGATCTCAGGATGCTACAATTATTTTAATTAAGGATGCTATAATACTTTGATTTACACAAGGTATTGTAAAGTGTTTATGTTTAGGAATAAAGAGTTCAATAGCAGTTGAGAATAATATAAATTCACTAATCAAAATACAAAATCTTCCTGTAGAGATTTTTGTATAGGGGAAGTGATCCATCATATACTTTTTGTTTAGAACATAAAGTGCTTGGGTAACTCAGTGGGTCCTGATGCAAGATTCCAGCATCTGCAGTTCCTAGTGTCTACATATACTTTTTATTACATGCTAAGAATTCCCAATTTATTCTGCTACAAACAACAAATAACTTGTTCTTTGGTCACCAACATGGCTTTTTTGACCATTAGAAACATAGAAAATAGGTGCAGGAGTAGGCATTTGGCCCTTCGAGCCTGCACCGCCATTCAATATGATTATGGCTGATCATCCAATTCAGTATCCTGTACCTGCCTTCTCTCCATACCCCCTGATCCCTCTAGCCACATCTAACTCCCTCTTAAATATAGCCAATGAACTGGCCTCAACTACCTTCTGTGCAGAGAATTCCACAGATTCACCGCTCTCTGTGTGAAAAATGTTTTTCTCATCTTGGTCCTAAAAGACTTCCCCCTTATCCTTAAACTGTGACCCCTTGTTCTGGACTTCCCCAACATCGGGACCAATCTTCCTGCATCTAGCTTGTCCAACCCCTTAAGAATTTTGTAAGTTTCTATAAGATCCCCCCTCAATCTTCTAAATTCTAGCGAGTACAAGCTGAGTCTATCCAGTCTTTCTTCATATGAAAGTCCTGCCATCCCCGGAATCAGTCTGGTGAACCTTCTCTGTACTCCCTCTATGGCAATAATGTAATTTCTCAGATTAGGAGACCAAAACTGTACACAATACTCCAGGTGTGGTCTCACCAAGGCCCTGTACAACTGCGGTAAACCTCCCTGCTCCTATACTCAAATCCTTTTGCTATGACTGCTAACACACCATTCGCTTTCTTCACTGCCTGCTGCACCTGCATGACTACCTTCAATGACTGGTGTACCATGACACCCAGGTCTCGTTGCATCTCCCCTTTTCCTAATCGGCTACCATCTAGATAATAGCCTACTTTCCTGTTGCCACCAAAGTGGATAACCTCACATTTATCCACATTATACTGCATCTGCCATGCATTTGCCCACTCACCCAACCCATCCAAGTCACCTTGCAGCCTCCTAGTATCCACCTCACAGCTAACACTGTCCCCCAGCTTCGTGTCATCCGCAAACTTGGAGATGTTGCATTCAATTCCCTCGTCCAAATCATTAATATATATTGTAAATAGCTGGGGTTCCAGCACTGAGCCTTGCAGTACCCCACTAGTCACTGCCTGCCATTCTGAAAAGGACCCATTTACTCCTACTCTTTGCTTCCTGTCTGCCAGCCAGTTCTCTATCCACATCAATACTGAACCCCCAATACCGTGTGCTTTAAGTTTGCATACTAATCTCTTATGTGGGACCTTGTCGAAAGCCTTCTGAAAGTCCAGATATAATACTTCCACTGGTTCTCCCTTATCCACTACTAGTTACATCCTCGAAAAATTCTATAAGATTCGTCAGACATGATTTACCTTTCATAAATCCATGCTGACTTTGTCCAATGATTTCACCACTTTCCAAATGTGCTGCTATCCCATCTTTAATAACTGACTAGCATTTTCCCCACTACCGATGTTAGACTAACTGGTCTGTAATTCCCCGTTTTCTCTCTCCCTTCCTTTTTAAAAGGTGGGGTTACATTAGCTACCCTCCAATCCTCAGGAACTACTCCAGAATCTAAAGAGTTTTGAAAAATTATCACTAATGCATCCACTATTTCTGGGGCTACTTCCTTAAGCACTCTGGGATGCAGCCTATCTGGCCCTGTGGATTTATCAGCCTTCAATTCAATCGGCCTTTAATCCATTCAATTTACCTAACACCACTTCCCGACCAGATTTGCTGCCTACAGTGCCAGAGACCCAGGGTCAATCCTTACCACGTAGATCCTGACTACGGATGCTATCTGTACAGAGTTTGTATGTTCTCCCCGTGACCTTCGTGGGTTTTGCCCGGGTTAACCTACAAACCGGTATGTCATTGGAGTGCGTTTCCTCCCACACTCCAAAGACATCAATGTTTGTAGGTTAATTGGCTTCGTAAAATTGTAAATTGTCCTTAATTTAGGATAGTGTTAATGTGCGGGAATCACTGGTCAACGCGAACTCGGTGGGCTGATGGGACTGTTTCTACGCTGTATCTCTAAACTATACTAAACTCAGAAAGCAAGGTAAAACAGAAATTCTATAATCCAAATAATTAAGTACCATTCATATATGCATGTGCAGAGTTGTAACTGCCTGGCTACTATTTCTTATGAACTCAATTGGAAGTTACGTTCTCAACTGGAATTGCGAACTCCTCCTCCTTATACTGTACAAGCAGTAAAAGTTCAATTTATCCATCCCGCCTTTAAGTCTTTAAAATAAATCTTTCAGCACACGGCAATTTTAAAGTGTCAAAATCCATGGGGGGAGGGGGGGGTCGATTTAAAAAAAAGGCATGCTCACAGCCAAATATCATACCTTACTGACAAGGAAGTCTGTAGCTTCAAAGTGCCGTCCATACATTTTTGGAGATTCTCCAGGTATAGGTTCTATTTTAATACAGACCTCTTGGCCTTTCCGGGCAACATCAACTTGTTTATGATTCACTTCTATACTGGTAACAATACCAATATCGACAAACTGGAGAAAGTAGAAATCCTTATTAGTTTCCGCAACAGGCAATTTAACAGAAGGATCAAACTCACTAAGATACCCAGATAAAAAGTGACAGGCAAGGATTTGTTTTCTTGTTCACTTTTGAATTAATGGCATACTAAATAATCCTCCATTAAATCACTCTCAATTGTTCTGATAATTAATTATACATGTTTCCATAATCACAAATTAAAAGCCACTGGTTTATAAAATGATATGAATTTAAATTCATACTGGCAATGTTATTATGGTGTTGTATAAGTGAATTACAATGTAAAGCTACCTAAACAGGTTTATAAAATGTTATGAATTAAAATTCATACTGACAATGTTTTTTGTTGGTGTACAAATTAATGAAGATTAAACATATCTAAACTCACACTTTTTGAAGGAACACATATTGGGGTGCCTTGTTTCAGAATGCCAGCTTCTATTAAAACTCCCATTACAATTGGATCACGAGAATTAAAGATGAACTGAGGAATAATTCGCAGTTTTGAAGGATAAACAGCTATATGCCTGATAAGGAAAGTACAGATATTAACTATCATGAAAGAGCAATGCAGATAAGCAACAAGCTTAGTAACAGCTTTCTTAAATTAAAGTGTTCATATGCATATATTCAAGACAATTAGTACCCTGATAAAAGAATGTGGTTATAGAATATGGATAAAATCTTGTAGTAAACAATTTCCCAGTCATGGCCCTTAATAAACATGTGGTAATGCATGTATAATACCTTTCAGTATAATATTTAACAGTTCTAAACTTACTTGAATTCTTCTTGCTTCTGTTTTTTGTAATCGTGTCTATATTTTGTGAAAGCATCAAATAAATGGTAGATAATTTCTGCACTGAAGATCCTGACTCCGAGTGTATCAGCAAGCTCTTGGGAATCACGTTCAATCTTTACATCAAATGCAAGAATGACTGAATACCTACAACAATGTTAAAGTTAGACTTTGACAAGTACATTGTACAATATTTAACATCAGCATATAACACAGAGTACTGCCTTTGTACTTGTGGTAGAAGGGAAATTTACACCAATGAACCTCCTCCTCCTCCTCCATTCTGCTGGCACCAGCTGCTCTATTTCCTGTCCTGTACCTCTGTACACATGACAATAAACTAAACTAGCCTAATCCCCTGCCGTCCATCCACGATTCTACTTATTTGTTAAATTAGGTCTTTCTCTTCATAATGAAGTATGGCGAGGGAAGATACATTTGAAGCTATTGGGAAACAAAAGGGCTAAGTGGCTTACTTTGGCTACAGTTTCTTACATTCTGACCTGCACAAACTACTGGTCAGGTCACATCGGCCTGGATTATAGATGTAAAATATCATTCACACTTACTGAGGATCGTGTTCAAGCATGGCTGATGATTTCATCACATCTCTTTTATGGACAGGTCCAATGTTAATCCCAGCATACTGAAAAGGGAATTGTTTTTTATTTGAAAAAGAAACATTGAACAATTGATTATTACTGGATAAATCAGAATCATTTGCTGTTAAGAATCATTGTTCTGGACACCAAAGTTTGCATTCTAGTATAGCAACTAGGCACTCAAACAATTAAACAAATATGTCCACTAGTTCACTTATGTCTTTATTGGAAGGACATTGTTCTTATCTGGTTTGGTTTCTATGTGAGCTCTGACTACATTTTGCCTTGCCCCAACAATATTACAGAAAGAATATATTTTAAAGAGAGATTTAAACTTCTTATACTCACTGGCACACTTGACTGTCGAAGGAATTCTAAGAGCGCTTCCAAAGAGCCCAATGTAGAAGCTTGTACATAAACACCCTTCTCCTCCAATTTAATACAACTCAGCGTTTGCTTCAGTTCGTGTTCGAGCTCATCCTGTTAACAACGATGTAACAAGGCTATTACATGCTAGTCATGATTTTATATCAAGTGTATAAACATAAAGGATACTAAAATTATTTTAAAAACATTCTAGAAGATATTGACCTCTAATTACTCAGATTGTTTTATCTTAATGGTTCTGCAAGTTTATTTCTAATTATATCGCAATTTCCATACGAACAAAATGCCTTAAAATGCTGCTCAATACAAAAAGGATAATTTTATAACGTAAAATCTAAATGTATAGTCCTGAAGAAAACAAGCTGAACAGTACTTGTAAATTTACTGGTTGCTTTCAGAATAGAGTTATGAATTTAAACACACTGGACATTGTGCACTGGGATCTTGATAAACAGCCAATTGGTGTTCCACTTTGCCAGTTTCAACTCAA
This sequence comes from Raja brachyura, assembly GCA_963514005.1. The sequence goes on from OY740786.1 coordinate 76,661,074, forward strand.
TGTGCTCAAATTCAACTCAATGTACAATGAAACATGGATTAATTTGAGAAAAGCATGATATCAGATACCAGTGCATTTGGTCTGTGACTGCGGCTGAATTCTTTATAGATGTAGCGGCAGAACACTGGGAAGAGGTGCCAAATGCATTCAGCCTCACAGCTCTACAGTAACTACAAAAATAAGCACAAATTATGAAAATGCAGGACCTTTTCCCTACAACTTCATATCTTAATGCTTTTAACTTAGCAGGATTCCAACATGTCCTTAATTGTTCTTTTTAATTAAATATGAGATTTAAAAAAATATTTTAGTCTACATTGTTTTTCAATATGGTTGACAATCAGACTGCAGAATGACAAGGCAAGCGGGGGTCAGCCCCCGCATCGTTAGCATGTTAGTGTAGGTAGATGGGGACTTAGTGCAGAATATTTAAAAAAAACTCCAAACTGCTTAGTGCAATTAAACATCTTGGCCACGGGTTACTAAAAACAGGTGAATAATCCATAAGAACAAAGGCGATCAAACTAAGCATTTTTGATTTAATATAGGGAAGCAGCCAATTTCCTAGGCAATAATTCTGAGAATCAAAAAGAGACAATTTCTTAGATTTATAGACAGAAAAACAAGCAACGTATCAGTTCAATAATTTAAAAAAGAAAGAAAAGAAAACTGTTTCAAGCTAGAACATTGAAATGCAAAGCACTGTAGTCCAGGTACAGCTTTTTCACCAACAACCATCAGGCTATTGAACACTATGGACTCCAACTAAATATCAAACTACAAAGTATCTTGGGTGCATTAGGGACTTTGGGGTTATTTTGTTTTGCACTATTATTTTAAAATTTTATTGAACATTGTTTATTATCTATTGAGTAATCCTTACAAACCTGCAGCAAGAAAGAATTTCATTGTTCCATCTCGGTACATATGACAATTAAAGTCATCAAGTTGGTACCTTATAATGTTATGTTCAAACTAGGTAACACTCAATGAATCCAACAACTAGAGATAACCAGCCCCTTCAGATTAGCAGAAATGGCTAATTCTAATCAAGGGTCATCAAGCTGTAACAAGGTTTTTCTCTCCACAGATATTGCCTGACTTGTTGGGAAATTTCTAGTATTTTCTTTTAGATTTGTTGCAACTGCAATGTTTTCGACCTTAGTTCTGGCATGTTTTGTTGTCATCCCCATGCCCCCTTCACCATTTATTTCCCCCACGTTTATACCTGCTGCAGCTTAGTTGTTATCATCATGCACTCACACCCTCTCTTGACAGAAATACTATCACTTGCATGAAACCCCTATCTTAGACATTCTATTTGTTCTTTTAATCCACTCCCATCTCCCTTCCAGTCTGCAACTTAAATTATATTTGAATCGCTGGTTGGCGTGAACTCGGTGGGCCAAAGGGACAAACTAATTGTAACTTTTCCTGGTTTCATTGAAAAGTACTGAAATATCAATGGTTTCCCTCTCTACTAATGTTAGCTAACCTGCTGACCATTTACAGCACTTCTGGATATTTTGTATTTCGTTTAGTTTAGCTTAGTGATACAGCATGGAAACAGGCCTTTCAGCTCACTGGGACCAGGACAACTATCGATCACCCGTCGACACTAATTCTATGTTATTCACTCTTATAGAATTTACATGAAGAAACAAACAATAATTATACACACAGTATCCAGGACAATGACTGCAGGCTACCGGTTCACAATTCCTGCTTTAAGGGATTTGCTGCAGAGGCGGACACAGTCATCTCTTAAAATGATACTTTATAAGCAATGTGACATCCATTTCTAATTAATTGACAGAACCCTTTCTTTCTGCCTACAATACAATCAGAATTCACTTGTGTATACCCATGCACATAGAGGGGTATTACTATTGAGAATTTATTTCCATGGGAATACGGGAATCAATGGGGGGGAAAAAGGATGTGTATTTTAGAAAATAGCGATATGGCAATTTTTTAGGAACATGCCCCTTCGTGACACTATTTTCTTTTCAAAATGACCTGATTGTCAAGTAACCGAAATCCAAACCTTTAGGACGGCAATTTCATCATCCTTGTGGGCTATTAGTAGTGGTAAACCTGCCAGAGATTTCTCCAGATCTTTCGCGAGAACTTTCACACCTTGTGCAGCCCAGACTTCCTTTTGTTTCTCATATTGATTCTGAGGAAGAAAATAAAATTCAAAATTAATAAAAAACACAATTGTACTTAATAATAACATGTTTCTTTCTGGTAGGTGTGGCTACAGATAACAACAACAAAAGCAGCTAATATTACAGATATGTTTTCTTCAGCCTACTTCAAAATTGTTGACTTACTCTGAAAGATGAGAAACAGATGCATAAAAATGTTATGCATGTGTTTGCAGAATGTATCCTAGAATAGCTGTACTCAGAAACAGTTATGCGATCTGATTTTGATTCTCCGAATGGGCTCTATCTAATACTATCCAGATTGAATCCATTAAAGAAGCTTAGTTTCTACCGTTTAATCAAATACTGAAACGTTTGAATTTGATTTTGCTAAATTTGCGTTCTAACTGTACTTGCCAAGTATTTCGATTTAAAAACAAATCAAATGCAAATCAGCATATAGACATTTTAATCTTTAACTGTAAAGGTGAATCAATTTAATTTAAAACTGGTATTTCGTAATAATGCTAAACATTTATAGATTTTGGCCATTGGTTTGACTGTATTCACCATCGCATTCAAAAATGTACTGAATTAATTTATTTAGAATGTGTTCCTTTTCTAAAGGATCACAGTATAGGAAAATGAATCAATGTTATTAGCCAAGTATGTATACATAAAAGGAATTTGCCTTTGGTGCTTTGCTCACAAGTAACAACATGATATACAGTAAACTATTAAGAATAAAACATTATAGTTTAAACGTGAAGAATGAAATAAAATACTAGAGCAGAAGAATGCTACAGACTTTTGGCTGTTGAGTACAGCTACTGCTCATGGAAAAAAGTTGTTTTTATGTGTTTGGCTGTGGCGGCTTTTACAGAGAGAAGTGGTTCAAAGAGTTTGTGTCCAGGGTGATAAGGGGTCAGAGATGATCTTACTCGCTCGCCTCCTGCCCCTTGCAATGTACAGTTCGTCGATGGGGGGGGGGGGGGGGGAGGTTGCAGCCAACAACCTTCTCAGAAAGAACTGCAGATGCTGGTTTAAATCGAAGGTAGACACAAAATGTTGGAGTAACTCAGCGGAACAGGCAGCATTTCTGGAGAGAAGGAATGTTTCAGGTCTGAAGGAGGGTCTGAAGCAGGGTCTCGACCCGAAATGTCACCCATTTCTTCTCTCCAGAGGTGCTGCCTGTCCCACTGAGTTACTCCATTATTTTGTGTCTACAGCAATGTATATCCAGCTAGTTTAACATGTTAAAAGATATAATTGTAGCATTATTTGAAATAATTCTCTTATATAATTGTAGCATTATTTGAAACAATTTCCATTCATAAAGTGAAGTGTGCAACAGCAAAGGAACACTAAATCTTGTATTAAAATTATCCTGAAACTACATTTTAAATATCATATCTTTCTACTTTCTTAGCTGGTAGCTTATTCACCCGGCAAAATATATTTTCTTCCAATAAATGAATATTTAAAACATACTTTCTGATGTCCATGAAAAGTCTATTTCATTTAATATTTTTATAACCCAAAGACGAGATAGACGAAGATAGACACAAAATGCTGGAGTAATTCTGCAGGAAAGGAAGCATCTCTGGAGAGGAGGAATGGGTGATGTTTAAGGTTGAGACCCTTCTTCAGACTGTCATGAGAGGGAGACATACAGAGATAAGGAAGTGTGAGAATGAGATCAAAGGGGGTGGAGCAAGGAAATGGTAGAAAATATTGTTGTCAGCTAGGAGAAGCAAAGAGATAACATTTGATCAGCAACAGTCAGACTGGTTGATGTACTGGGAAGGAGGAGGGATGGAAAGAGAGGGAAAATGAGGGTTACTTGAAGTTAGAGATGTCAATATTCATACTGCAGGGGTGTGAGCTGCCAAAACGAAATATGAAGTGCTGTTCCTCCAATTTGTGCTGGGCCTCACTCTGACAATGGAGGAGGCCCAGGACAGAAAGGTCAGTGTGGGAATGGGAGGGGGAGTTAAAGTGTTTAGCAACCGGGAGATCACGTAGGTTTAGGCGGACTGAAAGAAATGATTGCCGAGCCTGCGCTTGGTCTCACTGATATATAGGAGTCTACACCTGGAACAGCGGTTACAGTAGATGAGGTTGGAGGAGATGCAAGTGAACATCTGAAAAGACTATCAGAGTCCTTCGACGCAGTCAAGGGAAGAGGTATAGGGACAGGTGTTGCATCTCCTGTGGTTGCAAGGGAAAGTACCTGGGGAGTGGGTGGTTTGGGTGGGAAGGGACTAGTTAATCAGGGAGTTGCGGAAGGAACGTTCTGTGGAAAGCGGAAAGGCGTGAAGATGGGAAGATGTGGCTAGTGGTGGGATCCCATTGAAGGTGGTGAAAATGTGGGAGGATTATGTGCTGTATGCGACAGCTGATGGAGGTGAAGGGCGAGAACCAGGGTGGCTTTGTCCCTGTTACGACTGGGGCAGGCGAATAAGAGCGGAGTTGCGGTATATCGAAGAGAACCTAGTGAAGAGGGGAATCCCCGTTCCCTAAAGAATGAGGACATCTCAGATGTCCTGGTATGGAACACCTCCTCTTGGGCGCAGATGAGGCATAGACGTAGGAATTGGGAGTACAGGATAGAGTCTTTGCGGGAAGCAGGGTGGGAAGAAGTGTAGTCTAGATAGTTTTGGGAGTCAGTAGGTTTATATTTAATGTCAGTCAATAGTCTATCTCCTGTGATGGAGACGGTGAGATAAAGAAACGCTGGGGAAATATCTGAGATGGTCCAAGTGAATTTGAATGCAGGATAGAAATTAGTAGTAAAGTTGAAGAAGTCCGTGCATTCTGCATGGGTGCAGGAGGTTGCCCCGATGCAGTCGTCAATATAGCAGAGATAGAGTTCTGGGATAGGGCCAGTGTACGACTGGAACAGTGATTGCTCGACGTACCCTACAAAGGGGCAGGCTTAGCCAGAGCTCATACGAGTGCCCATAACTATGCCTTGGACATAGAGAGATGGGAGGAGTCGAAGGAGAGTTGTCATGAGTAAGGACCAGCTCTGCTAGGCAGAGGTGAGTGTTGGTAGAAATTTGCTGGTTCTGCGGTCGAGGAAGAAACGGAGTGATTTAAGACTCTCCTGATGGGGGATGGAGGTGTAGAGTGACTAGTAAAGATGAAGGAATGGGGTTGAGTTACTCCAGCTTCTTGTGTCTATCTTTGGTTTAAACCAGCTTCTGCAGTTCCTTCCTACACACTTTAGGCTTTTAGGACAGCTGCCAAAATTACACACAATAAATATTTATGTTAATTGTACTAATTACATTTTAAAAATATATGAATTAACTTTATAAATTATACACCTAGCAAAAGAGACTTTGTTATTTAAATTAAAATTCATATATAAAGTTAAAAACATTAAGCACAGGTATGGATACTGTCTCCAGCTCAACATAGTCAATGGACAAAGACTGGTGAATATTATTTCAATGTATTTTAATAATGAGGTGAAATAGCTGGTTTGTTGGAATGGTGCTTCAGAGACCTTTCGCATCGAATAATACTATCATAAAGCCATTGAACTGTTACAATACTTCTGCTGACAAATATAGCAAGTCAAACACCAGCATTAGTATTAAAATTATTTATTGTATTCCACACCTTCACTCTCAATTCTTTGAGAGGTGGTGGTAACAGAAGACCTCTGATCTGTGTAACGATAGGACCTTCAACTCCAGGAACAATAATTGTATCTCCTTCCTTCATAATACCATTGATTAGGATCACATCAATTGTTGTCCCCATTCCAGGAAGAGCTTTTACCTAATGGGAAGGAACATCCAGAAAAATACATTAAAATTAGTTATAAATATAGTTTTGCCATTCTGCAAGTTCCAAGATCCTATGTCAGTATTTTGAATAAGAACGGATAATTCCACACAGAATTCTGCCCAATATTTATCCCCCAACCAACATTACATGTTGACAGATCATTTGATATTATCACAAACCTGTTTGTGGTAGCTTAATGTGCATAACTTTTATTTTAATCACTATTCTTGATTGTAAAGTAGAAGAATTCAAATTGGGATAAAAGGAAAACAATTTATTTTATTGAGATACAGTAAGTTAACAAGAGGAACATTTTCACACAAGTAATCAATGCAATAACTTATGTACTACATGCATTATGAAACTATCCAGATTGAATTAAAACCAGAATGAATATATTCAATCACTGGTCTTTGTGATGTAACCATAGCAAGATACACTGCAACTCCCCAATATCTTCAAGTTATTGAAATGTACAAAATAAAGTCCTTACTCCAGACTGTAACTCAGTAACCCTAACTGAAGAAATGCACCCATGGTACAAAAAAAACACCCTTAGTTGCAAATCCACAGTCATCCTATTAAAATAAAGGGCTTATTTAAATTTATCAAAGATCATAAATCTCAAATACTTACCTCCATAACTTGAGCTCTTAACTCCATGGAATATGCTAGTCTCTTTGCAAGCATAGTCTGAGTTAGTTCCACCAATAGTGCAATAAGATTTCCCATACCATCTCCAGTGTGAGCAGATGTTGGTACCATTGAGATAAACGTACGTGGATCCTTGTTCTCAAAGAATAACGCAGCATTAAGACCCTATGAGACAAGTAGTTTAGATATGATTACGTCATTTTATGCAATTAAAGTGGTAAGTTATCCCCTATGTTTTGTGTTCAAAATCCGTAAAAATTGCTTTATTTCCCCCTGTCCTTAATTGCTCAGAAGTATCACTTTTTCATTCTAAGCACCAAAAAGGTTACAGGTAAGGAATTTCAGGATTTGAATTAGCGATGAAGGAACTGCAATATACATTCATGCAGGGTTAATGTGTGTTTGAGGGGAATTCAAAGTCATATGTTTTTTGACAATATTGTAGATGTTGTACTTATTATTGAATTTCATGAGATTGGGAAGATAAACCAGATTTACTCAATTGTTACATTGAACAAAATTTGGCCAGCGTGGACGGGTTGGGCCAAAAGGCCTGTTTCTATGCTGTACAGCTAAATAACTCTAATAGAATCTCTTAGATGCGGAGGCAGTTAAAGTCACGAGGGCCATAGTTTATGACTATAGGCAGTATTTTTCCCCAGAGTAGGAAAGTCTAAAGCTAGAAGGCATAGATTAAGATGAGAGGGGAAAGATTTAAAAAGAGACCAGAGGGGAAGCTTTTTTCTCTACACAAAAGAGAAAAAAAGTGGTGCACTTATGGAACAAGCTGCCAGAGGAAGTGGTAGAGGTGGGTACAATTATCTACATAATTTAAAGTCTCATCTTGACCACCTGCTGTCTGCGCTGTATATTGATTTTAGAAAAAACGCTACCATATATCGGTATGATTTTTGACAATCTTACTCACAGTCCTCCTCCGCTGAGCAGGCCCCATCGATGAAAAATAAAGAAGTTATGTGCGTTTAAAAAAACATTGAGATCCTCTAGCCTGTCAATCACCGCGATGAAGGTAATGCCCCTTCCGGGGGGTGGGGGGGGGCAGGACTATAAAACCCCGGATGCCTGTCACTCTGGAAGATCGCGAGGGAGAGGCCACGACTCTCATTCTAAGCTGTGAATGAACTGAACTGTGAGTCTGCAATGTACTTGCAATAAATGATTTGTTAGCCCTTAATGACAATGACATGAGTTGTTTGGCCTGCTGCCCAGCCTGTGCTTGAAACTGCAATGCTTTATTAGGTCCGACTGTGTTTGGAAGGAATAAATGCTTTATTAGGGCCGACTGTGTTTGGTTCAAAAATCCTGCTCATTTCGTGACATCCGCTTAGTGGACAGGTCGCGCTGAATGCGTATTTTCTGGTGTGCAGAGGTCGCGCTGATTGTGTCATTGCCGGTAAGTGCAGAGGTCACGCTGATTGCGGAAGTGCCTCTGACTGCAAAAGCCCCAAAGTGGAGAGGCCGCGCTCAGCCATGTGAGTATTCAAGAAAGTTTACTGCCATATATATGGTGTGTGAGAGTGTGTCAGTGTGTGAGTGTGTGTGAGTGAGTGCGTGTGACTGAGCTGTCAGCCCAATAATCCATTCGGCCCACAATGTCCATACTAACCCTCTGGAAACTAGTCCCTTCGGCCCACAACACCATGCTAGCGCTCCAGAAAGATCCCCCCCCCCCCCCCCCCCCCGCTAGCCAGCAATATTGGAAGAGGTGGAATATTACCTTCCCATGTAACACTTAGTCTAGTAACCTTTTAAAAACATCAAGATAGGTACATTGATAAGAAATATTTGGAGGAAATATATAAATAAAAGCCATTACGCTCCACCAAACATTTTATGTTTTCCGTACCCCCACTCCCACACACCGTTGTATAAAGATATATAATGAAAACTCACAAACCTGTTGTGCAAATTCAACAATAGTAGATTTGGCTCTCTCGTCAAATTCATCTTTTGTATTCTTTTTCTGCTTCTTCAGTGTGGTAACGATATCTGTATCTGGACTCTTCTTCCAATCATACAATCTGTCAATCTGAATTTTTTTTTAACATAACATTTTCAGAAACAAAGTACTTCTTCGAATGCAATTGTCCCATGTACCCACATTTAGTATTATGTGGAAAAAAACTTGCCAACCATGAAGGTTGAAGGTTTGAACAATGAACATGAAGGAGTTTGAAAACATATATTAAAAATAATAGGGAAAAAATAATAATAATAATGCCTTCCTCATCTTTCCATCTATTGAATGAGGGGAACTGGACAAAAAGTCAGAAGAAGCAACATCTAAATTACAAAAACTTAATCTTACTACTCATAAAAGTTGTAACCTAAGGTTACTTTTTCATGTAATAAAATAACCACTCACCTTATTAAGTGCAACAATAAAAGGGCATTTTTTCTCTTTTAGCAGGTTAATGGATTCTATGGTCTGAGGCTCCAATCCATGCATGATATCAACCACGAGGATAGCAATATCACAGAGAGAACTTCCTCTGTTTCTTAAGTTACTAAAAGTGACAAAAAAATAATGACTTCAATAAGCCAGTTCGGTATTCCGAAAAACGCAAGGAATCATGGGATTCTTCATAGGTCATTCGAGAATAAAAAAAGCGAACGGGGTGCCTGGTAGCGGGGGAGAGCGGGGTGTAACAACGAGAGAGAGAGCGAGAGCGAGAGATGGGGTAGATGCGAGTGGGAGACGGAGAGACGGTGAGAGAGGTTTCAGTTAGACAGACATCCACTGGTAAAGCCATGGCTCGTTGCTTCTAGGGAAAATGTCCTCAATTGAGAAAATGTTCTCAATCGAGAGAATGCAACTTCAGAACCCGCTCGTCTCAACCGTGCTGGAGATTTCCGCGGGCGCAAGGAACAAATGACCTAAAGTTTGCGTTGAGTGAACCAAGTGTTCTTACCGTCCTTGTCGTACACCGGCGTTTTGTGAGAGTGGTTGGATCCTGATCCCCCGCCGCCTGTTCGGATTATGTGACCGACGTTGGTTGAGCTGAAGCTGGGATCCAACCATTCTCACAAAACGCCAGTGTACGGCAAGGATGTTAAGAACACTCAGTTCACTCAACACAAACTTCAGGTCATTTGTTCCTTGTGCCTGTGGAAATCCCCGCTCCCATCCATCCCAGCCGTGGCGCAAAAGTCTAATGCGTAGGAAGTCTGAAGGAGGGTCTTCTATCCAGAGGTCCGCGGACGGGAGTGTCGGCCAAGGCCCGCAGCCAGCACGGAGGGGACGCGCCGGCCCCAGCTCGACTCTGCCTGTCCCGCCGGCAGGACGGGCGGGGTTGAGCTGGTGCTTCTTTTCCGCGCTGCCTGCGGCCCGTCCTGGCAGGGCGCTGCAACGGGCCAGCGGCCTGCCGGGATAGACAGAGCCGAGCTGGAGCCGCAATCGGCAATAGACAATAGGTGCAGGAGTAGGCCATTCAGCCCTTCGAACCAGCACCGCCATTCAATGTGATCATGGCTGATCATCCCCAATCAATATCCCGTTCCTGCCTTCTCCCCATATCCCGACTCCGCTGTCTTTAAGAGTCCTACCTACCTCTCCTTTGAAAGTATCCAGAGAACCGGCCTCTACCGCCCTCTGAGGCAGAAATTTCCACAGACTCACAACTCTCTGTGTGAAAAGGCGTTTCCTCATCTCCGTTCTAAATGGCTTACCACTTATTGTTAAACAGTGGCCCCTGGTTCTGGACTCTCCCAACATCGAGAACATGTTACCTGCCCCTAGCATGTCCAAACCCTTAATAATCTTATATGTTTCAATAAGTTCCAGCCGCTCCATTCTCTCAGCATATGACAGTTCCGCCATCCCGGGAATTAACCTTGTAAACCTACGTTGCACTCGCTCAATAGCAAGAATGTCCTTCCTCAAATTAGGGGACCAAAACTGCACACAATACTCCAGATGTGTTCTCACTCGGGCCCTGTACAACTGCAGAAGGACCTCTTTGCTCCTATACTGAACTTGTCTGTTATGATTGCCATTCGCTTTCTTTACTGCCTGCTGTACCTTCATGCTTACTTTCATTGTCTGATGAACAAGGACCCCCAGATCCCATGTACTTCCCCTTTTCCCAACTTGACACCATTTACATAGAAACATAGACAATAGGTGCAGGAGGAGGTCATTCGGCCCTTCGAGCCAGCACCGCCATTCATTGTGATCATGCTTACCATTTAGATAATAATCTGCCGGCGCCCCCCCGTTCCCGTCGGCCTGGACGTCCCCGGCCACCCCCGGACGGAGACAGCCTTGCGGCGACTGGATAGTGCGGGACGCGGGTCTGCACCCATGCAGCGGCACGACCGCCGCGAGTGTTTAGCCCGAGCAATCTATAACCTGCGCATGCGCAGTCGGAATATCGAACTGGCTTATATAGGGAATCGCTAATTTAAGAGTTTAACGTTCATGACCTTCTGGAAAAGCTCAATGGTGCAACTAGTAGAGATGGTTGCCTCACAACTTCAGCAAGCATGGTCTCTGCTGTTGTCTGTGTGGAGTTTGCACATGCTTCCTACAACCACATGGTTTCCTCTGGATGCTCCGATATCCTTCTACATCCTAAAGACGTTTGGGAAGGTAGATTAATTACACACTTTAAATTAGTGTGGATGGCTGATAGAATCTGGGAAGAGGTTTATGGGAAAATGGGGAGAGCAAATAGGTTACAAGGATGATTAGTGGGGGATGAGATTGTTTGAGCTGTATCAATTTAATGAACCAAATCCCATCTTTGTATGTCAACATGAAATATAAGAGAAATATCAAACACAGTTGGATACTTGAAATAAGAAAATATGCTGGGACGAAATTACACAATATTGTATTAAATGAATCATTGCTGTAATGAGAAATGTAACATTATCGCAGGCTGAAGATGTTAATAAATACTGGCAGTGAAATTAGGAAAGAACAATTAAAATAAATGTCTGAGGCAAAGAAACAAAAAGCTTAAGGGCCTGTCCTACAAGCATGTAACTCTATGAAATTAGCTCGACCTAACGTGGTCGCTTGAGCCATCCGGTGTCGAGGGGCCGGTCCCACTTCGATCACCGGAGCCGTGCGGAATTGTGCGGAGTTCGTCCCGACATCGCGCGGGGCTCCGAAAAACTGACTATGTTCAAAATTCCCACGCGGCAACGGCTTGTCGGCTTGCAGTTGCCTCGACGCATTACACATCGCCCCGACATCGTGCCTCCGTGAACCTATCTGTAGGTGCCTCCGTGACCCTCTATGTGTGTGGCTCCGTGGCCCTCTGTGTGTGTGCGCGCCTCTGTGCCCCTCTCTGTGTGCCCCTCTCTGTCCTGGCGAACTTACCTTAGACTTCGTTCCAAGTTTGCCTAACTTTGCGCCGCGTTGCGCCACTCACCCAGCCTCCGCGCGGCCCCTGCTGCCGGTTTGGTTGCGCTTGCCGCATGCAGGCGCATGCTGGTGGGAACGGCCCTGTACAGGGGATCACCCGATCTCCGCACAGCCCCTGCTTCTAGTTTGATCGCGTTCATCGCATAGAGTTGCATGCTTGTAGGACAGGCCCTTTAATGTTCCAACGCATTAACAAGTACAAGTGTAAGGAGTAAAGTAGATGAGCATGAGGCTCAGTTAGAGATTGGTAGATATGACATTGTGGGGATTACAGAGACATGGCTGCAGGAGGATCAGGACTGGGAACTGAATATTCAGGTGTATACGTCTTACAGAAAGGACAGGCAGGTGGGCAGAGGAGGTGGAGTAGCTCTGTTGGTGAGGAATGAAATTCAGTCGCTTGCGAAGGGTGACATAGGGACTGACGATGTAGAAAAAAGTTGGTTCTGGACCCCAAGAAAGGGAGTTTGTAGAATGCCTCCGAGATGGATTCTTAGAGCAGCGTGTACTGGGGCCTACCAGAGAGAAGGCAATTCTGGATTTAGTGTTGTCTAATGAACCAGATTTAACAAGGTAAAGGAACCGCTAGGAGGTAGTGTCCATAATATGATTTTTTAATCTGCAATTTGCGAGGGAGAAGGTTCAATCAGAAGTGTCAGTGTTGCAGTTGAACAAAGGGGACTATAAAGGCATGAGAGAGGAGCTGGCGAAGGTCGATTGGAAAAAGATCTTAGAGGGAATGACGGGGGTACAGCAATGGCAGGAATTTCTGGGCATAATCCAGAAGATGCAGGATTATTTCATTCCAAAGAGGAAGAAAGATTTTAAGGGGAGTAAGAGGCAACCGTGGCTGACAAGGGAAGTTGGGGAAGGAATAAAACTAAAAAAGGTATATAACATACCAAAGAGTAGCGGGAAGCCAGAGGATTGGGAAATCTTCAATGGACAACAGAAGGTAACAGAAAGGGCAATAAGGGATGAAAAGATGAGGGTAAGGTAGCCAAGAACATAAAGAAGGATAGTAAATGTTTCATTAGGTATGTTAAGAGAAAAAAAATTAGTAAAGACAAATGTGGGTCCTCTGAAGGCAGAAACAGGTGAAATTATTATGGGGAACAAGGAAATGGCAGAACAGTTGAACTTTGGTTCTGTCTTCACTAAGGAAGACACAAATAATCTCCCAGATGTACTCGAGGACAGAAGATATAGGGAGACAGAGGATCTGAAAGAAATTTGCATTAGGTCAGAAATAGTATTGGGTAAACTGATGGGACTGAAGGCTGATAAATCCCCAGGGCCTGATTTTAGTTTTGAAACGATGAGATGGGATCTCATTGAAACATATAAGATTGTTAAGGGTTTGGACACGCTAGAGGCAGGAAACGTGATCCCGATGTTTGGGGAGTCCAGAACCAGGGGCTACAGTTTAAGAATATAGTGTAAGCCATTTAGAACAGAGATGAGGAAACACTTTTTCTCACAGAGAGTGGTGAGTCTGTGGAATGCTCTGCCTCAGCCTGCCGGTGAAGGCGGGTTCTCTTGATGGTTTCAAGAGAGAGCTAGATAGGGCTCTTAAAAATAGCGGAGTCAGGGGATATGGGAAGAAGGCAGGAACGGGTACTGATTGGGGATGATCAGCCATGATCACATTGAATGGCGATGCTGACTCGAAGGGCCAAAAATCCTACTCCTGCACCTATTGTCTATTGATTGTCTGGATCCCATGGTACTCAAGGAGGTGGCTCAAGAAATCGTGAACACATTGGTGATCATTTTCCAACGTTCTATAGATTCAGGATCATTCCTGTGGATTGGTGGATAGCTAATGTTAGCCCACTTTTCAAGAACGAGGGAGAAAACGTGGAATTATAGCCTGACATCGGTGGTGGGGAAGATGCTGGAGTCAATTATTAGAAGTAATAACGGCGAATATGGATAGCAAGTCATGGTCCAAGTCAGCATGGATTTATGAAGGAGAAATCCTCTTGATAATCTGGAATTTTTTGAGGATGTTACAAGTAAATGGATGAAGGAGAGCCAGTGGATATAGTGCATCTAGACTTTCAGAAAGCCTTTCATAAGGTCCCACACATGAGATGAGTGGCCAAAATTAGAGCACACGGTATTGGGAGTAGGGTATTGACATGGATAGAGAATTGGTTGGCAACCAGGACACAAAGAGTAGGAATAAATGGGTCCCTGTCAGAATGGCAGGCAGGGACGAGTGGAATGCTGCAAGGCTCGGTGCTGGAGCAGCAACAATTTACAATATCTATTAATGATTTAGATGGTGGGATTAAAAGTAACACTTCTTCAGAAGAAGGGTCTCGACCAGAAACATCACCTATTCCTTCGCTCCCTAGATGCTGCCTCACCCGCTGAGCTTTTCCAGCATTTTTGTCTACCTTTGATTTTTCCAGTAACTGCAGTTCTTTCTTAAGCAGAAATAAACAACATAAGTGTTTATATTGACCAAGTGGTCCAGTGCGGCGTGGAGAGCCAGTGAGATCACATCCTCCTGGTGTGACGGAAGGAAAACTGTATGGGGTCGAGGATCTTGTTGACATAGGAGTTGATATGCACCATAACCAACCTCTCAAATCACCACGGACGTTAGTGCCACTGGTCGATAGTCATTGAGGCACGTCACCTTACTTTCTTGGGCACCGGTATTAATGCCCTCTTAAAGCAGGTGAGAACCTCAGACCTCATTAGTGAGAGGTTGAAAATATCCGCAAAGACTCCAGCCTGATGGTCTGCACAGGTTTTGAGAACTCGCCTCCTGATTGCGCCTTGCAGGAAGTGATGACATTCAAACCCTGCCACAGTTGCCGATCATCCACCCCATCATCTTTGAGCGGAAGTCCCTTTTGGCCTTTTTGATGGTCTTATCAAGGTCATATCTGGACTTCTTATAGACTTCTGCATCACCAGACCCGAATGCCCCGGATCTGGTTTTCAGAAGAAAGCAGATATCCTGATTCATCCAAGGCTTCTGGTTAGGAAACACTCAAAAGTTTTTTGTTGGAACGCAGTCCTCCACACATTTCCTTATGAAGTCTGTAACGACTGTGGCAAATTCATTCAGGTCTGTTGCCGAGTCCTTGAACATTGCTCAGTCTACAGACTCCAGGCAGTCCTGGAGTTGTTCCTCTGCCTCCCCAGACCAGCTCTGTGCAGTCCTCACCTCTGGGGGTGCACTCTTCAGTTGCTGCCTGTATGCAGGAAGCAGCAGCACCACTGAATGGTTGGATTTCCCAAAGTGAGGGCGAGGGATAGAGCGATAGGCATCCTGCATACGATCGTGTATTGATGGTGGTGTAGCAGTGGTCAAGGGTGTGTAGTCCACTGGTGCTGCAGGCGACATGTTGGTGGTAGTTTGGGAGTGCTTTTTTCAGGTTGGCTTTGTTGAAGTACCCGGCTATGGTGGTAAACGCTTCAGCGTACGCTGTCTAGTGTTTATTGACCACGGCGTGCAGCTCCTCCAATGCTAGATGGACGTCAGCCTGGGGTGGGATGTAGACAGCGGTCAGGATGATGGAGGTGAATTCCCTCGGGAGGTGGCACTCCACCGCCAGATGTTTCAGGTGCGGAGAGCAGGAGTTAGACAGAACTGCCACGTCTGAGCACCACGAAGAGTTGACCATGAGGCAGACGCCCCCTCCTCTCCCTTTCCCAGATGCCTGCATAGGGTCCATACGATGAATGGAGAAACCTTCAGGCTGGACGGTTGAGTCTGGGGAGCCAGGGTGGAGCCATGTCTCTGTGAAACAGAACACAGAGCATTCCCTCAGCTTCCTTTAATAAAGCAGCCTTGACCTCAAGTCCTCCACTTTATTTTCCAGTGATTGTACATTGGCTAGTAGGATTGTAGGATGGTAGGGAGAGGGGGATGTAGTCCCCTGCACTTCAGTCTGACTTGCAGTCCTGCCCACCGGCCACGTTTCCGGACACCATAGAGGCCTCCCGGGTGTTTCAGGTGCAGTACCTACTGTTTCTGCCATCCTCCGCCAGGTCGGGGATTCCCCTGTGATCGGAAATTCCCTTACAGTCAGCAGCTCCGTTGCTGCCGGTAGATCGCAACAGTGCTAATGCCGAGAACCACTATATTTGATGATTTTCTGTTGTGCAGCTGGCAACATGTCGCCGCAGACAGGCACCATTTCGGTAAATTTGGCGGCAAGAACAAGGAGGCAGATTATTATCTCAATGGTGTCAGATTGAGAAAAAGGGAAGTGCAACGAACCCTGGGTGTCCTTGTGCACCAGTCACTGAAAGTAAACATGCAGGTACAGCAGGCAGTGAAGAAAGCCAATGGCATGTTGACCTTCATAACAAGAGGATTTGAGTAAAGGAGTAAAGAGGTTGTACAGGGCTCTGGTGAGACCACATCTGGAGTATTGTGTGCAGTTTTGGTCTCCTAATTTGACATCCTTACTATTAAGGCAGTGCAGCATAGGTTCACGAGGTTAATCCCCAGGACTGTCATATGAGGAAAGATTGGAAAGACTGGGCCTGTATTCACTGAACCAGGAACCATAGTCTAAAAATAAAGGGGAGGCCATTTAAAACTGAGATGAGAAAAAACGTTTTCACCCAGAGAGTTGTGAATTTGTGGAATTCTCTGCCACATAAGGGCAGTAGAGGACAATTCACTGGATGAATGTAAAAGATAGTTAGATAGAGCTCTAGGGGCTAGCGGAATCAAGGTATATGGGGAGACGGCAGGCACGGGTTACTGATTGTGGATGATCAGCCTTGATCACAATGAATGGCGGTGCAGGCTCGAAGGGCCAAATGTCCTCCTCCTGCACCTATTTGCTATGTTTCTATTTCAGTTATAGGAATCTTCCACAAGTATTGAACTGAATTACACCTTCTTTTCAATCAAGACTTACGGTACAAAGCAGGTGAATATTCAGAAAAAACAGCACAGGTTGGCTGTTGTATGCAAATTAATTCCGTTAAAAAGGATACAACTGAAGGCTTGAAATTTACTGATCTGTCAATGTGTTATAATATGGATCCAATTTTTATCAATAATGGCGTGCAATTTTGACTTCAACTGGTCCTAACCTACTGATCTACGCATTTATTATTAGATAAGAACAACATTAAGGCCTACCCTAAAACACTTGATGTCTGAGCTATTGGTTGAAAAAGCATCTTTCTGTTTCAATTTCTTTAAATGGACTAACTAATCACATTTATTTCCATTAATTTGTGCAGATTTAACATAATTAGTATTTGCACACATTGTGTACGTTAAAAAATGTTAACATCCTACACTGTCACAATATTATTGGCAATTTTATGTCATTGCTTAATACAGAATCCAAGATTGTTTTCAACATTGTTCCTGTGCTAATCTGGAGCACCAATGCCATACTTTTACAATAGATGCTCCCTTGCTCACAATGAGCCCATTTTTGTGTTACTTAGATGGGTTTTTTTGGAACCACAAGGGAAAAATATATCCCTCAAGACCAAACACAGTTTAAGAGAAAACATTTACCTGAAGGACTCGTGGCCTGGGGTATCAATAATCAGCATTCCTGGTGTTTTAATGTTATCCCTGTCAAACTGAAAGAGTTACCAAAGAATGATTATTTCTTTAAATATTTATGAATTCCAGTTACAGATAAATTGAAACTTGTATTTACACTCCTCTGAAGAACTGTTGAGGAAATCTGTTCTAATGCTCATTTTTGACATACTTACATTTTTCACCATCTTAGTTTGCTCAGTGATTGTTTCAAGCGGAACATTGGTTGCACCAATTTGCTGGGTTATACCACCTGCTTCACTATCCTGGACATGGGTATGACGAAGCTAAGGGCAGCAGAAAGGACATAATGTATGTAAAAAGACTATATACATCCATGTCTCATTAAAAGCCTTCACATGCCAACCTTTTTATCTATACCAGCCTTGCTTTCTATGCTAATATTTTTCATGGAGATATTCTAGCGAATAATGACCAATGTACAATGATGAAACAATTGAGAGAATGAAAATATCTTTTGAAAAAAATCATTCAGCATTTCTACTAGTAGGGAACTTTCACGCTCCCAAAACAAGGATATTACCAAAATAATGGGAGGAAATTCCAGGTTTATTTCTTTCATAATTACAATAAAATGTACTGAATTTTCCGTGCATCTTTCCATAACTTCATTACAGCTGCTCCTCGACCTATGATGGGCTTACGTTCCGATGAACCCATCGTAAATCGAAAATATCTCGTCGAAAATGCATTTAATACAATGCGATCACGCGACTGGAAGTGCTGTCGGCTCGCTGCTGCTGACGAGCGTTTGCAACATCGTAAAGTCGAAATATCGTAAGTCGAAGCATCGTAAATCAGGGAGCATCTGTATATGTTTTTTTTAATCTGAAAGCCCAAATTTCGCAGGTTGCTGCATTAACACTCATCTTGCTGAATAATATTGGCATGGAACAAAGCACGCGAATAAAATCTACTGAACAGTTTTAGAAAAGCCAAAGAAAAGAATTGATATGAGACAGTCCCTCATTAGTTCTAGCCTTTTAACTTGTGTTAATAAGATGCTTTCTTTCTCCCCACATTAACAGCTCGTGTTTTCACAAACCCGAATTTCCTTTCTTGGAAATTCTTTGCATGGTATTCTGCTCTACTCTCGTTGTAGTTTAAAATTACATTTATCATAAATTTAATTTTGTGTGTTTAATTCTAATATCATTAATCATCCAGGGAGTATGAGCTTTGAATATTCTTCCCCCCCCCCCCCCCCCCAGGAGTGCATTTAGTTTGTCCGTGAACCACTATCCCTTGAAAGCCTAACATTGTTTATTTCTGTAGAAACAAGGAACTGCAGATGCTGGTTTAAAAAAGAAACAAGGGCTGATGTAACTCAGCAGGTCAAGCAGCATCTCTGGAGAACAGATAGATGACATTTCAAGTCGAGACCTTTCATCAAACTGCCTTTCTGGCCTTACTTTCCATGTTTTACCTGTCATTAATTTAGTTTCATTCCTTTCAAAATCACAAATTAATAATTTCAGTGTTAATTGTTTCCCATCCTTCTCCATAACTTCTAAACCAAATGATATAGCGAGCACCATATTGTACCAAAATAATTGAAATTCTCGTGTGCATGGCAGACAACAGGAAGAGTCAGTACTATGTGCAGCAATCGGTTCTAGAGTCCAGGAAAAAAATTGTGAAGGCAGCACACTCAGATTTTGCCTAGATATTGTCTGCTAGGAAAATAAGTGCCTTTAAAATTCTCAACAGACCACTTAATATTTAAGTCAAGACTTAGACTTGACTCCATGTACAGTGCTGCTGGAGATAGGTAACTCACACAGAATTGTATTTCACTAATTTGCTTGTTACAACTCTGGAAATGCAGGATCGATTTTACATACCTTGTCCAAAATTTTGGTTTTCCCAGTGTCAACATGTCCAAGAACACAAATAACTGGTGCTCGTAGCTTTTCAGTATTTATATTCATGACGCTTTCTGCTCGGCGTTTCTGAGAAAGCAAGGAAAAAATTTCAAAACTGGTTTTGATTATTCTGGAGAAGCTGTCTTGATACTGTTTTTACAGAGTGGTAGGGCTCTATAGAGAGCTGCAGATTAGAGGGATCTAGGAGTGTAGGTACATAGTTCCTTGAAGGTGCCGTCACAGGTAGATAGGATAGTTATAAAGGCTCATGGCATATTCTCCATCAGTCAGTATTGACAATAGAAGTTAGGAAGTCATGTTGCAGTTATACAAGATGTTGGTGGGGCCGCATTTTAGAGTATTGCGTCTGGGCACCATGTTATAGGTAAGATGTTGTCAAGTTGGAAAGGATACAGAGAAGAATTACGAGGATGTTCCTGGGACTTGAGGATCTGAGTAATAGGGAGAGGTTAGGCAGCCCGGGGATTCTATTCCTTGAAGCGCAGGTGGACAAAGAGCGGTCTTATAGAGGTGTATAAAATGAAGATGCACAAAGTCCCTTGCACAAAGTAGGAAAATCGAGAACCAGAGGGCATAGGTTTAAGGTGAAAGGGGAAAGGTATAATAGGAATCTGAGGGATAACTTTTTCATACAAATGGTGGTGGGTGTATGGAACGAGTTGCCAGAGGAGGTGGTTGAAGCAGGGACTATTGCAAAGTTCAAGAAACAATTATTCAGATACATGGATAGGACGGGTTGAGAGGGATAAGTGCCAAACACAGGCCAGTGGGACTAGTGTATATGTGACATGTTGGCTGGTATGGGCAAGTTGAGCCGATATGCCTGTTTCAATAGACAATAGGTTTCCACAATGTATGACTCAACGATAGGTATTGCATTTTGATGTACACACAAATGGTGAGGCTACAATGTTTAAGGTGGTAGCTCAGGTACAAATCAAGTAACTGTTTTGTTCTGAAAGCTATTGAGCATCTTGTAAAATTCTATCAGTAAATCATCAGAAGTGTGACTCACTGCAGATTACCAATATTCCAAAATCCTCATGTAGTAAGAGACTTTATGCAGTTGGATCAATAGGTTTTAGTCAATGATATCTCCATGACATTAAGACTGGAATTTGGCAACAGTAAAACCGATAAATACAGATAGACAGATACAGATAGATTTTATTTGTCACATGTGCCAATTGGCACAGTGAAATGAAGTCACCATACAGCCAAAAATAAAGAACACAACACAGAGTAGACAAAAATTCAACATAAAACATCCCCTCACAGCAGGATCAAAATTTCCCACCGTGAGGGAAGGCACCAAAGTCAGTCTCCTCCCGATGTTCCCCAATGTTCACCCATGGTCAGGGCCTCCCTCAGCCCTCCGCTGTCACCGCTCCGGGCGGCCCGATGATCAGGCCCGCTCCCCGGGGTGATGTAAGTCCGACTTCGGGGCTGGGGGACGTCCTCAGCGGCCTGGACCCTGAGTCGGCCCCCCCCATCGGAGTCTGCAGCTCCCAAAGTCCGCAGGGTGCGCCGGGTGGAGATGCAACGCTGGAGGCCCTCGGCAAAGGACCCCAGGACTCCATGATGACGGTCAGCGCCGCCCGCGTTGGAAGCTCTCCAAACCAGAGCTCCACGATGTTGGAGCAGCGACCAAACGCTCCGGAGCTCCAACGGCGACCCAGGTAGGCATCGCCTGCTCCGTGGTGACATCAGCGCCGCCGCCGCCGCAGCTGCAGCTCTGGTCCGGTTCCCGGTCCCCGGCAGTAAAGGCCGCTCGGGTCCAGGAGGTAGGCCGCGAGGTGGGGGGGCGAGGACGCGACTCGGAGAAATAGTCGCGTCCCCACCAGGAAGCGACTGGGAACAGTTTCCCCCTTACCCTGCCCCCCTCCCCAACATATAAAAGTTAAAGATTCCCCAAAAAACAGACTTTAAACTGACCAAAATGTTTTTTAAAAGAGGAAAAACAAACAGGCTGCAGGCAGAGGCTGCTGTCAGTGCAGCACCCCTGTATGGAGAACAAATGGTAGTCTTTGTATGTTCTGTAAAATGATTTTGCTTTTACACAAAAAATTGAATGATTGCCATCCCACCTCAACCATTTTCTATGGTGCCAAGTACAACTCCAGCCAGTCAAAATTTACCTTGGTTTCCATTGACTCAATAGGCAATAGACAATAGGTGCAGGAGTAGGCCATTCGGCCCGTCGAACCAGCACTCCTATTCAATGTGATCGTGCCTGATCATCCTCAATCAGTACCCCATTCCTGCCTTCTTCCCATATCCCCTGACTCCGCTATTTTTAAGAGTCCTACCTAGCTCTCTCTTGAAAGTATCCAGAGAACCGGCCTCCACCACCCTCTGTGGCAGAGAATTCCCAGACTCACAACTCTCTGTGTAAAAAGGTGTTTTCTCATCTCCGTTCTAAATGGCTTACTCCTTATTCTTAAACTGTGGCCCGTTCTGGACTCCCCCAACATTGGGAACATGTCTAGCGTGTCCAAACCCGTAATAATCTTATGTGTTTCAATAAGATCCCCTCTCATCCTTCTAAATTCCAGAGTATACAAGCCCAGCCACTCCATTCTCTCAGCATAAGACAGTCCTGCCATCCCGTGAATCAACCTTGTAAACCTACGCTGCACTCCCTCAATAGCAAGAATGTCCTTCCTCAAATTAGGGGACCAAAACTGCACACAATACTCCAGGTGTGATCTCACTAGGGCCCTGTACAACTGCAGAAGGACCTCTTTGCTCCTATACTCAAGGCCAACATGCCATTCGCTTTCTTCCCTGCCTGCTGTACCTGCACGCTTACTTTCATTAACTGATAAACAAGGACCCCCAGATCCTGTTGTGCTTCCCTTTTTCTCAACTTGACACCATTTAGATAATAATCAGCCTTCCTGTTTTTGCTTCCAAAGTGGATAACCTCACATTTATCCACATTAAACTGCATCTGCCATGCATCTGCCCACTCACCCAACCTGTCCAAGTCACCCTGCATTTTCATAGCATCCTTCCCACAGTTCACACTGCCATCCAGTTTTGTGTCATCTGCAAATTTGCTAATGTTACTTTGAATCACATAATCTAAATCATAGATGTATATTGTAAATAGCTGCGGTCCCAGCACCGAGCCTTGCGGTACCCCACTAACACTAATTTTAAGGATAATAACAAAATACTGATGAAATTCTACAATACATGATAGAAGCTGGTCAGTAGGTATCTGTGGAGGAGAAAACAGTTATCTTACAGTTCTATGATCTATGGAACAAGTCGTAAAATGTAAACAGATATTAAGTAAACAAGGAAATGCAGGAGGGAGGAAATAGTACAAGTGTAGATCTGTGTTGGGTGGCAATCAGATATCAAATACTGCATCCATGTTAATTTTAAGAACTGGTACCTCAATTCGCCGCTTTGCTTCATCATATATTCGTTCTTCTTTAGTCCTGCCATCATCTGAATCAGACTCTTCAGAATCGGAGCTAATTTCTTTGGTCAGTTTTGATTTTGCATTCTTTACTATTTCAGATTCTTTTCCCACTTTCTGTGATGTTGTCCTAGTTTCATCAAAACTCCTTTCTTCATCTTCAACCTCACTCTCCTCACTTGCTTCATCATCCTCACTCTCTTCTTCCTCTTCATCATCCTCGTCATTTTCCTCCTCATTGTCCCCCACTTCAGCATCTTCTTTTACTTCAATGTGAATAGTTTTCACTTCTAATGAACGATATTTTCAAATTTGTATTAACCAAGGAAATTAATTAACTTTAAAAAGTACAACACAGATATGGCTATCAGTGGAGAGGAAAAAAAACAACTGAAATTACTGAAACCCCTTGGGTGAATTAAAAAAAACCTAATTGCCCGAGGAGCGCAGTGGGTCAGGTTGCACCTCTGGAGAGAACAGACTGGTGGAATTTTGGCAGGACCCTTCTTCAAACTTAGAAAGCTGGAACAGAGAGATGAAGGTGGGCGAAAACCTGTCAATCTTTGCCCCACCCCACCTTGTCTTTTACAGCTATTTCAGCCCAACTCCATCAGACTGAAGGTCGTAACCTGAAACGTCATCTGTCCCTTCACACATGATGCATGACCCATTGAGTTCCCACAGCATTCTTTTTCTGCTCATGATTCCTGCATCTGCAGTTTCTGTGTCTCCATTTGGTTTAAATATATGATTTAAGTTTTCTTTAGGAGAAAGGTTAACAGATAGCTAAAGATATCATTGAAACTCAAATATATTTGTGTGGTAGGTAGAATTGAAGTGTATACACACCTTTTTCCTGTTCATGATCACTTGCCATTGCTTCCCAATCATCAAGATCAGCATCATCACTTTTTACTTCAGGCACTTTGAAAAAATATTTCAAATGTTGAATATTTATTACATATGTCAATCATATTAAGCTGCGATAAGCAGGATTTTGCATAACAGAATTAAAAAGTTATGATTTTCACTTTAGGTAATATCTATTATATTTAATCATTTGGACAACTAAATACATTTATGAATATTCTAAATACTGCAAGTAATTATATACAATATTTTCCACTAACAGAAATGGAAGAGCATTACTTGTGCTTAAGCTATACAGCAAATTAATTTCCAATTTTAAACATAAGGGATCACAATTTAAACCTGTTATTTCATACTTCCATTATCACAAATTCTCAAAATATTTGGGGGTAAAAAGAATTAGCAGGTGAATAAGGAGTAATATTTCCCACCACATCACATGTTAAGTTGTGCTCTAGAATACACTATTTGAAAAGATGTGGAAATCAAATTCAAATGGCAAATATGCATATGACTGAAGAAGGCTTATTTACATTTTTGGGGGCGAGGGTGGAGGCTCAGGAGAACTAAATCAGAAAGGTCTTTCAAAGAACTGGCACATTTACAATGGGATCTATAGCCCTTCTTCTGTACTCTTAAGATTTTATGAGTCATTCCTTCTACACCAACCCTCACTATTTGAACATTGAATGGGTCACTCAGGATTTTTGTCTGGATTTTAAAATGAAATTGATGAAAAGATAGTTTTTAAGTTCACTGAAAAACCACACAGCAGAGTACTGTGAATTTGCATTTAAAGACATGGCATTGCAAGGAGACATTTCTGTTTGAATAATCCAGAGCTATAAAAAAGGTGGAATTATAAAAAAAACAATTATGCCACACAAAATGCTGGAGTAACTCAGCGGGACAGACAGCATCGCTGGAGAGAAGGAATAGGTGACATTTCGGGTCAAGACACTTCAGGCTCCTGCATTTTGTGTCTATCTTCAGTTTAAACCAGCATCTGCAGTTACTTCCTACTCGTATGTTAGGTGTATCAGTTGGATTAAATAACCTGTCATATCATATGCAATTCAGCTGAACTATTCAAACTCATCTTTGCTCGATTCAGTGTTAATTTGGTCCAATAAAGATATAGAAGAAATGTACAGGCAAATTACGAGACATTTCTACTCTAATCATTTGTACTTCACTTCAGCACACCTAGTTATGAAGCAATAAGAGTCAACTGCGATAGAAACAAGGCACTCATGATTCAACATGACATCCACGGCAGAATTAAAGTTCAAGGATCTGTGGCACTCTGCATAAAAGTTACAAAGAAAATTACTAACTTGTTATAGCTTCTGGAACTATTTCTGGTGCCTCAGTCACCTCTGGTTCTTCAATTTCAAGTAATGGGGTTGGACTGATCGTCACAGCTTCTGGAATAAGATGAAGTATTACATTCTAGCATTTTGTAGGATGATAGAAGTAGAGCATCCTACCTCAGGCTTGGAGTGGGATCCCATTCTTTGGTGTCCAAACTAATGAGGGGTATTTTTAATTCTAACCCTCCCAGGCCACGATACACGCTAACTTGGGATATCGGACTGGTCTAGTCTCTACTCAGGGGCTGGGCACCAGTCTCGACACTCTCATTGGCTAAGCTCACCTACAAAGTGGTGATGCTGATGGCACTTGTCGCTGCACTACGGGCCCAGACCCTCCACAAATTAAAACTGGATAATATGGTTTCAACTCCCACCAAAGTAACCTTCTTTGTCAATGAGTTACTAAACCATCACAGACCAGGATCATCCGGTCTAAAATTTGAGTTTTTGGCATATCCTGTTGATAGACACCTTTGTATAGCCACCCCCCAATTCGACATTATTTAGATGTCACCAAAAGTATCAGGGGTACGGAAGTAGGTTTTTTAATCAGTTTTAAACACCCTCACCATAGGGTAACTGTTTCCAGGTGGCTCAGGGTGGTGTTGGGTGCAGCAGGGGTAGACATTGACGTTTTAAAATCTCATTCTACCAGGGCTGCGTCCACATCAGCGGCGAGGATCATGGAAGTTCCCATGGATCACATGCTCGCAACAGCGGGTTGGGCCAATGAGGTTACCTTTCAGCAGTTTTATAATAAACCTGTGGCCACACCCGCAACGTTTGCAGACACTATTTTAAGTTCCATTTCCTAAAAACTCCCCAAAGTTAGGAGTTTATTGTTTGGTTATTAATAAATACATTATTATTTTTCAGCTCTGTTTCAAGTCTGAAATATGTTAACATACTTCCTCCATCAGTCATTATGGCAGTGTGTGAGCATGGACTCGGTTCCAGGGCATGAAATCACAGAGCATTAAAATCTTCACGAAGTCACTCACGTGACTACGAAATAAAATAGTAAGATTAAACGAGAATTTACCAGTTCGAAGTTTGATCCTTATTTTATGCGGAGTTACAACGAGGGATTTCGTGCCCTCCGCTCCCAACCCTCTATCATAAGGTCAACTGGTATTTTAGTTCTCTTAAATCTTACTATCTTCAGTCGATACTTTTATCTGTGATTTCACACCGCTGCATTGAAGAATGTCGTGCTTGCTGCTGGCGGGGTCTTCACGAAATCCCTCATCGTAACACCTCATAAAATAAGGATCAAACTTCGAACTGGTAAGTTCTTGTTTAATCTTACTATTAACATGGAGAATTACTTTATACTTCCATTACAACAGCAAACTTCTACACAGGTAGCAAAATGATGTTCTCAAAAAATTAATTTTGCCCAACACTAATTAGATGTTTTGTGTAAATGAAGAAAAAGACCAATGCAAAATGCAATTGTAGCTACCTAAATCTCTACATCTAGAAAGAAACACAATGTCAGTCATCTGATTTCAAGTAACAATGAAAATACCAAGAGATTAATTAAAATTTTAACAAACAGCTGAATGTTATATCAAAAATAAAGGCAAGATTCAACTATCATAAAGTTCATTAACATAGCTAAATATTACATTAACAAATTTAGGATGTTTCACATAACTAAACACACCACAAACCTTTAGTTTCCTCTTCTTTGTTTTCCTCTTTGTTATCTTCTTTGTTCCCCTGCTGCTTTTTCTTTTTCCTTGAATCATAGACTGGTCGTTTCTTTGGCATTGAATCTTTGGATGGCACTTCCACACCTTCAAAGCAAAGGCAAACATTTGAAAAAATAATTATCACAGCTCACTTTTTCTCTGCTTATGCCAATCACAATGAAGCCATGTTCTTCTATAATCCACAGCAATCAATCAATCAGATTTATTCATCACATGCACAATAAAGTGCAGTGAAATGAATTTTGCCATAAGCATAAGTAATCTTCATTGAAGGCAGATACATTTTTGAGGAATCAGGGGAAATAGTCCACCAGGAAGCAAGATATTTATCAAAATCCTCTACTTAGCA
Source organism: Raja brachyura (assembly GCA_963514005.1). The sequence goes on from OY740786.1 coordinate 76,688,272, forward strand.
TAATTTGGTAAAATTATATGCGAGTACAATTAAGCTTCTTCAATGTAAAGGAGATAGAGTTTGGGAATAGGGCCAGTCTACGGCTGGATCAGGAATTGTTCAACGTACCCTACAAAGAGGCAGGCATAGCTGGGGCCCATGCTAGTGACCATAGCTACGCCTTGGACTTGAAGGAAGTGGAAGGAGTCAAAGGAAAAGTTGTTGAGGCTGAGGACCAGCGGAGTAGCATGTTAGTAAAGGGGGGGGGGTGGGGTAATGGAGGTTTAGAGTGACTGAACTTCCATAGTAAAGATGAGGGAGTGGGGGCTTGGAAAGCGGAAGTCATTAAAGAGATGAGGGAATTTGAGTTATCTTGGACATAGGTCAGGAGAGATTGGACCAGGGGTGATAGGATGGAGTCGAGGCACATGTAAATCATTTCCGTGGGACAGGAGAGGGCAGAAACAATGTGTCTGCCAGGGCAGTTGTGTTTGTGGATTTTGGGGAGAAGGTAAAACCGGGCTGTGCGGGGCTGGGAAACGATAAGGTTAAAGGCTGTGGAAGGCAGACAACCAGAAGTGATGAAATCAGTAGTGGTGTTTGAGATGGCCTAGTGCTCATCTGTGGAATCATGGTCCAAGGATAAGTGGGGGGGGAGGTGTTTGAGTGTTGTCGCATGGCCGGTAGAGGTCAACGTGCCAGACTACCACGGCACCTCCCTTGTCGGTGAGTTTGATTATAATGTCAGGCTTGCTGCAGAATGAGTGGAGGGATGTACGTTCAGAGTAGGTGAGGATGGACTAGGTAAGAGGAGTGGAAAAGTTGAGACGGTTGATGTCACGCCGGCAGTTAGAAATAAAGAGGTCTAGAAAGGGTAGAAGGGGAGTCCAAGAGGAGGGGGACCAGTGGAGACGGGAGAAGGGGTCATGACTGGGTGGTAAGGTCTCCTTCCCATAGAAAAAGGCACGGATGTGACGGAAGAAAAGCTCTACGTCGTGTCAGACCAGGAACTCGGTGAGGTGGGGGCGGAGGGGAAGGAAGGCGAGGCCTCTGTTGAGGACATACTGTTCCGTATCAGAAAGGGGGAGGTCGGGGGGATGGTGATGACAGGGCAAGGGTGGGGTTTGGGGTCAGAGGAGGGACGGGGAGTGGACAAAGGCCGAGGCGAGATCTGGTGGGGGGGGGGATGATGGGTGTTCAGAGAGAAAGGGGTGTGAATACTATTGTATGGGTGGGGTGTGGTCGGGGTAACCGTTAAAAGAGGGGGAGGGGGAATACCCATTACTACTGAGGTTCCCTGTGGGGGTGGGGGGTGGGGGGGATAGCAGTAGGACCCGTCAGAGTCTGACCACGTGCTGACGGAGTCTGCATCATGGAGGTTGTGGGTCTGGTGCTGAGCCTCAAACTCAGGTGAGGCAATGGCTCCGGCCTGCTGGTGGGCAGTGGAGAGGTGGAGGCCCGTGGGGTGCTGGAGTAGAGATACGGGTCGGCAGCAGCAGCATCGGTGGCTCCGGGGAGATAGTGAAGGTCGGCAACAGCGGCAGCAGTGGCCCCAGGGAGGCAGTGAGAGTTGGCGACAACAACGGTGGACCCAGGGAGGCGGTGAGAGTCGGCAGCAGCAGCAGCCGTTTTGGTGGTCCGGGCCTGCATTCGGCCGGGAAGATGGTGAAGCTCGGAGAGACAGTGGAGGTTGGAGCTGCTCCTTGTGGTGGCAATCTAAGCCTCATGGTGTTCAGGCAAGGGGCGCAGTCCAGCGGTGGAGCCCCTTGACTGCGGGCGGTCAAGTCGAGGAGCGTCGGTGGAGGGACCGGTCTGGAGGTGGGCAAGCTTGTGATCCCTGGTAGAGTCCAGGTAGGACAGGAAGTTTGTTGAGTGCATGCATCTGCCGTTGAATGAAGTACAGTTGCGGTCCTGTGGGTGAGTGAGGCCCAGATTTGCGTGAGAGTCAGAGCGAGGGCCTGCTGGTGCCAGCGCATCGCAGCCAGTGTAGAACGCAGGGCACGGAAGGGGATTATTGCTAAAAGCAGCAGATCGACTGTCGGTATCTGTAATCCGGGTTGGGCTCAAACCGGGATTTCTGGAATTGGAGCTGGAATCCACGTGGTAGAAGATGGAAGCGCAGGCAAGCACCGAGAAAACACGTGGCTGTGGTAGCGAGTCTGGGTTAAAACGTGGTCGTAGAGTCAGAGAGCAGGAGGAATCAAAGAGGGGGAGCAGCAAGAGAGGACGTTGCAGACTCTCGTCGGAGAGAGGAGAAGAACATCTTCAAAGTCGACATACCTTGAGGAGATTTCGTAATGGAGCGGACAAAACGTGTAAGAAGGAACTGCAGATGCTTAAACTGAAGATAGACACAAAAAGCAGGAGTAACAAAAACTAGAGGTATAGTTCTTAGAGCTAACGGAATCAAGTGATATGGGAAGAAAGCAGGTGCGGGGTACTGATTTTGGATGATCAGCTATAATCATTGAATGGCCTACTCCTGCATTTATTTTCCATGTTTGTAGGTATATTTCTAATAGATATATTTCCAGGATGTAAGCACAGCGCGCTGGCCAGCAAAGCTGGAGGGAGGGCCACCGCTGGGGATGGGTACACACTCTCGTTGTCCGAGCACAACGTGAGGAGGGCTCTGACACGTGTGAACACGAGGAAAGCTGGAGGCCCAGATGGCATCTCTGGGCGAGTACTTAAGTCTTGTGCTACGCAGCTAGTTCCGGTGCTCACTACAATATTCAACCTCTCCCTGGTGAAGTCCGTGGTCCCTGCCTGCTTCAAAAGATCCATCATTGTACCTGTACCAAAGAATGCCCCTCCAGCTTGTCTGAATGACTACCGTCCAGTGGCCCTCACCTCGGTAGTCATGAAATGCTTTGAGAGGCTGGTCAAGAAACACATCTGCGCCTTCCTCCCTCGCAGAATGGACCCGCTACAATTCGCATACCATCCGAACAGATCCACGGACGATGCAGTCTCACAGGTTCTGCACACCGCTCTCTCTCACCTTGACAACCAGAAGGGGGGGCTATGTGAGGATGCTGTTCATAGACTTCAGTTCAGCCTACAACACGATAGTCCCCACTAGACTTGTTGAGAAGCTGCTGGAATTGGGGCTCAACACCCCCCTGTGTGCCTGGGTCCTGGACTTTCTCACCGCCCGGCTCCAGGTAGTCAAGATGGGGGGAAATACATCGAAGACCATCACCCTGAGCACAGGATCCCCCCCAGTGTTGCATCCTCAGCCCCCCTACTGTACTCCCTGTACACACATGACTGTGTGGCTAGGTTCAGCTCCAACTCTATAATCAAGTTTGCTGATGACACTGTGGTGGTGGGCCTGATCACCGAAAATAATGAGAAGGCCTACCGGGAAGAGGTGGCTGATCTGGCACTCTGGTGTCAGGACAACAGCCTCCTCTTAAATGTCAAAAAAACTAAGGAGCTGATCGTGGACTTTGGGAGGGCACAACATCCGAGGATGTACACACCACTGAAGATAAATGGGGATACTGTGGATAGGGTGAGCTGCTTTCAATACCTGGGAGTCCACATCTCAGAGGATCTGACATGAACATCATACGCTGCCGCATTGGTGAGTAAGGCAAGGCAGCGCCTTTACCACCTCAGGCAATTGAGGAAATTCAAAGCGTCTCCGAGGATCCTCCAGTGCTTCTACTCAGCGGCTGTGGAAAGCATCTTGTCCGGAAACATCACAATCTGGTTTGGGAATTGCTCTGCCCAGGACAAAAAGGCTCTGCAGAGAGTAGTGTGTTCAGTCGAATGCACTATGGGAACTACACTCGCCCCCCTACAGGAACGATACATCAGAAGGTGCAGATCCAGAGCTAGCAACATTATGGGGGACCCCTTCCATCCCAGCAACAGACTTTTCCAGCTGCTACAGTCAGGCAAACGCCTCTGTTGCCATGCTTTGAAAACAGAGAGGATGAGAAGTTTCTTCCCAGTGGCCATTAGGACTGTAAACTCCTATCACACCAGGGACTAACTTACTGTACCAATTTACTGCTGTGTGGTGTCTTTTTAAAATTGCTGCTTTTTCTTTTTTCCCCCACAAATATGTAATTACTGATTGTTCCATTCTGTTTTGTAGTTTTTTGCACAATCGTAAGCATTGCCACTTTTCATTTCACTGCACATCTCGTATGCGTATGTGACGAATAAACTTGACTTGACATCTTCACTAATCTTCCTTGCTACGTGTGAAAGTTGTTATTCAACATCAATCTCATGATTCTTCTCAGCTTTGCCGATGTTTCACAAATTCCACTAGTTTTACAGGCCATTGTACAGCTTTGGATGACTGGTCACTCTTAACAATGTGCAATTTCCATCTGTGTTAGGTAGTGATGAATGGGCTGGGCTCACTGGCATTAGCAACTGTTTTACTGGTGTACTGTTTTACCAGATGTAGCAAAACCTTTTGTGTTTCTTATCTCCAATATCCACAGGATAGACCCCTTGCTGATGCTAATACATCAGGTGCCTTATTTTTACTAGATATATTAGGCTTTTCCTACTTTATGCATACCTTGAGCGCGGAGTAGTTCAAGTGTGGCCTCAGCTCTTGCTTTGGCATCTTTCTGGGACTTCGTCAATAGCTTGCCCTCCTTCTTTAAACGTTCTCGCCTTTCTTTTTCTTTTAGCTTCTTTTTTTCTCTTCGCTCTTGTTCTAATTTTTCCTGAAAGATCAAATATGTTGATATATTTAGCAAAATCTTCACTGGCAACCTTATTATTCAAAGTTGAATGCAAATACACAATGGAAATAACAAGAGATTGTTCACCTCAGATACAAACAATGAATCCAACCACAAGTTAATTCTGCAAGATTCAACCTAAACTATTCAAACATCTTTCTTACCTCAAAAAGTTGTTCTGCTATTAACAAACCTGGGGTAGACACAAAATGCTGGCGTAACTCAGCATCATCTTTGAGAGAAAAAATGGGTGACGTTTCGGGTCGAGACCTTTCTTCAGACCAAAACATCACCCATTCCTGTTCTCCATACTCCAGCATTTTGTATCTACCTTTGATTTAAACCAGCACCTGCAGTTCTTTTCTACACATTAACAAACCTGTATGAATAGGTCATAGTCCTACTAGACAATCGTTAAGCAAAATATATTTTGGGCAGTGAAAATAATTTAAATATTCAACTGGTATACTTCTGAATACACTAACAAGAATTTTGTTATTTGAATGCAACTGTCTTGTTCAGCATTTCCCCAATATTCATTCCTCCACCCTACAACACCTTTCTGCAAAAAAACAAAACAAAGTAACAGTGGACCACGCAGCATCTCTGGAGAACATGGATAGGTAATATTTCAGGTCTGGACCTTTCTTCAGACTGAAAAACAGACTGCATTCAAAACATCATCTGTGTTCTGCAGAGATGCTGCCTGACCCATTGAGTTACTCCAGCACCGTGTCTTTTATTTGTAAACTAGCACCTGCAGTTCCTCGTCTCCAACACCTTATTGTAGCCAGGTTACGTTAATCCAATGATAAATATTCCAATCCAATGACTTACCAGTGATGCTGCCTTCAGTGATCCTTGGACCTTTCAACGAAGTCTTTCTCTTCCACAGTACATCCTAGGATTCTACTGCTCACCATATATCCTAGCTTTATTAGTCCTCCCAAAGGGCATCATCATGCATTCTTCAGGTTTAAATTCCATCCGCCATTTCTCTACCCAGCTTATTAACCCATCAAGAGACAATAGACAATAGGTGCAGGAGTAGGCCATTTGGCCCTTCGAGTCAACACCGCCCTGGACTGTGATCATGGCTGTAATCCACAATCAGTACCCCATTCCTGCCTTCTACCCATATCCCTTGACTCCGCTATCTTTAAGAGAGTTAGATAAACTCTTTCTTGCAAGCATCCAGAGAATCGGCCTTCCCCCGCCCTCTGAGGCAGAGAATTCCACAGATACACAACTCTCTGGGTGTAAAAATGTTTCCTCACCTCCGTTCTAAATGGCCTACCCCTTATTCTTAAACTGTGGCGCCCAGGTTCTGGACCTCCCCAGCATCGGGAACTGCCCCTAGCATGTCCAATCCCTTAATAATCTTATTTGTTTTGATAAGATCCCCTCTCATCCTAAATTCCAGAGTATACAAGCCCTGTCGCTCCATTCTTTCAACATATGGCAATCCCGCCATCCGTGGAATCAACCTTGTGAACCTACGCTGTGCTTCCTCAATAGCAAGAATGTCCTTCCTCAAATTTGGAGACCAAAACTGCACACAATACTCCAGGTGTGATCTCACCAGGGCCCTGTAGAACTGCAGAAGGATCTCTTTGATCCTCTACTCAAATCCTCTTGTTATGAAGGACAACATGCCATCAATATCGTTCTGAGGCCAAAGACGATCCCGCACACTATGGACAACACCAATATTTTTTCTATTATCTACAAACATACTAATCATACCTCCTACATTCATATCTAGATAATTTATAACAATAAATATTATTCAGCACAAGGAAATAACATTACATTCAATTTTCCCGATAAAAAAACTGCCCAAATATATTAATTGGCCGTTTACTACATTGAGCAAAATTGGAGTTACATCTAATTAACTACCAATTAGCTGAATGCAAAAAACTATATTTAACCACATAGTGCAATCTATAACTGTAAGTTAGGATACAAAGTGTGTTAACATATGATGAATGTTTGACGCCACTGGGCCTGTACACACTGGAGGTTAGAAGAATGAGGGGGGACCTCATTGAAACATACAGAATAGTCTTCTTGCGCATGGTGTGCACAGCCTAAAGTTGTAGATCAAGGGTAGACATTCAAGCTAGGACAGCATCAGTTACTGGGTGGATAGCTTTGATGCCACCAGGGAAAAGCCTCTGTGAGCATTCATTCACGATGTGTGGGATGGTCTGGTCTGGATGGCCGCAGTCGCAAGCATGGATTGCAGTGAAAGGCTTGGATAGAGTGGATGTGGAGAAGATGTTTCCACTAGTGGGAGAGTTTAGGACTAGAGGTCATAGCCTCAGAATTAAAGGATATTCTTTTAGGAAGGAGATGAGGAGAAATGTCTTTAGTCAGAGGGTGGTGAATCTGTGGAATTTGTTGCCACAGAAGGCTGTGGAGGCCAAGTCAGTAGATATTTTTAAGGCAGAGATAGATTAGATTCTTGATTTGTACTGGTCTTCATTTGTACAGGTGTGAGGGGTTACAGGGAGAAGGCAGGAGAACTGGGTTAAGAGAGAGATCGATCAGCCACGATTGAATGGTGGATAGGCTTGATGGGCCAAATGACCTTAATCTGCTCCCATCACTTATGACATAAAGTGCTGGAGTAACTCAGCAGGTCAGACAGCAGGTGTGGAGAGAATGTCAGGGGTTCTTTGTAAACCGGCATGTGCAGTTCCTTGTTTCTGCTCTCTATAATTGCAAATTGTTGTTGCTGAGGTTTGTGCCCCACAGCTTATATTTAATTTGACAATGAACAATCCATTTACTTTCCACAAAAAGGGTATATCGTTACGTTAAATTTAAAGAACATACTTGTTCCAAACGTTTGGCTTCCATTTCTTCCAATCGTTGTAAATGTTCTTCCTCCTCTCTTTTTTGTCTTTCTTCCTCTTCCTTTAACCTTGCAAGTGCTTCTTGCATTGCCTTCACTGTAGCTTTACTGGGACCTGCTTTCTTCTTCTCTTTTTCATCCTTTTCTTTCTTTTTCTTTTTGTCTTTTTTCTTTTTCTCCCCATCATTTTCTTCACCTGCAAATTATATACAATGGTCACCATCTGAACAGCTCACAATCCTCCATGACATTTACATGGGAATCTGCAGGCGATCATGTGCCCGTCTGCCGCCATCATCTTAATATGGATGGAAGTTTGGAAGGTGCAATCTACACAAATAACTCATATATTTTGTTCAGTCACTGTGCACCCTTTGTGGAGAGAATAAATGTTGCAGTTGTGAGGTGACAATCAAGCAGGTTGCATTGTCCTTAGAGTCATAAAGCAAGTCAACAGGCCCTTCGGCCCACCTTGCCCATGCTGACCAAGATGCCCCATCTAAGCTAGTCCACTTTCCCTAAATTTGGGACACATGCCTCTAAACTTTTCCTATCCATGTACCTGTCCAAAGATCTTTTAAATGTTACTATTGTACCTACCAACCTATTCTGCTAACCAATTTCATATACCAACCACCCTCTGTGTGAAAAAGTGGTCCCTGATATCCCTATTAAATCTTTCCCCTGTCACCTTAAACCCAAGTCCTCTGGTTCTTGACACACTTATCCTAAATAAAAGACTGCATTCACCTTATCAAGCCTCCTGCTTCCTTATATCCCCCTATAGCGCAGGCCCTCAAGTCCAGGCAAATTCCTTGTAAATCTCCTCTGCGTTCTTTCTAAATGAATGACATCCGTCCTATAGCAGTGTGGCCAAAACTGAATATAATAGTCTAAATGCAGCCTCACCAAGCCAACTCACCAAATGCAGCCTCTTGTATAACTGCAACATAACGTCCCAACTTCTATACTCAATACACTGACTAAATAATAATTAAATGATCAGAAAAGGATCAGCTAAAGAGAAAGGATTCTCACCCAGTTCAAAATAACATTGGGCACAAAACCAAGATAGACATTTTGGACCTCCAACAATGTTAGAATGAAGGTCAAGAAACTAAAGCATGAAACTCAGATAATGCAATAATTCTTGTTGTCAGTAATAATGAACAAACCAAAGTAGAAGAAACTCAGAAGTCCAGATGAGCACCTGAGTGTCTCCTAGATTAATATGAAGACCCGTTTGGAAACAGCTTCGTTTGAATGTAACATTGGGTAGAAACACATTAGAAAAAATAACGGCTTTAAGGTGGTCTTAAAGTGTCTTAAACACAAATAATGCTAATTATGAAAGACTCAGACATTGGCGATTAGGGCGTTAACAAATGTGATTGGAAACGTGATTGTAAACAGTTAAAGAAATAATGTAAAATATATATTTAATAAACACTCCTTTGCAGAATTAGCAACCACTGTAAACATGGTACAATTATGGTTAAGCAGAGAAGTATGAGATCAAGAGAGTCAAGAGTGTTTTATTGTCTTGTATCCAGATAGAACAATGAAATTCTTACTTCCTGCAGCACAACAGAATATATAAACATAGTACATAACGGAACGTAAAGGTTCAGTGTCTACAGACCATAGACCATATGTACACAATAAATAAACATATAAAGTGCAATAAAAATAATAGACTGTTATTGTTCAGAGCTTATTTGTTGTCGTGTTTAATAGCCTGATGGCTGTGGGGAAGAAGCTGTTCCTGAACCTGGACGTTACAGTTTTCAGGCTCCTGTACCTTCTTCCTGACGGCAAGGGTGAAATAAGTGTGTGGCCAGGATGGTGTGGGTCTTTGATGATGTTGGCCACCTTTTTGCGGCAGCGACTGCGATAAATCCCTTCAATGGTGGGGAGGTCATGGACTGGGCAGTGGTCACAACTTTCTGCAGTCTTTTCCACTACTGGACGTTCAACTTACTGAACCAGGCCAGTCAGTATTGTGTCTATTGTGCACCTGTAGAAGTTTGAGAGAATCCTCCTTGACATACCGACTCTCTGTAATCTCAGGAAGTAGAGGCGCTGATGTGCTGCTTTTAAATCAGTGTGATGGAATCAAGAAAGATCTTCATAAATATGCACGCCCAGGAATTTGAAGTTTTTTTACCCTTTTCACCATCGTCCTGTTGATATAGACGGGATTGTGTGTCCCTATCCCGTGTGCCGATGTGGCGTCGAAAGACAAGTCGGAGCAAAGAGGTGGAAGCCAAATAACTGAACGGAAACAAAGCCTAAACCAGACGGTTATAAATAAAACGTGCTTCTTGTTGTCAAAGGGGGGGGGGGGGGGGGGGAGGGGAGGAGATAAAATTGTTCATTGTCATGCATACTTGTCATGGGTCGGAGTCCGGGGGGGGGGGGGGTGAATCACCCTGGTGTGGGGGTTGGGGTCCGATGGCGGTGCATCGTGGTCAGGGACTCTGGGTGGGTGGAGGGACCAGCCTGTCCCACACCTCTGCTCCACCCGGCTCTGCCGACACAGCCCGTCACAATGTGGCCGCATGGGGGAGACGAGGCAGAGGGCAGCCGTGGGAAAGTGGGGGCTGTCCCAAGGGATGCGCTTCTTCGGCCACTTACAACTTGGTGCTCGGGTTCAGAGTGCGCAGTCACCTATGGCTTGTGTGGGAAAATGACCCCCACTCTCCCATCTCCATTGGCCAGTGATGTGGTGGTCACGGGGGTCTGGACCAATCGCTGACAATTCCCGTGCCCCCCTCCCTCCCCGGAGACGTCATGTCCATTATTTGACTTTTCGGCAGAGCAGCCATTCGGTGAGTTTGCTTTTAGACGTCCAACCCTTTTGGTTAGTTGGCTTTTAGATGTCCTGCCCTTTCAGTTAGTTGGTGATTCGGCTTTGTACACTTTCGGTGATTTGGCTTCCACGTCTTTGCTTCGGCTTCTCGTCCTTCGACGCCACATCCGGGTACCGCTATCCTTCCCCTTCCAAAGTCCACAATCAGTTCCTTGGTGTTGACAACTGACACCATTTGGTCAATCGGTCGATCTCACTTCTATACTCTGACTCATCACCATCTGTGATTCGTCCAACAACAGTGGTGTCGTCAGAGAACTTGATGATGGAGTTCGCACTATGTCCAGCTACACAGTAATGAGTATAGAGTACAGCAGGGGGTTGAGCATGCAGCCTTGAGGTGCTCCCATGCTGATTGTTATCAAGTATGACATATTTCCACCAATACGGACAGACTGTGGTCTGTGGATGAGGAAGTCGAGGATCCAATTGCACAGGGATGTGCAGAGATCCAGATCCATGAGCTTGGTAACCAGCTTGGAGGGGATGATGGTATTAAACGCTGAGGAGTAGTCGACGAACAACAGCCCGACGTACGAGTTTTTGTTGTCCAAGTGGTCCAGTGCAGAGTGGAGAGCCAGTGAGATTGCATACACCATTCACGTGTTGTGGCGGTAAGCGAACTGCAGTGGGTCCAGGTTCTTGTCGATATGCGCCATAATCAACCTCTCAAAACACTTCATCACCACAGACGTTAGTGCCACTGTTCGATAGCCATTGATACACGTCACCTTGCTCTTCTTGGATACCGCTAATATTTATGCCCTTTTAAAGCAGGTGGGAACCTCAGACTTCAGAAGTGAGAGGTTGAATATGTCCGCTAAAACTCCAGCCAGTTAGTCTGCACAGGTTTTGAGAATACAACCGGGTATACCATCAGGTCCAGGAGCTTTCCGAGGGTTCGCCCCTCTGAAGGATCTTCTGACGTCGGCCTCTGTGACTATGACTGAAATACCATCACGGCGAATGGGGGCTCGGGAAGGCACATCAGTGTTCTCCCTATCAAAGCGTGCGTAGAACGCGTTGAGCTCGTCAGGGAGTGATGCTCCGCTGTCGTTTGAGCTGCCTCCTGATTTCGCCTTGCAGGAGGTGATGGCATTCAAGCCCCGCCACAGTTGGCGAACATCCGTTTCATCCTCCAGCTTAGAGCAGAAGTCCCTTTTGGCCTTTTTGATGGCCTTACCAATGTCGTATCTGGACTTCTTATAAACCTCTGCATCCCCAGACCTGAATGCCCGGGATCTGATCTTCACAAGAATGCGGATCTCATGGCTCATCCAAAGCTTCTGGTTAGGAAACACTCAGAAGGTTTTTTGTTGGAACGCAGTCCTCCACACATTTCCTTATGAAGGCTGTAACGACTGTGGGGTATTCATTCAGGTCCGTTGCCGAGTCCTTGAACATTGCTCAGTCTACAGACTCCTAGCAGCCCTGGAGTTGTTCCTCTGCCTCCCCCGACCAGCTCTGTGCAGTTCTCAACTCTGGGGGTGTGCGCCTGTAGCTGCCTGTACGCAGTATGGTCGGATTTACCGAAGTGAGGGCAAGGGATAGAGCGATAGGCATTCTTGATTGTCATGTAGCAGTGGTCAAGGGTGTTTGGTCCTCTGGTGCTGCAGGAGACATGTTGGTGGAAGTTAGGGAGAGATTTCTTCAGGTCGGATTTGTTGAAATCCCCGTAAATGCCTCGGGGTAAGCCGTCTGGTGTTTGTTGACCACGGCGTGCAGCTCCCCCAGTGCCAGATGGATGTCTGCCTGGGGTGGGATGTAGCAGGCTGGACTGCTGAATCTGGGGAGCTGGGGGTGTGCCATGTCTATGTGAAACCTAACACAGCATTCCCTCAGCTCCCTTTGGTAAAGCAGCCTTGCCCTTAAGTCGTCCACTTTATTTTCAAGGGACTGTACATTGGCTAGTAGCATGGTAGGAAGAGGGGGTCGAAGTCCCCTACTCTTCAGTCTGACCTGAAGTACTGCCCGTCGCCACGTTTCTGGACACAATGGAGGCCTCCCTGTTGTTTCCAGGTACTGTGCCTCTGTTGCTGAGAGCCTGCGTTGGAACGGGAATTCCCTTACAGTCGGCAGTTCCAACTCCGTTGCTCTTGGGAGATCCTGCCCGTCGGCTCCGGAGGTCTCGCCGGTGTTTCCAGGTACAGTACCTGTGATCCTCAGCCGGATAGGGTATTCTCCAGTGATCGAGGGATTGCTTACAGTCGGGGGGCTCCCGCAACTGCAGGAGATCGCGATATCGCTAGTGCCTTCAAGTGCAGTTTGTCCGTCACGGCGCTGATTTCTGCCGTTTCTCTGATCCAGGAGAGTTGTGTGAAACTATAATTGATCCTCTGCTATTGAGCTGCTGGCAAAATGTTGCCACAGACAGGCGCCATCTTTAAATTCAAAGAACCTTATTTTAATTTGGCAATATTAACAGCAAGGATCTAAAGATTAATAAAATTTGATAGGAAATTGGTAGAATGAGAAAATTAGCCAAAATATATAGAAATTAATTGAAGAATTTTAGCAAATAGTACAAAAATATCACTAAAGAATGCGTCCCTTCGAAGTAAGGGATACTATGATAGAAATAGAATAAATGGTAGAAATGTGTTATGGAAATATTTTTAATACTCTTATTGGTAGAAAACACAAAGAGCATGCTGAAAACAGAAGGTAATTCAATATTCCAACCAGAATAAGGAACTTAAAAGATACAGAGCAATAACTGACATTAAATCTTATAATCTATATTGTAACACGTTTTGCACTGACTCTCTTCATTCTTCCATTTGAAATGCATTACAACATGCTTTAACACATTGAATTATTTGCTAAACATCTATCCATTGCATTAACTTATATTTTCTTAATATTTACCATGGGTCAAGTTTATTGTCATTGGCAAACTTCAAAATTATACCACTGCAGTTTCTGGCAACTTAATTCATATAACAGTGTATAGCAGAGGTAGAGTGCAACCTGCTATAACTCTTCTCTGCATTATCTGATCTCCACTTATTACTGTGATTATAGGGGAGGAAAACAAAATCATTTGTCATCCACCATCATTTGTTATATTATATTTCTTTATACTGTTGACTTGGTTCAATGACAATAGATTATTTTCCGACTCTATTGAAATATGCCCCTTTAACCAGCCTAATATTTCTTTGCTTGGTTTTATCTTTTTTTTTTTTAAACAGATTGTATGTGGAATGATTTTGTATGTTGAAGTCATTTTACGATTTGCTAATGAACAAAAGGTGAAAAAGAATGATTGGAGTTTTTGATATAAAAAGGGAATAGGTAGTGAGGTGACACCACACAGGTTATCTCCTTATAACTAATCTCAGATTCATCTACCTTCCTTTCAAAATCACGTTATTGAACTGAATCGTTCATTCTGGGGTTTTTTTCTCCACAGATGCTCCCAGCACATGTTCAGAATTTCTAAGATTTTTTTGACATTTTAGCTTTCCAGCAACTATACAATTTTACTTTTGATACTAATTTACACATCAACTATGTTTTAAAAAAGTTACCTTCAGCACCTCCAGTGTCTTCAATTCCTTTAACATCAGTAATTGGAGTGACTGTTGTTGTTTCAGATTCTTTTTTAGAAGTAAGTTCACCTGCATCTTTTTGGACTTTAGTTTCCAGCTCAGTTTCCTTTTTCTGGCGGTCAATATCATCCTTTTCTTTCTGCTTTCGAAGTTTAGCTTTTTCCTCCTCACGCTTCTTACGTTCTCTTTCTTTCTTTTCTGCTTTTTTTTGGGCAGCTGTTTTTAGTTTAAATGTGGAGTCTCCCGCATCTTCCTCATCGCTTTCACCTTTCTTGATTTTACTTTCTTGATTTTTGTTTTTCTTCTTGTTTTGAGGAAACTCTTCAGGTTCTTCATCACTGTCGTCGAGTGAATCTTCTTGTTTTTTTTCAACTTCCTCACTTTCTGAAATGTCCACCTTTTGCAGAGGTCTCTGGTTCTTCCTAGAAGTCTGTTCAGCTAATTCGTCGTCTGAGTCGTCAGATTTCTGCTTTTGACCTCTGGCTTTTGGTAATCCCATCTCTTCATGTTCGACTTCATCATCATCAAAACTAGATTTTTGGATTTTCAAAGGCTTTTTCTTCTTCTCTTTTTTATTTACTAAAAACTCTTCAGGTTCATTATCGTTTTCTTCCTTCTGTTAAAATAAATGATGTTTGAACGAAATCAATACAAAAATTACTTCATTCCAGATAGGAAGATAAAAACTACACTTGGCACTATCTGACATAACTTATTTGATCAAACTGCTGGGGAGAGGGGCATAGGTACACACACTGCTGTTCAAGCATATGCTTTACAATCAAGTTATGGTTAAAATGTTATTTGGTGTAAAATTAACTTTATTACTTCACCAGGTAATTTGCAAATCAAATGCTTAAAAAAAAGAGAAAAATATGAATAAGTTTTAAACCAAATTCAACTTGAGGTGGGCGGGGGGGAACAATTTTGAAGCAACACTAAGATAAATAAAGCCCCATTTATAACTGAAAATCAAAAATAAAACTGAATGTGCCGGATATGCAAAATAATAAATGCAGGAAACACTCAAGAGATTAGACATCAGGATAGATTAACAGAGTTAATGTTTCAAATCAAAGATCCTTTGTCACAAGTGATAAAGAGTGGGAAAAAAAGTTAATTTTAAGGTGTAGGTAGAATGGGGTGCGTGATGAAGGATGTATGAGGCATAGGGATTTCTAATTGAGCAAGGCCAGGCCCGTCACACAGATATGAGCAGTTATGCAGTGGTGTGCAAATATGTAAATGTGTATACAAAATGTAGTTAAACTCTTAAAAGCATGATGCATTTCAGAACAAATTACACACCACGATTTTGTATGTCCTCCTTTGAAATTATGAATCTGTAGTAAAAAGCAAATGTCATTTGCCTTGATCCCCCTTTTATCCCCACCAAAGCTGCATATTTTCAGACTACAGCATGACCTCCTATGGTAGTCTTCCAGTTTGGTTGGAAGGTGACCATGATGGAAATAGGTAAATATATGGCAAATAAAAGTTTGCAAGGCTATGGAGAAAGGGCAGAGAGTTCACAACTAATGAGTTGCTCTAGTAGACAGTTGGAGCAGACCCAATGGGCTGAATAGCCTCCATCTGTGCTACAACCATCCTATGATTCAATGATTCCAAGTTGGTCTCTGCGCACAGGGCCTGTTACAACATGCTCCTCATAGATTCGTTATCCTGAAAGAACAAACAAGCTGTGAAGATAAAATGCTTACTTTGGGCCATAATTCAAGATAGGGGATGGGATCAGTACTAACCAGGCACCTTCAACTGCCTTCAAGTTCCTGGTGAAATGTTACAGTTCATGTAATGTAATCCCATCGTATTGCTAGGCAGAGGACGCTGGTATTTTATCACAGCAACAACAAAAGAATTGCAATGTATTTCCAAAATCTAAAACTGGTGCACCTTGGAGATTAATTTGAAGATTGAAGAACTCCCAAATGCTTGCTGCCATGTCAAGAGGTCAGTAGGGTTCAAAAGTTTGAACGTTGTAATTGAAGGTTTGGCAGGCCTCTTACATGCCAGACAATTATAAACATGGTGCACTGGTTGTGGTAATAAGGTAGTGCTTTTGCTATGGATAGTTTTAACATTTTGACCTACTCCTACTCCTACTTACAGAACTGGAAATTGGCAACTGCATGTCATTTTTTTGTGTGTAATTTTCCAAAACAAAATTAAGTGAAATTTAGTCACACATTTTTATAGTAATTCCGTATTCTGAAAAAACTGGAAATATCCACATCAGAGAACTAAACATTTACTTTTGCTGAAGATTTAGCTGCATCTTTATGATCCTTTTTCCCATGGCTCTCTAGTGACATATCTTCAAGTTCCTTCAGAATATCATCTTCCCTGGAATTTGAGAAAAAAAGGAAAACCAAGTTTTTCTATTAATGTGAAATCAATCTAAAAAAATATTAAATACAAAAGAAAACACAAATTAATATTTACTCAAATTCTTTCTTTTTCTTCTTTTTGCCTCCAGCCTTTGGTTTAGGTGCTCCTGCTCCCTCAATCTCTGCTGCTAAAGCATCAATGTCAATGTCATCTTTGGCACTGAGAATGAAAGGATACAAACTCAAAATGTTGATATAGTTCTTGGCACTACACCTCGGGAAACATACAATGACGGTACACGAGTATATCACAGGCTCCACAGGGCTAAAACAAAAAGCAAGATACCGGAACTATTCCCACTGCTTAAGGTTATATTCAGAGTTTTTTTTTTAAATTGCAAGGGATTTTGAAAAAGCAAATAGGGAAATGCATTTGCTTCTGGGCAGGCAGCATTGGTAGAGTCAACAATTTAAAACCCTCCAAATAAGGGTGGAGGTTTAAAAAATTCAACCCCAAGTAAAGCCTAAGAGTTATATGGCATGGAAGCAGGCCCTTCAGCTCAACTAGCACATGGTGGTCAGGATGCCCCATCAACACTGGTCCCACCTCTCTGTGTTTGGCTCATATTCCTCTCAATGCTTCCTATCCATGTACCTGTCCAAACGCCTTTTAAATGTTACTAGACCACTATCCTCCTCCATTCCCCCAGCAGTCCCTCCCCCTCCTCTGCACCCTCCCTCTCCTCCTCCCCTCCCCCACTCCCTCCCATCCCCTACCCTCAGTCACTCCCTCCTTCCATAACACTCCATACCCCCTCTATCCCACTCCTCACCCCCCCCCCCATCCCATCCACTTACACTCCCTCCTCACCTCCCCCAATGGCCTTCTCTTCCTCTATCCCCCATTCCCTACCTCCCTCATTCTCCTCTCCATCCTCACCTCCCCAGGATCTCGATGTAAACCACTCCCGGCCCCGTTTTCTCCACCACTTTGGCGATGAAGTTGTGCTTGAGGCAGGGGCTGTCGGCGGGGGGGGGGGAGATGGGCCGAGCAGGGGAGCAGTGCCGCCGCCCCAGACCGAGCTCCAGCCTCAGCGCTACGGTCAACTTTCAAATCCTTGAAGTTGTACTTGAGGTGGGGGCTGTTTGGGGGGACGGGCCGAGCGGCCTGGAGCCAGTGGAGCAAGAGGCCGAGGCTGCGGCCTAGTCCTTGCCCTGGATCCAGCTCCTCTCCCTCCCCCCGCAACAGCAGCGCCGCCACCCCCAGACCCAGCACGGCGGTCATTTCAAATCTCGCAAGCGAGGATACTGGGCCCACTGCAAATGCACGGGGAGACTTTCAGTTTTTTTTTAAAATGAAACCTTCCCCAAACCCACCCCCCCCCCCCCCCCCCCCCCATACACAATGAAAATGTTGATTTTTCTTTAAAATAACCTAAACACAATGTTAGCTGTTATTGAAAACAGAATAATTTGATTAAAACAGAGTTTTTTTTTAAAGTAGCGATTTTTTAATGTTATTGAGATTTGGCATCCATTATGACGTCGTTGTTTGACAGGCTGGGAAAGTGGAACAGTGGTTTGAAAAGTGTTTTTAGTAAAGTTTAAAATGTCAATAACTTGTAAAATATAACATCAATCCGAACAAAACTTGCTACAGCACATCACAGGACAATGGTAAGGTGGGCCAAAAATTGTAGCGCTATCGTGTACCATTTTGGCAGGGTTTGGGGATATCACATCTACGCACGCATACAAGATCAGAGCTTTAGTAATAAAGACTAGACCATGGAACCCATTGGGTCCCTGTCACACGGGAGGCTAATCCCCAAACGCAATATTCCACCACTCACTCATAGGGTCCAACTGCACAGACGTGGCTGATGGGTTCCTGTTGCGACGCCAGAGATCCCCATTGTGACGCAAGTCACGGCTACCCTCCCCAGCTGCACCTTGCCATCCCTCTTCCTACCCCTATCCTCCTCCATTCCCCCTCATCCCAGTACTGCTTCCCCTCCTCTTGACGCTCCCTCTTCTTTCCCCTCTATACTATCAGTTTTCTACCATCAATCACTCCCTCCCTCCATAATCCCTCTCCCCTCCCTACCCCCCCTCATCTCCCTCTATCACCCTGCTTCCCTACGCTTCTGAGGGATTTCCGTTGTGACGCCAGAGATCCCCGTAGTGACGCGAGTCACGGCCACCGGGATCAGATAGCGGAACCGTCTGCCACCTCAGCGCCTTCTGCCAGCCCGTTCACCTCTGGCAGCGATCTCCATCTGAACACCTCTCACGTGCCGCTTGCCGGCCCCGCAGATGTCAGCCGCT
This sequence comes from Raja brachyura, assembly GCA_963514005.1. The sequence goes on from OY740786.1 coordinate 76,706,934, forward strand.
TCCCGCAAATCCTTAAATTCAACTGCCACCGGGAGCAGGAAATGGCCTCACTTGCTGCGGTGAGTGACACTGCATAGAGCGGAGCAGGTCAGCGGGCGATAGGTAACAGGACAGCGGGTGGTGGAGCTTACTCCCGTGTCAGCACAAGTAACCTCAATTGGTCCCTTGAACTGGTATTGTCATTCAATAAGATCACAACTGATTCAACTGGTCCCGGTGTACTCCCGTTTTTCTCACCATCTCTCCATCTGCCGTCACCCTCCACCCCCCACCCATTCAGTATGGAGGAGATCTGGAAGCCTTGGGCATATTGGATTGTCACTGGCTTTATCTTTATTCATTTATCTATCTATTTATTTATCTATTTATCTGTTTATTTATTTAATTGTTTATTTATTTGAGCGCGAGGAATTTTATGTCCCGCCAGCCTTTTTTCAAAATTTAGCAACTCAAAATGGAGGTGATGGGGATGCCTCTTCGACGCAGGTGCATCTTCATTGCTGGAAAATACAGTATATATCCTTCTTTTATTCTATAATGCTGAACATATTATCAAATGAAAATCTTTCAAATTCGTGCAATTGATAGGCTCCACGGTATTTTGGTATTGCGAGTGCTTTTATGACCTTTTATTCCCAGTTTACTCAAGTGTGGTCCTTCAATGTTTTGTTCAACTGTAACATGACGCCCCACTATTTTACATTTTCTTCACACTCTTTCTTACTTGTGTTGTCATTTTCAGGCAACTATGTACTTGTACCCCTAGGTTTCTCTGCTCACTAACACTCCCCAATACTGTGTGATATATATATATATATATATATATATATGTCCTATCCTGGTTCAACTTCCCCACTCCCCTGTCCGCTTTCCACTTGATCCAGATTCTCTAGTAACCTCAGACAACCTCTTCACAATCCACTATACCACCAATTTTGGTGTCATCTGATAACGTTTTGAAGAGGATTGATGAGGGCACGGTAGTGGACATTGTCTATATGGACTTCATCAAGGCCTTTGATAAAGTCCCACATGGTAATTAGTCTGGAAGGTCAGAGCACTTGGAATCCAAGGTCAGCTGGGCAATTAGCTTGGATGAAGGAGTCAAAGGATTGTTTTTCTGATACGAGGCTTGTGACCGGTGACATGCCTCAGGGTCTCATAGTTAACACTGTCAGTAAATTGAGAACACTGATGCAATCATAAAGATAGCACATCAGCGCCTCTACTTCCTGAGAAGATTACAGAGAGTCAGTATGTCATGGAGGACTCTCTCTAACTTCTACAGGTGCACAGTTGAGAGCATGCTGACTGGTTGCATCGTGGCTTGGTTCGGAAACTTGAGCGCCCTGGAGCGTAAAAGACTACAAAAAGTAGTCCATCATCGGCTCTGACCTCCCATCCAGCGAGGGGATCCATCACAGTCGCTGCCTGAAAAAGGCTGGCAGCATCATCAAGGACACACACCATCCGGGCCATACACTCATCTCCCCACTACCTTCAGGTAGAAGGTACAGGAGCCTGAAGACTGCAACGACCCACAGCCATCAGGCTATTAAACTCGGCTCGGACAAAACTCTGAACATTAAGAGCCAATAATCTGTTTATTTGCACTTTATCAGTTTAATTATTCATGTGTGTATATATTTATACAATGGTATATGAACACACTGATCTGTTCTGTATTCGTGCCTACTGTATTCTGGCGTGCTAAAGCAAAGCAAGAATGTCATTGTCCTATCAGGGACACATGACAATAAAACTCTCTTGAACTCTTAAAATTTACAGATTACACCAAAATTGGTGGTATAGTGGGCAGGTGAGAAAGGATATCTAAGTTAACAACAGGCTCTAGATCAGTTGGGAAGATGGGTCAAGGAATGGCAAATGCAAGTTAACTCTGACTAGTGTGAGACATTGCATTTTGGTATGTCAAACCAGAGCTGAACTTGCATTAAAAAAAGGTAGAGCCCTGAAGAATGAGCCCATCAAAATCTTGGGAGTGCATGTGCATGATTCCCTAAAAGTGTTGTATCGGGTGGACAGTGTGGTGAAGAAAGCATCTGGCATGCTTTCCTTTGTTAGGACAGATATGGAGTACAAAAGTTGGCACATCATAATGCAGCTGTATATGTTGTTAGTGAGAGCATGCTTGGAACACTGCGTGCAGTTCTGTTCATCCAGCTACAGGAAGCATATCATTAAATAGGAAAGGGTGTAGATAAGATTCACCAGGATGTTACCTGGGCTTGCAGGTTTGAGTTATATGGAGTGATTGGAAAGGCTGGAACCTTTTACTTTGGAGCATAGGAGGCTGAGGGGTGACCTTATTGAAGTGCATAACTAGTTACTGACTGGTTGCATCACATCTTGGTTTGGTAACTCGAACTCCAAGGAAGCAGGTTGCAGACATTGGTGGACATTGCCTGGTCAACATGGGTATTCACCGGTCCACAATCAAAGGGATCTACATAAATATCACTGGCTATGCTCACATCTCGCAGCTACCATCGGGAAGAAGGTACAAGAGCCTGAAAAGCTCGACCTCGATGTTCAAAAACAGTTTGTTCCCATTAACCATCACATTCTTGACCTACCCTGTAGAACCCTAACTACAAATCATACTTCAGTACCAAAATACTATGGACTTTGTACTAAAAATAGACTTGGCTTGGACTATTAGTGTCTGGTTTGCCATGATAATTTATTGTATATATTTTTGTGTTCCTGTGTTTAATGTGCCTGTAAAACTGCAGCAAATAGTAATTTCAGAGTTCCAATCCATGCGACATTTAAACATACATAACTCTCTGGACTTTTGAGATCAGTGATCTTTTGATATCACCTCAGAAGTCCTGCTCTCTCCCGAACTACTATTTTGTTCTTAATATACCTCAAGAATCTTTTAGGATTCTCCTTTACCTCATCTGCCAGCGATATCTCAAGTCCTCTTTTTGCCCTTCTAATTTCCTTCTTAAGTATATGCCTTCATTTCTTATTATTTGGTTAATCCATTTATGGGACAGAAGCCGTTTTGGCATGTAGTACCCATTCTCCAAAGTTCAAAAAATGAAAACATTGGTAGATCATCTCAGATATCAGATCAACCAGCCATATTACAGTAAGTTTATTGTTGCATCCAGGCCAAAATGGGTGACAAATTTCAACCCAAAAAGGATTTTTACAACAATTTGAACAGTATTATAGCCCATCATTACTGAACTTGGTGTTTTACTCCAACTTATTTGTTAAGCAAATTTAGGTTCCCCAGCTTGCAACTGTGGGATCTTGATTCGTGTTTTTGATCAACCTATCCATCTGCCAGCTTATCAATCTATAAATTTAACATAATTCTATTAATATAATAGTTAGTAGGTTATCTTGCAGATTTTTTTTTTAAGTTCAAAATTATATGAAGCATAGATAGGGTAGTCAGTCAGTCCATTTTCTAGGATGGAAATGTCAAATACTAGATCCCACTGATTTCAGGGGAGGGGGGGCAGGGGGGGAAATATGAAAGGCAAATTTTGTTTTTACACAGAGTAGTATTTGCCTGGAATGCGCTGTCCCAAGGAGGAGGTGAAACCAGATACAGTAGCAATGTTTTAGAGGCATTTAAACAGACATGAACAGACAGAATAGAGGAATACAGATCATGTGCAGCCACATAAGATTATTGAAATAGGAATCATGATAGGTGCAGACATGGTAGACGGAGGAGACTGTTCCTGTGCTGCACTGTACTGCATTCACTTTAATTTTGAGCAAGGTTGTATATTTCTGCTGCTGTTCTTAAATTTAGCAAATGCGAATTTGAGAACCACATCCCTACTTCATTGCTGATATTTCTGCTCCATAAATCAGATTTAAAATAAAATGCAGAGACCATTCAAGACCATGTTAACCAAATACAGAGCAATTTAGTTTTCCCTCACTTCTTTCCTTTCATTCATTCATTCCAACTGCTTTCCCTGGAATTTTATGTTGTGTTTCTACCATCCCACTCTTTCAGGCAGAGCTGCACATAACCATATAACCATTACAGCACGGCAACAGGCCTTCTCGGCCCTTCCAGTCCGTGCCGACCATTTATTTTCCCCTAGTCCCACTTACCTGCTCTCAGACCATACCCCTCCATTCCCTTCCCGTCCATATACCTATCCACTTTACTTTTAAATGTTAAAATCGATCCTGCCTCCACCACTTCTGCTGGAAGATCATTCCACACAGCCACCACTCTCCGAGTAAAGAAGTTCCCCCTCATGTTACCCCTAAACTTCTGTCCCTTAATTCTCATGTCATGCCCTCTTGTTTGAATCTTCCCTACCCTCAATGGGAAAAGCTTATCCACGTCAACTCTGTCTATCCCTTTCATCATTTTAAAGACCTCAATCAAGTCCCGCCTTAACCTTCTGCGCTCCAAAGACCTAACTTGTTCAACCTTTCTCTGTAACTTAGTTGCTGGAACCCAGGCAACATTCTAGTAAATCTCCTCTGTACTCTCTCTATTTTGTTGACATCCTTCATATAATTAGGCGACCAAAATTGTACACCATACTCCAGAATTGGTCTCACCAATGCCTTGTACAATTTTAACATTACTTCCCTACCCCTATATTCAATGCTCTGATTTATAAAGGCCAGCACACCAAAAGCTTTCTTTACCACCCTATCTACATGCGATTCCACCTTCAGGGAACTATGCACAGTTATTCCTAGATCCCTCTGTTCCACAGTATTCCTCAATTCCCTACCATTTACCATGTACATCCTATTTTGATTTATCCTGCCAAGATGTAGCACCTCACACTTATCAGCATTAAACTCCATCTGCCATCTTTCAGCCCACTCTTCCAAATGGCCCAAATCTCTCACATGATTCTCACTCACCATGAAAAGTACTTATGCTTCAACATCCATCTAATACACCACATTCAGTTTAGTCTATTCCGAGGTAGTGAAAAGCTTTTATAGAATGCTAACCATTCAGCAGAAAGACAAAACATGATTACAATCAAGCCCTTTACAGTGGATAGATACATGATAAGGGAATAACGTTTAGGGCAAGATAAAGCCAGCAAAGTCCGATCAAGGACAGTCTGAGGGTCACCAATGAGGTAGATAGTAGTTCAGCACTGCTCTCTGGTTGTGGTAGGATGATTCAGTTGCCTGGTAACAGTTGGGAAGAAACTGTCTCCAAATCTGGAGGGAGAGGGCATGGTGCAACATCCTTGATTATGCTGCTGGCCTTACCGAGGCAGCGCAAGGTATAAATGGAGTCAATAGAAGGGAGGTTGTTTGTGAGATGGTCTGGGTTGCGTCCACAATTCGCTGTAATTTCTTGCAGTCTTGAATGAAGCTGTTCCCAAATCAAGCTGTGATGCATCCTGATATTGCTTTTTATGTATGCTTCCTATTTACTGACCCCAGCAAAGGTGAAATAAGTTATTTACGATTACGGTATCCGAGTCTCTCAATTTTATATACCTCATCAAATATCCCTTCAGCCTCTTATTCCAAAAGATACATAGCCTGGACATTTACTAATCTTGCTGCAATTCTCTGGCCCTGACATTCTGCATTTATGGCAACCAGAAGCAAAAGCAATACAAGAGAGATGGCCAGACTAATGTTCTACATAATTCTAGCACGATCCCCTCCTGCTCTTGTCCTCCATGCCTCGTCCAATAAATACACGTTTCCTGCATGCCCTCTCAACCACTATTTGTCCTGACACCTTCAATGACCCAAGGACTATCGACCAGTGGCACTAACGTCTGTGGTGATGAAGTGCTTTGAGAGGTTGATTATGGCACATATCAACTCCTACCTCGACAAGAACCTCAACCCACTGCAGTTTGCTTACCGCCACAACAGATCAACGGTGGATGCGAGCTGACTGGCTCTCCATTCCGCTCTGGACCATTTGGACAACAAAAACTCATATGTCAGTCTCTTATTCGTTGACTACAGCTCGGCATTTAATACCATCATCCCCTCCAAGCTGGTTACCAAGCTCTCAGATCTGGGTCTCTGCGCATCCCTCTGCAATTGGATCCTCGATTTCCTCATCCACAGACGACAGCCTGTCCGTATTAGTGGAAATGTGTCATCCTCGATAACAATCAGCATGGGAGCAGCTTAAGGCTGCGTGCTCAGCCCTCTGTTTTACTCTATAGAGTGAGTAAAACAGAGGGCTGAGCATAACTGCGTAGCTTGACATAGTGCGAACTCCATCATCAAGTTCACTGACGACATCACTAATGGAGACGAGTCAGAGTATAGAAGTGAGATCGACCGATTGACCAAATGGTGCCAGCACAATAACCTGGCTCTCAACACCAGCAAAACCAAGGAACTGATTGTGGACTTTGGAAGGGGTAGGATAGGGACCCACAATCCCATTTATATCAAGGGAACGATGGTGGAAAGGGTCAACAGCTTCAAATTCCTGGGCGTCCGAAGATCTTTCCTGGTCCAGCACAATTATGCAATTATAATGAAAGCACATCAGCGCCTCTGCTTCCTAAGATTACGGAGATTCGGTATGTCAAAGAGGACTGTCTCGAACTTGTAAAGGTGCACAGTAGAGAGCATCCTGACTGGATGCACCGTGGCTTGGTTCGGCAACTTGAGCATCCAAGAGCGGTAAAGAATGCAGAAAGTTGGGACCACTGCCCAGTCCATCATCGGTCAAAAAGGCTGCCAACATCTTCAAGGACCCACACCATCCTGGCCACACACTCATCTCTCAGCTGCCATCAAGTAGAAGGAACAGGAGCCTGAAAACTAGTACATCCAGGTTCAGGGACAGCTTCTTCCCCACAGTCACCAGGCTATTAAACTCGCCATCAAACAAACAAACAACTATAACAGCCTATTGCAGAGCGTGAGCGTGAGCGCGTGTGCGTGTGTGCTCTCGCGCGCGCAGGGCTCTCGCTTAACTTTTTTCCCTGTTGCCAGCTGGGCGACCTTGGCAGCTTTTTAGGTTGCCAAATCACAGTTTAGGTGGTCATTTAAGATGGCTTCCATGACGATAATGTGCACGGACGAAGTGCGTAGTTACCAGTCGGAATTAATATCCAATGAAACATTCACAAATTATTTCTGCTTCAAATAAAGTCACAAACTAAACATATTCACCAATCAAGACATGATATATACCACAATGACATGCAGCAAAATTATAAGACAGTATCTCAACTCTTTTTACACATTGCAATTAATGCAATTTCTATTAGTTCTTTCCACTTCCAAACAAAAATGCGGTTGGATTATTCAGCATATGATCAACCTGTGTCAATAAATCCTGGAGCATGGTAACATATATGCATACTTATAGTTATGAATGTTGCTTGTTAAATAACTACATGGATGGAGAGGAGGGGTCCCAGGATAAGGGGGTGGAGAGGGCGTAGAAAAGTGGGCGAGGTGGGTAGGAAGGAAGGTCAGCGCTCCTCGGACAACATCGCCCTGCTGCCATGGCCATTGGGAAATCCTCGCCACCTCCGCCGCCAGCCAACAGCAAGGTGCGGAGGGCGAGCGGTGCAGCTCAGAGATCCTATAGCTATAAGATCTTTGGTGCAGCTGCTTCAGACGAGTCGGAGCGAATGACGGGCTTCGCACGGCCGCGACAGCGGCTCCATCTCTTCCTCCTCCCGCACCCCACCCGGTCTGATAAGGGCTTCTGCTTGTAAATCCGCTAACGACGATAACCGCTTTCAAAACAAACCCTCCCGCACGCCGAGGCCGGGAGAAGGGAGGGAGGCAGGGAGGGAGGGAGGCGGAGATCTCGGCGTGCAGGAGGGTTTGTTTTGAAACCCTCCTGCACGCGGTTAGCGGGTTTACAAGCAGAGGCCCTTATCAGGCCGGGCCTGGTGCGGGAGGAGGAGGAGACGGAGCCGCTGTGCGAAGCCCGTCATTCGCTCCGACCCTTCCGCATCTAGTATCTTTGCCCCGCACAGCCATCGCCGACACGAAACGTCGCGTTCCTTTTCTCCAGAGATACTGCCTGACCTGCGGAGTTACTCCAGTTTTTGGTGTCCATCTTTGGTACAAACCAGTATCTGGTTGCCAAGCCGGGCAAAATGTTTAGGTTGCCCAGCGGCGCTTTGAGTGGTCATTGGCACCCGGGCAACCGCTAATTTCGAGCCCTGATATGGTCTATGCTATAAAGACACACTGAACTGTTCTGTATTTATGCTTACAATTTTCTGTTGTGCTGCAGCAGGCAAGAATTTCATTGTCCTATCTGGAACACATGACAATAAACTCTCTTGACTTGACATGCACTCTATGATTTGGGATCCTAATATTTATCATGTATTCTCATGCTAGTTTGGCCTCCCTAAAACATTACCTCAAAATCTCTGCATTGAATGTACACCTGCCACTTTTATGCATAACTAACCAGTCAAGTAGTATATCCTTTATCCCAGAATTTCTGTCCTTATTGCCAGATTTGGACCATCAGCAAATATTTTAACTATAGTGCCAAAATACTAGTCAAAATCATTTACATATTCACCCAGAGGATGGCTAATCTTTGGAATTCTCTGTGTAGGAAAAAAATGCAGATGCTGGTTTAAATCGAAGATACACACAAAATGCTGGGATAACTCAGCAGGACAGGCAACATCTCTGGAGAGGAGGAATGGGTGACGTTTCGCTGAAGAAGGGTCTCGACCTGAAACGTCATCCATTCCTTCTCTCCAGAGATGCTGCGTGTCCCGCTGAGTTACTCCAACATTTTGTATCTACCTTTAGAATTGTCAACATGGTGTTCTGTGGAGGTTCACTAGGTATATTTAAAACAGATCAATAGCTCTTCAGATTGAGGGAGCTAAAAAACAAAATACAAACAATGGCCTGGCACAAGAAGCCATTTCCTACTTGCATTCCCATTTAACATAAAAAAGTAGGAAATCTGGTATTGAGCCCAATGAAATTCCAGTCACAAAAATGGTTTTGACTCCTGACAAATTTTGACATTGACACTGGGCTGTTTAAAAATATTATTTTCCCTTGGATCCATCCCACTTTTAATTTTGTCAGACACATTAACATCAAATGCACTATCTTCATTGCCATTCCTTGTTCGCACCTCAAACAAATATTGTATTTAATTAGAAACAATCATCCCTTATGAAATCTTTCATTAACCAGGTTTGCTTTCATTTCAGAGCTTCCAAACCATGGATGGTAAAATTAAAATAGGGGAGTACAGTGCCTTCCATAATGTTTGGGACAAAGACCCATCATTTATTTATTTGCCACTATACTCCACAATTTGAGATTTGCAATAGAAAAAAAAAATCACATGCTGTTAAAGTGCACATTGTCAGATTTTATTAAAGGCCATTTTTATACATTTTGGTTCCACCATGTAGAAATTACAGCTTTGTTTATACATAGTCCCCCCCATTTCAGGGCACCATAATGTTTGGGACACATGGCTTCACAGGTGTTTGTAATTGCTCAGGTGTGTTTAAATGCAGGTATAAGAGAGCTCTCAGTATCTAGTCTTTCCATCTTGTGACAGGATTGTATGTAAGAATCTAGTTCAAACTCTGAACTGTGGAAGGCAGTAATACGCTTAGCAGCGTCTACACTGCCAGAACCCGAAAAAATAAAAAGTCTTTCCATCACCTTTGGAAACTTGTATTGCTGTTTATCAACACGAGGACTAAAGTTGTGCCAATGAAAGTCAAAGAAGACATTATGAGACTGAGAAACAAGAATAAAACTGTTAGAGACATCAGCCAAACCGTAGGCTTACCAAAATCAACTGTTTGGAACATCATTAAGAAGAAAGAGTGCACCAGTGAGCTTACTAATCGCAAAGGGGCTGGCAGGCCAAGGAAGACCTCCACAGCTGATGACAGAAGAATTATCTCTATAATAAAGGAAAATCCCCAACCACCTGTCCGACAGATCAGAAACACTCTTCAGGAGTCAGGTGTGGATTTGTCAATGACCACTGTCCACAGAAAACTTCATGAACAGAAATACAGAGCCTACACTGCAAGAAGTACTTAAAAGAGCAACCACAGTTCTGGAAAAAGGTTTTGTGGACAGATGAGATGAAGATTAACTTATATCAGAGTGATGGCAAGAGCAAAGTATGGAGGAGAGAAGGAACTCCCCAAGATCCAAAGCATACCACCTCATCTGTGAAACACGGTGGTGGGGGTGTTATGACCTGGGCATGTATGGCTGCTGAAGTTACTGGCTCACTTATCTTCATTGATGATACAACTGCTGATGATAGGAGCATAATGAATTCTGAAGTGTATAGACATATCCTATCTGCTCAAAATCAAACAAATGCCTCAAAATTCATGGCCAGCAGTTCATTCTACAGCAAGGCAATGATCCCAAACATACTGCAAAAGCAACAAAGGAGTTTTTCAAAGCTAAAAAAATTGTAGATTCTTGAGTGGCCAATTCAATCACCTGATCTGAACCCAATTGAGCATGCCTTTTATATGCTGAAGAGAAAAATGAAGGGGACTAGCCCCAAAAACAGCATAAGCTAAAGCTATAAGCAATACAGGCCTGGCAGAGCATCGCCAGAGAAGACACCCAGCAACTGGTGATGTCCATGAATCGCAGACTTCAGGCAGTCATTGCATGCAAAGAATATGCAACAAAGTACATGGTGAAACCAAAATTTATTAAAATGGCCTTCATTAAAATCTGACAATGTGCACTTTAACCACATGTGATTTTTTTTCTATGACAAATCTCAAATTGTGGAGCACAGAGGTAAATAAATAAACGATGGATCTATGTCCCAAACATTATGGAGGGCACTGTATTTACATAACTTATTTCAGTGGCAGCTGGTTAACAGAATTTTCATCTTAAAAAGTTGTAGCTGTGATGCAGATTGCTTTAACAATGTGGCACCAAAGGAGAGTACAAAAGTAATATTTAATGGTGTGGTTTGTGACCTCTGATTAGGTTCGAGGGCGGGGGAACGGGAAAGAGAGCATATAATATACCAGCATAGCAGTATTATACTGGATCTGCTGTATACTGGATTTCAGTATTACACTTGAATGATCAGTATACTGGATAGATGTCGCCAATTGTACATCCGTAAAGATGGGGAGAGGGAGAGGGAGGGAGGGAGGGAGGGAGAGAGAGAAAGTGAAAGGAGCCAGCAATTTTCGCCTTTCCACAGGAGGGAGGGAGGGAGGGACTGTAGCTGCAACCGGCCGGCCCGCAGAGCTTGCATCAGGCTGGCAACAGGGACAGCACCAGGCAGTGGCCTAAGCGCTCGGCGTTGCTAACATGCCTCCTCCAACTGCTCTCCCCACAGCGCACGGACAGGGCGGCTGACACCTCAACACTCACTTGTCCTCGCTCTTGTTTTTCTGCTTCTTTCCCATCTCCTTCGCAGTTTCTCGACTCTGTCACTTTTTAAAAATCTCTTCCAGACATATGGTGGTTGCAGGGCTCCGCGCATGCGCCGCACGTGTTTGGACGCGCTGCCGGCGCCGGAGTCTGATTGGTTGCGTTGGTTCAAAGGGTCGCTGGTGGAGCTTGAGCAGGAAGATGGGCAGGGTAGTGCTGGCAGGGCAATGCATTTAAAACAATAATGCATGGCAGTGCTGGCAGGGCAATGCATTTAAAACAATACTGCATAGCAATGCTGGCAGGGCAATGCATTGAAAACAATAATGCCGGGCAGGGCGATGATGGCAAGGAATGGATTTTAAACAATGATGCAGGGCGATGCTGACAGTGCAATGCATTTCAAGCCATAATGCAGGGCATGGCGAAGCTGCAGGGCACTGTTGGCAGGGCAATGTATTTAAAACAATAATGCAGGGCACTGTTGGCAGGGCAATGCATTTAAAACATTAATACAGGGCAGTGCTGGCATTTAAAACAATAATGCAGGGCAATGCATTCAAAACAATAATGCAGTGCAGGGCAATGCATTTAAAACTGCAGGGCAAAGCAATGCATTTAAAACAATAATGCAGGGCGGGACAATGCATTTAAAACTGCAGGGCAATGCATTTAAAATGCAGGGCAATTCAATGCATTTCAAACAATAATGCAGGGCAAAGCATTTAAGACAATAATGCAGGGCAATGTTGACGGTGCAGCAACTGCAATCCTTATCTGTATGTCAATTCATTAAAAATTATAATACATTCTCTCTTAGTAATATATATATTGAAAAATGCACAAACTGCGATGTAGAAAAAACATTATGTATTCCTTAGAACACAAAGTGCTGGAGTAACATTATTCCAGAGAAAGATCTGTACGTTTTCATATCTCTAGTTTCCCTCTCCCCTCAGTCTGGTTCTCGACCCAATACATCACCTATTCCTTTTCTCCAGAGATGCTGCCTGACCCGCTGACTTACTCCAGCATTTTATGTCTACCAGCATCTGCAGTTCCTTCCTACACATGATCTATTTTACTTGTGTATAGAATGATTTAACTGGATAGCATACAGAACAAGCTTTTCACTGTATCTTGGTACATGTGACAATAATAAACTAAACTGATCTAAACTAAAATCAGTGAAACAGGCAGCAGTTGTGGAGTGCACGGGTTCTATTGTACTTGTGTGTGTATAGTATGATTTGACTGAGTAGTATGCAGAACATGCTTCTCATTGTAGAAACAAGGAACTGCAGATGCTGGTTTACACAAAAAGGACACAAAGTGCTGGAGTAACTCAGCAGGTCAGGCAGCATCTCTAGAGAACCAGGATTCTGAAGATGGGTCCTGAACCAAAACGTCACCTATCCTTGTTCTCCAATGATGTTGCATTTAGTAAGCTTTTCATTGTATCATGGTACATGCAACAATAATAAACTAACCTAAACTCAGTGGATCAGGCTGGATCTCTTGAGGGCACAGAAAGGTGATGGTTCAGATCGGGGACCTTCTTCAGACTTATTGTAGGAGAGGAGGAGAAGGCTGGGTGGGGACGGGACAAAGCCTGGCGCGTGTTAGATGGATAAAGGTGAGAGGGATTTTGCTTGACAGATGGATAGACAAAGGCTAGAGATCAAAAGAGACCTGTATCCATCACCTGATGACCAAATCTTTGCTGCCACAGATTCTGTTTAATCTGCTGAGCTTTTCTCATAATTTGTTTTTTCCTCCAGATTCCAGCACCTTTCAACTCTTATGTCTATACTCCTTGCTAAGCATCTTCCATAAGAAGAGAGGCCTGACTTTATTCCAAATTTTCCAACCATCAAACTTCACAGATCAAGAAATATAAAGAAGATTTTCTCATTCCTTAAATTATATTTTAATTTGGAGTTTACTTATCGTAATAAAAAAATTAAATCAATTGTATTCATCTATTAATTAATTCCTTTATTCTGTAATCTTATATTTAAGCATATCAATACTTTATCTTTTTACCCGTCATATTTACTAGTTCTAATGGGGCACCATTATTCCCAATGTTTAGTTGCCCTCAATTGAGAATGACTGAGTTATTTCAGTTCCAGGTGATGGTCCCTGTGTGGAATTTTGAAAATTTCCAAGATAGTGAGGAATTATATATATTTAAAAATCGTCTGTCTTCAGGAAAAAAATGTGTATATGGATAAAGGCCTATATAAACATTGTCACTATAATATAACGTGTCATGGTGTCAGACCAACAACCTAACCCTTAAAATCAAGAAGCCAAAAGAGCTTGATGTTGGCTTAAGGACATGTTGGTGGGGGCTGGAGTTGAACACTCACTGTCCTCATTAACATAAATTAGCTAGAGACATTCGATAGCTTCATAGCCCTGAGCATCCATGTCAGCAGCAATCTAACCTGGTCCCTTCACACTGATGCAGTGATTAAGAAAGCACATTAGCTTGTTTACTTTGGAGACACTAGAGGCTGCAGATGCTGGAATTTTGAGCAAAAAACAAACTGCTGGAGGAATTCAACATGCCAAGAAGTCGTGGAGGGAAATGGAGTGTGAAAAGGAGTTTTGACCCAAAATATCATATCCATTTCCCTCCACAGATTGTGCCTGAGTACCTCCAGTACTCTGCTTTAAGCAGCATACTTTTTTAGCCACCTGATAAGATTTACAATGTCCACAATGATTCTTTCAAATTTCTACAGATGCACTATGGAAATTATTCTGACGGGATGCATCTCGGCTTGCTATGATAGCTCCTCTACTCTTGACCACTTGCACCAATAGTGTGATGAATATAGGTATCATTCAATCCATTTTCATAGTGCATTGTATCTGGAAGTATCGTCAAGCCGAGATGCATCCCGTCAGAATAATTTCCATAGTACATCTGTAGAAATTTGAAAGAATCATTGTGGACATTGTAAATCTTATCAAGTATCTACCCTGGCCATTCATAATCATAACATCTCAATAATTGTTTGCTTTAAGATGCCAATTGTAGAGATGCACAATTAATATTTTTGAAGCTGGATTAATAAATGTTGATTACTGATGTGAGTCATGTTTGTGGTTTAATAGTGTATCATATTGTAATGGAATACTTGCACGTTTTAAGGATTTGGATCAATGATGGAGGAAGAAAGAAAATATAAAATTTAAAGCACAAACAATATTAGAGCAACAACCAAGCATGAGATGGTGGTAATAGAATACTATAACCAATACATTTTCAGTTAAAGCAACAATAGAAAAACAAATCAATTCCAATTTAATTAGCAGCAGAAAATGAAAACATTAACATGTCTTACATATCTTCATTTTCAAGGGCTGTAACTTCCAAAAGTTTGTCGGGAACTCAGTTTAACAGCTTAGACTGGAGACTTATCAAAGTATCTTTCAGAGAACCTGTGTGTCCTATGTGTCCAGAGGCTTGGCCCAAGGTGAAGGTATAGAAGCATTTTTATACTTGAGAACCTGTGTTTCTACCCTAATCTAAGAACAACAGTTGACTATGTTGCAAAACAGACTATCCTCCTCCTTACAGTCGAAAACAAGTCATTTGTTGCATCAGATACTAAGCTAGTCTCAGATGTCTCTGAGAAAGTAGAAGTTTATTTTATTTTTATTATTAGTGACCTTGAACGTGGCCTAATGTTTTGCTGGTTCTAAGTGAGTCCAAGAATTTTACCACGCAGCTAATTGTTTTTCTAAGCAAGCCTGCTTGCAATGCAAATTGTAGAGTTAATTTAGCTGAAAGTGTACATATGGTTGTTAGCTGACAACTCCATTTTAGCTAATGTAGTGTGTTTAACCCTTATATTACACAAATAATGCCACTGAAACTGGCATGCTTATGATATTTTTTCTTTGTTTCTTATTCGTTGCTTCAGTTTAACTGCTGTATAGTCCCCTGAAATTATTGCAGGTATTTTGTGCATTCTGTAAAGTGATTCACAGTACTTGAGAATAAGATTTGCCATACCAGGCAAAGACAAAGGATGTATAATTCATCTGATTATTCAGCAACGTGAGTACCTCAAAACACATTGCTTTGTTCTAATCTGCATTACACCAAATGAGGTTTATGTTGCAGATGCGCTCACCATCACTTTTGACCATTTATCTTTTCTGATTTACATTTTCCACAGTGAGCTGGAAATATTTTTCTAAAAACGGAAATAAAGATAAAATGTACTGAAAATAATCAGCAAATTTGGTCATATCTGTGTAGAGAAAAATAGTAATGTTTCATCTCAACAGTTCTGACCAAAGATCTTTTATCTGAAAAGTTTGTTGTTTTTTCTCAATGTCGATATAATTATCTTGCAATTCCAGTCTGCAAAGCTGCAAGTAAGGATTTCATTGTTCTGGTATCTGCATGTAACCCTTAAACACTCTTGGTCTATTTTGATTTCAGTTTCCCAGCATATTTTTTTTATAATTGCATTGTGAAATTTGCAAGAAAATACATTGAATCTCTATCTGTGTGAACACCTGGCAGCACCTTTGTGAGAAATCTCCGTAGAATACAAAATGTCACAGATTAGAAGGTAGTCATTTAGTCTATGTCTGTACCAGTTGTAGATAAGGCCAATGCATTTAATTCAATTTCCCTCCATTCACTCGCCATATCCTTCCAGATTATTTCTTTTCAGATATTTGTGATTGCTGCAATTGAATCTGCCTCCACAACTTCCGCTGACAATGCATTCCAGACCCCAATCACTCTGTGTGCTCATATTTAGTTATTTTGCTAATCACCTTAATTGTTATCCGTAATTATTGACCCTCCACAAATGGGACCAGATTTTACTTCCTTACAATCATCTCTACTGCAAGGAGAACAATCCGAGCTCTTCTAGTAAACTACTTATACATCCCCTCCAAAGCCTCCGCATGTATTCTTTTTCACTACATTTCCTGCCACTTAAGAGTTGTGTCACACAGAACTAGCCTGTTGCTACCAAATGCATGCCTTTTTGTGCATCAAACTAATCCCACTTGCTTGTGTTAGGACCAAATTCTTCCTTGCCTATTTACAGTGTGGCACGGTGGAGCAGCAGTAGATTTGCTGTCTTACAACACCATGAACCCAGGTTCGATCCTCATCATGGGTGCTGTCTGTACGGAGTTTGTACGATCTCCCCGTGACCTGCGTGGGTTTTCTCCATCTGCTCCGGTTTCCTCCAACATTACAAAGACATACAAGAAATACAAGACATACAAGACATACAAGACATCCACAGAAATAGTGGATGCATTAGTGATAATTTTTCAAAATTCCTTAGATTCTGGAGTAGTTCCTGAGGATTGGAGGGTAGCTAATGTAACCCCACTTTTTAAAAAAGGAGGGAGAGAGAAAGCGGGGAATTACAGACCAGTTAGTCTAACATCGGTAGTGGGGAAACTGCTAGAGTCAGTTATTAAAGATGGGATAGCAGCGCATTTGGAAAGTGGTGAAATCATTGGACAAAGTCAGCATGGATTTACGAAAGGTAAATCATGTCTGACAAATCTGATAGAATTTTTCGAGGATGTAACTAGTAGAGTGGATAAGGGAGAACCAGTGGATGTGTTATATCTAGACTTTCAGAAGGCTTTCGACAAGGTCCCGCATAAGAGATTAGCATACAAACTTAAAGCACACGGTATTGGGGGTTCAGTATTGATGTGGATAGAGAACTGGCTAGCAGACAGGAGGCAAAGGGTAGGAGTAAACGGGTCCTTTTCAGAATGGCAGGCAGTGACTAGTGGGGTGCCGCAAGGCTCAGTGCTGGGACCCCAGCTATTTACAATATATATTAATGATTTGGACGAGAGAATTCAATGCAACATCTCCAAATTTGCAGATGATACCAAGCTGGGGGGTATAGTTAGGTGTGAGGAGGATGCTTGGAGGCTGCAGGGTGATTTGGATAGGCTGAGTGAATGGGCAGATGCATGGCAGATGCAGTACAATGTGGATAAATGTGAGGTTATCCACTTTGGTGGCAAAAACATGAGGGTAGACTATTATCTGAATGGTGGCAGATTAGGTAAGGGGGAGATGCAACGAGACCTGGGTGTCATGGTACACCAGTCATTGAAAGTAGGCATGCAGGTGCAGCAGGCAGTGAAGAAAGCAAATGGTATGTTAGCATTCATAGCGAAAGGATTTGAGTATAGGAGCAGGGAGGTTCTACTGCAGTTGTACAGGGTTTTGGTGAGGCCACACCTGGAGTACTGCGTACAGTTTTGGTCTCCAAATCTGAGGAAAGACATCCTTGCCATAGAGGGGGTACAGAGAAGATTCACCAGACTGATTCCTGGGATGTCAGGACTTTCATATGAGGAAAGATTGGATAGACTCGGTTTGTACTCGATGGAATTTAGAAGATTGAGGGGGGATCTTATAGAAACCTACAAAATTCTTAAGGGGTTGGACAAGCTAGATGCTGGAAGATTGTTCCCGATGTTGGGGGAGTCCAGAACAAGGGGTCACAGTCTAAGGATAAGGGGGAATTCCTTTAGGACCGAAATGAGGAAAACATTCTTTACACAGAGAGTGGTGAGTCTCTGGAATTCTCTGCCACAGAAGGTAGTTGAGGCCAGTTCATTGGCTATATTTAAGAGGGCGTTAGATGTGGCACTTGTGGCTAAAGGGATCAGGGGGTATGGAGAGAAGGCAGGTACGGGATACTGAGTTGGATGATCAGCCATGATCACATTGAATGGCGGTGCAGGCTCGAAGGGCCGAATGGCCTACTCCTGCACCTATTTTCTATGTTTTCTATACAGGTTGTTAGATTAATTGGCTTTGGTAAAATTGTAAATTAGCCCTAGTGTGTGTAGGATAGATAGTGTTAGTGTGCGGGGATCGCTGGTCGTCATGTACTCAATTAGCCGAAGGGCCTGTTTCTATGCTGTATCTCTAAACTAAACCACAATGTCTATCTAAATGCCTGTGGACCACTGGGCAAAGTTCCCCTAATATATCTCCCTTCACCTAATTTGCATCATTCTCTTGTTTCCCTCTTATTTTTTGTCATGCCCTCTCCTTGGCATTACTGCTCTATTTCTGGAACCTCCACCAGCAGCGTACTCCTTCCAAATACTTATGCTGATGCAATTTTGGCTTCTTGTAAAGTCTTGATTTTAATTACTATTTATTAAAAAAAATTGCTAGCAAATTATAAAAATTGAGTGGATCTTTCACGTCATAAAGGCTTCTTTCAATCCCTCTGACATTTATGCTATTGTTCATGGATGCCTACAAGATATAGGTGACTAAATGTAACTAAGTGTGTCAATGTGGTTGATATTGTCTGCCTGTCAATATTGTCAAGGGGATTTTTCCTGGTTACATATGCAAGATGGGCCCAAAGGAGATCATGGGATTCAGTACAATTTTACAAATTGGGTTCAAACTGGCTAGATGAGAGGCGGCAGAGGGTTGCTTTACGACTGGAAATCCATTACCCATGGTGTACTGCAGGGATCAGTGTTGGGTTAATTTCACATATTTAGATCACTAATTTGAAGAACACCATTGATGACTTGGTAACATGGGCAGAGCAATGGCAGGTGGAAATTAATCCTGAACATTTTTTAAATATTGCACTTTAGGAGCATGGTAGGACCCTAAGAAGAACTTTGGAATAGAGAGCTCTCAGTGTACAGAATCCATTAGGCAATAGCACAAGCTGATAAGGTGTATTGGATATTTGGGATATGGGATCATATCACAGACATGTGGGATATTTCCCTTCATTGGCTAATGCATGGGAATAAAAACACAGAGATTATCATGCTTTAAACAAACGTAGGTCAAACTGCAGCTGGAATACTATGTGTAGGTTTTGTCGCCACATTGCAGGAAAGATGTGATTGCACCTGAAATGGTGCAAAGGAGATTCATCAGTAGATGTAGAGATTCTGGGGAGAACTTGGGTAGGATGGGGGTTCCTTAGAGTAGAGGAGACAAAGCGGAACCTGATATAGATACAGTGCCCTCCATAATGTTTTGGGACAAAGACCCATCATTTATTTATTTGCCTCTGTACTCCACAATTTGAGATTTGTAATAGAAATAAATTAACATGCGTTTAAAGTGCACATTGTCAGATTTTATTAAAGGGTATTTTTATAATGTTTGGGACACGTGTCTTCACAGATGTTTGTAATTGCTCAGGTGTATTTAGTTGCATCCTTAATGCAGGTATGAAAGAGCTCTCAGTACTTAGTCTTTCCTCCAGTCTTTCCATCACCTTTGGAAACGTTTATTGCTGTTTATCAACATGAGGGCCAAAGTTGTGCCAATAAAGTCAAAGAAGCCATTATGAGACTGAGAAACACGAATAAAACTGTTAGATACATCAGCCAAACCTTACTTACTTAGACTTAGTTCCTCCCACACTGTTGAGTGCATTGGGCAGCAAGCTTTCGCCATTCTGTTCGGTTATGTGCAACGTCTTCCACCCTCGATAGGTTTGCGTGCCGGGCTTCCAAATCCTTCTGGAATGTTCCCCTCCATGTGAGTTTTGGTCGACCTCTTTTCCTTCTTCTGTCAGGATGCCATGTCATTGCTATCTTAGGTGCACGTTCTGGTGACATGTCCTGTGAATGTCATCCCGTGTACCTCTATGTTCGGGCTGAGTGGCTTTGTTGCAGTTTCCCGGTAGATCTCCTAGTTTGTGATGTGGTCTCTGTAGCTAGTCTTCAGGATCTTCTTCAAGCAGCGTTGTTGGAATGCATCCAATTTCTTTTTCATCTTCACATTGATTTTCCATGTCTCACTGGCATAGAGGGCTGTAGGGAGGACTACGGACTGGAAAACCTTAGGCTTACCAAATTCAACTGTTTGGAACATCATTAAGAAGAAAGAGAGCACTGGTGAGCTTACTAATCGCAAAGGGACTGGCAGGCCAAGGAAGATCTCCACAGCTGATGACAGAAGAATTCTCTCTATAATAAAGAAAAATCCCCAAACACCTGTCTGACAGATCAGAGACAGTCAGGTGTGGATTTGTCAATGACCACTGTCCACAGAAGACTTCATGAACAGATATACAGAGAAAAACAGAAATATACGTCATGGGGTTGCGCCGAGATGGCAGCCTCACCAGCAGCTTGTGTGTTATTTCCACTTTTTTGTCATTTTTAATGTGTCTAAAATGTATGTTTTAATGTTTCTCAGTATGTTTTTATGTGGTGGGTGAGGGGGGGGGGGGGGGGCGGGTGGATAGGGGGAAACTTTTTTCAGTCACTTACATCGACGGAGATGTGATCTTTCTCCATGTCATGTCTCCGTCCCCTCCCCCGCGGCCTAACAACTGGAATGGTGCGACCTCGGGGCTTGTGGACTCCAATGCCGCTCCATGCTCCATGTTTCCGTTCCGTCCCAACGCCGGAGTCTCCATCATCCTGACGAGCGGACTTTAACATCGGGCCGTCGGCAGAGGCAGTGCTGAGGGTTCAAGGCCCCGACCACCACGGGTGAACAAAGGAGGAAGATGACTGAACTTTATTGCCTTCCGTCACAGTGAAGAATGTTGATTCCACTGAGGTGGATGTTTATGTTATAATTATTGTGTATTACATTATTATTCTCACTGTATGGCTGTATGGTATCTACTTTCATTTACATGACATTGCTGTGTCCCAAACATTATGGTACCCTGAAATGGGAGGACTATGTATAAACACTGTTGTAATTTCTACCAAAACCAAAATGTATAAAAATGGCCTTTATTAAAATCTGACAATGTGCACTTTAACCACATGTTATTTTTTCTATTACAAATTTCAAATTGTGCAGTACAGAGGCAAATAAATAAATGATGGGTCTTTGTCCCTTACATTATTGAGGGCACTGTATACAACATGATGAAGGGCATTTCCCCTGAGCATAGGTATCTATAACACACAGACTGTAGAAACAAGAAACTACAGATGCTGGTTTATCAAAAAAAGACACAAAGTGCTAGAGTAACTCATTGGGTCCATCTGCAGAGAACATGAATAGGTGACGTTTTGGGTCAGGACTTATACATAGGCTTCACATAGACACATAGACACATAAACATATCAATATAAAGTTTAAGGCAAATAAATTAAAACTTTTCACAAGCTGTGTGTGACAAAGATTTTGAAGTCCAATTCAAAAAAAGTATTATAAAATTAGATACCTGGTGAGCCTGCTGATGTGGTGATCCTATCAGTCCCATCTGTGGCTGTCCCATCTGTTGCTGTCCGATGTGTCCCAACAGCTGCAGAGTCTGCAACACCAATGAATTCATTGTGAATATTTCATACAAAAACTTTAATTTCTAGGTCAAATATTAACGTCAAATGTTCCCAAAATTCCACAAAAAGTGCTTAAAATATTAACCAGCTGGGAGAAGTTATGGGCCATCGTCATGGCAGCCATGGTGTAGTTGAACCACATGTTTTCCGGTATCTTCACAGCTCAGTCTTCAAGAATGTCTGGAAGGTCTCAACAGCCCTCTCATGCGGTCTCTGGCTCTGTGTCACGGCCTGTCTGGTCTCTGTTGCATGTTGCACGAGCTACAACATAACTGAGTACGACACAGCTAAGTAAATTTGGGGGATGGATGGATGGATGGATGGATGGATGGATGGATGGATGGATGGATGGATGGAACCTCCTTGATCAGCTCCTGTTGAGTTGTCTCTCTCTCTCTCTTCTACCTCAGTTGCATTTGGGGTGGAGCTGGCAGTAGTCCTGCTCTTCTTGCTATGCTGCTGACTGGTGGAGGGGTTGGATCCAGACGTTCCCTCAAGTGCATCAAACTCCTCTTCACTTGACATTCTGGGCAGTGGCTTCTTCTTGTCAAACTGGAACAAAATAAATGTGTTTTACAAACTTTCAAGACAGTCACAACATGGCAAGCAAGATGACAATCAAATTATCAATGTCAAAATAAGTATTTTATAATAATTACTTTCTTGGTGCTCTGTCTACTCTCCACTCATACTATATGTGATTTCATAAAGCCCTATTTGTCGATGATCCACTACTGCCTCGGGATAAAGTTTTTGCCACCAGACCCTGACTTGTTCCCGCTCTGAGACAGCTTGCCATACCTTGTTCTCTGGCTCTTGAACCACTGACTAAGTTGGGCCTCTGTAAAAAAAATAAAAAAAATAAAGACCAGTATGAAACAATTTTTTTTTTCAATATATTAACAGAAATACAGACAAACAACCCAGTAAGTAGGTACTCACAGGTGCAGTCAGGGAACTCCTTCGACCTTGGTGTCAAGTAGTGAGTTCTTCCTCTCCATGTTACGATAATGTTGGCAGTTCTTATCATACAAATCAGGGTTTGCCTGATACCACATGACCAGCTCTCCTTCTTGTTCCCCGCTGAACTCATCTGGAAGTGTCTTGAGTTTCCTGCACTTTCTTCACCTCACTTGAGGCATAATTGTCCTGAGCATAATCCGATGGTGAGTCTGGGTCAGCAGAAGCAGCAGCAGTACCTGTAGCCTTGACAGGGCGGCCAGTCCGGGGTGGGGTTGTGGTGGGGACACGGTCCACCTCCCTGGTTTCCTCCTGGGCCTCCTCCTCCTGGGTCTCTTCAGTCTTCATCTGCCTGGTGGGTGTGGATGGGGGTTGGGCCTTGCCCTTGGGCTGACCCTTCCTTCTCCTTTGAGCCATTTTGCAATGTACAATGTCCCCAACCAAAAATTCAGAATGTCCACGCATTATATTCGCCTGACCACCTGGAGCTGTGCACTTGTGTTTTTCCGATGTCGCTACTTGACTTCTCTTGACGCTGGTACCTGTCGTCAGTTGGCATTGGTTGACGTAGGTATTCGCCAATGGAATTCACCAAAGTCAGCACCAGTGACAACCTACGTCACCTGCCGACTACCTGTGACAGCACCTACGTCAGGAGAAGACAAACTACGTTTATTGGCGTCAAGTCCACTGTGACCAGAAAGTTTTGAACATTTCAAAATCCAGCAGCGATCAGAAAAACTCTACAACTCTATGGGCGACTTGAGGAGACTACTCATGACCATACTGGCATCACTCCACAACCATGTGGTGACAGCCTAGTTGCCTGTAGCCGCCTAAAAAATTGCCTAAGAGGAACAGGCCCGAAGAAATTTACACCCAGAGCATGTTTGAAATCTGGAGGGAAGGGTGGTGATGTTTCGGGTCGAGACCTTTCTTCAGACCTGAGTGTATTTGAAATCTGGAGAGAAGGGAGGTGACGTTTCGGGTCGAGACCCTTCTTCAGACTGAAGAAGGGTCTCAACCCGAAAAGTCACCTATTCCTTCGCTCCATAGATGCTGCCTCACCTGCTGCGTTTCTCCAGCATTTTTATCTACCTTTGAAATCTGGAGCCCATTGCCCAAGGGTGTTGTGGAGGCATGTACACTCACAATAGATAGGTGAAGCACTTGAAACACCATGGCACAAAACGCTCTGGGCTGAATGCATAAAAATGTGATTAGTGTAGACACGTACTACACGTCAATATCAATACTAAGGCCTGTTTCCATGCTGAGTGAAATTATTGTTTAGCATTAAGAAGTTCGATCATTTTAGCAATAATTCAACCTTTCCATAATCAAACATTAATAAACATACCATAGTAATAATTAGCATTAAATCAAGATTCAAGATTCAAGAGAGTTATTGTCATGTGTCCCTGATAGGACAATTAAATTCTTGCTTTGCTTCAGCACCATAGAACATAGTAGGCATGACTATAGAACAGATCAGTGTGTCCATATCTATATTCCTAAGTCTGATCTTGACTACTTCCTGTTGTTCTGTATATTGGTTTTAGAAAAAACGCTGCCATTTACGGCTGTGATTTTTGGCCATCTTACTCAGAGTCCCCCTCCGCTGCACAGGTCAAGAGGATTTTTCCTATCGATGAAAAATAAAAGAGGTATTAGTGTTTAAAAAAATGTTGAGATTCTCTCTCCTGAAGGCCACGCTCCTTCCGGAGGGACTATAAAACCCGGAAGTGTTGAGTGCATCAGTCAGTCTTTGAAAGATGGGGGAACAAGAGGGTCACGTCTCTCAGTCTGAGCTGTGAATATCACTGAACACATGTCTACTAAACTGTGAGTGGTTTTACTGACCTGTCAGTGCCCTTAATGTTGTTTGAAAATGTAGTTTGGAAATGCTAAAGCTGTGTTGCCTTTGGTTTGGAAATGCTAAAGCTGTGTTGCCTAATTAAAGTTGCTTTGCCTAATTAAAGTTGCGTTGCCTAATTAAACTTGCCTTGCCTAATTAAAGTTGCCTTGCCTTCTATATAATTAAAAGTCTAATCGTCACCACTTCCTGTTTGCGCTTTATATTGATTTTAGAAAAACGCTACCATGTACGGCTGTGATTTTTGACCATCTTATCAGAGTCCCCCTCCGCTCATCAGGTGCTGAGGATTTTTCCCATCGATGAAAAATAAAAGAAGTATTAGTGTTTAAAAAATGTTGAGATTCTCTCTCCTGTCAATCACGCCATGAAGGCCACGCCCCTTCTGGGGAGGGACTATAAAACCCAGAAGTGTTGGCGTGGCTCAGTCTCTGCAAGATTGAGGAGGGAGAGGTCTTGACTCGCTGTCTTTAGTGGCCTTGCACCCTGCTTGAAATGGTATGAAACTGCACTTGAATTTGGTGGCCTTGCACTCTGCTTGAAGTGGTAAGAAACTGCACTTCAATTTGGTGGCCTTGCACCCTGCTTGAAATGGAATTTCAAGGAATAGCCGTGAGTCAACAGCCAGCCCACCAGCCGTGAGTGAGTGAGCTGCCAGCACAACAGGCTTGAGGGACAGAGCCGCTAGCCCAATAATCCATTTGGCCCACAATGTCCATACTAGCCCTCTGTAAACCAGTCCCTTCAGCCCACAACGCCCATACTAGCGCTCCAGAAAGTCCCCCCCCCCCCAGCTGGCCATGGTGGAGAGGTGGAATATTGCGTTGGGGGACCAGTCCTCCCGTGTGATGCTGGGACCCAACGGGTGCCACTTAGTCTAGTACGATTATATAAATATATACACACACGAATAAATAAACTGATAAAGTGCAAACAGATAATGGACTATTAATGTTCAGAGGGTACACAAAAAGCTGGAGAAACTCAGTGGGTGCAGCAGCATCTAGGGAGCGAAGGAGATAGGCGACGCTTCTGGTCGAGACCCTTCTTCAGACTATTAATTTTCAGAGTTTTGTCCGAGCCAAGTTTAATAGCCTGATGGCTGTGGGGAAGTAGCTATTTGTGAACCTGGTTGTTGCAGTCTTCAGGCTCCTGTAACTTCTACCTGAAGGTAGCGGGGAGATGAGTGTGTGGCCAGGATGGTGTGGGTCCTTGATGATACTGCCAGCCTTTTTGAGGCAGCGACTGCGATAGATCCCCTCACTGGAAATGAGGTCAGAGCCGATGATGGACTGGGCAGTGTTTACTACTTTTTGTAGTCTTTCCCGCTCCAGGGCACTCAAGTTGTCGAACCAAGTCACGATACAACCGGTCAGCATGCTCTCTACTGTGCACCTGTAGAAGTTAGAGAGAGTCCTCCTTGACAACCCGACTCTCCGTAGTCTTCTCAGGAAGTAGAGGCACTGATGTGCTTTCTTAATAATTGCATCAGTGTTCTCGGACCAGGAAAGATCTTCAGAATGTGCACGCCCAGGTATTTGAAGCTCTTGACCCTTTCAACCATCGACCCGTTGATATAAACGGGACTGTGGGTCCCCATCCTACTCCTTCCAAAGTCCACAATCAATTCCTTGATTTTGCTGGTGTTGAGGGCCAGGTTATTGTGCTGGGACCATATGGACAGTCGCACAATCTCTCTTCTATACTATGACTCATCCCCATCAGTGATACGTCCCACAACAGTGGTGTCGTTAGCGAACTTGATGATGGAGTTCGCACTATGACTGGCTAAGCAGTCGTGAATATAGAGTGAGTACAGCAGGGGGCTGAGCACGCAGCCTTGAGGTGCTCCCGTGCTGATTGTTATTGAGGCTGACACATTTCCACCAATATGAACAGACTGTGGTCTGCGAATGAGGAAGTCGAGGATCCAATTGCAGAGGGATGCGCAGAGACCCAGGTCTCGACCCGAAACGTCGCCTATCTCCTTCACTCCTTAGATGCTGCTGCACCCGCTGAGTTTCTCCAGCTTTTTGTGTAACCCCCAGTTCTGCGAGTTTGGTAAACAGCTTGGAGGGGATGATTGCATTAAATGCCGATCTGTAATCAATGAATAACAGCCTGACATATGAGTTTTTGTTGTCCAAGTGGTCCAGAGCGGAGAGGAGAGCCAGCGAGATCGCACCCACCGTTGATCTGTTGTGGCGGTGAGCGAACTGCAGTGGTCCAGGTTTTCGAGATTTAAGAGGGTTTATTGTCATGTTTCCCTGATAGGACAATGAAATTCTTGCTTTGCTTCAGCACAACAGAACATAGTAGGCATGACTACAGAACAAATCACTGTGCCCATATACCATTATATAAATATATACACACATGAATAAATAAACTGATAAAGTGCAAATAACAGATAATGGGCTATTAATGTTCAAAGTTTTGTGCGATCGAAGTTTAATAGCCTGATGGCTGTGGGGATGTAGCTATTCCTGAACCTAGTCGTTGCAGTCTTCAGGCTCCTGTACCTTCTACCCGAAGGTAGCGGGGAGATGAGTGTGTGGCCAGGATGTTGTGCTGCAACTGCGATAGATCTCCTCGATGGAAGGGAGGTCAGAGCCGATGATGGACTGGGCAGTGTTTACTACTTTTTGTAGTCTTTTCCTCTCCAGGGCGCTCAAGTTGCTGAACCAAGCCACGATGCAACTGCTCTCTACTGTGCACCTGTAGAAGTTTTAGTCGAGGTAGGAGTTGATTTGTGCCATGATCAACCTCTCAAAGCACTTCATCACCACAGGCGTTAGTGCCACTGGTCGATAGTCATTGAGGCACGTCACCTTGCTCTTCTTGGGCACTGGTATAATTGATGCCCTTTTAAAGCAGGTGGGAACCTCAGACCTCAGAAGTGAGAGGTTGAAAATGTCCGTAAGAACTCCAGCCAGTTGGTCCACACAGGTTTTTAGAACACGACCGGGTATACCATCAGGTCCAGGCGCTTTTCGAGGGTTCACCCCTCTGAAGGATTTCCTGACATCGGCCTCTGTGACTGAGACTGAAATACCATCACAGCTAATGGGGGCTCGGGAAGGCACATCAGTATTCTCCCTATTAAAGCGTGCGTAAAACGCATTGAGCTCGTTAGGGAGTGATGTTTCGCTGACATTCGAGCTAATAAAGGGCACTTGGTAATTTCAGCAATAATTCTACCTTTTTTTATAATTGAGAGGATGATAAGATTTTAATAAATGTACTACAGCATTAAATAAATGGGGATTTGGTGAGTTTAGCAATAGTTTAACCTTTTTTTAATAATTGTTACGATGATAAAATGTTAATATATAGCGATGGTGATTAACATTAAATAGAGGCAAATATACCAGCCATATGTGATAAATGTCAACACTTAGAAGCTAATCCAATTCTTATAGTGGGCGGGCGCGACTCACGTTGCAGCGGCCCCTACAGCCTGTCTGTCTTTTTTTTAATTTTTTGTCTAGTTAAATGTAGTTGTTCGTGTTTTTTTTTGTATTGTTTGTAACTGTGTATATGTGGGGGGTGGGGGGGGGGAAAAGGGGGAAACTTTTAAATCTCTTCCCTGCACGGGAGACCCGACTTTTTCCCTGTCGGGTCTTCGTTGTTGTTGGGGCCTAGCACCGTGTAGCGGCCTCCGACCGGGACGACCTGGGTGCTCCATTCACGGAGCTGCGGACTCACCGTCATGGGGCTGGCTGACCTCGGAGCGTGGGGAGCGGTGGTGGCTCGCCGCTGCGGCCCGACTCTGGAGCTTCAGCTCCAGCTGCAGACCGGTGGACTATCGGGGGCTCGCGGGTCCGGGTGGGAGACCGCTCTCCGGAGCTCCCGCAACACAACATCTCCAGCCCGTGTTGCGGGGTTGGAGCGACCTGGAGCGGGGCCGTACATCGCCCGGCGCGGCTTTAATGGCCGCGGGACATTCCAGCGCCCGCCGGGGGCTCCAACTGTGACCTTTGGGCCTAGAGCGGGGCCGTACATCGCCCGGCACTACCTCAAAGGCCGTGGGACTTAACACCGCCCGCCTGCAGCTTCGACCTCGGGAGAGAGATGGTGCGGGGGAGAGAGAAGACTTTGCCTTCCATCACAGTGAGGATGAGATTCACTGTGATGGATGTTTGTGTGGATTGAATTGTCTGTGCATTTTTTTTAATTTTTTTTTTATGATTTATGTATGGCATGTAGAAACGGATTTCGTTCGAGCCTCTCTGAGGTTCGAATGACAAATAATAAAATCAAATCAAAATCAAATCAAATCAAACTCATTCACAAACTGTATAAAAATTACTACCTTTTGGGCAGAAATTTTTAAGATAATCTCGAATGGTGTTAATACAAATTTGCTTCCTGACTCAAAATTAATAATATTAGGAATATTAGAAACAGATCAATTAATAACAATAAATCAAAGAATTTTTATTGATTAGTTTAATAATTGGGAAAAAACATATAGAAATTTTGGAAAGGTCCTACATCCCCCACAATGAAAATGTGGATCACTGAAATGTCAGAGACACTTCATCTTGAAAGATTAAGACTTGTCCTTCTGGGCAAGTTGGATCAATTTAGAGGAATATGGTCTCCATTTATTGAATATTTAAAGGGTCAAAGTGGTTCGGTGCGAGAACCTGACTGATGCCTGAACGAAGAAATAGACGAAGATTTACATATAATAACCCACGATATATCTCCAATGATGTACAAACTGCTTAATACTTAATTCATTTTTCTGAATCTCTATCTTTATTTTATTTTTCTCATATTTTCTATCTATATAAAAAATGAAAAACTCATAGAAGTACAAATTAGAAATAATTGTTAATATTAATAATATTAAGAATGTATATGACGTATATCCTTATCTTGATATGTACTTACTTCTAATAAGAAATATTTAACAAAAAAAAACATTAAATAGAGGGGGATTTAGTGATTTTAGCAATAAACCTTTGTACAATTGAGAGAATAATAAAATTGTAATACAACGTACTGCGGTCGAGATTGCAACACAAAGGAGCTGTCGTGGGGGGGGGGGGGTGCGGGGGAGGGGTTGTACAGAGCATGCGCGCCTCCCCTCCCCCGCCCCACCCCTCCCTGCGCTGCGTCGCCGGCTCCCTCCTGCTGCTGCTGCTGCGATTGGACAGCTGTTGCCAGGGGAGCAGCCGTGTGATCATCCCTTCACCCCGGCAAGTGGCGCAAGTGGTGCAGGGAGAGGCGGAAGCGGCCGGTTGGTGCGAGTGGGACTAAGGTGCGTATGGCGGGAGGCGGCGGCGGCGGCCCGTGTGATCTGTGCACACACACACACATCCTGGAGCTTCATCTTCCTTCTCAATGTCTCTGCTCATCCGATCGGTCTGAAA
Source organism: Raja brachyura (assembly GCA_963514005.1). The sequence continues at coordinate 76,736,850 of OY740786.1, forward strand.
CGAGGAGATTAGGGAGCGGCACCGTGACAACACCGGGCCTGAGACCAAAACGACGGCTCCAGACCCGAATTGTCACCTATTCCATGTTCCCCAGAGATGCTGCTTGACCCGCTGGGTTACTCCAGCACCCTGTGTCCTTTTGTGGAAACTAGCATCTGTTTTTTGTAAACGAGCGTCTAGTTTCTTGTGTCTAACGGACCCGAGGTGTTGGCGATGTCAGTTCAGACTCCAGAGCAGCACCCACGTTCATAAGCCAGTCGTTTTATATATATATATATATATATATATATATATGAAACGACTGGCTATATATTATATATATATATATATACACACACACACATATATATATATATATATACACACACCTTTGTACATTTGGGGTAATATATATATATATCCATCCCTAGGGCATAAACAGGCCGTTTTCATCCCACCCAGTCGATTGGGAGGTTTCACGGCAGTCGGGTCACGACCCATGACCCGTACCGTTGCTATGCTACGTCAAGTGGAGTACACGCGATGAACTGCTAGTAAGTACTTCATCATTGTTTCCAGCGTAGCGGGCCCGTTAAAACCCGCCGAAATTGTCAATTTTTGCGCTGTAAATAATTATGGAAATCGGGATAAGCGTGAGAGACATTTAGCCTACTTCAGAATTCGAAACGTTAGGAGAAATGACGGTAGTTAGAAGTGAGAGCTGAAGGGACAACAACAGCCAGAGTGCTTGGCGAACATTGGCCCTTCGCTCACTGCATTTCATCAACAGTAAGGCATTATTTGTGTTTTTTCTTGTGTGTAAAATTTTTTAATTGCCCATGGTTCTCAAGTGGGTTTTTACATACAAAAAGAAAACGCTTCTGAAGCAAATTTTACAGCCAGATTTATCACTTCTGAGACTTTTTAGATACAAAGAAATCAAGAAAAACACAAATAATGCCTTGCCGTGAACAAACGCGATATTTTCAATTCCGATATCTGCACGGCCAATGTTCGCCAAGCACTTTAACTGTTGGTGTCCCTTCAGCTCTCGCTTCTCTTTACTTTCATTTGGCTTCACTTTTGGAATTCTGAAGTTGCGTACATGTCTCTCATGCTTACCCCGACTTCCACAATTTTTTACAGCGCAAAAATTCAACATTTTGGCGTTTTTTAACAGATAGGAAAGTACGCGTTTCTTGCATTAATAATATATACCGGAAGTTACGGATGTCCTCCAGGTGGATTGAGCGGCTCCGTGCGTCAAGCCCTATGACCCAGTGACCTTACGTGCAACCCCCCATACCGATTTACGACTGATGTTTTCGACCCCGCTCTTCTACCCACATTCCCATCACCTTTCTCCAGACTCTACCACACTATTCGGGGTAATTTACAGCGGCTAATTAACCGTTCAACTTTGTGATGCGAGAGGAAAGCGAACACACAGTCGTAGGAAGAATGTTTAACAATTCCGCGTGGAATTAGCACCGTTATTCAGAGTTGACGGAACAAAAGGAGACAAAGACTGAATTATGGGCAGATAGTCCAATAGGGAGGAATTATCAAATAATCTATACAATAATTTTGACAACTTATGGTCACATTTGTCAATGAATATAAAAGCAGTACTGTAAGGAGTGTGGGTGACTTTGTTAAAGTACAGTTTTTTAAATGGATTGCGTGGACAAGCAAACATTTCAAAATTATGCAAACCTAGAAGTGACAAAGGTCCAAATAATTTTGTTTCATATACATACATCATTAAATGCGGCATTTATTCTGACAATGCCACTTTCCATATTAATGCTTCCAAATAGCCCCCTTTCTCCTCAGTCATGCATTTTCCTCCAGTATATGTGATGGAACCTTTGTTCTCTGCATTTCTGATATAACCCCCTTTTTATCCATCCCAAAACTAGGAGAGGGTCCCTCATGTCCTTGCCTTGCTTTCCGCCAGCCTCAATGTTCAACAGATCATCCTCCACTCTTACTGACAATTTTAATATAACCAGATATCCTCTATTAGGTATGCCTCTTTGAAATCTTTGATCCCATCACAAGAGATAAAGAGAATGGAAGTAGGAGTCTGCCCCATGATTCAATATGAATGTGGCTATTCTGCCCTGGACTTAATCCCTAATTCTGTGTCAGTTACCTCTACTCCAAACATATCACGATGTTGGCCTTTTATTGCAAGATGATTTGAGTATGGTGAGTTATGGTGATTTGCCTGCCCACTGCTGTAACTGCATCCAGAATATTGTGTAGTGTCTGGTCTCCCTATCAGAAAAAGGATACACTTGAAGTAGAGGGAATACAGCAAAGATACAACAGATTGATACCTGGGATGGTGGGTTTGTCATAGGAGGAGAGATTAAGCAGACTGGGTCTCTTGAGTTTAGCAGAGTGACAGGTATAAAACGTAAAACATTCATACAGTGTTTGATGCAGAGATGATCTTATTGAAAGGCAGAGGAACCACAAATGATTGACTGACCTACTGCTATCTTTGTAGGATTGAATGTGTTGATTTTTGTTTTAATTGACCAGAAAAGATGTACTGCATTTATTTTCGTGCAGAACATGTTTAATTAGCTTTTTACAGAAGATAAGTAGATATTTTGGATTTTTAATGGGGAAATTATTCCTAATGTAATGTACTTTTACTAGACAATAAACATAACAGTATTATTACAATGCCATGTACATTTATGTTAAACAACATATTATTTTTATTTTAGTTTTTGAGGCTATATTTCTGATTGGTAAGGATGGCAAGTAACCCCTCGGTGGATATGCTCAGCAAAGTAATTGAGCAGCAAATGCTGCAAACAACAGAGATGGTAGAACAACATCTAGATACAGAGATAGAAAAATATGAAAAGATGGGTGGTGAAGAACTGGAGAATCTTCGAGAAAGAAGGCTGGAATCAATGAAAAAAGCACAACTTCAGAAGCAGGTGGAAACTTTCACAAAATAAACATGAATGGAACTGTTTAGGCAAATTAGGCAGTAATTAGTGCTAAAGAAAATTACATTAATTTTACTGGTAGATGGAACTTTTATCCTAAATGCATAAATTTACTGTGTTTATATATGTCAGGGAAGGAAATAACTTGTAACATTTGTTCTTGAAAGTAAAGTATAATTCAGTATATTATGTTGAATTGATTTAATTTTAAAGCAAGTGGATCACAGGGCTTAAGTCCTTTCAAATTGGCTTGATTTTAATATTTCATATTTTTTGACAACTACTATTTTTCTAATGTTGCCTTCCATTTGTCTGCAGGAATGGCTTTCAAAGGGCCATGGTGAATACAGGGAGATTCCCAGTGAAAAGGATTTTTTTCAAGAGGTTAAAGAGAGTAAAAATGTGGTGTGTCATTTTTATAGAGATACCACATTTAGGTGAGGAATCCAATTTTGTACAGATAGTTAACAAAGCAGTTGTTTGTTGAGCTTTGAGATATGATAATTATAAATGCCATTAAGAATGCATGAATTCTATTTGCTGTATCTTAAATTATGAATTAAAATATAATGCAACTTTATTATTCCTCTATAATAATGTGAATTAATTTGCTGATTCTACAGTCAAAATTAGTGCTAATTATAGAAAGTCTGTTAATGCTGCACTTTGCATTGTCATAATGCAGTTTGTGCGGTACAGCTAATCTTCTAATTGATTATGAGTTAGCACATTAGCAGTAATCCAGATAAAAATTCCAAAACTACCATTCTAAAACGCTGCAATTTTCGTTAACTATTAAATCACCATTATGTACTGATGCATTATGATAGGTTTTGCTAAATAGTTCTATATATATAAATGACCAATACATGCCAAAAATGATGTAAATTCAATTTATTCTTTCATGTACAGATGCAAGATAGTAGACAAACACTTGACTACTCTGGCTAAAAGGCACGTTGAAACCAAGTTTATTAAATTAAATGCTGAGAAAGCTCCTTTTCTTTCGGAGAAATTGCGAATCAAAATAATTCCAACAATGGTTCTGGTGAAAGATGGTAAAGCAAAAGATTACATTGTTGGATTTGATGACCTTGGTTGCACTGATAACTTCACTACAGAGACTTTGGAATGGAGATTGGGCTGTGCTGCCATCATTAACTACAGGTACGCTCATTATTTTGTCATTCAGGTACTTTGATATAATTTATTTACAATTTTCATTGAGACAAATATTTTGCAATTGTTAATTGCTTTGGCTACATGGTTTGTAGTTTGTAGTTTTAAAATAATATTTCTAATGTATGTGGTTTTAAGCTGACTCCGTAATTGGCTGTAAAAATACCATCACTTGGGGAAAAGAAGGCCAATTCTGTTCCGTTAGAAATCTGCCTTCTAATTTTAATCACTTTCGAATAGCTGCATTATTCTGAAGCAGAGGCACGGTTGTAAAAGGTAGAAAATGCAGCAGTTACTTTGCACAAACACAGGTCCAAGAAATAGGAAATACACAGTCTGAAGAAGGGTCTTGACCTGAAAAGTCGCCCATTCCTTCTCTCGAGAGATGCTGAGTTACTCCTACATTTTGTGTCTACCAGGAATTAGACAATGACTGGGTAATCATTTTTTAGCGTTATGGGCTGAGGGAGAAATGTTGGGTAAGACATCAGATCTTTTTTATTTAAAGTCCAATAAATGTTTTATGTCCATATTCAAAGATAACTAAAACTTTGGCTTAAAACAGTTATGAATATAATTAAAATATGAGAGTGCTATCCTTCAGTCATAGGTGTCGAGTGACAATTGGCAGACTAATTAATTGAAATTGGTATGGATGGAACAGTTCTGTATTAGATTTGTTCAGTTAGATTACTTAAGTTGAATTGCCAATTTTGATCCATGATACTCTTATCCCATTATTTACATACAGTTTATCTATGTGATGTCTGTTAGTTTATTTTTTCAAGATTTAGTATTCCAACAATTGGCTAGGTGTTCCATTAATCACTTGCCATTGTCTCATCAATAGTCCTTAATTTCATACTGCTCATCTCTTGCTTTGCCATCTGCCTACAGCTAATTGAGAATATTTTAAATGTTACTGTAATTTTATTTCACTAAAATCCAGGCATATCTTTCTCAAAAAGTGTGAGATAGAAATCTCTACAGGAGTTTGTCATTGGGCTTTAATGAAATAAATTAAAGAATTGATTAAATTAAACAAATTAATGTTTGACTTTTTTAGTGGAAACCTGATGGAACGACCTTTTCAGACGCAAAAAAAAAGTGTCACAAAGATGGATAAAAGAACAATTAGAAGAAAGAACAATGATTCGGATTCAGATGATGATTAGATTGTTAAGCACGTTTCTTGAGCTGCAGAATCTTTTATTCTTATTAATTGTTAAACTTTAATTTCAGTAATTACTCATTAATTTTCATAGTCTAATAAAAAATAAATGATTATTGCAATACAAAATGATTACTTGAAGGATGATGTTAGGCAGCTACTTAGAATATAGTTTTACGAATTAAGCTGAAAATTATTTTTAATTTATGTGCTTTGCTGCAGTCACATTAGTTTCAGGATGTTTTGGTTCAGTGCAGTTCTAAAATGAGAGTTTAGTGTGAAATCTACAGACTGCCACGTCGGACAGCCAGTGTTGTATGGGGAGGATGAAGTATTGATTGGGTTTTTGAATGGCCCTTCGGTTGATATACTTGGTCTTCTAATTCCTATTATTTTGTTTGAGATGCTCAAAAATTACTTGATGGCTTCTCAGATGCTCCCAACACATTGAGCAACTTAAGGGCCTGTCCCACCAGCATGCAACTCTATGCGATTAGCGCGACCTAACGTGGTCGCTTGAGCCGTCCGGCGTCGCGGGGCCGGTCCCACTTCGATCGCCGGAATTGTGCGGAGTTCGTCCCGAGTTCGTCCCGACACCGCGCGGGGCTCCGAAAAACCGACTGTCCAAAAATTCCGCACGGCAACGGCTTGTCGGCTCGCAGTCGCCTCGACATTTACACACCGCCCCGACATCGTGCCTTTGTGAACCTATTTGTAAGTGCCTCTGTGACCCTCTATGTGTGTGGCTCCGTGGCCCTGTGTGTGCCTCTGTGCCCCTCTCTGTGTGCCCCTCTCTGTCCTGGCGACCTTACCTTGGACTTTGCTCCAAGTTCGCCTCACTTTGCGCCGTGTTGCGCCACTCACCCGACCTCTGCTGCCGGTTTGGTTGCGCTTGCCGCATGCAGGCGCATGCTGGTGGGAACGGCCCTGTACAGGGGATCACCCGACCTCCGCGCGGCCCCCGCTGCCGGTTTGATCGCGTTCATCGCATAGAGTTGCATGCTGGTGGGACAGGTCCTTTAAGGCTTGGAAATAGCATAGTAAAATGTTGAAATCAACTGTGTCTTTTGTAGTTGCCTACTGTGATGGAGCTCAGAGTAGACTTGGTTCAGGCATCCAATAAAGAATCATGCAATAAAGAGTCATTCCCTTTATTTTAGGGGTTGGCAACCTTGTTCTGCATTGGGGCTGGGACGCATGTCTGTGAGCGGATGGCGGGCCACATCTATCCCGTGTACACATGGATCCCATCCCCATCCCGCCCAGGATGACAGGCATCAAATCACGTGTTCACATAAGGTAGACGAAAATGCTGGAAAAACTCAGCGGGTGAGGGAGCCTCGTGCAATCCCTGCATGTCTCACCAGCTGAGTTTCTCCAGCCTTTTTGTTTACCTTCGATTTTTTCCAGCATCTGCAGTTCTTTCTTAAACACGTTCACAGAAAGTGTGCGGCCGTGTCGGCGGCTTTGTATAGGATGCAGTACAGCCAGAGCTCAGCCGCGCTCGGGGCGGGCACTCAGCGGGCCAGATGAATACAGGAAATAAAATCCGCCTGCGGGCCGGGTGATTTTGGGTTACGTGCCTCATTCGGCCCAGGGGCCGTAGGTTGCCAACCCCTGCTTTATTTTCTAAAGGACGCAACTGTTGGCTCACTTATCTTGACAGTAGATTTGAAGGACTTCATGGAGGCAGCATTGGTGGTACCTGGCCAGTGCCCTGAGATGTCTTCTATACATCACACATTTAGTCACAGAAAATTACAAACTACAGCGATTTTGACTGCAAGTTTGATGCTGGGCGAGGTGTTGGCGCATCAGAAGGCATGCATTATCAATGTCTACCATTCCTAAGAGTTGACTGCTGAGATATGCAGCCTGTTTCCCTATTGGAACAGTTTCTCTTGAAGGATCTTGCTTGAGAGGGGTAGTGCTTCTAACCACGTGCATACTATCACTAATTTCCACCGGTGTCTTATTCTTCCCTACTTATCTATATACTTATAAAACTCTGATCTTGGATGTGGATGTATTTATTTGTGTATGTGTCTTGTTAGTCTGATTCACATCTCCTCGAAAACACGACGCACAAACACTGACATTTTTACATATTCTGATAGAGATTTACCTCATGATCTCAAATCACCTCATCTGAAAATTATTTCTTGAGTTATTTCTTCAAATTGTTCACATATCTGAGATCCTTTTTAAAGCCAACGAGCTGATGACGTCATAATAGCTCTGCTCCTCGCGGCCAGCTACAGTTTTCAAAGCGCAGTCTGCTGGGCACTGATTTTGCACGCACTGCGAGGTACGTGAACCCCCCCCCGGTTCTGGATTGAAGCCGCTGAACACGCAGTAATTTGGTTGGGCTTCCAAGGCCTCCTCTGTCCCCTCCCCCTCCCACCCGAGAGCAGCCAAGAGCTTTGGTCAAAGCAGCAACTGAGAGCTGCCGAGGAGTACCCGAGTGGTAACGTCACAATGAGCGAGCTATCATTTCGAGAACATTCTTCAAATCCATCACCAACGGTCATTCTCATTTTGTTTGTGAACAAAGAAGTGCTGAATTCAACATCTCTAAAGACAAGAGTCCGATTGTACTTCATTGTTTTTGTTTAATTTAGAAAACGTTGAATTTCTTGTTCTTTAAAGATTTAATTGAAATAATTCTTAAAGTTTACATTTAATTTCAGTGTTTGTGGGGGTTGGGGGTGGTTAGTGTGTGTGTGACGCCGCAGGCTGCCACCACCCCGCAACTGCACGTTTTGGGGATGAGGCAGTCATTTTGTCGCCTCCCGCTCGCAGTCGACGCGGCCAGCCGTCCGCTGCGCCCCGTCCTCCCCCCCCGGGCACTGGATTGAAGCCGCTGAACAAGCAGTAATTTGGTTGGGTTTCCAAGGCCCACCGCCCGCTCGCCAAGTTCAAGAAGTCCGCCCTCTCCCTCCCTCCTCTCCCCCCCCCGCCTCTCGAGATAGGGGGGGCTGGGGTAAAAGGAGCCAATGAATAATATTAATATAATATCAAGGGGGTGGTTAGTGTGTGCGGGTGGGGGGGGAGAGAGATAGTGTTTGTGTGTGACACCGCAACAGCCCGTTGAGGGGACGGGACCCAACTGGTCCCCCTTGGTCTAGTTAGATATAAATCTAACTCTAACTAGTCTAGTTAAATCTAACTAGTTAGATATAAATCTAACTCATTACCTTTACTCTCAAATGGAAGATCCTTAAAGTCTACCTCACTGGCAATGGCAAGAAACAGTGTCCAAGTGGAGGACAAAGTATGATTAGGGGACATAAGAAATCAGAAAAATGGAAACTGAGAAACAAGTGTTAAGACAACACAAATAAGAAAGGGGAGACTAGTACAGTGGAGAAAACCTGTCCCTTTTCCTCTTCTTCCCCCCTCGACAGGTAGCTATTAAGCAGATGCAATGGAGAATGTGAGATTTGGGTAGTATTTTTTTTATTATATATGAGAAAACTTCAATTTTTAGAAACCAACTAAAATTTCACGTACAAGCAGCAATTTAAGATTCATGACATTTGCTTCAGCGGTTGAAGGTGTCGTCTTATTATCAATTCCCCTCTGCTGTTCAGGCAAGTGTCTGCTAGTTCCTGCTCTGTTGGTAGCCCTTGTGGTAGTTTCAGAGGTTGCACTCTGGAAATACACAAAACATTGTCACTACATTTTAGTAAAAAATTAAAAACTTATGACAAAGTAAATGGCACTGTGTTTGTAGTCACATACCTAATAAGATGCTTGATGAATTTCAGTTTACTATTGACTGAGGGAACATTTTTATGGATCTGTGGATGATGTGCCTGGTAAGAGAATTTGAAATTTACAAAAATAAGGTAACCAAGTCAGTTGAAATACATCTAAGAAATTTCTCATGTTTTTTCCGAACTTTGCACAAAACGTGCCTGCCCATGAACTTCCAATTGCATACATTATCTCAGTAGTAGCATGCGTTAGCATACATAACCAAATTCAAGTGGCGAATTAGAATTGGGGTAATCTGTACAAGATTTAATAGCAAGCCTTGCAGCAATAAAAACAGCTAAGCATTAGATAAATTGAAAAAGCATTTTAAAAATTATCTGTTTCTGGGAAGCGTAGGTTGTTTATCAGACTTAGCTAAGGTGTTATAAATGTAAAACATTGTACCATTTTGGGTTAGCAGGTACGCAATCTTCAGTAAGATTCTTGTTAAATGTCCACAAACATGACACAAAAAAACACAATATTTATCTGCACCATGTTGAGTAGGTAAGGTCAAAATCTGCAGCAAACTGACCTGTCACTGGTATGTTTTCCTCTGCTAGCAAGTAGGGCAGCAATAATGTTCAAGGAATCTAAATGGTTTCATTTAGGATTACAAACTTGAATTCTACTATTTATTCCTGATTTACAAGTTTCAATTATTGACATAAACGACAGCCCTTGCATTAATTCCACATTCTAAATGAATATTTGCTGTTGATGATTGCAAGAACAGTTAAGTTGAAGATGAATTATAACCATGAGCAAGGACTGTAGCATTAAAAAGCCATGTCAAAGTTGAGCAAAGTCTAAAAAGATTTCTTTAAATTTCAGCAGAAAAGGAAATGCTGGTAATAATGCTGAAGGAAAGTACACATGCACAGAAATCAAACACAGAACATAACCAAATAGATAGCGAGTGCTCTTTCCAGTGGTGTCCCTCCATCATGAAAGAATTAACTATGCTCTCAATCTTTTCTAACGATCACAAAGACAATACGGTAAACTTTTCTTTTAACGATCTTGAAACAGATGTCGGATATAGTGGATGGACCTCTGGCTCTGGAAAGAGCGTTCATGTCGTGGCCCTGCTTCCACCAATCTTTCCACCACTACGCACAAGAAATGCAAGACGTCATAGTATGCAGATGCCGAGAAGTTCAGCTCTGGTTGAACAATGTCTAATCTTGTGATGTGGACTCTATACGAAGGCATGACTTATGAGAATGATTGGGTAAATTTAGACGTTTCAACTTGCAAAGCAGGTAGTAATCTTTTCTACAAGTTCTGCAGTGTCTATTTGTGTAAAAGTATAGTCAACTGGATAATGAAGAAACTGAACAAAGCAGTAAAGTGTAACTTTTGAACTGATTCATCCAGAGTGGATTGAGAGGGGATCTCATTGAAACATATAAGATTGTTACGGGCTTGGACACGCTAGAGGCAGGAAACATGTTCCCGATGTTGGGGCAGTCCAGTACCAGGGGCCACAGTTTAAGAATAAGGAGTAAGCCATTTAGAACAGACGAGGAAACATTTTTTCTCAGAGAGTGGTGAGTGTGGAATTCTCTGCCTCAGAGGGCTGTGGAGGCAGGTTTTCTGGATGCTTTCAAGAGAGAGCTAGATAGGGCTCTTAAAAATAGCAGAGTCAGGGGATATGGGAAGAAGGCAGGAACAGGATACTGATTATGGATGATCAGCCATGATCACATTAAATGGCAGTGCTGTTTACTCGATGGCCTACTCCTGCACCTATTGTCTATTGAGTGAACCAATATGTGCTTACTAATGTGCCAGCAAAAAGTATCATCAGATGGATTTTGAAGACTAAGTAGAAAGGTCTTATTGTGGGGCTGAAAGGACAGGAAGGCGGTTAGCTCATTGTGAGGAAAAATATTGAATGCAGCAACTAAATATCAAACAGTAGTGGATTTGGATTATGTAAGTGACAAATCCCAAAACAATTAAATAGCTATAAATTTAATCCAAAAATCCTCCTTCTCTAAAGAATCACAGACCATGGTATTATGAGCAAACACAAGAGACTCTACGTGCAAAATATAATTCACCTTATCCAATCCAAGGTCATGAACAATTTTCTTTTCCCAATAGGGACGCCGCCTAGTACATTTTATTCTGGTAATTATGTGCAGTTGGTGTGGTTGGTTTGGATCACCATTATATTTTTCATGATCTGCTGGATCCACTTCAAACATCTATAACCAGAAGAAAAATGTATGTGTAGATAAATTAGATTCAGGCTTGTCTAACCGGATCCGAATTCAGATCTAGTGATGCTGAATGAGAACTCTCAAATAATTGTGACTTTTAAATCAACCTAATCCCACTCATTTATTCCTTTACCATAAACTTGCTCTTGGGCATTTATCCTCTAGTTGCCAACAATAACCTCAGGAAGGGATGGAGGCTGTTAAATGTTTGTAATCAAAATCATGAATGATTTTAAACATGTCAAGTTCCCCAACTTCTCTGCTCCAAATAACAGGGTAGGTTTATCCAGTTTCCACACGAAACCCCTCTCTTCATTACTATTCCAGAAAATCTCCACATTAGTAGTAAAAAGGTACCCAAGGGTTTGAGATAGTCAACGACATAAAACTACGTTTTTGAATCCTCATTAAGGCTCAAGGCCTCACATTCTTAAAGTGCAGTGCCCAGAGTGAATTTTAAATGAGGCCCAAATTAAATTTTATAACAATATAGCACAACTTTCTTGATGTTTTATTATCGCTCAATAAATTGCACAAATGTTATATACTTTAAACAATCTCCCTCAAGATTTGTGTGAATGCCACACATTCCCAAGTTTCCAAACATTTGAATTAAAAAATCTTTAATTCTCTCACTTCATTTCTACCAAGAGCTTAAACAATTCATTTGCTATGTGACTGTCCACCACCAATTGATCCTTGTCTTCCTCAAATGTATCACTATTCTCATAATGCACTACACTTTTGTCTCCTGGTATGTCTCTATACCCGATTCAAGGTCATAAATATATCCAAATTCCAACATCTGGAGTACACGATACTTTCTTTGAGTTTGATAATATTTCCACTTATTTTGTGGGTATGCAACAGGCAAGGATCACTCTCACTTTAATCCCATGATCTGAATTTTGGCCATAAATGTTTTTGTTAAATCACATTAAATACACTCCTCTCAATCCCTCCAATGCAACCAAACACAATTTATCATTGACAAATCTGTCCTAGTTTAATTTGTAATTATATTTTGCCAAGTGCCAATTTCTGCCTGCATGGTACTTCATGTAGAGTAAAGTTTTTCATATAACTATTATATACATAGATATAATGCTATTCATCCGAATATACTCATTGTCTCACTCAATTGTATGATATAATGTCCCTCTTGAGATGCTATAACATACAAAGATTGTAAGGCATACACAGCAGTAATTTTATGGAGTAGGCAAGATGGGCATGACATGCAAAGTAGAGCAATTGTCCATAACTAGCTAGGAGTCTGAAGAATTTTACAATTTTACTGAAGGAATCCATCCTCTTTTTCCCCCATCTCTCATCACTTCATTTCTCCCTCTTTTACATTACTTTCTCTGGCCTTCTTCCCCTCACCTCAATCCTTTTCAATGTTTTCCTTACCATGACATAGCTTATTTTCAAGTCAAGAGTGTTTTATTGTCATATGCCCCACTTAGAACAATGAAATTCTTACTTGCTGCAGTACACTTTAAACAATATGATAAATGAGAGAGAAAAACAAAGTTCAGTGTCTATATACACGCACATGCATATATATACATATATATATATATACACATATATACATATACACACACACATAAATATAAAGATATATAGATGTATAAATATATATATACACACACACAAATATAAATAAACAAATAGATATACAGGACAGATAGACAAATAGATAAGACAGACAGACAGACAGACAATAGTGGAATAATAATAATGTCTATTGTAGTTCAGAGCTTATTTCCTGTCGCTGTGTTTAATAGCCTGATGGCTGTAGGGAAGATGCTGTTCCTGAACCTAGACATTACAGTGTTAAAGAAGGAACTGCAGATGCTGGAGAATCGAGGGTACACAAAAGGCTGGAGAAACTCAGCGGGTGCAGCAGCATCTAAGGAGCAAAGGAGATAGGCGATGTTTCAGGTGGAGACCCTTCTTCAGATTAGAGTGTTCAGGCTCCTGTACCTTCTTCCTGATGGCAGCAGACAGCATGCCAACCAGTTGCATCGTAGCTTGGTACAGCAACCCGAGCGTCCAGAAGCGGAAAAGGCTGCAAAAAGTTGTAAACACTGCCCAGTCCATCATCGACTCTGACCTTCCTACCATTGAGGGGATCTATCCTAGGCGCTGCCTCAAAAAGGCTGCCAGCATCATCAAGGACCCACACCATCATGGCCACACACTCATCGCTCTGCCATCAGGTAGAAGGTACAGGAGCCTGAAATCTGCAACATCCAGGTTGAGGAACAGCTTCTTCCCTACAGCCATCAGATAATTAAACACAACTTTGGCTGCCTTTTGAGGCAGCGACTCCAATAAATCCCTTCAATGGTGGGGAGGTCAGAGCCGGTAATGGACTGGGCAGTGTTCACAACTTTTGTAGTCTTTTCCGCTCCTGGATGTTCAAGTTGCCGAACTAGGCCATGATGCAACAAGTCAATATGTTCTCTATTGTACACCTGTAGAAGTTCAAGAGCATCCATCTGACAATCTGAATCTCCGTAATCTTCTTTCAGGAAGTAGGGGCGTTAATGTGCTATATTTATAATTGCATCAGTGTGCTGGGTCCAGGAAAGAGATCTTGCGGAAATATGCACGCCCAGAAATTTTAAGTTTTTGAATCTCCACCAGGATTGTGGGTCCTCATCCTTCCTCTTCCAAAGTCCACAATCAGTTTATTGCTGGCACCATTTGGTCAATCGGTCGATCTCACTTCTATACTCTGACTGATCACCATCTGTAATTCGTCCTACAACGATGGTGTCGACAGCGATCTTGACGATGGAGTTCGCACTATGTCTGGCTACATTCATGAGTATAGAGTAGAGCAGGGGGTGAGCACGCAGCCCTGAGGTGCACCTGTACTAATTGGTAATGAAGAAGTATTTCTGCCAATTCAAACCTACTATGGTCTGTGGATGAGGAAGTTAAGGATCCAATTGCAGAGGGGTGCACAGAGACCCACTTCCGCGAGCATGGTAACCAACTTGGAGGGGATGATGGCATTGAACGCCGAGCTGTAGTCTATAAACAAAAGCCTGACCTGTCTTTATTGTCCAAGTGGTCCAATGCGGAGTGGAGAGCCAGTGAGATTGCATCCTCCGTTGACCTGTTGTGACGGTAGGCAAACAGTGGTGGGTCGACATTCTTGTTGAGGTAGGAGTTGATATCCACCATAACAAACCTCTCAAAGCACTTCATCACCAGACGTTAGTGCCACTGGTCGTTAGTCATTGAGGCACGTCACCTTACTCTTCTTGGGCACCACTATTATTGATGCCCTCTTAATGCAGGTGGGAACCTCAGACCTCATTAGTGAGAGGTTGAAAATGTCCGCAAAAACCCCAGTTGGTCTGCACGTTTTGAGAACTCAACCGGGTATACCATCAGGTCCAGGTGCTTTCCGAGGGTTCACACCCCTGAAGGATCTTCTGATGTCCGCCTCTGTGACTGTAATACCATCAGGGCGTATGTGGGCTCGGGAAGGCACATCAGTGTTCTCCGTGTGTAGAACGCTTTGAGCTCGTCAGGGAGTGACGGTGCGTTGCCGCTTGTACTGCCACCTGGTTTTGCCTTGCAGGAGGCAATGGCATTCAAACCCTGCCACAGTTGCCGAACATCCACCCCATCCTCTCAGCTTTAAGCGGAAGTCCCTTTTGGCTTTTTTGATAGCCTTGTCAAGGTCCTATCTGGACTTTTTATAGACCTACGTATCCCCAGACCTGTATGCCCAGGATCTGGTCCTCAGAAGAATGCAGATCTCCTGGTTCATCCAAGGCTTCTGGTTAGGAAACACTCTGAAGGTTTTTGTAAGGACTCAGTCCTCTACACATTTCCTTATGAAGTCTGCAACGATTGTGACGTATTCATTCAGGTCCGTTGCCGAGTCCTTCAACATTGCCCAATCTACTGACTCCAAGTAGTCCTGTAGTTGTTCCTCTGCCTCCCCAGACCAGCTCTGTGCAGTCCTCACCTCTGGGGGTGCACTCTCCAGTTACTGCCTGTATGCAGGAAGAAGCATTGGTCGGTTTTCCCGAAGTGAGGGTGATGGATAGAGCGATAGGCATCCTTGATGGTCCCAGACTGTAGTGGTAAATGCTTCAGGGTACGCCGTCTGGTGCTTGTTGACCACGGTGTGCAGCTCCTCCAATGATAGACAGACGTCTGCCTGGGGTGAGATGTGGACCGCAATCAGGATGATGGAGGTGAATTCGCTTGGGAGGTAGAAGGGCCAGCACTTCATTGCCAGATGTTCCAGGTGCGGAGAGCAGGAGTTAGACAGAACTGAGTACCACGAAGAGTTGACCATGAGGCAGACACCCCTGCCTCTCCCTTTCCCAGATGCCTGCATATGGTCCATCCGATGAATGGAGAAACCTTCAAGCTGGACGGCTGAGTCTGGGGAGCCAGGGGGTGAACCATGTCTCTGTGAAACAGAACACAGAGCATTCCCTCAGCTCCCTTTGGTAAAGCAGCCTTGACCTTAAGTCCTCCACTTTATTTTCCAGTGACTGTACATTGGCTAGTAGGATTGTAGGGAGAAGGGGTCGTAGTCCCCTGCGCAGCAGTCTGACTTCAGGTCCTGCCCACCGGCCACGTTTCCGGACACATGGATGCCTCCCCAGTGTTTCCAGGTACAGTACTACCTGTAATCCTCCCCCAGGTAGGGGATTCCCCTGCGATTGGGATTCCCCTTACAATCCACAGTTCTGTTGCTGCCGGTAGATCGCAATAGCGCTAATGTGTTTAAATGCATTAGCAGTTTCGCAGTTGCATCGCTGCTTTCTGCTGTTTCTTTTATACAGCTAAACTGAGAACTACTATATTTAATGATTTTCTGTAGCGCCATCTTGATTCAACAGCACTTCAGCTTTAATAACTTCCATCTATCCATGACCTTTCCTGACAATGTTCTTAATTGAGTTCTATCCACATCAAACTTTTCCTTTTCTCTTCTGCAATTAAAACACCAGATGGCACAAGACAGTTGTAATTAAGATATGGCCCTAATACAAAACATGTCGGTGACAAATGAAATGTAGAACAGGCAAGGCTACAAGCATAAATACAGTGGTGTGAGATAATGATACGAGCAAAGAAAGATCCATTAATACATTTAATTCATAGACTCAGTAGGGCTAGAAATTAAGCTCACACCTTTGCTGGAATACGTGTTTTTGTAAACTTCGATCTTACGAATTCAGGCCACAATGATAGAACAGCTTTTGATTCCAGCAAATTCTGAAAAAAATAAATTGAAGCATATCTTAAAGTAATTCATCTATTTCATGCAACAAATTGAATATCAGCTTCCTGTTCAATGGAAAATTCCAACCAAAAATAAAGTTATGGCTGGAACAAGTCACAAAAGCAATTGGTTTACAAGTTGATAAACATTAACAAAATACCTTTATTGTAAATTGATGATGCGTAATAATAAACAGTATCTTTTAACCATTTGAAATATTAGTACACACCCACACCACCCAACTCACTTCAGTAGCCCTGGTCTCACATCTGATCCAGTTAAACCTGGTGGCTAGCCAAGGATATTGATTATAGAAAAATTAGCAATGTATAACAGGGAAGTTACCTAATCTGACACGTACAGTGTGGCGATTACCAATTATTGATTCTCAAATGCCACTCTCATAACTTCCTTTCTCACAATCTGTGGGATACCTTTAGTGCTACTCTTAAATTATGTTGCTGAGCTCCAGCTGTCCACTAGCATATGTCACTGTATTATGAGTTGTGAAAGGGCCAAATGTTGGAATCATTAGTCAGCAACCCCTCAACATAATATAGAACAGAAGAACTGTAACTAATGAAGTTCAGGTACACCACTGATTTTCCAGCTTCCTTGGTTCAATAGCTTTTCTGGATTATGTGTTTTCCAGAGCAACATAGGTTGGCCTCCGAGAGGAGTAGAACGGTACTGGAAAGATCCACCTAGGCGGCTGAGATACAGCGTTTGGACACGGGAATGGATCTGCCGGCTCTGGCCGGGCCACAGTTCCAGAGCCCCAGCTGTAGGGGGAAAATTCTACCTAGCGATCAGTCGCGGAAGTCAGCTATGGGATAAGACCTGCCAGTTTTGGCTGGGCCGGAGTTCCTAAGCTCCGGCATGCTGGGAGCAAATTCGACCTGCCGATTGGCTGCAGAAGTCCCGATGAGTTAGATTGGCCGCTTCACCTGGCCTAGACACCACATTTTCAAGGAGACTTCCAGGGGGGATTTCAAGTGCACTCTTGTAATTTTGTCCGGATTAACAGAGGTGCCGAGGTTCAAATAAAATCAGCAGTGGACCTGTAGCTGACGAGTGTTTGGTTACAAGATTAGAGTCATACAGTAGAGAAACAGGATGTCGGCCCAATCTGTCCATGCTATCCATGATGCACATCCAAGGTTGGCCCATTTGTCATTTAACATTTGCTATCTATGTAACTGTCCAAATATATTTTCCATGCACATCCATCTCAATTGTGTGCAAAACCTCTTTTCTGCTTGTACCTATTGCAGCTCTTTACCTTTCATTCTAACTGGACTGCCTTTATTCTGATTCAGTGTTCTGTCAAGCTTGCCATGAAGAATCCATCATGAAAACAGTCCTGTAGCACAATTTGTCCATGCTTTCCAAATGCCCAATTAAGCTAGTTCAATTTGCCCATGCTTGACCCATATCCCTTTAAACATTTCCCAGCCATGTACTCACCCATTCATCTTTTAAATGTTGTTATACCACCTCAACCATTTTTTTTGACATTTGGACTAGATCATGAATAGTCAGTATTGTCCACCTATCTGCCAATCTGTCCAAGCAAAATATGAGGTTTGTGTTTGGCCTCACTCTGACAATGGAGGTGGCCCAGGACAGAAAGATCAGAACAGGAATGAGAGGGCAATTAAAGGAGATCGCATAGGCCCAGGAAGATTGAGCAAGGGTGTTCAGCAAAACAATCTGCGGAACAGTCTGCACTTGGTCTCGCCGATATATAGGAGTCCACCCCTATAACAGCGGATTCATTGGATGAGGTTGGAGGAGGTGCAAGTGAACCTGCCTCACCTGAATGGACTGTTGGGGTCCTTGGATGGAGTTGGTCTAGGCTATTGGAGGAACGACACCTCATATTTCGCTAGGGCAGCTTACAACGTAGAGGTATGTGAAGCTTATAACCTGGAGGCACTTGAAGGTGCTTGGGAAGCTGAAAGGTCTGAAGGTGGATAAGTCACCTCAACCAGATGGAGGTTTCTGAGCTCATGATAAAATAGGCCAAAGTCAGCATGGTTTTGTGAAAGGGAGATTGCCTGACGAACCTGTTGGAATTATTTGAGAAAGTAAACTGCAGGAAAGACAATGTACAGTCAGTGGATGTGGTTTACCTGGATATTCTGAACGCCTTTGATAAAGTGGCGCACGCGAGGCTGCTAAAGAAGAGCCCATAGTATCAGAGGGAAGATACTAGCATGGATAGCAGGTTGGTTGAATGGCAGAAGAGAGAGATTGGTAATAAAGGGGGCTTTTTCTGGTTAGCTGCCAGTGACTTGCAGAGTTCCACAGGGTCTGCAACTCTTCACGTTATATATTAATGATTTGGATGAGGCTTTGTAGCCAAGTTTGCAGATGATACAAAGTTAGGTGGTGGCAGGTATTGAAGAGAAAGCAGGGACTCAGCAGAAGGACTTGGACAGGTTTGGCGAGTGGGCAAAGAAGAGGCAGATGGAATACCTCATAGCAAAGTGTGGAGTCATGCATTTTAGGAATAAATGCGTAAACTATTTTCGAAATGGGAGAGAATTGAGAAATCAGAGGTGTAAAGGGACTTAGGAATGCTGGTGCAGGATTCCCAAAAAGTTAATTTGCAAGTCAAATCGGTAGTAAGGTAAGCAAATACTATGCTAGCAGAGAGGACTAGAATATAAAAACAGGGATGTAATGCTGAGGCTTTATAAGTGCGTAGTTTTGGGCCCCATATCTGTGAAAGGATGTGCTGGCTTTGGAGGGGGGTCTAGAGGTTTACGAGAATGATCCCAGGGATGATTGGGTTAACATATGATGAGCATTTGGCAGCAATGGGCCTGGAGTTTAGAAGAATGAGGGACCTCATTGAAATTTACCGAATAGTGAAAAGCCTGAATAGAGTGGATGCAGAGAGGACGTTTCAAAAGGCCATAGCCTCAGACTAAAAGACATACCTTTACAAATGAGATGAGGAGGAATTTATTTAGTCAGAGGGTGGTGAATCTGTGGATTCATTGCCACAGGTAGGCAGTGGAGGCTGTCAATTGATATTTTTAAGGCAGAGATTGATAGATTCTTGATTTTTTAGGGGTGTCAAGGCAGGGTTATGGGGAGAAGGCAGGAGAAAGTGATTGAGAAGGAAAGACATCAGCCATTTGCTATATTTAAGAGGGAGTTAGATGTGGCCCTTGTGGCTAAGGGGATCAGAGGGTATGGAGAGAAGGCAGGTACGGGATACAGAGTTGGATGATCAGCCATGATCATATTGAATGGCGGTGCAGGCTCGAAGGGCCGAATGGGCTACTCCTGCACCTAATTTCAATGTTTCTATGTTAATATTAATGGCAGAGTACACTTGGGCCGAAGGGCCTACGTCTGCTCCTATAATGTATGAACATCAGTTATCATGCAGTGCAGTGGCAATCAGGGGAGCATGGTGCGGAACCAATAGTTAACAGAGAGACAGGCAATGTCAATATGTTTTGTACATTGCTTTGAAATAAATATCAACGAAACGGTACAATATTTTGACATTTTCAGGCAGACAGAAAATGCTGGAGTAACGCAGCGGGACAGACAACTAATAGAAGCTATTCAAAGTATTGTGTTAAAGAAGGAACTGCTGATGCTGGAGAATCGAGGGTTACACAAAAAGCTGGAGAAACTCAGCGGGTGCAGCAGCATCTAAGGAGCGAAGGAGATAGGCGACGTTTCGGGTCGAGACCCTTCTTCAGACTATTGCTATGTGCTATTCAAAGTATTTGCAGGAGCCAATTTATCTACAACAGGAGGAAAAGGCGGTTGTAGTGTACCAGGGCCAACCCATGCGGCCAGAGAGTGAATGTCAGGCTGCAGGAATGGCGAGACTTCGCCACTGTCTGCTGCATCGCAGAACACATTTTACTCGCTCGTCTTTGTACAAGGTCAGCTCTTATACACCGTCCCTTTCCAAATGCGGAATATAATACAACGGCAGGAGAATAATGGCCAGGTACAGAGAATAACCTCCGAGCAGCAGGAAAAGCCCTCAACTTGAAGCGACCTGGAATACATTGTGAGCTCGACACTCACCCTCAGTCGGCTCATGTTCCTGCAGAGCGCGGCCATCGCCTGAGGCCAATAATCCTCCAGCGGAGGCTGATTCAATGGGAAACGCAGTGGCGCGATTTCGGTATTTGGACGGCACAATACCGGACGTAACGCCAACTCCCCACAACAGTTACCCCTCTCTGCAGCCGACTAAACTAAACGCAGGCCCGACCCGACCTCCATCGCCCGTCACTCAGACGTAGGCCCCTCCCCCACTAATGCGTCACTCAGACATAGGCCCCTCCCCTACTGATGCGTCACTCCGACACAGGCCCCGCCCCATCCACGTCACTGAGGCAGGCCCCGACCCCACTGAATCGTCACTCAGCCATAGGCCCCGCCCCATCACACGTCACTGAGGCAAGCCCCAACCCCACTGAATCGTCACTCAGCCATAGGCCCCGCCCCATCACACGTCACTGAGGCAGGCCCCGACCCCACTGAATCGTCACTCAGCCATAGGCCCCGCCCCATCACACGTCACTGAGGCACAGGCCCCGACTCCACCCGAACCCACCGATTCGTCACTTGCTGAAGAAGGGTCTCGACCCGCAACGTCGCCCATTCCTTCGCTCCATCGATGCTGCCTCACCCGCGGGCTTTCTCCAGCATTTTTGTCGACCCTCACTCACACGTGGTCCTTGCCCCATCACACGTCACTCAGTCCTAGACCGTGCCCCCACTGAGCCGTCACTCCAGTCTGGCCCCGCCCCGTGATGGCCCAACTCCATCCATCACAGCGGACGTTTCACATCCGCGATGGCTTCCCTTGCAACAGATGCCGGTTGACCCGCTGAGTGGCTCCAGCATTTTCCGTTTTTATTGTATTTTAAACTTTCTCCTGGTCAAAACATCCCCGCGCACAGGCCCCACCCCGGCTCACAGCCGCCCTTGTCCGAGGCAGGTTCAACTCTCAGCAGCGACCGGCGTTACTTTATAAACACTGTCCTCCTGCATTCTGGCCAGAATCGATCCTATTAGAAATATTTTATTTTGACCCCCCCCCCCCCCGCTCACTCCCAGCAATTATCCTTGTGCTACGATGCGATTACATTGCGATCTTTTACGTGATCCCTGACGCAAACGACCACTAAGTGGTACTTTTCTGGCCTTCGGAAGGACAAGATCCTCGGGTACCGAGTGACAGTAAGTAGCAATGTTACAAAATGTTGAGATTTTAAAAATCAAGCCTGCAATTTATCCCATCAGATAAAGCATAAAAGTTTAATTTGACACCTAATTCACTTTCATATCTTCAGTATTAAGAAAGTTATGGCCATTTTCATACTCGGAAATTAGCATCTTGTTCCCCATTGCCTTTCAATTGACTGAACTCAAAAGCTGTGATCTAGAACAGTTAAAAGTCCATAACTTTCTTAAAAATTAAGAGAACTCAATGAAATTTTCAGTTATTATAGATTGTTTCATATTTGTTTCAGAATGCTTCAATCTTACTTGGATGACCTGAAATTAAAGCATATAATTAGTTAGTTATCTAATTGTAGCTAATTACAAAATTAAATGAGTAGATCTAAACATCTATCCATTTCTTAAGAAAAGATAAACTTTTTTTAAATTGCCTAAGTGTCCAAATAACATTCACACAATAATCCACAATATAACATAATTTTTAAATCTCATTTTCATGAATTTCTGGGCCAAATGGAAGGAATTTAGTGTTTAATGCCTGTAAATTAATGGCCATTTAAATCAACTAGCGAGTGGGTTTTAGTGGAACGCGGTGGATTGGAACGTTGCGGTTTGCGGTGAAGTCGGGAGGAAAAATACTGTTGGTTCATACATTTCTTTGGACCCCATTTCGCAACATGAAAATATGATTAAAGCCTCCATAAAAACCAACTTTTAATATAAAAATAAACTGTACCTTTTTTTCTCCCGTACGCAAAATCCTTCCCGTTGTCGGCGCTCACGGCTTTTGAAGGTGATTTTTAAATTACTCTAGTTAATAAATAATCTAGCGTAATTTAAAAATACCTTCATGAATGAAATGTCGGAGCGATTTTTCTTCCGCAACGAAATCGCCCGACATGGATCGATTTTCCCAGTCTGCACAAAAACGGCACCTTAAGCCCGCCCCTCACTGAAAGGCGCCAAAGTCACGCACACGGGGAGCGGCAGAACTGTAGCGCTGCTCAAGGTAAGTTTTGTAACATACCTACAGTAAGTACAGGCGCGGGCGAAAGTAACGACGCGGGTGATGCATCAGACCGAGAGGAAAGAGATATCACAGGCATTAAATGGAGAAAGCTGTTTCTGTGTGGAATCACAGAGTTACCAGTTGCAGAAAGTAATTAAAAACACGACTGACCGAATAAATGTGGGAAGAGGGAATAACTGCGGAGTAGCCAAAGACATGGATTTTGAGAAGCTTTTTATATCGCTGCTTCTTTCTGAATTGAACTAATAACTGGGATTTCTCGCAATCCATAGGAAATCTTAGTGTTACTATTATACTATTAGTGAGACAGGTCCATTCTCATCTTTATTGTTTGGTCCTGAAATTTGGTTCAATTTCATCGGTTGGAGTTGAATTTCTCGACTATAGTTTTCCGTTTACAAACACTGTATCCCGATACTTGTACCTAATTTTGTAAACTTGCGCCTCAAAAGTCCACATCGTCAGCATAATAGTCATTCCTAACTCAGTCCTATTATACTCTCGTCTGGAGTTAACTTTGTTGTCTAAAAAGTAAATATGAATTTATAAGGTGTAGTAACTGACAAAATAGAAAATCATTTGAAGAGGTGAACATAGTAATTGTCAGGGGCATGTCTGTGGATGGTATTTAAATAGATTTCAAAATGCCATTTCACAAAGTCTAATATCATATGAGTTGCAAAACTAAGGTCACAATTTTATTCTAAACACCAAAAGAAAATGCAGATTTGAAAAAATAAATGTTTTGTACAACAGGCCACATCAAGCTGCAGCTCTATCTACCATTATATTGCTGATCCCTACCAAGTTTTCATGGATTCCTCCACTTGCCCATCTGCCACCGAATCAATCCCCACATTTAACCATCATTGTTTGCCTTATCGTGAAGAGATCCAATCCTGCTCTGTCACCATTTTGTTGTTCCCCCGCCCTGTCCTTGCTTCCCAACCACCATTGTACCTCAGATATTTCCACCCCATGTGCCGTCATGGTGGAGAAATAATATAGCATGATCAAACTTAAATATATGAAAAGGAACAGTTTATTTTCATTCAACCTCTGCCAATTAGACACTCTTGATTTTATTAGAAAAGGTTTAGTGGCCTAAATATGTTTCTTAATGTTTTCAAGAACATTAAACCCATGTTTATGAGCAAACATCTTGAGTTTTATTCTAATATCCAGTTAGCATTTATTGCTGTTTTAAAGGTGTTTTATCAACTTCCATTAACTGTAGATTCAGCTGCCATGTCTCAGAACGTGTTGGCAGGAATGGAGAACTCAGCCGTGACTGTGCTGAAGAGGGCGATCGAATTGGACAATGAATCCCGCTTGCCAGATGCATTGGTTTGTTATCAGGAAGGCATCCATCTTCTGATGGAAGTTCTGAAAGGTGATAAACATTAAAAGTTCCTACTGTAATTTACTTGTTTATTCACTATTTTATAAGTTGAATTCTAGAACCATCAGAAAATAATTTCATTTTCGAAAAGATATTACCTTAAGATATTTTCTTCTGTAATCCTTGGAAACTGGAACAATTATCAGTGAAATATCAGAAGGATCCCAACCTGAAATGTCACCTTTCTATATTATATTTCTATATTATTTCCATCCGAGGATGAGTAAAGTTTTATCGTATCGTAAGTAATATTTTAAGCTATTTGATGTTTTATTGGGCATGTGTGCAGTGTTACTGAATCAGAATGGAAGATTGCAGTTTTAGTTTTTGGCCTGTAATGAATAAGCCTTTACATCAACTACAACAAATAAAAAGACAACAGATGGATAATTGTAGAGACAAAGATCTGCAGATGTTGCTTTACCAAAAAATACAAGTGGTAAGTGCTGGAGTAACTCCGTGGGTCGGGTAGCATCTCCAGAGAACTTCAATTTTGGGCCGGGACCCTTCTACAGACATTTCACTGATAATTGTTCCAGTTTCCATGGATTATGGAAGAAAATATCTTCAGGATCTACTTCTGATCATTCACTGTGATACTATGAACGTGCATATGTAGGACTCTGCTGAAGCACCTGCCCATACTTAGCGTGGATTCAAATAGTGTTACAGTGCTGACCATCTCCATAGAAGTAAACTTCAATCACCATTTTACACAGAATCAATGTGTTTAATGTATATTTATAGAGTTGTGATGATGTCTCCATATTGAATGTAACTTGCCAACACTTTGATCTCACGCGAACATAATTTATTTAATGCTGTGTTGTAAAAGTAAATACGTTTACAATTTAGTTATGAATAAAATAGAAAGTAAAAAATTAATTATAAAAATGCTGTTTTTCACATGAACTACGTAAACTAAACATGAGCACTAACTCAGAAGCAGAAGAATAAATTACTTACAGAAAAATAATCCACAGAGCAAGTATGTTGAAACAAGAGACTGCAGATGCTGGTTTACAAAATAAAACAAAGTGCTTAGCATGTCAGGCAGCATCTCTGCAGAACATGGATAGGTGATGTTTCGGGTCAGGACTCTTCTTCGTCTGACGTAGTGTGGACACAAGCAGTGAAATAGTGCTGACCATATCCACAGAAGTAAACCTCTATGAAGGTTATATAGGTTATATAGAGTTGCATTTCTTTTTGTACACTCATTTGATTGTTCTGTGTATAAAATCTATATTGGGGACAACTAAAGTATATTAGCCCCGAAAGCCCAAGACGTGAAACCAAATTCGATGGCTAATCTAAATAAAGCAAGAGCAGAAGCACATTAACTGCACCATGTCTTGGGTTGGAAAACAAATACTAAATGCAGTTCGAGCAGATTGTAACGGTGATCCCAGCATTGGATGGTCTATGTTTAAAGTGAAAGCAGTCTTGTTTATATTGCCAAATTATTTTTCAGCTCTCTGTGATGAAAGAAATACCAGAGGGTTTCCAAAACCAACGTAGTGCATCTTAGCACGAGTCATTAACGTCAAGAATTTACAGAAATATAGAACCAGGATGCAAAACCATTTTATACGGTCGTGTATAACACGATCGGCAGACTAATTATGGATTTTTTCTTTTAACAGCTACAAAGGATGAAGCTAAAAAAGGCCATTATCGAAAGAAGATAGCAAACTACATGGATCGAGCTGAAAAAATTAAAGAACAGCTGAATGACCTCAAAGAAAGTAACTATTTTTGCAGTAATATTTTTGTAAGTTCCACATTTGGCATTTTTTCACATGTAAGATCTAATCATTAGAATACATTATTTTTGCTTCAAATTGTAAATGTTCCAATTGCTTCAGAAGTTAGAATAATAATTCAATTGTTTACTCTAACACTGCGCCATGCAGAAAATAAAAATGCTGAATTAATTTCCTGGTCCAGGCTGATTTAAATTATCTCATCTGGGAAGGTACGAAAGACAGTTACAGTGACTCCTGGTGAAGGAAAGAAAAAACCTATCAGCCTCGTCACTGAGCAGTTAGCTGCATAAAATATAAACATTATTATCAAGGATAAAATTAAGCTGGAGTAGGATAACTGTCTAAGCTCACAGAACAATGCTTGTTAACACCGAACATAGAAAAGTACAACACAGGAAAAAGCCATTCGGCCCACAATGCATTTGTCAAACATGATGCCAAGATAAACTGCCTGCACATGATCGACACCCTTCGTTCCCTGCATATCCATATACTTATCTAAAAACCTCCTAAACGCCATATCTGTCTCCATTACCACCTGGTGCATGTTCCAGGCACATAGCACTCACTTAAATTTTAAAAAAACACACCCCGCACATCTCTTTTAAACTTTGTCCTTTCACCGAGAGCCGGATTAACCTATAGGCTTCGTAGGCTGAAGCCTAAGGCCTCAAAATCTAGGGGGCTCCTGGCCAATGTGTTTTCTTCCCAGAGTAAAAAAAATCATGAGGAAAAAAAAAAAATTGGAGCGCAACCAGCGTTTCCACTTTGATGGAAATTACCTGAAATTCTGGTTCCGGCCCGCTGGAAGTTTTGGGGGGAAAAAATTGCGACCATCCGTGACTGCGCAGTTGGGGAAAGCCGGTGACGCAGTAGCGACGCGAAATGCCGCTGTCTCTCCGCGCAGTGGGCCCAGGCGGGCTCACATCTCCATTTGCACTCCACACAATCACCTCGATGACTCGTGTCTACTCTAGGTAAGTAGTGGAATATTGCGTTGCGGAAGTGCCCGTTTCTCCGGGCCGGGGGGGGGGCTGCGGTGTCTGCGGCGCGGAGTCAGAGCCTTGCTGCGTGGGAAGGAGAGGGGGGGGGGAGAGAGAGGGAGGGGAGGGGGAGAGAGAGAGAGAGAGGAGGGGGGGAGAGAGAGAGAGAGGGGAAGGTGGGGAGGGGGGAGAGAGAGAGATGGGAGAGAGAGAGGGAGCGGGAGAGAGAGGGAAAGGGGGCTTATCTTTAGTGAGATGGCAAAATTAAGGTAGGTTTTAATTATATTTTTTCCTCCATATGAATAATATCAAACAATTGGAACTGCTTTATTTTCCTTGATACTGAAAAATATTCCATAGTTTGCGACTTTTTGCATCATATTTTTAATGTGCACGCACTAACACAGTCGAACAGTAATAGGCAATCAAATCAACACACAAAACATTTTCTAAAAAAAGGTTTTATTTACTGCAAAAATGTGCAATATTTTATTTGCAGTGTTCATTTATAACATTTTACATAACATTTCACAGTACAACTTGATTATTAAAACAAGGTTTAATAAAACAAGGTCAACTTCTCAATTCTTGATTTAAAATAATGTATACAACAATGATCCCAATCATCCCATTTCATCCATTCATTACTCTTGACTCAACCAAAATTATTTCTGAAAAATTGGTCATAAATTTGGTGCAAAAATGCTCCAAAATAAGTCCAAAATGCACCAGAGAGCATCTAAAACCCCAGAGCTTCCAGGGCCCGCTTTAGGACCCTGGATCCCGGCCGCAAGGGACTTTCAGCTTTGCGCTTGTGATATGCGCTGCGTGTACTTATTTCACATAAACTTTTTGTAACATGGTGTATAATATTTTTGACACTGTCACAGGCCTTTCTTACATATGCAGTCACAAGCACTGTAATGTCTAAACAACACTTCAGTAATTTTCCTTGCCTTCCATTTCATATACTGTTTTAAGCCGATAACTCGACACTAGCACTGGCAATAAGTAAATAAATAAAAAGTGTAGCTCACCAGCCCCATATCTCATTGGCCACTCTTGGCTGCACATCGGCGTCAATCTGGTGGACTCTTCCATCTTCCTCTGGTCGTGGGGGTGGGGGATTGAGAGGGGCCTCACAAGTGGAATAGGCTAGGGCCTCTCTTCATCAAAATCCGGCATTGCTTTCACCTTACAGCAATGCCATATAACCATATAACAATTACAGCACGGAAACAGGCCTTCTCGGCCCTTCCAGTCCATGCCGACCATTTATTTTCCCCTAGTCCCATCTACCTGCACTCAGACCATACCCCTCCATTCCCTTCCCATCCATATACCTATCCACTTTACTTTTAAATGTTAAAATCGATCCTGCCTCCACCACTTCTGCTGGAAGATCATTCCACACAGCCACCACTCTCTGAGTAAAGAAGTTCCCCCTCATGTTACCCCTAACTTCTGTCGCTTAATTCTCATGTCATGCCCTCTTGTTTGAATCTTCCCTACCCTCAATGGGAAAAGCTTATCCACTCAACTCTGTCTATCCCTTTCATCATTTTAAAGACCTCAATCAAGTCCCCCCTTAACTTTCTGCGCTCCAAAGAATAAAGACCTAACTTGTTCAATCTTTCTCTGTAACTTAGTTGCTGGAACCCAGGCAACATTCTAGTAAATCTCCTCTGTACTCTCTCTATTTTGTTGACATCCTATAATTAGGCGACCAAAATTGTACACTATACTCCAGAATTGGTCTCACCAATGCCTTGTACAATTTTAACATTACTTCCCTACTCCTATATTCAATGCTCTGATATATAAAGGCCAGCACACCAAAGGCTTTCTTTACCATCCTATCTACATGCGATTCCACCTTCAGGGAACTATACACAGTTATTCCTACCCCTCTGTTCCACAGCATTCCTCAATTCCCTACCATTTACCATGTACGTCCTATTTAGATTTGTCCTGCCAAGATATTGCACCTCACACTTATCAGCATTAAACTCCATCTGCCATCTTTCAGCCCACTCTTCCAAATGGCCCAAATCTCTCTGTAGACTTTGAAAATCTACTTCATTATCCACAGCACCACCTATCTTAGTATCATCTGCATACTTACTTATCCAATTTTCCACCCCATCATCTAGATCATTGATGTACATGACAAACAACAGTGGACCCAACACAGATCCCTGAGGCACCCCACTGGTCACGGGCTTCCACCCTGACAAACAGCCATCCACCATTACTCTCTGGCATCTCCCATTCAGCCACTGTTGAATCCATCTTGCTACTCTGCCATTAACACCCAAAGATTGAACCACCTTAACCAACCTTCCAGGGGAACCTTGTCAAAGGCCTTACTGAAATCCATATAGACAACATCCACTGCTTTACCCTCATCAATTTCTCTAGTAACCTCTTCAAAAAATTCAAGAAGGTTTGTCAAACATGACCTTCCAGGCACAAATCCATGTTGACTGTTCTTGATCAGATCCTGTTTATCCAGATGCTTATATATATTATCTCTAAGTATCCTTTCCATTAATTTCCCCACCACTGACGTCAAACTAACAGGTCTATAATTGCTAGGTTTATTCTTTGAACCCTTTTTAAACAATGGAACAACATGCGCAGTACGCCAATCCTCCGGCACTATTCCAGTTTCTAATGACATTTGAAATATTTCTGTCATAGCCCCTGCTATTTCTACACTAACTTCCCTCAATGTCATAGGGAATATCCTGTCAGGACCTGCAGACTTATCCACTTTTATATTTTTCAAAAGTGTCAGTACTTCCTCCTCTTTGAATCTCATAGTTTCCATAGCTACTCTACTTTTTTCCGATTTTTACCATTTCCTTTCAACCGAACAGGGACATAAAGATTCTGTACTCTTACAATTTCATCTTTAAATGTCCTCCATTTCTCTTCTACATCCTTCCCATAAAACAAAATGTCCCAATTCACTCCTTTTAAATCATTACGAATTCCCTCAAAGTTAGCCTTTCTCCAATCAAAAATCTCAACCCTAGGTCCAGTTCTGACTCTCTCCATAATTATATTGAAACTAATGGTATTGTGATCACTGGTCCCGAAGTGCTCACCAACGCATACCTCCGTCACCTGACCTGCCTCATTTCCTAACAGGAGGTCCAGCACTGCCCCTTCTCTGGTCGATACCTCTATGTATTGCTGCAAAAAACTATCCTGCACACATTTAACAAACTCCAAACCATCCAGCCCATTTACAGAATGTGTTTCCCAGTCTATTTTTGGAAAATTGAAATCGCCCACAATCACTACCTTGTGCTTACTACTAATATCTGCTCTCCTTACAAATTAGCTCTTCCAATTCTTGCTCCCCATTTGGCAGTCTATAATACACCCCTAAAAGTGTTCTTACACCGTTCCCACTTCTCAGTTCCACCCAAATAGCCTCCCTAGACAAACCCTCTAATCTATCCTGCCAAAGCACTGCTGTAATATCTTCTCTGGCAAGCAATGCAACCCCTCCACCTCTGGTCCCTCCATTTCTATCACACCTGAAGCAACGAAATCCTGGAATATTTAGTTTCCAATCACAACCCTTCCGCAACCATGTTTCACTGATTGCCACAACATCATATTTCCAGGTGTCAATCCAGGCTCTAAGTTCATCCACCTTTCTTACAATGCTCCTAGCATTAAAATATACACATTTTAGAAACCCACCATCCTTTATTCTCTGTTTATTATCTTTTTCCTCTTTCTTGCCTACATTTTGGGTCCGAGTGCTTACCTTCTCTGCCTCTTGCCCCTCACCCTGTCCCCTAGCCCCCACTACCCGAGTCCCTCCCCCCAGCAACCCGTCCTTTTTATACAGATCATGCCTTCCCCAAAAGAGGTCCCAGTGATCAAGAAACTTGAATCCCTGCCCACTGCACCAGTCCCTCAACCACGCATTTATCCTCCACCTCATTCCATTTCTACTCTCACTGTCACGTGGCACAGGCAGTAATCCTCTAGTCTTTGACCATTTCACCTTGAGAAAAGGGTTCTGACTGTCTACCATATCTATAGCTCTCATACTTTTATACACTTCTTTCGGGTCTCCTCTCAACCTCCAGCATTCTAGAGAAAATAATCCAAGTTTGCCAACATCACCATGCAGCTAATACCCTCTAATCCCACAAGACAGTTTTCTGGTAAAGCTCTTCTGAACCCTCTCCAAAGTCTCCACATCCTTCCTGCAGTGGGTTACTTGGACTATCCCTTCTGAAAATCTTTTAGTTTTGGGGGGGGAGGGGGAGGCGGTGTTGTAACAGAAACAAACACCCGGATAATGTTACAGTATCAGGTGATATAATTATATCAACATCTCAACACCCTGAATGATGATATATTAGTGATCAATGCAATGTTCGAAATAAGTCCTCCTCACCATAGAAAGTAACAAAAATATTTCATACAGTTTAAGAATAGTGTTCTTATAGAAGCATAGATGGACAGGAGGAGTTTAACTACTCCTAATTACCTTAATAATAAAGGTATTTAAAGCAATGAAAACATTTATTTAGTCCACATGCAAAATTCATGCTTTACAAGCCTCTTGCTTTACAAGCCCCCTGTTTATCAAATCACATTCTTCTAGTCTTTGCCCACACATTTACATATTTTTCCTCGTGAATGCATCTGTGTTATTTGCCTCAGCTATTCCCGTGAAAGCAAGTTCCACATTCACATGAGGTCATCAATTCTATCATATTGATGTTGGCAAAATCTTGATTTATTAACTCTCTCTTTCCAAAGTTTTCTGCTTTGTAATATATGGACCTAAATGCTTATCCTGGTCATTTTTAAATGTGCTGAGCGTTACAGCTTTCTCCGACCTTATAACCAGCAAATTTCAGATCACGGTATTTGGGTATAAAAGTTAAAATCCTCCATAGCCCTCTAACCCTTTAACCAGTTAATTAAATCTCTTTACCAATCTCTTGTTCAACATTCCTGTTATTATCTGGCTCTTTCATAATTCAACCAAATCAAATTCCCACAGTTTCTTTTAATCCAAAGAAAGCAGCTCTAAACTATCTGGTTTTGTCCTTTAATCATAATTCTAAACTCAATTTTCATAAATTTCCTCTGTACTATGGTTGCCATAGCATTTCAGTAAAAAAGGGATAGGTTATGGGTGGGGCTAAAAGCCTTGCTGTTTAACATGAGATCTTTGGTATGGAACAAAGGGCCAAATGTTCCCTTTAACTATACACTATTAATCATGTACTTTGATAAGATTAAGAAAGTTGAAAGAGGAACAAGAAAATGTAATACAATATCCACCAGTTACACATCCTAATTAATTTGCTGTCCACAAGGGTTGTGAACACTGTATGGTCACAAGACATAGGAAAGCAAGAATGTTACCAGAGCAGAGTTGTAGTAAGTTGACCACCCTGCTCTTATCTTGTCTCAGCTAATAAAGGCAAGTATTTCAGTTGCTACTGATCCACCTTGTATACTTATTCCTGCTATTGAAATGCTGGAAACATTCCATATGTCATTCCACTTGCCAACTGATCTCGCTGTGATTCTTGGTAATTATTGTCACTGTCTGAGATGCCATCTATTTTAATGCCTTGTCACCCATTCAGCCACATTTTCTAATATCTATAATATCCTCTATAATGTCAGCCTTCTGAGCTCCATGAAATAAAGTGCTAACTTGCCCAACCATTCCCTCTTGCTCAGCCCTTCGAGTCCTGGCAACATCCTCATAAACCTTTTCTGCACTCTTCCCAGTGTAATGGCATCTTTCCTATAGCATAACTGACCACAATACTCTAAGAACAATCACCTAAACCTTCCTATTATTGGAAATGTGTTCTACTATGGGGAAAAAATGCAGCTGTTTGTTAAAACTGAATAAAGGTTTCGGAGGGCATTTTTCATGACTAGTTACAGCTGATCATCACGTGGGGTTGCAATTTCATCCAGTGCAGGAAGTCCTTTTCTAAAGAACATTAATAAATTAATAGATTTCTTTTTTAATGATAAAGGTTTCTATTTTATTTTAATGTAAAATGTTTTTTTTTAAATTTTAAATCAAATGTGCTAACTGTGGCATCACCTGACGGTCAGACCACTTACGGTCGAACCCGCGTCAGTGGTTACAAGGGCTGTCGCGTGACGTCATGGGTTAAGGGGAGTGTCCTAGCACTTAAGCAGATCTCACCCGGAGATCTTGAGTCGACACGTAGCTGAGCTCGAGACAACACCCTTGCTCAGCTGCAGCAGCAATAACCAAACATGTATGTATTTCGAACTTATGTCTGAATAAAGCAACTGTTTATCCACCACGTTTGGTGCCGCTACATAACTGCCATTTGCGTTCTCAGGATATAAAAATAATTATCAAGAGAGCTGGACTGAATAAGTAGTTATCTCATGAAATGATGGAAGATTTGTTCCCTAGATTTAAAAAAAAAGTTTTCTTCCTGATAATAAATTAATGGACTCTTAAATACTAGTACAGTTAATTATAATAAATCAGCACAAATGTTTTATTTTTCTCTGAATAAGATAACCAATTCATCTTAAAACTTAAACGGCTATAAAGAATTGAACCTGAAATACACAATTAGAAATTGTTCTGTGCACAAACAATTGCTTAAAGTTAATATTTTTATATGTATAATATTATTGGCTTCAAGTGCCATTGTGTTCCTGTGGTTTAATATTTCCTCTTAACAAATGAAGTGATGCAGAATTTAAAATTTTAAAATTAAAAAAGACGTGCAATAATTATAATACCAAACTTCTGACTAAAAACATTATGAAAATGGTGTATATAAACGTACTAATTTCTGCATTTTAGAAGGAAAATACCACGAACAGATCAAAATTCCAGATGATGCTACGGGGTTTTGTTATGAAAAATTGTTCAAACCATACTTGGATTCATTTGTTACTGAGGTCTGGGTGGAAGATCCATACATCAGGCATGTCCACCAGGTGATAATTATTCCACTGCGCTATTGGAATGCTTTGTTGATTGGTTTTGCCTTAATTTGTAAACAAGATCACTGATTTTGATCAAGATCACTGATCACTGATCACGGAACAGTCAACATGGATTTATGCCTGGAAGGTCATGTTTGACTAATCTTCTTGAATGTTTTGAAGAGGTTACTAGGGAAATTGACGAGGGTAAAGCAGTGGATGTTGTCTATATGGACTTCAGTAAGGCCTTTGACAAGGTTCCTCATGGAAGGTTGGTTAAGAAGGTTCAACTGTTGGGTATAAATGCAGGAATAGCAAGATGGATTCAACAGTGGCTGAATGGGAGAAGCCAGAGGGTAATGGTGGATGGCTGTTTGTCGGGTTGGAGGCAGGTGACTAGTGGGGTGCCTCAGGGATCTGTGTTGGGTCCTTTGTTGTTTGTCATGTACATCAATGATCTGGATGAAGGGGTGGTAAATTGGATTAGTAAGTATGCAGATGATACCAAGATAGGGGGTGTTGTGGATAATGAAGAGGATTTCCAAAGTCTACAGAGTGATTTAGGCCAGTTGGAAAAATGGGCTGAAAGATGGCAAATGGAGTTTAATGCTGATAAATGTGAGGTGCTACACCTTGGCAGGACAAATCAAAATAGGACGTACATGGTAAACGGTAGGGAATTGAAGAATACAGTTGAACAGAGGGATCTGGGAATAACCGTGCATAGTTCCTTGAAGGTGGAATCTCATATAGATAGGGTGGTAAAGAAAGCTTTTGGTATGCTAGCCTTTATAAATCAGAGCATTGAGTATAGAAGTTGGGATGTAATGTTAAAATTGTACAAGGCGTTGGTGAGACCAAATCTGGAGTATGGTGTACAAATTTGGTCGCCCAATTATAGGAAGGATGTCAACAAAATAGAGAGGGTACAGAGGAGATTTACTAGAATGTTGCCTGGGTTTCAACAGCTAAGTTACAGAGATAGGTTGAATAAGTTAGGTCTTTATTCTCTGGAGCGCAGAAGGTTAAGGGGGGACTTGATAGAGGTCTTTAAAATGATGAGAGGGATAGACAGAGTTAATGTGGACAAGCTTTTCCCTTTCAGAATAGGGAAGATTCAAACAAGAGGACATGACTTTAGAATTAAGGGACAGAGGTTTAGGGGTAACATGAGGGGGAACTTCTTTACTCAGAGAGTGGTAGCGGTGTGGAATGAGCTTCCAGTGGAAGTGGTGGCGGCAGGTTCGTTGGTATCATTTAAAAATAAATTGGATAGGCATATGGATGAGAAGGGTATGGAGGGTTATGGTATAAGTGCAGGCAGGTGGGACTAAGGGAAAAAAGTTGTTCGGCACGGACTTGAAAGGCCGAGATGGCCTGTTTCCGTGCTGTAATTGTTATATGGTTATATGGTTATTTTATTTTTATTAATTGACATAGGCCACTACTTTCATGACAATGGGCGTTCAGAAAAGTTATTGTTGGTTATTACAGTTTTCCCCACATTTACCAGACATTGAGATTATATACAGTGGCCTGCGAACGTTTTCATACCCCTTGAACCTTTCCACATTTTGTCACGTTACAACCACAAACGTAAATGTATTTTATTGGGATTTTATGTGATAGACGAACACAAAGTGGCGCATATTTGTGAAGTGGAAGGAAAATGATGCATGGTTTTCAAATTTTTTTACAAATAAAAAAAAACTGAAAAGTGTGGCATGCAAAAGTATTCAGCCCCCTTTACTCTGATACCCCTAAATAAAATCCAGTGCAACCAATTGCCTTCAGAAGTCACCTAATTAGTAAATAGAGTCCACTTGTGTGTAATCTAATCTCAGTATAAATACAGCTGTTCTGTGAAGGCCTCAGAGGTTTGTTAGAGAACATTAGTGAACAAACAGCATCATGAAGCCCAAGGAACACACCAGACAGGTCAGGGATAAAGTTGTGGAGAAGTTTAAAGCGGGGTTAGGTTATAAAAAAATATCCCAAGCTTTGAACATCTCACGGAGCACTGTTCATTCCATCATCCGAAAATGGAAAGAGTATGGCACAACTGCAAACCTACCAAGACATGGCCGTCCACCTAAACTAACAGGCTGGGCAAGGAGAGCATTGATCAGAGAAGCAACCAAGAGGCCCATGGTAACTCTGGAGGAGCTGCAGAGATCCACAGCTCAGGTGGGAGAATCTGTCCACAGGACAACTATTAGTCGTGCACTCCACAAATCGGGCCTTTATGGAAGAGTGGCCAGAAGAAAGCCATTGTTGAAACAAAGCCATAAGAACTCCCGTTTGTAGTTTGCCACAAGCCATGTGGGGGACACAGCAAACATGTGGAGGAAGGTGCTCTGGTCTGATGAGACCAAAATTGAAGTTTTTGGCCTAAATGCAAAACGCTATGTGTGGTGGAAAACTAACACTGCACATCACCCTGAACACACCATCCCCACTGTGAAACATGGTTGTGGCAGCATGGATGGGAAGTTGATGGGAAGATGGATGCAGCCAAATACAGGGCAATCTTGGAAGAAAACCTGTTAGAGTCTGCAAAAGACTTGAGACTGGGGCGGAGGTTCACCTTTCAGCAGGACAACGACCCTAAACATACAGCCAGCTACAATGAAATGTTTTAGATCAAAGCATATTCATTTGTTAGAATGGCTCAGTCAAAGTCCAGACCTAAATCCAATTGAGAATCACTGGCAAGACTTGAAAATTGCTTTTCACAGATGCTCTCCATCCAATCTGACTGAGCTTGAGCTATTTCGCAAAGAAGAATGGGCAGAAATTTCAGTCTCTAGATGTGCAAAGCTGGTAGAGACATACCCCAAAAGACTTGCAGCTGTAATTGCAGCGAAAAGTGGTTCTACAAAGTATTGACTCAGGGGCGCAGAATACTTTTGCACGCCACACTTTTCAGTTTTTTATTTGTAATAAAATGTGGAAACCATGTATCATTTTCCTTCCAGTTCACATTTATGCACCACTTTGTGTTGGTCTATCACATGAAATCCCAATAAAATACATTTACGTTTGTGGTTGTAACGTGACAAATGTGGAAAAGTTCAAGGGGTATGAAAACTTTTGCAAGCCATTGTAGGTAAATGTAATTGACTTAATGTTTTCTCAATTACTGTTACATGAAAGCAATTGAAGTTTCCAATTGTTGAATAGCAGTCCCAATTTAAATGTTTTATAAATATTCAAATATGTTGAGATAGTGAAGTGAATTTGTATACTGAAGCACACCAATAATGCAAAGCAAATAACAACCTATAAAAACTATACTCATTTTGTGCCTTTTTTTAAGGTGTACAACTTCTTGAAATTCTGCGAGATGCTTATAAAAGGACCTTGCAGTGTGAAAACTATCCACCTGCTGACTTCACTTGATGTATGTAATTTACAGTGAATCATCATATTACTGTTAGAAGGCCAGATTGTTCATTGCAAGGCAAATTCAGTATAAGAACTAAAGCTAGAATGCTGCAGAAACATTACTAAAAGTGTTAATAATACCAACATGGAGTTGAACAATTCATTTACTATATATTCAAAGTGCCTCCTGGTTTTCGGAATCAGATGTTCACACTAATAATTTTTCAGGTATATTTCTATGTTGAAATAGCTAAAGTTAAGATGTGCATAATGTGCAATGTGAAATTTGCTAAGGGGTAAAGTTTCAGCAGTGAAGAATTGGCAGTGGACATTTAGCTGTGTTTTTTTAGAGATACACAGCTGTCAGAAGACCCAAGAACACATCTTGTCCTTTAGCCATACTGTGTAAACTCCCTGAGTTAAATAGCCCTTTACCCAGTCATTAAACTACCCGAAAACCTGGACATCATTCAAACGTTTTAAACATAGTTTGCATAATTATTATGACAGTAGGAGCACCTTACCTATTTTTGTATGTTACCTATCAGCCAATTTTATAAGGGATAGAATCTTACAGCAGATTGTTCATGTCTTCAGTTATGGTGTATGATTACCATAAAAGGAAGACAAAATGTCTTAAGAAGATGCCAAAAATTATTGGATAGTTATATTCATATGATTTTAAGTTTGATTTATAGGAAACTTGCGCGCTGTATTGCTGATGATATTTCTACCACATTTATAGTTAGAAAATTTGATACATCTTTTATTTCACCATTCTATTCGATTTAGAATGCTGGTAAAGCGAAGCAGACCAGCAGCCTTGAGGAAATAAAACAGTCATTGCAGAGTTACAATATAACGTTGGAGGTGCTATACTCCTCTTCAATACACGATCGAGAAATCAGGTAAATTAGATGTAGACTTTTTTTAAGCTTGAGATATTACTAATTTATCGTTTCTAGTGTTATGACTTTTGTCCGCAGGTTTTATTAACTGATCTTAACATTCTTTATTTGTCATTTGAGACAATGGTGAAAGCATTCTGCATTTGTACCTTCAAATGGCTACTAACATCTAGATTTGTGTAAGAGTAATTAAAACTTTGGTCCTGCCTTTTCCTCTTTTTAACACAAATTTGCATTTATATAGCATTTGAAATGACATAAAATGAAAATAAATTTATGCAATATGGTAAAATGGATTGTTCAGTTTAATATTGTCACATGTACTGAGGGAAAGTGAAAAGCTTTAGTTTACGTTCTATCCAGTTAAAGTCTATACATGATTACAATCAAGCAGTCCACAGTGTGCTCATTGTATTAGATTAAAACCTGATGGAATTAGATTTCCAAATGACTTTTACAAAGGAATTAGGTACTAGAAAAAAGTGTCATGGGCATAGTAGAAAAGTGAAATTAACTGGTTTGCTTAATGATGAAGAGAATTTGATGGACCAAATGTTTTCCTGCAATATTGCACTATTGTAGAGGCCAATATACATTATGTGTGTACAAAGACGTAGCTACCATGATTCAACCTTTTATCCATTCAGAAACCATAGCTGCCATCTAGAAGCCATGCAAAAAATTAACACCCACTACACCAGCTGACGTTGTATTCCAAAGGCTGAACAAGGAAAATAGGAGCACTATTTATTCCTTTTAATCGTGTATAGACCACATATCAGGTCATTTTAGTAAACAGTAACATACAAAGAAAGTCAGACAGATATAAAAAATATGTAGCAGGTCAGGCAGCTTTCATGGATTAAGAAACAATGTTAACATTTCAGATTGATTACGTATGAGCAAAACATTATGATGAAAGGTCATTACCTGAAGCTTTAATCTTAGTTCTTTCTACAACATGCTCACAGTCTTCTGCGTTTCATTAATTTCAGATTTAACAATTATGTAAATAGACTTAGGACCTTGAGTGCAAGTAAGGTTCTTTAAACTCTCCAATGGATACTAAAACCATTAAGAGTACTGATATGTTCTGACCAATCTGTAACCTTGTTTAGTTACCATAATACATTGATTTTAGCTAATTTTCTCAACATTAAATAGATTTTTTATTTCTGTGCAAGTAATAGCTAGATGTAATCCACATGTTGCTTCCATTCTTCATAATCCATTCAAGCTTTTACACTGAAATGAGAACATACTAAATGTTAAATGTCCAAAACTAAGAATTGTAGAAATGTAAAACTGCTTCAATAGAATGTGAATTATATATTTACAGATGTTTCTTGGTTCTATTTTTTGACTAAAACCTTTTTTACAACTGTTTTAACATTCTTGTGCAACTTATTATATTGCTATAATCCTCATGAAAACATTAATTTATGTTTTGCATTTCATTTTAGAAAACTGCCTTTTTAAAAATATGTTTGTAATTGTAACATTTTGATTCATGACAGATTCAACAATGGGTGGATAATCAAGATTGGAAGAGGATTAGATTACTTTAAAAAAACACAGGTTTGTTTTTTGCAGTATGAGATAATTCCACATCATCAGAGATGAAATTGTGAAAAAAGTAACAGGTGGTTTAGTTACAACAACTTTTGTTTATTTCTGTCCCCCTATAATGTCCCCATTTTCCTGCCGCATCCAGTGCAGCCACAGGAGATTAGCAGCAAGAAAGCAAAGTTCCTGGAGGAGCAGCTTTGCCTTCTCTGCAAACTTATTTCTGGTTGCTTTTGAGAGGATTGGTGTGATTTCAAATCCCATGATAGACTAGGGGAAAACTCACTCTCCAGTTGTACCTTGATGTTCATTACTAACAAAACATTAATGGCGGCAGGTCAGGCAATGGTCGGAAACCTGGAGTAAGGGAAATCTGAATATAACCTGGTCCTAAAATGTTTGAATTATCAATATGCTCTCTTGAAAGTAATGGGCCTGTCCCATATAAGCGGCTTTTTAGGCGACTGCAGGAGACTATGCAGTCTCATGTTCGCGGGTAGTTGCCGGGGAGTCGTCTTCATGGTCGCGTTCCTTCATGGAGTTCCTGCATTCTGGGAACTAGCTGCGGCCTCATTATGGTCACCGCGTATTTTTCAACATGTTGAAAAATTTGCGGCGACTAGAATGAAGCCGCCTTGGAGAGTAGCGAGAATTCTCGTGCCGTAGGTAGGTCGCCAGGAGGTCGAAGGTTCTCGGAGGTTCTTGTAGGTTGTCACCGGTGCTGACCGGTGAATTTCATTGGCTCATTGGGGGAAAAAAAGGTAAGCAGTAGTTTTCAGAACCAAGGTTAACCGACCGGTAATGTTAAATGTACGCCGAGGTTCACAGCCATGTATCTCTGGCTTATTAAAAGTTGTCTCCACTCCTTCTCCCCTCACCCCTCCTTTTTAAAGGACTTACCGTACACTGTGCTAGCCATCTTAATTACAGTGCCAACCTTCCTGTTCATCGCGGTGTGTGTCTGTATCACCTTGGCTTTGCACTGTGTTCATTATTTTAGACAGCGCTCCCCCTGTCCTCCGCCTGCATAACGGGCTGGTGAAGGAAGGTGTGTGTCTCTCTCTCTCTCTCTCTCTCTCTCTCTCTCGCTCTCTCCATCGTTCCAGTTGCATCGTTCCAGTTGCTTACAATCAGAATCAGATTTTATTTGCCAAGTATGTTTTGCAACATACGAGGAATTTCACTGGCCAGGTCAGTCATACAATTAAAAGCAACAGACTCAAAAACACATTTTAACATGAACATCCACCACAGTGACTCCTACACATTCCTCACTGTGATGGAAGGCGAAATAAAGTTCAAGTCTCTTCCCTTTGTTCTTCCTCGGTCGGGGACCTCGAGCCGTCCGTTGACGGGACGGTCTTGACTCCCGTAAGCGGTGGCGTTCTGGCCGTCCGCGTCGAGGCGTTCAGCTCCTGAATCGGGGGGATGTCAGCTCCCCCGCGCCGGGCGATCGAACCTCACGTCGGGGCTGGACGAACCTTCTGCGGCTCTGGAGCTCCTGACTCGGCCTCTCCCGAGACTGCGAGCCCATGATGGTAAGTCCGCAGGCCACGTTGGGAGCGATCCCAGGCAAGGGATCCGCTCCGATGCTAAGTCTGCGCCCCGCGGTGGGGCTCACAACAGTCCAAGGCGGCTCCCAGCTCCAGCGATGGTAGGCCGCAGAGCACGGAAAATGTGATCTGAAAATTGATCACATCTACAGGAAGGTAAGAACTTGAAAAAAAGTTTCCCCCGATTTCCCCCCCCCCCCCCGCTAAAACAAACCAAAGAACATAAAAACAAACTTTTAACAGACGCTAAAAATAACAAAAAGGTCAAAAAACGAGAAGACTGCCGGCAGGGCTGTCCATCTCCCCGGCGTCTCTGGTGGTCAACGTTCCAGTTGCTGGGACAGGCCCATCCTAAAATGTTTGAATTATCAATATGCACTCTTTAAAGTAAGGGTCTCTTGCAGCATTACAAAATATAACTCCTTCAGTAGATTGCTCTTTGCTTTATTCTTCTATGAATTATACACATAGAATAAACAGCAAACATCTAATTAATCTAAGTCTTTCATCGTATTTTCTTCTGTTGAAAAATGTTCAGCATGTCCTAAATTGTGCTATGTCTCCCTGGCTTCCAAGTGAGAGGAATATTTTGCACTACAATTACTGTCTTTGTTGATCCAGTTAACTGTTAAAGATCTGTATCACTTTCATGGCTTCAAGGAATCCTTGCTTTTCTCCTCTCTCCATCCCTCCCCAACGTACTTCTCCGACTAGTTCCGACTAGTTTCATTGTCTTCCAGATTAAATTTTACTGATTGTATGCTTCATTGTCACGTCCCCCTCAACTAACAATGATCCATTCTACAATTTCTTGATCACCGTCCCCTTTGATCTCTCGTTTTCACACCTTATCCTTCCATATCTTTATCTCCCTCTCCGCTTACTCTGTCTGAAGAAGGGCCATGACCCGAAATGTCACCCATTCCTTCTCTCCTGTCCCGCTGAGTTACTCCAGCATTTTGTGTCTATCTTAGGTTACAATTCATACACAACATGAACGTTTATGGATGCAAGTCAAGTCACATTTATTTATATAGCACATTTAAAAAACAACTCTCGTTGACCAAAGTGCTGTACATTTGTTATAAGAGTAGTATACACAAGCAGGCTACATACATATATACAAATAGCCCTCACTCAGAGGACGTCAGGAAAGGCTTGGGAGAACAGATACGTTTTTAGACTAGACTTAAAGGAGTCGATGGAGGGGGCAGTTTTAATGGGGAGGGGGATGCTGTTCCACAGTCTAGGAGCTGCGACCACAAAGGCGCAGTCGCCCTTGAGCTTATGCCTCGACTGTGGGACATTCAGCAACCCCAAGTCGGCCGATCTGAGGGACCTGGAGGTGGTGTAGTGGGTGAGAGGACTTTTAATGTAGACGGGTGCAAGCCCATTGAGGGCTTTGTAGACAAAGCGGAGGGTCGTGAAATTTATTCGGAACCACACAGGGAGCCAGTGAGAGAGGCCAGGATCGGGGTGATATAGTCCCTTTTTCGGGTGCCCGTCAGGAGTCTCGGTGCGGCGTTTTGGACCAGTTGCAGGCGGCACAGGGAAGATTGGCTGATGCCAGTGTAAAGGGAGTTGCAGTAATCTAGGCGGGAGGAGATAAATGTGTGGATGATCTTTTCTAGGTCATCAAACTGGAGGAATTGTTTTATTTTAGCTATCATCGGAAGCTGAAAGCTAGGTTTTACCAGGGCATTGACTTGTTTGTCAAACTTCAGTGCTGAGTCAAATATCACGCCAAGATTTTTGACGTGAGGTTTGAGTAGTGGGGTAAGGCTTCCAAGGCTGCCTGCTTTCATTTTGATTGAGTCCGAGGGGCCGGGAAGGATGACCTCAGACTTACTCAAGTTTAGTTGGAGGAAGTTCTGGGCCATCCAGCACTTTATATCCTCGAGGCAGCGGGTAAGGTTAAGCAGATTTGATTGGTTTTTGGGCTTCAGGGGGAGGTACAGTTGTGTATCGTCTGTGTAGCAATGGAAGAAAATGCCGTGCCTTTCAATGACTTGGCCTAAGGGGAGCATATACAGGGAGAAGAGAATGGGGCCAAGGATGGAACCTGGTGGAACCCCACAGCAGAGGCTAGCTGGGGAGGAGAAAGAGTTGCCTATGTTAGTAGAGAAACTCCTACCTTTGAGGTAGGAGATGAACCAGCTCAGGACAGTGCCATCAATACCAACCCCGTACCGGAGACGGTCAATTAGGATGGTGTGGTCGACTGTGTCAAATGCTGCTCTGAGTTCAAGAAGGAGCAGGATTGCACAGTCGCTGGAGTCAACGGTGAGCAGTAAGTCATTATGTACCTTCAACAAGGCAGACTCTGTGCTGTGGTGAGCCCTGAAACCTGATTGAATGCAGCATTCAATATTTCTGTACAAGCTGGCATTCATACACATGAAAAATTCAACCAAGAGGTCAAAATATAAATTAGGAAGTCCAAACTATATCAGTAGTGTACTGAAAAATATGTGTTTCACTTTTTTTTAAATGACATAAACAATGCTCCCAATCATTTTCATCTTTTGTTTCCAGGGCCGATTTTCCATTGGTTACTGTGATTTTGACCTGAGACATTGTCACGAAACTACAGTAGACATTTTCCATATCAAGCATACAAAGAATACATAGCCTGGAGCAATGACGATTCAGATTATTTTATTACTATTATGTTATGTCACTGATACTTTAGATATTTTGTAATAAAGTTACTATTACTTGAATGCTTGGCACACTGAACTTGAGTGTTATCAAAAAAACAGAAAATGCTAAACCTAACAATTCTGCAGGTTTTTAAAAAAAATGTTTAATATTTTGGTACACAATTGTTTTTTTTGTTACAGCCCCTTGTTAACTTCAGTGTATGACTACTATATACACAGTGCAGGACCAGTAATGTAGAGAACAATCAGTTTTAATAAGGGGTACTGGGTTACAACAATGCTGGAAATTGACTAGATGCTGTTCCTCGTCCGAAGCATGAATTTCATTTGACATACATTCCCATGTCAGCTTTACACGACTTGCACCATACAAAAATATTAAATACATATTCATTTAGTTTATCTTCATACATGCAGTGACTTAACAAAAGTAATAATGACCACAAATTATAATCTGTCAGGTCTTCAAAAGGTTCATAAGTGGCCTGTATTCTCTTTACCACCCAAGACTGCTGTATTGTCAGTTTAATTTTCCATGTATTGATTTCTAATAGCAACAGTAAACACATCTACATGAACTTCATTTTTCTGTATGGAAAAAAATGAACTAACGATTTTAAAAAATCAGATTGGTATGAGGGTCATTGCCAATAGCTTTTAAAAACATTTTTAACGAGAGTACTGGTTCATACCTCAATGTAGACATGTACATTAAAAGGTAAATTATTTAAACCAGGCTAAGAAAATACATTTGTGATTTTCCA
Organism: Raja brachyura; assembly: GCA_963514005.1. The sequence goes on from OY740786.1 coordinate 76,781,663, forward strand.
AGTGGCCTTTGAGTTAAAGCTTCTATATACAAAATCCTATTTTTATTTCTATCGGTCATTTGTCCAGAGAAAAATAGCTCGTACAAATGCCGAGACAAAATCCTACCTTTTTTTAAAGTAGTAAGAAGTCAGGATGTCACACATTTTAAGCAGTCCTTGAAAAATTAAGTTTAATTCAAAAGTGCCAATACTTTAGCAATGCTTATGTAATTCCTACTATAATCAAAAGCTCTGCAATAGCTGGGAGCAGCTCACCAATACTTAAAGTTAGCAGAGGCGTAGCCACATCAAAACGTTTTTAATCCATATTACTGAAGCTAGAGTATAGATATTTAACAGAATATGCAAAAGCCATCATGATCAGTCAGAAACAAATGCTCCATGCAGGAAAGCTACCAGGCCACTTGTACAAATGGAGAAAGAACAGAAAAGACCAGTGCTTCTTCAAAGCACTGCAATGATCAGCCCAGAGAGCAATTCACAGCATGCTATTTTAATCACTATTAACTACATATTCATTCTCACTGGGAATATTACACAAGTATAATGAGGTCCAACAAATCAGTTAGATTATCACTGAATGCTTAAAGCAAATTGTACCTCTGTATTGCAATTTTTCTATACAAAGTGTATACAGTACCATATAAAGTCTATACAGTACCGCATCATGGGTGTTAAGAAATATACTAATTTGTTCAGAACAAATTGTGAACAAACCTTGGGATTTATGAAACTCTTCAACCGAAGCATGATGCTTAATATTTGTGTATTTCTTTTAAAATTAAAACAATAGGTGTATTATTAGAAGTTTTATTTTCAAGGCTATACATTTCTTTTGAAACATGTTGAACAATATAAAAAATGCATTGTAAAATTATACAATACTATAATAATTGTAAATGCTGGGGCAAAAATAAAGCATTGGAATTTGCTAATATCATAAAAAAACTTATTACATATTATATAATTAAGCTCTTATTCACAGACAAGTTTAGTAAATGCAGCAACCTTGAACTTAAAGTGCCATATACCTTAGGAGAAAAATAAGGCTTTTACTGTTATATAGCATAGGAATTTAATTGTTAATATTTTATGAGATGTTTTCTATTTATAACGGACTAGACGTAAGACCTTATAATTCATAAAATCAGAGGAATCTGGCTGTAGTGAATCTACATGAAATCCATCACTCATTGCTGTTTTAAGCACTTCCTCTACAAACAACTGAAAATTGTTAACTTGCTCATTTGTAGGCACAGTCCAAAGTCTTTTTAAGTTTTGTTGTGTGTATTCATCTTCAGGCAATACTGCTACATGCCCAACCCACTGCAATGTCAAATGGTGCGGATCCTTCTTCTCATAACCAATTGGAAAAAGTCTACCATTAACAAAGTAACAAAACTTGGAGCTCAAATGCTTCAAAAAATCAGCTGATGTGCAAAATATGTTGGCATCAAAGACCTCTGTGCTGCACGAGGTTAGGTTGTACATTTGTGGAGCTGGTTTAACAGTGAAGTACACAGTTTGCAGTCTCTGGTCCAGAGTAATGTTGAGCATTGCATTCCTTTCCGCCTTAGCACTTTCAGACTCTCTCTCCTGCAAGGCTGCGATTAAAGGCTGGATCTGGTAAAAATCCGCTTCTCTCTTCAACAGCCTAACTTCTTGAAAATCATCTGGGAGGTCGAGGTTTGATGTGCGCAAAAAATTTAGAATATATCGAAATATTTTCCCATCTCGATCTATGAAGTAATTTCCACGATGATCACTGGTTGAAGGCATTTTCCCACTAAACATTACCCCCAGCATTGAGTCTGGGTAACGTGTTAAAGTTGCCAGAGAACTGGTATACAATTTTCCTCCTACATTTATTGTTATGGGATCAGACATAATGAATTGATATTGTGATGTTAATTCCTAAAATCTGTTTCATAAAAAGGGAGAGAAAAAGAGAAAAAGATTTTATGAAACAGTGCTTAATGCAAAGATCATACAGATTCTGTACTAAACAGTCGTACTGCTTCTACCCTTTCCAAATTTGTTTTTATGTGAATGAGTTGCAACTATGTATTCTTCACTACATAGGCAAGCACATATTGTATTTTTTGTGATTCTATTTCGTGTTCCAACATCCCTGGGGGAAAAAAAGGGATTGGCTTTGTTACAGACAAATTGCGATGTGGCTAATACTGAAAACTGGAAAGCATGATGATGGTGACAATATTGATAAAGGAGGGAATATATATTGGACACAAGGTTGATATAACTAAGAAAATACACAGTAAGTATGGTTGGAAGTATTATTTTTAAACATAAATTACATGTTATTTTATATCAGATTGTGGAAAGGAAATAAGAGGCAATCTGTGAACAGATTACATACACATAAATAACATTAATGCAGAGACGCAAGTGACCCCAGATTCTGGCATTTGAGCAAAAAAATTAATTCTGTAAGAACTAAGAGGGTTAGGCAGCTTCTGTGGAGGCAAAGGGATGGTCAATGTTTCAGGTCTCAACCTCACTCCACCCGAGGCGATCAACAAAATTATTACTGTTTTAATTATTTGTCTGATGTTTGGTCCAGAATTTAAAAGGAGAAAAGGGAATGGAAATACAAAAGCCACAAGAGACCCTTCTTTAAAGCTAGGAGATAGTAGGGTTGGGTCTCATTTTTAAAATTTTTTTTTTTAAAGTTGAATAAATGTGGAAGGAGCATCTTACAACTTGGTCACAACTTGATTAAAGTCAAAACAAACTAGTTCACAACATTTTAAAAGAATTATGCTAAATGGGATATAGTGAAAAGACAAATTGTCAATATGTGTTGGAAGGAACTGCAGATGCTGGTTTAATCTGAAGATATACATAAAATGCTGGAGTAACTCAGTGGGACAAGCAGCATCTCTGGAGAGAAGGAATGGTCATCAATATGTGTTGTCCAGCAATTGCAAGATGATTGCAAAATCAGATGAAAGGTAAAAAATTATTTGATGTCACTGAAAAGCACACACATTTTCAGATAGGTGAAACTGAAGATGGCCCAAGGCAAACAACATCATGAAATCAGCACATACAGTATACCCGCTCTTATAGGAAATAAATAGACTAATTCGATTTTTTTTGCTTTAGCAGATTATAGAATTGCTCAGCATCATGAAAGATAGAGTAAGATTGATAGAAGCAAACGTAGCGATAGGTAAAATGTCAGGAGCACGAGGTCACAGATCAAGGAATCAAAACTATGGATTTATAACTGCAGTCTTCTCATATAAAGACTGCAGAAACATCTTTATATGAGAATTCAGACAACAGAACTTAAAAGCAGTATTCTATGAAAAACATTGTGAACATTAACCATTGTGGCTTAGTGCAACAGCCTTACTTCTACAAAAGGACTGAATTAGAGATAAAATCCAGGATGACACTCCACTGCCACTTTGGAAAAAGTGCTCCACTATCAGAGATTTAATCTTTCAATTAAAGCATGCAATCAAACCCCTATATTTCATGCAAAGGGAATGCAAGAAATATAAAGGTATTATTTGGAACAAGAAGTGGTTTTCTATAATCATCTTCAACATTGTTTGGTCATTTTCACATCTCTTACAATGCAATAGAGATGAGACTTGAAAGAGTCCTGAAGTAAATGTAAAGTACTTTTAGATGGACAGTGAAATGTGAAAGATGCAATGAAAATATTGTTTTCCCCAATGAAATATCTGTAGAAAGCTACAGAAATCTAATTAAAATGTGAATAAGACCATAGACTAATATTTGTTGACCTGAAATGTATTCATTAACTAAATTACCGAACAATTTAAATATTTTTATTTGAGCAGAAAAAAATCAACATCATGTAAGCATTACTAATTAATATTTTGAGAAGCAACTTACAGTAAGTAGTAAATATTGTGGATGCTATTTAGACAAACTTAGATGATGTTCAAAAATGTCTCTCACATTAATTTGATGTACTTTATTTCACTAGGAAAATGACAGGGGCAGGCTACAAGGAGATAATGGGCACATACCTGAATTGGCAAGAGGTACTTTTGCTATCTGTGATGGTACTCCATTTATATGATGGAACAAAAAGACATCTAAAAGAGTTTACCATTGATAAAAAGCACAGTAGATGGAAGCATGGATTTACCACAATATCATACAAAATGTTATATTGAACCTTTAAGATATTAACAAAGATGGCAGTCAAAACAGCTGCTATTACAGGGCATGTTACAATAAAAAGTGTCAGTGAAGGGAGGTAATTTTGGAGTTTATTGCCTTGCCAACAAGGTGTGGCAGTCAATAAATTATGGCAACGGTCAAGGTGCGAGAATTGGAAAGAGGCAGATTTCACAAAAGATTAGTGAGATGGGATATAACACTGATAGACTGGAAAATAAAATTGGAAAAATTGGAAATTCCTTATCCATTATTTAATGCAAGTCACGACCATGAAAACAGGATTTGCTGCATGCAGAGGTTTGGACAACAAATATTTCAGAAAGTGCAAGTTTGGTTAACTAGGAGATTATTACTCAATGTAGGAGGACAAAGGAGAGCACTTACTGAAGAAAATACTGGAAAAACTAAGCAAGCTAGGAAAGGGGAACAATTAACATTTCAAGTCTGTGCTCCTTCACTGTTCATGGTTTCTCTTTCTAGAAATGTTGCCTGACTTGCTCAGTTTTGGCAGCAGTTTCTGTTTTAATCTCAAATTTCCAGAATCTCTGCAATCCCCCCCCTATCTTCACATGAACATTTTCTAAATAGGGAATAACTGGAAGAAAGAGGCAAAATGAGTTCAGATGCTTGCACTTGGATCTTTATAAAGTCATGACCAGACACCCCCCCCCCTAAAAAAAGTTTAATATCAGCACTGAACTTTCTATTTAAAGAACTAAAATGCAATGGGGTAGAGGCTATTGTGCAACATAGCCCTGGCTACACCCAGAATACTCTGATCAGTTCTGAGAATCATACGTAAGAAAATATATTAGCCTAGGAGAGAGTATTGGAATGACATTTGGACCCAAACGGATAAATTACAAAACAATAATATGGTTATATTCTTGGAATTAATATTTAATGGAGGAGCTGATTAGTATTATGAACGAGAATACGATAAATAGTGAGAAACCAAAAAGCTAGTCATTGCACAAATCAACCCCTGCAATATCCAAAGCTGTACGCTTAGCCCCCTGCTCCATTCTTTATATCCATGCTGTGCAGCTAAGCGCACTACTAATCTCAGTAGGTCAAGCAGCATTTCTAAAAAGAGAATCAACCCGTGCCTATGAAATGACTGGTATAGACCAGTTTGCCTGTCATTACAACTGGTCACCGCAGATACTATCTCACAGGCTCCCCACTCTGAACTGGGCTATCTGGAAAGCAACAACACATAAGTCAGTCTGCTGTTCATCGATTACAGCTCAGTATTCCTCTCCAAACTCATGTCATCTCCAAGACCTGCGGTAGACACAAAATGCTGGAGTAACTCAGCGGGACAGGCAGCATCTCTGGAGAGAAGTATTGGGTGACGCTTCTTCACATTGATGTCGGGGAGGGGGCGGGACAAAGACCTCCAAGACCTTCCCTCCAAGACCTAGGCCTCTGCACCTCTGCTTGCCACTGAATCCCTGACTTCCTCATCAGCAGATCTTAATCAGTGTGAATTGGTAAAAACACATCCTCACTGATCATCAACACAGGTGCATGTCAAACTGTATGCTTAGCCCCATGCTCTAATCTTTATATCCATGCTGTGTGGTCAAGCACATTGCCAATGCAGCTACAAATTTGATGATGCACTACTGTTGTTGGACGAATAATGGATGGTAATGAGTAAGCGTACAGAAGAGAGTAAGAATACCTGGTTGAGTTGTGCCTCAACAATTTCACACTCAACGCCAACATACCCAGGGAGAAGAGTCAAAAGTGTTTAATTGTCATATGTACTGACACGGAACAATGAAATGATTACTTATTACTGCTTACCAGGACCATTAATGCAATACACACAGATAAATGTATACTAATCAATAATACAGTAAATTAAAGACCATTGTACTAGGTAATGCTCACTGTGCAAAACCAAAGTCCACAGTGCAACCAAAGACACAGTTCATCGAAGATCATAATAGCTGAGGTTGTGAGTATAGTTGGTGAGGTTGCTGCTGTGTAGTGTTCAAAACCTTGATGGTTTCCGGGAAGAAGCTGTTCTTAAACCTGGTGGTCACGGTTTTCAGGCCCCTGTGCCTTCTTGTCGATGGTAGTGGCATGGTCAGGGTGCTTTATATCTTTGATGATAGTGGCTGCCATTTTGAGGCATGCTCCTATGATCCCTTTGATATGGAGAGGTCAGTACCTGTGATGGGGTCAAGGAAAGAGCGTTCAATTCGCGGCCCTGTTTTCACCAATCTTTCCACCACAACGTATAAGAAGCACAAGAAGCGCAAGACAGACACCATTGTATGCAGATGCCGAGAAGTGTTTTCAGCTCTGGCTGAACAACTTCTAATCTTGTGTGTGGCCTCGATAAGAAGAAGTACCTGTGATGGACCGGGCAATGTCTGTACCCTCCTGCGCTTTGGACGTTCAAGCAATCGAATCAAGCTGTGATGTAGCCAGCCAAAATTGCACTCTACCATACACCTGTAGAAGTTTGAGTGTTTAATCGACATTCTGAAACTTCTCAAATCTTTCAAGGAAGTAGAGGTGTTGATGATCTTTCTATGTGATTGCACCGATATAGTAGTCCTTGGACAGATTTTGAAGAGATATGATCCACAGGAACGTGAAGCTGTTGACTCTCTTCCACCATTCCGTTGATGAAGACAGGAAGCATCTATCAGAAGGATTGTCACGCTGCTGAAGTTGCACATCCAGGTTCAGGAACAGCTACCAGGTTCTTGAACTGACCTCAACAACCTTTATCCTACTTCAGCAATTGAACACTTTGCATGCAATACCATGGGCTTGTTTTCTAATTGTATCTTCACACTACAGTACTGTCTTTTTATTGCAGTCTTTTTCTTTTCGCCATGTTGATAATTTGTTTTTTTGTACGTTATCCGAGTCTGTGTGCCTGCAAAGCTGCTGCAAGCATGATTTTCATTGACCTGTGCCTCCCCATACTTGTGCATATAACATGAAATACTCAACTTGACTTGGAATATAAGACTAAAAGGATAACATCTAAAGAGGGCCAGTAACACAAAGAACCATCAGCCGCCAACGTGCCGGGTTCTGGAGAAGTTCCCACCGTCACAACACCGACCATCACCACAACACCACTGGTTGCACCAACATTGCGCAAACCTGTGAAGCGGTGGAACTTCCGCAAAGCCAACTGGGACAAGTTCCAACAACTTACCAACACAGCTGACTCGGGCCTTCCTCCCCCAGACAGTACCAACCTGGACTCTTCCTATCAAGCCTACTGCAACATGCTTATCAGTGCAGGCAAGAAAACCATCCCCCGTGGCTACCAGAGGGATGACATTCCATGTTGGGATGATGAGTGTCAACAGTTATACGAAGATCATACTGCTGCTGGCACCAAAGAGGAGTCTGAAGCCACTGCCACTGCAAAGGAAGATCCTAAAAGCTACCGGCCCATCTCACTCCTCTGTATCCCATACAAGCTCCTTGAGAGGCTGATCCATGGGCGTATCAACCCCATCATAGACCCTCAACTATCCCACGAACTGGCTGGTTTCCGCCAAGGTCCATCTACTGTGGACCAGGTAACCCTCCTCACCCAAGATATTGAGGACTGCTTTGAGGCAAATGAGAAGGCAGAAGCTGTTTTTATAAATCTGACAGCTGCCTATGACACCGTGTGGCACCGGGGACTAACTGCAAAGCTACTTCGGGTGCTGCCAGACAGGCGCATGGTCCGCTACATCATGGAGCTGATATCAAACCGCAGCTTTGTGCTTAAGACCAGTGATGAACAGCACAGTAGGCTACTTAGACTGAAGAATGGCAACCCACAGGGATCCGTCATGGCTCCGCTGCTTTTCAAAGTTTACATCCATGACCTCCCAGAGGCCATCGCTGGAAAATATGGGTATGCTGATGATCTCGCCATCCTGATGAGACACAAACAGTGGAAGACAGACAAAAACTCCTTGAGTCAAGACATGGGGACTTTGGCAGTATACCTACAACAGTGGCGTCTAAAGCTGAGCGAAGGCAAAATATTGCCAACAGCATTCCATTTAAACAACAAGGAAGCTAAGCGAGAGTTAGCTGTCTTTGTTAACAACAGGCGCTTGGACTTCCAACAAACACCCACTTACCTCGGCGTAAAGCTGGACAGGCCGCTTATTCCGTCAGCACCTGGCTGGTCTCCGCGACAAGGTCATGGCACGTAGCGGCCTCATCCGACGCCTGGCAGGAACAAGTTGGGGAGCCAGTCCATCAACTATTTGCACCTCTGCCTTAGCTCTTGTGTATGCCACAGCCGTACTGCACACCCGTATGGAGTAGAAGTAGACATACTAGCCTGGTAGACAGGACCCTGAACAGCACCTTGCGAACCATCACTGGGTGCCTTCAACCTACTCCAGTCGAGCAGCTCCCTATACTTGCAAGCATTCTACCTGCAGGGATCCTAAAGCAAGCAGTAACTCTGGCACTATCTCATCGTGCCATGGACCCAGATCACCTCCTCCATCAGCAGAGAGCAGAGCCCACCCTGACTGAAGTCCTGTCACCCCTTTGCTCCACATGGAAAACAACTCCTTGCATCCATCCAGCCAACTGAGACAAAAGCACACTGGATAGCTCAGTAGTGCTCACAGTAGTGGAAGGCAATCTCATCTCCATTACACAGCTACATCTCTTCACCAGATAAAAGCTGTCCAGGGTCTGGCCTGCGCAGGGGAGCATGGGTGAAGTGCAACAGACTTTGTACTGGAGTTGGGTGTTTCAATGCCAGCATGTGGAGATGGGGGCTCCGCCAGAGCCCAGCCTGTGAATGCGGAACAGAACAACAGACAGCCAACCATGTCATCTCTGGGTGCCCGCTCTACCACCCACCAAATGGAGCTCAGGGCCTGGCAGACATTGACGCAGAGACAACAACCTGGCTGCTCAACACCCGGCTTGAGATCTAACTATTCCTTTGGTTTATGTTTCATTCGCATTAAGAAGAGGGCCTGGTTTTTCAGGAGTGAAGTTAGAAACAACTTCAATGTACAAAAGGTGATTGAACCTTGTAATTTCAATGGTCAAAGCTGGAATTTAAATCTGAGTTTAGAACTTCTTTATCAATAAAATCTCTGAATGAAAACGAGGGGAAAAAATAACTTTACATAGTTTGATCACAGGTCAGCTATGATCTAAATGAATGGTGTCAAAATGGACTACAATTATCCGGCCACACAGAGGTATGTCATTAGTTTCAACATGTCTTTGTAAACAATTTCCTTAATGCAAGTATAATGATCATATTTATCTAGCTTTTTCCCCATACCTCTTCAACCAATGTATTTATACCATGCATAAATAAGTGTAAAGGTGGGGGACTTTTTATTCTTGTTAACAACAAATGGTGCAACCCTGGTCACATTACGGTTAAGGAGGAGCGTGTGTGTAGCCCGGACATTGAACTGATGGCTGTGGGTCCACGTCCATATTATATGCCCAGGGTATTCTCACACGCAATTGTGGTAGCTGTTCATATTTCTCCATCCGCCAACCCTCTGTGCTTGTGTGACGTTATCCACAGTCACCGCGAGACACCAGACACAACACCTGAGTGCTTTTATCGCTATCTCAGGGGACTTCAACTACGTAACTTTGAACGCTACCCTACCCACTTTCATTCAATTTGTTGACTGTCCCACTAGGGATATAAAAACATTGGACCCGTGGTATGCTAATGTAAAGAGGCGTACAGCTCCATATCCCTTCCGCCACTGGGAAGATCCGACCACAACCTGGTTCACCTCCTACCCAGGTATAAGCCAGTGGTCCAGAGACTACAAGGTCAGTGGTCACAGGCCTATAATGACCTACAGGGCTGTTTTGAGGACACAGACTAGGACCCCACACTCTGTAGTCCCCATGGAGAGGACGATCGACTCACGGACAGTGTTACCAGCTACATAAAGTTCTGTGTGAAAAATAGTGTACAGTCTCCCTGAGGAGACTACACTGTTTTCCCAACAACAAGCCCTGGGTCACTAGTGACATAAAAGCCCTTCTCAACCAGAAGTGGGCCTTCAGGAATGGTGACAGGGAGAAGGTGAAATGGGTGCAGAAAGACCTGAAGGCGAGACTAAGACAGGGCAAGGATGACTACAGTAGGAAGCTGGAGTGGAAGCTTCAGCAGAACAACATGAGGGATGTGTGGAGCGGAATGAAGAACATTACAGGCTACAAGAAGACCAGTGGCCTGGGGAGGGAAAACAATCAGGACTGGGCCAATGAGCTAAACCTGTTTTTAAAATAAATTTGATGGTGTGGCCCCTGCCCACCGTCCCCCCCCCCCCCCCCCCCCCCCCCGCTCCGCGACAGTCTCTCCCCCTCAATCCCCTGGTCCACTTCCTCTGCCCTTTCTTTGCCGAGCCTGACCATCAAGGCCGAGCAGGTGAGGAAGGAGCTGAGCAGACTTCGTCCAGGCAAAGTAACAAGTCCCGATGGTGTCAGCCCTAGGGTACTGAAGGCGTGTGCCAGTCAGCTGTGTGGAGTACTACAGCATATCTTCAACCCGAGCCTGGAGAGGGTTCCTGTGATGTGGAAGGCATCCTGCCTGTTTCCTGTACCAAAGTGGACGCGCCCCAGCTCCTCCAATGACTACAGACCGGTGGCGCTGAATTCACACATCAATAAGTCCCTGGAGAGGCTGGTGCTCATTCACCTGCGACCGCTGGTTAAATCCTAAATGAGGTCCCTCTGCAGTTCACTTACCAAGCAAAGATGGGGTTTCAGGACGCCATCATCCACCTGCTCCATTGTTCCTATACTCACCTGGATAAGCCGGGAAGCATTGTGAGAATCATGTTTTTTACTTCTCCAGTGTTTTCAACACAATCCGGCCTGAACTGCTAGGGAGAAAACTGACGAAGATGTGGGTGGATGCTCTATTGGTGTCCTGGATCACCAACTACCTGACTGGACGACCACAATATGTCAGGCAACAGAACTGTGTCTCGGACATACACAAAAAGCTGGAGAAACTCAGCGGGTGCAGCAGCATCTAAGGAGCGAAGGAGATAGGCGACGTTTCGGGTCGAGACCCTTCGGACATGTTGGTGAGCAACACAGGGACCCCACAGGGGACGGTCCTTTCTCCCTTCCTGTTTACCATCTACACCTCAGACTTCAGACATAACACCACCTCCTGCCACCTGCAGAGGTTTTCAGATGGCTCTGCAGTTGTGGGCTGCATCAGTGAGGGGAGGGAAGCTGAATACAGAGGTGTAGTCAACGATTTTGTAAAGTGGTGTGGGCTGAATCACTGCAGCTCAACACCGACAATATCTAAGGAGTTGGTGGTAGACTTTAGGAGGAGAAGAACACCCCTGTCCCTTGTCTCCATCAATGGTGTGGATGCGCAGTTTACCAGGGAGTGCAAATACCTTGGAGTGTACATGGACAGTAAACTGGACTGGTCCAGGAGCTGAGGCCCTGTACAAGAAGGGACAGAGCTGGCTGTACTTTTTGAGAAGGCTCCACTCCTTCAACGTCTGCAGTGAGATGCTGCAGATGTTCTAGCAATCGGTGGTAGCCAGTGCCATCTTCTTCGCTGCCGTGTGCTGGGGCAGCAGGGCGAAGGCTGCGGACGCAAATAGGAATAACAAACTCATCAGGAATGTTGGCTCTGTCCTGGGGGCGGAGTTGGATTCTTGGGAAGTGGTCTTGGAGGGGAGGATGCTCCTCAAACTGCAGAGCATCCTGGACAATACAGTTCACCCCCTCCATGACACACTGGTCAACCTGAGGAGTACCTTCAGCAACAGACTGGTTCCACCAACATGTGGCTATCAAACTTTGCAATTCCTCCCCCTTCTGTCGTTGGGTAGACTGAGACTGACCACCACCCTCACCTTTGCACATCCCCAAAGCCTTACCACTCGTCACTTTTTTTTCCATTTCATGTATTTTATGTTTTAGAATTTTTAGTACATTTTAGAATATTAGGAAAGCAGCAAAAGATCAGTCTATAATCTCCAAAAAATGCAAGATAAACTCAAATCAATCATATTGCTAGAATAAATTTAACATTTGGTTTGCTTATTTTTAAATATCTAAAGTGGCGTCATAAAACACAATCTTCATTCTCACAGTTCTCTTCATTTTTAGTAACTAATCATTTATAAAGTTCCACAAATTATAAATGGGTAGCACAGCATTTAAAACAAGAGATAAAACAGCACTGTTGGTAATACTTAACTGGAAAAACATGGTCTGGATGGGCTGGGATAACTATTACCATAACACAAAAAGATTTTCACACATCTTTTGTGACAACTATTCACACATTTAAGGCATTCATACAGGCTTTCAAAAAGGAGACTCGGATTAATAAACATTTGTTATTTCACACAGCTTATTTCACACTAACTTCAAAAGGTCTATCAAATTCTTCGAACATGAAATAACAGGCAGAAACAAGGAACTGCAGATGTTGGTTTACAAAAAAAGACACAGAATGCTGGAGTAACTCAGCGGGCCAGGCAACATCTCTGCAGAGCATGGAGAACGTCACCTATTCATGATGTCCAGAGATGCTGCATGACCCACTGAGTAACCCCAGCACTCTGTGTCTCCTTTCCGTGAAATAGCATGTGAATACCAGGGATAAATTCTTATTTCCAAAGTTTTTATTCTGCTGGTCAAAACCATTTCTGCATCACAACAGCTAAACATTGGGTAAATAAATAAATGTTAAAACTTAACTTTAACGTAGCACATACTTTCTGAATGACCAAACAGTTATGACCCCTTGGTGCGCTGTAAACCTGTTTTCGTATCCGCTACTTTCGACCCGAAAGCATAATTTGCGCTGACAGCGGATTTGTTATGTAAAAGAAAACCTTTCCGAATAAAAGGCAGTAGATGCAGAACATTACGGCATCACAGAAAAATGCATTTTTTAATGCAACCATATCATGAGTCACTGCTTCCCACAACTACACAATCGCCGTACACTGGGGAGATGAGGCGCACCTGCAATCCACACAAACACTGCATTGTGCAGAGTGCACGGCACTCACCTTGCTTCAACCCAACTTGGTGACGAGCCCGTGGTGGAAGCTGGTGGCGCTCCGGCGTACGGACTTTGTAGTTTAACACCAGTTCTTTACACCATTTTCCCCATTGTGATCCCAAAAATGAACCACAACTCCCAGAATACAAAGCAACACACATGCGCATTACCATGCGGATGGCTGCAAGCAACATTTTAAAGCTAGCGCAGTTCTTTCGTTTTCTGTGCAGGGTGAATTAAAAGTTCAGACGCTTGGGTTGTTGCGTGCCACGAAACAATGCACAAGCCCACCCCCAGAAAAGAAGCACACGAGTAAATTCTTGCAGTTGCTGGAAATCTGAAACAAAATAGAAAATGTTAGAGTACTCAGCAGAGTAGAGACAGTATCAATGAAGACAAAAACTGAGTTAGGGTTTCAGGTCGACAAAAATGCAGGAGAAACTCAGCGGGTGAGGCAGCATCTATGGAGCGAAGGAAATAGGCGACGTTACGGGCCGAAACCCTTCTTCAGACTGATGTGAGGGTGGGAGCGGGAAGAAGAAAGGAAGAGGTGGAGCCAGTGGGCTGAGGGAGAGCTGAAAAGGGGAGGAGAAAGTAAGGACTCCCTGAAATTAGTGAAGTCAATGTTCCTACCGCTGGGGTGCAAACTGCCCAAGCGAAATATGAGGTGCTGCTCCTCCAATTTACGGTGGTCCTCACTCTGGCCATGGAGGAGGCCGAGGACAGAAAGGTCGGATTCGGAATGGGAGGGGGAGTTAAAGTGCTGAGCCACCGGGAGATCAGATGGTTATTGTGAACCGAGCGGAGGTGTTTGGCGAAGCGATCGCCAAGCCTACGCTTGGTCTCACCGATGTAGAGCAGCTGACATCTAGAGTAGCGGATGCAATAGATGAGGTTAGAGAAGGTACAGGTGAATCTCTGCCGCACCTGGAAAGACTGCTTGGGTCCTTGAATGGAGTCGAGGGGGGAGGGAAAGCGACAAGCGTATCGACAAGAGGTTCTTCTGCAGTTGTATAGGGCTCTGGCGAGACCACATTTGGAGTATTGGATACAGTTTTGGTCTCCTAATTTGAGGAAGGACATCCTCGTGATTGAGGCAGTGCAGGGTAGGTTCACGAGATTGATCCCTGGGATGGCAGGACTGTCATATGAGGGAAGATTGAAAAGACTAGGCTTGTATTCATTGGAGGGTACACAAAAGGCTGGAGAAACTCTGCGGGTGCAGCAGCATCTAAGGAGCGAAGGAGATAGGCAACCTTTCGGGCCAAAACCCTTCTTCAGACCCTGTATTCACTGGAGTTTAGAAGGATGAGGGGAGATCTTATAAAATTATAAAAGGACTGGACAAGCTAGATGCAGGAAATATGTTCCCAATGTTAGGTGAGTCCAGAACCAGGGGGCAGTCTTAGAATAAAGGGGAGGTCATTTAAGACTAAGCTGAGAAAAAACTTTTTTACCCAGAAAGTTGTGAATTTATGGAATTTCCTGCCACAGTGGAGGCCAAATCACTGGATGGATTTAAGAGAGAGTTGGATAGAGCTCTAGGGGCTAGTGGAGTCAAGGGATATGGGGAGAAGGCAGGCACGGGTTATTGATAGCGGACGATCAGCCATGATCATATTGAATGGCGGTGCTGGCTCGACGGGCCGAATGGCCTCCTCCTACACCTATTTTCTATGTTTCTATAACAAGGTTTCAGGTCAATGGAAGAATTATGTACCATGATTTCTGATTGTTTTAATTTTTGTAATGATCAAAAAGAAGTTGCAATCATAATTTTAAGACCTCATATGGTTTTAATATTGACATTCACTGATAAGTTCAGATGTATTTCCTGCAATTTCAGTTGAAAAAAATATTTTCCTTTCATAACCAGATTTTATTGCCATTCAAATGATAACTCAAAATTATTTCTATGCGATTTGATTGCAAATTGTTGATATTGAATGTGTTCTGGTATGGATGTGTGGTACATGCATGTAAAGCCACAACTAAATAAGCTCCCAAAAGTTGGAAACAAGATGATTTTTGTTATGATCTATTTTATTTAACAAATTATACTTGATAGTTAAAATACTCATTTTTCAAAATAAAGTATGTACTACAATAGAAAAATGCATGTTGATTGAACAAAAAAAACAATACTGCATCTTTTCCAAAAATCTATGAGCACTTCCAGCTCAATCTGCTCACTCTCGACTCGCAAATGTCCTTGTGCTGTCAAACAATTTGTCTGACATCTAGTTCCAGATGAGTCAAAATATTCTCCAGTTGTGCATCAGGAAACCCAGTACTGTTGTCTTCAGCAGATATTATCTGATACTTTGCCTGTGATTTAATTGGTGCTCCTTACCACTGCCACTACAGAATCCATATAACCATCTAACAATTACAGCACCGAAACAGGCCTTCTCGGCCCTTCCAGTCCGTGCTGACCATTTATTTTCCCCTAGCCCCATCTACCTGCACTCAGACCATACCCCTCCATTCCCTTCCCATCCATATACCTATCCACTTTACTTTTAAATGTTAAAATCGATCCTGCCTCCACCACTTCTGCTGGAAGATCATACCACACAGCCACCACTCACTGAGTAAAGAAGTTCCCCCTCATGTTACCCCTAAACTTCTGTCCCTTAATTCTCATGTCATGTCCTCTTGTTTGAATCTTTCCTACCCTCAATCGGAAAAGCTTATCCATGTCAACTCTGTCTATCCCTTTCATCATTTTAAAGACCTCAATCAAGTCCCCCCTTAACCTTCTGCGCTCCAAAGAATAAAGACCTAACTTGTTCAACCTTTCTCTGTAACTTAGTTGCTGGAACCCAGGCAACATTCTAGTAAATCTCCTCTGTACTCTCTCTATTTTGTTGACATCCTTCCTATAATTAGGTGACCAAAATTGTACTCCATACTCCAGAGTTGGTCTCACCGATGCCTTGTACAATTTTAACATTACTTCCCTACTCCTATATTCAATGCTCAGATTTATAAAGGCCAGCACACCAAAAGCTTTCTTTACCACCCTATCTACATGCGATTCCACCTTCAGGGAACTATGCACAGTTATTCCCAGATCCCTCTGTTCCACAGCATTCCTCAATTCCCTACCATTTACCATGTACGTCCTATTTTGATTTGTCCTGCCAAGATGTAGCACCTCACACTTATCAGCATTAAACTCCATCTGCCATCTTTCATCCCACTCTTCCAAATGGCCCAAATCTATCTGTAGACTTTGAAAATCTACTTCATTATCCACAGCACAACCTATCTTAGTATCATCTGCATACTTATTTATCCAATTTTCCACCCCATCATCTAGATCATTGATGTAAATGACAAACATGATGTACAATCCATTCATGGCTGATGTCTTAAACTAAACAAGATTGCATGTAATTTGTGCACGAAATGTAACTCCATTAGTCTACAACCTTGTATCTTCTCCATATAAAAAAATGACCTTCCGTATGGCGGTCTGGTTAATATAATGGCCTGTTTTGGTTGCCTTGGAAATCTAAGTTTCAAATGGGCTTCAAACTGGTGTTATAAGTTGGACACTTCTGTGGATTTGGTCAATTTAAAACCATCTTTCATATTTTAAATGGTATCAAGTCCAATATTCATCATCTTAATCACTGGTGTACATTAATTAGTAAACCATTCATTAGGTTTATGCTGTACTGATGGGACAGTGTAAATCTTAATTCAGAAAGACACACATTAATAAAGGATGGTCAGCATATATTTACAAAGGGTAGGTTGTATATGACTAAGTTAATCAAATTCATAGCGGAACTAACATAGATGATCAGCCAAGGCAGTGGTGTTGATGTAATTTACATGGATTTCAACAAGGCTTTTGACAAGGCCCCACACAGTGGTCAGGTCAAAATAAAAGCCAAGAATGGGGAAATTGAATCCAACATTGACTTATAGGAAGTTAATGTAATGGTCAACAAGTGTTTTTGTAACTGGAAGACACTTACCAGTTGAGTTCATATAATTAACTTGAGAGCATGATAATGAAATTTGAAGGTTACAGTAAGGAGAAAAAAACTGAAGGATGATATGGAGAGCTTGAAGCTTTGCAAATGGAACACGATACAGGGATGCGAACAATAATGTATGTGACTGTGTGTGAGCGTGTGTGACTTAGGTCAAGCAATATCTGAGTTGAGCGAAATAGGGTAAATGCTTCAGATCAAAGGCCCTTTGTCAGACCTTGGAAAAAGAGAAAATAGGTTTAAGCAGCAAAGTGTTAGTGAAAAAAGAAACATACTAAGCAGTCAAATGTTGGTCAAAGATGCAAGAAATGCCGACCACAGTAGATACTATTGGTGGAGAGAGAGAACGAATGGATGGCAGAGCAGGGAAAGCGAGTTGCCATAAATTGCTGGAATCAAGATCGCGTTCAAAGAGCACATTTAGGCGATGGGCCTTGTTAAAGCAATAAGGGAAACCAGACCGAAAGGTGAGAACGAGTGTGGAATGGCAAATTGTTAGTGACAATAACAGCAAACTCCTTCCTGTGTGGATGGAAACTTAAGTGCTGGTCAACGTGGGGGAGGACACGTTGCGACCTTCTGTTTCTCTATATAGATACTTCTGGAGGGTACACAAAAGGCTGGAGAAACTCAGCGGGTGCAGCAGCATCTAAGGAGCGAAGGAGATAGGCAACGTTTCGGGTCGAGACCCTTCTTCAGGGGGGTGCAGCCACAGGGGGGTGCGGGGCTGCAGGAGGGGGCAGGGCTACAAGGGGCACCCTTTTGTGTACCCTCGATTCTCCAGCATCTGCAGTTCCTTCTTTAAACCCCCCCTCCCCCCATCCCCATCCCCCCCCCCACCATGTAACCCCTGCTCTTCCCCACCCACACCACAGCCCCCATACCCCCCCACCCCCTGACCACCCTCCACCCCCCCACCACACAACGCTTCGTCCTCAGTCCACTCACCTGCCTTCCTCCGGCCACAACCCCCATCCTTGCCGCGTGTTCACCATCCCCCCGGACCTCCCCCTCTCCGACCCCGAAAGGTTGGTCCTCAGTAGATGTCTTGTCCCCCTCCGTCCCCACCTCAATGAGTTCCGCGCCCACCACGACTTGAAGCTCTTCTACCGTCGCCTCCGCCTCACAGCGTTCTTCCACGGGAATAAGTCCTCGCCCCCCACTGTTGATCCCTTTTCCTGTCTCCCACGAACCCCCTCCTCGTGGACCCCCCCTTGTGGCCCTCCAGCTTTTGAACTCTTTATACAGAACTGCCGTCGGGACATCAACCGCCTCGACTTCTCCACTCCCCTCTCTCACTCCAATCTCTCCCCCCCCCCCCCCCCGAACGTACTGCCATCGACTCACTCCGTAACAACCCACACTGGGTTATCAAACCCGCCGACAAGGGAGATGTCGTGGTAGTCTGGCGCGTCGATCTCTACAAAGCGGAGGCCACGCGCCAACTCTTGGACACCTCCTCCTACTTACCCCTGGACCATGACCCCACTGACAAGCACCAGGCCACCATCTCGAGCACCATAACCGACTTCATCAACTCCGGCTCCCTACCCCCCCAAGCCTCCAACCTCATCGTTTCCCAGCCCCGCACAGCCCGATTGACGACTGCTTTGGTGTCACCTCCTGCACCCACAAACTGACTGACTTCATCCATTTCACCACCAACTTCCATCCGGCATTCAAATACACTTAGACCATTTCCGACATTTCCCTACCATTCCTTGACCTCACCATCTCTATTGCAGGTGATACATTCCTGACCGACATCCACTACAAACCAACTGACTCCCACAGCTACCTGGACTACTCTTCCTCCCATCCTGCTTCCCTGGAGCGCGGACAACGGGGGGCGGGGCTACAGGGGGCGCGGCCACAGGGAAGGGGCGGGGCTGCAGACACAGGGGGGTGCGGGGCTGCTGGAGAGGGTGCGGGGCTGCTGGAGAGGGTGCGGGGCTACAGGGGGCGCGGCCGTAGGGGAGGGGGCGGGGCAGCAGGAGCGCGGCTAGAGGGGGCGGGGCTACCGGGGGCGCGGCCACAGGGGAGGGGGCGGGGCAGCAGGAGCGCGGCTACAGGGGGCGGGGCTACCGGGGGCGCGGCCACAGGGGAGGGGGCGGGGCAGCAGGAGCGCGGCTAGAGGGGGCGGGGCTACCGGGGGCGCGGCCACAGGGGAGGGGGCGGGGCAGCAGGAGCGCGGCTAGAGGGGGCGGGGCACGATTGGATGTTAAGACATTCATGGGCAGGGGCCTGTTGACCAGCCCTGTCCTGACTGGCTGGAGGGGAGCGCGCGCGCGGCTTTAAATCAGAGGGACGGCAGCGACGGTCACGGACTTGTGGTCGGGTTTCAGGTTGTGGGAGCAACTCACTGACGTTAATGTCTTCCTCTGCGACCGTTGGGCACCCGTGTGAAGGTAGGCAGGTGGCTTGTGGAGGTGGTCAAAGCCCACCCGCTGCCCACCGGGGCTCGGCGAGGAGTTGGGGACCGCTGTCTGCCTCTGCTGCTATAGTTATATAGCTGATATTATCTGCTGCTATAGTTAGTTATCAGCAGTGACTGCTCCCTGGCGCTGAGAAGGCGGCGTTCAATCAAGTGCACAGGCATCGCTGGGATTGTCACATGTAACGGAACAGAATTCTTACTTGTTGTAGTTCGACATTGATACTGCAGCATAATAGTATATATTTACCTGCTGTCCTACCCGTAGAAGCAACAGTCATAGTGATACAGTATGGAAAGGGCTCTTTGCCCGACTTGCCCACACCGGCCAGCAATGTTCCAGCTACACTAGTCCCACTTGCCTGCGCTTGGTCTATATCCCTGCGAACCTGTCCTATCCACGTACCTGTCTGTCTCTTGAATGTTGGCGTAGGAGCCATTTATGTTTAGGCTAGCTACAGTTGGCATATTATATTATTTTGTCTCGATATGTCTTGCAGTATTATTTTGGATACCTGGGATTGCCATTAGATGCACAGAGGGGTGTATACATATGGGCATAGTGGACAAGGAGTGATCAGACCAGGCACAGGGGTGGATAGTATATAGTCCTCACCAGACCGGGGAGAACAGCTAGCTACAACTTGTCTGCAGAATAAAGAAAACCAGATATGTTAATCTCTTTGTACAACTACTTCAATAAAGAACCAATTAAACTGGAAAGAACAACTGGAAAATGTGTTCTATTTGGTCTGTATAAGATCACTCCTACTTACCTGTGAAGTAATGGCAACAAAAAGGTGGACACTGGAAGAATTGGAAATTTGCCATTACAATTGGGATAGTCCCAGCCTCCATTACCTCCTCTGGCAGCTTGTTCCTTACACCCACCACCATTTGTGTGAATAAGTTACCCCTCAGATTCATATTAAATCTTTCCCCCTTCACCTTGGACCTGGTGTTCTCTGGTCCTTTATTCCCCTGCTCTGAGCAAGAGACTCTGTGCATCGACCTGATCTATGCCTCGCATGATTTTGTATACCTCTATAAGAGACCCCCCCCCCCCCCCCCAATCCTCCTGTGCTCCATGGAATAGAGACCAGCCTACTTGACCTCTCCCAAACGCGCACGTCCTCAAGTCGTGGCAACATCCTTGTAAATCTTTTTTGAACCTTTTCAAGCTTGACAAATATCTTTCCTATAACATGGTGCCCAAAACTGGACACAATATTCTAAGTGTGGTCTCACCAACGCCTTATACAACTGCAACATGACCTCCCATCTTCTATACTCAATACTCTGCTTTATTGTCCACCTTATCTACCTGTGACTCGACCTTCAAGAAACCATGCACCTGTGCTCCTAGATCCCTCTGCTCTACACTACCCAGAGGCCTACCAGTTATGTGTATATCCTGCCCTTGTTCAATGTCCCAAAATGCAACACCTCACACGTCTCTGTAAAATAAAACCGATACATTATTATAATTGATAATACTATGATTCAATGACTAATGCAAGGCAACCTTAATAATACAAAACTAAAGTCCACTGTGCAGCCAGAGACCCAACCCAGTACGTCCTAATTGCTGAGGTAGGCACAAAGTGCTGGAGTAGCTCAGCGGGTCAGGCAATATCTCTGCAGAAAAAGGATGCGAGTCTGAAGAAGGGTCCCGACCCGAAATGTTACCTTTCTTTTCTCCAGAGATGCTGCCTCATCCGCTGAGTTACTCCAGCACTTTGTTAATCTTGGTATAAGTCTGCATCTGCAGTTTTTTGTTTCCACATATTTGCCGAAGTTGTGGTTAGTGTAGGGCTGTGTTCAGGAGACTGATGGTTGCTGGGAAACAGCTGCTTTTCAAATTTATGGTCCTGGTTTTTGGGCTCCTGTGCCTTCTTCCTGAAGGTAGTGGTGAAATGAGACTGTTGCCAATGGTGTAGATCTTTGATAATTGCTGTATTAATGAGGCAGTGCTACCTGTAGCTTAATTGGATGGTGGGGACCTGTGATGGACCAGGCATGGTTTACCATCCTGTGCAGCCCCCTTTGTTCCTGGGCTTTCGAGCTGCCATGATGCAGCTAGTCAGTATGCTCTCTTTCAAAATGTTAAGCTTCTGTAGAAGTTCGATAGTGTTGTTGATAGAACTTGTGTATGGAATTCGTCGGCGCGGACCGAAGGGCCTGTTTCCATGCTGTATCTCTAAAACTAAAGAGCTAAAATTAAAGTCAACAATTAGCTGCTTCGTCTTACTAATGCTGAGAGTAAGATTATTTTTTCTGGCACAATTCAATCAGATTTTCAATCGCCCTCGTGTTCTCTGTCTCACCATTACATGTTATTCGTTTAACAACAGTGGTTTGCCAGTGTATTTGAAGATGGTGCTGGAGCTGTGTCTGGCTAAACAGTCATGGGTGTAGCGCGAGTAGAGCAGGGGACTGAACATGCAACTTTTTGTTATGGTTATTGAGGGGAGGGTGTTATTGCCACTTTGTATAGATTGTGGTCTTGAGGATTTAATTAGATAGGAATAAGCAGTGACCAAATTTAAAGTTTCAAAACAGATTTGCACTAACACGTATGAGATATTAAAGTTTCATTTTGGTCCCCTCAAGATGACATCAAACCAGAATCAATCATGATATGTAGAAAACACTGTTGGTTTTCTTGCAGTTATTCGCAGCCCTTTTGATTTTAGGGTTGTGTTTAAGTTCTTTAATGTCACACATCAAAGTCGTCCTGAAACTGGTTGACCCTTCTGCTCATGTGATCTGTTGACTCGTCACCAGTCACTTTCCTACTTCAACTCTGCAACAGGTCATAAGCATGTGTCCTTCTTTCTTTCAGCTTCCATCTTCAATTGGAGAGCAAGAAATCAGAAAATCTGAAATAAGCATAAATTGTTTAAACCCCTTAACGTGTCAGACAACATCCATGGAAAGACATGGGCGGAAACGTTGCCTCGTTTTCTGTCTCCGATGATGCTTCCTGATATGCTGAGTGCTTCTGGCATTTTCGGATTACATGCTCCTATATGAAAATAACTCTTGTTGAGAGCTTCTGTAACTCCCTATGTTACAATCATTGATCTGCTTACAGTCCTTGTTGTTAACATTACTATAATCGTGGTGCAATTTTCTCCATCTGCTATCTACTTGTAATGTTCTGATGTGATCATTATGGAATTTCCCTCCGGCACCTCTCTACGTCTCTTTCCATCTTTTAAGACCTTTTGGTTTGGTTACTAAGCTCGTGCTAAGTGTTTTAAGATATTTAGCTGCTTTAGAGGCACTTTATGGGTGGAAATTGGTGCTGAAAGCATTAAATTAATTTGGTTGGAATCATTTTGCAAAATTGTTTTGTTTTACTTTATTTTTAAATTCATTGGTACAAGAATCTGTTATTCAATCATGTGTCATAACATGTCATATGTCTTAACATTAACTTTTCCAAGAGGTATCTCTTGGGCATTTCAAGGATGAGGATGATTTGGTTCTGTTCTAGTTTTCTGGATTCTGAGGTGGCTTATAGACTCTGCAGGTGGTCCTTCTTATTGAGTCCGCACAAAAGATTAGAAGTTGTTCAGCCAGAGCTGAACACGCTTCTCGGCATCTGCTTACAATGGTGTCTGTCTTGTCGCTTCTTGTGCGTGGTGGTGGAAAGATTGGTAGAAATGGGGCTATGACATGAAACGTCACCTATCTCCTTCGCTCCTTAGATGCTGCTGCACCCGCTGAGTTTCTCCAGCTTTTTGTGTAACCTACGACATGAACTTTCTTTCCTTGACCCCAGGTGGTCCCTAATAAGGTGGGTAACATGGGAGGTGGTGTGCTTCTTGGGCAGCTTTCACCAGCCTGTTGCATGCTTGTAATGAAGGGTCTTAAGATTCTCAATAAGATTTGTCCAATTTGATTAGTTACAGGCCAGGGACTCCAGTGAGGATGTTGTATTTTTCAAGAAATCTGCAAGCATCCTTGAGGCAGAGGATATTTGTGAATACCTATTCAGAAGTGTAATATAATGCAGAATATGTTTCTCAATGAATCAATGGCTTCAACATTTGGCTCAATGTTTAGTTTGAAACTCATTGAACTTGCCATCATTTTCTAGTTCTCATTTCCTGCATTATCTTAAGACATGGGTGCTCTTTTGGTTCATTTGAGTATACGCTAGCTCTCAGAGCAATCCCATTGATTCCTTTCTGTCACATATTTCCCTGCAGCCCATCTCTCTCTCTCTCAAGTCCATAAACTCTCACCGTTGCTAGGGATAGTTTTCATCAACCAATTACTCGACCAACCAGCATGTCTTTGGCATGCTGGAGGAAACTGGAGTATGCAATGGGTAACCATGAAGTTGCAGGGTGAATGTGTACACTCCATGTAGCGTCGGAGTACAAAGCAACAGTGGAAGAGCTGTTCTTCATAGTGCCAGTGACCCCGGTCCGATCCTGATTTTGGGCACTGCCTCTGCGAAGTTTGCATGTTCTCACTGGATTGCATGGGGTTTCTCTGGTTGCTCTGGTTTCCTCCCACATTCCGAATATGTTCAGGTTTGTAGCTTAATTGGCTTCTGTAAATTGCCCCGAGTATGTAGGACATAAAACTAATGTACAGTTGATCGATGGTCAGTGTGGGCTGAAGGACCTGTTTCCATACTATCTCAGCTGAGAATTAAAACCTGGTCACTGCAGATGAGTCGGCAGCACCTCTGCTGCATCATTATACCATCCTTGATATTTTTCCTGGCATTGCTATAATATTTGTTTGAAATTGCTCTGTTGAATATTACAATGCAACAGCTATCTTTTTCTTACATAAGATTGCACTTATCTGTGGTGTCATCTTCCATTTCTTTCCTCTTGTCTGCCATGCATTTCAGTTCCCTATAACATATTGTAAAGCCCATTTTTGTTACGGCTAGATAAAAGCAAATTTCTATTTTGGGATATTATTACATATTGAATTCATGGTTGCTTTTTTAATAATGCCATTAAAGTAGACAACAGCTGGTACAATTGTTTGACCTGTGTAGCTACATATTTATTTTATCTATTTGTAGGATGATCTCAACTTGGAAGTTTCTATTGGAGGCATGTGTAAAATTTGAATGCTTATTGTATGGGAATCATGGTGTGATATAACTACAAGAAATATTGATTAAAGGATACCAGGTAATTTTTTAATGATTTTCCTTCAGTTCTACATTAGGATGCAGGATTGGTCATTGATTTTTTTTTTAATTGAATGGCTAAAGTTGTGCTCATTTGAACTGCTTTGAAATGACTAGTTTTGTTACACTAACAACTAAACAAACCAGTCCATCATAGTTGGTATACTATGCAAAGTTAAGTGAGTTGGCTTTTTTTTAAAAGAAGCAATAAAAAAAGAATTTGTCATAGGCATATGTGGACTAGTATGATTTTAAAACACAAAACTTTGTTAATCCATCTGCACAACAACATTAAAACCATCTGAGGGTTAAATATTAGATATAACATGTGCCATGTTCACAGTATATGGAAGGCATTGTTCTTGTGAAAGTCCTGCTTGAATTGTGCACATCTACTCTAGAATTATGAATGGATGGACATAAATAAATGCAGACTTGAATCGGATTGAATTTATCAGCTGAACTCTCAAATACCAGAACTGCTAGTTAATCTCTTGTGGTTAACACCTCACTAGTTATTTTATTCTTTATTAAATTTGATTGAGGAATTTCAGAATCTCCATCAAGCATGTGACATAGCGTTGTATCTTTGCATCAGTGTTAGCACATTTGAGAGTATTGTCTGACTGTATTGAAAGAACATTTTGAAATGCATGTATGAATATCCCATGGGTGGGAATTTCTTCTAGATTTTATATAGTGAAATTCTAATTAATATTGACTTGTTTTTAGGATTGAAAAAACATGGATAAGATTTTAGAAAACATGGACAAGATGTCGTCTCACCATCCAACTTCTATGAAGCATGTAAAACGAATTAAAGAAGCAGCAAATGAACCTCTCGACCATAAGCAGTGTATGGCTATGTTTGAGTTGTCTACAAAATTCATTCTGTCGGGTGACACTCAGTTCCAAAAGGATGTCGGCAAGGAGGTTCTAGAAGCTTTTGCCCAGAACCACACTGCAGATTTTGAGATTTTTTTCAATGTAAAATTTATCCTGAAACTGTTGCAAGATGGTTATGGAACACTGAGCAAAAGGAGCAGTGATATTTTGGAATACATTCAGCTAGGGTTAAAATATATTCAAGGTAATACTTCTGTTGATGAAGCATTTCATGCCCTTCAGATTGAGCTTCTCCACATAGTATGTGAGAAACCTGGATCAAAGCTCTGTGCCTGTGTTTGTAAACTACTTGCTGAATATCCTCAATGCATTCCTAGTGGAAGGTTTCGAGTGGTGTTCTGCCAGCAACTCGTTAGATGTATAGGCCAGTTCCAATGCGCATCACAAGACGAAGATGAAATTGTGAAGTTCCTGGATCAAGTAAACAAAGTAAGCGGATTGTTCCAGCAAATCTGGTGGACACAAACTACAGCTATTATTCCCTCATTGCGGGAGCTGTTCACTGTTATTTCATCAACTGGTAAGGAAAATGCACATTTTAATTTTAAAGAAATGATTATTGACCTTTTTTCCCCCTTCCTTCATCTCCCCACTCCAGATGCTATGCCTTCGTTGCTTGCAGGCCAATCTGCTTGACATTGTGGCATGTACTTCTGCATGCTAAACTTGGAAACATAGAGCTCGGAATTAAAAAAATCAGCCACCTTTTATTTATGTTCCTTCCTCTAGGGAATGTTTTTCTCATCTCAGCATCACTCTACTGATTTGGCTGGGATTGGGTACTGGATGAATCCACAGTTCTCAGTTGTACGATGTACAAACTTAATGTTGAGGCTTTTGCCTCCACAGCAGCTCTGTTGAAAAGGATGACAATAGTCATGACAGCTTGTAGCTTAATGCCAGTTTTTAGTGTTATTTACAATGGCAAATAATATATGCTGCCAAGAGAACACCCATGAGATGCATGGGTAAGAGCAACTTGTCACAAATTAGAGTACCATTTTAAACAAAAAGTAATAATTTCCAACATGGTTGAGTCTACAAAGCAGAAATGGCTTTAGTTGTTATTGAATGTAACAGCTCATGTCAGAAGAACAATTGATTATTCTGGTTTATGGGATATTTGTTTTGTTTTAGAATGGTAAACCCTACACTAAAACTAAAAACATTGCATGTAGCAAGAGGTTCTTGTCTTTCTTGACCTATCTTTTATTGTGTAATACTGTTCCATTTATTTTTGCCTTTCTCGTATTCTCATGCTAAATAGATGTGCCATTACCTGGCTTTCGTCACAAACATAAAATATTATGCAATGAATTTTAACTTATAACCAACTGCAATGTAAGGTGCTCACTACAATGTGATGGTGATACATGGTGCATAATTTTCTTCTTTCTAACTGAGATTGCAATCCCAATCTAAAAACATTAGAGAAAGTGAAGGAATTCATTATTGCCCATTGGCAATAATGGAAGTGTCCATTATTGCCAATTGCCTGGCATTACCGAGTGAGGGGGGTAAATATATACAGTATTCTGAAAACACACTAAACAAGACACACTGAACAGGAAAGGACATATACATTTTAAATATTGTAAATAAATAAATAACATACTTTAATTTAATTTGCTTTTTATAGATGAGCTTGCTGTGTGGTAATCTTAGATATGGTAACTTTTTATTCTGAGTCAATGGAACTATGTCAACAAACTCGATATGAAAGGACGCCTTGGTTACAACAGATTTCGTCTGCTATAACCAAAAACCTTTATAAAGAGGTCTGTAATAATGAGAGTAGACAGTAATACTAAATTCTGATGACAAAGTTTTAGCATTAATTTTATCTGAATATGATATGTGATATTCCTTAGAGGAGGTGATTGTTATCTTGCTGTCATGAATTACATATTTTCCTATTACAGATATGGCCTGTGCCTTTCCATAAACGAATCAATTGATTGTTGCATTGATTGTTACTTCTGTGTTAAGAAAAGAAAGATGGGCATGTTTGTCAAAAATCATCCACTACTATGTGATAGAATCAAGTGACTTGTGACCTAATTGCTGTGAACAATTTTTTTTCTCCCTGTCTCAAACACTGAGCATCAATTTATTGAAATATTTACACTGGGTAGATAATGTAGGATGGTAGGAGTTTGAGTAATTTCACTCTATTTCAATAACTAGTTGAAGATCTTTTTGAATAGAACCTTGATCGTAAATATGATTTGGTCTGTGACCTTTGTGGTAATAGGCTGATTATGTTGCAATATGTTATGTGATCTATACATGTGCATCTTGCATTTGCCTACTTGGTGCTCTTTTCAGTGTCAGGAAATCCCATTTATATCCGACTGCTTATATACTGCACCAATCTTGACTTTAATAGCAATATTCTGACCCTTTCCAGCTACATGTAACATTAGGTTTCTTGTTTCTAAACTTGAAGTGTCATTTTGAATACACCATTTCCTATACTGCACAATAAAACATGTACCTTTTTACTTTTGGAACCTTTGTCCAGATTTTTCACTTCAATGACTAGGTCGGTGCAGTAGCCTGGTTTCACAGGTCACATTGTTTTGGTACTTCAGCAATTTACAAATTCTTACAGCTTAGAAACTCTTCTTTGAAACTGAACATGCAGATCTGCATTCTGCCTGAATAACATGAATATGACATGGTGCTGTACAATGGTACTTGTTCAGTTCCTAAAATTAAGAAATTCAATAACAATTTGAATGTCATGACGTTTCCAACAAATTCTTAGCAAAAAACACTATTTCCTTTCATTTAAAACCATGGAAAAATAAATATTACACATTGGCATATTACATTATCAGTCTGAAGAAGGGTTTCGGCCCGAAACATTGCCTATTTCCTTCGCTCCATAGATGCTGCTGCACCCGCTGAGTTTTTCCAGCACTTTTGTCTATTACATATTGGCAATATTCGAGGTGGATTATTCGAGGTGCAAAGTACAATTATTGTTTTGCAATTGATCAATGCAATGGTTTTGCATAGAAGTGTTTTCATCGTGCTAAACTGCAATGCAGTATTCGCTGCACATTGCATTCTCAATTTGTTTCCCTTGAAATAGACCAAATGACGAGTTGTGCATTTTACCAGGAAAGAACTGCAGATGCTGGTTTAAATTGAAGGTAGACCTAAAATGTCGGTGTAACTCAGCGGGTTAGGCAGTATCACTGGAAAGAAGCAATGGGTGACGTTTCGGTCGCGAAACCCCCCCACCAAAAAAAAAATTGTGCTTGCCTGATCACTGGTAAAAATACGGTATACCATATTACACTGCTGGTTATAGGGTTCAATGCAACACCACACTTTGCTTGCAGTTGAGTTGCAATTCCTATCATAATCTTCAGACTCTAGCAACTACTTCCCTGATAATGCTTACTTGTGCATTAGTCCTGATTCTGTGTGCTGCCTGTACTCTCTCGTTGGTGGAGCTTTGGTGGCCTCTTACTTGATATCTTCTTTGCACATCTGGCAAACAAGATATTCAATATCTTTGCAAAATAGTTGTATTTTTACATTCTATTTGTAAACATTAAGTTAATTTGTGCATGAGTATATTTAATTTAGACTTTAGAGACAAAGAGAGGAAACGGGCCCTTCGGCCCACTGTCTGCGCCGTCCAGCGATCACCCCGTACACTGGCACTGTCTTGCACACTAGGGACAATTAACAATTTACAGATCTCAATTAACCTACAAACCTGTACATCTTTGGAATGTGGGACGAAACCGGAGCACTCGGAGAAGGCCTATGCAGCACAGGGAGAACG
Source organism: Raja brachyura (assembly GCA_963514005.1). Next base: position 76,811,219 of record OY740786.1, read on the forward strand.
TACAAACACCGTACAGCCAGCACCCATAGTTTGGATTGAACCTGAGACTGCTATAAGGCAACAACTCTAACTTGTGCCACTGTGCTGCCCCTACATTTCTTGCCTGATTTTCTTTCTTCTAATGCCATCTAGTGGCTGTTCATTGCTAAAGAATTGTTTATGATTTGGAGTCTGTTACATTGGTCAAGAAAAACTGATATTTTCTCTCCAGCAAAAGCATAGATAGCTCCCACTTGGCCAAGTATCAACAAGCACTTCAAAGATGTTTTTTCAAGCAAAATGTAACCAGTCAATCTCAAGGCAGATGATAAAATATTTGTTCAGGGATATGGTTTAATGCTCATTTAAGGGAGGAAAAGGTTTTGCACAATTGTAGGAGCTCTCCAATCAGATCCAGCGCAACCCTGGTTTAGTATTTGAAATTTCAATCTGGTCCTACCAAACACAAAGCAGCAGTCAAGCAGCAGAACTGGTACAGATGATTCTGTAAGCAGCCGATAGTGTATTACACTAACAAACTATTATTAGTGAGAATAAAAACAACATGGCACTCTTTGAATAGTATTTGAGATCCTTTGCACCTTCTAAGGAAGAAGACTGGATCTCAGTTTAAAGGCAGCACCCACAAGTGCAATACCTTTTCTCAATACTGCACAAGTTTAAGCCTCTATTTTTGTTTTTCCATCTCTGGAATGAGACTGTTTTTCATTGTCTACTATGAACCCATTATGAGAATACCACCACTGACATTATGTAACAATTGGATTCCATAATTATATCTGGCATTACAATTACAATTCAAAGACCTAGAACATCAACTTTGTCTATGTGGACTGATCAAATACTGAAGCACTATAGCAATTGAACAAAAAAAGTTAAAAACAGTAAAACAATAAAACAATTTTTAAAAAAAACAATAAAAAGTTTTTATCCATGAATAGTTGCCCTAAACAGCCAAAAATCTGTAGCCTCCCTTTGATCTGGTACTTTGATCTGGTATTTTGTTGGTTCACATGCTTGATCAATGGTGTTTTATCATTAATGTTTTATTATTATTAATGTTTAGTGTTTTCTGAGTCATTCGTAATTGTCACTATGTCATGTTGTTACTTGTGGGCAGAGCGCCAAGGCAAATTCCTTGTATGTGAATACTTGGCCAATAAACTTACTTAACATGTTATGTGATCCAATAAAATTTCATGACCTTTCTCCATTTGAACTACTGTAGTTCTGTTGTCTTGTCCCGTTTAAAGGGCACTGCATAAGGAACTATTTGCACTGGCACAAGAGAAGGCTAATGCCCATGTCACACTTGGGAAACCTGAACGGAAACCTCTGGAGACTTTGCACCCCACCCAAGGTTTCCGTGCGGTTACCGGAGGTTTTTGTCAGTTTCCCTAATGGTCAAAACTGACAAAAACCTCCGGGAACCGCACGGAAACCTTGGGTGGGGCTCAAAGTCTCCAGAGGTTTCCATTCAGGTTTCTCAAGTGGGATGGGGGCATTAGGAACAAACTAGACCACGTGAGGATTTGTAGCAATACAATTTTGCCAATTTACTTTTTCCTAAGGTACTCTGCCAAAAATGTTTGTTTGGTTTTTTTGGGGGTTTGTAATTTTATGACCTTTCAAAACAGAAAATGCAAAGAAACCAGATAGTTTAAATTAATTTTTAATTGAGGGCATTGTTAAATTTTTAGCTACTTTTTCCAAACTAAAAGTTGTTGTGGGTATTTTGCAGTTGGAGCTGATGGGCCATCAAATGCATTGGCCACTGTGGTCCATTATGTTCCATTGGAAATCATGGATGAGGTCATTCAAAACTTAGCGAATGATGATTGCATCACAGATGTAGAGATGAAGACTGCTTTGACCAAGTAAGTCATATGGGATAGTTGCAAATTGTCAAAATGGTGATCTTAACTTAAAATATTCAACTATAGTCATCGGGTGCCAATTTGAACCAACAATTTTCTATAATGCTCTATTCGGAGGAACTGACTAAAGGGTATTTTATATTGCCATGAGTGTTGTTACACTGAGGCAAACGGCAAAGAAGCTGTCCTAATCTTCTATCATAAGCCTTTTTTTTTACACCTTGGCAGTTGTGGTAGATGCTTGAAAATATGTGACTGTCATTAACCAGACTGGCATCAAGATGTATGAAAACTTTAAACTGCAACCAAGGAATTTGGGAATAAGGGGATTGGGAAGACTGGTGACAAACTAAACTATGAAGAGCAAAATTCTGGTTCATATTTTAGAGACACTTATTTAGCAATGAGGACTTAAAATGAAATAATTTATTACAAACTGCAAATATCCAGGAAGGAAGTTTTGAAAGTCAAAGTTTGCTTCTGAATTGTGTTAATTTCCTGAAACTCGTTTTCATCTTCCAGTATTTGTCAAAGTTGAATTACGGAAAACCTTTTTGTTCATAAAGTGACAAGTTAATTTTGTTAAGTGACAGTCGCATACATTTTAAGTGACAGTGTCGCATACATACAGTTACATACATACCGCTTCACCAGGCATCCGCTGACTGGGACCTCCGATGCTTCCCCCACTGACCTGGATTCCACTCCCCACGGGCCTCCGCCATCGACTCTAGCGATCCTCACCACTCCACCGCTCTCCAGCAGGTCGCAGCCGTCGCCTTGCCTGAGTCCTAGGCTCAGCACCCAACCTGAAGTCTCCACACTGCAGACTCTGACATCACGGGGTCTAACTGCGCTGGGTCCTACTGCAACCCCCCCCAACACAGGGAACCTCAGTGGTTGTTCCACTTGGTCTTCCCCTTCCCCCTCAAACCATGTGACCCAAGCTCCTCCCCACCCACACTACAGTCCTCTTACCCCCCCCGACCACCCACCACCCCCCAACCAGATATCGCCTCTGCCTCAGTCCACTCACCTGCCTTCCTCCGGCCCCAACCCCCATCCTTGCCATCTTCCCCCATCCCCCCCACCCCGACCTCCTGCTCTCGGATACCGGTCTGTCCTCAGCAGAGGCCTCACCTTTGTTCCCCTCCTTCCCCACCTTAATAAGTTCTGCGTCCGCCATGATGTGGAGCTCTTCTTCCGTCGCCTCCGCATCAAAGCATTTTTCCATGGGAAGGAGTCTTCACCCCCCAGTGATGACCCCTTCTCTGGTCTCCAACGGAGCCCTCCTCTTGAACTCCCCCTCATGGCCATTTACCTGCTTTAGACCTTTTTATTTTAAACTGTCGGCGGGACATCAGCCGTCACAACTTCTCTCCCCTTTCTCACTCTAACCTCCTCCCCCCCCCCCCCCCGAACGTACAGCCCTCCACTCACTCTGCAACAACCCAGACTGAGTGATCAAACCTGCCGACAAGGGAGGTGCTGTAGTAGTCTGGTGCGTTGATCTCTACAAGGCTGATGCCAGGCACCAACTCTCAGACACCTCCTCCTACTTATCCTTGGACCATGACCCCACAGACGAGCACCAGGCCATTATCTCTAACACTATAACTGGCTTCATCACTTCCGGCTCCCTGCCCTCCCAAGCCTCCAACCTCATCGTTCCCCAGCCCCGCACGTCACGATTTTACCATCTCCCCAAAATCCACAAACCTGACTGTCCTGGCAGACCCATTGTTTCTGCCTGTGCATGTCCCACCAAACTTATTTCCACATACATCGACTACATCCTATTCCCCCTGGTTAAATCCCTCCCTACCTATGTTCAAGACTCCTCACACGCTCTTCGTCTCCTCCATGGCTTCCGTTTACCAGGCCCCCGTTCCCTCATCTTCACCATGGATGTCCAGTCACTCTTCCAATTTACCCTCCATCCCCCACCAGGATGATTCGTAAAGCCCTCTGTTTCTTCCTCGACCGCAGAACCAACCAATCCCCGTCTACTGATACGCTCCTCCGCCTAGCGGAACTGATCCTTACCCGTAACAACTTTTTGTTTGACTGCTCCCATTTCCTCCAAATCCAAGGCGTAGCAATGGGCACGCGCCTGGGCCCCAACTATGCCTGCCTCTTTCTACGGTACGTCGAACAATCTTTGTTCGAGACGTACCATGGCCCTATCCCCAAACTCTACCTCCGCTACATCGACGACTGCATTGGTGCTACCTCCTTCACCATACAGAACTCACTGACTTCATCCATTTCACCACTAACTTCCATCCAGCACTCAAATACACCTGGACCATTTCCGACATCTTCCTACCATTTCTAGACCTCACTATCTCCATCGCAGGTGACAGATTACTGACCGACATCTGCTATAAACCCACTGACTCCCATGCCTATCTGGACTACACTTCTTCCCACTCTGTTTCCTGTAAGGACTCCATCCCCTGCTCCCAATTCCTCCATCTACGCCGCATCTGCACCCAGAATGAGGTGTTCCAAACCAGGGCATCGGAGATGTCCTCATTCTTCAGGGAACGGGGGTTCCCCTCTTCTACTATAGATGAGGCTCTCACCGTGGCCTCTTCTATACCCCGCGACTCTGCTCTCACTCCCTATCTTCTCCCTCCCTCCCCCACCCCCCACCCCCACTCGTAACAAGGGCAGAGTCCCCCTTGTCCTCGCCTTCCACCCTACCAGCCATCACATACAACAAATAATCCTCCAACATTTTTGCCACCACCAACGGAATCCCACCACTGCTCACATCTTCCCATCTCTTCCCGTCGGCTTTCAGCAGAGACCGCTCCCTCCGTAACTCCCTGGTCAATTCGTCCCTTCCCACCCAAACCACCCCCTCTCCAGGCAATTTCCCTTGCAACCGCAGAACTTGTCGCTTTACCTCCCCCCCCCCCCCCCCCCCCCGACTCCATTCAAGGACCCAAGCAGTCCTTCCAGGTGCGGCAAAGATTTACCTGCACCTCCTCCAACCTCATCTATTGTATCCGCTGCTTTAGGTGTCAGCTGCTCTACATCGGTGAGACCAAGTGTAGGCTTGGCGATTGCTTCTCCCAACCCCTCCACTCGGTTCGCTATAACCATCCTGATCTTCGGTGGCTCAGCACTTCAACTCTCCCTCCCATTCCGAATTCGACCTTTCTGTCCAGGGCCTCCTCCATGGCCAGAGTGTGGCCCACCGTAAATTGGAGGAGCAGCACCTCATATTTCTCTTGGGTAGTTTACACCCCAGCGATATGAACATTGACTTCTTCAATTTCAGGTAGTCCTTGCTTTCTCCTTCTTTCCCCTCCCCTTCCCATCTCTCCCACAGCCCACTGTCTCCGCCTCTTCCTTTCTTCTTCCTGCCCTCCCCCCCCCCACACATCAATCTGAAGAAAGGTCTCGACCCAAAATGTCGCCTATTTCCATCGCTCCAAAGATGCTGCCTCACCCGCTGAGTTTCTCCAGCATTTTTGTTTAGTCACATACATTAACATTTTATCACTTTTTTTGTCACTTATTTGTCTAGTCTGAAGACGGGGCATGTTTCTCTAGAATTTTTTAAAAATTATTTTTCCAGTTTATAGTAGTTCGGTTAACTTGAGTTTTTTTAATATCTGAAATGTACTGTCCCTTTAAGTAAAAGTCAAAGCTATTTAGGAATAGTCTTTAATAGTTTTTATTTGATTGCTGGTGACAATTATATTTTTAAGGATGACTATAATATAATAGCATGTTCTAACTTTTTTTCCTTTTTTAAATTTGTAGTATGATCGATTGGCTTTCTTGGCCATTAGCCAAAAATGCAGATAAGTGGATTATTGGCTTGCTGAAAGGTTTGGCTGCTGTGAAAGAGTTCAGCATTTTGATTGAAGTCACACTTTCAAAAATTGAGCAGGTGAGTTTCATCTCATAACTTTGGAAATTGAGATCAACGCTTGACAGATCCCACAGTAAGCCATCACTAAAATAGCCAATTTTCAGATGGCGGATTCAATGCCATAACATTGAAAATATGTTAATAAAATTTAGTTGATGCTGCAATATTCCGTTACCTGCTGTGCTGTTGGAATATTTTTATTAATAAACTGACAATTATTACATTGATTGCCATGGAGCACCTTACAAATCTCTCTGAAATGTTGATAAATTAGTTGAATTGTGGTACTTGCGACTTGATGTTTCTAGTAAACCTTGTTCTAGTCTCACTGCTTGGGGTGTCTGTTGAATACTTACTCAAATACTACAATATTCTGCTCCTCCAGACCTATGTTTATTTTCCGGTTTAACTTGCCTAAGGCTTTTCCTTGAGCCATGAAGATGAAAACTACTTGTGGCAGTAGTCAAAGGAAGGATGTAAAAAATGTTGCTTTAATGATATTGAGTAGTCTTACGCTCCTTATTGAGTTGATTTCTAATCATTTTCTGTTACTTTGGAAAGGGTGTATAATGGGATTGTGAAAAGAATTGCAGTGACATTAGGGTTGAACATTGATGCAGAATTGCTGAATGTTAGAATCCATAGCATTTTACGGCTAAGGGAATCAATGGATATGGGGGAAAAAAGCCGGAACAGAGTAAGGATTTCGGATGATCAGCCATGATTTATATTGAATGGCGGAGCAGGCTCGATGGCTGAATGGCCTACTCCTGCATCTATTTTCTGTGTTTCTATGTAATTAAGAAAAAATAGTTAAAACTGGTCAGTTAGTCATTTGTTCCCATTGCCTTGTACATTCAGGTTAAATAGAATATTGCTATCAATGTGGTCTGTGACATTCCTGACCTGGGAATGTGTTGCGCAGTAAACAAGCCTTTACATTTTGAGTTTTTAATATAAATGGTGTTTTTGATATTTCTTATTAAATTTTTAGGTCATCTTATTTTGTTTAAAGAACAGTTTAAAAAAAAAAAAAAGAAAAAAAAGTGCTGTAGAGTTTGCCATTAACAGCAACCACTACAGAAGTAGGTCATAGACTGGATATGTGCTTTGTAAGTAAAGAGTGATGCTTACACTCTTCGGGATGACTGCTGGTCCAGCAGCATTTGAAGTTCAACACCATTCAGGTTAAAGTTGCTAAATTTGACTGCTTCTTTATTCTATATCGTTAACAAAAATCACTCCATTACTGGTGTACCACCTACAAAACCCAGGTCCTGTTCCTTACAAATTTTGAATATCAACCATATTAATAAGATAGCGACTGACTTGGTTAGATAAATGTTGTTGTTGTAATATTCAATGTTTTTACACTCAAATAGTTGGCTTTTAGTTGCCTTGTTTTGTTATAATACAACAGTGATTATACCTTGTATCTTTTTTTGTTTTGTGGGCTTGTGTAGAATCTTTTGTGTTACATAAATTCTCTTACTGATGCATTATCTATCTTCCAGGTGTTCTCCAGGCTATTTTACCCAATTCTGAGACAAGGTGCACTTTCTGTGCTGAAATATATGCTGTTAAGTTTCCAACATTCACCGGATGCTTTCCATCTGGTATGTGTTATGAAAGTTGATCTTGGAGGGTGGTATGGGAGCTTTTACATTTTGATTCAGTCACTTTTTATTTTTCAAAATTTTATATAAACACGCATATGAACATTATCTTTGATAATTGTGGAATTTGAAGTAAAACTGCATATCGTTGGGAAGTGTATGTTTTGCTCACAACTGATTTTGTGCACTATTTGAAATACAAATTTGAAATGCTTGTCGAGTTCATTAGTGGTCTATATCTATATTTTGAGTAGATGTGATTTTTGATTGTAATGGTGGTTTAGTTTGAATATTTCACATCCCTGAAGCAGAATTTTTGAAGAGTTGGGACAAAACTAATGGAAACTGGAATGGCTTCACATTGACAATTTGAGTTGCCGAATGCAAAGAAAGATTAAATTGCTATGTTTAGTTTGCTTCTTGGATCTACATCTCTTTTAACGTTGCTTTGAGAAACAAGGTGCCGCCATCAAAGGAAGATTTTAAAACTGGTTGAACATCTGGGAAAATGCTACCTGTATTTTTCATTGCTATTTTTTTTATTACAAGATAAAATTAAATTTCTATTGTGCACAGGATAGTTTAAAATGCAATTGCGCTAATTGTAGAATTAGCAACTCTCATTTGTAAGATTCTACCTTTTTCACCTAAAAATGAAGCTTTCCTGAAAACTTGGTGTAAGTACAACCTGTTAATGTGTAATGTAAATTGTCCATTTTCTAGCAACTGTGCGCTCATTTGATATGTTTGCCAGTGTGCTAAGAAATTCCACAGGCTCAGTTTTTCCTGCTTCAAGAAAATATAGTACATTGACTTGTACTGGGATGGCTGGTCTATTTTAGCAATACCAGCAGCAATAGTGCTCCTGGTCAGAATGGAGGTGGTTCATCACAACCCTCCCCACCCCTCATTAGTGATGCCTGCTGATTACACAAACTGGGATTGGTTCACATGTTTTTAATTTTTATGACTATCCTTGACTTGCTGCAATTTGCTGGGGATAATATTGAATAATTTCATCTTAGCTAATTTTGTACATTTAAATATGAGGTCTGCACTTGTAAGTGTAGATATAAGTGGATAATGGACATCTTAGCATCTGGGAAGGCAAATATAAATATTATTTTGCAAACACCAAGGTGGATCATTTTGGGAAGCAGATGTGGTTTGTTTTAAATGAGGGAAGGTTTTGTTCATAAATTTGAATCGATTAGTTTATTTGTTAACACAATTCATTAATCTATTAGAAAGGTACAAGCTTTAGTTGCTAAAAGGTGTAATATCGTTACGTGTTATGTGCGATAATCCAATATTCTATGTGGGTATTTAAAGTTTAAAGTGTTATTTGTTGTAACTTATTTTACTTGTACTCCACAGCTTGTTCCTCAAATTCCCAAATTAATGGTGTCACTCTCTAAAGAAAGGTCCAACTCTGGTATAAATTGTCAACAGCAACTGTCTGTATTAGTACACTGCATGGTCTTCCGTTTTTCAGGCTTCCCTGATCTATATGAACCTGTCATAGAGGCACTAAAGGTAAGTGATCAGAATTAAATCATTTCACTGTAATGTTGATCAATATTTTGTTGTATAGAAATGTATGTACAATATAAAGTAAAATCTGTGATCGGGTTGACAGATTAGTGGTTGAGGGTGGGGCTAATCTGAGGGTTGCCAGTTACAGTGGAGGATGTGTTTTGAGGAAGAGACCCGTAAACACAAAGAATAAGATAAGATATTCTCAATATTTGATACCATAGACTGGGAAATATTTGAGTAGCATCCCTTTCAATACTAAAGTAGGCTTTGTGTGTTCTAAATGTTTGCATGAGTGGTTTGTAGATGATGCAGGCCAAAAGCACGTGGTCAAAAATGCCTGAAACATTTGAGGCAAAGAAGAGGGAGGGTGAAGAAGGGGAGGGAGTATGCGAGGTAATGGAAGGGGGAAGAGAGAGGAATTGAGGGAGGGGGTGAGGGGAGGAAGCAGAGGGGTGGGGAGAGGGAGGATGAGGAGGGGAATAGGGGACTGAAGAGGGAGAGTGAGATGCGTTCACATTGATCTTCAATTTTACGTTATTGCCATTTTAAGCTTTTAAAACTTTGCACTCACACTCCCACTTGCCGGCCACGCCTGCACAATTGGGGGAGGGTAGCCGTGACTAGCGTCACAACTGGGATCTCTGGCGTCACAACAGGAACCCGTCAGCCGTGCCTGCGCAGTTGGGGGCTATGGGTCGGTGGAATTTTGCCTTGGGCGGGCCCAACTGGTCCGCACTTGGTCTAGTAACAAATAAAATTATAATCTATCAGTCTTCCATATACTCAGTAACCGCCTCCACGGGCCATGTCGGTAGAGATTTCCAAAGATTTACTATTGTCTGGGTGAAGAAACGTCTCATTGTAGCTCTGGAACTACCTCTGTGAAGACAGATATCGACTCTTTTTTTATGAATTACCTGGAGTAAATTATTTTCAATGTAGGTATAGATGATGAAGTAACATTCAGAACAAAACAAATGTTCTTTTATTCCTTGATGTTGTTATTGGACAGAATTTGTGCTTTTCATGTTCCAGGATTTTCCCATTCCAAACGAAGAAAAAATAAAGCAATTGATCAACCAGAGTGCCTGGACATGGCAAGAAAATAAACTGGAACCATTGTACCCAAAGCTTGTTGCAAAATCGAAAACAGGAAAAACAGGAGTAACTAATCTTGGCAATACCTGTTACATGAACAGTGTCATTCAGGCCCTTTTCATGGCTTCCGAGTACGTATCTAATGTACTTAGATTGGTAATGTATCTCTTATTGGTGAATGTTGCTCATTAAACTTTTTTCTGAAATTTAGGCCACAGTTGGGGGGCAATTTACAGAGACCAATTAACTGACAAACACAGAGTTGCAGAGTCTGTTGAATTCTCTGCCTCGCAGGGCGGTGGAGGCCGGTTCTATGGATACTTTCAAGAGAGAGCTAGACCGGGCTCTTAAAGATAGCGGACTCGGGGGATATGGGGAGAAGGCAGGAACAGGGTACTCATTGTGGATGATCAGCCATGATCACATTGAATGGCGGTGCTGGCTTGAAGGGCCGAATGGCCTACTCCTGTACCTATTGTCTATTATCTGTTTTTAAAATGCTTTTTTCTGACCTTATCAAAAAATCTGCTCCTTCCCCTGCCATGCCCTTGAGTTGAAAGTTGAAATGATCTTGACTGTGAACTGCAGTTCATTGCTGTCAATGGCCATTCTCATTTTCTTAACTGGATTTATTAGTGAGAAAGATTACATTCATGTGTCTTGCAATTGTAGTCTGGCAGTCAATCAAATGATTCTGTAAAGAACTGGAAACTTTCTCGAGGAGTGGTAAATATGCTTGAGTGGCAGACGTCTGAATATTTGAAATTCTTTCACCAGCTGCCTTGATGCGCTCTGGGTATGACCTTTGAATTCTCATTTGAAGATTCACTTTTGTAGTGCCTCCTGTTAAAAACAGCTACTTTCAGGGATGTATTGAATTCAAGGAAAAATAATGGCAATCAAAGACTTTAGAGGAACATTGAATTCGGGCATCCTAAATGGCAGAATTTATATAATGTGTGCAACATATCTATAAGTTGTGTTTTTTAACTTGAAGAGTCATGTGGATTAATATAATATAAAACAAGAATTTGTAAATTTATTTTCAAAATTGTCATATCCTATTTATTCTAGGGTGGGGGGGAAGTCAAAGGGCTCATTGTTCAACACCATTTTTGTATAATTGCTTCCAATCCTCTTCACCAACTTTCATGAGTTATTTTCTAGTTTAGGATGTACTCCTGCAGTGTGCACAAGTCTTTGGTGCAATTATGGAAAATTGTCTGTCTAAATTAAGGAACTTTGCATTTAATCATTCAGTGGTATTGTGCATTGTTGCAGTGCTGGGAAAACTTTCTATATAAAACGTTCTTTGTCTCGCGTCTTCATTTTGTCAAATGTTATGGCACAGTTGCAGCCCAGAGCTTCACTCGATGGGAAATCTTGCAGTTTTTGCACAGGAGTATCTGGTCAAATAAATGTTTTATTGATTAATAGTTAGCAACTTTTTGTTTTCTATTTGATGAAGAAATTACCATCAAATATTAAAGAAAAGTAACATTAATTCAACAAGAGCTTGTGGGGTGAACTTATACTAGTATAACTATAAATGAAATAGTTAGAGAGATGTTAGGAAACAATGTTCAGATGCTTATTTTGTATTCTGCTTGCCAAATTTGAGATGAACATTTAGTCTACAGCTATCTCTTTGATTTTATTTGGTCCTGAGTGTATCTTTTGCTGAGAAATGTGGTTCTCTGTTAAATGATGACTTGGAGCAATGAAGATCTGGTTCATAGACCATTATTTTGAGCCTACTGTTGTAAATCTAAGCAACATTTTGTGGTCCCTTTTTAGCTTCAGGCATGCTGTAATGCTACTCAAGGATGGTGATTCACAATCACTAATGATGAAACTTCAATGGCTATTTGCTTTCCTGGAACATAGTCAGGTATATTTTCTATTTTGCTTGACCACTTTTTTTCTGTTTTTACTTCAGGAGCTTTACAATTTATGTAGTTTATGATTTCAAAAGGCAATGTATGCTACATATTGCATTCAGAATATTATGAACTATATATTGAAATACACTGGGATTCAGAATTTATATGGGATTTGTAAATTGGTTGTGTAGGGACATTAAAAAGCTTCATTTAATTTGCTAGGAAATCTATGCTTATAGATTAGATTATACGTTAGAAAAATATAAATGTTCTTTGGTGGGTAAAGATGTGCAAGCATATTGAAATATACTATGACAGAAGAATGAGGTTTTGTAATCAGATGCAAACTTTGTATTGTAATAATTGATATACAAAGGGATCTGGCTGAGCTAATGAAATCAAAGTACAATATGCAAGCAGGATGTTCATCTTCATTGCTTGTGCCGAAGTACAAACATAAAGTAGTGCTTCAAATATAAATGTTTGAGACCTGAAGAACTGTGCAGCTTTGCTCTCTATACTGAAGAATGGATATTCTTGCAGCATAGATTCATTGATTAATTAGGGTATTGGGAGATGGAGTGAGGGGATTGTCCTATGTCTCAAGTGTTAAAGCTTGGATTTTACTAGGTGATTTCATGGAAACCGACAAGATTTTGAGGGATTGAAGGGGTGATTTCTCAGGTTAGAGATGTAGCACTATATGGTGTTAGTATAAGGGTTTAGTTATAGAAGGAGACATTTTACTTGGAGGTCTCTTTTCCAATATTCTACCCCCAGAGAGATGCGGATGGCTAATTGTTAAGTAGATTTTAAACTGAAAGATTTTTAATCATCAAACATATATTTGGAAATGAGTGTATAATGAATGAGGTTTGGGATAAGCCATAATCTGGCTGAGTGTGCTTGAAGATTTTTGTGGCGTACATGAAGTAGTCAAATTGGTGCTGCATGAAGGATGTTACTGATCAAGCAACAGTATTTAATTAGCCACAATTATTGCTACATTTGTAAATCAAGTGCAAAATCTCGTCATGCAATGGGTCACAAAGATCTAGATATAGAAATTAGTTTAGAGATACAGTACGGAAACGCGCCCTTTGGCCCACCCGTGATCCCCGTACACTAGCTTTATCCTACACACTAGTGACAATTTTTACCGAAGCTAATTAACGTCTTTGGAGTGTGGGAGTAAACTGGAGCACCCGGGTAAAATTCACGCAGTCACAGGGAGAACGTAAAAACTCTGTACAGACAGCACCCATAGTCGGGATCGAACCCGGGTCTCTGTTGCTGTAAGGCAGCAACTCTACCGCTGTGCCACTGTTGTATCTTTTATCAGGTACATGTATTTGTATCAAGATACAAATATTGCATCCTTCATCAGGGAGATTGCTAATAGCCTACTGTTTTGTCTCTCCCCTTTTGTTTGCCTGTCTCTACTGCTGTACGTTAACAATTGATGAAAGGCTGCTAAGAGGTTATTCCTGGTTGAGCTAATGTTGGAGGGAAAACTTTGGCCCCAAAGCTATAAGGTGATCTGGGGAAGCTAGGAAGAGCGGAGGTGGGAAACTGCCAGCAGGTAGCAGATGTATTAAGGAAGTGTTTTTTTCTCTTTTTGGAATCTGATTGCTAAGTCAACTTGGGATCCTTGTGTAAATCTGTGCTAGATATTATCCTAAAATTGTGGAATTGCTGCCACAGGCAATTCCGAATGAGAACTCGTTTTCAGATGGCTTCTATCTGGGCCAAGCTACTTCATATTTTTGCAGCAGGAGAGAGGGCTGCTGGAGAAATACAATACAATAGTAAGATTAAACAAGAACTTACCAATTTGAAGTTTGATCTTTATTTTATGAGGCGTTGCGATGAGGGATTTCGTGAAGACCCCGCCAGGCACGCATGCGTGACATTCTTCAAAGCAGCGGTGTGGAATCACAGATAACAACAATGACTGAAGATAGTAAGATTTAAGAGAACTAATATACCACTTGACCTTATGATAGCGGGAGCGGAGGGCACGAGATCCCTCATCACAACTCCTCATAAAATAAAGATCAAACTTCAAACTGGTAAGTTCTTGTTTAATCTTACTATTTTACTTCGGAGTCACGTGAGTGACTTCGTGAAGATTTCAAAGCTCTGTGATTTCATGCCCTGGATCACGTCCATGCTCACACACTGCTGTAATACTGATGGAGGAAGTATGTTAACGTATTTCAGACTTGAACAAGCTGAAAAATAATAACATTTGTTAATACACCAATAACCCCCTGAACTTGGGGACAAACGTTTAGGGAACAGCACTTAAAACTGAATCCGCCAACGTTGCGGGAACAGCCACAAGTCAGTTATAAAACCGCTGAAATGTAGACTCACTGGCCCAGCTCGCTATTGCGAGGACATAATCCATGAACACCTCCATGGTCCTCGCCGCTGATGTGGATGCAGCCCTGGTAAAATGACATTTTAAAAATGTTAGTGTCTTACCTGCTGCACTGAATACCACCTTGAGTCATCTGGAGATAGTCTGCACCATCACCCTGTCACGCGGGTTTCCATGGCTGAAACAGATCAGTCTCCATATACCTGATGCACATTTTCAGACCTGTAGTCACAGGTCTGTGTAGTTTAAGCAACTCTTCTATAAAGAAGTTACTTTATTATGGGTCGATCATTCTAACCAGATTTAATTCCTGTAGAGTCTAGACACGTTGTGCTGTGTTCAGTGCCATTATCATCACCACTTTGAAGGTGACTAAGTCCAGTGGTAAATCCGTCATAGGCGACCAGCTCCTGAGTAGGGTCAACACTACCTCTAATCTCAGGTAATATAATATCGTGGTGGGGAGGGATGGATAGACCATACCCCTCATAGTTTGGATACCAGCTGGTGAGATCCCACTCCAATGTTGAGATAGGATGACAGTGCACTCCTGGCACTGTATACGGCACTGTAACTGAGGGACTCATCATAATGAAGACCCGTGAGGATACCAGCACATTGGAGATCGTAAAGATATGTAGGTGGTCTTGGTACGACTACAGAAAACCTCCCATATCCTTATGTAGGCGAGGTCCTGCTTCCTAGTGGACTCTCTCTGCACGATGCTGTTTGACGTCCATGGTCCTTTATGTTGCAGAGCCTGGTTGTGTTTTCTGCAACACCTGTCTGATGAAGCAGAATGGGGAAAGCATCGAAAAAACCCATTTCCCCCCCCACCCCCAATGTAGCGAGAACGCGTCCATCGCCACTGCCCCAGGATCTGGTTCTCAAGAAAAATATGTTGGTATCCAATGGCTCAACCTGGATGCAAGGAGGTCGATATCTGGTGTTCCATATTAGGCTATAATTTTAGCAAATATTTGGAGGTTCAACATCTACTTGATGTCGTTATTAAATACTTGTGACCTGGTGTCTGCCACTGTATTGAGCTTAACCAGAAGGTACGTAGCTGGTACCCAAATATTTATTTCAATCCACCAGAGCCAAATGAATGTTTCCAATTCATCACAAGATATTGACTTGACGCCACCCATAAGGTTTAAATATGCCACCTCAGTGGTATTATTTTGAAGACAAACATACGTATGCTGCAGATTAGTGCATTAAACCCGCAGCCCGTGACATGCTCCCAGCATTTCTAAACAGTTTATACCTTGTGATTGAAGAGAAGTAGACTCGTGCAAATCCCATCTACCGCCCCAACTAGAATGGTGTCGGTAGTTCCCCAGCCCTTGGCGCTTGCGTCGGTTTGTAACACGACTAATGAGTTTGATGTAATGATGGGATTTAACAATCACAACCATTGCTAATCCACCATTGTAGCTCAATTTATGCTTTGATTGGCAGCTGCATAGGCTCGTAAATGTCCAGCATTCGCTTTTAATGCCAAGATTTTTGCTTTTTACAAGCTTCGATAGTGTAACTGCCCAAATTATGTGGCTGGAATGTAGCTACAAGTTTACCAATTACCTTAGCAGCATGTCTAATAGTCAGTTCCCTGGCGCAAGCAAGGCTGTTACATGTGTCTATTATGTCTATTGCTCTGTTCCCTGGGATAGTAACAATCAGAGCCCCAGAATGTATGTAACCTCCCTCCGACTTGTGAGGTTATGCATGCAGTACTTCCAAGAGAACCAGACCCCCTTACGTCCATGGTTACCGGCAGGCCTGACGTCGGTGCTGGATGCGTCGTTGCTGGGTGCTGCCGGCGTGTAGGCCTTACTGGTCTATCCGGCTGCCCCCGAGGTTTGGAGGGAGGATAAGGCTGTGGTCTTCGGTAAGTCTGCACCCTTGACGATGATCGTGGTTTCATCAGCCCCACGGTTTTTGATTCCTCATCAAGTTCTTTGACCTGCTTGGGCAGATCCTCCCCAAATAGCTGTCTTGGTGGTGGTGTGGTGGAGGTATGACACAACCCAGCAAATTTAGGGTTAAGGTCGGGCTGAATGGAGCTCTGACTAAAACAGTTTATTTAGAAGTGTGTATTACACAGGAGGGCTAGAGCATCCTGCTGCTCTGCGGATACATTTGCCCCATCTAGGGTCCTGGCGAACACCGTGATGCCCGACGTCAACAGCTTCAGAATTTTCTGAATCTTAACCTCCTGTGCCCTCGCACTGGAACTGATGTTCCCCCAGATGGCTGAGTTGACCGTCGGGACGTTCAGGTTAACACAGGATCCTTGTACTTCTCCATGGTCTCTGAAAGTACCTAGTCTTGGAGCTGGTGTGTCATCAGGAAATTGATGCTTGCTGCCAGTTTAGGATGCAGTGGTTCCCCTGAACGTACAGGCTTCGCAAATTTCGAAACTGCCTCCAACATTTCTTCTTCTGGATCTAGAGCAGTGGGCTCTTCTGCTGCCGCTTCTTCATCAAAATCGGCCATATGTTGCCTAGCACTGCCGACAGATGAAGGTGAGATAGAAGGCGGCCGAATGATCTGCCCCCCAGACCGCTGAGACTCCCGCTCTTGCCGATCCAGGTCTCACTGGTATAGTTGCTCCACCATTAGCTCCATCCTAGCCATGCGACCGCTGCCGCTAACGCGGACAACAAGCCGTCTTCCCCAGGTTCTCCAGAAACACTGGGCTTCTACCAGCGAACCGCACCTCGTCGAGGTGATGACAAGGGTCCACTGGCAGGTCGTCGTCGGCAGCCGCTCCTGCGGGGCCGTACGACTCCTGCACGGACATGCCGCTAGTCCGCCGTCGTTTGGACAATAGCGCTTCCCCTGCCTGATGGGAAGGCAGCGGGGATGAGTCGGTGCCGGCTCCCATAGCCGGACTACCCGATGTCCGTGCAGGCTTACCGTCACTCCTGACCACATGAGTCCGTGACAGTGCATGGTCGCCGTTACCCCGCCTTAACGGGGCTGCCCGACCGAAATCTGCTGCCACCGGTCTGCGCTCCGGCAGCCTGTTCCGGTGGTATGCCGGTACCTCCTGCTCCTGCAGGGCTCCCTGACTTCCCAGCAGATCCATCACCAGCCTGCAATCTAGCAGGTTACCCCTGGCGGCATGTCGATGCCTTCCGCTGCAGCGGGCATGACCTGGGCGCAGCTCTCCCCCTGCTCTGGTGACCTGCATAGTAGGGGAGACAGAACGTGCCTCCGAGCGGGTCACACGTTTACGCACCTTTGCTCCATTGTCCCTATGCTTAGGTGACAGTGGTAGGAAGTCAGGGTCTTGCCTACCCTGCTCCCGCGCGGTGCTCCTACCACTTTGCAGCTCGTTGCGGGCAACTCCGGGAATGGCGGCCGCTGACTCCCATCCGAAGTCCCATGGCCCTTGGAGGCAAGCTTCGATGCCGTCATTCTGGTCTCCATCCATCGTTTCTGTAAGCAAAGTCTAGTACAGAAGCTTAGCTATTCAAGGTTAGTATCTTACTTGAGGGTCTTTAAGAAGCATCCGGTGGAGGAGCGCACTCTTTCCCCCCCTCCCTCCCCCCCCCCCCCCCCCCCCCCAGCTCAAATGGTGACCAGACTCTCATGACTCAACAAACTTTATGTGCTGGCAGTCTCAGTTTTTCATGGCAGCTCAGCTTCTTGAAGATGGCACATAGTCCCTGGAGTAGCATGGCAGCTGTCTTTGCCATGAGTGTGGGCACAGTCCCTCAATGTCCATGCAGGAGAGGCACTGGCATCTCTGGGTTGCCCCAAGCCGCTCACGTAGCCTGAGTGGAGAATTCATTCATGCCGACAGTCCTCAGTGACCCTGCGGGCTGCGGTGTAAAGTCGGGCTGCCCCTATGCCGTTGCCTGCACCATTACCTGTAAATACAGACAGCCCGCAATATTCCTGCGGGCTGCGGTGTAGAGTCGGGGCTGCCGCTCTGCCGTTGCTAACTTTGAACCGTGAGCCTGCAAGCCCCAATCCTTCATACATGCCGGCAGCCCGCGGTGTTCCTGCAGGCTGCGGTGTAGAGTCGGGCTGCCTCTGCCGTCGCTTGCTTCGCACGGCGAGCCTGCAAGCCCCACTCCTTTGCATACCGTCAGTCCGTGGTGATCTGCGGGCTGCGGTGTAGAGTCGGGCTGCCTCTGCCGTCCTCCGCCGGCGAGTGTGTGAGCCCGGACCCTCCTGGTCAACGGGCTGCCCGACTCCAGACTGTTGGTGCCGCCGCTGACTGCCCGCGGCAGTCAGATTCGAGGCGGCCTGGAGACCCTGTAAACAGAGTCACCTGGAATAAGAATAAGACCACAGGTTCGTTTTTTCCTTACCTGCAGGTCCTCCCTGCCTGTCGCTCACATGCGGTCGACGATATGTCGCGCATGCGTGTCTGGCGGGGTCTTCACGAAGTCACTCACGTGACTCCGAAGTAAAATACCGTTTATTGTCATTTGAACCTCATTGAGGTTCAAACTAAATTTAGTTTCTGCAGTCATACATACAAAAAAGAACCAAGACACAACACAATTCACACAAACATCCATCACAGTGAATCTCCTCCTCACTGTGATGGAAGGCAAAGTCGTATCTCTCCCCTGCACTCCCCATTCTCCTCCCGATGTCAGAGTCAAAGCCCCCGGCGGGCGATGGTAAATAAGTCCCGCGGCCATTAAGGCCGCGCTGGGCGATGCAAGGCTGCGCTCCGGGTCCTGATGTTAGAGCCCCCGGCGGGCACCAGCAAGTCCCGTGGCCATCAAAGCCGCACAGGGCGATGTAAGGCCCCGCTCCAGGTTGTCTTCAACCCCGCAACTCGGGCGGGAGAAGTTGCCGCCGTGGAGGCTCCGAAAAACGGTCTCCCACCAGGGACCCGCGAGCCCCCGGTGTTACCATCCACTGGCCTGCAGCTGGAGCCTTCGAATCTCCGGGGTCGGGCAGCAGCAGCGCACCACCACAGCTCCTCCCTTTCCGAACTCAGCCAGCTCCACGATGGTGAGTAGTCTGCAGCTCCGCGACTGGGGCACAAGGTCCGGTTGGAGGCTGCTCCACGGTGCTAGGCCCCAACGGCAACTCAGCAGGCCAGGCAGTGTCTATGGAGGAAATGGGTCTCCGGTTGACATTTTGGGATAAGATTCCTCATCTGGACTGAAAGAGTAGAGGGAAACTGGGCAGTGTGGGGGAAGAGTGGTAGGGGCAAGAGCTGGCAAGCAATAGGTGGATAGAGGTGAGGCGGTGTTGATTGGCAGATAAGTCAGGTGAAACTTTGAACTCTCCAATTTCAAATAACCTCCACACTCTTGCCCCAGTTTCGGTTTCATTGTTCACTATCCTTTTCTATCAGTTTACATAATCTGCTTTCTTTTTGTTCTGCACTTATCACCTCAAGGCCTCTGCTATCTCCACCCATCCTGCCCCCACCCGATGCTTAACGGTTAATCTGCCTCTCCCTGCCTGTATCCACTTATCGATTGCTACCTTTGCCCCATGCCTCTTCCCCCCCCCCCCAAAAAAAAACTTTTTACTGAATATTTCCCCTCTACTCTCCATCCAAATGAAGAGTCGTGACCTCAAAAGTCAACTAAATTTTTCTCCAAAGATGCTGAGTTCTTTGAGCTGCCCTTTTGTTTGCATCTGCAGGCTCTTGTGTGTCATCACATTTTTGCTTTGCCTGTATGCTTCCAACAATTTGATCTTTTCCTCCATAGAGCTCTTCCTACTTCTTTTGAAAGCTCTTTTCCTATTCCCTTGCTGATCACAAAAAATTATAGCCTATTGTGTTTTAAAGGTTAACTGCTGCTGCTGGCGCCGACTATGGCGGCCACTGTGTACTGCTCCTTGCTGTTTTGTATGCATTTGTTCATTTGTCATCTGTGAAAACCCCACAAAGATTACTTTCATGAGAGGTACTCATAAACATCAGACATACGGTACCTGCAAACATCGTTGCGGATTTCTCTCACTCGCTTGATTATTTGGACATACTCATCGGCGGGGCTGTGGCTGCGTTGAAGGTCTTGAGATGGAGGAGGACCCGTGGGAAGCGCTCTGGAGCACTCACCCGACTCCGGCGACGAGGATCACGCACACCACTCCCGAGCATATTCCTGGCAAACGTACGTTCTTTCAAGAACAAAGTGGATGAACTGCAACTCCTGCATCGGTCAAACAAGGACTTCTCTCGAGTTGCTGCCCCGTGTTTCACCGAGACCTGGCTTTGCGAGTCGACCCTGGACAGCAAGCTGCAACTGGCTGGTTTCCAACTTCACAGAGCGAATAGCGAAGTGGAGGCAGCGGGGAAATCAAGAGGCGGTGGAATATGCTTCTACACCAACCAGGACTGGTGTAGAGACATCACGGTACTGTCAAATTTCTGCTCTCTCAACCCAGAATCCCTCTTTATAAATTGCAAACCCTTCTACTCTCAGAGGGAATTTAACTCCTTTATTCTCGCCGGAGTTTACATTCCCCCGCCTAAGCCTGTGTACGTAGGCGCAAACGCAACTCGCTGACCAGGTAATGAGGGTAGAGTGTGACTCCATGGTCATTGTTTTGGGGGGCTTTAACAAAGCTAACCTTAGCCGTGACTTTCCAAAATACAGACTTTATGTTACCTGCCCCACCAGAGGGGATCACTGTTATACAGCAATCAAGAATGCATATAGCTGTATTCCCCAGGCGGGTCTGCGTCTCTCTGATCATTGTCTAGTTCACCTTATTCCAACCTACAGGCAGAAACTAAAAGCTGCTAAGCCTGTGGTCAGAACAACGAAAAGGTGGACAAGCGAGGGCATTGAGAACCTACAATCCTGCACGGATTGGAATGTGTTCAGGGAAGCAACCACAAGCCTCGAAGAGTTTACGGACACTGTATCATCATATGTCAGCTTTTGCGGGGACAGTTGCATTCCAACTAGACCCGGACATGGTTCAACAACAACAAGCCCTGGTTTACTGCAGAACTCAGAAAGCTCCGACAGTCTAAAGAGGAGGCCTACAGGAGCGGGGATGCAGACCTTTACAGGCAGGCCAAGTACAAGCTGAGAAGAGGAATCGGAGCTGCCAAGGAAAGCTACTCTGAGAAGTTGAGGAGCAAGTTCTCAGCTAGTGACTTTTCTTTAGTTTGGAAGGGCTTGCAAGAAATTACCAGCTACAAGAGGAAAGCCCCCCCCCCCCCCCGCTCTTTGGACAATCATCAGCTGACCAACGACCTGAATGAGTTTAACTGCAGGTTTGAAAATCAGAAACGTAACCCTAGTACCCCCTCCCCAACCAACGCAAGTCTACAAAGAATGGACCCTGCACCCTCTCCTTCCCATTCACCACTTCACACCTACTTAAGGCAAGACTCCATTACGAAAAGATTGGACCATTTCCCACCCCAACCAACATTTCACAACCACTCACAGCCTGACATCGGTCTGTAAAGACTGGGCCCTTCTACACCCACCCCCCTCCAATCACCACTTCACATTCACACCATCTGTGCTGCACAACATCACTTATCCAATATCAACAATAAAAATAGAGGATGTGGAGAGGCTTTTCAGAAGACTAAGCTGGAAATCTCCAGGACCTGACAATGTTTCCCCCTCTACTCTTAAGGTCTGTGCCAAACAGCTGGCACCGGTCTATACAGACATTTTTAACCAGTCCCTACAAACATGTACTGTCCCTGCCTGCTTCAAAGTCTCCATTATTGTCCCTGTAACCAAAAAGGCAAGGATTACTTGTCTTAATGACTACAGGACTGTCGCACTGACCTCTGTAGTCATGAAGACACTCGAAAGGCTTGTGCTGGCCAAGCCAGAAAATATCACAATCCCCCTGCTGGATCCTATGCAGTTTGCATATCGGGCCAATAGATCTGTGGATGATGCAGTCAACCTCGGCCTGCACTTCATCCTACAGCACCTAGACCGTCAGGGGACCTATGCGAGGATCCTGTTTGTTGATTTTAGCTCTGCATTCAACACCATTGTGCCAGAGCTACTAGACTCCTAACTTTCCGAATTGATTGTGCCTGAACCCCTCTGTCGGTGGATCACCAGCTTCTTGACAGACAGGAAGCAGCATGTGCAGCTGGGAAAGCACATCTCAAACCCGCAAACGCTCAGCATAGCACCGTAACGCTGCGTACTCAATGCGCTTAAGACAGTGGAATTGATTGTAGACTTTAGGAGAGCTCCTCCCCCCACTCTCCACCAACAACACCACAGTCACATCTGTGGAGTCTTTTAAGTTCCTGGGAATCATCATCTCCAAGGACCATCTACTCCACAGTCAAAAAGGCACAACAGAGGATGTACTTCCTACGGCAGCTGATGAAGCGCAATCTGCCACGGGCAATGATGGTCCAATTCTACACGGCCATCATAGAGTTCTCTTCTTCTCCACCATGGTCTGGTTTGGCTCAGCCACCAAGCACGACACCTGGAGGCTGCAGCGAATCGTCCGATCAGCAGAGAAGGTTGGCTGCATCTTTCCCTCCATTGATGAACTGTACCCTGCAAGGGCCAGGAAGCAAGCGGGCAAGATCATCTCTGACCCCTCTCACCCTGGCCACATACTCTTTGACTCGCTTCCCTCTAGAAGGAGACTCCGACTGTCAAAGCTGCCACAGCCAGACATAAAAACAGTTTTTATCCACGAGTAGTTGCTCTACTCAACAGCCAAAAATCTGTAGCCTTCCTTTGATCTGGTATTTTGTTGGTTCACATGCTTGATCAATGGTGTTTTATCATAAATGTTTTATTATTATTAATGTTTAGTGTTTTCTGAGTCATTCGTAACTGTCACTATGTCATGTTACTTGTGGGCGGAGCACCAAGGCAAATTCCTTGTATTTGAATACTTGGCCAATAAACTTAATTACTCAGTGTTAATCTATTTGTCAGCCTGCAGAAAGCATGTGCACTGGTGGCTGATCCCTGCACATACAACAAATAGTCCTCCGTTATTGTTGCCACCTCCAACGTGACCCCACCACTTGCCACATCTTGCCATCTCCCCCTTTCTGCTTTCCGCCAAGACCGCTCCCACCGTAACTCCCTGGTCAATCCTTCCTTTCCCACCCATACCACCCCATCCCCGGGCACTTCCCCTTGCAACCGCAAGAGATGCTACACTTGTCGCTTTACCTCCCCCCTCGACTCCATTCAAGGACCCAAACAGTCGTTCTAGGTGCGACAGAGGTTCACCTGCACCTCATCCAACCTCATCCTTTGCATCCGCTGCTCTAGATGTCAGCTGATCTACATCGGTGAAACCAAGTGTAGGCTTGGCGATCGTTTCGCCGAACACCTCCGCTTGGTCCGCAATAACCAATCTGATCTCCCGGTGGCTCAGCACTTCAACTCCCCCTCCCATTCCGAACCCAACCTTTCTGTCCTGTGCCTCAATGGCCAGAGTGAGCACCACCGGAAATTGGAGGAGCAGCACCTCATATTCCGCTTGGGCAGTTTCCACCCCAGCGGCATGAACATTGACTTCTCCTATTTCCGGTAGCCCTTATTGTCTCCTCCCCTTCTCAGCCCTCCCTCAGCCCTCTGGCTCCTCTTCCTCCCGTCTTCCCCCCCCCCCCCCCACCCCATATCTGTCTGAAGAAGGGTTTCGGCCCGAAACGTTGCCTATTCTCTTTGCTCCATAGATGCTGCCGCACCCGCTGAGTTTCTCCAGCACTTTTGTCTACCTGCACTTGAAGTAGTTCTCAGTGGGTATGCTTTTGTAGGTGAATTTACTGCTCTTTGACAAATTGAGGAGTTCTTGTGTACACTTAATGAATTCCTTTTATTTCCAGAAAATCTTCTGCATTAGCGGTCATAAATTTAAAGGTAAAGTTGCCCACGATGTCATTAATTTGAAATCCTTTGATAAATTAAATCATTTTACATCTGTATTGTCAAATAAATCATAAATGTTGCGTGGTTGTCAACCAACAAAAAATAATTTGTCACATCTGATCAGAGCTGCAACACAAAACAGTTTGACAGTGCTGAGTGGTTTACATAACTATGTTGTATTAACTGATCAGCTTTACTAAAATATACGTAAGGTTTTGGTCTATTGTAAGTTTTCAGGTTATGAATATTCTACTACCACCAATGCTTTTGCATGTGTATATGGTTTATTGGTGAAAGGGAGGAATATTTGTTTGGCTTCTCACTCTTTGCTTAGTTTATTTTCTAGAGATTTAATGACTGAATGGAGTGTAAATTTAAAGTAATACATATTCCTAACAATAAGAATTGGTTAATGAACCTCCTTGTAGATTTTGTTGAAATCGTCATGGGGTTTTTTTCTGGTTTGCTTTTGTAGAGACCAGCCATCTCTCCCAGTAGCTTCTTGAAAGCTTCATCTCCTCCATGGTTTAACGAAGGAGCGCAGCAGGACTGTTCAGAATATTTAAGATATCTTTTGAACAGGTTAGTTGAAGACTTAGTTTCATTTTAGTCATTTTCATTTCTTTGTCTGTCAATCCATGATAACCACTTATTTTTGTTTTTTATTACAATGATTTTTCTCTCAAATGATCCTTTCCCCATATATCCCCTGTGAAACCACCCCTGAAGTACTACATACAATTTTGGTTTCCTTGCTTAAGAAGGCATGTACTTTATAACTTCTAATTGTAAGTGAGCATCTAAGGCTGCTGATACTTCCTCTGTAATAATTTGCCTGCAGTTTCCTGCTACAGGTCACATAGCAGAAATCCATCTATAGGTAGACTTTTCAAGGCCTCGCTTCTTTTAGGAAAGAAGAAATGTTCAAACAGAAGGAAATGTCGAGGATGTGAGAGAAGTGGTTAGTTGACTGTAGAAAGTGGAGCTCCTGTTCTAGATCAAAAGTTAGTCTAGGAAATGAGTAGAAAACATCAGGAAGATATTAGAGATGCTACACTTGTCCCTTCACCTCCCCCATCCACTCCTTTCAGGGACCCAAGCAGTCATTCCAAGTCCGACAGAGGTTCACCTGCACCTCCTCCAACCTCATCTACTGCATCCGTTGCTCCAGATGCCAGCTGATCTACATCGGTGAGACCAAGCGGAGGCTGGGCGATCGTTTCGCCGAACACCTCCGCTCGGTCCGCAATAACCAACCCGACCTCCCGGTGGCTCAGCACTTCAACTCCCCCTCCCACTCCGTATCCGACCTCTCGGTCCTGGGCCTCCTCCACGGCCAGAGTGATCAACACCGCAAGTTGGAGGAACAGCACCTCATATTCGGCTTGGGGAGTCTGCATCCTCTGGGCTTAAACATTGAATTTTCTCAATTCTGTTAACCCAGACTGCCTCCCCCCCACCTCTCCCTCTGCCCTCTGGCCCTGACATTCCTTCTCCATCTTCCCCCCCCCCCCCCCCCAGTCGCACTAGCTTCTCATTTTCACACCACAAACAGCTTACAATGGCCTGCCTCCTTTATCACCAATACTTTTTTGCATATCTTTCACTCATTGTTCCTTATCTCTCCACATCACTATTTATATCTCTCGTTTCCCTGATCCCTGACCAGTCTGAAGAAGGGTCTCGACCCGAAACGTCGCCTATCTCCTTCGCTCCTTAGATGCTGCTGCACCCGCTGAGTTTCTCCAGCTTTTTGTGTAACCCAGGAAGATATTATCATTGTGACAATGACAGAATTTTGTCCTGCTAAAATTTTTATTTTGCATTTGATTCCAAAAATAATGTTCTATTCTGTTTGAATGGATAACATACTAGTGTCACTTTACAGCAGATATATCTATTTTACTTGAAAAAGACATAGGATTATTAAACTTTGTACTTTGATGGCTACATTTTATATCACAGCAAGTGGATTACATTTTCACCCTAACCCTAATAATAGCCGTAAAATTAATGTCATCTATTTCACCAAAGCTATACTTTATTTTAAATTTTATTTTGACTGCTGTTTTTGGGTGGAAATGTTTGTCTGTCTGCTGTTAACTTGTCACTAAAGCTAATTAATAACTGATCATCATATGGTGATCATGAAAAATGGTCAAGCTTATTTTTTTTTATAGCTGTAAACGTTTCATTTTATTTTTAAGACTACATGAAGAAGAGAAGACTAGTAAAAGAATTACACATGGACAGAGACATTCATACAGTGAAACTCTGATGGATTGTGGAGAAAGAAATCCAGGGAAAACATTAATAGAAAGAATGTTTGGAGGGAAGATGGTGACTAGGATCCTTTGTCGTTGTTGTTGTAATGTTTCCTTCCGTGAAGAAGCTTTTACAGATCTATCTCTAGCATTTCCGCCACCTAATAAGGTTCTACAAAGGTGTGATCACTCAGTGAAGATTACTGGTGCAGATAATGTGGCATCTCGATTTAAGCAAAAGGACATGACTGCTAAATCTCCAAATAAACAGACACAAACAAAATATAGAGAGCCTTCATTAAGAGTGGTACCATTTGAAATAATAGGTTCCCATGGAAAAACAAAGAAGGATGGGCCTTCAGTAACTGGAGTAACAAAAAATGATTACTTTTGTCCATTTAATTCCATGCCAAAGAATGATTTTGCAGTCGATTATGTGGAGAAAACATCTGGCTCATCACGTTGTAAATCCGTGTCTGACCTTATTAACTACTTTCTTTCACCAGAAATGCTATCAGGTGATAATAGATATTACTGCAATAATTGTACCTCTTTGCAAGAAGCAGAAAAAGTTGTGGAATTAACTGGGAATCCACACTACCTTATCTTGACTTTATTACGATTCTCCTTTGATCTCGTAACTATGAAGCACCAAAAAATTTTAGATAATGTATCAGTTCCTTTAGTCCTTAAACTACCCATTAGAGTTAACTCAAAGGATGAATACAAAATCCGTGCTAAAAATCAAAGATGCAAATTGGGAAGCTGGCAACCTTTTGCAGAGGATACTACATATTTGTCAATTATTTATGACCTCTGTTCTATAGTGGTGCACTCTGGCATATCTTCTGAAAGTGGACATTACTATTGCTATGCCAGCGACTGCGTGGATGCAAACTCTGTAATTGGTCTAAATGAAATTTTGATTGCTGAAGGTGGAGATGATGAACGATGGTATTTGTACAATGACACCAGGGTTTCATTTTCCTCCTTTGAATCCATCAGCAATGTTACAAATTACTTTCCCAAAGACACTGCATACGTATTGTTCTACAGACAGCGATTAGCAAGACAGCCTTGCCCTGATGGTGAACCTGTTTCAGCTGATATGGGACTGTATGGCGAAGTAGGGTTAAGCAATGAACTGATGGAAGCCATCTCCAGGGACAACCTTCAGTATCTACAGGTATATAATTTGAACTGATTAAATTAAAAATTGGTTTGCCAAACTTGATTATAAGGAAGATAACAATGACCATTTTACATTAATTTTGTTTTTGCTAGGCTTCATAACTATTAACAATAAAGGTGTAATAGTTTTACATACAGCCATTTTGGATTTTATTTGCAGTGTTAACTCTATCTTAACCTGCTGCTTTCAACAAACTATGCACATAGAACAGTATGGCACTTTGGCCCATCATATCTGCGCAGACCATGATGCCAATCTAACAAATCCCTTCTACCTGCACGTGGTCTATTTCGCTCTATTTCATGCCATTCTAAATGCCTCCATAAATGTTGCTATTGTATCTGCTTCTACAATCTTATGAGATTACATTCCAAATATCTATTATATGTAGATCCTAAAGATGTATGTCCTAATGATCTAGTTAAACATGTGTCCTTTATTTCCACAAACATTGAATGGATTTGTCAAGGAAGACATGTTTCCATCATTCCTACCTTTATTCTGTTGTGTTCATGAGAACAGAGGTCATTGCATCCTTTGCAAGAAAATAGCAAAATATGGTGTTCATCCCATTGCCAAATAATATTCTAGAGCAAAATTTCCAATCAAGATTAATCTTAACATTTTGGTTGCTTTTGATAACTACTTAATGATTTTGGTTAGTTACATCTGGAGTGCCGTGTACTATTCTGAGTAATGTACTTTGAAATATATTGTCCTTGGAAGCAAGGCAGTGGAGATCTTTTAGATTAATTGCTCTTGAGGTTCGATTTAGAATGAATGTTGCATAAACCTTGAATGGAGTGTGGGAACAATAAAATAGGTTTGGGTAGTTGAGTATAAAATTGGGTATTTGGTAGTTGGTGTGGATGTAGTGGGCCAAAGGACCCATTTCCATGCTGTAACTCTCTCTTACATTTTTTCCCAACCCTATCTAGAAATGAGCCTAAAATCAGAGTTGGGAATTTGGTTAAAAATTTAAAAGTTCTTTGTAATATAAGGCAATGTGGCAGCAAATGTGCAGAGGAAAGTCCTGCAAAATAATCAACAATGTCTGATGTAATTGTGCCTGTTTAACATGCTCAGTAACCCTAAAAATCTGTTGTTGGCAAGATTGAGCTAAATTGCCCATGCCGGACCTGCATCTAGCTGGGCAGGATGAATCTCATATTGTTGGTCTTGTGTTTGCATTAAATGTAACAAATACCAGACTGTCCTTTGGGACAATTAATCACTGGTACTTGACAACTATTTATAACTTTCTTAAATAATGATGAGTGTGACGCAGTCACATCCAAGCTATTATACTTGTAACTGGAGACATTTTGATGAAATGTTATATTCATTCTGTAGTTTTCCATTTTTATAATTAGCTATTCCATAGATTGGCAGGCATTATTTATTTAGGAATGAGGGCAATCTTGTATGAATAGTAGCATATTATAATTAGAAATTCCAAACCTGGAGTTAAATAACTGGGATTCAAAAAAACAATAATATTGTTCACAATTGAGTAGATTAATAATGTGAAGAATCATGATCAAATTGCTTGTTTTCATAATCTTGCATTTGTAATTCAATTAGCCAAGATTCATCCATGCCATTACTTTTGTGGTATTTGGCTATTGTCTTGGAGCATGTCAGTGGAGGGAATTGCAATAAGGCACAGTTCCGCCACTGGAGCATGGTCAAAAAATTGTGTGTGGGGCGAGTGTGGTAAGGTGCAAGTTATTTAAAAATGTGTTATTGAAAACGTGTTAAAACTTTCTAGGAAGAGGAAAAAGAAGCAAGGAACAGAACAGAATCTACAACCCCTGTTACTGCACCATGGTGGAGACGTTTTGATGACGATGAAAATTGAGGTTCTTCTGGAAGTTGTGGTCCAACTGCTGGAGGAGGAAATGATTTGGGGTCATTTGAACACTTGATTTTTCTAAGTGCAGTTAAGGCCTACTTCATCCCCTCTACCTCGGTTGCATTATATACTTTGTAAAGGTTGCACAACTTAATCTATTGTGGGGGATAATGGGGATTTCTCTTTTGGGTTGTCAAGAAATGTGCCTGTTACTTGGCAAATTTTTGGATTGTTGGGGAAGTAGCAATGGACATTTTCATCCAAATGCTGTAAAGATATAAAATGCATTTCAACAATTAAGTATAAATAAAATTCAACACATTTGTAAATGCTGGCTTGCACTTCCAATATAATGTATTTCTTATTCTTTGAAAATATTACATCTCTCCTCCCTGTGGATTTTAATGTTATTGGCGAGTTGGCTAATTTATGAATATCAATGGAGGCAGCTGTAGGTTTTATTACTTTTATTGTAAAAACATTGCTGTGAAAATATATTTTGTTCTTGCCTCAGCTGACTTTAGTTTAGTTTGGAGATATAGCGTGGAAACGGACCCTTTAGCCCACTGAAACCGAGTCGACCAACAATCACCCATATCCTACACACCATGGACACTTTGCAGAAGTCAATTAACCTACAAACCAGCATGTCTTTGGGTTGTGGGAGGAAACTGGAGCACGGGGAGAAAACCCACGCAGTCACAGGGAGAATGTACAAACTCTGTGCAGATAGCACCCGTAGTCAGGATTGAACCCTGGTCTCTTGCGCTGCAAGGCATAACTCTACTACTGAGCCATTGTGCGACCCTAAAGGTGGTGCCAACTATTATTTAAATTCCTGGGGATGCTAGTTAACTTGGCATACAGTTTTAACTTGGGGGATCAATAATGAAATCCTTGATAGACTGTACTTGGAAACTTGAACTATGCATTCTAATATTGCACTAGCACAACCATCTGTCCATAATACCCACCAACACCTCTCACACCTTTCACTTTGTGTAGACAATTGGAACTTTCAGTTCCTAGAAGTGAAGCTGCCTTTAAGCTCATTAAAAACAAACAAAATCATAGAACATCTGTCATATTTGACCCTCGCACCATGAGAGAGTCTGCATAGCAGTGAAGTCGTTGCCTCGAAGTGTTAATTTTTGCATTTAGGATGATTTTGTTTTTTTGCAATCATACTTAAATTATTTTATTCTGGTTAAAGTACAAATAATTTTGAGTCTCTTGATTTAAACAAATTCAGTTTGTATGCTGCTGTTCTCTATGCACTAAAGTTACATTGATAAAATATTTTTATGAATGGTGTCTAAGTATCAATAACCATGCTTAATATTTAAGCTTGATCACAATTTATCATATACAGCCGCCTTACATTTTGCATGTATTTGATTTACACATTTTTGGAATAACAGGCTAGTTTTATTACCAAACCCTAATTTACTCCCTCTTATTTTTAAAATAGCGTGCACAAATCTATTCCTTATAGTGTAGTCGTGTGCAGTGCCTGGCACGGTACTGACAGCGTTCAGCCATCGACATTTGGCATCACCAGACCTTGGCCTACCACTGCTTTAACTGCTGACTCGCCATCAGCCTCTATCTGATTTTATCAGCTGATGTAGAGGACCTCCACTCCCTGTAGTCTCCCTCCTGTACTATCCACCTATGCCAACTTGGGAAATGAGTCGCCAGTCATCAGAAAGAGATTTTAAATGAACAATGTTTATTTAGGATGTCTTTGCTGTTTTTTTTCTTTATGAATGAGTAAGGTAACAAATGGTGATTGTAAATGAACTATTTATTGTAATGTAGACATTTATGACTTTCCATTAACTTGTACCATTTATATACAGTCTCATGATAAAAATGTTTTAAATTGCATGCTTTTGAGTTACACACTCTTCAATAATGTAACACCTGTGTAAAATGGGGTTCCTGTACAAGATCAGAATGGCTTCAAGCTTGGCCCAGGTAAAATATAACATTTCATAGTATTGTATAGTTAGGAATCTGTTTATACAAAGCCATATGGGTAAGAGCAGTTTTGAAAAGTCCTTAAACGTCTAATTTGATGTGTTCCTCTTATTCTGAAACTTTTAAATTGAACTCAACTGAAATATTTGTTTTTCTTTAAGTATGCAATGAATACATGGAATTACAGAAGCACAATTAATTTCACCATAAACAGCAATGTGTTCAGAATACTTTCGACAGTTTTGAGTGCAAAATCTAATTTTACCATTTGAGTAAGTATGGAAAGAAAAGAAATACTGAGAATTAAGTAAATTGAATGAATTTGTTTCTGGAACTGTGGCTTCTCCAAATAACCAATTATTGGTCAGTATAGATTGTGGTTAAATTGAATGGCATGAAATGCAAAGTTGATGGAGCAAATGCAACATTTTGGTTATTGCTGTTTACATTGGTGAATCTTTTCCAACAAATGAATTCCAGTTTGAGATGTTAGTGGTTATCTAATGTTCATAGGTAAATATTTTCATTACTGGAATGTGTGTGGTAAATAACAGAATTTATTTTCAACTCTCATTTCTTGAGACATACGGCGATTATGTGGCTTTGTTATCGAAAATTGCAATATGGACAGTTTTATAGGAAACTAGACCAAGTTCAGACCCGTTGGGTCTGTTCCCCCAATGTGCGGGGGGGGGGGGGGAGGGGGTGAAAAGGTTGAGGGAGGTGGGGTGAGAGGGAGGGAGGATGGTAGGGGAGAGGGGGAAGAATGTGGAGGGAGGGGGAAGAGTGGTAGGGGGAGGGAGGGGGAAAGCAGGGGGAGGGAGGGAGAGGTAGAGGTGGGGGATGGGGAGAGAGAAGTGGAAGTGGGGAGGGAGGGTGAGAGGTGTAGGCGAGTGGTGGAAGTGGGAGAGAGGGGGAAGGGGGAGTGGTGGGAGAGGGAGAGGGGAAAGGGGTGGGGGAGAGGGTTGGGGAGGGAGAGAGGTGGGGTGGGGGAAGGGAGAGAGAAGTGGAAGAGTGGGGGGAGAGGGGTAGGGGAGTGGTGGAAGAGGGGTGGGGGAGAGGGAAGGGGCAGGGGGACAGAAGGAAGAGGGGTGGGGAGAGAGGGAAGGGGGTAGGAGGGGAAGGGGTAGGTGAGAGCAGAGGGGAGGAAAGGGAGGGGAGGTGGGCAGGGAGAGGGGAAGAGTGGGGAGTGAGCTGGAGTGGGGTAGCAGGGAATGGTGCAATAGAGGGGGGAGATGGGCGTGAAGAGGGGAGGAGGGAGGGGTGAGGAGAGATGGGGGGGAGAGGGGATGGGGAGGGGGAGAGAGGGGTGGGAGGAGGGAGAGAGGGGTGGGGGAAGTGGAAGTGGGGAGGGAGAGGTGTAGGTGGAAGTGGGGAGGGGTGGGAGAGGGGGAAAGGGGTGGGGAAAGGGAGGGAGAGCGGTGGGGAGGGACAGGGGTGTGGGAAGGGGGAGAGATGTGGAAGAATGGGGAGGGGCTGGAGTGGGGGAGGGGGTTAGGGGGAGTGGTGGGAGAGGGGTAGGGAAAAAGGCGTGGGGGGGTAGGAGGGAGGGGAAAGAGTGGGGAGAGGGAAGGGGGTGGGGGAAGAGAGGGGGGGATGGGGAAGGGTGAGAGGTGGGGGGAAGGGGGAGATGGGGTAGGGGAGGGATGGGGAAGAGTGGGGAGGGATGGGGGAGAGGGTTGGGGGGAGAGGGTTGGGGGGAGAGAGGGAGGGGTAGGGGCAGTCCATCTATTCCCCACTCCCTATCACCCCCAATCCTCTTTCTCTATTCCCACACACGTGATCAAGGTCTTCAACACAGGCTGCGGGGGCTGGGGCAAAGGCAGATGTAAATGAGATCCATTCCGATTGGCCATCTGTGAGGGATGGATTTGTGACATCACCCAATGGAGGGTGCTGGAACATCAGGAGGGGGCTGGTGCGAGGGCAGATGTAAATGAGATCCGTTCCAATTGGACATCTGTGAGCATTGGGCATTGTGACATCACACGATGGAATGTTTACCAACATTCTGTGAGTGAGAGCAGTTTTTGATTGTTTTAAACTTTTGAAAAATTGGGGGGGGGGGGAGGATTTTATTAAAAATGGTGTACGTAACAACGTCTAAACATAATGAGGAGCGCCTTTGGTAATGTACAAGCGTAATGTCTGGCTAAATGGAAAAAACGGTGGCGTCCGGTTTTAGTGGAGCAGGGAATCAAAGGGCGAAAACATGGCAGGCGGACGGCTGTTGGCAGACACACACAGAGTTTTAATATAATAGAGATATAACCTCCAGAATGTGGAGTTCTCTCGATACGTCAAGGTGTTTTTGTTAATTAGTAATTGTGTTAAAAGTAGCCGTCAGTCTATAAAGTTATTTCCAACAATTGTATAACTTGAGTGCACAGGGAAAAACAAAGCCTTAACACTGGTTTATATTTGCAAATGATGGCCATGTAACATTTTAAATCAATGCAACTGAAAATGAGTAATATCAACCATTCCAGAATAATTCAAACTAAGTGTGGTGTTTTATTCAGCAGTGCCAATTATGTGCACAATAGATATCCACAAATATTCTAATAAATACTGATAATGATTCATCTTTTTATTTTCCCATCTGGATGTAGTGAAAAGATGAATATAATATTGGAAGTTATTAATAACTCAAATTGACCATTGTGAGTGGCCAAGTCAATCACCCGATTGAACATGCCTTTTATATGCTGAAGAGAAACTAGCCCCCAAAACAAGCATAAGCTAAAGATGGCTGCAATACAGACCTGGCAGAGCATCACCGGAGAAGACACCCAGCAACTGGTGATGTCCATGAATCGCAGACTGCATCAGCCATTCCATGTAAAGGATATGCAAGAAAACACTAAACATAACTACATTCATTTACATGATTTTGCTGTGTCCCAAAGATTTTGGTGCCCTGAAATGAAGGGGACTATATATAAACACTGTTGTAATTTCTACATGGTGAAACCAAAATGTATAAAAATGGCCTTTATTAAAATCTGACAATGTGCATTTTAACCACATGTGATTTTTCTTTTTCTATAACAAATCTCAAATTGTGGAGAACAGAGGCAAATAAATAAATGATGGTTCTTTGTCCCAAATGTTATGGAGGGCACTGTGGGAGTGCTGCAAGCCGGCAGCCCTTCCAGCAGCATGTCAGTTTTTTTTCTACTTTTGTTTTTTTCTACTTTTATTTTCATGCTGTGTCTCCAAAACTAATTTGGGCTAGCTTAGATGGAGCATTGCAGCATAGATGAGACGAGCTGATGGGTCTGTTTTCATGCTGCATTATTTAAAGTTACTCATTTATCAGTATTGTCCA
The DNA here is from genome assembly GCA_963514005.1 of Raja brachyura. The sequence goes on from OY740786.1 coordinate 76,845,974, forward strand.
TGGACTTTTTATTGATTTCCTGTCGTATATTTATCCAATGACTAGTGGAACCACATCAGTTACACTATCTTATGGCGTGAAATGTTTGTGCTTATAATCGAAGAGGATTTGCACAAGTAACACCAATGAAAATGCAACTAGTATTTGTAAATTGGTATCAAGTTAAATATTTCCAGAAATAAATCATACATTCAATTAGAATTCTTAATTAATAATGCATAATAAGACTTGTATTGACCTCATTGCTAGGAGCAATAGCTGGGATTTTTAATGAATGTATTAAAACTGTAGCAACTGCTAAAAGATGCCTGAGCAATTTGGTTATTTGATTTCTGCGGGTTTCCTGGCTAAAGTTCTCAACCAAGAATTTTCCAAATAGTATCAATGGCCTTTTGAAAATATTAGGCTACTGCAAAAGTGACCATGGACAGCATGCTTAACTAGGCAGCTGTCACTTTACAAAATAACTTTAATCAGAACAAATAACAATATTGGATTATGGTGAAGTAAATTATTTTCTGTGTGTAATAGAGGAATAACACTCTAGATTGTCTCGGTACTCATTTATTTTCACATCACAATGTTACCAACAGTGCCCTCCATAATGTTTGGGACATAACTACTTTCACTTACATGGCATTGCTATGTTCAGTATGTTGTTACATATACTTTGCATGTAATGACTGTGTGAAGTCTGCGATTCATGGACATCACCAGTTACTGGGTGTCTTCTCTGGTGATGCTCTGCCAGGCCATAAGTATCTTTAGCTTATGCTTGTTTTGGAGGCTTGTCCCCTTCAGTTTTCTCTTCAGCATATAAAAGGCATGTTCAGATCGGGTGTTTGGCTTGGCCACTCAAGAATTTACCTTTTTGCTTTGAAAAACTCCTTTGTTGCTTTAGCAGTATGTTTGGGATCATTGTCTTGCTGTAGAATGAACCGCTGGCCAATGAATGTTGAGGCATTTGTTTGAACTTGAGCAGATAGGATATGTCTATACACTTCAGAATTCATTATGCTACTATCATCAGCAGTTGTATCATCAATGAAAATAAGTGAGCCAGTACCTTCAGCAGCCATACATGCCCAGGCCATAACACCCCCACCACTGTGTTCTTCTTAATGATGTTCCAAACAGTTGATTTTGGTCAGCCTAAGGTTTGGCTGATGTCTCTAACAGTTTTATTCTTGTTTCTCAGTCTCACAATGGCTTATTTGACTTTCATTGGCACAACTTTGGTCCTCATGTTGATAAACTGCAATAAGAGTTTCCAAAGGTGATGGAAAGACTGGAGGAAAGACTAGGTGCTAAGAGCTCTCTTATACCTGCATTAAGGAGGCATTTAAACGCACTTGAGCAATTACAAACACCAGTGAAGCCATGTGTCCCAAACATTATGGTGCCCGGGGGGGGGGGGGGGGGGGGGGGGGGAGAAGGAACTATGTATAAACACAGCTGTATGTGTTAATAATACCCTTTAATAAAATCTGACAATGTGCACTTTAACCACACGTGATTTTTTTCCAATTACAAATCTCAAATTGTGGAGTACAGAGGCAAATAAATAAATGATGGGTCTTTGTCCCAAACATTATGGGGCGCACTGTATAAAGTACTAGACTAAGTGGGACCCGTTGGGTCCCATGTTCACACGGGAGGGCTGGTCCCCTAACACAATATTCCACCTCTCCACCAATTCCAATATTGGTGGCCTGGGGGGGGGGGGGGCTTTTCTGGAGCACTGGTATGGGTGTTGTGGGCTGAAGGGACTGGTCTTCAGAGGGCTAGTATGGACATTGTGGGCCAAATGGATTGTTGGAGTGGGAGCTCAATCCCTCAAGCCTGATGTGCTGGCAGCTCACTCATGGCTGGTGGGCTGGCAGCTGACTCACGGCTATTCCTTGAAATTCCATTTCAAGCAGGGTGCAAGGCCACCAAATTCAAATTCATTTTCCTACCATTTCAAGGAGGGTGCAAGGCCACCAAATTCAAGTGCAGTTTCATACCACTTCAAGCAGGATCCAAGTCCACCAAACTCAAGTGCTGTTTCATACCATTTCAAGCAGGGTGCAAGACCACCACATTCAAATGCCGTTTCATACCATTTCAAGCAGGGTGAAACCACCATAAAACCACACAAAACACCACACTCACAGTTCAGTAGACATTCAGTGTGTTCAGTTGATTCACAGCTCAGCCGTGACCTCTCCCTCGCCCATCAGGCAGAGACTGAGCCACAGCCACACTTCGGGGTGGAAGGTTGCAACCCTCACGTGGTCCGCCCTGTTTCGACTAATGCAATCAACTCGATGTGCACAAATGGAAAATCAAATAGAACAAGTTGTCCTGCAACTTTAGGCTGTGCACGTCACACGAAAGAAGAAGAAGCCACACTTCCGGGTTTTATAATCCCTCCCCCCTCCCACGGGAAAAGGTGTGGCCTTCATGGCATGATTGACAGGAGAGAGATTCTCAACATTTTTTAAACACTAACACGTTTATTTTTCATTGATGGGAAGAATCCTCTGCACCTGATGAGCAGGGGGGGGAGGGAGGACTGAGTAAGATGGTCAAAAATCACAGCCGTAAGTGGTAGCGTTTTATCTAAAATCAATATACAGTGCAAACAGGAAGTTCTCAAGTTTAGACCACCAACCATTTGCAGTGCTTTTACTTCAACCCAAAACCCCCACCGACCATTCGCAGTGCTTTTACTTCAACCTGAAACCCCACCCGACCATTCGCAGTGCTTTTACTTCAACCCAATCACATTTTCATTTTCAAACCACATTAAGGGCACTCAAGGACAGTAAAACTACACTCACAGTTTAGTAGACATGTGTTCAGTGTTATTCACAGCTCAGACTGAGAGATGTGACCCTCTCACTTCCCCCATCTTGCAGAGACTGACTGAGGCACAACAACTCCGGGTTTTATAGTCCCTCCCACCAGCAGGAGCAGCAGAGAGAATGTCAACATTTTTAAAACATTAATAACTCTTTTATGTTTAATCGATGCGAAAAATCCTCTTATCCTGCGCAGCGGAGGGGGACTCTGAGTAAGCTGGCAAAAAGTTACAGCCGTAAGTGGCAGCGATTTTTTTTCTAAAATCATGAAACAGATAAACAGGAAGTGGTCAAGATCTTACTTTTAGTAATATAGATGCAGAAACCAAAAAAAAAATTGTCTTGTAACAAGAGGCTTATTATAATAACCATAACCAGTCAGAAAAACAGTGGTTAGATTTTGCAAAATAGTGCATTTACAAACTGGTAGTTATTTTTTAAGAGGTTTTAGTAACTGGATGGTGTACATCTTGCTCATTCAGTAATAGGATTATTTGGTTGAAGCCAACATTGAAGAGTTTCTTTATGAAATCTTGTAATGGTTATGATGTAATGATAGGATTGACCACAGGTAAAATCACTATTACTTTATTATATTAAAGAATTATTTGAAATTAAATAATACTTCAGAATTACTGAAGGACATAATCTACCCAAAGAAAATTGCAAATGCTAATACTGCAAGCTAAACTAAGTAATTATGTGTTGAAGTGCAGTCTTTGTATATACCGTACAGAAGTTTAAAACAGTAAGTGCTCATTGCAAATCCAGGTGGGTGATTCAACCAAGTATGTACATTTTCCACAGTGTTTTATTTATAATTACTTATTTATACCACAGACACTGACAACATTCTCATTGAATATAAAATAATTTTACATTCTACAGTGAATAAAACCGGATCCAGAGCATTTATCAGGACACAAGTGACAATATAAAGTGGACAAACTTCCTTCAGTGTTACATTAATTGGAACATATAATTACCTGTGGCATAAATAATAGAAGTAAGACGAGTTGGAAGCATTTGCAATATTATGAGTTGCCTTTGGAATTTTATTTGTATGGTTAATCCTTTTGGTTTCTTACCTACCCCATGCCCCCTCATTCCCAAAAAGCCATTTGGTGTTTTTGATATGGCATAATTTGACCAAGAGATAATATTTTCCAATTTAATAATCAGATATCTCTCGGGATGAAGAAATGTCAGGGCCACATTTTTAAAGTTTCTTAGTGCAATGGGAAGATTAGGAATAGGCAAGGATTACCTATTTTGTGTGTTGGAGATGAAATAAAGTCCAAACTTCTTAGAAGAGTTTGGAAGAATTAAGAGAAGAGGACATCTGTACTCTCAGAAGGTCTGGATTTAAGGTAATTGCTCAGGGAAATTTAGTATATTATAATTGTGTAATTTGGAATGTAGTGACTGATATGCAGTAGAAAATAACCTTGAGCTTTGTCAGAGGCCAGATACCAAAGCTTGAAACTAGGCATCTCAAGCGGTATAAAATTGCCCTGTATTCATTTTGCTTGATTTAATCTAATCAAGGTCGTTAAAATATTAAGATAACTTGATATTATAAATAACCTTGGCTAGCGATTGGATTTCATGTACTAACTGTAGCACTAGGTGGAATAAATGAAGTTAATGAAATATTTTAAAACAAGACTTCCATAAATCATCTTAGAACTTAATTTAGTGCAGCACTGATAAGACTACAATTTAACGGCACGCTCCCAGGGCAGACAGAGCGGCAACAATGGTCACCATGCCAAATTTCTCAGATTTATGGAACATGATATGGAAAACCTAGTACTGAAAGTAAGAAGAAAGTGTCTTGTGGATTACGTGTTGGACAGGAAACCCAATCTGTCTGACATTAAAAGAATTTGGTCGTATGTGACTGGGCCAGAATCGCCTAGGTATGAGGTTATCCCAGAAGAAGTAGCCCAACATGCTTTCACGCTTGTGTGGGAAAGATCTGCAGATGCTGGTTTGGACCAAAGGTAGACAGAAAATACTGGAATAGCTCAGTGGAGCAGGCAGCATCTCTGGAGATAAGGAATAGGTGACTTTTTGGGTCAAAACCCTTGTTCAGACCAGTCTGAAGAAGGGTTTTGACCTGAAACATCACCTATTCCCTTTTCTCCAGCGATTTTATGTCTGTACTTTCATGCTTACTTACTTTCAATCAAACTGTTCCTCCATCACACCTCAATGTATTATTTGAATGGTTAAGAGTTATGCTTCAGTAACTGGATTGATAACTAGATGCTTTCATGATAAAGGGGTTGAGCCTATCAGATTGAATGCATGCAATGAAATGGAATAGTCCATTACCAAGTTTTTCCTAGGCTTTTATTCATGGACTTGAAATGTCTCTCAAGAGCTTCTGCCCTTATTTGTGATGGTTCAGTCGTCATTCCATGACAGAGTACTTACTGGTAGGTGATGGCTGCTGTTGAGGCATTGACAGAGACTCTGCAACTTCTCAGTCTATTATCCCTGATCCAACTGGACCTGTAAGCAAACAGCTTGTTTTTGTGTTAGGCATTGAAATGCCAGTTGTGGGCAGATTATTCACCCAAATTGGCACCAATACTATCCAGGAGAAGCCCAAAGTTCTTAATTTAATTATAAGTAGTTAGGTAGTTTGTATGAACAGAGATGTACTGAGCAGCAGCAGCCAGTCTTTCTCCATGGCTTCCATAAGTTAATTATCTTATGAGTAGAAATGTGGGTTGCAGGAATTCAAGAGCCTGTCTTGTGCCCCTCACTCCAGTTTCATTATAAAATTGTACAGTGCACTGACTCCCAAAAGTGAAAGCAGCAGGTAATAAATACTTGTGATTCAGGATCTTTTTGGCCCCATAGCAGAAGCGTCCACGTCGCGGGGCTGGAAACTGGAAGTATCCCGAGCTAATTCTGCTACCACCATCATCTATTGCCACAAGTGATGGCCACACTGATTGTCGCTGGAAGCTTGCGTCCTTTTCATGACGGACGATGACAGCGAGGTCAACATTTGTCACACAATGGACACGAAAATAAGAAGAGAGGATCTTTTTAATTAGGTCAGCTTAATGTCTAGAAGTTGAACCAAGTTTGAGTTCCAGCAAATCAATGCATTGTTGTCTGCCAGTCACTTCAAATGTCACCTGCTATGTACGTTCAAAACATTGTCTTCCATCTATTCATCTTCAAACCATTCACAGGCTTCAAGCCAGCATGCTCAACTATAACCTCCAATTAGGAATACCAGTCTGCTCCCTCAGTTGGTCCAGGTAGTAGTCCAAGCTAGCTAAAGCAAGGTCTTATTAGTGATCTAGGATCATCTGTGTAAATACAGAGGGAAAGGGAGTAATGTTCTAGTGACCAGATTGCATCCAAACAGGGATGTTGAATATAGGCCATCAAATTTCACTCTCTCACAGAAGCACAAAGATATGTTTACTGAGCAAATGTTATTTTTTCCTTTAATACATAGACATAAAGTGTATTTTGTGTTCCTTGGGCTTTCTCAACTATTTACTGATGCACTATGTTGATATTAAGGTTTGTAACATGGAGAGGTTGACTTGGTCTCATTAATGACTATATTTTGCAAGTTTATTATGAAAATAATCTCTCCCATTGGGGAATCCCACGTATTCCTGTGGAGCCAATGCTTGCCTTGTCCATTTGCTTGGGCATAGATCAAGAACATCCTTATGTTAGCCTCCTTTTTCCTTCTTCCCCCTCCTGCTCTTACTGCTTTCCACCTCCGTCCAGGTCTCTGTGCTCTTCCTCCAGCAGAGGTGTTTGTGTTATGACTGGCATAGTTGGGTATTATGCAGTAGGCAACAAAATCTCCAACTGCTTGCTGTCTATTGCAAATCCCACTCTATCTCTTAAACTGCTGCAGTCTTTTGATAGGATTTGTTTGTACCAGAAGAACACTTGCATTAAGAATCATCCACCTGGCTGTTAAATAAAATCATGGCTGAGCTGCATGAAATCTAAATTCTGCATTTTACTCAGAGTAATATTTCTTCCCTTTGCTTTTCATTCCCTTGTGTGAATCTATTTCCCATGCACTGAAAATATCTAAAAAGCACTTCCCCTGCTCTTTGAGGAGTGATGTTAAAATATTTTTTCTGTCTGTATTAAATGGGCAACCCTTTATTTGTAAGCAATCGGTCCCTAGTTCAAGATTCTCCCATACGACAAAACATCCTCCACCTCCTTCCACAAGACCCCCTCAGGATCTTATACCCTTCAAGCAGGTTGCCTCTTGCACCTCTAAAATCCAATGGACATAAACCTAATCCGTTAAAATTTTCCCCTCACGAAATCCCATCCTTTTCAGGTGATATTCCAGTAAACTATCTTTGAACAGCTTCTAAGGTATAAACATCCTTCTTTAAATAAGGAGACCAATACTATGCACATAATGCTGTTCATTACTGAAGCAAAATACCCTGCTTTTGAATTTAAATTATCTCACAGTACTTCATGTTTTGCTTTCATAATTATTCATTTTACTTAAAACCATCCTTCTGCAAGTCATGTACAGGTTTTGGAAATCAACAATCAGGCCTGTGATCAATCCTGTACGGAGTTTGTGCGTTCTCCCTGTGATGACCATGCAAGTTTCCTCTGGGTGCTCCTACTCTCCCAAGACATACAGGTTAATTGGCTTCAGTAAAAAATGTGTCCCACTGTGTAGGATAGTGTTATCCTGATCACAATTGGGACTGTGATCAATGTTGAATTAGTCTGTTTTTAGGGTAATAATTAGAGTCTCATTGCTGGAGATGTTGGCCTAGGAGAGGATATTGACAACCAAGCGATCTCTCTGCAACTTATGTGATCAGATTTGCTTCCTTAAGTGTTGATAATTGTGGTCAGGTTGATTTACTTCTATTGCAAACAAGTTTTATGCAGAAGACCTTTAAACTTTGGAGATACAGTGTGATGACAGGCCTTATGGCCCACCCGAGTTCACGCTGACCAGTGCTTACCCCGTACTAACACTATCCTACACAGTGGAACTATTTTTTCCTGAAGCCAATTAACCTACAAACCTGTATGTGTAGGAGTGTAGGAGCACCCGGAGGGAACTCGCGCGGTCATCACAGGGAGAACATACAAACCCTGTACAGGTAGCACCCGTAGTCAGGATCGAACTTGGTGCTGTAAGGCAGCAGTAGAAACAAGGAATTCCAGTTGCTGGTTTACAAACAAAGACACAAAGTGCTGGAGTAACTCAGCAGGTCATGTCGCCCGACCTGCTGAGTTACTCCAGCTCTTTGTGTCTTTTTATGTTTTAACCACTATGTACAACATATGAGCCCATGCCTTCAATTCTAAAAAAGACACAAAGTGCTGGTCTAACTCAGCAGGTCAGTCAGTATCACAGTTCAGAGGTCCCCTGGTATATTCTCTTCCTGGATGCAGGAGCAGAATTTTTTATATCGTTCTTAATCATAAGATCATGTGATGGGAGCAGAATAAGGCCCATCAAGTCTACTCTGCCATTCAATCATGGCTGATCTATCTCTCCCTCTTAACTCCATTCACCTGCCTTGTCCCCATAACCTCTGCCACCCTAGGTGTCTGCTAGGACACTGTTAGGTTTGTGCGCAAAGGGATGCTGCCTCCTTGCAAGGGTTTGCCATCTTTCAGTGGAAGTATGACCTGTTCGTCATGCTGAAAAGACTGGACTAATGGTAGCAATGCTAGACTAAATATTGTACAAAAGGATGGAGTGCAGGAAGCAACAAAATAGTAACAAGACAACAAAATGCAATGGTAGTGAAAGATCCTGCGGTGAGAGTCAAGTCTTTCTACAGGATATCACATTGATAGCCTTGGAAAACCCAACCTCAGAGATCGTTCAGTCTGAACAAGGGTCTCGACCCGAAACATCACCTATTCCTTCGCTCCATAGATGCTGCCTCACCCGCTGAGTTTCTCCAGCATTTTTGTCTACCTGAGATAGAAGCTGATATCGCTGTGGGAATAGACCTTTCATTGATAGTTCTTAATCCACCGTAATGAAGTCACGAGTGAAGACCTGATTGCATGAGTATCTTAGCAGCACAAAATGAAGCACTCATGACTTTTGAAAGTGTTCAATAATTTCTAAGTTCTGTCAAGTCAATGGCAAAATACATCCCTACTTGTATCAAGACTGTTTCACAATGGTTTTATGTCACATCTTTGAGCTCCAATTTACGCCAGAAATGGATATTGCATAAATAATTGTCATTGGGTGTGCGAGTGTTTGTGAATGAATGATTAGAAGAAAAAAGTCAAATAAGGCAACATGAAAAGCATGTGGAAACACCTGATGTCAATTCATGGTCGGGCTGATTTCATTAGAAGCTTAAATTGATGTTGCACAAAAAAAACCCACATTGATCCAATTTCTAGCCTTTATTTATCTCGATGAGGAAGTGAAACTGGCCAATGCTGAGAATATAATAACATGGTTTTGGGGGTTTTGAAAGCGTAATTGAAAGACAGTAATTAGCATGCACTTTCACCAATTAAAAATTCTCTTCCTTCTCAAATATCTATGGGTGGTGGAATACTTAAATCTTTCAAGATAAATAGATTATTGTCAGGGGCAATGATCATGCAATGTGGCATTGAGAGATATATAAATGGAGTTTAAGATATAAATCAAGCATGGTCTCAGCTGAAAGGTCTTCAGTTCCTACAACCGTGATTTGGTTTATTGACCATCAACAATGGAAGTGCCACTGAACATCAAGAGTAGGTGGTTAGATGCTCAGCCTTACCATTAGTAATCTGTACAGCTCATACCTGTCTTTCACAGGCAGGCACAAAGTGCTTTGTATGTTGAGGAATAGCACATGGGATTGAACATTGGGCAATCAGTGCACGTCTCTTCTGACATTGACAAAGCAGCTGAAAATGGTTGGGCCTAAGACATTGGCGCCAGGTGCTTTGTGGTGATGTCTTGGGGTTGGAATAATTGACCAACTACTTGGTCCATCTTTCTTTATGTGAGCTATGATTCCAAACTCTGGAATTAATTTCCCTCCAATCCCAATAATTTCAGTTTTACCCGGGCTCTTTAATGCCACACTTGACCAAACGTTGCATTGGTATCCATCTCAACTCGCCTCTGAAATTCAAGTTTGAATTGGAGGCTGTGTTGATTTATAACAATATTTAATCTTTACAATTTCTCACCCCACAACACAATGTAATGATGTAAAAATAATTTAAAAATCACCATGCCATGTATAATCTTAATTAAATGATAAATTGTGAGATTTTGACCATGACAGGGATCACAAAAGATCAGTCCACTGAGGTTTTTTTAAATGAATGAGTTTTTATGTAGAATTCACTGCACAGTCACAGGGCACGTGGCCAGTAAGACATTTTTTCTCCAGTTGAACTCTCCTCTCCTTCCACATGAATGCTGTCATGGTCTAAACCTCAATTCTCTTTTCCATCACATCTTACACTCTTAGGATGAAGCTGAAAATTTTATGGCACTGAAAATATTTAAGAATGCTTATTACTGAACAAAAGATTGCAAACAAGTTATTACTGGAGTGAATTCAATTCTATTTGTTTTGCTTTTATGCCTACAAACAATAATGAAAACCATTAAACTTGCAAGGATTGTAAACAGTACTGCCAATAATAATCATTTCCCCATACATAACTAGGTATTTGTCATTTTAAATAAATCAACTTTAAAATCAATGCATTAAAGATCTTTGGCTAGTATCCAATTACAATATGGTAGGCAAACATGCATCATCCAGTGGTTTTTGAAGACTGAAGTTAAGAAGTGCCCTGCTTTTTATAAATTATTTTTAAAGTTATATCGATGAGTTGTTAAGTAATTTTTTACAAATAAGTTTACTCAGATCTACACGCTGTGCAATCACTACAAATTCCATCTGATGCGCTCCTCAAAATTTCTAAGGAGCCCTATCATTCCTTGAGGTACATTCCTATATTTAATGGGGTACCTATCTAGGAATAGAAATCTTCATTGTAACCTATCTCCTCTGATTCAAAGAGGTAGAACTCCCTCAATTGTTCAGGTTTTGTTTTCAAGTTGTCTCTTGTAGTTTAATGCAATGCTTTATTAAATAGCTGCTTTTGAAACTGCACAATTTTCATTGAAACACCAATTTTATGCTCTGATGAAAGGTTCATATGAAACATTAAACTTGTTTCTCTCCAAATATACTCTCTGAACTACTAAATATTTCCAGCAGTTTGTTTTTATTTCAGATTTTCAGCTCCTGCAGATTTTTGCTTTGAGTTTTAAGATTATGTTGAAAGTTCACTGTTTTATCACGCGTTGAAATAATTCAATGATGCTTCAGTTCTTATTAAGTGTACATGATTTAGAATGTACTAACTTGTTGAAATATTTTTGTCTAGTATCCCAATTAAATGATGTAAGCAAACATTACAAGTTTCCATGGGATCCTTCAGATAAGTGGTCATAGTGCTAGTAACACAAATTTGTGTTTAACAGTGGCAAAAAATAGTTGGTTATCTCACCTGTGTTGCAATATTTTCATCAGACAGACATGTATTATATTCTAACAAAGGACAATAATGGACAATAGGTTGCTGTGAATGTTCAAGGGTTGTGGAAAAACTGCCCCTAAACCGCTCTGAGAATGAACCTTCATCTGTGAACAGGTACATTAGTGGCTGCTTCTATCAAAAAGTGAAGGAAAGCTACTTGTAAAATTTTGAGGCATTGCAAAAGATAGTATTGTTTCACCATTTCTGACATAACTAGATATCCAAATTAATTTAAAAAAAAACAGAACAGAAAATAAGTTATCTTTCAGCTATTTATCATTTATATTGCTACTTGAGACTCTTCAGAGCCTCACAGGATTGCCTCACATCGGTCCACTCCTGCATGGTGCTCTGTAGAGCTTGGGTCCTTTCCTTATCCACTTGCACATAGTCCACTTTTTCATCTGATGTTACCGAGGATGTGGAAGGCTGGTTAGACATAAGATACAGGTCATTACAGCAATTGATTTCACTGAAGACAGGTTGAATATATTTGCTATTACTTGACTCTCATACAAACCAATTGGTACATCTGAAGATCAGTTATTTTAGATGACTAAAGAGTAATTGTTCAATTGCACAAAGGATTAAAAAAACGAGAAATAAGAAAATAGCATAAGATGCAGCTTGCTTTTGCCGTCTTGAGATAATTTAAGAAAAATTGCATCTTCCCCCATTCTGATATTTTACATTTTACCAAATTACACACCCCATATTTAATGCAAGAATACATACAACGGGGACACAAAAGACTTCAAATATAAGAAACAAGAGCAAACAAACTTCTGGAGGAACTCAATGGATTGGACAGTACAATGGCTTGCAAAAGTGTTCATACCACATGAACTTTTCCACATTTTGTCACGTTACAACTACAAACGTAAATCAGTCAGATTGGATGGAGAGCGTCTGTGAACAGCAATTTTCAAGTCTTGCCAGAGATTCTCAATTGGATTTAGGTCTGGGCCATTCTAACACATGAATATGCTTTGATCTAAACCATTCCATTGTAGCTCTGGCTGCATGTTTAGGGTTGTTGTCCTGCTGGAAGGTGAACCTCTGTCCCAGTCTCAAGTCTTTTGCAGACTCTAACAGGTTTTCTTCCAAGATTGCCCTGTATTTGGCTCCATCTTCCCATCAACTCTGACCAGCTTCCCTGTCCCTGCTGAAGAAAAGCATCCCCACAGCATGATGCTGCCACCACCATGTTTCACAGTAGGGATGGTGTGTTCAGGGTGATGTGCAGTGTTAGTTTTTCGCCACACATAGCGTTTTGCATTTAGGCCAAAAACTTCAATTTTGGTCTCATCAGACCAGAGCACCTTCCTCCACATGTTTGCTGTGTCCCCAACATGGCTTGTGGCAAACTGCAAACGGGACTTCTTATGGCTTTGTTTCAACAATGGCTTTCTTCTTACCACTCTTCCATAAAGGCCCAATTTGTGGAGTGCACGACTAATAGTTGTCCTGTGGACAGATTCTCCCACCTGAGCTGTGGATCTCTGCAGCTCCTCCAGAGTTACCATGGGCCTCTTGGCTGCTTCTCTGATCAATGCTCTCCTTGCCCGGCCTGTCAGTTTAGGTGGATGGCCATGTCTTGGTAGGTTTGCAGTTGTGCCATACTCTTTCCATTTTCGGATGATGGATTGAACAGTGCTCCGTGAGATGTTCAAAGTTTGGGATATTTTTTTATAACCTAACCCTGCTTTAAACTGCTCCACAACTTTATCCCTGGCCTGTCTGGTGTGTTCCTTGGGCTTCATGATGCTGTTTGTTCACTAATATTCTCCAACAAACCTCTGAGGCCTTCACAGAACAGCTGTATTTATACTGAGATTAGATTACACACAAGTGGACTCTATTTACTAATTAGGTGACTTCTGAAGGCAATTGGTTGCACTGGATTTTATTTAGGGGTATCATAGTAAAGGGGGCTGAATACTTTTGCACGCCACACTTTTTAGTTTTTTATTTGTAAAAAAATTTGGAAACCATTTATCATTTTCCTTCCACTTCACCATTATGCGCCACTCTGTGTTGGTCTATCACATAAAATCCCAATAAAATACATTTACATTTGTGGTTGTAACGTGGCAAAATGTGTAAAAGTTCAAGGTGTATGAATACTTTTGCAAGCCACTGTAACTGTGGAAGGAAATGGACATTGATTCCATTGTGTGGGGATGTCTATGTTAAAGACTATCGTGCTTTTTTTTATTCGTATGGCTGTATGGTGCCCACAAATTTCACTGTACCAATTGGTACGTGACAATGTCTCTTATCTTGACTTTGTGGGTTGAGACCCTTCCTCTGTCTGGAACATTTTTACATATGTGCTAATAATAAAAAAAATCTAATGAAGTTACATTATCAGCTATTATCCAAACCCAAAGATTTACCTTTCGATGAGGACTAGGAGAACCGGGTTGGAAATCCAAGGATAAATAATCAACACTTCCACTCTTCCTGGTAATAGGACTGCCAGTCACAGCATTCATTGGAGAGGTAGACATTGGATTCTGCTATTGTAATGTAAATTAATTGAAATAACATGGTTTCCATTTTATTGTTTTATTAATAAAATAATAATCAAGAATGTATATCTCGTCAAAAAATGACTACTATTTACGGTTTCCAAAACAATGTTAATGACTTTATTTAAAAAATGTTTTATTCTAAAGTTATAGAGCTAAATTTTATGACACATTAAATATTTGCTCGTGAATTACTGACTTGTCACATTCAGAACTTCTTAATTCCCCAATTAATTCTTGAGTAAACATGTTTTTCTTTGCAGTTAGTATTTGTGCTGTGGGTTACACCTGGTGATAAGTACTGGTTCCTCATCTAGAAGACATTTTGTGCCATGCTACTCTTAGATGTTTCTTTCAATTGGTGTTATTGAGTCATCAATTGAGCGATTGTGCTCAGCAATCATCAGCAGGATATTTCCTTGTCCATGATGCCGTGAGACTTAATTGAGCTTGGAAACAGTCAATCGCTTCAAGGGGAAATTCCACCTCACTATCATGCAGTCAAATCTGATTTGAGTATGGAGACATAATTTGAGATGGCAGATGAAATGCATGGTTCTGTGAATCAGCTTGTTCACTTTAGTTAGATTAATTTAGTTAGATAGTTTAGTTTATTGTCACGTGTGCCGAGGTGCAGTGAAAACCTTTTGTTGGGTACCAACTAGTAAGCGGAAAGACAATACGTGATTATAATCGAGCCATTCACAGCGGGTTATTAGTCTGTAGGAATTGCCCCTCTATCTGGGCATGTTTAAGACGGTGCACTGGGGCTGGTATGGTGTGAGCAGGTTCCTCATGACTCTCACTACAGATCTAGGTTATAATAAGAAGGACCTGTAAAAAACCCATGTCCTATCCTGCTTGTAGAAGCATGCTCATAAAATTTGGTGGACTCTAAGTAACAAAAATAAAATGCCACTTCAAAATCAAACTAAAAATCAACTCTAATAAGGATTTGTTAAGCAACTTATTTTTGCATTTTGGGTGATGAGTGTGACCTAAATGGAATGGTGTGGAATGCCCAGGCAAGTCCTTCATTGTCTTTAATTTCAATATGCTTGTATAATCAAAGTTAGCATTGCATCTTGGCATTAAGTAATGTAATTTGTCAATAAAATGTGCGTGTACATTTTTGGCCTACTTACCATTGCAACATAGTTTTCTTCACTGTCTCCTGAGTCAGTGCTGGTGACGCTCTGTGTTGACAACGGGCGGCAATTTTGTGAAGAAATGGGGTTGACAGCAGTTCTGGAATCAATAATAGCACCATTTTTATTCAAGGAATATAACTATAACCAGGGTACATCCTGTTCATGATAAAATTAAGTAGAGAGACCAGTTGTAGGAGAATCGATGTTAGGTGCTTCATGAGCTCTGGCATACAGAAAGGGCTGAATGGTTTCTGTATTCCTATGAAAAGGTGAAGCCCGAAACCAGTTAAAGATAAAAAGGTGGATGAATAATTGGAGATAGACTACATGGTGACAAAGAGGGAGTGTAAGAAACCAGAAAAACAAGAACTAAAAATGTGAGATAGGATCTGTAGTACAGAGGGAGAACAATTGGGTTTGGCAGATTTCTGACTCAAGGAGTTAATGTAGAGGCATTAAGCCTAGCTCAGTATTAATTCTAATGGTATTATGAGCAGATGAGGTTGGGGACCTTTGCAGCAGAATAATTGCTTGAACTCGGAGAGCAAAAGGAATGAGGAAGCAATGGGCCCATAGCAAAGTCTGATGTTGGGTGGAGTTAGAGGAATGTGAATACAATGAAGGAGCAGTGGGAGGGTTGATTCCCATGAGTCGTAGAAGAATGGAATCTTGAAAGAAAAAATGTATTTTACTAATGCAGTGGATCAGACAAAGAATGAAATGGAAGCCGACCAGAACAAAACTTGGAGACAAAGTGAGATTGTGCTGCTTAGGAAAGGTTGGGTGCCCAGAAATGGCAGTACGTGGAGCTCAGGATGCAGCAAGAGTAGTGCTTGAGGACTGCTGAAGATCATGGATGGCCTATAATTAGTGATGGATCCAAAACACGGAGGGCTTAATTTTGGTTGAACCAATTAAAAGTAAATCTGAGATAGTTGCCAAGGGAAAATAAAATGGAACTCTGAAACGCAATCCCGTGGAGCAGAACTGCAAGATCAACATTTCTGGAAGAGGTCTGACTCAGTAGACCTCAAGTAGTGTGGATGTTGAAAATCTGAAAAGTTGCAGGATGCTAGAAATGTGTAGCAGGGCAGGCAGGGAGTTTCTTCCATCATCTCCAGCTGAGGCTCGACCCTGTCTTTTGGCCCCCTCCACCATTTCGCAGCTTCTGCACTTGCTTATAATGAGTTACAAATTGTTATCACCCTTGAATGTCAAATTTGTAACTCTCTTGTGATCTATTAACCAATGAATAAAACAAGAATTCTACTTGAGCCAAAACTTTGACTCTTTTTCCACAGATGCTACCGAACTGACTGAGATATTTGCCAGCAAGAAGTAAAGATTTTTTAAATATTAGTTAAAATTAGTGTCCTTGTGAGCTTTGAGATAAAGACTTACACTGGCCTGGACCAAGATCTGGTAACAGGGGACTTGAAAGGAAGCTCATCAATGACTGTGTGACTTCTTGTTTCCAAAGGTCCTGCCTTGGCTGAAATATAAACACAAAATATAGAAGAGTATACCATTAACTAATGACTGTTATGACCATTTCAAATTGCGTGACTCTGAAACGTGGAGCAGAAAAGATGTTTGAAATTATGATACCTCGTGGTCCATTTTCAAATTCAAAACTTGATACCAGAATCCCCCACCAGGAGAAATTTGGTGAACTACAATTAATATTCTATGCACAATTTCCCATCAGTTGTGGTAAATCTACAAGTGTCTTGATTATTTTAACAAGGAACCGAGTCTTCTTCTGAGGCAGTCCCTTAGGTTTGAGGATGGCCCTCTTTCACTGGTTTTGTGAATTCTGAAATGGCTGATGAGGCCAATGTGGGATCAATAGACTTCCATGGATCAATAGACAATAGACCAGTGTTTCTTAACTTTTTTGGCATACGTACGTTCATATGCGAACAGAATACTGAATGTGGTATGTACCTTTGTTAGCTTCCTAAAAATGGGCTCAACAAATGGATAGTAGACAAAAATGCTGGAGAAACTCAGCAGGTGGAACGAAGGAAATAGGCAACGTTTCGGGCTGAAACCCTTCTTCAGGCATTCAGTCTACTCCACAAATGTCCCCCGGAAAAGCCACAAACGACCCCTCCATGAGATCCCGACCCCCAGGTTTAGAACCACAATCATCCACAATCAGTACCCTGTTCCTGCCTTCTCCCCATATCCCCTGACTCCGCTATCTTTAAGAGCTCTATCTAACTCTCTCTTGAAAACACCCAGAGAACCGTCCTCCGCCGCTCTCTGTGTGAAAAAGTATTTGCTCATCTGCGTTCTACATGGCTTACCCCTCTTAAACTGTGACCCCTGGTTCTGCACACCCCCAACATCGGGAACATGTTTCCTGCCTTTAGAGTATCCAAACCCTTAATAATATTATATGTTTCAATTAGATCCCCTCTCATCCTTCTAAACTCCAGAGTGTACAAGCCCAGCTGCTCCATTCTCTCAGCATATGACAGTCCTACCATCCCGGGAATTAACCTTGTAAACCTACGCTGCACTCCCTCAATAGCAAGAATGTCCTTCCTCAAACTTGGAGACCAAAACTGCACACAATACTCCAGGTGTGATCTCACTAGGGCCCTGTAAAACTACAGAAATACCTCTTTGCTCCTATATTCAACTATCCTTGTTATGAAGAACAACATGCCATTTGCTTTCTTCACTGCCTGCTGTACATGCATGCTTACTTTCAGTGGCTGATGAACAAGGACGCCCCAAATCCCGTTGTACTTCTCCTTTTCCCAATTTGATGCCATTTGGATAATAATCTGCCTTCCTGTTTTTGTCGCCAAAGTGGATAACCTCACATTTATCCACATTAAACTGCATCTGCCAGGTATCTGCCCACTCACCCAACCTGCCCAAGTCACCCTGCATCCTCATAGCATCCTCCTTACAGTTCACACTGCCACCCAGCTTTGTGCCATCTGCAAATTTGCTAATGTTACTAATGTGCTGCTATTTCATCTTTTATAATTAACTTCAGCAGCTTTCCCACCACCAATGTCAGGCTAACTGGTCTATAATTCCTTGTTTTCTCTCTCCCGCCTTTCTTAAAAAGTGGGATAACATTAGCTACCCTCCAATCCACAGGAACTGATCCAGAATCTATAGAACATTGGAAAGTGATCACCAATGCATCCACAATTTCAAGAGCCACTTCCTTAAGTACACTGGGATGCAGACCATCAGTCCCTGGGGATTTATCAGCCTTCAGTTCCATCAGTTTACCCAGCACCATTTCCTGCCTAATGTGAATTTCCTTCAGTTCCTCCGTCACCCTAGATCCTCTGGCCACTAGTACAGTACTACAAACATCAGGGAGATTGTTTGTGTCCTCCTTAGTGAAGATGGATCCAAAGTACCTGTTCAACTTGTCTGCCATTTCCTTGTTCCCCATAATAAATTTTCTCTTTTCAGTCTTCAAGGGTCCAATTTTTGTCTTTATGATTTTTTTCCTCTTCACATACCTAAAGAAGCTTTTACTATCTTCCTTTATATTATTGGCTAGCTTACCTTCATACCTCATCTTTTCTCCCCATATTACCTTTTTAGTTATCTTCTGTTGCTCTTTAAAAGTTACCCAATCCTCTGGCTGCCCGCTTATCTTTGTAATGTTATACTTGTTCTTGTTTATTTTTATACTGTCCCTGACATCCCTTGTCAGCCACCGTCTCCCCTTACTCCCCTTGGAATCTTTCTTCCTCTTTGGAATGAATTGATCCCGCACTTTCTGTATTATTCCCAGAAATACCTGCCATTGTTGTTCCACTGTCATCCCTGCTAGGGTCTCTTTCCAGTGAACTTTGGCCAGCTCCTCCCGCATGGCACCATAGTCCCCTTTGTTCAACTGTAACACTGACACCTCTGATTTACCCTTCTCCCTCTCCAATTGTAGATTAAAACTGACCATATTATGGTCACCTCCTAATGGCTCCTTTACCTTGAGTTCCGTTGTCAAATCCGGTTCATTATACAACATTAAATCCAAAATTCCCTTGTCCGTGCTATGCTCCAAGCTGCTTTAAGAATCCATCATGGAGGCACTTCACAAACTCCCTTTCTTGGGGTCCAGTACCAACCTGATTTTCCCAGTCTCCCAGCATGTTGAAATCTCCCATAACAACCGTAGCATTACCTTGACAACATGCCAATTTTAACACTTGATTCAACTTGCACCCTAAATCCAGGCTACTGTTTGGGGGCCTGTAGATAACTCCCATTAGGGTCTTTTTGCCCTTACAATTTCTCAGTTCTATCCATACGGACTCTACATTCTATGTACTCTACATACAACTCTGATTCTATGTCACCCCTCGCAAGGGACTGAATTTTATTCCTCACCAACAGAGCTACCCACCCCCTCTGCCAATCTGTCTGTTTTTTCGATAGGAGGTATACCCTTGAATATTCAGTTCCCAGCCCTGGTCCTCTTGCAGCCATGTCTCCGTAATTACCACAACATCATACTTGCCAATTTCTAACTGAGCCTCAAGCTCATCCACTTTATTTCTTATACTTCGTGCATTCGTATACAACACTTTGGCTTCGGTTTTCACCTCCCCCCTCACTACTGGCCTTGACACTCTCTTATCCCTTCTCAAACTTTCCTTCCCATTAATTCGGGAGTCTTTTGTAACCTTTCCTGCACTCACTTCCTTTAACTCCATCTTTATACTCCCAATTTGTCAATCCCTCCCCCCCCACTATTTAGTTTAAACCCACACATCGAGCAGCTGGTGGCCCAACGGAAGAGTGGACAAAGAGTTTGTGACATGGTCTGCTCCTGGTGTTTCATGAGGACCTCTGCATGTGCCATATACATGGTCTTGAGGTTCCCAGTACTATTCCAATCGCTCCTTCACCACGTTAATCAGACATAAGCCTAAGGGGATATAAGCGGACATAAACCATTGGGGATGTTACATTGCCAGGAAGGCTTTGAGGACATCCTTGAATGTTTGCCGTTGTCTGACTGCAAATTTCTCACAGTGACAAACAACCTATAACAATGTATTATGTTGCAGATTAAACTTTATTTTTTAATTTATTCATTTTTCAGGATCTGGGTGTCACTGAAAAAACAACATTTATTGACTGTCCCAAACTGCCTTGGAATTGAGTGCCTTACAGACATCTGAGACTCAACTGGGTTGGCAAATCCATATTATGCAGACTGGGTAATGATGGCAGGTTTCTCCCCTGCAGGGCATTTGTGAAGCAGATGAACTTTACACCAATCTGGCTATTTTGCCATCGTACTCAAAGCTAAGATTTGTTTTAATGTTAAGTTATTACTGAGATGGTTTTGAACATGTTCAGGAATATTTGTCTAGTTCTCAGAATTATAAGTCTGGTAGGTTAAGCACTGTGCCACTGCACTGCATTTATGGATCTTAAAAGAAAATATTTTCCAGTTACAGTAAATGTTAATGTTACAGAGACTGTTAAAAACTCACATTTTCTGTCTGGTTTAAGATTACGATTGACTGGAGGCGGCAGCAACTCTGCAGGACAATTAGCTTTGAGGCCGAAAGAAGCCGTACTTCCTTTGCGGGAAGGAAACGTGGCTGAAGAGAATCCAGAGAAGTCAAAGTGGTGGGGACCAGGACTCATGGGCATATAGACATCTTGATGACTTTCCAGGTTGGTTGTATTAAATGGAGACATGGAACCTGGGTTCATTGGCACGTAATTGTCCTCAGATTCCATACTTTCCGACTGGGATGCCGTGAATTTTGTTCTCTGTGAAGACACAAGAATTTTGTTTCAGCATACATCAGAACCAATGCTAGATAGGTTTCAGTGTGCCTTGCATAACATTGTTTTTGTTTTGATGACATGTCGGCTTGGAAAACCCCCCAAAAAATAAATATATTTTTACTCTAAGTCCACATTGGCTTCATCTTACAAGACCTGAAATTTGACTGAAAGATTGTAGGTCATAGAAAGAGATGCAATGTGGAACACAATTCTTTTTGTCAGACCAAGCCCACACTGATCATCAATTAATCGTTTAAGCTAATATTTTGTCAATCATATATTTTATTTATCCCACATTCTCATCAACTTGCACCCTCCCCGGGGGTGGGGGAGTTACGGGGACAAGGCAGGAGAATGGGGTTGAGAGGGAAAAATACATCAGCCATGATTGAATGGTGAAGTGGGATCGATGGGCCAAATGACCTAATTCTGCTCCCATGTCTTATGGTTCTAATCGCAGACTCTACCACTCAACTGCACACCAGGAGCAGTCCACAGTGGCCAACAAACCCACCAACCTGCACATATTTGGGATGTGGGAGGAAATTGGGACACCCAGAGGAAACCACAGAAGGAATGTATAAACTCCATACTGACGGTGCCCGAGTCAGGATTGAACCCAGGTCTCTGAATCCATGAGGCAGTGGCTCTACTAGTTACATTATGTGCTGCCAGAAGTGTAATGTGGCAATTGAAGAATTACAACTGATCGCTAATCTAATGGATTCGTAAGTGGTTTGTACGACGTTTCCAGGGATCTGAGCTGAGTAAGAGATTGTTTGTACAAAAGGAAACCAATGAAGAATCACATGTACTTTACCAATTGAGGCAGTACAAAAAAAAAACCATTTAGAGTTGTTACATTTCACACTGCCTCGGGAAAACAGTCAACATAATCAAGGACTATTTCCCCCCTTTTCTCTTTTCCTATTCTCCCCTCTCCTGTTAGGCAGAAAATACAAAAGCCTGAACGTTAAAAACAGTTCCTTGCTGTTATCTGACTAATGGATGGCATTCCAACAAGTTAAGGTTTAGTCCCAATCTCCGACCTATCTCACCACAGATCTTACACTTAATACAAATCTGGTCTTATTCCATATCTGAAATGTTATAGTGTTGTAGCACCCTATTCTTCACTCTAGTATTGTTTTCATTGTACCACCTCTTACACACGCATGGCTTGATTATACTTATGTATAATATGATTTGACTGGATAGCATGCGCACAACATTTTTTTTACTATATCCAGGTACATGTACCACAATAAATGAATACCAATATCGATAACATTCTATATCAAGTAGATCTTTTAATTTGGAAGTGAGAGACAAACAGAATTTATATTTGAGGTTGCAAATGCTAAATTCTTAATGCCAAAAGCTGAGCAGCCAATCACTTTGAAGATAAATAGCAATGAACAGGATTTTGTTTGGAAGTGAAATACAGTAAACCCTCATTTGTATGGACCTCTTTATAACGGATTACAGTTATAGTGACCACCACCACCACTGCTGATGCCACTTCCAGGCCGGGCTGCCAACACAACCCCCTGGCCCACACAGCTTCCCTGGCTGCATCTACCTCCACTGCCACTGCCTGTATTCAGACTTGGGAACTTTGTAGCTGAGGGCAGGTAAGGCTTTGGTTTAATGTTCAGCTGAAAAAAAGGCACCTCTCTCAGTGCTGTTCATGAAATGCCATATATTACACTCAGTCATGATGGACAATCGGCAATCACAGACACCTTTCTTCCTTCTCCCCCCCCCCCCCCCCCCCCCCCCACTCACCCACTATGGTCCATTATAACACGTGTTTATTGCAATAATTGGTTCAGAATGGAGTGAAGTTATAAGCTGAAGTATAAACTTTAAAAAAACTTTTTTTAGAAAGCAGAGAATTCTACATTCCATAAATATAAAATTAATTAAGGGCAAATAGGGCAATAATTGTGACTTATTACACTCTTATAACTCATTTGCATCTGACTCCAACAAGGCTTGATCATTTTCCTTTGACTGTGCAAATGCAGATCCAAGAAGCTGCTGCAGGTTTCACTGTGCAACGATGGAGGCTGATGATAATTTAACCACAAAAATCTGGTTTGCAAGACAAGCGATACAGTAGAATACAGAATACATGATAATATTCACTAAAGAGTCAGAGGTTCAGGACAGCAATGAGCGTAAGGGCTGTAAAAATACAATTGTGCATTCTTACCAAGTAAGAACTGAATCCATCATTAACGGACTCCATGGAGCGGCCTTCAGTTTTTGCGGTGAGACGGGGATAATCGTACGTTTCACACGAAGAAGCTGATAATGCGGAAACAATAGGTAAAATTGCTTTTAATACGTCTACATATCAGCATTGAAATGGGACTACATTAGTACTCAGCTGAAATGGTGTCTGTTTCATAAAAAATACATTTAATGGTGAGTCTTCTGACCTTATGTTTTCCGAAGGCCCTTCACTTGCAGCAGTGTAACATAGGAAATTCACGTGCAAACAAAATCCTTTGCAGTGCCTGCCTAAATCATTTATGCTTGTTACTGGTGGGCACAAATAAAAAAAATCACCATATTCTAAATCATAAACTTAAATGCGAAACAGGATTTCTGACAGTCATAATTTTGTAAATTTGAAGGTAATTAATTAGCAACACAACTTTATTTTTTGCATTTCAGTCTTTTGAATTAGTTTGCTAGTAGTGAATTAAAATCAGTGCATTCATATTTAAAGCTGGAATTTTAAGGGACTTTTCTGAAAGGACAAAGTACATTTGAAGGAGGGGCTTTCCTTCAAATATACTTTTGTCCTTCCTGCTTTAAGTATGAACGTACTGATTTTAATTCACTACTAGCAAACTAATTCAAAAGACTGAACGTAAAAGTTGTGTTGCTAATTGCTTTCAAAGTTACAAAATCCTGTTTCATATTTAAGTTTAGGATTTAGAATATGGTGACAGCTTTATTCTTGCCAATCAGTAACAAACATAAATAACCTGATCTTACTGTCATTCTAGTGATTTTCCTCTCCCCCTCACTTCCCAGCATAATCTCTGCAGTGACACCACCACCAAAAACCATCACCACCAGCAGTGCATTCCAAGCACTCGCCACCCTATGTGTAAAAAAAGTTGTGGCCCATAGCCCCTTTAAACTTTGCCCCCCCCACCTCACCTTAAAGCTATGCCCTCTAGCATTTGATTTTTCCATCCTCAGAAAAAAAATCACTGTTTACCCTATCTATGGATCCCATAATATTACAAAATCCTATCAGGTCTCCTGGCCTTCCAGAGAAACAAATCCAAGTCTGTCCAATCTCTCACTGTAGATAATACCCTCTAATCCAGGCAACATTCTGGTAAACCTCTTGTTGCCTCTCTCTTTCTCTCTGTGTGTTTGTGCATTGCTTTTTTAAAATTTCATGAATGTCCTTCCTCATGATTTTTTTCTGACTTTTTGACTTCTGACTTCTGATTTTTTGTTTTGTTAAAAGACAAGTGAAAGCAGAATGATTAGGGTTGATCCAGCTAATGTAATCAAGAATAATGTTTAGAGAGATGGAATTTTGATCCAGACCTGAGTGTAGGGAGGTGATACACCTGAAGTCAGAATTGGGTATTTGGAGTGCATATTATTTCAAAATACTTTACCTCTGTGAAGTCTGTTGCTATCCACTGCAGGAACAGTGTTTCTTCTGGGGATTGTTGCTGCTGACATTGTTTGTTTGCTTTTGGCATTTCGAGAATGCTGCTTGGGGCTATTTATTTCTGGCTTCCAATCGACTTGTGCAGGCTTAGGTGGCCGTGGGGGAGGTGCAGAGGCCGAGTCACCGGAGCCTGTGGGTAGCGTGTTGTGATTTTTGTCAAAGGTGAATGTCCTTGGAATATGGTAGATGGATAAAGGTGTGGATGGAACATCGTAAGAGTCAGTGGAAACCTCACTGAGCCGCCTGCAAAGGGTGCTGTTGGGAGTATTGAAGGTGTACACTGCTTCATCATCATTGTCTAACCCGGATGAGCCATATCTGACCACATCATCAGACCCCAGACTCCTGGGCAAGTCATAAGCCATGGTGTCTCTTTGATCCTTATGTTGTTTTGCTGGTTTTGGTAAACTATGAAAGCCATGGATTTGTCCATTCATCCCGTTTACACAGTGCGAGTAACCCCGTGGCGATTTTTGTACAGATGTCTCTCCATTCCTCTTTATGGACCCTGGCAAGGGCATGGACTGTGAAAAGCTGGCACTCCTGCACAATACAATCAGAGACAAACAACAATCAGTGCAATACTTCCTTCAGATCATCACTGCAATAAATGTTTTCATTCCCCTCTCGGAATTATGTTCTCCACTTCAGCATAAAAATTGCATTCAGTGACTGAACAATATACAAATATTAAAATATGAAGGTGGCTGAAATGAAAAAGATTGGAAATAAACTTAAAAACAAAAGCAATCATAAATAACACACGCCACTGCAATTGTAAGACGCTGACCAACTGAGGAAACAAGGCATAGGATTGATAAAATGTCATAACCTTCCAAGAAACTTCAAAACTTTAGTTAGAAGTCATTGGTCGAAAATGCATGGCGGCAAAGGTTCCAATATCCTTGCAGATTACTTATGAAGCAAGAACTGAGCTTCAATCCATGCATCCTGAGATCCCACACCCGAGACCACCCCGATGACTGCATAAGCTGCCAGAAGGCCAAATATTTGTTTTAATTTATTAGAATCTTTACAACACTAAAACAGACGCTTTGGCCCACTATTTGGGTGGCACAGGGGTTCAGCTGATAGAGCTGCAGTCTCACAGTGCCAGAGACCTGGGTTTGATCCTGACTTTGGATGTTGTCTGTGAAGAGTTTGCACGTTCCTGTGACCAGTGCACCTTCGGGTGCTCTGGTTTTGCCTCTGTAACTTGCCCCGAGTACGTAGGGAGTGGATGATAAAGTGAGATAACATCAAACTGGTTTGAACGGGTGATCAATAGTAGGCATGGCCTGTTTCCACGCATTCTCTCGAACATAAAATGTCCATGCTGACCATCAAATACCCATCCCTGCTAATCCCACTAACCAGTGCTTGCTCCATAGCTCTCTGTGCCTTGCAATTCAAGTGCTCTCCAGACTCTGATTCAACCACTCATTCAGAGAGTTCAAGATTCCAACCACCCTCCGAAAACCTGCCTTTCATTTTGGGTGATTGAGACGATTAAAAAGTAATTGACTTCAACCAACCTCCCTTGCATTATCTTAAACCTGTGTCCACTAGTTTTAAATATCTCTGCTACAGGGATTGAGAAGCTCTTGGATACAGTTGATGTACATTATTCATCAATAATAAAGAGAAATGAAGAAAAACAAATGCATAATCTTCTCTTACCTCCTTAATGAAGTTGGTGATCCCATTCAAATGAAAGATACCACACTACAGTCTCCAGCCTTGGCTGGTGTTAACCAACAGGCCTGAAGACTATCTGGTGCCTCAGGTAAGGACAAGCTGGAAATATGTATGGACGCAGTGGTGATCCAATGTCAAAATACAAGTTTGACCTCCAGCACATTGAGCACACAACGTAATGTGCAGGCATAGAAATACATTGACCAGCAGGAAGGTAACAGCAAAAAATAATTTCAAATTTACAACATTTTCACCAGTGTAACTGTTCCAACAGTAAAGCAAATAGGCAGTGGATATTTCTTTGTTTGGCACTCAAAGCTGTTCGTGTAATGGGATTTTAAATGTCATACTAATCAGTATTAATATTAAAAGTAAAAGCATATTATCAAAGCTTACAATCACTTATCTCCATAATACACTGAAGCCTTAATCTAATTCAGTTTGACTAATACCTGGAAATGACAGGTTGTCTTATGAAGACTGGCCAGGTATCCACCGAAGATTAACAGAGGGAGAGTTATGGAACCGTATAAGATTCTGAAGGTTCTTGACAAATTGAATGTGGAGAAGATGTTTCCTCTTGTAGAACAGCTTCAATTCAATTCAATTCAACTTTAATGTCATTGCACAAATACAAGTATAGGTACAACGAAATGCAGTTTAACGTCAGTTCGTAGTGATAGCAATATAGAAAATAAATACAGAATGCAGACCATGTGGACGAAGAGACTGGAGAAATCTATCGGCGGGACTCCGAGTTCATCTAGAACTAGGTTCTCTGTTTAAAAATCCTAGCTTGCTCTTTTTAAAACAAAGGTAAGTTTTTTTTTTGAAGCAGAGTAATTAAAGACTTTTAAGTCAATGGTAGAAAGATTCTTGATAAGCAAGAATGGGATAGGGGATAGGTTCACGTGGTAGGAATGTGGAGTTGAGGTTACAATCACATGAACCATTATCTTACTGAATGGCCGGCCAGGCTTGAGAGGCCAGGTGACCTAGAACATGATATTGCACAGCACAGGAACAGATCCTTTGGCCCAGAATGTCTGCGCTGAATATGATGCCAAGTTAAACTAATCGCCTCTGCCTGCACGTAATACAAATGCCTCCTTTCCCTGCACATCCATGTGCCTGTCCAAAAGACACTGAAATGCCACTGTCGTATCTGCCTCCACCACCACCTAGTGTGCAATGTGTTCTGGGAATCCACCACTGTATGTAAAAATCTTGTCTACTCTTATTTGCAAGTTCATATGTTTATGTGTGTACTGTGTTAAGAGAAAGATATCTAAAGATACCCGATAGCATTAAGGAAAGTATAGAGGGCCTTTTTCCTGCTCTATCGTGAACTCTAAAACCACGATTGAAGTGACTACCGTGATTGTAATGGGAATAAAATTCATCTAACTGTCTCTTTTCTTGGTCTGCCTGCTCAGATACATTAAAAAAAATACCATGACTAAAGAGCAAAAGAGTTCTCCAGGCAAATATTTCTTCTTCAGGTAACACATCAAAACAGGTTAATTGGTTAACAGGTTTAACAGTAATGTTAAAATTGTACAAGGCATTGGTGAGACCAATTCTGGAGTATGGTGTACAATTTTGGTTGCCTAATTATAGGAAGGATGTCAACAAAATATAGAGAGTACAGAGGAAATTTACTAGAATGTTGCCTGGGTTCCAGCAACTAAGTTACAGAGAAAGGTTGAACAAGTTAGGTCTTTATTCTTTGGAGCGTAGAAGGTTAAGGGGGGACTTGATTGAGGTCTTTAAAATGATGAAAGGGATAGACAGAGTTGACGTGGATAAGCTTTTCCCATTGAGGGTAGGAAAGATTCAAACAAGAGGGCATGACATGAGAATTAAGGGACAGACGTTTAGGGATAACATGAGGGGGAACTTCTTTACTCAGTGAGTGGTGGCTGTGTGGAAAGAGCTTCCAGCAGAAGTGGTGGAGGCAGGATCGATTTTAACATTTAAAAGTAAAGTGGATAGGTATATGGATGGGAAGGGAATGGAGGGGTATGGTCTGAGTGCAGGTAGATGGGACTAGGGGAAACTAAATGGTCGGCACGGACTGGAAGGGCCGTGAGGGCCTGTTTCCATGCTGTAATTGTTATATGGTTATATGGTCATTCGTCTCATTTACTGAGTGTGCAAATTTGCTATCAAATTTGCTTACTTATCTGTAACGCTACACTTCAAAAGTAATTCACTGGCGGTTAAGTGCTTTCTGGGTGCTCTGAATGTATGAAATGCACCATGTACTGGAATTTCTTGCATCATGTCATGTCCTTCGCTGATTAGGTTTATGATATCCAAATGACTTTCCAGCAATTGTCATTAGCTTAGATATATGAAAAAATGATGCAAAAACTGACGGGCGCAGCTATACATATTGACAGGACCATAGTGAAAGAAAATGACAGGGGTTAACTTCGGAGAAATAGAAAATAATACAAGGTACGCAGTTAGAATTGAGAACGATGATCAAATCACACTTGGGAGCATGGTGCATATTTCTAGATTGCCAAGGACATTTAAAACATAATGAGAAGAAATCCTATACAAGGTGGTTTATAAAATCGAGGTTGCTTGAGCAAATTGAGGCTCCTTTTCCTGGAATTATAAGCAGGGTTAAAGGAAACCTGATATAAATCTTTAAGATCATCGCATGCACATATGAGACAGTTTTGACATGGGCAAGTCTAAGGAAATAAAAATACAAGATCTTCATTTATAGATTAAAAGAGCTCACTAGAATATTATTTACACCAGAATGTGCAAGAATTGTGAATTTTCTTTAATTTAGCATGATTAAAAGTATGGATACTGGCTTGTTATTGTCATGTGTACTGAGATAAAGTGAAAAGCTTTGTTTTGTGTGCTTTCCAGGCAAATTAGACCACACGTGATTGCAAATATATCAGACCTAAGTAGAACAGGTTGTCCAATAAGAGAACGGAAACAGAGTGCAGAATATGGTGGGTTACACAAAAAGCTGGAGAAACTCAGCGGGTGCAGCAGCATCTAAGGAGCGAAGGAGATAGGCGACGTTTCGGGTCTAGACCCTTCTTCAGACTGGTCAGGGATCAGGGAAATGAGAGATATAAACAGTGATGTGGAGAGATAAAGAACAATGAATGAAAGATATGCAAAAAAGTATTGATGATAAAGGAGACGGGCCATTGTAAGCTGTTTGTGGTGTGAAAATAAGAAGCTAGTGCGACTGGGGTGGGGGGGGGGGGGGGGAGATGGAGAAGGAATGTCAGGGCCCGAGGGCCGAGTCACAAAAAGCTGGAGAAACTCAGCGGGTGCAGCAGCATCTAAGGAGCGAAGGAGATAGGCGACGTTTCGGGTCGAGACCCTTCTTCAGACTGGTCAGGGATCAGGGAAACGAGAGATATGGAGTGATGTGGAGAGATAAAGAACAATGAATGAAAGATATGCAAAAAAGTATTGATGATAAAGAATATGGTGTTGCTGCTGCAGCGTAAGTGCATAAAAAGAGTGTAAGGGCCACAATGAGGTAGATCGGGAGATTATCCCATATCCCTCTGAACCAGTCCTTTCCATGAACCTGTCTAAACATTTCTAAGCTCGTTCCATACACCTACCACCCTTTGTCTAAAAAAGTTACCCCTCAGGTTCCTATTGAATCTTTCGCCTCCCACCTTAAACCAATGTCGTCTAGTTCTCAATTCCCCTACCCCTGTGCATTTACTCAAACTATTCCTCTGATGATCTCGTAACCTCTATAAGATGGCTCCCACATCCTCCTATGCTCCAAGGAATAAAGTCCTTGCGTACTCAACCCCCCTATAGATCAGACCCTTGAGCCCTGGCAACGTCCTTGCTAATCTTCTCGGCACCCTTTCCAGGTTGATAACATATGTCCCATGACATGGTGATCAAAGCTGAACACAATACTCTAAATGTGGCCTCGCTGTGTGTCTCTAACATGACATCCCAACTTCTATACTCAATATCCTTTCCATCTGGATTCCACTGTCATCTTGCAACACCCTCTACCCCCCCCACTCTCACACTCACTTTCACCCACTTCTCCGATGCCAGCTGTTTGCTCTTCCCTGGAGCAAGGCCGCCCACTGTTAACCGATACTATCCCTCCTCTGGGATGTCGCTAATTTCGAATCAATGAAATGTTCACTACTTTAAGATGACATAAAAATCAAAGGATGCCGAGGGTGGAAAATTTCTGTATTGATAATTTCACCATCGCCCAAAAATTCAATCCATTGTCCATCCACTAAATGCACATAGAACAGTACAGCACAGGAATAGGCCCTTTGGCCCACTAAGTACGTGCCATTATGTTAAACTAATCTCCTCTGTCTGCATCTGATCCATATCCCTTTATTCCGTGCATTTACATGTGCCTACCCAAGAACCTCTTAAACATCACTATTGTATCTGCTTCTAAAACCACCCCTGGCAGCACATTACAGAGACACACCACTCTGTGTAAAATAATTTGCACAGCACATCTCCTTTAAACTTTAGCCCTCTCACATTAGTCAAACATGCAGTTTTCTGATCAGGAATCAAAAGTGCTACTGTGGCGCCAAGCTTTGATTCACTTAAGACTCATTCACCTCCTTCTCTGACTCCAGGTGCAGATTGCCACTTTGGTCCCATCCAGCAAACCACTTGACTGCTGGCTGAGTCTACCATGAAGCAAGACTTGAAACACTGCGTAGAAGTGCATCAAGGAGCACAGTGGGGTCGTGAGAAAGGCCTGCCCCAGGAATTCCCTGTGTTAGCCTCTTACCATTTCAACCCTGCTGTCAAGGGCTTTTCAATATATCTGAATGTCTGGTAATTCAGAAACATCCAAATGTGATTGAAAATGAAATGAAAGATTTTTAAAAATACAAAATATCAAATAATATTTGGCCCACAATGTTTGTGCCGAACATGATGCCGTTAAAATGCTCTAATCTGCCCGTACATGATCCATATTCCCTTGCATTTCCATGTGCCTATCTAAAAACCTCTTAAACGTCGTGATCATATCTGCCTCCACCACCACCCCTGACAATGCGTTCCAGGCCCACACCACTCTGTGTAAAAAACTTGCTCCGCACATCTCCATTAAACTATTCCCCTCTCAACTTATAGCTGTGCCCACTAATGTTGGACACTTCCACACTGGGAAATTTGGTCCGACCCTCTACCCTATCTGTGCCTCTCATAATTTTATATACTTCTATCAAGTCTCCCCTCAACCTCCAATGTTCCAGAGAAAACAATCCAAATTTATCCGACCTCTCCTTGGAGCTGAGACCCTATAATCCAGACTTTTAAATGAAAAGCACAATAGGAAAGACATATTAAAAACACATAAATCATCTTTTCCTTGCCTATTTTCCTTGTTGTCCTACAGCCCAATTGAAGTGAATGAGCTGCAGAATCTGGCCAGGTTACACCAGTCACAGGATCCCAGAACAGACCCCTCAGTTTAAATGTTGAGGAATCTTGCCAAACCTTTGGTCCAGCACTGCACTGCACATGGAGTCCAACAGTGAACTTGCTGCTAGAGCTTTGCCGGTTAATTTGCAAGTTCTGCATTGTACCGAACTCTGCAGCCATTGGCATTAGTGTTGTAAACGCCAGCAGCTCTGTGCAGAAATCTGAGACAATGTGTCTTGTGTGGAATATACTTGCAGTGATGGCATCTCACCATTAGAGGCCACCAATAAACTACTGAAAGAAAACAACCCCACCACTGGTAACTTTCTCAGTAGACCAAAATAAACCTTAACATTGATGTTTTCCATCAAATAGCAGCTATTTGACCCTAGACGAATGTTGACTTCCATCACATCTGAATCCATGAGGGTAGAGATAAGAATGCTCAAGCAGTATATGCAAACACTGCATTTTGATGACACTATTACTTACCTCCTCCACAAATTATTTTGTCAGACTCACTTCATTCAACAAAAGACAGTAATGTACATAGAGACAAACTGCTGGAGTAGCTCAGCGGGTCAGGCAGCATCTCTGGAGACAAGGAATAAAGTTTTGGGTCGAGACCCTTCTTCAGTGGAGCCTTTGGTGTTCACCAGCATCTGCAGTTCCTTCCAACATAGGGATGCAAATCGTCTCATTAACCATTCTAAACATCCACTGTAAATTAAAGTTGGTGATCTCACGCCCAAACCATTTATTCTAATTCAACGTAGTGCAAAACATGCTTGCTCTGCTTATTATCTATTCAGACACCAGGAAGTACTGAGAGCCATTTTTAATGCTTTTATATTGGATTGCTATTTTGTAGATCTAAATAGAGAGTTTGTTATTATTATTTTCTGTATTCAACCAATGATTCATACCTAGCATTTTCAATCTTCTTGCTCATACATTGATGGAGAAAGAGGTAGTCCTGTGGTGCGCTCGATGAAAGAACAGACTGAAGGTGGATTGGGTTTTCAAACGTGAACACTGATGGTTGACTGGTGTGTGAAGAGCTCTGGCTTCCATGTTCTCCAACGAGTCCTAAGTTAGCAATGGATGAACGAGAAGTGTGTGATCCAATTGCTGCATTTCTGGCATCATCTGTATGGAACAAAGATACATCATTTTATTACAGGATTTATTTCTAACTCAAAACTAAAATTACACAAAATAGAGATTAATAGAAAAGTCCAAATCAGTATAACAAAATGCCATTGAAACCTCAACTTTTCGATCACTTGTTTAAAAATAAGACAATGCAATATACTTGCATCTTTATCCATAATTTTTAGAAAGGTATAATTATCTTTGACAACAAATTCCAGTTGTAAACTAGGCCTTTTAGAAGCATGCCAGCAGCATTCTCTAATCTGTGCAAATGATCAGTTTCCTGATCCAGATATATATATCCATCTGTAGACTATAGGTGCAGTAAAATAATAAACTTTGCAGCTACCAGCCACAAAAGGTTGGACAAATTAGGCTGTAACATTTTCAGTCTATCAGATGTCAGTTTGCTCATTGCTATTCCTTTTCCAGCTTCATAGCCATAATCCAGGAGTAAATTGACACCACTGTGCACACTCCCAGCATACTAATCCTATTGTAGCCGTGCAAGTATTTGAGTAAATAGTAAGTAGCACAAACAGTGCATCTGAGCAACAATAGATTTCTAGATTTTGTGCAGGGCATCATTCACTCTCTTCAGTGCTAGTGCACAGTGACTGCAATGTGTATCAGGTAGTGAACTAGCTACTTAACCAGTCTACTTCAACAGCAATTCACAAACCCATGACCTCCATGAACGACAGAGAGCAAGTGCACTGCACCACCATCACGAATGCTTCCCCTCCACGATGCATACCCTCCTGCCATAGAAGCACAATCATCATACCTTAATTTTCATTGGGTCCAAATCCCGGAACCACCTTCCAGAGATGCTGCCTGAGCTGTTGAGTTACTCTAGCACTTTATATCTCTTTTTGCAAACTTGCATCTGCAGTTGCATGTGTCTACATTTTACTACTCCACCGCCAAATCATAAGATCGTAACATCATAAGTGAGTAGAATTAGGCCAATCGGCCAATCAAGTGTACTCCGCCATTCAATCATGGCTAATCTATCTCTCCCTTCTAACCCCATTCTCCTGCCTTCTCCCTGACACCCGTACTAATCAAGAATCTATCTATTTCTGTCTTAAATATATTCACTGACTTGGTCACCACAGCCTTCTGTGACAAAGAATTCCACATTCACCACCCTCTGACTGAAATTCCTCCTCATCTCCTTCCTGAAAGTCTAAAGTCCTTTAATTCTGAGGCTACGACCTCTAGACCTAGACTCTCCCACTAGTGGAAACAACCTCACCACATCCACTCTATCCAAGCCTTTCACTATTCTGTATGTTTCAATGAGGTACCCCCCCACCCCCCCCCCCCCCCCCCCCATTCCTCTAAACACCAGCGAATATAGGCCCAGTGCCAACAAACGCTCATCACATGTTAACCTACTCATTCCTGGGCTCATTCTTGTAAACCTTCTCTGGACCCGCTCCAAAGCAAGCACATCCTTCCTCAGATATGGTGCCCAAAATTGCTCACAATACTCTAAATGCGGCCTGACCAGTGCCTTATAGAGCCTCAACAATACATTCCTGTTTTTGAATACAAGCCCTCTCGAAATAAATGCATTTGCATTGCATTTGCTTTCTTTACTACTGATTCGCCTTGCAGATTAACTTTTTGGGAATCCTGCACCAACACTCCAAGTCCCTATGCACCTCTGATTTCTGGATTCTCTCCCATTTGGAAAATAATCTACACCTTTATTCCCACTACCAAAATGCATGACTCCACACTTTACTACACTATATTCCGTATGCCACTTCACTGACCACTTTCCCATCCTATCCAAGTCGTTCTGCAGAGTCCCTTCTTTCTCTACAGTACCTATTTACCTCAAGGTAATCTCCTCAAGGTATGACAATTAGCCTGAAGAAGGGTCCTGACCCGAAACACTACCTATCCATGTTCTCCAGAGATGCTGCATGATCCGGTGAGTTACTCCAGCACCTTATCTCTTTTTGTAAAACAGCACCTGCAGTTCCTTGCATCTCTAAATTCATCTCTTCTTTATTCCCCAATAACTGTGGGAGAACCTTCATCAGAAGAAATGACACCCATATCTCAAACGTGCGTTTTAAAAAGAGGAAATGAGCCCAACAAAAGATCAAATGGATCCAGAGTTTGTGCAGATTGGGCAAACCAGGCCTTTGGTGAGATGTAAATGAAAATAAAATTGAATTCAATAGACTGAGTGGAAGGAGCCTGTCATGATTACTGAATCCAGGAGATAACAGGGAATACAAGTCGTGGTGATATTGATGGGAGAAACAAAGCATTTTTTTTTTTTAATCAAAAATACAAAACATTGCATCAACATATTGCTTACGGTTGATTCAGAATGTTCTAATTTTGAAAAAAAATCCTTTAAATTGATACATGGAACAGATATGTCAAAGAGGTTGCCCTGCCATCCTTGAATACAACTTGATCAGTGTTTTTTTTAGCTGCATCTTTTGCGATAATTGAGGTTAGAGTTACTCAAGACTGCACATTAGTCACTGAATCTGAAATTCAATAAAAGCCTCCGTTCCCCAGAGGAAGAGTGAGTCATCAATGTTTAAAACAACCATGTATTGATTTCCCTAAAGAAGTTACCACGTCACTGTCCTTTCTGACCCAGACAGCTGAAAGCATTCATTCAAGATAACAGAAACCTATTTATTACATTTAGCTGGTGCATGAAGTGCTCACTGACTACAAACAAAAAATGAAAAAGAAATGTGGAAAATCCCAGGCTTTTCCTGTTTCTTAGATTTAACCAGTCGCAATGATCTGGCATTTGATTTGAATAACCATTTAAACACATGCATATCAGCAATATATTATCTTAATAACCAGGCCTGTATGCCATGTGCTGCAACTACTATCATTAAAATGCACACTTTGTAGAGATGTTCATCAGAAACAATTTCAGAGTTCTGGGCTTCAGATCCCAATTTATGTTTGGTAGTTATTTCTCCTCTACATAAATCATATAATGCTCATCTTCAACAATAAAGCTCCAATGTGCTTTCTAATTGTCGACACTATTGTTTCCCAGTCACTGGGAAAGAAATGAATTATACTGATGAATGATATGTGAATGATACAGTCTCAGTCTGTACAAGTGTAATATTGTTTTCAAAGATATGACCCCTTGTGACCAATTTTGATTTGGGCACAACATTTTTTGAATGACTGTGCAAGCCCCCATCTATATATTAGAAGGTTTTAGTTAAGTTTAGTTTAGAGATGCAGCATGTAAACAGGCCTGTTGATTCTCTGTTGTTCCACATTCACAGCCACTCCCTACACACTGTGGGGCATTTTTTTCTGAGAGGCCAATTAACCTACAAATGAACCAAAACAACTTCGGGATGTGGGAGGAAACCAGAGCACTGGAGGAAACCCACGCAGTTAATGGGGAGAATGCGCAAACCTCACAGAGACAGCACCCGAGGTCAGGATCGAACCCGGGTCTCTGGCATCGTGCAGCAGCAACTCTACCACTGCACCATTTGGAGAAATATCGAATCATGCACTACTAATTATTTTACAAAAATCAAACGATATACATCAATTGTTATCACCATAGAAAGCATTTAATCAGGATGCATCACAGCATGGTTTGGAAACAGCTCCATCCAAGACCGCAAGAAACTGCAGTGAATCGTGGATGCAGCCCAGACCATCACACCAACCAACCTCCCTTCTATTGACTCAATTTATACCTTATGCTGCTTTGGCAAGGCCAGCAGCATAATCAAGGAAATCAAGGACAAGTCGCACCCTGGCCACTCCCTCTTCTCCCCTCTCCCATCAGGCAAAAGGTATAGAAATGTGAAAACGCACACCTCCAGATTCAGAGACAGTTTCTTCCCAGCTGTTATCAGACATCTGAATCATGCTACCACATCTCAATACATCTGAACTACTATCTACCTCTTTGGTGACCCTCAGACTATCCTTGATTGGACTTTGCTGCCCTTACCTTGCACTAAATGTTATTCCCTTATCATGTATCTATATACTGTAAATGGATCAATTGTAATCATGCATTGTCTTTCTGCTGACTGGGTAGCACACAACAAAAGCTTTTTCACCTTGGTACACGTGACAATAATAAACTAAACTATGGGCTTTTTCTCTGGAATTGTAATGCTACAGTGCTGAGAGTCTATATTCTGCACTCTAGTATTTTTTCTCTTCACTCTATCTGTTGTACTTTGGCTTGGCTTGATTGGATTCATGTATAGTGTTATCTGATTTGATTGAAGAACTGGCAAACAAAAGCTATTCACAGTACCTTGGTACATCTTACAATAATAACAAACTTAACCTAACCCAAATTACTCTGAGTGTTGGGCAAATTATTGAATCAACTTGACTGACAGAAAGAGCCTTCATTTAGAAAGGCATAGCTTCATCAAGCCAAGTCAGCAATTGAAAATATGGGGTTACACAAAAAGCTGGAGAAACTCAGCGGGTGCAGCAGCATCTAAGGAGCGAAGGAGATGTACATCAAGAAGGAATTGAAAATATGATTGAGTGTGTTTTAGGAGCTACCAGGAGGTCCAATGAGGGTAAAATGTTTTATGTTGCCTACCCAGATTTCAGCAAAGTTTTCGACAAGGATCAGCAAGCTAGTCAAAAATAGTAAAGGTGCATCGCCTTCAAGGAAAAGTCAGAACTTGGATCCCAAATTGCCTCAGTGGTAGGAAACAGAGGGTAAACAGAGGGTCTCGACCCCAAATGTCACCCATTCATTCAGATGCTGCCTGTCCCACCAAGTTACTCCAGCATTTTGTGTCTATCTTTGGTAATTATTGATAGGTGTTTTTGTCACTGTGAAGGCTCCACAGGACTCAAAGGACAAGGACAAAGGACAAAGGACATTTATTGTCACATACACCAATTGGTGCAGTGAAATTTGAGTCACCATGCAGCACACAAATAAGATAAACACAATACTTTCGAATTTAACATAAAACATAAAAAACATTCCCCCACAGCGGAATCAACGTTTCCCACTGTGAGGGAAGGCACCAAAGTTCACTCCTCTTCCTCTGTTCACCCGTGGTCGGGGCCTATTGAGGCCTCCGCAGTCGCCGCAACGACGGCCCGATGTTTCAGGCCCTCGAACGGAAGAACACTCTCAGCAGCCCTGAGCCTACGAATCGGCCGCTTCCTACCAGAGACCGCGGCTCAATAGGCCACAGGCCTAGCTGGGCGGAGATTCAACGCTGGCGACCTCGGCGAGAGATCCCGGGCTCCGCGATGTCAAAGTCAATGTCGGCAGCGGCTGGAAAGTCACCGCCGCCAGTGGCTGGAAGCTCCCGCCGCCCGTGGCTGGGGGCTCTGCAGACCACAGCTCCACGGTGTTCAAAGTTGGCAGTCCCAGGACGCTGGTGCTCCAACACAGCGATTCCCAGTAAAGCATCGCTCACTCCACGATGGAATCCAGTGCTGATGAAGCTGAAGCTCTGGCTGGTCTCCGGCAGGAAAGGCCACGCCAATCCAGATGGTAGGCAGCGAGGAGGGGGCGAAGATGCGGCTCGGAGAATAGTCGCATTCTAGACCAGGAAGTGACTAAGAAAAACAGTTTCCCCTTCCCCCCTCCCCCCACATAAAAAAGACTAAAGGGCCTGTCCCACATGCATGCGATTGCATGCGTCTGGTGCGACCAAACGTGGTCGCTTTTGGCGTACAGGCCGCGCGGGGCCGGTCCCATTTCGAAGCGCAGAGGCGTATGGAGTTGTGCGGGGCTGGCCCAGACATTGCGCGGGGTTCCGAAAATCCCGCAATGTCCAATATTCAGCACACCAACGACCTGTTGGCCCGCAGGCGCATTGAGGGCATACGCAGCGTCTTGACGGCGTACGCCTAGCGCGTGGCGTTGCGCGATGACGTCACCGCCCAAATTCAGTAGGCCCGCCGCCTGCTCAGTTAATTTGGCGAGTATGAAGCGAATTACGTCAGCACGCCAAACGCATGCAATCGTATGCAAGTGGGACAGGCCCTTAAACGACCTCCAAAAACAAACTTTAAAACAGACTAAAAATAACAAAAAGAATGAAAGAACAGACAGCTGCAGGCAGCCACACTCGATGGCGCCACCACTCGACTCAGTACTAGGTACCCTGATTTTTATTACTAAAGATTGAAACTTAACATATTGGGATAAGATAACTAAGTTGGTACATGATATGAAATTAGCCACATATTTGACAGTGAAGTGAATGGGTTTTTTTTATTTCAGGGGGATATCTCACCTCACACATTTCTATTCAACTGACCGGACTGCCAAAAATGTAGAGTATATGTAGTCTGGTCAGTTGAGTGGAAAAGTGTGGTGAGATTTAATTTAAAAAGGTTTAGGGTTTGGGAAAGAGCAACAAGGCATGGGAATATACATTTAATACTGTGGATACTGAGTAGTGTGGAGTGTCCTTAAAGATAGCCTACAGGTTGAAAAGGTATATAAAAAAGCTATATAAAAGCTTTTATGTTTTAGTATCCTTTATAGTATATTTCAATGAAATAGATGATGCTGACAGAAGAATGAACTGAGGCTTATAAAACTGTGATGGACACGGATGGAATAAGTATGAAAAATCTATTTCTGCTACTTTAGGGAACAAAAATCAAGAGGCAAAGATTTAAAGTGATTGGTAGATAAATTTGAGATGCAATAGCCAATAGACAATAGGTGCAGGAGTAGGCCATACGGCCCTTCAAGCCAACACCGCCATTCAATGTAATCATTGCTGATCATCCACAATCAGTACCCCTTTCCTGCCTTCTCCACGTATCACCTGACTCTGCTATCTTCAAGAGCCCTATTTGGATCTCTCTTGAAAGTTTCCAGAGAACTGGCCTCCACCGCCCTCTGAGGCAGATAATTCCACAGACTCGCAACTCTGTGTGTGAAAAAGTGTTTCCTCATCTCCGTTCTAAATGTCTTACCCCTTATTCTTAAACTGCGGCCCCTGGTTCTGGACTCCCCCAACATCGGGAACATGTTTCCTGCCTCTAGCGTGTCCAAACCCTTAATAATCTTATAGGTTTCAATAAGATCCCCTCTCATCCATCTAAATACCAGAGTATACTAGCCCAGCCGCTCCATTCTCTCAGCATATGACAGTCCCGCCATCCCGGGATTTAACCTTGTGAACCTACGCTGCACTCCCTCAATAACAAGAATGTCCTTCCTCACATTGGGAGACCAAAACTGTACACAATACTCCAGGTGTGGTCTCACTAGGGCCCTGAACAACTGTAGATGTACCTTTTTGCTCCTATACTCAACTCCTCTCGTTATAAAGGTCAAGATGCCATTCGCTTTCTTCACTGCCTGCTGTACCTGCATGCTTGCTTTCATTGACTGATGAACAATGACTCCCAGATCCCGTTGTACTTCCCCTTTTCCTAACTTGACGCCATTTAGATAGTAATCTGCCTTCCTGTTTTTGCTACCATAGTGGATAACCTCATTAAACTGCATCTGCCATGCATCTGCCCACTCACCCAACCTATCCAAGTCACCCTGCATTTTCATAGCATCCTCCCCACAGTTCACACTGCCGCCCA
Source organism: Raja brachyura (assembly GCA_963514005.1). The sequence goes on from OY740786.1 coordinate 76,886,460, forward strand.
GCTTTTGTGCCATTTGCAAAATTATTATTGTTACTTGTAATCCCTTCATCTATAACATGATTATATATTGTAAATAGCTGCGGTCCCAGCACCGAGCCTTGCGGTACTCCACTAGTTACTGCCTGCCGTTCTGAAAGGGACCCATTAATCCCTACTCTTTGTTTCCTGTCTGCCATGCAATTTTCTATCCGTCAGCACTCTACCCCCAATACCATGTGTCATAATTTTGCCCACTAATCTCCGATGAGGGAAAAAAATGAACAAGCAGATTGAAATGGGTTGAAATGATGGTAGAGGCAGTAGCCCCTATCACATTTAAACAATATGTGAATGTGTTCAATGATCCACAGAAAGGCCCCATGCCCAGAGCAAAGAAGGGAAGAGTTTGGGTTGCTTCTTTTCGACAGATACGAGGAGCTGATTGGCCTCCTGTGTTGCAAATATTCGATAGTTCTTTCAACTTTATGACACATTTACTGTGGGATATCAATATAAAGATAATCCTGGTTATTCTACCACCCAACAACTGCCAGAAAATCATGGACAATATTAGTTTCTATGTCAATTTGCAATGGTAAGGGAAAAATATCCAATGGTAGTTAGATCCAAAACATAGTATGCAGCAACTATGATTATTTTATTACCATTACATCTCATCGCAATTATTATTTTAAAAGGTTTAACATAATTTGTACATGGACCTTAATAATTTGATTCTCAATTAATTTAAACTTTTGTCCCATAAACATCTATAATTATATAAAGACATATAACAAACATTTTTAATTGAATTCAATAACTTCATTGCATGTGCAGTTCTAATCCCTGCTTTTTACATGAATGTCTTAATTTTAATTAACATTTCTCATTATGTGCCTTTCCCCAAAGACATTAGCAGAACAATACAATCTCCGGTTCATCACATAATGCTTCCTCAGGATTCATATAATTATATTCACCAACTATATTAGCCTAGATTTTCTGACTGGGATTCCCCAATCTGCAAGTGCAAATTGGATAACTCCCATCAGAAAAATAGCCCGAAACCAATATAAAAAAATCTGCCCACTTTATGTCACAGCCAATTTTCGAAAGACAAGGAGAACATTCACTGGAAGAGTTTGCTTTTAAACAGATGGGAGATTGGTTCAAATATAAATGTGATAGTTGGGACTTTCTACATAGCATCTCCTGATGTTCTGGTAAAAGTAAGCTTATTTATAAATCATGCCCTTATGAACCTGCGGCTTGATGAGGTTAGTATGTGTAACTTCATGAAGACATTAGATCGTTTTTACTCATTCCTTAACCATTTTTTTCCATTTTTCCTTTCCAGCTGGCACATGGCTTCTGAACCCTTATAAATTGTTATTTTGTTCCCTTGCCCTCCCTATTACTGCTATTATTTTCCTAAATTAATTAATTCCCTTGCTTTTGCTTATTTGGAAATGGATGAACAATTTAAAAATACCAGCCCAAAGAAGCTGTAAAAGCAATGCCCTGTACCAAATCTGCTGATACATGTGGACGGAGGTGAGCAGCTTTCCTATGGCAGTGAGTTGGTATGTGTGAGGATCAAGAGCCAACATATGCTGGTTGACCACATCCACCAAGGTACCACTGGACATCCTTACGACTCCACTGGAAAGTGGACATCTCGGGTTCATCAGAGAACAAAATAATGCAAGATGTCTTAACTGTGATTTGACAATTTAAGACAGGCCCACATTTATCACACGTGTAAACACTGCTCTAACTTCTGGACCTCAGTATATTGTGATCCAAGACAGGATAGAGCAAGCACTGCTCTATCTATTACAAATTTCTGTCCCACTCATGGGAAATTAGCACAGTTCGATAAGAGACAATAACTGGTTGACACTTCAAATAATGTCTTGATGATGAAAACACACAATGAATGTTTGTGGGAAGTAGAGTCAGAGAGTGATACAGCATGGAAATAGGCCAATGTCCCAGCCTGTCCACACCCGACCAACATGTCCCATCTATACTAGTCCCACCTGCCTGTGTTTCGCCCATATCCCTGACTCTTACAGTGCCCTCCATAATGTTTGAGACAAAGACCCATCATTTATTTATTTGCCTCTGTTTTCCACAATTTGAGATTTGTAATAAAGAAAATCACATGTGGTTAAAGAGCACATTGTCAGATTTTTATAAAGACCATTTTTATACATTTTGGTTTCATCATGTAGAAATTACAGCAGTGTTTATACATAGTCTCCCCATTTCAGGCCACCACAGCAATGCCATGTAAATGAAAGTAGTCATGTTTAGTATTTTGTTGCATATCTTTTGCATGCAATGATTGCTTGAAGTCTGCGATTCATGGACATCACCTGTTGCTGGGTGTCTTCTCTGGTGATGCTCAGCCAGGCCTGTATTGCAGCCATCTTTAGCTTATGCTTGTTTTGGGGGCTAGTCCCCTTCAGTTTTCTCTTTAGCATATAAAATGCATGCTCAATTGGTCACTCAAGAATTTACTATTTTTTAGCTTTGAAAAACTCCTTCGTTGCTTTAGAAGTATGTTTGGGATCATTGTCTGGCTGTAGAATGAACCGCTGGCTAATGAATTTCGAGGCATTTGTGTGAATTTGAGCAGATAGGATGTGTCTGTACACTTCAGAATTCATTATGCTACTATCATCAGCAGTTGTATCATCAATGAAGACAAGTGAGCCAGTACCTTCAGCAGCCATATATGCCCAGGCCATAACACCCCCACAACCGTGTTTCACAGATAAGGTGGTATGCTTTGGATCTTGGGCAGTTCCTTCTCTCCTCCATACTTTGCTCTTGCCATATCTCTGATATAAGTTAATCTTCGTCTCATCTGCCCACAAGACCTTTTTCCAGAACTGTGGTTGCTCTTTTAAGTACTTCTTGTCAAACTGTAACCTGGCCATCCTATTTTTGCAGCTAACCAGTGGTTTGCATCTTGCAGTGTAGCCTCTGTATTTCTGTTCATGAAGTCTTCAGCGGACAGTGGTCATTAACAAATCCACACCTGATTCGTGAAGCGTGTTTCCGAATTGTTGGACAGGTGTTTGGGGATTTTTCTTTATTATTATAGAGATAATTCTTCTGTCATCAGCTGTAGAGGTCCTCCTTGGCCTGCCAGTCCCTTTGCGATTAGTAAGCTCACCGGTGCTCTCTTACTTCTTAATGACGTATCAAACAGTTGATTTTTGTAAGCCTAAGGTTTGCCTGATGTCTCTAACAGTTTTATTCTTGTTTCTCAGTCTCATAATGGCTTTTTTGACTTTCATTGGCACAGCCTTGGTCCTCATGTTGATAAACAGTAATAAAAGTTTCCAAAGGTGATGGAAAGACTGGAGGAAAGACTAGGTGCTGAGAGCTCTCTAATACCTGCATTAAGGAGGCAATTAAACACCTGAGCAATTACAAACGCCTGTGAAGCCATGTGTCCCAAACATTATGGTGCCCTGAAATAGGGGGACTATGTATAAACACAGCTGTAAATTCTACATGGTGAAACCAAAATGTATAAAAATGGTGGGTTACACAAAAAGCTGGAGAAACTCAGCGGGTGCAGCAGCATCTAAGGAGCGAAGGAGATAGGCGACGTTTCGGGTCGAGACCCTTCTTCATAAAAATGGTCTTTATTAAAATCTGACAATGTGCACTTTAACCACATGTGATTTTTTTCTATTACAAATCTCAAATTGTGCAGTACAGAGGCAAATAAATAAATGATGGGTCTTTGTCCCAAACATTGTGTGGCGCAGCGGATGGCACAGAGTTGCTGCCTTACAGCCCTTGCAGCGCTGGAGACCGGGGTTGATCCCGACTATGGGTGCTGTCTGTACGGAGTTTGTACGTTCTCCCCATCACCACGTTTGTTTTCTCTGATTTTTTTCGTCCTCCCACACTGCAAAGACGTACAGATATGTCGGTAAATTGGTTTGGTGTATGTGTAAAATTGTCCCTAGTGTGTGTAGGATAGTGCTAATGTGTGGGGATCACTGGTCGGTGCGGACTCAGTGGGCCGGAGGGCCTCTTTCCATGCTGTATCTCTAAACTAAACTAAACAATGCCTCGGCCATTGAATGTGAGCCCACCATATGCCGACTTTACCACTCCATACACTTGTGTTGCTACTTTCAGGGAGCTATGGACCTGAACCTCAATATCCCTCAGGATATTAAGGCTCTAAAGCATCTTGCCATCAACCATAGACCTTTTGGAAGGTGTATTGCGGGTACACTATTACCATTGGTTCTTCTTTTTCTCTACCTTTCGATCAGATGAGATATTCATTCTGTGCAATAAAAATGGGTGCCTGACTTTTTTTCAGCAAAGAAACAGAATACTAATTCATGCCTAATGGAAAGTTGGAATGAGTAATACTCTTCTACTCCCCTGCTGTACTGCGGCCAGTTTATGGAAACAAGTGCCTCAACATCTACTTCTCGTTTCCAAGTATCTGAATGATATGATCTGAGATTTAAGTTTCATTATCTCTGCTTCTGGTTAAGTGATCCCAAGCTTTGTTCATCAGTCAGCAAACCTTTGAAGAAATGCTTTATGTTCAATATCTAGCTGAACCATGCTTAAAAATTAAATGTACACTTAGTTGCTTTCACTGGTAAGATTTTGTGCATTCAGATTTTTCCAGTCTGAAGAAGGGAGCCTCACCTATTCATTTTCTCCAGAGATGCTGCCTGACCCGCTTAGTTACTCCAATATTTTGTGTCTGTCTTCGGTGTAAACCAGCATCTGCAGTGCCTTCCTGCTCAAGATTTTGTGGAAGTCAGGTTATACATTGTTATGTTGAACCCATATATCTAATTTGCGAGATAATTTTGTGAATGACCATCTGGATCAGAAGCAAATGCTCTAGCTGATATTCATACAGGGGAAGCAATGACCTGACAATGGGAAAGGGATCCCATGTCACCGAATACATACAATATGGTTTTATTTCTTTATTCCCCAGATACAAATTAGCTTCTTACATTATGTTTAATTTAAAGTGGCATGAGTTTGTACTTACCTTCATTTGGATGATATAAATTTTCAAATAATAAGTATTTTAATAATATCAAATAGTTTTTTTCTAATGTCCACCAGTTCTCAGCTTTTATAATTAAAGTGAAATGAAACCATTTTGACACTTGTCTCCTGACTTTTCGAAAATGAAACAAGTTGAAATGAAATGTCACAACTGGAATGAGGAAGGAAATCTTAGTTGAATAATAGCACAACAGGTTAAATCAAAATAGCAATTTGGAGAATTGGTGAAATGTGGGCTCAAAGATTTACTCCAGTCAGATCCATGGAGATTTGTGCTTCATTTTAGTTAAATATAAATATCACAGAAATGCATTTTCAGGGTATTACTAGATCAAAACATTATACATTGTGTATGCAAGCAAAGAATTTCACTGTGCCTATTAATGTGTGACAATAAAGTATTCCTACTCCTAAACTAATAAACATAAACTCTTTTATTAAGCAAAACGCAAAAAAAAAAACAGATACTAGCAATCTGAAATTAAACTGAAAAATACTGGAAATACTCAACATGTTTAAGAAAGAACTGCAGATGCAAAGGTAGACAAAAATGCTGGAGAAACTCAGCAGGTGAGGCAGCATCTATGGTCAGAAAAAAATTAGCTGCAAATTCTAGATGTGTTTAGGGGAAGGTGGAGGAATGTGGTGCTGGGGGGGTGGTATGCTTGTTTTTTTTAAGTTGATTCCTTTTGCTCAGATTTCCAGCATCTGCAGTATTTTACCTTTCGAACCATTGGCACATTCTGATGTTAATCCAGTTTTCTCTCTCAACTGCTGCAATCGTTGTGGTTTCCCAGCATTTATTTCAGGTTTCCAGCTGGCTCTATAATCTCACTGCTTCAGCAAAGAGACACAGAGTGATAAAGAGCGGAAACAGGCCCTTCGGCCCAACTTGCTCACACCGGCCAACATGTCTCAGCTACACTAGTCCCACCAGCCTACATTTGGTCTATATTCCTCCAAACTATGTCCTATCCATATACTTGTCTGTTTCTTAAATATTCGGATAGTCCCTGCCTCAATTAACTCATCTGGCCCCTTGTTTCTGACACCCCCCACCCTTTGTGTGAAAAAGTTATCCCTCAGATTCCTATTAAATCTTTTCCCCTTCACCTTAAACCTATGTCCTCTGGTCCTCGATTCACCTACTCTGGGCAAGAGACCCTGCGCATCTACCTGACCTATTCCTTTCTTGATTTTATCAACCTCTATATGATCACCCCATATCATCCAAGGAATAGAGTCCCAGCCTACTCAACCTCCCCTATAGCTCAGACCCTCTAGACCTGACAACATCCTCATAAAACTTCTCTATATCTTTTCCAGCTTGACAACATCTTTCCTATAACATGATGCCCAGAACTGAACACAAAACTCTAAATGCGGTGTCACCAACGTCTTATACAATTCCAACATGACCTCCCAACTCCTCCACTCAATACTCTTACTGATGAAGGCCAAGATGCCAAAAGCCTTTTTGACCGCCCTACCTACCTGCGACTCCACCTTCAAGGAACCATCTGCCTCCTTCCATGAAGCCAATTTTCTATCCATTCAGCTATCTCTCCTTAGATCCCATGAGATCTAAACATCTAGAGAAGCCTATCACGTGGAACCTTGTCGAATGTTTTGCTGATCCATGTGTACAACATCTCCAACTATTCCCTCGTCAACCTTTTTGGTCACATCTTCAAAAAACTCTCAATCAGATTTGTGAGACACGACGTCCCAATACAATGCTGACTATTCCGCATCAGCCCTTGTCCATCTAAATGCAGGTATATCCTATCCCTCAGAATACTCTCTAGTAACTTTCCAACTACAGATGTTAAGCTCACTGGCCAAAGCTTTGAAGAGATGTGCTCAAGATAGTGGTCAGGGTCAGTGCAGAAAATTAGCACGAGTAATGAGAGAGTCCTTTGAACTTGACTTGAAAATGTTATGACGTTTGTTGTGATGCAAATGTATGCAACACAGAAAAGAGCATTAGTATTTAAAATACAAACATTGCATTTTGATCAGAAATATAATCTTTAATGGATTGAATAGCTATGTCAAATCCATGCTCGTAATGTCCAAGTTTGTACCTTAAGATATTTGATTATAATTAATTGCCTTATCCATACTTAACAAACAGCGACATCTGGTTTAAATCTTTGTATGTACTGCATTCACCATTAAATTATTTTACACTGTTCAAGCAAAATGAGCATCACAATTGTTAAAAGCTTCATTACAGACTCTAACAGTGGAGCAGAAGCTGACATCTGAGATCAACCAGCAGCATGGATATCCCCACAGCGCCCTGGGAGGCACTGCAAATGCAGAGAGTGGGAGGTGGCAGGCAAAATAAACCAATTCTATCAAATCCTGCAGCATTAAATGTCTCAGTTCTTTCAACAAAAAATCAATTTTTCGAAGGACAAACCAAAAGAGAGTCGTGCGATGAGTGTATATATTAACACTGAAGCTCCTCTTTGACCTTGGACAGACTCACTGTAACTCTCAAAACGCTGTTTACTCCTGACTGATGGCGGCATTTTAACACGAGATACATCGTTATTTGTGTAAAAATAAAAAATTAGCAATCCATAGAATCGCACAGCATGGCAACAGGGCCTTCGGCCCAACACGTCCCATCTACACTATACATTTGGCCCATTTCCTCTAAACCTGTCCTATCCATGACCTGTCTAATTGTTTCTTAAACGCTGTGATAGTCCCTGCCTCAACTACCTCCTCCGGCAGCTCATTCCATACACTCACCACCCTTTGAGTGAAAAAGTTACCCCTCAGATTCCTATTACATCTTTTCCCCTTTATCTTAAACCAATGGCCTCTGGTTCTCAATCCCCTTCTCTGGGTAAGAGACTGTAATTCTACATGATCTTTTCCTCTCATGATTTTATACTTCTATATTTCTTTTGTATTCCTTTTGTAGAATATTCTCCATTTTTATAAAGTCCATAAGCTACTTTACTAAAAATGATTCCATTAAATTAAAATTCATTTAAATTATTTCATTATTAGGCATGAAACCAGCATTTAGAGCCATCATTCATAAGAGCAAGCTAATTCTCACCAAGCTATAGAAATAATCTGATGTAGTGCTCCAAATTGCGAAGTTTAGTCATATAACATAGGTCACAGGTTTAAGGTGAGGGGGGATAGATTTGAGGGGTGAGGGCTAACTTTTTCACACAATGGATGGTAGGTGTATGGAACGAGATACCAGCAAAGGTAGTTGAGGCCGGTCCTATTGAAACGTTTAAGAAACATTGAGACAGGTACACGGATACGACAGGATTAGAGTGATATGTGCCAAATGCAGGCAGGTGGGACGAGTGTAAATGGAATATGTTGGCTGGTGAGGGCAAGTTGGGGTGAAGGGCCTGTTTCCACGCTGTATGACTCTATAATGCTGGATGTAGGTTGAAATCCTCTCCATTGTATTTGATACTGTGGAATGTGATGGAAACATAGTGCCAAGTGCACAGGACATTCATTTACCGCAGTCACAGTTAACTGACCACCACCATCTAAATCAAGAGTTGGTTGGAAAAAATAGCATCATAAAATATTTGTAACAGAGCCAACACAAATTTTAGCAAACGCACAGACTTCTTTAGTTCCCTGGTCTCACTTGTGGAATGTGTCACTTCCCAGAATCTCCCAACCTCATGATTACCCTTCTCAATAGCCAAGTTATGGTTTGTTTTGAATTACTTCACAAGTTTACTTTTACTGGTGCACAACTTGGCAGCATTGTGATTATTTAAAAAAAAAAATTGCATTGCTTTACTTGAGGCAAAAATTGTTTGCTGTTTTAATCTTTACCAGCGCTTTGTTAAGCGTCCAAGTCTGTGATCAGCCTGAGGGATTTTCACCACATTGAATACGATTGGGAATTATTTATGTAAACCACAGTTGTGTTAATCAATGTTTAGATACAACTTAATAACATGGAATTAAAATTAGAAAAAAACATTTTTTTTAAACATAGCACACCAATTTGAAAATGGCATGGAAAAACCCGAATGCAAATGCAAAACCCTGCTGCTGGGAATTTGGAATAAAACCATTATGTGGGCAAGATAATATCTTAGGAGATTACTGGGCTGCTTTTATTCCCATAGATGCACCCTGAACTGCTATTTTCAATAAATGGGGTTCACTTCAACAACCCAGTGTTTCTGCCCTAGGTTTCGGATAGAAGAAGCAAAGATTTACAGAATCATAAGGTCGTAAGTGATAGGAGTAGAATTAGGCCATTCAGCCCATCAAGTCTACTCCATTGATCTATCTCTCCCTCCTGACCCCATTCTCCTGCCGCCTCCTCACAACCTCTGACACCCGTACTAATCAAGAATCTATCTATCACCGTCTTAAAAATATCCACGGACTTGGCCTCCACAGCCTTCTGTGGCATTGAATTCCACAGATTCACCACCCTCTGACTAAAGACATTTCTCATCATCTCTTCCTGAAAAGAATACCCTTTAATTCTGATACAAGATGGAACCAGGCCCTGCCTGTCTGCCTTTATGCTCAAACTTACTTCATTCCCAATTTTCTTCATAAAGCAATTTCCTTGGACACCGAATACAATTGTGCAAATGGTTACATGCCATAAAGAGGCTATTTGGCCGCCTTGGCTTTAGTTAACCTTTACAGTCCATGAGCCTCATGCCAGCCTGCATCTTACATCATCATCACATCCAGCTATTCTATCATTATCTAGATTTTCCCTTGAACGCAAGAATACTCTTCACTTAAACCAGTTCATGATATTTCCATGTGTGTAAGAATGAACTGCAGAAGCTGGATAAAATCAAAGGTAGAAACAAAATGCTGGAGTAACACAGCGGGTGAGGCAGCATCTATGGAGAGAAGGAATACGTGACGTTTCGGGTCGAGACCCTTCTTCAGAATTTCCATCCCTCTATTGCTTTTTTTGCTATTGCACATTGCCATATCTTTTAATAAAATATGCTTTCCAAAATGCTTGTGGTTAACAGCTCCCCAATGTCTGTTCTTTGATAATCTATTTCCATTTGCCTTTATCGTATCCAATTAGAGGTATTTCTACTAGAATGCCAACTGAATAATAGCACCCCATTCAATGACGAGCACATGCACCCAATGCACTGCTCCAACACACCCATCCTGTTCTCGACGATTGTATCGTCCTAGCTCTATAGAAGAGATAAATATGTTAACCATTAAAAAATCTGCAATGTATATTAAGACTTAATTTGAGCTACTCCATCAAATAGAATTTACTGTTGGCTTTAATTCTTAAGGTTGATGGCCAACTGAAAGCTCCAAAGACTGTATTTACTTTGGTGATTCATTTATAGAGTTGGCACCTTACCCCTAAGATCTTGTGGAATTCCACCTGTTTCTCTCCACATCCCACAGACACGTGGGCAGATTAACTGGGGACAGAAAGGCAGCACGGTGGCATAGCGGTAGAGCTACTGCCTTACAGGGCCAGAGGCCCAGGATCAATCCTGACTACGGGTGCTTGAGTGTACGCAGATTGTATGTTCTCCCCGTGACCTGCGTGGGTTTTCTCCGAGATCTTCGGTTTCCTCCCACACGCCAAAGACGTACAAGTTTCTAGGGGAATTGGCTTGGTGCGAATGTACACACCAGTTAAAAATGTCACTGAAAAAACAGCTCCTCTCAGTCTGTTGCTCTGCCACCACACTGCAGTAAATGAATGTTATTATGAAGTCTGTGAATTGGACATGGACCTACTGATTCAGTGGCAAGTGTTCGACATTATTGCACAAAGTTGAGCGCACAAGAATCTGAGCAAAGTGTTGCACAGAGGTCATGCATGAAATCACTGAAGCACCATCAGTACTGGAGATGTAGAGGCTTTGAGACCACTGGTCATCCAAAGGCTTAGATGGATACATAGGCAATATGGGCAGGAGTAGGCCATTCAGCCCTTCAAGCCAGCACCGTCATTCAATGTGATCATGGCTGATTATCCACAATCAGTACTCCGTTCCTGCCTTCTACCCATATCCCTTGATTCCACTAGCCCTAAGAGCTCTATACAACTCTCTTTTGAATCGGCCTCCTTTCTGAGGCAGAGAATTCTACAAATTCACAACTCTCTGTGAAAATGAGTTACCTCATCTCAGTTCTAAACAGCCTACCCCTTATTCTTAAACTGTGGCCCCTGGTTCTGGACTCCCCAACATCGGGAACATGTTTCCTGCATCTAGCGTGTCCAATCCCTTAATAATTTTATGTGCTTCTATAAGATCCCCTCTCATTCTTTTAAATTCTAGTGAATACAAGCTCAGTCGCTCTATTCTTTCATCATAGGACCGTCCCGCCATCCCGGGAATGAATCTCGTGAACCTACGCTGCACTCCCTCAATAGCAAGAATGTCCTTCCTCAAATCTGGAGACCAAAACTGCACACAATACTCCAGGTGTAGTCTCAACAGGGCCCTGTACGACTGCAGTAGGATCTCTTTGCTCCAAGACTCAATTCCTCTTGTTATGAAGACCAACATGCCATTAGCTTTCTTCATTGCCTACTGTACCTGCATACTGTACCTGCATCCACATTATACTGCATCTGCCCACTCACCCAACCTGTCCAAGTCACCGTGCACCCTCATAGCATCCTCTACACAGTTCACACTTTTACCCAGCTTTGTGTCATCTGCAGATTTGCTAATGTTACTTTTAATTAATTCATCTAAATCATTGATGTATATTGTAAATAGCTGCGGTCCCAGCACAGTGCCTTGTAGCACCCACTAGTCACTGCCTGCCATTGTGAAAGGGACCTGTTAATCCCTACTCTTTGTTTCCTGTCTGCCAACCAATTTTCAATCCATGTCAATACCCTACTCCCAATACCATGTGCTCTAATTTTGCCCACTAATCTCCTGTGTAGGACCTTATCAAAGGTTTTCTGAAAGTCCAGGTACACTACATCCATTGGCTCTCCCTTGTCCATTTTACTTGTTACATCCTCAAAAAATTCCCAAAGATTTGTGAAGCATGATTTTCCCTTCGTAAATCCATTGTGACTTGGACCAATCCTGTTACTGCTATCCAAATGTGCTGCTATTACACCATTAATAATCAACTCCAGCATCTTCCCCACCACTAATGTCAGACTAACTGGTCTATAATTCCCTGCTTTCTCTCTTCCTCCTTTCTTAAAAAGTGGGATAACATTAGCTACCTTCCAATTCACAGGAACGGATCCAGAATCTATAGAACATTGGAAAGGGATCACCAATGCGTCCACGATTTCTAGAGCCACCTCCTTGAGTACCCTGGGATTTAGACCATCAGACCCTGGATGATCTGGACACAGATACAATTCCAACCAACATAGTTGAGAAATGAATTAAATAATCTGTTCCAGAAATGTAGAATCTGTAAAGATGACCACGTTCAAACGTACCAGCTTCACTAACCCAATTCATGGTTTGAAACCTTACATTCTTACTTCTGATACAAAGACCATAAAAGACACACAGCAAAATAACTGTCTCTTCATTCCCTTATGAAATGTCTGAACAAACCACTCAGCTGCACCAAACTATTTTGAGAAAACATAAAAATGCAACAGGACAGACTACTCAGCACTGATCTAGGGTGTGATCTAGGTATGTGTAAGTGCGTACATACTGGTAGCTCTACCACCGACCAGGCAAGTTGTAACTAGACGTAAAGAATCAAACTTTGAACTAATGATCCAGGTTGTTCTATCACAATTCCTGGGTGTTTCATAGCCCACTGGGGTCAAGGAAAGAGCGTTCACGTCGCGGCCCTGTTTTCACCAATCTTTCCACCACCACGCACATGAAGCGCAAGACAGACACCATTGTATGCAAATGCCAAGAAATGTGTTCAGCTCTGGCTGAACTGAACAACTTCTAATATTGTGTGTGGAATCGATAAGAAGAAGAATACCCCACTAGCGGGGGGCTAGGGGGAGATCCTCCACCGACATGTGATATAAAGTCAGGAAGGAGTAGCCATGGGGCTCTTCAACTTCATTGCTCTAATCCAGGAAGATTCATAGCGTTACTCTTGATCAGTAAATAACAGCAATAATCCCCATTAAATTCTGAATTGTTGCTTCTCTATGCTGTCGTTACTCAGAAGCTGAGACAAGGTAAGAAGATGCATTGGGATTGAGAAAGCCCATTACCATAATAGGCTCAGATATACAAATACTCAGCCAGTCATGTCCTTAACGGCAGACCAGGCCTGTGACAGATGATGATTGAATCAAACAGAGGAAAAAACATTCTTGACTTTTTCTTCACAAATTTCCCTGATTAATATGAATGTGTGCCTGAGAATTATTATTATTATTATTATTTTTTTTAATTTGTATTTTTATTAGAAGCAATGTACAGTAGTATAAACCGCGGCATATGACAAAATACGTTTAATGTACGTCTTCTATTTTAAATTTAACAAGAAAGTCGAACAAGAGAGGAAGAGGGAGAAAAATAGAAAGTGAAAGAAATAGTGATGTGTAAACCCCTAGACTACCAGATAGTGCAGTCCAGGAGTGAACGAGTGTTATAGAAGAATAAGAAGACAAAAAACAAAATTAATAAAGAAAAAGAAAAAAGGGACCATTACGTGTTGATATACCTGCTGCATTTCTCACCACCCCCATCACCCTGTTCGTGAGTCGGTTTAATTCCAGAGTTGCGTTGCACCATACTATACTTGTGGTGAATCAATGAAAGGAGACCATATCTTTAAAAATTGCCCTGATTTTCCTGCTAAGACGAGTCTCATATCTTCAAGATGTAGCATCTCAGACATGCATGTGATCCACATTTTATGCGTTGGGGTGGATGCATTTTTCCAAAATGTAAGTATACGTTTTTTTTTGCCATTTTTAAGGCCGTAATAAAGGAAACGTCTGAAATATTCACAGCTCAGAGCAGGCATCTGTTGTTCCAAAAATAATCAATTCTGTATTGGGGTCCAGTTTTGTTTTTAATAATTTTGAGAAACTTCAAAAATTTGTGGAGTTTTATGCAAGAGGCAAATGAGTGTGTTATAGTTGCTTCTTGAGATAAACATTTCTTGCAGAGGGGAGATACATTTGGGAAAATTTTGTTCAGTTTAGTTTTTGAGTAATATAGTCTATGTAGTATTTTAAATTGGATTAGAATATGTCTTACGTTAATCGAACAATTATGTACATATAAAATATTTTTTTTCCATCTGTCTTTGGGAATTTTTAAGCTTAATTCCTGTTCCCAATCTCTTCTAATTACATCTGATGATGGAATTTCTATATTTAGAATGATATTGTACAAGTATGATATTAAATTATTTGACTGCGTTTCTATTCATGCCTTAACCTAATATATCTGGCAGCAGAGTTTGATATTCATGGGTATATGTTTTCAAATAATCTTGAATTTGAAGATATCTGAAATATTGATTACCTTTCAGATTGTATTTTGACTGTAAATTCTGAAATGATGAAAGGTTTCCCATTTTGTACAAATCAACCTTTTTAATTCCTAATCTCATCCCAATGAATAAATGTTTTATCTATAGTAGATGGTTTGAACGATGGATTATTAGCTATTGGAGAAAGAAGAGATAGATTTCTTAGTTTAAGAGTAAGTTTTACTTGTCTCCAAATTCGTAAAGTGCTATGAATAATCGGGTTTTTCTTGTATATTGTAGTCTTCAACGTTATTGGGGAGAGAAGGATCACGCCTATGTTAAAAGGCGAACAATCCTCTCTCTCCATTACTAACCACTCTACCTGTTGACCTGAATTATCCAGCCAGTGAATTACATTTTTAATATTCACTGCCCAGTAACAGTACAAGAAATTAGGGAGCGCCAGTCCACCAAATTCTTTGGGTTTACATAAATGTCGTCTATGAATTCTGTGTGATTTAAAATCCCAAATAAAATTTGTAATGTGGGAATCAAGTTTAAAAAAAAAAAGTTTAGGTAGATATATCGGTATTGATTGAAATAAGTAGAGAATTTGTGGGAGAAAAATCATTTTTATGGCATTTCTTCTGCCTATTAGAGACATCGGAAGTGTTTTCCAGAATTGAATCAAAGCATTTAATTTAGCAACTAAAGGCAGGAAGTTTGCATTGAATAAAGAATTATATTTTCTAGTTACTTGGATACCCAAGTATTTAAATTTTTCTGTAGCAATTCTAAAAGGAAATTTTAAAAGGTATGTCGACTCTTGGGGTTTTATTGCCATGATTTCACTTTTATTCCAGTTTATTCTATATCCTGAGAAAGAACCGAATTCCTCTATTAGATATTATATATATATGTGGTATACTAACTTGAGACTTTGTAATGTATAATAATACGTCATCTGCATATAATGATATTTTATTATTGGAATGTTTAGTACTGTAACCGTGAATATTCGGATGCCTTCTTATACATTCTGCTAAGGGCTCTATCACAAGAGCAAATAGCAGGGTGATAATGCACAACCCTGTCTATTGCCCCTGGATAAGTGAAATTTTGGAGAAAGTATGTGGTTGGTCAATATTCTAGCAATCGTCCTGTCATATAGTAATTTTATCCATGAAATAAAGTCTCTCCCATCTGAAATGTTTGCAGTACTGTGAAGAGGTATTCCCATTCTACTTGGTCAAATGCTTTTCTGCATCGAATGAAATAATTGATGTCTTCTTCTTCAAATTTGTGTGAATACATTATATTAAAAAGACGTCTCAGATTATTAAATTAATGTCTCTTGGGTATAAACCCCATTTGATCCACATGTATTAATTTACTAACGTATTTACTTAATTTTCTTGCAAGAGTTTTCGCTAGTATTTTCTGATCTGTATTTAATAATGCAATAGCTCTGTATGAACCAGGGTCTTCTAGATCTTTATCTTTTTTGGGTATGAGTGCCTGAGAATTATTGAACTCATTACAGCACGATGGACGTGGAGACAAAATTCCATTTTCACAGAACAGCCGACAAATTCAATTTTCAAAACAGCTGAAAGAGGAGAAATCACAGGGAATTGTGGAACATGAGTTGTAACATTAAAGCCTTACTCCAGTGAAAACTGGTATAAGTCTTATATTCCAGCGCCCATCCAGCATTGTATGCAAAGATCAAGAATGAGACAAAAATGAGACAAAAGGTTTATGGCATTATATAATGGTATTGATATTCCCATAACATTGCAATTGAGCTTTAGTACTAAAACAAAGATATGACACAAGTGCAACATTTAAAACTCTTTTCTATGAACATTGGAACAGCAGCTAAACGTATTTGCAATTCCCTGTCAGATAATCGCAGTGCAATAATCCATCAACATTTATAATCGAAAAGCAATATCTTCAGAGGCACTGATTACAAAATCCTTAATTTTTTTCATATTTTCTTATGGCATGGGAAGTAGCCATTCAACCCAACAAATCTGTGCTAGATTTCAGATCATTCCCATGAATCCTGTTCCTTATATCATTTCTTATTTTCGCATTACTATTTCAGAGTTGTCACATTTATTTGTCACATGTGCAACTGCACAGTGAAATTCTTTTTGCATTGGTACACATGCAAACACCTCAATGTTTTGGTGCCATTTCCAAAGTCCTGTCCACTTGCCGCTTGGTGTACTGGAGCGGTTCCCTATCCAGGTAAGCCCGAGCTCCTGCAGGGGCTTCCACCGTCGCCTTCGTCCGGATGGGTCTGCAAACCAACGTCCCTCTCCTCAACGGCCATCTTTGTGTCCTGGGGGTGCCTCATCCTGCCGACATTGAAGGCGCTGGAGACAATAGCACTTCTACCAGCCCACTCCTTGTCCAACGTCTCCAGCGACTTCTTCCCGGTTCCACGGTCCACCAAGCCTTATCACTAATTTGATAAGAAAATACAATGCCCCTCAATCCTAATCTCACCATTATGCCAAGGTACTAAACTCTTCCAATTCACTGCTCTCAATGTCAGGTGTTCGCTGGCCACTGGCCGATTGGACTTTGTGCGGGATAATTCCTGTACCGCCACAGACAGCATGGTAGTTCTGTGTAGGAAGGAACTGCAGATGCTGGTTTAAATTGAAGGTAGACACAAAAAGCTGGAGTAATCTCGGCATTCCCTCTCTCTCTATCTCTCCCCCACCCAAGTCACACCAGCTTCTCGTTTTCACCCAACAAACACCTAATAATGGCCTGTTTCCTTTATCATCATTACTTTTTTGCATATCTTTCATTCATTGCTCTTTAACTCTCTACATCATCGTCTATATCTCTCATTTCACTGCTTCTCTGCGCTGGCTGTGGGCCTGGGGGCACAGCTCTGTCTGACTCCTGACATCTCTGGCCACCCCCGGGGGGGGGGGGGGGGTACACTTGGGTGAGGACAGGGATGGTCCAGTGGCAGTTTGGCAGCGATTGCAGCGCCGGAGAGCTGGGATCGATCCTGGCTGTGGATGAGGTGCAGGTCTGTGTCAGGGCTGCCGAGAGTGTGTTTTGGCATGTCTCCCTCCTCCAATCACCGCGCTCTATCCTCAGTCCCAGCACCCCCTACTTCCGCCTCTGACCGACACCTCCCTCCTCCAATGATCACGCTGAATGATTATGTCCCGCCACAATTGGCTGCTGACCGACGTCTCTCTCGTCCAATCGGCGCCCTCGATCAGCAGTCCCACCTCCGCTGTGTCGCGGAAAGTGGAGATTTCACAATCGTCCCCCACCTCCCACCCCGATGTCTGCCCTGGACGGTTGGACAGACACTAAAGATGAAAAGACAAATAATGAGAGGATGGAAATAAGGTGTACATCTAGGTGGGACATAAGGAAGAGGAGGGGGGGTTAAAAGGGGGTGGTGTTTGTAGGTTAGTTCTCAAAAAGTGGAGAATTCAATGTTCATACCATGGGGCAGTAAGTGACCCAAGAGGAGCATGAAGAGTTGTTCCTCCGATTAATAGAGTAAGAGGAAGATTAAGAGTTGTTCCTGCCATTATTCCAGCACTTTTGGTATTTTTTGCATACCAGCATCTGCAGTTCCTTGTCTACCCACTCCATGACATCTTCTTTCTCATGCCTGAAGTAAAATTCAGCTAAAGCTCGACATAAACCATAGTTTTAATTTACAATAATCTGTGATTTCAAACGTTTCCAATCTCTCTCTCTCTCTCTCTCTCTCTCTGAGACGATGGGCAACACCCTCTCTTCGATCATGGCAACAGTGTAATGTACATCTCTTCCCTGCAGTTGAATGGCTTCTGGAACTGGATCGCATTGGTACTAATTACAATGAGGGACGTTTGAGGAGCATTGCAAATAGTTACTGGCACTGGAAATAATCTGCTTGATTCTGCAGCAGAGGACAGGACAACTGGCATGGTCTGGAACACTCACCCGCGGCAACCCTGCAATAGCGCAGGCTAATCTGCAGCAAGTGGCAGCTGCAGAATGCAGTGATCCAAGAGACAGTTACAGGCTCCTGAACTACTGAAGAAGGGTCTCGACCCAAAACGTCACCCATTCTTTCTCTCCAGAGATGCTGCCTGTCCCGCTGAGTTACTCCAGCTTTTTGTGTCTATCTACTGCCATGGAAACCTTGAACGGGTTGCACGGTTTGATACAGATATGATTGTGTTCAGTAAAAAGTGAGCCAGGGTACATATAAGTTTGAAGGCCTTTTCAAGTAAATAAAATGGCACAGTGCAGCAGGGGAACTTTTGATCTTGGTTAAAAAAATCTTTCAAATAAATACATGCTAACGTTTAATCAAAAAATTCCACTGAATACAAAAGCTTAAATATTGTTCAGTTTGTACAATAATTCATTTCAGCACCTATAATTTATTTTGCAAACTAAGCTAAACGAGGACGGACCTATTTCCTGCTTGAGATTGGTGCATTAATCTCCTTGAATTTAATTTGGGTGACAGCTATGTCATTTTGCCTGTCCAATGTAAACTCTGACTGGCACAATAATGGAGATTAAGATAGGAAAATATGCAGGCAACTACAAACGCACATCCTGTCACTCCCCGGGAGCATGTTACTTTCTACTCTACGCAATGTAATTTACTTTATGCGGCATAATGATATGTACTCACTAAACAAATTAAAAAGACAAATGAGTCATGGTTGACCTTGATGAATACTGTGAAGGTACAGACTAAGTGAAGGACATGCACCAGAGCAAGAATTCTCCCAAACCACAATGCAAGCTTCAGCAATTTTGCTTCAACGTGGTTCATTCTTTATACAAAGGGGAGCTTTCTAGGAAATGTCACTGCCTGGGTTAGAAGAAGTGATCTCTGAAGCATTGCCACTTTCACAGTGCATTGACTTCTGATCTTGAAACACAAATACGAGAAGCACACAAAAGCTTTGCGCTAATAATGAGAAAAAAAATTGGTGTTATAACATGTGTTATTTTTGGACCTGAATGCAAAAATGTTAATTTTTCGTTTTATATAGAACCAAGTTAAAAAAAAACCAAAGCATCCTTGCATTTGTCGACCTTTCTGTCCTGGGCCTCCTCCATGGCCAGAGTGAGCCCCACTGTAAATTGGAGGAGCAGCACCTCATATTTCGCTTGGGTAGTTTACACCCCAGCGGTATGAACATTGACCTCCAATTTTAGGTAGTCCCTGCTTTCTCCTTCTTTCTCCTCCCCTTCCCAGCTCTCCCACAGCCCACTGTCTCCGCTTCTTCCTTTCTTCTTCCCGCCCTCTGCCACCCCCACATCAGTCCGAAGAAGGGTCTCGACCCGAAACGTCGCCTATTTCCTTCGCTCCATAGATGCTGCCTCACCCACTGAGTTTCTCCAGCATTTTTGTCTACCTTGCTTTTGTCATGCATTTTTGTTCATTATTGCAGAAATAAGCAGCTATCATGGCTGGACCACTTTCCATTCTTGTCGTAATAACTCATTATCACTCTTCTGGTTTTGTTTTCATTCAGCAAAGTTTATAACCGTGATAGCAGAGGCAAATATAACACAAAATCCAGGCAGCATCTCTGGAGAAAAAGGATGGGGACGTTTCGTGCCTTCAGACCTTTTTGCTTATTATTTGCTTATTCTGCATATGGATTTGGAGAATTCTACGGACACAGTATCGGTAGAGCTCTCCAGTGTTAGAGATGGTGCGTGTTTCTGAAATATATTGGACGGCGAGGATCACGGCTGCCTGGGACACCATGAGCTTTGTCCAGGGATTCATGTCTTGAACCCTCTTGTCTCACAGACAAGAGCTGTGCTGGTGCACTGAAGGTGGTGATGAGTTTCCACTCAATGTCTGCCTTTGCTCTGAGGTGGTCCAGAGATATGGACAGTTTTGCAGGTGCGCCGGCGGCTATTTTTTATTGTTCAGGTGATGTATTGTAGGAACAGATTGGCTTGTTTTATGTATAGTTCGTGGTTCAAACATGCTTTCTCTGGATCAGAAATGCCATGGTTTTAAGCCATACTTCAGCACAAAATATTGTCAATAGTGCAGGACTGAGGGTGCCTTTACTTTCTTATTTTGTGCTTCTCACCTCCGGGACGTACCATTTTTCTATTGCTAGCTCTCTGGAACCTGCAGAAAATAACCTTCATTATCAAAGTTGAAATTATTGACTTCGTAATTGCAGAATTTCCATGAGACGACAGTATCCTTTACATATTCTCCCCAGCATCAGTTATCAGTTCTATTTTGCCTTAAATTCACATCTCTCAGCCTATTTGAGGGTAATTCGAGACATGCACTGATTGTTTATGATTGCTACAGAAAAATCACAATCTTTATAAATTGTCATATGTTACCAAGACTGCAAGCAACCCAAAATCACTAGCTTTGTGTATCCTACTGATTTTCATTAATTTTTAAATGAGGTCTGCTGTGATTTTGTGTGTCAATTTTAAATATATTTAACTTGCAGAGAAATAATGTAATTACATGTTTAAAGCTTTATTATTAAACTAGGTATTCCATTTAGTCATGCTTACACACAAATTAGTATGTTTTGAACATTTCTTAGAAACCCAGCAATTATCATTCCATAAAATGATCACTTATCCTCATACCAACACGACAGGATTGGATTTTTTTTTTTCAATACACTTTTTAATATCTTGAGCATTGCTACAATAAAAATGTCAGCCTTCTTCTCTGATATTGCAGCAGGAAACAGATTGGCTAGATTTGGTGGTAAGAGAATTTATCTATTTAATTACTTTCAGAATGTGGCATCTTTCGAAGGGCCAGTATTTCCATTCTATTGTTAATTGCCGTTGCCTTAGACGGGAAACTACATGGTAGGCCGCTTTGGATGATCAGATCACATGGGATCCATTGTGAGCTAGCCAATTGGATGCAAAAGTGACTTGAAGGTAGGAGACAGAGTATTGATGAAGGGTTTGTTTTCAGACTGGAGGCCTGTTATGAGTTACGTACCACAAGGATGAGTGCTGGGTCCACTGCTGTTTATTATAGACAATAGACAATAGGTGCAGGAGTAGGCCATTCGGCCCTTCGAGCCAGCACTGTCATTCAATGTGATCAGGCTGATCATCCCCAATCAGTACCCCTTTCCTGCCTTCTCCCCATATCCCCTGACTCCGCTATCTTTAATAACCCTATCTAACTCTCTCTTGAAAGCATCCAGAGAACTTGCCTCCACCGCCCCCTAGGCAGAGAATTCCACAGACTCACAACTCACTGTGAGAAAAAGTGTTTCCTCGTCTCTGTTCTAAATGGCTTACCCCTTATTTTTAAACTGTGGCCCCTGGTTCTGGACTCCCCCAGCATTGGGAACATATTTCCTGCCTCTAGCGTATCCAAACCCTTAACAACTTATATGTTTTAATAAGATCCCCTCTCAACCTTCTAAACTCCAGTGTACAAGCCCAGCCGCTCCATTCCTTCAGCATTATTTACATTAATGATTTGTATGTGAATGCAGGTGGGAATGGTTATTATGTGGATGACATTAAAATTGGTGGTACAGTACATGGTGAATGAGGTTATCTAGATTATAACAGGATCTTGGTCAACTCTGCCAATGGGCTGAGGAATGGCAGATGGAACTTAATTCAGTTAAAGGCGAGATGTTGCATTCTTCAAAGTTCAAAGGGTTCAAAGGTATTTTATTGCCACGTGTACCAATTAAGGTACAGTGAAACCTGATTTACCATACAGTCATACTAAAAAAAGTAACAAGATACACAACTACATAAAAGTTAATATAAACATCCACCACAGCGGATTCCCCACATTCCTTATTGTGATGGAAGGCAACAAAGTCTAATCTGCTTTCCTGTTAATTCTCCCACGGTCGGGGCAGTCAAACCATCTGCAGTCGGGGCAAGTGAAGCTCCCGCAGCCGTCGATCGAAGCCCCCACGTCAGAGTGGTTGAAGCGCCTCACATTCTTGTGAGACAAACCAGGGCAGGACTTGCACAGTTAATGGAAGGGCCCTGGGCAGTGTTGTAGAACAGAGACATCAAAGGGTTCAGGAAAGTGTAAACAGGGAGGGGAAGAGGCATTTGGCACATGTGACTTTGTGAAGTACTAGTTGCACGCTGGCCACTCCCTCTTCTTCCCTCCCCCATCAGGCAAAAGGTATAGAAGTGTGAAAACGCACACCTCCAGATTCAGAGACAGTTTCTTCCCAGCTGTTATCAGGCAATTGAAGCATCCTACCACAACCAGAGAACTACTATCCGAACTCCGATCTACCCCATTGGTGAGGCTCGGACTATCCTTGATCGGACTTTGGCGGCTTTAGCTTGAACTAAACTTTATTCCCTTATTATGTATCTATATACAGTAAATGGCTCGATTGTAATCATGTTTTGTTTTTCTGCTGAATGGTTAGCATAAACAAAAGTTTTTCACTGTACCTCCATACACGTGACAATAAACTGAACTGAACTGAAACTGAACTGAACTTATAGAAGTTTATAACAGCATGAGGGGAATATATAGTCACAGCCTATTACCTAGGGCAGGGAAGTCTAAAACTAGAGGGCGTACGTTTAAGGCGAGAAGGAGAATAGGGACATAGGAACTCTTTCACACAGAGGGTGGTGCATATATGGAATGAGCTGCCAGAGGAAGTGATAGAGGTGGGTACAATTATGACATTTAAAAAACACTTGGACAGATACATGGATAAGAAAGATTTGGAGGGATATGGGCAGGTGTAGGCAAGTGAGATGAGCTCGGTAAGGCAAATTGGTTGGCACAGAGGAGTTGGGCAGAAGGACCTCTTTCCATGCTGTATAGCACCATGGCTTTGAGAATAAGCTGATGCATGGACCATCATCTTGAACCACCATGGTCATTGTGCTGAACATACCGCCAGAGTGCATTGGGTGAAGAGTGCTGGGATTTGAATTCTAACACAATGATGGAACCATGATATATTTATGAGTCAGGAAGCTATGCAACTTTAAGTGGAACCTGCAAATGGTGTTCTGTGAACCCCTTTCCCTTGTTCTCTTTGTGATAGTGATTGTAGCTTGGAAGATGCTCAGAATGGTCTCGGTAATTGCAGAGTCTTTTATATACACTAGACACTGCAGTAACTCTACTCCAGACTTACAGGATGGTTCAACGTTAATGACTGAAGGAAGGGTGGAACGTAGAGAGGAGGGTTGAAAGTAAACCAGAAAACCTTTGCCTCATGCCATTATCTTTACAGGATGTCAACAGCCTGCATAAATAAAATACTTTTGAAGTGCACTCACAAATGTAATACATGGAAATGGGGCATCTAGCATTATGCTATAAAAAGCAATATGTGAACAACCAGATCATTTGCTTATTTATGAAAAAAAACATCAAGCGACAAATATTGGCCCGAACACCTGTTCTTTTCTCCCCAAAATAGTACAGTGGAATCTTTCACATCCATATGAGAGCGCAGATGGGGCTTCAGTTTCAACATTTTAGAAGAAAGATGGAAAACGTCACAATAAATGAGAATAAACTCCTTCTTTCAATTATAATCTGCGTTGTTACTTTCGGGGAGTAAACAGGAGATTGAGTGAATAGTAACGTAGAGAAAAAGACTGCTGCAAATTTGAACTGAATTGAATTCTATCCCTGTTGCAGCAATACACGATTCTGTACAACAAAAGGCATGGAAATGCCAGGGCTGTTCTCCACATCTGAACTTTTAGCAATTGCCACCAAAATCTTTCAAAAATATTCCCAGAAGAGCATTGGGAAGTCACAAAGATTTAGCCGAGACCACCCTTATCTGTGGATGATCCCAATATGCACAACAACTTATAGCAGTAAGAGAAATGGGTTAATGAAGGATTTGGGTTCCTCAGGATTTCTTTCCTTCAGAAAACAACCCGGTATAAAGATCATACAGCAATTCTTGCCTTAACTCAGTCTCAGTCATTTGATCAAGTCTTGCGTCCTTAATCAAGAAACAGTGTTGAATTCAGAATGTAGAAACAAGAACTGCAGATGCTGGTTAAGACACAATGGGACACAAAGTGCTGGAGTAACTCAGCATGACAGATAAAATTTCTGGAGAACATGGATAGGTGACCTTTCAGGTCAAGAGTCTCGAGATGCTGCCTGAACTGCTGAGTTACTCTGGCACTTTGTGTCATTTAGTGTTTCATTCAGACTGCATGTTAATCTTAGCTCATGGCCATCGCCACCCCCGCTGGGCCCACGCCAACCCCGCTGGACGCCCGCTGGGCCCATGCCACCCCCGCTGGGCCCACACCACCCCCCCTGGACACCCGCTGGGCCCATGCCACCCCCGCTGGACGCCCGCTGGGCCCATGCCACCCCCGCTGGGCCCACACCACCCCCGTTGGACGCCCGCTGGGCCCATGCCACCCACACTGGGCCCATGCCACCCCCGCTGGGCCCGTGCCACCCCCGCTGGGCCCACGCCACCCCCGCTAGGCCCAAGCCACCCCCGCTGGACGCCCGCTGGGCCCACGCCACCCATACTGACCCCCGCTGGGCCCACGCCGCCCCCGCTGGATGCCCGCTGGGCCCATGCCACCCCCACTGGGCCCACACCAGCCCCACTGGCCCCACGCCACCTTCATCGCCCCCCGCCCGCTGGGCGCCTGCTAGGCCCGCGCCATCTTTATCTTCGCCCTCCCCCCCCCCCGCGTCAGAAAGGGGGGGGGATGTGGGAGGGGGAGAGAGCGAGGGGAAGGGAGGGGAGAGAGAGATGGGGAAGAGGGAAAGGGGGATTATCTTTAGTGAGATTGCAAAATTAAGGTAGGTTTTAGAGCTATTATATTTTCTCCTCCATATGAATGATTTTAAACAATATCAAATAATATAAAACAATCGGAACTGCTTTCTTTTCCCTGATAACAATAGTGAAAAATATGAATTCCATAGTTTGTGACATAAATATTCATTTTAATGGGATCATTATATTCAGATGTAACATTTCCATTTCGAGATTTGGGGGGTGGGTGGGGGGGGGGGGAGAAAGAGCTGAGAAAAGGAATCAGAGCTGCCAAGGAAAGGTACTCTGAAAAGTTGAGGAGCAAGTTCTCAGCTAGCAACTCTTCTTCAGTTTGGAAGGGCTTGCCAGAAATCATCAGCTATGATGATAGCTGATCATCAGCTATGATGATCATAGCGGAGGAAAGCCCCCCCGCTCTTTGGACAATCGTCAGCTGATGAACAGCCTGAATGAGTTTTACTGCAGGTTTGAAAATCAGAAACGTAACCCTGGTACCCCCTCCCCAACAAACACAGCCAGACCCCAGTCTGCAAAGAATGGACCCTGCACCCTTTCCTTCCCATTCACCACTTCACACTCACTTAAGGCAAGACTCCAGTATGAAAAGAGTGGACCTTTTCCCACCCCAACCAACACTTCACACCAATTACTCATTTTTAACCAGTTCCTGCAAAGATGTACTGTCCCTGCCTGCTTCAAAGTCTCCACTATTGTCCCTGTACCCAAAAAGGTAAGGATTACTGGTCTTAATGACTACAGGCTTGTCGCACTGACCTCTGTGGTCATGAAGACCATTGAAAGGCTTGTGCTGGCCAAGCTGAAAAATATCACAATCCCTCTGCTGGACCCTCTGCATTTTGCATATTGGGCCAATAGATCTGTGGATGACGCAGTCAATCTGGGCCTGCACTTTATTCTCCAGCACCTAGACCGCCAGGGGACCTATGTGAGGATTTTGTTTGTTGATTTTAGCATTCAACACCATTGTGCCAGAGCTACTACGCTCCAAACCTTCTGAGTTGAGTATGCCTGAACCCCTCTGTCGGTGGATCACCGGCTTTCTGACAGACAGGAAGCAGTATGTGAGACGGGAAAGCATATCTTGGACCCGGAAATGCTCAGCATAGGAGCACCGCAAGATGCGTACTCTCCCCTCTCCTCTACTCTCGTTACATCAATGACTGCTCCTCCACAGACACCTCTGTCAAGCTTATCAAGTTTGCGGACGACCGATCCAGGATGGGGATCTCTGTACTCTTTTCAGTTTGACATCTTTCCTATAACATGGTGCCCAGAACTGAACACAATATTCTAAATGCGGTCTCACCAACATCTTATACAACTGCAACATGACCTCCCAACTTCTATACTCAATACTCGCTGATGAAGGCCAAAGTGCCAAAATACGTTTTGACCACCTGATATACCTGCGACACGACCTTCAAGGAACCATGCAACCATCAACCATTCCTCTGCCCACCTGGCTAATTGATCCAGATCCTGCTGCAAACTTTCACAACTATCTTCACTACATGCAAAACCACTCACTTCTGTATCATCAGCAAACTTGCTAATCTTGCCCTGTTCTGTGACGTTTCACAGAGTGCTGGAGTAACTCAGCGGGTCAGGCTGAGTATAGAGGTTGGGAGGTCATGTTGCAGTTGCACAAGAAGGTGGTGAGGCCGCATTCAGAGTATTGTATTCAGTTCTGGGCACCATGTTATGGGAAAGATGTCTTCAAACTGGAAAGGGTACAGTGAAGATTTACGAGGATGTTGCCAGCACTAGAGGGCCAGAGCTATAGGGAGAGGTTGAGTAGGCTGGGACTCTATTTCATGGAGCACAGGAGGATAAGGGATGATCTAATAGAGGTGTATAAAATCATGATTTGAATAGATATGGTTGAGTCTTTTGCCCAGAGTAGGTGAATCGAGGAGCAGAGTTTAAGGTGAAGGGCAAAAGATTTAATAGGAATCTGAGGGGTATGTTTTTCACACAAAGGGTGGTAGGTGTATGGAACAAGCTGCCAGAGGAGGTAGTTGAGGCGGGGACATTTAAGAAACAGTTAGACAGGTACATGGATAGGACAGGTTCAGTGGTGGAGGCAGGATCGATTTTAACATTTAAAAGTAAAGTGGATAGGATATCGACGGGAAGGGAATGGAGGGTATGGTCTGAGTGCATGTAGATGGGACTAGGGGAAAATAAATGGTCAGCACGGACTGGAAGTGCCGAGAAGGCCTGTTTCCGTGCTGTAATTGTTATATGGTTATATGGTTATAGGTGCGGAGGGGTATAGGACAAACGTGGACAGGTGGGACTAGTGCAGATGGGACATGCTGGGCCGAAGGGTTTGTTTCCACACTGTATCACTCTATGATTATCTATCTTTCCCTCTCAAACCCATTCTCCTGCCTTCTCCCCATTACCTCTGACACCCGTATCAATCAAGAAAATGTCCATTGACTTGACCTCCACAGCTGTCTGTGGCAATGAATTCCACAGTTCACCACCCGCTGACGTAAGAAATTCCTGCTCATCTCCTTCCTAAAAGAATGTCTTTTAATTCCGAGGCTGTGGCCACTGGTCCTAGACTCTCCCACTAGTGGAAACATCCTCTCCACATCCACTCCATCCAGTCTGGGACAGACGGCAACAGCTTCACACTGTGTCCCACAGCTTGTGTCCTGTCCTGCATCACCCAAGGCAGCAGAGCCGTTATAGGAGAGGGCAAGCACCGTAACGAAGTAGCTCACGAAGGTTTGGGTAACATTCAGGAATGTCTATGCATGTCACATCATGAATATTACTGAAGAACGGTCTTGACCTGAAATATAATCCATACCTTTTCTCCAGAGATGCTGCCTGACTCACTGAGTTACTCCAAATGTCTTTGACATGTTGCCTATCCATGTTCTCCAGAGATGCTGCCTGACCCGCTGATTTACTCCAGCACTTTGTGCCTATTTTCCATTCACCCATCTGCCCAAGCCCACTCTTCCCTCTCCTTTCCTATGTTCCTTTCCACCCATAAACCTCTCTCTGCCTTTACATTTCACTCCTCTTTCAAATCTGCTCTACTTATCTACATGCTTTTTCTTCTTAACTTTTTAGTCATAGAATGATACAGTGTGGAAACAGGCCCTTCAGCCTAACTTGCCCACACTGACCAACATGTCCCATCTAAACTAGTCCCACTCACACGCGTTTGGCCCATATGCATCTAAATCTGTCCTATCCATGTACGTGTCCAAATGTCTCTTAAACATTAGGATAGTCCCAGCCTTAACTACCTCCTCTCGCAGCTCGTTCCATACACCCAGCACCCTTTGTGTGAAAAAGCTACCTCTCAGATTCATGTAAATTTCTGAAATATTTGTCATACATTTGGTGCAAAAATGCTCCAAAATAAGGCTCAAAATGCATCAGAAAGCATCTAAAACCCCAGAGCTTCCAGGGCCCTTAAGCAGGCCCTGGACCCTGGCATCGAGGGACTTCACGCTTCGCGCTCGTGATGCACATTATTTCACATTAAATTTTGTCACAATAAACCTGTCATGCCACCCACCTTTTTGGAAAGCTTCGTATGGGCCTGTTAGCTAACCATGTACCGAACAAGTGGCACAATTAGAGGGGCATATGAAGGCTCAGACGTTGCTATTAGGAATTGGGATACCACTGACTTTTAATCAGCTACTTCTGTACTGCAGCAATTTGCAAGTAATCTCTCTTTCTCTCTGTCTCCCTTCCCTGTAAGTGACGTCAAGGAATTGCTGAATGCAAGTGCTACAGCAAATGTTATGGGACTGGTGATATTCCCAGATATAGAACTGAAGACATGAACTCCAACAGTAATATATATTTAGCCAAGCAGTTCCAGTACAGTTACGACACTGATAGCTCATCTACAATGGGGCAAACTGGCCAGGTGCACAGTGTTCACACAAAGAAGGGGAAATCCATTTTACACCCATGTGCAGTAAGACCTGGATAACATTCAGGTAAGTAACATTTGAGTAATAAAAGTACCAAGATACTTCCACTTTCAATGAGATAGAATGTAACCTATTGGATTCCATGGTATTACAACAACAACAACAAGGAAATTCAAAGGGTTTCTGATAAACACAAAGAAAATGGGTGGGTTCACCAAATCCAGAATAACCTGTCTGACAAAGTGCATTAAGGGTAAGGAAGGGAAAGAAAACAACACAGAGCTCGCCAACACAATGACTGGAGGAGGATAGAAAATGTCACAGTGTCTTTAAAGAAGGAAATCGGGAAATAA
Source organism: Raja brachyura (assembly GCA_963514005.1). Next base: position 76,916,022 of record OY740786.1, read on the forward strand.
AAGAGGGGCCTGAAAAAGACTGGTAAAAAAAATCACAGAAATCCAGTTATTTAATATGTGGAAGAGGAGAAATATGAGCAAAAAAAACAAAGTTCATTGAGCCAGGCAGTATCTGTAAAAAGAAAATGGACAGACAATACTTTGGGTTGAGATTTTTCTTCAGCCAGAGTCAGAAGGGTCCCAACCTTAAATGTTGTCTGTTCATTTCCCTGCACAGATGCTGCCTGACTCAATGAAATGTTGCCAGCAGTTTGGGTTTAGGTCAAGATTCCAACATCTGCAGGCTTCTGTGCCAACAAGAGCAGTTAGACATCTGAGGAAAGAACATGACTTAAAAAGGGACCAGAAAAATAATGTGGGGAGACTGAGGATATTGTCAGGTTTTTAATTACATTTGTAGACCGATTTCACAAAAAGGCCAATATTGTAGTTAAGACATATTAATGTGAAAAATTGATTGTGATAAACTCAATAGAAAGTATTAAAGATGTCTGTTGAGCCAAGATTAAATATATCCCAGACCACCTAAAGAAGCAGAGGTGGAAATTGAGAAGGATAATTCAGGTGCCAAGACATCAGAGGGCAAGGTTGCATGCAAAGCTACAAATTGTTCACCCCGCCTCGGCCATAGGAGTGGCGCCAGAGGGTTAAAGTGTTAATTCTGTGCGGTTGATGTAAAAGAGTGATAAACCAAGTGATTAAAAACAAGCTACATGTGATCCCTCCATTAAGGCTGTTCGGATTGCAGAAACTCTCTCTTATGGGATTCACTACCCAGAAATCTTAGATATGGTATAAAATTCGCTCTTATTGAATTAATGTAGATGAAAATTAAATGTAAACTTAAAATGCAAACAAAAGTAAAAACTTGTCTGTTTTTATGATGTCAACTGGTATCGGTGGGGGCGCTGCAAGACGGCTGCCCAGCCATCAGCGTGTTAGTCATTTCTACTTTGTTTGTTTTTTAGTATGTCCAAATGTTTGTATTAATGTCTCTCGGTGTGTCTTGTCTGGGGGTGGTGAGGGGGGGTAAGGGGGGAACCGCTTTTGGTCGCCTCCTCCATGTAGAGGTTACTTTTTCCATGCCGCCTCCCTTGCGGCCTAACAACAAGGATTGGTGCGGCCTTTCCCGGAGTCGGGCCCAGAGCTTCAGGCGCAGCGTGAACTTTTCATCGCAGAGCGGGCGAGCCCTCGCTGTGGATCGCCAGAAGGGAGTGCTCCAATTGCTGGCCCGCCGACTGTTACATCCTGAAGCCGCGGTCTGCGGAGCCTGGGATCCCTCGTTGGGGACCCCGGACGAGAAGAGCTCCGATCGCTGGCCAGTGGCCTACAACATCTTGAAGCCGCGGTCTGCGGTGCTTCTAGCTGCGGCGCGGCGGGGACTTAGATCTTTGACCGCTGGCCTGTGGCCTACATTATCTTGAGGCTGCGGTCTCCGGTAGGGAAGCACCAATTCGGGACTTACCTTCCAGACAAGAGGGCCTGTAAATCTGGCCGCCCGCAGCGGCGACTGCGGAGGTTTGTGGTCCTGACCACGGGGAAAAATAGAGAAGGACTGACTGAACTTTGTGCCTTCCATCACAGTGATGAATGCTGTGGTGGATGTTTTTTTGTTACATTTTTATTGTGTATTGTGTGTTCTTTTTTTATTGTACTGTATGTATCTGTTCAAAATGAAGGCTGGAACGTGATGTGCATCTACACTTCTTGTCTCCAAATGTAGTTACTGGCCATTAAGAGATTTATTTTGGAAACTGACAAGCAAAATCTCTAGTAGCTGCCTGCTGTGAAGCTCTCATTCAGTTATCATAAGAAAAACATCCCGCAAGAACGTATCTTCACGCATAACATGGGATTCAATGGGAAGTAGAGTTTCACGAAAGATTGGAATATGGATGGTTTCCTAAGAATTCTGCAATTTATTTTCCATGCTGATATGATTATTATAATCCATTCTAAAGGAGAGTATGAATCTTCCTTCAGAAATGCACAAGTTAATTGAAAACTTTCAGTACAGACCTCCCCAACTTACGCAATAGGCGACTTACGTAACCGCGCACTTACGTAAACGATTCTGGCAATTTCCACAACACTGTACAGTCACTCAAGTTTATGTCGGAAACAAGTTGGCATGCTTACCCAGAAGGCCGCATGCTGCAGGAAAGGCTCCACTGGCGAGTCAGAACTCAAGCCAGCAATGCTTACCCAGAAGGCCGTATGCTGCAGGAAGTTAGATAGAGCTCTAGGGGCTACTGGAGTCAAGGGATATGGGGAGAAGGCAGGCACGGGTTATTGATAGGGGACGATCAGCCATGATCACAATGAATGGCGGTGCTGGCTCGAAGGGCTGAATGGCCTCCTACTGCACCTATTTTCTATGTTTCTATGTTTCTATGTAAGTGCCCCGGATGCAGCCAGACGCCTCTGAGACAGTTAGCACTCTCAGTGTCAGGCACAAAGTAACACAGCGGGCCGGGTAGCATCTCTGGAAAACATGCATAGCTGACGTTTCGGATGGAGACCCTTCTTTGGACTCTGAGTTATTGTACCAATTGCCTTCAACACATGCCCAACCTTGTGTTTTCAGACATCTACAACAAATACAGGATGATCTGGAAAGGCAAGCGGATGAAAGGATAGTTCAGATGCCAAGTCACCAGAGGATGTCGAACAATGGGCTTTAAAATCACGCTATTGAAGGCATAATATATCACAAGTAGTTCAAGCTGCATCATTGTCAGAGGGCAAAGATACAATGTTTCTTTGTAAACGTTTGCTGGATCATTCATTACAAACACTAATACATCCATTCAGTATGGAAGTGAGAGTTTGAATATAGAGCTTATATCTCACAGCACATGTTAATTCAGGTTCCATCCCACCCTGCAGTGCTGTCTGCTTGGAATTTGCTTCCTGTGACAATAGAGCATTCTCCAGATGCTCCAGTTTTCACCCACCTTCCATAGCATGTGGTTAATTCGCTACTGTATATTGCCTATAGTCTGTAGCTAAGTGGTATAATCTGGGGGAATTAAAGGGAATATGGAGAGAATAGGCGAGTAGTGGGGTTTCTGTGTAAATGGGTGCTTGCTGGATGATGCAAACTCAGTATGCTGAAGGAAACGGTTTGCATGCAGTTTGACTTTATGAAAGTTGAAAACTGTAAACTGTGAAAAGTCCTATGTTCAGAGGTAAAACCTTTCTGGTCAATGTTCACAGAATGAAAGTGGAAAATATCCTCCACCCTTTAGAACTGAAGTGTACAACACAGTGGAAGGTTCAGCAAGTACAGATTTAGTTTTCGTATTAGAGATACAGTGTGGAAACAGGCCCATCGGCCCACCAAGTCCGCATCGACCAACGATCACCCATTCACACTAGTTCCAACCTCCTCATGAGGGACAATTTATAGAAGCTAATTAACCTACTAACCTGAAGTCAATACCTGTGATGCCAATGAACTATCTACAAGCCAATTAATTTAAAAAAGATGTAGAGTTGACTCTTTGCAAGTGGTATCAAGCAATGAATAAAATAGTCATCATTGCTATCACATGATGTCTGAAAGGAACTTCCAGTTAATTTTGAATGTTATCAATCACCATGAGTGCCAATTACCTCACTTCGCTGAGTAGGTCTAGCTCAGACCTCAGTTTTATTGCTTAATGGTTTCATGTAACAATACTGTCACAGTATTACATTAACAGACTTATATCAGTACATCTGTCTGATTGTCGTATGTACCAAAATGGAACAATGAAATTCTTACTTGCAGTAGCATCAGCACAGCAGGTTTGCAAACACAATACTCAATAGATAACGTGATAAACAAACAAACAAACAAAAAGATGTTCAAAAAAATAAAAGACCCAAAATGGTACAATAAAAAGCCCTTGGCAATTCGTAGTTGGTGTTCAATGGCCTGATGGTTGTTGAGAAGAAGCTGCTCCTGAACCTGGATGATACAGGCAGCCATATACAGACTGTTCACTCAAGGACTGCCTTTCCTGGCCATATATATGTGCACATGAAGAAAGGGTATTTACCTCTATTATGTGAATAGTGAGATGTGTAAGGAATTAAAAGTACTGTATTTGAATGCGCGAAGTATAAGAAGTAAAGTAGATGAGCTTGAGGCTCAGATAGAGGTTGGTAGATATGACATTGTGGGGATTACCGAGACGTGGCTGCATGAGGATCGGGTCTGGGAACTTAATATTCAGGGTTATGCATCCTATAGAAAGGACAGGCAGGTGGGCAGAGGAAGGAGGGGGGGTAGCTCTTCTGGTGAGGGATGGAATTCAGTCCCTTGCAAGGGAAGACATAGGGACTGACGAGGTAGAGTCACTGTGGATTGAGTTGAGGAATTGCAAAGGCAAGAAGACACTAATTGGTGTTATCCACAGATGCCCAAATAGTAGCCCGGATGTAGGGTGTAAGTTGCAGCAGGAGTTAAAACTGGCATGTAACAAACGTAATGCCACTATGGTGATGGGGGATTTCAAGATGCAGGTAGACTGGGAAAATCAGATTGGTTCAGGGCCCCAAGAAAGAGAGTTTGTAGAGTGCCTCCGAGATGGATTCTTAGAGCAGCTTGTAATGGAGCCGACCAGAGAAAAGGCAATTCTGGATTTAGTGTTGTCCAATGAACCAAATTTGTTAAAGAGCTCTAGGTAAAGGAACCGCTTGGAGGTAGTGATCATAATATGATTAGTTTTAATCCGCAATTTGAGAAGGAGAAGGTTAAATCGGAAGTGGCAGTGATGAAGCTGAACAAAGGGGATTATGAAGGCATGAGAGAGGAGCTGGCCAAGGTAGACTGGAAAGGGCTACTAGCAGGAATGACAGTGGAACAGCAATGGCAGGAATTTCTGGGCATAATCCGGAAGACGCAGGATCATTTCATTCCAAAAAGGAAGAAAGATTCTAAGGGGAGTAGGAGGCAACCGTGGCTGACAAGAGAAGTTAGGGATAGAATAAAACTAAAAGAAAATATGTATAACACAGCAAAGAGTAGCCGGAAGCCAGAGGATTGGGAAACTTTCATAGGACAACAAAAAGAAACAAAACGGGCAATACGGGTTGAAAAGATGAAGTACGAAGGGAAGCTGACCAGGAATATAAAAAAGGACAGTAAAATGCAGGAAAAATGTTCCCAATGTTGGGCAAGTCCAGAACCAGGGGCCACAGTCTTAGAATAAAGGGGAAGGCATTTAAGGCTGAGGTGAGAAAAAACTTTTTCACCCAGAGATTTGTGAGTTTGTGGAATTCCCAGCCACAGAGGGTAGTGGAGGCCAAATCACTTAATGGATTTAAGAGAGAGTTAGATAGAGCTCTGGGGGCTAGTGGAATTGGGGGATATGGGGAGAAGGTCGGCACGGGTTATTGATTGGGAACGATCGGCCATAGTCGCAGTGAATGGCGGTGCTGGCTCGAAGGGCCGAATGGCCTCCTCCTGCACCTATTGTCTATGTTTCTATGTCTCTATATCATGTCGCTTCCCCTTTCACATATTTAGCAAGGTTAAGCTCTTGGGTACAGGATGCTCCATTCAAGTGAGCAGGGAAATACAAGGTAAATTCAAATGACCTAGGATTTATATAGTTGCTCCACCAATATCAATCTCATACGATTTATGCTGCATGCATGTCGACTCCACTCACTGCCTGTTATAACCATGTGTTTAGGGCTGTTGAACACAAAAGGAATCAAATTATGAGGAAACGTGGCTCTAGTTACTAACCTTTTTATATACAAAGAATCCTTAAGCATAAATGGAATAATTAAATAGGTTCAAATTTCTTGAGGGAACGTGTTAATTAGCCAAGAAATTAATCTACCGGACCACTAAATGGACAAAATTGTCGTAGCTATACAATGTATTTCTTTTCCAAAATTCAGTTCCATTATATTACATGTGAAGAGAGGGCAAATTCCTGGGCGAACAGACAGCATCTGTAGTCAGGATCAAACCCGGTCTCTGGTGCTGTAAGGCAGCAGCTCTACCGCTGTGCCACTGTGCTGCCCTCATAAATGTGTGGAGAATAGGTTACATGGCGAAGTAGTGTTGGAATGGGATTGCGCTACAAGTCGGCATAGGCTGGGTGTGGTAAATAGGTTCCTGTACATAGTATTGAAATACGGAAATAATATGGAAAGTAATAATATTAGCTGAAAGACAGTTTGTTCAAAGCACATGATGGAGACGAAAGCTGTGAGCATGCTGAGAAGATTGTGCAAAATCAATGACGTTAAAAGCTCTCCTTTGCAAGTTGAAAATCTCTCAGCAACATTTGAAAAGAAACATGAAACTTTGGCACACTTTAAGTACCAAAATGAACTGGTATAGCAGAAGACAACACAGCATTAATTGTTTTAAAGGCCTCTGCAAGGCTGCATGGGGTTAAACACCTTTTAAAAAAACTACGTAGGAAGTGGCAACATTGGTGTTGGCCTATTTATTTATTTTTCAGGATGGCGTTGACAGAGGGACGTTGGCCAAATGTGAAGCACTGACATAGCAATTATGAACAGAAAGAAATGCCAATAAATCTATTTTCGGCCTCGCCTGCAGTTCAAACTGTTTCTTTGAGGGTTTTTTTAACAACAGCGCTGGCAACCAGTATTCCCCACATCATTTATTTATTCACTTTTCTGGAGTGTGGAGACATAGGGGCATCTGAAAATGTGTCACCAATAAAGGCAGGCAAAATACCTGCAGAAACAAGCAATACAATATAGAGGAGCCAATCTGAACAAAAAATTCAAGGAGAAAGATTGAATGTAATAAATTATTTTAACTATACCCAAATAGACAAAGATGAAGAATAAGGGACCTTTTAGAATCCAGGACAGATGGAAGGACACACATTCATTTGATTCCGAGCAGGTAGTAGGGACGGCAGTAGTAGAGTTGCAGCCCCACACCGCCAAAGACCTGGGTTAGATCCTGATTGCGGGTGCAGTCTGCATAGAGTTTGTACATTCTCCCTGTGTCGGTATATCAAGGAGGACTCTCTCTAACTTCTACAGGTGCACAGTAGAGAGCATGCTGACCGGTTGCATCGTGGCTTGGTTCGGCAACTTGAGCGCCCAGGAGCGAAAAAGACTACAAAAAGTAGTAAACACTGCCCAGTCCATCATCGGGTCTGATCTCCCTACCATCGAGGGGATCTACCACAGTCGCTGCCTCAAAAAGGCTGGCAGCATCATCAAGGACCTACATCATCCTGGCCACACACCCATCTCCCCGCTACCTTCAGGTAGAAGGTACAGGAGCCTGAAGACTGCAACGAGCAGGTTCAGGAACAGCTTCTTCCCCACAGCCATCAGGCTATTAAACTCAACTGAAACAAAACTCTGAACAGTAATAACCCATTATCTGTTTATTTGCACTTTATCTGTTTTTTTTATTCATATGTGTATATATTTATACAATGGTATATGGACACACTGATCTGTTCTGCATTCATGCCTTCTATATTCTGATGTGCTGAAGCAAAGCAAGAATTTCATTGTCCTATCAGGGACACATGACAATAAACTCCTTGAACTTGAAGACGTGTACGTTTGTAGGTTAATTGGCTTCTGTAAATTATTCCTAGTACATAGGATGTGAAACTGAGATAACATTGAACTAACGTATTGGTGATTGTTGGTCGGCACGGATTTGGTGGGCCAAAGGGCCCGTTTCCATACTGTATCTATATTCCATGCTAGAGACTGTAGCACTTTAAGACTGTAGCACTCTCTTAGTATCACGTAGGAGTGGCGGATTAACTATTGAATTGTACTGAGTCAATGCAAGCTGGAAATCTCTCAGCAGCATTTTAAAAGAAACATGAAACTTTGGCACATTTAAGGTACCAAAATCAATTACCAACATTGACTCAGTGCTGAGTTAGACACAGTGTCAAAGTTGTGGTATTGAAGATCAGGATGTGCATTGGAGGTTTCGGAGAATAAACAGGCAGGTGGCTGGTGCAATTTAATGCCAACAAGATCTGAGATAATGTATCTTCAGAAAAAAAGCAATAGATGTTAACACATGCTAAATGGAGTGCTGATTAATTGAATGGATCAATACAGTGATCTACATATCGAGGTACCTAATTCTGCCAAAATGGAAATGCTGGCAGATAAAGCAACAGAAAGTAGAATTTAGGTTTTATAAACATGCTCCAGAATTTTTTTTTAAAAGCCATCCTATACTAAGTTTAAGAAACATTGATTAAGCCATTTTGCTGCTTTGGACATCCTATTGGACACAAAGTCCGCAGGCACTGCCACTTTTCATTTCACTGCACATCCCGTATGTGTAAGTGACGAATAAACTTGACTTGACTTGACTGACTTGACTTGACTTGATTTGGACAGATGCACGATAGAAAGCATCCTGTCAGGATTTATTGTAGCTTGGTATGGCAACTGCTCTAACCAAGAATGCACGAAATGGCAGAGTTGTGGACACAGCCCAGTCCACCTCACAAACCAACCCCATATTGACTCCATCAACACATCACACTGCCTTGGGAAAGCAGCCAACATACTCAAGGACCACTCATACCCCCCCAAACACTTTTGGCAGAAGATACAAAAGCTTGAAAACATGTACCACCAGATTCAGGAACAGCTTCTTCCCTGCTGTTGTCAGGTTCTTGAATGGGACTCTCATATGCTGAGGATGGATAGCCTGAAGGACACATCAACCTCGTTGAGACGTTTTTTTTAATGTGCTCTTTCTCTGGAGCTGTAACACTATATTCTGCACTCTGTTTATTTTCTGTTTTGTACTACCCAATCTACGCACGTATAATTTGATCTGCCTGGATAGTCTGCAAAACAATGTTTTTCATTGTATCTCGGTGTAAATAACAATAATAAACCAATACTGTTATATATGAAGTGGAACAGATATTCACCAGAATAATGCTGAGAATCCTAACCAGTAATTATATAGAGCGTCTTAAGATACAGAATCAGAGAGAACTAACAGGATGTTTAATGAACAATTTTGAGCATGCTGATGAAAAGGAATTGGGAAAGACCATTATCCATCATTGCGGACGCCATTTACCATAGGTTAAGAGACATTTCTTGTCAGAGGGAGTAGTCGAGGCAAAGATTGGGGGAAAAAAATATTTAAAGATGCGCACTCTCTGATCTGGAGATTAGGTAGACTACTGATAAATATCAGGTTACCATATGTATAATTGGAAATAAGTGTGGTAATGTGTGCTACAAAATGAATAATAGATTATGATCAAAACTAAGCCTTCCTGCTGAACTCCTGCTGAATGTGCTATAGAAGAAGAGAGATTAGTTGTAAAGCAATACGTACTGTATATATTGCCCAATTTGAATGTAATTTGCTTTTTGTGAGTTCGATCGCATATAATACAAACATTCAGTTTCGATATCACTACCATGACTTGATGAACATCATCTTGCATGCTGACTCCATAATTAAAATCTCGTCTCGGGAAGTAACAGAGGTCTAAGATTGCAAGTGTGTCAAAACACCCCCTTCGAATAATCTGTTGCTTGCTGAGATTCAGGAAGGTGAGATGCAAGGACATGGGAAATCAGACTTCAATGTCAGTGTGAATTAATCCAAAACAGACAGTGTGGAAATGCAAGCAGCAGGCTGTGCTTGAATATATGAAAATATATTGGAATTATTCAGAAAACCGTTTCTTTACCCTACAGCTTCTTTCTTTAGCCTAGACCTCAGATTTAATATTAACATATTCCCGCCTTAAAATTAATGAATAAACTTATCACATACCAGAGTTCCCACGGTATTAAACGTGAACAGATTTAAAATAATTGGGCAGTGAGCTCCTAGTTCCTCAAAGTTACCCCAAACACATTCAAATACTGTGGGATTTAATCAGCAGTCAGGTACTTTGTTTATGATTCTGGAATATGCATCATAGGATATGTAACATAAGACAAGACAAGGCTTGGATAGAGTGGATGTGGAGAGGATGTTTCCACTAGTGGGGGAGTCTAGGACTAGAGGTCATAGCCTCAGAATTAAAGGATGTTCCTTTAGGAAGGAGATGATAAGGAATTTCTTTAGTCAGATGATGGTGAATCTATGGAATATTTTGCCACAGAAGGTTGTGGAGGCCAAGTTAATGGATATTTTTAAAGCAGAGATAGATAGATTCTTGATTAGTATGGGTGACAGGGGTTATGGGGGAAAGGCAGGAGAATGGGGTTAGGAGGGAGAAATAGATCAGCCATGATTGAATAGCGGAGTGGACTTGATGGGCCAAATGGCCTAATTCTGCTCCTTTTACTCATGACAAAAGATAAATGTAGTAGTTGACAAATGGGCGACCCATGTCTGTCATCTGTAAAATTAATTGCTGGTATAATTGCTGGCCTCAACGCTATACTCCTGCCATATCTCCACCATCCCCAACTTCCCAAAAGTCAAAACAATCTGTATTTGTATATACTCTGAAACCTGACTCAAGGATAATGAATTGCAAGGAATCACATCCCTTGTGAAATAAATTCCTCCTCAACTCAGGCTTAAGCAGGCATCCCTTCATACAGAAGCTGTGGCCCTTGCCTCAAGATTCCACTACTTGGAGCAAATCTGTGTCTACTCCCTCAGAATTACATGTTTCAGTAATATATATTTTTGTAAAGTCCGGAAAGTATAATACTGGTTAATCTTTCATCATAAGATCTAGAAAAACTTCTCGGTACTGGCTCCACAAGAAGCATATCGTTCCACAAATAAAGAAAGTAAAGCTGTATGCAGTTCATTAAATACTCTTTTACCACTATGTACAGTTACAGAAAGAATTCCTTACTTTTCCACTCCATTCTACCTAACATTCCATTTTCCTTTCTGATTTTTACTGCACTAGCTTTTGTGAATGAGGGATCCCAGATATCTGATAACTAAACATTGCTATAACCCTTTGCAACTTTGAAAGATCCCCAAAATTTACTCTCTCACCTCGAGTCGTCAGCAAACGGATAATCTGACATCAGTGTTAGAGAAATGCTGGAAGATATTATGAAATGGTGGCTGAAGTCTTAGAGAAAAAATAGAATTGGTTAGGGATAACATTGACTGAAAGGAACAAAGTGGTAGAGCTGCTTCCTTTCAGCGATAGAGACCCGGATTCTATCCTGACTATGGATGCTGTCTGAACGGAGTTTGTACGTTCTCCCTGTGACCATGTGGGTATTTGCAAGGTGCTTCGGTTTTCTACCACACTCCAAAGGTTTGTAGGTTAATTGGCTTCTGTAAAATTGTAAATTGTCCCTCGTGTGTAGGATAGTGTTAGTGTACGGGGTGATCGCTGGTCGGCGCGGACTCGGTGGGCCAAAGGGTCTGTTTCCACGCTGTATCTCTAAAGTCTAAATCACATTTGAACATTTGGTTAAAAGCTTATTTGAGTTATAAACTAGGAGATCAGTGGATATACAAAAGGCCACAAAGTGCTGGAGTAACTCTGCAGGTCAGGCAGCATTTCTGGAGAACATGGACTGGTGATGTTTCAGTTGAGACCCTTCTTCAGTCTGATAGATTTTGTGGATATTAGGATAATTAAGGGAAAGGGGATCACAACAGCAAAGTGACGTTGAATAAAAGATAAGCAATAATGTTTTTGAATAGAGAAACAGAGTTGAAGGGCAAAATGACCGACTCCAAATTCTATTTCTTATGTTACACAAGCTGTCTGTGTATCTGTTATTAAAATAAAGCATACAGCACTAATTGCTGTTGCACCCTACTTGTCAAAGCTGCTCAACATGGAAATTCCTCTTGCATTCCTATTGTGTTTTCAGTCAAAACCAATTCAGTGGCATTGCCAATATATGACCCTTACTACCATGATATTTTAACTTGTGGGAATAAACGTTTATGTAGTATCTTACAAGCTTTATTCCTGGGCGAACTATTGAGAGCAGAGATGACGTGCAGTGTAACTCTTCGAGGATGTGGTGACATTGGTTCTGGAGTGGAGGCCATGTAGGTTTATGTTTTCCATCGGTCCTCTAGATTAGTTTCCTGCCGGCAGAAAGCTGGTTTGAGGTGGCGTACAGCAATGTGGTGAGAAAGATTGAGAGGCTGTTGGGGTGATGATGTCAGTCAGAACTAAGATTATATCTGGTGTGTATACATAGGTTAGGACGACAATATAGACACCATCACAAGGCAGAGAGAGGATGGAAACAGAGTCACGCACCACGGCAACAGTTGCTTGTGCCTAATGGGCCTGTCCCACTTGGGCGATATTTCAGGTGACTGTCGGCGACGGTTATCCTTGGTTCTGAAAACTACTGCTTACGTTTTTTTCCCCAATGAGCCAATGAAATTCATCTGTCAGTACCGGCTACAACCTCTGAGAACCTTCGACCTCCTGGCAACCCACTAGGACCTCCTGGTGACCCACCTATGGCACAAGAATTCTCGCTACTCTCCATGGCGGCTTCATTCTGGTCGCCGCTAATTTTTCAACATGTTGAAAAATTTGTGGTGACCATAATGAGGCCGCGACTAGTTCCCAGAATGCGGGAACTTTCACGACCATGAAGGTGATTCACCGGCAACAACCCGCGAACATGTGGCGACCGCATAGTCTTCTGCAATCGCCTAAAAAGTCGCCTAAGTGCGACAGGCCCATAACTCATCCCTGCCGGCCACGATGTCCATCTAAGTTTGTCACATTTGTCCACATGCGAGCCATAAACCATAAATGACTTTTAAATAATCATATGGCTCTTGCCTCAACTACTTTCACACTGGCAGCTTCTTCCACATACATATCCTGCTCTGGGTGAAAAATAAATGTCCCTCAGGTCCTTTTTTTCCCCTCTCATCTTAAACCTACATCCTCTAGATTTCGCAACCCTGGAAAAAAGGCTGTGTACATTCACCCTATCTAAAGGAGTAATGTTTTAGCCTGCTCACCCTCTCCCTATAATCCATGGGCACGCCCGGGAAACATCCTCATGTTCTGTACTGTTTCCAGTTTAATGGCATAATTCCAATAGTAAGGTAACACAACTGAACACATTGCTCCCAGTACACTCACCAATGCCTTTTACAACTGTAACATAATATCCCAGCTTCTATACTGAATGCCCTTCGTGAAGGCCCAGCTTGCCAAAAGCCTTCTTCACCCGCCTGTCAAGCTGTGATGCTATTTTGTATAAGTATATACCTGCTCTTTAGTCCCTTTGTTCTGCAACACTCATAATTAAACTCCATTGGTCATTCCTCAGTCCACTTTGCCAGCTGATCAAGATCCTGTTGCAATTCGTGATTACTTTCTTCAATTATATCACCTATTTCAGTGTCAACTCAAACTTACTAACTATGAATTGTACGTTCTTGTCTAGATCATTGGATAAGATAACAAACGACAATGGGCCCAGTAGTGACTTCTGAGGCATAACATTAGTAATCGGTCTCCAGTCCAAAAAAACATCCCTTTCCCCATCACCCCTTGCTTCTTTCCATGACGCATGTTCTATATCCTTATGGATATAATACATATGTCAGATTATGAGGAATATAAAACGAGTGGGAAAACATTTAACTGAGTGATTAGAAGGGCCAAAAGTGGCCATGAAATGTCAATGGTAAGTCAGGTTAAAGAAGATCCCTAGGCTTTATATATGTATGTTATAAACAAGCATGTTTTTCTATAGAACCTTATCAAAGACTTTGCTTAAGTCTATATAAACTGTCTGCTACTTGCCCTCATCAACCTTCTTGGTTACGTCCTCAAAAAACTCAATTAAATTTGTGAAACTCCCTTGTACAAAGTGGTCAGTGTTATGAGATACAGCTGGACAATACACCCCTTCCCCCACCTGGCTCCCCACACCCCTCTCCCTCTCCTCCCCATCTCATCTGGTTCCACCCATCAACTACCAACACGTCTCAACCCTCCATCTTACAATAATGCACCGACAATCTTCCCTCAACACTGTCAGACCTGATGCAGAGGCTCAACCCAAAATGTCTGTCACCCCTTTGGCTCCACAGATGAGAATTCACTGAAGGGTTTTGATGTGCCAAAAATATAAATTTGCACAATATGATTGCAAAGTAGGCTCCAAATAGTAAAAAACTGTGCTTTAATGGGGCATTCTATCTCTCAGAATCTTCTCCCGTAACATACCTACCACAGATGTCAGGCTTCCTGCCATTCCCACTTACAACGTTTTTCTTTGCAGCCCTTCTTAAACATACAATGCCAGTCTTCTAGGACCTCACCCACAGCTGAGATAATCATCATTAGATACTGTAATATGGACTACTCTCAAGACATCGCAAACAACTTCCCTGTGTTCCGTAGTCTTAAGAAATTTAGACCAGTAGCCAAACTTTGAGGAAATTCTACGGACTCAAGGGCTTGATTGAGCTCAAGAAGGCCCCGCACGATGGCTGCAGCTGCTTATGCATTTCTTGTGGATTTGAAGCATGAAGATCGCATGCATTGTGCCTCTACAAGGAGGAAATCTACTCTGCAAAACACGTTGGATTTCCTCCCTCCACAGGGTGGCGGTGGCCGAGAAGGACCCTGGTGATAACTTTCTCTATGGGAGGGACACACTACTGTAGTTGCTGCAGTCAAAGCCTTCCCGCATCCCTGAGGTCATCTGGTGGATCTTTTTCTTCGCAGATATGGAAGATGAGGTTCTGGAGGTCTGATTGAAATTCCACACTGGCACATTGTAGAACTTCCATGGGGGTACCATCTGCTCCATTGTCCTTGTTGGCTTTTACTTAGTACAAGGGATTTACATTTCTGGTTCCTCAGGTGTGGCTGGGAGGCTGAACTAGATAGATTGTTGTGGGATGGAATCAAGTGTGCACACATCAAGGACAGAGGAGATTAAAGAGTAACTTTTAATTAATACGTGAGACAAGCCTGAGAACATTAAACCCTGAAAGTAGAAAGATTCCCCAGAATGCTTTCCATGGCAAGAAACCAAGGTAATGGTTTCGTCTTTCAGCACATTGAAAGGTCAAAAGCAATATAAAACTGGAAAAATAAGTATAGCTGGGATGAGGGAGAGTTCTCGGTATAGGTTGCATAATTCCGCTTAGTTTTGTTTAGATATACCACATGGAAACAAGTCCATGCTGATCATCGATCACCCATTCACACTAGGTCTATGTTATCCCACTTTCTCACTCCCTACCCACTCGGAGCAATTTACAGAGGCCAATTAACCTACAAAGCCGCATGTTTTGGGGATATGGGCTGAAACTGGGTCACCTGGAGGAAACCCTTGTGGTCACAGGGAGAATGTACAGACTCTGTACACTAAGCATCCGAGGTATGGATCGACTCCCGGTCTCTAGCGCTGTGAGGTAGTAGTTCTACCACTGTGCCGCCCCTTCAAAATTATTATCCTTTGTTTACAAACTCTACCATGCCCTCACCCCTGTATGTTGAGTTATTCTTTTGATCTTGAAATATACTCACTTCTAGGTATTTTGGTAGGTCTAGACTCGTTTAGTTTATTATTGTCATGTGCACTGAGGTACAGTGAAAAGCTTATTTGTTGCAGTGAAAAGACTATACATGATTACAATCAAGCCATCCACAGTGTACAGATACAGGATAATGGGGATAGTGTTTAGTGCAAGATAAAGTACATTAAAGTCAGATTAAATATAGTTCAATGGTCTCCAATGAGGTAGATGAGAGATCAGGAATGTTGTCCAATTGATGAGAGGACGGTTCAGTTGCCTGATGTACTTTTGATATTTTTGGGCAGTATTCTGCATTTAAAGAGAGCAAGATGAATGCTCAGAAAATGCAATCAGTGCAGAGGGTGATCATCCAGTCATTTTTCAGCTGCACCAAGTTCTATGCCCTGTAAAGGCAAAAACGTGCACATGCGCACACATTCTTTGGCTGTTTAATCCCATTTATTTGTCAGCTTGTGTGCAGGCAATTTAAATAATTATTGTTTAGTTGTATCAACCAAGGAACTTATAATTCTTTGTTGCTTTGTATAATCAAACTGGAACTCCCTCCCAGACTGGATGAACAAGTTTCTTGTATAAAACCCGGCAAGAAATAAGAAGGCTGGGGAATTTGGGTGATTCTTGCCTCTGGAAATTCAACCTGACACCCCTTATCGCAATTTGTGCATGTTTTCGATACTGGATACGACAGAGAATGGCATTATTTCCTGTTAAATAATACTTTAAATTAGTTCTGGAAGAAATTATTGCACATGAGATTCAAAGCATGGCTACCATTGGTGTGCCAACTAAAGCTTTTCGAGCACTGCTTGTTCTGCCAGGGGGGTGATTTAAAGAGGATCAGAGCGGTCCTTTATAATTTATCTATATAATGTTTCTCTTTGGGCTATCACCAATCTATCCCTCTCCACTTCATGACTCTTGCCTGCAGTCCTAATGTTCATTAGTTCATAAGAGCAAAATTAGGCCATTTGGCCTATCAAGTCCACTCCGTCATTCAATCATTGCCAATCTAACTTTTCATCTCAACCCCATTCTCCTGCCTCCGCCCCACAAACCCCAAAACCCATACTAATCTATCTATTTCTGCCATAAAAATATCCATTGGCCTCCACTGACCTCTGTGCTAATGAACTCCACAGATTCACCACCCTCTGACTAAAGAAATTCCTCCTCATCTCCTTCCTAAAGGAACGTCCTTTAGTTCTGAGGCTATGACCTCTGGCCCTAGACTCTCCCACTAGTGAAAACATTTACATCCACTCTATCAAGGCCTTTCACTATTTTGGTAAGTTCTCAGATATGGGGCTAAAAATTGCTAGCAGTTGATCTCCTGAGCCCTGATCAGTTGACCTGACACCAGCACCTTAACTCATTGACTGCCTGCAACCCATGACTCAACTCACCACTCACTGGCACACCTATGAAGCTCCGACAGAGCCCCTCAACTGTATCAAGCCCTGGCTTCAGCTGCAACCAAGCCTTGCCAGATTTATTACTGAGCATTCCATTGGCGCTGCTGATGATTTTCCCGCCCAATGTTTCTAAATTCTGCAGCACTTTACATGAAAATTATAAACCAGTGTTCATCATCACAGCTTTGAGTGGTCATATCTGCACAATGAGTTCTGAGAAAATAAACCTTGCCATATAGTACAGGTTTTGGGTGAACTAATGGAAGGTCATATGCAACTCTCTATGTTCAGGGAAAAATTGCTTTTAAGGCATTGATCTTCACTGCACTTTAGGATGAGATGCTGAAGCCATGAGTGCTATTGATCTTATGGGAACCAAAATAGTGCATATTACTCCTGTTGTGTCTTCACCCAGTAACCTGTGAAATTGTAACAATATATCTAGGAATGTTACAAAATTTTGAGATTTTAAAAATCAAGCCTGTAATTTATCCCATCAGATAAAGCATAAAAGGAACTTTAATTTGATATCTAATTCACTTTCATATCTTCAGTATTAAAAACGTTATGGTCATTTTCATACTCGGAAATTAGCATCTTGTTCCCTATTGCTTTTCCATTAACTTAACACCAAAGCTGTGACCGAGGACAGTCAATTGACATAAAAGCCCATAACTTTCTTAAGAAATTAGAGAACTGAATGAAATTTTCAGTTATTATAGATTGAAGCATTCTGAAACAAAAATAATACATCTTACTTGGATGATCTGAAATTAAAGCATATAATTAGTTATTTACCTAATTGTAGATAATTACAAAATTGACAGTTGTGACAGCAATAGTAATAAACAGCCAGACTGCCTTAAAAATTCAAAAATGTGATATTCTCAAGATCAGAACTTTAATATTATGGTAACGTTAAAACAAATAGTAAATACCCAATAAAAAATTAATATTCATCAGTGTCATCAAATCAATTAAATTCATCTAAATTCAATTACTAGATCTAAACCTATCCCATTCTTAAGAAAAGGCTAAAAATATTTTTTTAAATAGCCAATTTTTAAAAATAGACAATAACACAAAATATAGATGAGTTAGATGTTCTTATGATATGATTGTGCAAAAAAAAGAATGAATCTGGTTATCTTGAGAGTGGATTGTGATAGATCAGAATGTGGCCGCTGCCATGGTTTAAGACCCGCGATATCGGAGGTCAAGACACGGTCGACATCGGGGCCTAAATAACATATTTTGAATCATCAGATTAAAATGAAGCCACACCAAAAAGCAAGGTAAAATGATAAATAAACAATATAACTTTGTTTTGTCCTGATGTGGAAGTCCTTGATGTTGATGGCGTTAGAAGTCGCGACCAGCAACGTTTTTTAAAAAAGTAAACGGAAGCGCAGAACAAATTTCCTTTATGAACTTGTAAGACAGAGCAAATACCTCTCCGACCACCAATACAAACCAATACCTCCGGAATCGCCCCCCCCCCCCCCCCCCCCCCCCCAGCCTCCGGCAGTGTCAGATCTGGAGCGCCGCTGATGGTAGGTTTTGTAACAACGCTAATATATCTCTAAACTCCCTAAAATCTGCCATTTGGTTTCCTTTGCTGCCTGTTACCTTTTACTATTCATGCACATGAAAACCTTGATCCCTTTGTACACTGCTCTTGTGCAATCTTCCTCCATGTTGATGAAAGTCTACCTTCACATTCTTCTTAACAAAGTGAACTCACACTTTCCCATATTAAACTCAATTTGCTACGTTTTCACGCAGACACATTTCTATATCCTGACCTCAAAAGGACACAAAGTGCTGGTGTAACTCAGCAGGCCAATCAGCTTCTCATGAGAACATGGATAGCTGATGTTTTGGATCAAGACATATCTTCAGACCCTTCAGTCTAAAGAAGAGGCTTTTATATCTTAACTAACCATGTACATTACCTACCTGAAATGATATACAATTTCTAGAAATCATTGATTACTATTTCCCTTTTGGAAACACAAGAAGCTACAGGTGCTGGAATCTGGAATTAAAAAAAAACAAGCTACTGGAGGAACTCAGTGTATCAGGCAGCATCTTGGAGGCAGTGTTTCAAGGAACATGCATGTTCCTTGACACCTTGCATGTTAAAGAGAGAGGAAAACACATTTTCAAAGAGGGCTTACCTTGAAGACTGCAGTGGAGTGATAAAATGGAGACTCAAAAGGGGCTGCAGTTAGTCTAATTTAAAGCAAATTAAATTTCTGCAAGTCCCTCTCTCACTGCCCCCCACCCCCCTGTGGTTTTTACTGTTCTTCAACCATTTACATCTTCCTTCTACCCTCAGTACTGATGCAGGGTGTCAACTCAAAACATTGATCACCCCTCTGCCTCCACAGATACAGCCTGACCCTTTGAGTTCATCCAGTAGTTTGACTTTTGCCTTACTATTTCCATTGTATTGATAGGTTTCAATTGCACCTTCCTTCCCACCCTCCTTCTTTATACTTGTTCATTTATTTCTTAGCTTCAAGGAGGAAATAAGATTAAAAAGACAAGCATGTGTTTACAATGACGTTTTTGCTCTCACACAGGCGTTGGTTGAGTCTATGTCTTTTTAATCCGGTAGTGTACTTGACTCCTGTAGATAGTAAAAGCAGACTTGTTATCTTGGTTTGATCTTAGATTCAACTGTTGAGTGCTCACAGCTGGTGTTACATTTGAGACTTAATTGCAGAAAAAAAAACTACCCCAAATGGCAAACTAAAATAGGTGATTTTGATTTTAGGTTGGATGAATGAGTTGGTTGGATGCTGAAAGACCTTGGGACATTCATGTCTTAACCTCTTAAGTTTGGTAGGCAAAATGTATCTCATGGGACTGAACTTTCAAGGCTGTCTGATACAATGGAGTCATCTCATTGAAGTGTCAATACATGCAAAGTCTGTCGGTTGTGGATTCAAAGACCATCACTGATGTTTCAAATAAAAAGTGAACTCTCAAGGAACTGCAGACGTAGATTTACACAAGAAAACACAAGTGCTGAAGTAACTCAGCAGGTCAGGTGGCTTCTCTGGAGGACATGGATAGCCGACATTGCAGGTCGTGACCCTGCTTCAGACTGATTGCCATACCTTGAGGAGATTTTGCCGTGAAACAGCAAAATGTAGACATAAGGAACTGCAGATGCTAATTTGCAAAAAAAGACATCAAGTGCTGGTGTAATGCAATGGCTCAGGGAGGATCTCTGGAGGGTGGCTCCTTGATTTGGAATGTTTCAGATTAGGACCCTTCTTAGGTCATAAGGTCATGTATTAGGAGCAGATATAGGCCATTCGGCCCATCAAGTCGACTCAACATGGCTGATCTAACTCTCCCCCCTAACCCCATTCTCCTGCCTTCTCCCCATGACCCCTGACACCCGACCAAATTCACTATCTGAAGACGGGTCCCAACCCGAAACATCACCAATTCATGTTCTCCAGAGACGCCACCCAACCCACAGAGTTACTCAAGCACTGTTTCTTTTAAATTAAACAGCAGCTGCTGAAAATCTGAAAATAAAACAGAAAGTGGTCTGGTTGGGCAATATGTGCATCAAGAGAAACAGAGATAATATTTCAAGTCCATCACCATTCTGACAGGGATCTATCTGAAATGTTAACTCCGCTTTTCACTTTTTACAGATACTATCTGGTCCTTTCAGCATTTTCTGTTTTTACTTCTGATCACTTCTGTAGTTTTTGAACAAATTGACCTTGTATCCTGTGGAGTTGATTCACTATTTCATGTCCAATGGAGCAAGCAGTTTCATCTAATGAATTTTGAGATGAGGAGAAATTTCCTCAGTCGAAATCTCTACTCCAACAGCACCATTTCTTACTTTAACTATGCTCATGTTATTCCCTTCACCGTGTATTTGTACACAGTGGACGTCTTGATTGGAATCATGCATTGCCTTTCTGCTAACTGGTTAGAACGCAACCAAAGCTTTTCACTGTACCTCGGTAGACATGACAATAAACTAAACTAAACTATTTTGCCCCACTACACTAATCCTATTTGCCAGCATTAGGTCAGTAGTCTCTCATGCCATATCTTTTCAGGTGCACATTTAAATATTTCTTAAACGTAATTCTTGTATCTGGTTTCATCACCTGTTCTGGCAGTAGGTAGTGAAGTCTAAAACTAGAAGGCAACAAGGTTAAAAGTGAGAGGGGAAAGGTTTAAGAGGGAGACAAGGGGCATTTTTTTCCGACAGATGATGGTGGGTAATTGGAATGAGCTGCCAGAGGAAGTGGTAGAGGCAGGTATGATTGCAACATTTAAAAGACACTTCAATGTGCACAGGGATGAGAACAATTTAAAGGAATATGCAGCAGGCCATGCACCGACAATTGGGACAAGCTCAGTTAAACAACATAGTCAGCATTATGAGTTTGTCTGAAGAGCCTGTGCTACATAGCTCTGCAATTCTAAGACTATACTGATATTCACAGTGGGATGGGGATAATTCAGAGATCAGTGATAAAGAAACATCCATATTTCCACGAATCAGTCATGAAGTCACTGAAAATGTCAATGTGTTGCAGCTTATCTTTTTGCTTGGAATTCTGCGCAGTTCTTAAGGCTATTGTTGATCATCCACAATCAGTACCCCGTTCCTGCCTTCTCCCCATATCCCCTGACACTGCTATCTTTAAGAGCCCTATCTAGCTCTCTCTTGAAAGTATCCAGAGAACCAGCCTCCACCGCCCTCTGAGGCAGAGAATTCCACAGACTCATGACTCTCTGTGTGAAAAAGTATTTGTAGGACGTTATTTTAAGTGCACTTTGCAGCAACTGATATGAGATGGAATTTTGCTATCACTCATTCTACTTCATATCTTGTCCTAATAATGACACAAAATGGCAATAATTAGGCAAAAATGACAGACCTTGTGGTTTGGTTGCTTCTCATTGAGTAGTATTGAACAATGTTCTGTATAAACAAGCCTCTGTGAATCCTTTTTACTACATAATATTTATGAACAGTTCATGTAATGTTAATGTTCTTGTTAAACTGTTTTTACGTAAATGTGTTAATAACTACATTGCTGCAAGCATTACAGTTTTAAATAAATGCAATTGTCTGTTCGTGACAAAGGGTTCTTTTCCATATTCTGAAAAAGCCAGGTGGACACGACCTATAGAACCTTCTTGTTGGCCCAACTAATCATCTAAAAAATCTCTTAATATATACTCTCCTGCCAGGATCAGTTTTATTTACCTGTTTCATCACACAGTTCTGCTTTGGGTAATTCTTTCATTATTCTTAACCTTGGATGCAAGATATGATTTGAGTTCCCGACAGGATCCCAGAATGAAATATTCTTCACAGGATTAAACCCAGCTCTGATGACCTGGGTTTAATCCTGACATCTGGCCTTGTTTATAGGACGTTTCACCAGCATCTCTGGAGAACGTGGATAGGTGACGCTTTGGGTTGGGACCATTCTTCAGACAGAATGTAGGCTGGTAGGGGGAGGGGTTGGGGGAAGCAAGCTGGAAGGGGGGAGGAGAGGGACAGGACAAAGCCTGGCTGGTAATACATTGATACAAGTGAGGGGTGTTTTAAAAGGCAGATGGTGGACAAAGGCCAGAGATGAAATTCTGTAACACTACATGTATTCTGGATGGTTCCTGCATGAACATTTGTATGAACTATTCCGGCTTACTTTAGCTTAGTTTCGTACAGCACAATGCACAATTCAAAATATGCAAGCAAAAAAAAATTATGACAAATAAGGGGAATGATTCTATCCATGTTGGACCCTTGAAGACTGAAAAAGGTGAATTTATTATGAGGAACAAGAAAATGGCAGATGAGTTGAACAGGTACTTTGGATCCGTCTTCACTAAGGAGGACACAAACAATCTTCCTGATGTACTAGTGGCCAGAGGATCTGGGGTGACGGAGGAACTGAAGGAAATCCACATTAGGCGGGAAATGGTGTTGGATAGACTGATGGGACTGAAGGCTGATAAATCACCAGGGGCCTATTGGTCTGCATCCCAGGGTACTTAAGGAAGTTGCTTTAGAAATCGTGGATGCATTGGAGATTATGTTCTAATATTCTATAGATTCAGGATCAGTTACTGTGGATTGGAGGGTAGCTAATGTTATCCCACTTTTTAAGAGAGGGAGAGAGAAAACAGGGAATTATAGACCAGTTAGGCTGGCATCGGTGATGGGGAAGATACTGGAGTCAATCATAAAAGATGAAACAGCGCAATATTTGGATAGCAGTAACAGGATCGGTCCGAGTCAGCATGGATTTACAAAGGGGAAATCATGCTTGATTAATCTTATTTTATAGGATGTAACTAGGAAAATGGACAAGGGAGAGCCAGTGGATGTAGTGTTCCTGGACATTCAGAAAGTATTTGATAAGGTCCCACATAGGAGATTAGTGGGCAAAATTAGGGCACATGGTATTGGGGGTAGAGTGCTGACATGGATAGAACATTGGTTGGCAGACAGGAAACAAAGAATAGGGATTAGCGAGTCCCTTTCAGAATGGGAGGCAGTGACTAGTGGGGTACTGCAAGGTTCAGTGCTGGGACAGCAGCTATTATTAATATACATCAATGATTTAGATGGATTCAAAGTAACATTAGCAAATTTGCAGATGACACAAAGCTGGGTGGCAGTGTGAACTGTGAGTAGGATGCTATGAGAATGCAGGGTGACTTGGACAGGTTAGGTGAGTGGGTAGATACATGACAGGTTCAGTTTAATGTGGATAAATGTGAGGTTATCCACTTTGGTAGCAAAAACAGGAAGGCAGATTATTATCTAAATGGTGTCAAGTTGGGAAAAGGGGAATAGGGGAAGTACAATGGGATCTGGAGGTCCTTGTTCATCAGTCAATGAAAGTAAGCATGCAGGTGCATCAGGCAGTGAAGAAAGCGAATGGCATGTGACTTCATTACAAGAGGAGTTGAGTATAGGAGCAAAGAGGTCCTTCTGCAGTTGTATAGGGCCCTAGTGAAACCACACCTGGAGTAATGTGTGCATTTTCAGTGCTATTGAGGGAGTGCAACGTAGGTTTACAAGGTTAATTCCCGGGATGGCGGGGCTGTCATATGTTGAGAGAATGAAGCGGCTGGGCTTGTATACTCTGGATTTAGAAGGATGAGAGGGGATCTTATTGAATCATATAAGATTATTAAGGGTTTGGACACACTGGAGGCAGGAAACATATTCCCGGTGTTGGGGGAGTCGAGAACCAGGGGCCACAGTTTAAGAATAATGGGTAAGCCATTTAAAACGGAGATGAGGAAATACTTTTTCACACAGAGAGTTGTGGGTCTGTGGAATTCTCTCCCTCAGAGGTCGTGGAGGCCGGTTCTCTGGATACTTTCAAGGGAGAGCTAGTTCAGTTTAATTTAGAAATAGTGTAAAAACAGGCCATTTGTCTCAATGAACAACACCGACCAACGGTCACTTGTACACAAGTTCTATCCTACACACTAGGGGCAATTTACAGAAGCCAATTAACCTACAAACCTGCACACCTTTGGAATGTGGGAGGAAAATGGAGCACCCAAGGAAAACCCATGCGGTCACGGAGAACGTGCACACTCCGAACAAACAGCACCCAGAGTCAGCATTGAATCCGGGTCTCTGGCGCTGTAAGGCAGCAACTCTACCGCTGCACCACTGTGCCAGTGGATATTATATATAATCTAGTCTGGAGCCTTATTTTTCCCTTTACTGAAGATATTCCTCCATAGTAAGATACAACATATTTAATGAGAAAGGGCATTAAGTACTGTCATGTGACAGAATGGTTTTAATGAAAGGGAATAAATAGGGAAGATATGGATAAGGCACGAGTGGAGTGCTTACAATTACATTAATGACAAATACTATTAAAAGGCCATTTATAATCAACTGCTTTCTATTGCTGGGCCTAACATGTAGAGCAGACTTATTTAATGAACTTAGAAGGTTTGGTTCTGTGTGAAGGAAGTGCTTTTCTAATGAAGCATTCATCTGATTGATCAAATTGGTTAGCCACCAGAGGACAACCACAGCAATACGATGGGGGGGGGGGGGGGGGATTGAATGGAGTTGTGTGGGGCAAGTCTTTTTTTCTTTAAGATAGTGGCAGGAGATGGAAACATTGCCAGGCATGGTGGCAGTTATGATAGTAGTGTTTAAGAGGTGTTTAGATATGCACATGGAAGTGCAGGGAATAGAAGGATATGGATCATGAACAGGCAGATGAGATCAGTTCAACTTTGCATCAGGTTTGGCACAAGCACATTGGGTTGAAGGGCCTGTTCCTGTGCTGTATTGTTCTATGTTCTATGTTCAAAAGCAGATCCTAAATCTCTACGTATTTTGCAGATCCTGATTACAGATGATCAAGCCAATGTATTAGTAATCTCATCTCTCAAGCAGAATTACATTGGATTTAAGTCCTACTTCAGGAGCAGAGCACGTCACCCATTTTAAGGATAATGTTTTCCTTAATGCCTTTTCCAATACCGATACTTCAACCCACATTATTGCATCAGATTAAACAATCATTGTTGCACAGCAAACCTTCTTTGTGCAAATAACCTGCGTACAAACATTATGTAAAATGATTTTTCTGACTCCCAAAAATTCACTAAATGGGTATAAATATATTCAATAATTAGTAATCTAACATGCAAGCTTCAATTTCATTTCAAAATCTTTCATGTAAAATCAATTTGGTCTTTTTGAACTTGGCAGCTGATTCACTAGATTTAGAGTCCGTGTACATCGTTCTAATGTGAATAAAACAAGTAATCTCAGGAAACTGGTCAATAACGTGAAATACATTTATACAGCCAACATGCTTGGAAAAGATTTTTCTCCCAGATTTTAACTTGCATTCCATGGAATCAATTTTGGAGGCAAAAATCACACACTGAATCTGTAATATAGCCAGCTAGTACTGCCAATCAGCAACGGGTTTCCAGATATCTATCTTGTAAGGCTACACATTCCTACAATTTCAGCAAAGGGTCATTCATTTCAAAGAAAACATGCAATCATAATTTTAAAAATAAAATAATGCAAACTTTGGAACCCCATTGTCATGCCATTTGGCTGTTCTACTATAAACACATAGGGACTTCACCCTAAAACTGTTCTTAAAGGGGTTACGAAAATTGGGGAAAAATTGAGATGAGATTTAAATGCATCTTTTCAATCAGATCCAATCTACAGGAATTTAGCATTTCAAGGCTCTCTTTCTTTGATTTACTTTACAGACTATTTCTTTTAAGAAACACAAATAACGTGGAAAAATCCTTGCCCTGGGGAAATTGGAATTCTTTTATGCTTATATCACTGCTGTTGAAAAATAATTTCCTCCAGATTCCTTTTATTATATGAAAACATAATAGATTTTTATAGTTAAGACCAAATATGCACGATCTAAATAAATCTGTCTTAAGATGAATATTAATTAAACATTGTGAGAAGATCAGAAGCAGGATAGCTTTTATGTCCATCAACTAAATCAAAATGAAATCTTGACCTGCAGTTACCTTTTGTCAAAATATTTCATAATTCTCTAATTTAAATTGCCCAAAAGTCCCTTTCTTCTGCTCATGCTGTTGATTAGTTTTCTACAGTTACAACTCTTTAACATTTAGTTACTTTACTTGGCTCTTGCCTGACCTCTGGGAATCTTCCCCCTTCACGACACTGTATAGGTCTTCTCCCAGCGATCCTGCTACTTTGATTGAAAGTAAGGAAATTGCATAAATTCCTGAATCGGCTGCAAGCCCAACCTTTCTCTTCTGACCCCTTGTTAACTCTTCCTGAGCTTCAGCCTGGACTTCCATTCCTCTTACTCGCTCCAACTATTTCAGCCCCCGGAAATCCCTGGAAACAACATCACGGGAGACCTACTGCTGCCACACAAATATCCAAGACCATTAAAGGACACTAATCCTACGCCAAATACATCACTGAAGCACCCTGACGCAATGATGACTTGGAAACAACGCGTGATTGTTAGTTTGATTAAAGGAGGATCCCGACACAAAACGTCACAAATCCTTTTTCTGCAGAGACGCTGCCTGACCCACTGAGTTACTCTAGCACTTTGTGTCTATTGTTAGTTTGATTAATGTTCAATATGGAGAAGAGCTGGATGATCTTGGAGGGGGTATGAAACCGCTTTACTGGACAATAAGTGTTCTATGCTGTTAACATGCGACGAGGAATCCACAAGAATAGATGTTTTTAATGTAATTAACTTCCATTTTCTAAATTAATAATCAACATCCAATTAATTTTTTGTCTATTATTAACTAAGGCTCCAACTCCCATGCCAGGACTTGAGAGCCTGAGCTACTGGGAGAGGTTGTGCATTCTGGTCTATATTCCATGGCGAGCAGGAGGTTGAGGAGCGATCTTATAGAGGTGTATAAATCTATAGCAACATTTAAAAGACACTTGGACAGGACATGGATAGGAAAGGTATAGAGGGATACAGGGCAAATGCAGGTAACTGGGACTAGCTTAGATGGGGCATCATAGTTGGCATGGACGAGTTGGGCTGAAGGGCCTCTTTCTGTGCTTTATGACTCTCTGACTCCAAGAAGCCCACTTTTAAAAAATATCTTGAAGTCTTGCTCCAAAACATCTTACATGAGTGATATTAGTTTTAACCCTTTGCTTTTCTACAACCTTTCTGATTGCCACCTGTTCTGCTTGTAACAATGGCCTTATCTGGATATAAAGGTCCACCGCCGATTTTCTGGCAACTGGCGGTCTGGCACCTCCTTTAATCCAGACAAAATTGGGAGAGCACACTTGAAATGCCACCCAGAAGTCCCCCCCGTAAATGTGTCACCGAAGCCGTGAAATGGCCGATCTTGACCTCATTGGGACTTCCGCGGCTGATCGGCGGGTTGAATTTGCCCCCCCGGCGACCAGGGCTCTGGAACTCCGGCCCAGTTGGAGCCAGCAGATCCGTTTACATAGCCCACTTCTGAGGCTGATTTTATGGGCCGGTATCTCGGATTGTTTGGCATGTGCCTCAGCAAGGCCACCAGCATAATCAAGGTCGAGTCACACCTGGTCACTCCCTTTTCTCCCCTCTCCCATCAGGCAAGAGGTACAGACGTGTGAAAACTCACACCTCCAGATTCAGAGACAGTTTCTTCCCAGCTGTTATCAGGTAATTGAACCATCCTACCACAACCAGAGTTGTTATGTCTAACAAGGGCAGGACCTACACAGTGAATGGTAGGCCTCTGGGGAGTGGGATCTAAGAGTGCAGGTGCATAGTTCCTTGAATGTCGAGTCGTGGGTAGATAAGGTGGTCAAAAAGGCTTTTGGCACATTGGCCTTCATCAGTCAGAGTATTGAGTATAGAAGTTGGGAAGTCATGTTGCAGTTGTATAACACGTTGGTGAGACCGCATTTAGAATATTGTGTTCAGTTCTGGGCACCATGTTATAGGAAAGATATTGTCAAGCTTGAAAGGATTCAGAAAAGATTTAAGAGGATGTTGCCAGGACTAGAGGGTGTGAGCTATAGGGAGAGATTGAGTAGGCTGGGTCTCTATTCCATGGAGTGCAGGAGGATGAAGGGTGATCTTATAGAGGTGTATAAAATCATGAGAGGAATAGATTGGGTAGATGCACAGAGTCTCTTGCCCAGAGTAGGGGAATCGAGGACCAGAGGACATAGGTTCAAAGTGAAAGGGAAAAAAATTAATAGGAATCTGAGGGGGTAACGTTTGCACACAAAGGGTGGTGGGTGTATGAAACAAGATGCCAGAGGAAGTAGTTGAGGCTGGGACTATCCCAACGTTTAAGAAACAGTTAGACAGGTACATGGATATGGCAGGTTTGGAGGGATATGGACCAAGCTCAGGCAGGTGGGACTAATGTGGCTGGGACATGTTGGTCGGTGTGGCCTGAAGGGCCTGTATCCACACTGCATCACTCCATGACTCTAGAGAGCCCACTCTAGAGAGTCCTGAGATACTATCTACTTAATTGAAGACTACTTCGGGCTATCATTAATTGGACATTACTGGACTTTACCTTGCATTAACTGTTATTGTTAACTGCCTGATATCTAAACAATGACAATAAAGTGTATTATTATTATTATTATTATTATTCACTTTATCATGTGGGAAACTCGATTGTAATCATGTATAGTCTTTCTGCCTACTGGTTAGCACGCAACAAAAGCTTTTCCCTTGTAGCTCGGTACACGTGACAATAAACTAAACTAAACTAATTTTCTAACTGGGAGGAAGAGAGTTGGCTTCAGGGGAACCTAATAAATTGGACTACAGCAGCATAAATGATAAACAATGGACTGACTATGTTCTAAATGTTGATCTACACTAGTCCAGACTTGCCAAGATTTTTAACAGTATCTAATTAAGAAAACCAATTAAGGTATAATTTAACCCCTCTACTGCATGAATTTCTATTTACGTTCCCAGATTGTTCCCAGAAATGTGTTTCTGCCTTTTGTTAATAATATTTAAGAAAGTGAAAAAATAAGTCTAATTCAAAACATTTAATATTTCTCAACAAAATTTAATAGTGTGCTCTCTGCTTTCATAAAGTTGAATGCAGGATAGATTTAAGCAGTTAGATCTAATAATTAACTGAATGGATATACATTTCTTGAATAGAACTTGAGTATTCAATGCTCTCCTCTCCTTCTTATCTCCACCCACCACAGAGTTCATCCAGAGTGCAGTTGGCCAGATCCAAACTTGCTGAGAGTGCCATTTATCGTTCCCTATCAGGTTTTCTAACATGTGGATACAAGGAATTTCAGATGCTGGCTTACAAAAAAAGGACAAAAAGTGCTGGAGTAACTCAGCGGGTCAAGTGGCATCTTTAGAGAACAGGGACAGGTTTCGGGTCAGACCTCTAACACACAATAGTTTTCTAACACACAATAGTTTCAGGTTCAATAATGCTTCCAATTTAAAATACTCAAACTTGTAATTACATTTTTTCATGGCCTTGTCACTCTCACTCTTTACACCCCTTTTCAGCTGTATACTCAGTAGAGTATACTCTACTCTGCGTTCCATCTAGCTTGGCCACAGGTGTAATCCCAATTTTATTTAATGCATTGTTGCTGGTCACTGTAACTTGAACTACTAAGCTTTAAAATTATCTCACGAGCACTTTCAACCTCCTTGAGGGTATTTCTTAGTGTCTCATTGACCAAGATTTCAGTCATCTCTCCAAGTACCTCTTTATTAGAGGTTGTCGGGAGAAGAAACTCACCCTCAGTTAGTAGATTAAATGCTCAGTAGAGCAGCAGAAATCCATTCTAGCTCCTCTGAGGAAATTCCGTTCCATTTAAGTAAAAGGGGCTGGATTTTGGAATGAAAATTCAACGTACAAGCACTGCTGTATTGGAAGGAACCAAGGATACATTTTTATCCTATTATGTATTGTTATCTAATGTCAAATTTGATTGATAATGCTGCTGTGAAGCATCTTGAGATGTTTTACAATGTAAGGGATAGCATAAAAGAGGTGATGTTTTTCATGTGTGTGAAATTTATAAAGATGTGGAAAAAAGAATATTTTCAGATCAATTTTTTGAGTTTAAAACTATTTTGTGATGTGGTACCCTTAAGCTAGCAATTGAAAAAAATGTATAACTGGGTAGCAAGCATGCTGACTTCAGCTGCAACTGGCAGTATTAAGTCATTGCGATGATAATATATACAGTAGCTTATGGTAATGTTAGCAAGAGAGAATGACCTGCAGAGGAATCATAGGAAAGCAATTATTTTGATGCTGTGCTATGCACTGCAGCAAACCAACAATGGAAATGTATTTTAAGATGGAAAAATGTCGAGTTGTACTGTTTATCTATTTCCTCTTACAGGGCCTCCAGCATCTGGTAAGAAGCAGCCAGACATGAAGTTCAAAAGAGAAAAAAGGTGATATTTGTGCTCAAAGGATTTCAGAATTGGAAATCCAGTTGTTTACATTAACTGTGTTCAATTTAGAGTTTCAGACTCCTAGCCAACACTAGTTTGGAATTTCTGGGGAAAAGCCACAAAGATGTGGAATACAAAGCTAGATGCATGCCCACACCACAGAAGGTGGACAAACCATGCATCAATTCAAGGTGTGACCCAATTCCTTTGTTATGAACTGACAATTGAAATGCTGCTAACTTACCTATTGCTTTTTCAGATGTCAAAGTTTAAGACTTATATTCTTGTGATTTCATCCCAAAATCCTGTCATTCCTTCAGAAACCAAGACGGCAGAGTATTTTTAACACTTACTGCTTTACCTTTAGATTTCAGTAAGCACAATTCTTCTATAACATTAGCTAAATTCTATTTGTGCATTTTAAATTAAATAGTATTTCTTTCAGAGCAGAAATTGAATTGTATAATAATTGTTTCCTAGAAACACATGAAGAATAATTTATTTCTGAAGCAAATAATTGTGCAATTCTTTATAGCCAAGTGATTTATACGTAGAAAAAAATAATGTTAAACACAATGTCGAAACATGGAATTGCAGATGCTATTTTATACAAAAGGACATAAAGTGCTGGAGTAGCTCAGCAGGTCAAGCAGCATCTCTGGAGAACATGGAGCAGCATCTTTGGAGAACATGGTTATATGACGTTTTGAGTCGGGATCTGAACCCAAAACGTCACCTACCCATGTTCTTCAGAGATGCTACTCCAACACTTTGAACTTTTAGATCAATCGTGACTGAACAGAAAAACAGTAGAATTTGAATTTGTGTCCTAACGTTAAACACAAGCCATGTTATATCGTGAGCGTGTTTCACCTCCAGAGAAATTAATGTACATTTTCTTACCTGTGTTCTCATCAGATTGATTGAAGCCACAGATCTGGCAAATGGCTCGTACCCACTTGTTCATATCTTCCTCCGTCTCTGCCACCAGATAAAAAGTACGATCAATTGTTTTGATGTCAAACACAAAGCTGTCTTGAAACTCTTTCTTTTTGAATGTTAGTCCTGCATCGACTTGCTCACAGAAATGAAGGTCTATCACCCGGATTGGCTTTTTGGAGTGGTCATTTTTGTAATACTCCAGGACATCAGGATCGCCACTCATCCGTCCACTGCGTAGAATGAACCAACGCTTCTTCCACGTCTAAGAAATAAAAGAGACAGGAAGAGTTAAGAATCAATACAACCTCGTGCTGTCAATATGGTTTCTCATTTTCTTCTTCAATCTAGATACAGCTTTAAACATTCTGAACTACTTTCCATTGTTTTTTATAGAATAAACCGTGTAGCCAGTTTTACAAATATGTTGAAACCTGCTCAAATGATGCCCAAACATAAGATGGAGTAAAGAGATATCTTGTTTTATAGACAAGGGGACTGGAAATTGAAAGAGCTTGTCTTGTCGGAATGGAACGCTGTACCTTCAGATGACAAGCTAGAAAGTGGACACAAAGTGCTGGAATAACTCAGCAGGATCTCTGGAGAAAAAGGATGGGTGACATTTCGGGTCGGGACCCTTCTGAAGAAGGGTCCCGACCCAAAGCATCACCCATCCTTTATCTCTAGAGATGCTGCCTGACCCGCTGAGTACAAGTCAGCATCTGCAGTTCCTTTCCACACAAGCTAGAAAGTGGGATAGGCATGTCTCCAGTATAATGGTTTGTACTGTATCTGGTTGAAAAATAATTTGCTGAAGGAACAGAATGAAGAATAAACCTTACTCCAAAAGACTGATTTAAAGAAGCTGAATGGATAATCTCTGTCACTGGAGAGTCGAGATCTCATGTGAAATTACAGAATGGAAAGGAACGGCCAGTTCCAACCATTGTAAAGTCAAATTTAGGCACAGCACTCAAACAATTATTTTGTTTATGCGTCTGCAACTAAAATGAAGAAACTCGTTTGA
This sequence comes from Raja brachyura, assembly GCA_963514005.1. The sequence goes on from OY740786.1 coordinate 76,948,860, forward strand.
CCCTATATGTTCAAATTTAAAAATTTCAACAGTTCTTTGGAATTATACAGTCCAATGGTGAAAGTCCTTCCCATGGTTTTGAAAGTACCCACGTGATTTTAGTATAACTTTGATTCATTGTGTAATGCACCTAGAAACAGTAGAAACAAAGAACTTAAGATGCTGATCAGATGCTGTACAGGTGCTCCTGATACTGTTTCTAAACATAAAAGGACTCATAGTTCTAGAGTAACTCAGCGGGTCAGGCAACATCTCTGGTGAACACAGATAGGTGACTTTTCAGGCTTTTTTTTTAGACTTCAGAAAAAGTGTCGCAACTTGAAACTTCACCGATGCACATTCTCCAGAGATGTTGCCTGTTCTGCTGAGTTACTACAGCACTTTGAGTCCTTTTGTGCCGAGAAACAGTATCAGGAACACTTGTACAGCCATTCAATACAAACATGGCTGATCCCTTACCCATTCTCAACAATGTCTAGAAAACTATCTCCTTGAACATATTCAGCCTTGGCCTGCATAGCCTTCTGTGGTAGAGAATTCCACAGTATGACGTATCATGAAACTACAACCACTGGTTCTTGATCCTCCACACAGGCAATGTCTCCTCTCAATATCAGGCCTGGTCATAAGAACTGTAAAGTATTAATTCTGTTTGAAAATTATAGGTATATAAAATAGATGGGGTATAGGCAGTGTACACAGTAAGGACCTTTCCCCCCCAAGATGGAAATTTCAAAGCGCAGAGTGCACCGTTTTTAGGTGAGGGGGGCAAAGTTTAACGAAGAGGAGCAGGCAAGTTTTTTTTAACATATAGAGAGTGGAGGATGCCTGAGCAACTGCCAAGGAGGTGTTTGAGGCAGATACGTCAGGGGCTTTTAAGTAGGCACATAAATGTGCAGGAAATGGGGGGATGTGGATCATGTGCAGGCAGAGGAGATTACTTTAGCTTGACATCATGTTCAGCATGGCCATTGTGGGCTGAAGGGCCTTTTCCTGGGCTGTACTGTTCTATGTTTGAGCATGGAAGTTGTGCGTGTGTGTATGTGGCAGTCCATTCAGCTGGTCTGTGCCAATATTTTACCTGCACAATTCAAAAGTTAATTAATTTGTCTCAACTACTTCCCTATGGCAAAGCATGCTGTTTTAATAAATCTTTTCACCATTTCACAGGAAAACAAGGAAGCGCTATGCTGGTGACCCAGGTTCAATTCTGACTTCTTGTGCTATCTGCGTGGAGTTTACACTTTCCTTATGACCTCCTGAGGTTCCTCCAAGTGCTCCAATTTTCTCTCACATCCCAAAGCTGTTCATACTGGTAAGGTTGATTAGCTACTCTAAATTGCCTAAGTATGTAGATTGAGTGTGAGAATCTAGGGTCGAGGTGCGAGATGCCATCTTACAGGAACAAACAGTTAAAGCTTTTTTTTTTAATCATGAAAAAGGTGGGAATGGGGATAGGGGAGGATGTAGGCTTAAGGTGAAAGGGGAAAGCTTTAAGAGGGACCTGGGGGGTAACATGTTTCTCTCAAAGGCTAGTCCATGTTTGGAATGTGCTACCAGAGGAAGCTATATCAGTTGATCCAATTACAACTTTGAGAATACATCAGGGCAGACACATGGATAGGAAGAGGCAAATGTACCAGCCCAGTATGCCAACCTGGTCAGCATGAACAAGATGGGCCAAAGGGCCTGTTTCCCTGCTCGAAAGCTCTGTGACTCTATAACTCCAATGGATTTCTCTTCACTAAGTTCCTAGGTGCAAATATCACCAACAATTTGACCTGGTCGATGATGTGGACAAAAAAGCACATCAATGTCTTTTCTCAGAAGACAAAGGAAATTTGCCATGTTCCCAGTAACTCTTACCAATTTCTACAGATGCACCGTAGAAAACATCCAATCGGGATGTATCACAGCTTGGTTTTGCAACTGCTGTGGCTGAGACCACAAGAAATCGCAGGGAGTCGTGGATACAGCCTCATCCATCAGGCAAACCCGCCTCTCCCCTCCCCCCTCCTCTCCACCCCGCTCCTCCTCACAATTGACTCCATCTACACGCTGCCTTGGAAAAGCAGCCAATGTAAATCAAGGACTACTCGCACCCCAGTTATTCGCTTTTTCCTCTAGCAGAAGAAACAAAAGCTTGAAAACATGTACCACCAGATTCAAGAACAGATATTATCAGACTCTCCTCCCATTTGCTAAGGATGTATCCTTAATCTTACAACCCACCTTGTTACAGCACTTGAAAATGGTTTTAATCTGCATTTTCTCGAGAGCTGCAACACTATATTCTGCATTCTGTTTATTTTCCCTTTTGCACTGTGTGTTATACTTGTGTATGATGTGATATTTCTGGATAGCATCCAAAGTAATGTTTTTCAATGCATCACAGTATATTAACAAGTAAACACATGCTAATACCATTTTCTAACAAAAAAATACATGAGTTTTGTGGCATGTAGAATTGAGTAAATGAAAACATGATATTCCAGCACCATTTGACGTGAAACTAGTTTTCTCCCATCATTTGGAGAAATTCCAGTTGCAGTGTTTAAATTTCATGGGATTCCAAGAGTCATAAATTCTCATTATAGTGTCATGTTCCAAAACTAGAAGCATTCACGGGGCTTGTGGGCAGACAGTAAGATGACAAATATTTGCGGAATTCCATAGAGATTTATTAACAGTATGCATACAGAAAGTAAAAAGGCAGACGAGACAACATTTTAGATATAAGACGATAAAAACATTTTGTCCTGTCCTGCACAAATGAGCATTGATTGTGACAACTCTGTTCTAAAGTAATTAAGACTGGGAGAGAGAAAATTGACATTTTCCCACTGTACAGGTCATAACGGTGGACACATTCAGGCATTTAACATAACACAAAGTATCAAGGCATTCTTTAAATCACACTGGTGAAGTTGCCAAGTTCCACATTTATGAGAGCAACCATATAAGAACAATTTGTTCGCATGGAAGTGTAACTTTGATATTGACTGGTTGGGTGAAACTGCCTCCTTCATTGTTGGAACTTGTGTACACCATTTTAACCAGTATTATATTTTGTAATGGATGAAAGACAAGTCACAAAAATGATCTTGTTGCTGTCGCTGTAAACGTGGGTTTCTGCATCATAGCATTGACTGCACTACAGAAGAACTTCACAACAAGCGCTCTTTTATTGCATGTTTATATTTTTATGCATTATATCTGCACTGCTCTCAGGATAGTTTGCACCTACTAAAGTTTGGACATCACACAATGGCCTTTAACATTAGTTATTTTATTGGACATCACTTGATTATCTTTAACATCAGTTCCTCGTAGCTTCATTAGGGTCAACAATGAACCATTTTAACTGCAGCCGATTGGTACTGTGGAGAATGAAGAAGGTAAAATTGACTTCCAATGGTCTTTTGTCATTAATTAGCTAACAGTTTCAATGAATACTATAGCCACTCTTAGAAGTCTGCATCTTTTTGTACAACGTACAGAAGTATGATATATTCTTGTTTCCTAATGTTCAAGGTCATGATCAGTGGACTATCCCTACTTGGCAACTGCCATGATTTGCACAGTTCATTCTGAACGGATGAAATACTCTAGGAATTGTGGATATTGCTCCAGGGGTTCAAGTATTTCATAAATTGTAAGCGATATCATATGAGTAATTACAACTAGATAACGTCTCTACTAACTCACTCTATTCTGGTCAATGAATTAAAAACATAACGGCAATAAATATGTCACTCTGTATTCAGTGTCAGAACATTCATTGTTGACATCAGGGGGAAGTAATGTTCCTATATGCGAGGAACAAACAATATTATGTTGATCTTATAATCTCCTGATCTCCTGAAAATCATGAACACGTATATGTAAACAGAACACAGAGATAATAATCCAACTCAAAGACAAATCCACTTGCTGCTTAGCTCACAATAATTACGACAGCTGGTGAGATTTGTTAAAGGCACAGAGATCCAAGACAAGTGGTCGCACCTGCACAAATACATGTGCAGGAAATAATAAACTATTTCAACAGCTATATTTGCGTGTTATAGCTAAGATGTAAAACTGTCACCGTGCCAAAGTGCCAAAAAGATAATGACGTCACACTTGCTTGCTTCAATAAATCCAAAAGCTACTTTGACCATTGATAATTCGGAAGGTGAGCCTTGTTAGAATGTGGAAGAGTTGAAGTGACAAGCACAAATTCAATTTTGCGGAAGCTTGAATGGCACACAAGCCAGAAAGGAATGGCAGGGCAATGCAAAGAGAACCGAGTGAAGGAGAATGGGATAGACCAGCATGTAGCATAACACGATAATAGATCAGCAACCTGGATGTTCTATGTCTGTCCCATAAATCGTAGCCGACATTGAATCTCTGCATTGAGTATCATTATTTTCCTTTTGAGTGCTTTCTTTTTTCAGGGTTACTTTTTTTAAGATGTGCCTTACTATTTCGAAAACTTATTCAACTATTCTTGGACAACCTTTTGCCAGGTCTCTACCGTGTTAATGTTACTAAAGAATGCAGTTCTTCATTTTCCGTCTCTCCATGTAGTGAAGTTTAGTTTAGTTTTTAGATACAGCGTGGAAACAGGCCCTTTGGCCCACCAAGTCTGCACCATCCATCGATCCCCATGCACAAACACTATCCTACACAAACTAGGGACTATTTATATTTATACCAATCCAATTAACCTGCAAACCTCTACATCTTTGGAGTGAGGGAGGAAACCGAAGATCTCAGAGAAAACCCACATAGGTCGCAGCGTGAATGTACAAACTCCGTACAGACAGCCCCTGTAATCGGAATTGAACCCATGCCTCTGGCGGTGTAAGCGCTGTAAGACCTGCACCACCGTGCCGCCCGCACTGTGCCGCATTCAACTGATGCAGGTAAAATTACCAATAACACATCCAGGAATTGGTACCTGTGCATTCTTTTTCCAGAGTGTACTGGTAATTGAAGCAACAATATGTCACTGGAGTTTACGCTTTGTTCCATGAAAAATGATATTAGCTTGTAACACTAAAGACTTTAATAAGAAACTTATAATTACAGGTCCAACAAGTTAACAGTAAATAAAATGATACCACTGGAATAATGATATCACTAAACCAACACAAATTAAATCCTTACATTAGAAACATATTAGAATTGGAAATGATATATTATAAATTAGAAGTGAATTAATAAGACATTACCAGGACTTGAGGGCCTGAACTACGGGGAGAGGTTGAGCAGACTAGGATTCTGCCGGAGGTGGTAGTTGAGGCAGGTACTAGATAGGTTTAGAGGGATATGTGGGCCAAACACAGGCAGATGGAACTCGTGTAGATGGGAGATACTGGTCGGTGTGGGCAAGTTGAAACCAAGGGCCTGTTTCCATGCTGTATGGAATAATGACATGCCAAGATGACACAAGGACAAAAATATACCATTTAATAGTTTAATGGCTTTTATAACATCTATAACATTCAATTGCTTTAATTAACAAAATTACATTTACTGAACGATGTGAAAAATATGATTCTACTCTCCATTGCTGAATTGTAAGCCTCCCAGGTGCACAACTTGCCTGTTAAGGGCCTGTCACACTAGCGCGCGATTAGACGCGATAAGCGCGACAAATTCGGACGCGGGGGTCGCGTGGGGGTCAGGCGATCCCGGTGCGAGTGAAGGGCCTGTCACACTAGCGCGCGATTACACGCGCGACGTCCGAAGGAAGGACGTTATTTTTCATCACGTGACGATGCGCATGAGCATGCGCGTTGCACGACGTCGGGCAGTGACGTCATCACGCAACGCCACGCTGAAGACGCACAACGTCAAAACGTCATCACGTTCCGCGCGACAGGATTTTGCCGCGCGTAATTTTTAAGCAGTGTCGGTTTTTGGACACTACGCGCGATGTCGACACCAGCTCCACACGAGTCCGCGGAACTCCACCAGACTCCGGCGATCGCAGTGGGACAGGGTCACGCGAGGCCGGACGACTAAAGCGACCACGGTAGGTCGCGCTTATCGCGTCTAATCGCGCGCTAGTGTGACAGGCCCTTTAATAATACAAGACAAAATTATTAAACATTCATTGTGCCCCTCTGCAGAACATTCCAAGTTCTGGTGAACAGGGTGCATCCTCCTTAACCCAGGTGTAACCGTCACTGATATATTTAGCCTATTGGCAGGAAGTCTTCTGGCAACTGCCTGATCTGGTACCTACACTTAACCAGATTGCTGTCTTCTCCCCCAGCCAGTTGCCTCTTTCCACCCAGTTGAGAGATCAACTGAAAACAGATAAACTCCATAAAGGGTTGTCTTCCACTTCTGTCAGATCTCGGCTGAGATTTAATATCAGCTCTTGAACTAATGAGAGAATCTACAGGACTTCTTATTGTCAATCATTAATTCACGATACTCCAAACTTCTGAATAACTTCCCGTCAAGATGCTTTTCGTTGCTCTTGGAAAAGAAAGGATTTTCCTGCCAGTGTGAGACCCATGACCACAGTTATTTTGTTAAAATAAGTCACTTTACAGTATCTAAAATTTATCCTCCGATTCTTGCTCTAAAGTATCTATCCACTTTCTTTTGGTTTGGTTTTATTTTGTATGATTCATCCTCACATTACTGAATCTCAGATATTAAATTGCAGAGTCATCCTTTTACCTTTACTCATCTGATTGCATACCGTGTACAGTGAATAAAATGTGGATAAGTTGGATATACATCAAGTTTCTGTCATTAAAATTAAATCCTGCATGCTAAATACTAATTTACTAAAACTTGTTGCTGGAATTCTCAGCGGATTGCCTATGCTCGTTGTTTGAAGGATGTATAGATGAGATATAATGATAAAAGACATTATACAACTTAGAAAAGTGTTGTAGCTGTTGTGACAGTAACTGGTTTGTACTCGTCTTTTTGCTAATGACTGGTGTCATTGTCCATGTTTTAACTAGTAATGGAAAACTAGGTCGGACAAGGGCAGAATTTGGCAGCTAATATCTTTCACTGCTTTTCCAAATGTGTAGACAATATCAGAATTGTTCCAATTGTATAATATGAATGAGCAAGAGTAAAATCTCTGATTTTCACTGAAAGCAAGACTTATTTGCAGTCATTGAATTTTTCTAAAGGATATGATATTTATTTGAAATAATGTGGTATAACAGATTTTCCCAATGCTTGCAGTGTATAAAGCTTTAACTTAACAGTGCTTTTCTTTTCATTTCACATTGGAAATTGAACTAGAGTTGAAACACCAACCGAATTTAATTATGGCTATTTCCCATCTTGTGGTGTAATTCTTGACAACAAAGTAGTTAGTTAAACGCGAGAGGAGTTTGCTGTGTAATGTGCCTCAGAGAGAAGAATACAGGAATGGTATTAAACCAGTGGAATATTTAGGAGGCACAGTAGTGCATCTGGTAGATCTGCTGTGTCACCGGGCCAGAGAGATCCACGTTTGATCCTGACCTCAAGTTTAATTTATTTTAGAGATACAGCGCAGAAACAGGCCCTTCGGCCCACCGAGTCCACACCGACCAGCGATCCCCGCACACCAACACTATCCTACACACACGAGGGACAATTTTACACATATACCAAGCCAATTAACCTCCATACCTGTACATCTTTGGAGTGTGGGAGGAAACCGAAGATCTCGGAGAAAACCTACGAGGTCACGGGGAGAACATACAAACTCCGTACAGACAGCACCCGTGCTATCAGTGTGGAGTTTGCACATTTTCCCCATGACCTTTGGGTGCTCCTGCTTCCTCCCCCATTCAAAAGATGTGTGGGCTTATTGGCCAATTGGCCTCTGTAAATTGCCCCTAGTATGCAGGGAGTGGGTCTGAAAGTAAGATAACATAAACACGTGTGAACTGTGGTCAATGTGGACCCGGTGGGCCGAAAGATGTTTCCATGCTGCATCTTCCAAATCAATAAGTGAGTTCGGTATTCTGAGAAACGCAAGGAATCATGAGATTTGTCTAAGGTCACTCGTGATAAACATTCTCGGGATCAGTGCTGCTGCATGTCTAAAGACCTGCGTTTCATCTGTGGTCAAGATCGAACCCAGGTCTCTGGCACTGCAAGCACTATTGAATTACTACTGTACCATCCCCGTCCCGTCCCGAGTGTCCCATCCCTGTCTGGGGGTGGCTGGAGATAACCGGGGTGACCCTGGACTGGCGGGACACCGGCCCGGAGCAATGGCAGCCCAGGCTTACAGCCGGCGTAGAGAAGAACGCTCAACTCTGCCTGTTCCGCCGGGTTAACCGACAGCCCTGAGCAGCGGAGTTGCATTTATATTATGCCTTCACGTAGCAATATATCCCAATATATTTTACAAGAGCGTTGATAACAAATATTTGCCACAAAACTTGAACAGGGATGGATGCTAGTGCCGAGCAATGAAAAAAAGGACAAGAAAATGGGATGTAAGGAAGATGTGACATCTGTCGGGGCAGATGAGACAGTGTGAGGCTTGCAGAATGTGGGAGCTCAGGGACACGGATGGAGCCTCTGGCTGCTACAACTGTGGCAAGTGCGTCCAGCTTCAGCTCCTGAAGGACCTTGTTGGGGCACTGGAGAAGTAGCTGGATGACCTTAGGGCCATCCGGGAAAACGAGAGTTTCCTGGACAGGACCTACAGTGAGGTAGTCACGCCGAGGTTACGGGAAGAACCAAGGTGTGTGACGGAGAGAAAGGGTGGAAATCGGGGAGTGCAGAAGACTCGGGTGGTTATGCCTAATGAAAACGGGTACGCCCTCTTGGGAACTGTCCGGGGAGATGATGTTTCCAGTCCGAGTGATGGACACGTTGGTGGCTCCAATCCTAGAGATGGGACTCGACTGACGAGACCGACATCGGGCAGAGCTCTAGTGGTGGGTGACTCCATTGTCCGAGGAGCGGACAGGAGATTCTGTGGCGGCTGACGAGATGCGAGGATGGACTGTTGCCTCCCTGGTGCCAGGGTTCAGGATGTCACGAGCTGAATTCAGAACATCTGAGAGAGAGAGAAGGTGAACAGTCGGCAGTAGTTGTGCACGTAGGTACGAAGGTAAGCTAGCCAAGAATATAAAGCAGGACAGTAAAAGCTTCTTTAGGTATGTGAAGAGGAAAAAATTAGTTAAGACCAAAGTTGGACCCTTGAAGATCGAAAAAGGTGAATTTATTATGGGAAACAAGGAAATGGCAAATGAGGTGAACAGGTACTTTGGATCTGTCTTCACTAAGGAGGACACAAACAATCTTCCTGATATAGTAGTGGCCAGAGGATCTGGGGTGACGGAGGAACTGAAGGAAATCCACATTAGGCAGGAAATGGTGTTGGATAGACTGATAGGACTGAAGGCTGATAAATCCCCAGGACCTGATGGTCTGCATCCCAGGATACTTAATGAAGTGGCTCTAGAAATTGTGGATGCATTGGTGATAATTTTCCAATGTTCTATAGACTCAGGATCAGTTCCTGTGGATTGGAGGGTAGCTAATGTTATCCCATTTTTTAAGAAAGGCACGAGACAGAAAACAGGAAATTATAGACCAGTTAGCCTTACATCGGTGGTGGGGAAGATGCTAGAGTCAATTATAAAAGATGAAATAGCTGCACATTTGGATAGCAGTAACAGGATCGGTCCGAGTCAGCATGGATTTACGAAGGGGAAATCATGCTTGACTAATCTTCTGGAATATTTTGAAGATATAACTAGGAAAATGGACAAGGAAAGAGTCAGTGGATGTAGTGTACCTGGACTATTTTGCAGATGAAACAAAGCTGGGTGGCAGTGTGAACAGTGAGGAGGATGTTATGAGAATGCAGGGTGACTTGGACAGGTTGGGGGAGTGGGGAGATGCATGGCAGATGAAGTTTAATGCAGCTAAATGTGAGGTTATCCATTTTGGTAGCAAAAACAGGAAGACAGATTACTACCTAAATTACGTCAAATTGGGAAAAGGGGAAGTACAACGGGATCTGGAGGTCCTCGTTCATCAGTCTATGAAAGTAAGCATGCAGGTACAGCAGGCAGTGAAGAAAGTGAATGGTATGTTGGCCTTTATAACAAGAGGAGTTGAGTATAGGAACAAAGAGGTCCTTCTGCAATTGTACGGGGCCCTAATGAGATCACACCTGGAGTATTGTGTGCAGTTTTGGTCCCCTAATTTGTGGAAGAACATTCTTGCTATTGAGGGAGTGCAGCGTAGGTTTACAAGGTTAATTCCCGTGATGGCGGGACTGTCATATGCTGAGAGAATAGAGCGGCTGGGCTTGTACACTCTGGAGTTTAGAAGGATGAGAGGAGATCTCATTGAAACATATAAGATTGTTAAGGGTTTGGACAAAACCTTGAGGCTAGAGGCAGGAAACATGTTCCCTCGATGGGCCAAATGGCCTACTCCTGCACCTATTGTCTATTGACATCACAAGTATACAAAATAGTTCTGGAAATGTTAGCAAAAATTTTTTCGTTGTACTTTGCCCAGAGTGATTTAACAATTAGTTTAAGTGTAACCCTTTCCTCTCCTGTTACACTGTCTGAGAAGAGTAAATTGTTGAAAACCAAGTTTGAACCACAAACTGTGATCTCCATTTGGTTTTCAATCTACTGGGGGTGTTTTAGCTTTCCACAGTTATTACCACAGGTGATAGGATTTGACACTGATCCTGTTTATATCATTGACCATGAAAAGACAAACTACTGAGTTGCTATGATAAAGAAGGCTTATGAATGCAAATTACTAAATTAATTTTTAGTATTAAAAATACTCAACAAAACAAACATTTGGTGTGTTCTCAAACTCACTTTTTATCCTGAACATTGGAAGCATTTTTGCTTTAGAAAAAAGTAAATGGATAATATAGTCTCTTAGTATTATCATTTTGCTCTGGTATTTAATTTAATTCACGTTTAATCAATAATGTTTTATTATTAATGTTTAATGTTTTATGTGTCATTCCTAACTGTCACTGTATGTTGTTGTCACTTGCGGGCGGAGCACCAAGGCAAATTCCTTGTATGTGAATACTTGGCCAATAAACTTAAACTTATTATTATTATTATATTACTATATTATTATATGCTCATGGTTCAGTCTGTCAGAGGTTAACAACCATCTGGAAGCTGTTTTTTTTTAACGAGTTTCCATATAAACTCCCCACCTAAAAATATTGTATACTGTTATCAATTGCTCAAGGAACAAGCTGGAAAAGATTACAGCTGGAATAGTAATTGCCAAAGCATCATTATATTTTGTTTTGCTCTAGTGTATCAATGTAGCTGGTGATCAAATATTTGCTTACAGTTTCAAAGCAATAGAGTCAACAGATGCAACATCCTGTTATCCAATACAATTCGTCAGCACCATTCACAATAGGCAGTTTTTCCCATATAAATGCATGACTCATAATCGAAAAGCAAGGGCATAATCAGTCCATTACAGCTGTTTCTTATTGACCGCTTTCAAACCGTTATTACATCTAGAATAAACAAAGAGTATTGATATCAGTGCTCTTGCATAAATTATCCCATAAAAACATGACTACAAGTCTATGGCTACATTTTGGAGAGAAATAATTAATTATCTCAGCACAAAACATATGCAGGAAACATCTTTATTAAGAAGTACCTGAACATGATTTATTTCTGCAGCCTGGGAAAACATTTATAATGTTATAATATAATTTATAATATAAAAGAAATATATTTCAGAATTCAAGGTTAAATCCCCTGTCAGTAAAATCGACTGTTATGGATACAAATACCTTTTTGCGTTGGCTGCCTCAAAAATCAGTAGTTCACTTATTCCAGATTTTTGGAGATCCAAGCTAATTAATTATTTCTTTAGATCCAACAGCAAGGTTACAACATTTCATTCTCTGAAATCATTACTGGGATTTTGGCTAGTTTTAAAAAGATTTTAGTTTTGGTCTTTCCCAGTCCTGGTAGAATTTATTGTCAGTCGGAAGTTGCCTCTCAGCTGATGATTGAGTGTTTTTATGAATGCTTCGGACAGCAACTAAAGATGTCCCCTTCACCACTCAGCAGGAAGTTCCAACTGAATGATGTAGCAATAACTGGGGAAGAGCGATATATTTAGTTTTAGCTTTTAAGATACTGAACACAGTGCAGGTCTATTGGCCCACCGAACAGCACTAAACACTAGCGGCAATTTACAGCTGCCAATTAAACTGTGGCTGGAAACCAGAGCACCCGGTGGAAACGCAGGGTCGCAGGGAGAACGTGCAAACTCCACACAGACAGCACCCAAGGTCAAGATTGAACCCGGTTCACTGGCGCTGTGAGGCAATAGCCCTACTGCTGCTCCATTGCGCTGCTAGTTAATGTCCAAGTCAATATGGTTAGTGCCTCAAGAAGAACTTGAAGGTGATATGCTTCCACGCACTTGCTATTGTTTTTAATTCTGGTGGTAGTGGCCATGGTCTTGAACCACGCTGCCAAAGAGGATAGAGCAGGAAAAAGATAACGGCTGGACAAATCTTCCAATAAGTTGTGAAGGACGTTACTCTTACATAGTGGATCTCCCACTGTTTTGTTCATGGAGGGAGCAGTGGTAGGGGGGCCTACAATGGTAGGAGTAGTTTGTGTAGCCAGATGAAGTGAAATGAATGTTTTTTAAAGGGCAAGCAACATTTACGTGTGTTTCTTCATGTGATAAACACGACTAATCGCCATAAACTGCTAGTGCTATGTTTTACTATTTTAAGAAATGTAACTGAAATTTAAAAAAATGACTTTTGCAATGTCAGCCACGCAGCTTCATAGTTGTGTAGGAAAGAACTGCAGATGCTGGTTTAAATCGATGGTAGACACAAAATGTTGGAGTAACTCAGTGGGACAGGCTGAGTTACTCCAGCACCCTTCCTCAGAGTCAACCCGAAATGACACCCATTCGTTCTCTCCAGAGATGTTGCCTGTCCCGCAGAGTTACTCCATTTTGCGTCTACCTTCGCCATAAACTGCTATCTGCATAACTAAAACTGACCAGTACATCTAGATTCTACAATGCTATGCCCATATACGTGTTCACCCAGAAGTTTCAATCCAAAGAATGGATGCCCCTGCTGTGAATGTTAGTGTTAGCTCAATCTATGGATTGCTATCAGACAGCAAAATCCCAATTAAACATTCCAGATCCTGTGAAATTCTGCTTCACAGCAGAAGGGAATCATAGGATGCACGTTATGGAGAATAACTTGAAGTATGAATGGTCCTTTCAAGCGAGGTTAAGTTCAGTGGAAATTAAGGTACAGTATAACAGAATGTTTTTAATCTTAAAATAAATTATCACAGCCTGTTTGGGCAAGGACCTCAGAAGTCGTATGACAAAGTAGTGCTATTGGGAGAAGAAATCATATTCTATCTAAGTTTTGTTTATATGACTTTATGTCAATGAAACATAAAGAGCAGCAGTAAATCAAATAATCAGATAATGTGGCCGTGTGATGCCACACATGTTCCTTCAAATTTCTGTGGTAATACACTATCTCCATCACTATTTACTTACATTTGGACAGCCTTGGGAAACAAATTCAGTCACCGACTTCTCAGAGTCCCTGACATTTTTCCCGTTAATTCAAACCACCAGCTAAGTATGCCTAATTAGAAACTCAGTAGAGTAGCTTGTTTTTGATTATATGGCATAATGTTGAACTAATGCAATATATATTTTAAATTTAATGACAGGCGAGGAAGAACGGAAAGCATTAAAGTAGTATTTATTATTCAGGAAACTTTGTAGCTAACATCTGACAAGATGACCCCTGATAAGGAGTCCCCACGAATTTGCCTCACAGCACCAGAGACCGAGGTTCAATCCTGGCCTTGTGTTGTCTGGGTGGAGTCTGTATATTCTCCATGTGACAGCCTGGGTTTCCTCTGGGTGTTCCAGTTTCCTCCCACATCCCATAGACGTGCAGATTTTTAGGTCAATTGGACTCTGTGAATTGTCCCTTATATGAACGACGTGGGATGGCAGAGCACTAGGGTGAACAGGTGATCGATGGTTGGCTTGGACATGGTGGGCCAAAGGGCCAGTTTCCATGCTGTATCTATAATCAGGAACACAAGCTCAAGTAACAATTTAAGCCTAGGTGAGATAAACAACCACACAATAATCTTTCCAGGTATGCTCATGTTTCAATTATAATTGTTGTTTTCCTCCTGTTCTGCTATAGATTCAACATTATCAACAATTCTGGACAGAGGGCTGTATTGTGCTGGATCTTCTGATCTTTATGGCCAGCTGAATCACTGCTTCATGGTTCCAGTGCTTTGCCCAACAATGGCACTAGTCTTTACATGAACCTTCTGAGAGCCACAAAGGTGGCACCAGGCAGTTGCGATAAGGGGAACTATCTTATTCTGCGTTTTCCCCTTTATTTTCAAATAAATTTAGATACCTGATGTATTATGTCAACTGGAGGGGTTAGAAACACCCTTCCAAAATATTTTGTTGCTAGTTGTCATCAGCTTGGTCGCAGACACAGTCACCACCCCTTTTATGGAAATCTAACAATTTGGTAAAATTGTGCAGAATTTCCACTCTGCACAGCTGCCGAATGTCTGTCTCACCCTCCAATTCAGAATAAAAGTGTCTCTGATTTTTTTGATAGTCTTATCGAGGTTGTACCACAGACTTCCAGTATGAACCTGCACCACCAGACTTGAATGCCTGAGATGGGGTCTTCAGTAGATCATCCAAGGCTTCTGGTTGGGGAATACTTGGAGGGTTTTGGGAGAAACCCAAACTCCTCTACACATTTCCTTGCGAAGTCTGAACAACAATAGCACCTTTAAAATAATCCAAGGTCAGACGACCCGTTCAATTCAAATGATTCTTTTCCATTTATAATCTGCAAAAGGATCAACTTCCAGTGCCAATTTCTTTAACAAAACCCATGAAAGTCTTTTGCATCTCCACTGGTGCTGAGAGCTGGTGGTAATGTCTACTGTTACTATTGTGCTGATCACGTAGTATCTTGATTACCGAGTGAATCCCAGTACCCAGCCTTTACTCATCTCCAGCACTCAACCTCTTAACCTGTTCTGCCCCTGACGCTTGCTGTGGCTCCTTGGTAACCCTGCATTTTTCTTTGCTCAAGTTTTGTGATTCAACTTTCCATAAACAAACACCAGTAGTGATTTGGCTCCACTGTGGGTCATTGCAGCAATAAGTTATAGAAGCAAAGAACTCAGGTCACACTGCATGAGAAATCCAGTTCTGGCCTTCTGCCAGTGCAACTTTCAGCTGTGCACTTACAACATTGTGCTGACACACAGAACCAAGGCAACCTTACTCACTGAGGCAATTCAAACAACATGCTATTAATAATGCAAGGCAAGCTTTATTGCTATTACAAAACAAAAGATGGAACATAATTGAGTTTAAGACTGTAATAATATTAAATCTACCAAACACAGGCTGCCTTAACCTCAGTGTCACCACATTTCAATGTATGCACCCAAAAATTGCCTATCAAAAGAATCAAAAATTTCTTTGAAGATACTTATTTTGAGATATCCCATTTTATTTCATCTAGAACAGCGGGCATCCAAATGCGGCAGCTGTCCTGAAGGAGTCAATAGAAGCTTAATTCTGCCTGTCCCATGTCAATTATTTCCCTCAATTCCCCGTTTCATCTTTAAATGAAGCACAAGAGCACTTCACGCCCATGTGCCTTGAATGCAAGTCCTTTCATCGCCAACTGCTTGATTTAGTTTCATTCGAGCCAAATGGGGTGAGATTTAAGGTACAACGTAAATGCTCCTGAAAACAAAGTCTCAATTGGTACAATTTTACAGTACAAAGTGGCATAATTAATGGCCATAAAATCTAAAACACTATCAGTCGAGGTAGTGGCCCAGCATGTAGACCGCCCCAAGCTTTATCCATTGCCACTTGATGATTACAAAGACAAAATGCTCGACTGTCAAAGGTAAAGCTAGGGCACTGATCATAAAAGGGGGGGGGGGGTAATGGAGGGAAATTACTGTCGTTTCTTTGCCGCTTACAATTCCCAGTGTACTATTACTGCACTCTTCACTTGCGCAAAAAAAAGTCATATTTTGTACCACAGGAACAAAAAAGCTGTGTATTATCAAAAGATTATGTCTCCGACTAGCCAGCTGGCAACCAGCAAGTTTTCCTAAGAGGTGCAGCTCCACCGGTTTACAGTAACTCATCCTGACGCCTTCTCCTACTCGGAAGGATGGCACAGAGACTGGCTACAAGCTGAAAAATCCACCTTAAATTTGAATAAAATGTATTCAGAGCAAGAAACACAACTCTGGCTGCCTCCCGCTGGAGCAGCTGGGTTTATTGCTTCGAGTCCTGACTAAGCGGTCATGTCTGAACTGGATGCCCTGCTTTTTGCTACAGTCTGGAATTTTGCCAAAAAAGAAATATATTCAAAGTGGTAGACACAAAATGCTGGAGTAAGCCAAGGGTCAGGCAGCATCTCTGGCGAAAACGAACAAGTGACGTTTTGGGTTGAGATCCTTCTTCAGACTGAGAGATAGGGGAGAGGGAAGCTAGACGTATGAAGAGGTACAGAACAAATCAGAGCCAGCACTGACGACCAAGGAAAGGTGAAGTCCACAATTGATTTCTCTAATTTCAAGTAACCCTTGCATTCTCTCTCTCTCTCTCTCTCCATCCCTCCCCCACCCTAGCAGGGTGACTTGGGTGGGGGAGGGATGGTGAGAGAGAGAATCCAAGAGTTACTTGAAATGAGAGAAATAACTTTCATACGGCTGGAAAGTAAGCTGCCCAAACAAAATACATGGTGCTGTTCCTCAAACTTGTGTTTGGCCTCATTCTTGACAGGTCAGAAACGTCAGTATGGGAATGGAAAGGGGAGTTAAAATGTTTGGCAACTGGGATATGACGTAGACCAAGGTGGACTGGGCAAACAGCGCAACAATCGTCCTGTCTGCACTTGGTCTCGCCAATATATAGGAGCCCACACTGAGATCAAGGTAGTTGTGGCTCTGCAATTGGATTTGAAGGAAAAGGTGCATTGTCCAGTCACCAATTCTTCTGGGAGGTTGTTACGTCAGCAAACTGGTTCATAGCCAGCACTTTATAACATTTCTTGTGTCCGGTTTGCAATAAATTCCAACCTTCAATCAATTTACTTTCTTATAACCAATGTGGTACTGTCATTTTTCTTCACAAAACGTAATACATTAGGCAACAATAGAAAAAAAATCATAAAATATGAAGTAAATTAACCGTCTGCCCCTTGAAATAACGTGGAAGTTGAATGGGTCTGAGGAACGTGCAAGTGCCATAGTCTTGCCTGACTTGCCTTGCGTTGTTTACAATGCTGACAGAGGCTGAAAATTATTGCCATTTTATAGGCAATTCATTAAAAATGGTTCAGCCACCGCACAGTAATATTCTTGGTGTAGAATTATGTGTGGCTTGAGAGCACTAACTTGTTTAAACACTCTGGCGTAGGAGACGGCGAGTGCACATAATGCAGCCATCACACTGCCATAGAACAAAAGCACCAACATCAACGGCTTGTGTTTGTACAATACACTGAAATGGGATTTCGAAAAGTACACTGCCAAGAGAACAAAGTCGCCACAAACCTAATCAATGACAGATTTAGGGAAGCCAACAGCTGATATTCATGAGGTAAAGATGCACGATCTAAGTCTATTGTTATCTGATTTTTAAAAAGAATTAAATTTGCCTTCAGCAGCAGCAGCCTCTTCTGCTTCAGTCCCTCTGGATCGAAGAGGACTTGATTCCAATTCTGCTTTTGTGGGAACTAAAAGGCTGTTCAGTCCAATGTGGGAGCCATAGACATCCCCAGGAGGGGTAAAGGGCCTGTCTCACCAGCATGCGATTGCATGCGGCTAGCATGACCTAACATGGTCGCTTGAGCCGTACGGCCTCGCAGGGCCAGTCCCACTTCGATTGCCGAAGGCGTATGGAGTTGTGCGGGGCAGGTCCCGACATCGCGCGGGGCTCCAAAAAACTGGCACTGTCCAACAGTTCCGCGCGCCAATGGCCTGTCGGCCCGCAGCCGCGTTGAGGACGTACGCAACGTCTCAACGTCGTACGCAGTATGTTGACGGCGTTCGCCTAGCGTGTGGCGTTGCGCGATGACGTCACCGCCCGATGCCGTGTGGCATCCAAATTCAGTCGGCCCGCCTCCTGCTCAGCTGATTGGTGAGTATGATGTCGGGACCAGCCCCGCACAATTCCATACACCTCCGCGGTTCGAATTGGGACCAGCACCGCGAGGCCATACGCCACAAGCGACCACGTTTGGTCGCGCTAGACGCATGCAAACGCATGCTGGTGGGACAGGCCCTTAAGACATGCCTGAAGTTTTGAGTGGGCATATGGTGAGGATTTTTTATACTCCTAATACACATAATGTAGCAGCTTTTATAGTGCTATAAATTAAAACTCAATTTTCTGAGTATCGGGTCTCCAACGCAGTCCAAAAAAGCAGTTTTGTTCTCCTGTTCTGCATGGTCATTGCAATGTGGTTAGAGTATCGATTTTTGCTTGTTTTTGCATCCTTGGGATTAAAAGAATCAATGTTTCATTCGCTGAGCGCACTTTGCAATTGAGCCACACATGAATCTACAGCCCAGTCTGTGAAGCACAAGGTGCTTTCACCCTGCCCCAAGATTGTGTGTGGGAGCTGTAACAAGGGCTCTACGCCAAGGAAATTGTTCACTTACTTGAATTTTTGGGTCCCTACTTGGTGTCACCAAATTCACCACAAAAGACCAACAGCAGATGGTATTGCACCCGCTCTCCACTCTTAGTTTACTGTCACGTGTACCAAGGTACAGTGAAAAGCCTTTGGTACGTGCTGACCAGGTAAAGTCCAGTAAAGTTCGATTAAAGATAGCCTGAGGTTCTCCAATGAGGGAGATAGCAGCTCACAACGGCTCACTTGGTGTTGATAGAATGGTTCAGTTGCTTGTTAACAGCTGCCCCTGAACCTGGAGGTGTACGTTTCACACTTCTATATCCCTTGCCTGATGGGAGATGGGAGAAAAAGGAGTGACCACAGTCCTACTCATCCTTGACTATGCTGGTAGCCTTGCCGAGGCAAGTGAGGAGTAAATGGAGCCAATCTAAGGCAGGTTGGTTTGTGCGATGTTTAAGGAAGAACTGCAGATGCTGGAAAAATCGAAGGTAGACACAAATGCTGGCGAAGTGTCACCTATTCCATAGATGCTGCACACCCGCTGAGTTTCGCCAGCATTTTTGTCTACCTTTGGTTTGTGTGTTGATCTGGGCTGCGTCCACAATTCTCTGTAATTTCTTGTGGTCTTGGATGGAGCTGTTCCCAAACCAGCCTTTGTAACTGGATCATGGGCAGACCTCAGTCAACAAGGATCAGTAACAATGTGATCTCCTCATGACCATCAAAGTAGTTGCACCTCAGGGTTGCATCCTTAGTTTCCTGCTCTACTCTCTTTACACCCATGGTTGATTGGCTAAGCTTAGTCAAGTCACTTTTATTTCTATAGCACCTTTAAAAAACAACTCTCATTGGCCAACGTGCTTTACATTGGTGGAACTACTAACAATATACAACAGTGGTTCATAGATTAAGTACATAAATACATACATATAGCCCTCCCTCAGAGGACGTCAAGAAAGGCTTGAGAGTAAAGATGAGTTTCAAATCTCAACTTAGAGTCGATGGAGGGAGCAGTTCTGATGGGAAGAGGGATGCTGTTCCACAGTCTAGGAGCTGCAACCGCAAAGGCGTGGTCGCGCCTGAGCTTATGCCTAGACCGCGGGATGGTCAGTAACCCCAAGTCGGCCGATCTGAGGGACCTGGAGGTAGTGTGGTGGGTAAGCAGACTTATGATGTAGGTGGGGGCAAGCCCGTTAAGGGCTTTGTATCCATAAAGAAGGATCTTTAAATTTATTCGGAACCGCACAGGGAGCCAGTGGAGAGAGGCCAGAGTCCGGGTGATGTGGTCCCTTTTTCGGGTGCCCGTCAGGATTCTCGCTGTGGCATTTCGGACCAGTTGCAGGCGGGACAGGGAAGATTGGCTGATGCCACTGTAGAGGGAGTTGCAGTAATCTAGGCGGGAGGAGATATATGTGTGGATGATCTTTTCGAGGTCATCAAACTGGAGGAATTGATCTATTTTAGCTATTGTCCGAAGCTGGAAGAAGCTAACACAGAAACATAGAAAATAGGTGCAGGAGTAGGCCATTCGGCCCTTCGAGCCTGCACCGCCATTCAATATGATCATGGCTGATCATCCAACTCAGTATCCTGTACCTGCCTTTTCTCCATACCCCCTGATCCCTTTAGCCACAAGGGCCACATCTAACTCCCTCTTAAATATAGCCAATGAACTGGCCTCAACTACCTTCTGTGGCAGAGAATTCCATAGATTCACCACTATCTGTGTGAAAAATGATTTTCTTATCTCGGTCCTAAAAGACTTCCCCATTATCTGTGACCCCTTGTTCTGGACTTCCTGCATCTAGCCTGTCCAACCCCTAATAATTTTGTAAGTTTCTATAAGATCCCCCCTCAATCTTCTAAATTCTAACAAGCAATTTGTTCTTTCCACGCACTATTAAAGCATGGAATAATCTCCACCAAGCCACGGTTGCCCAGCCAGATGCAACTAAATTTAAAGTGGCACTTTCTTCCCATTAACCCTCTCTGGCTAAACCCCTCCCTTCACCACCTCCAGTTTAAATTCCAGTTGGAATATATTGGAGGACCAAGTAACCAAGAACCAAGTGCAAGCGAGTCTATCCAGTCTTTCTTCATATGAAAGTCCTGACATCCCAGGAATCAGTCTGGTGAACCTTCTCTGTACTCCCTCTATGGCAAGAATGTCATTCCTCAGATTAGGAGACCAAAACTGTACACAATACTCCAGGTGTGGTCTCACCAAGACCCTGCACAACTGCAGTAGAACCTCCCTGCTCTTATACTCAAATCCTTTTGCTATGAATGCTAACATGCCATTCGCTTTCTTCACTGCCTGCTGCACCTGCATGCCTACATTCAATGACTGGTGTACCATGACACCCAGGTCTCATTGCATCTCCCCTTTTCCTAATCGGCCACCATTCAGATAATAGTCTACTTTCCTGTTTTTGCCACCAAAGTGGATAACCTCACATTTATCCACATTATACTGCATCTGCCATGCATTTGCCCACTCACCCAACCTATCCAAGTCACCTTGCAGCCTCCTAGCATCCTCCTCACAGCTAACACTGCCCCCCAGCTTTGTGTCATCCGCAAACTTGGAGATGTTACATTCAATTCCCTCATCCAGATCATTAATATATATTGTAAATAGCTGGGGTCCCAGCACTGAGCCTTGCGGTACCCCACTAGTCACTGCCTGCCATTCTGAAAATGACCCCTTTACTCCTACTCTTTAAAGAAGTTAGCTTTAATTTAAGCTTGGGTCCAATGCCAACTATAAATGTACCGATGACACCACTGTTGTTGACTGAATCGTGAGTGATGATTAAGAGCTGGTTGAGGGGTCTCAACCAGCTAAACAAAGGAACTTATTGTTGACTTCAGAAAGGGGTAGAAGTCAGGGAGCCACATGTTAGTTTTCATTGTTGGGTCAGCAGTGGAGAATGTTAGCAGCTACAAATTCCTGTGCGATAACAGCTTGGATGGCCTGTCCTGGGCCCAGCATGTCGATGTGGTAACAAAGAAGGTGCGGCAAAACCTCTCCATGTTTTAAGAGATTCAACTGGTGCCTCAAGACAGTGACGTCCAGGCCATACCTTCTTTTCACTGCTACTGAAGAGCGGGAGATACAGAAGCCACGGGTCGCCCTGAACCAGGGTCAGGAACAGCCACAATTAGGAGAAAAAAGGTTCATGGTTGTGCAAGAGTTGGACCATCGTGTCCCGTTGCCATGGTAGGCTTAGGACCTGATAGTTGTGGGCAAGTGTCTGCTCCTGACCCTGGTGCAGGGTGAGCCAAGGCTTGTGTAATCTATGTTTGATTTACGTTTTGTATGTTGTCTGATCTGTGCGCTTGCGATGCTGCTGAAAGCAAGATTTTCATTGTGACTCTACTGCATCATACTTGTGCATATGACAATAAATACATCTTGTATCCAAATATGTGCTATTTGGTTCTGTAGTTCTAGGGCTACTGGGAACTAGCTTAAACCACTATGCTCGTTGCATATGGGATCTCCTGGAAAGGTTGTTGGGTGTAGGAGGGATGAAGCAAAGGGGGACACTCAGCCAAATGTACGTACAAGTCCACCAAATATTTTCCAGCAACACGTGGTCCAGCAGCTCCTTTAATCTGGACACAATTACAATAATGCACTTGAAATCCTCCCCCCCCCCCCCCCCCCAAGGAAGTCCCCCTGAAAATGCCCACTGCGGTCGGGGCTCTGGAATTTCGGCCCGGCCGGAGGCAGCAGGTCCGTTCCCATAGCTGGCTTCCGAGGCCGATTTGGTGGGCAGGTATCTTGGCTCCTCAGTAGCCTAGGCGGACCGTTCCTGTACTGTTACTGCTCGTCTATTTTCGGAGACCGTGACCCCTGTTGGTCCAGTAAAATGGACAAACCAGAAAGGCTCTGGAACCAAGGGCTCCGGAAGAATCGCAGAAGGAAATAGAAGTAGCTCAATGTGTGTGCTTAAACAATGTCAAAGAGATAGAGAGGCAAACTTAACAAACAATTGAAACAATGGTTTATTCCTTTCATACTGTTCAGCTCAAAGATATTCTTTCCACAAATGTTATTTTATTGTGTCTAATTCTGTTGTACAGTGCGGCTGCATACGATGCCCGTACACCTCAACGCGACCACACCATCGCGTAATTCGCGTGCCAAGGACACGTAAGTGGGACAGGCCCTTTAATGTAAGGAGAAGGTCGGATGGATGGAAAGAGGAGGGGCAGCTGTACTGCCTTTGGCAGATATTTGCTGCATGAGGATTTAGAATTCTTAGGTCTATTAAAAAAAAATCACTGCCTTCATATTCCAATTAAGAAATGCCATTGTACCCTGCAGTTAATACAACATGAAACAAGCTTTTTTTAAAAAATTGCAATGAGATTGTTATTTCACAAATTCAGAGGAAATCACATCCATTTGGAGATGCCTGTAAAGTTTTCTGGCTTTTGTTTAAAAAAAGGCACATTCATACATCAAAGCTTCAAATGCTAAATCAACAACAACAGGTTAGGATTTTTTTTGGCACACAATTCTGTAGCTCAGTCTTCAGGCAGTAGCTGCTGGTTCCAAATCCAATTTCCTGGCAATGATAAATGTTAAGGCCTCAGGATTAATTTCTGTATCGGTGTTATAGACCTTCGCGGGAAAGAAAGGTTGTTAACCCCAGTTCATTTGTGAGCAACAATGTATTTTGCATGATTGCAACAGATATTAATGTTTTGCTTAGGTTCGACACAAAGTGCTGGAGTAACTCAGCAGGTCAGGCAGTATCTCTGGGGAAAAAGGATGGTTTGAGTAGGAACCCTTCCAGATTTCAGATTTCAGTACCTTCCTGCTAAGGTTTGTCATTTGGAAGATTTAGAAGAGTACAATTCCAGCGGTTGTTTTTATAAAAGCCCATCTTTTCACATATACATCCTGCTGGAGGACTGCAACAGAGATAAAGAACGAAAGTCCTGTTTCCATGCTGTATCCCTGAACTAAACTGGTCTGCATGGAACCTCTGATCAGTATATGGGAGGTGTGCAACAGCAGTAGAGACAGCTGTCTGGGGAGTTCAGCAGAAAACGTCCTGAAGGACAGCAGACAATTCAGTTACATTCAGTTATTGGGGACAGCAAATGCTGGCTTATTATTTCAAATGTCAGTGTGTTAAAATATTTAAGATATACTATCTTAACCAAGTGACACCAGTATGGTGAAAAAGAAAACCTATGTGGTCTTTTACATCCACATAACATTCTGAAACACTATTACCAATTAATTATATTTGATTTCTAATTATTTTTGTAATGCAATCAGTGCAGTAAAATCAGCTTGTACCCAGAAAATAGCCATGATAAGATAATGCACTCTGATAATGCAGGTTAAAGATCATTGCTGGCTACGACACCTGGACTAACTATACCTTCTTTGGATAGCTGCATGGCAGGATATACTCAGTTTAGTATCTCAGCCAAAAGATTACATCTTTGGTTTTGGTTCTGTATTGAAAGGTCAGCCAAGTAAATGCACTCATGTCTCTGGTATGAAGCTTGAACCAATGAGTCAGAGCCTTGTCAATGCCCTCCAAGCCAAGGCATATGACAATAATATTTAGCAGTTTTTACAAATGACTGGTTCCTGCTCAGTTCTTGACCTAAACCCAATGTTCCCTAATTTGCTGATTATTCCACCAATTTCTATTTTTATTTCTTTTTAATATCAGATTCTCAGCATTGTCAACATTTTGCTACTGTTGCACGCTAGAAGTTTTAAGAGTGTCCCACTTTGTAGTTTGAGCGTCAGGAGACACACAATTTTTAATTAAAGGGCTCATGCTTCTGCACATTGGAATGTTCCCCACAGCCTTACATCTTTTCTCCCGAGGCCTTCTGTTGTAACATTTGCAGGTGACATATCAGTAACAGAACAAATAATTTCCATTAGGGAGAGTGACCCACATTGTATAGTTTGGCAGCTTTTGTGTCCTATATGGTCAATAATAGACAAGAGAAAGAATATAAATGAGAAGACAATGAGAGGATGTAACTAGGAAAATGGACAAGGGAGAGCCAGTGGATGTAGTGTACCTGGACTTTCAGAAAGCATTTGATAAGGTCCCACATAGGAGATTAGTGGGCAAAATGACGGCATATGGTATTGGGGGTAGAGTGCTGACATGGATAGAAAATTGGTTGGCAGATAGGAAACAAAGAGTAGAGATTGACGGGTCCCTTTCAGAATGGCATGCAGTGACTAGTGGGGTACCGCAAGGCTCGGTGCTGGGACTGCAGCTATTTACAATATACATCAATGATTTAGATGAAGGGATTCAAAGTAACATTAGCAAATTTGCAGATGACACAAAGATGGGTGGCAGTGGGAACTGTGAGGAGGATGATATGAGAATGCAGGTGACTTGGACAGGTTGGGTGAGTGGGCAGATGCATGGCAGATGCAGTTTAATGTGGATAAATGTGAGGTTATCCACTTTTGCAGCAAAAACAGGAAGGTAGATTATTATCAAAATAGTGTCAAGTTGGGAAAAGGGGAAGTATAACTGGATCTGGGGGTCCTTGTTCATCAGTCAATGAAAGTAAGCAGGCAGGTACCGCAGGCAATGAAGAACGCGAATGGCATGTTGGCCTTCATAACAAGAGGACTTGAGTATAGGAGCAAAGAGGTCCTTGTGCAGTTGTACGGGGCCCTAGTGAGAGCACACCTGAAGTATTGTGTGCAGTTTTGGTCCACTAATTTGAGAAAGGACATTCTTGCTTTTGAGGGAGTGCAGCTCACAAGCCAGGTTCACAAGATTAATACCCGGGATGGCGGGACTGTCAATTGCTGAGAGAATGGAGCGGCTGGTCTTGTATACTCTGGAATTGAGAAGGATGAGGGGGCATCTTATTGAAACATATAAGATTGTTAAGGGTTTGGACACGCTAGAGGCAGGAAACATGTTCTTGATATTGGGGGAGTCCAGAACCAGGGGCCACAGTTCAAGAATAAGGAGTAAGGCATTTAGAACGGAGATGAGGAAACACTTTTTCACACAGAGAGTTGTGAGTCTGTGGAATTCTCTGTGTCAGAGGGCAGTGGAGGCCGGTTCTCTGGATACTTTCAAGAGAGAGCTTGAAAGGGCTCTTAAAGATAGCGGAGTCAGGGGATATGGGGAGAAGGCAGGAACGGGGTACTGATTGTGGATCCATGATCACATTGAATGTGAATCCATGATCACATTGAATGGCAATGCTGGGTAATAGGGCCTAATGGCCTACTCCTGTATCTATTGTCTACTCTCGGAGACCGTGACCCCTGTGGTCCAGTAAAATGGATAAACCAGAAAGGCTCTGGAACCAACGGTTCTGGAATAACTGTCCTGGACCTGGATTACATTTCCCTGAGGATCTCAGAGAGAAAGAAAGTCAATTCAAATCTGTCAGCCACCGGATGATCCCTTGGAAGGGAAGAATCGCAGAAGGAAATAGAAGTGGCTCGATGTGTGTGCTTAAACAATATCAAAGAGATAGAGAGGCAAGCTTAACAAACAATTGAAACAATGCCTTATTCCTTTCATACTGTTCAGCTCAAAGATATTCTTTACACAACTGTTATTTTATTGTGTCTGATTCTGTTGTACAGTGCGCCTGCAGATTTCATGTAAGGAGGTCGGATGGATGGAAAGAGGAGGGGCAGCTGTACTGCCTTTGGCAGACATTTGCTGCACGAGGATTTGGAATTCTTTGGCCGATTAAAAAAAATTCACTGCCTTCATATTCCAATTAAGAAATACCATTGTACCCTGCAGTAACTTGACTAACTACCAATTTTCACTTGAATTTAATTTGTTTATGCCATAAATTCTAAGAAGGCTTTGCATTCTCCAATTTATTTGGCATCAACAGAGACCATGTGATGTCGGTGATACCTGGTCGGTGATCTTTGATATAGCCTCTGCCAACTGCAGTCTTGCGGAACTGCCAGGAGGAGATTTGATCAACTCGAAGATAGACACAAAATGCTGGAGTAACTCAGCGGGACAGGCTTCATCTCTGGAGAGAAGGAATGGGTAACGTTTCGGGTTGACCCATTTTGTGTCTACCTTCGATTTAAACCAGCATCTGAAGTTCTTTCCCACACAATATGATCAACTCAAGTGCCCCTTGCTCTTATTTACCCTTCTGGTGATATATGCTGGGCTCTGCTCACTACAACTGCTACAGCAACAAGATTAGTACTGACAATTCAACAGAATGATAACTCTCTAGAATCCCACCTACCTCCAAACCTATATCAGTCATCGTGCATGAAAAACAAATTTTAACTAACGCCGAGAATGTTTCTCTTCTCTAGTTTAGGGTAGGCAGTACATGGTCGTCATCTAGAACAATTTGGTAAAAATTTACGACTATAGTTCCATGAGAGAGGATGCACCAAAAAAAAGGTCTCACCAGTTCAGTCACATTTTAAGGTAATCTTGCACTGTATCACTCTCCAATGTAACTTTAACCAAAGGAACGAGTTTACTGAGCCGATCCAGAAACTGGAGTCCGAGCAAGCTTCATTGTACTTCTTGTTATACTTGACTATTCACAAATCCACTATTTACAAAACATTTGGCTGGAATCTAATGGCACACTCTTCACATGCCCAAACAAAATCAATCCTGCCTGATTACCACATAGTCTGAAGAAGGGTTTCGACCCGAAACATCGCCTATTCCTTCTCTCCATAGATGCTGAGTTTCTCCAGCATTTTTGTCGACTACATATGGTAATCACTGCCTCCACCAATGGCATTTTCTAGTCGCATGAACACCTCACAAACCAATGAGCATAGTTGTCTCAAAGAGATGTAAAGGCATTGGAGCATCATCAGTTGAATATTCCCTTCTAAGCCACACACCATTCTGATT
This sequence comes from Raja brachyura, assembly GCA_963514005.1. Next base: position 76,976,490 of record OY740786.1, read on the forward strand.
TGAAGATGTATCAAAAATCCATTGTCGTGGGGTCAGTATTTTCTAAGTCTCTTCCAACATCGCTGTGGGTAGACCTTCAGCAGACTAATTGCAATGGTTGAAGTTGGAAAATCATCGTCACTCTCTCCAAGGCAACTTATGGATATTAAATGTCGGCCTTGCCAGAAATGTACACATTTCAAGAGAGAATGAGAGTACACGTGCATAATTAATGCTTAAAATAAGCTTTTGTCAAAGTACATTGTCCAGAAAGAACAAGTGCACACACTTTTAATATAATTCAGCTTAAGGATATATATATATATTTATAAGTAGCTTCATAAATGATATTGGATTAGTTTAGTTTGTCATATACACAAGGGTGCAATAAAATTCCTTGCTCAATTAAAGCTCACATAATAAACAAAATACATGGAGCAATTATGAATGCAACAACAAGGGCAAACCAGCAGGATGGTGCCAAGTTGTTGCACAAAATCTGAGTAGTGCAGAAGAGCATTACAGGACAAAATAATTGATTGAGTCAAGAGATGAGATATCACATTCGGGAATGTGGCGTGAAAGAGGTGACAAGTTCAGAATGTAGAAACGAGGAACTGCAGATGCTAGTTTATACTAAAGATAGACACAAAGTGCTCGAGCAACTCACAGGTCAGGCAGCATTTCTGGTGAAATTGGATGGGTGACGTTTTGGGTCAGAACCCTTCTGCAGACTTTAAATCTATGCAGTTGGTGCAAGAGAGAGGGATTTAGACTTCTGGCCCACTGGGATCTCTTTTGGGGCAGATAAGGCCTGCGCAAGAGGGATGTGTTGCATCTGAATTATAGGGTGGTTGGAGCAGATTAGTGGCATTTAAAAGACTTTTGCATAAGCATATAGGTAAGCAGGGAATGGAGGTTTATGGGCAGCTGGAAAGTAGTGGTCTTGGCATCATGGAAGGCACAGACATTGTGAGCAGATTAGGCCTGTTCTTGTGCTATACTGCTTTAGGTTCTATCAGGAACAACAGGCCAAAACATAAAGACACCCAGGCAATGAATTACACAACAAGTGCACAAGGAAAAAATGTTATGTAAACTCATTCATGCTCTAGTTTAGAACAGCAATAGTAAATTTCCAGAGGACGTGTGGCAGTTAAAGTGCTATTCTTTTAACAGTGTCATTATGGGTTGACTAAAGTATCATGAGATACAAAGTGTCAAAACAGTGTTACACTGCAGAAAATGGCACAAATATTCAAACATGCTTTATTTACATTACAATCTGCCGTCACAGCAAATAATCACTTCATTTCTATGATGGCTGCTTCATTTTTACGTCAGTAATACAAACATCTTGGTATGAAGGAAATCTCTTCCAGCAAGTTTATAACTGGACTACTGAACCAAATGGATATTAAGTTTCATGCCGATTAGTCTAAATCCTGGTATTTTCTGGCCTAAATGCTAAATCTCCTTTCACGATCATTGATTTTTATCATACGCACAGTCAACTGAACTGTGACCTCCATCAGCTGGCTTAGGCACATAATTTCCACTATGGCTCTACACATTCCACTTTAATTTCAACAAAAATTCTGCTGCAATTATTCCAACTGATGTTATTTAAGTAAACCCCCTACATTTCCAGTCTTGTTGCTTTTAACTAATTGCTAGATTCTGAATTTTTATTATTAAGCTACGGCAATTTCCCCCACATTCCAAAAAAAAGTCAGGAATATTTGTTGTGGGTGTTCCTCTTAGTGGGTGGTTTCTTAGAGAAAACATCTTGCAGTTAAGTAATTCACTTTCACCAGCACTATTCAGTCATGTGATAAAGGACTGTCAAGTATCGAGTTTGATTGAGTGTAAAAAACGTAAGTGCTTTTGGTCACTTCTGCAAGTTCCACTTATAAAGCCGCAGGTTAGATGTTTATTTCTGAGCTTCTGTACTCCAGATATTGAGGCAAAGTGCTTGCCCCAGATTTGATCCATAAATACATGAATGGACTAATAGCATTTGCAGCATATTTGCTCTGGGAAAATCCACGTGCAAATGGACTGGTTAGTATCCAACAAAAGCTTTTCACTGTACCTCGGTACAAGTGACAATAAACTAAACTCAAATGTGCAAATGGATTGTCAAACTGGCTTTTCAACCCCTTGTAGAATCAAAGATCTGCAGATGTTGGTTTATACCAAAGATAGACACAAAGTGCTGGAATAACTCAGCACATCTAGCAGTATCTCTGGAGAGAAAGAATGGGTGATATTTCGGGTTGGGACCACTCTTCAGACTGACGTAGTTGTCCTCGTCTTCGGAAGAAGGGTCCCATCCCGAATCGTCACCCATCCTTTGTCAAATCCTTGTTTGTTCCATTTTATGTTAGCACGCAACAAAAGCGTTTCAATGTACGTAACAATAAACAAAGCTAATCTTTATTAGTCTAGAACTATTTGGGTTATGCTAAGCTTTATTCCAATAGTTTATATCATTAAAAAATACAAGGACTTTTTCCTTTGGTCCTCTAGCTTAATTCACGTTTTAAAGAACGTCATAATTGAGGCAAGCCAAGATGAAAAGCGACAATTAAAAAGACCAGACAACTGCAGGCCATTTGGCCAATGCCAGTGCTGAAGGATATAGCCTCTGCTTGCTCCAAAGTCAGCAGGACAAAGCTTTACCATCTGCACAAGATTCCTGTAGCCAATTTGCAGCAGAAAGACAATGCAGCTAAAGTAATTGTTGGCTTCAATGTTAGGGCTATGATTCACTCTCATTGGTGCTGCATTTTAAGGTAACAGATTGTTCAAAGAACGCTCCAAGAAGCAACTCATGGATTAATCAGCATGACCAACTTTCATTTCTTCTACTAAACTAAAAAGACAGGGGGAGGAGAGTAGAAACAAAGAACTGCAGATGCTGGTTGATACCAAAGATAGACACAAAGTGCTGGAGTAACTCAAAACACCAGGCAGCATCTCTGGAGAAAATAGGATAGGTGACATTTCCGGTTGGGACCCTTCTTCAGACTGAAATTAGGAGTGGTATGGATGGTGGCAAGGAGCTGGAAGTGAGATAGGACAAAGATCAATCAGGCTGGTCACAAATGACCTCAGGCAGGGTGGTGCCCTGATGGACCCATTGTTGGCTAGGGAAATTGTGATCTTAGGAGGGATACATTGTGCTGAACTGTGGTACGTCTTAAACAACTAGGGGTGGATGAACGTGACAAGGGAGGAGGGGGAAGGGGAAGAGGAGTGTAGGTCGAAGTTGCTTAAAATTAGAGAATTCAACCTTCATACTGCTGGGTTGTAAGCTACCCAAGCAAAATATGAGAGGGAAGGGTGGAGGGAGAGAGGGGGTAGAGGGGGGAGGAAGAGGGGGTGGAGGGGGGAGGGAGGGGGAGAGGGGGGGAGAGGGGGAAGGGGAGAGGGGGAAGGGGAGAGGGGGGAGGGGAGAGGGGGGAGGGGAGAGGGGGGTGAGACGGGGAGTGGGGGAGAGGAGGAGGAGGAGGGAAGAGGAGGAGGCGGGGGAGAGGGAGGAGGAGGGGGGAGAGAGAGGGAGAGGGCGGACTTGAACTCGGCGAGCGGGGGGCGCGGACATCGGGAGTGCTCGGGACCGCGCAGGACCTCTGAAGCCCTTGGAGGCCCAACCAACTTACTGCGTGTTCAGCGGCTTCAATCCAGAGCCCGGGGGGGGGGGGGGGGGGGGGGCAGCTGGGCTGGGGGGGGGGGGGGCGGCCTTTCGGCCGAGTGCGAGTCAACTACGAGTCTGGGGGTGACGCAACTCGCAGCGCGTGGAAAACCGTGCCCAGCAGGCTGCGCGTTTAAAACTGTGCGCAGCGGACCGCGAGGAGCAGAGCTATTGTGACGTCATCAGCTCTTTAGCTTTAAAAAAAATTCTGATTTGTGAGCAATTTTAAGAAATATCTCAAGAAATAATGAATCAAATTTTCAGATGAGGCGATTTTTGAGATCATGAGATAAATCTCTATCAGAATATGTAGAAATTTCACCGTTAGCATGTCGTGTTTGAGGAGATGTGAATCATAGACAACCAAATAAATAAACACACAAATCCACACACAAATACATCCACATCAAAGATCAGAATTTTATAAGAATATAGATAAGATAATGGAGCTTTGATCATTCAATGTGAAACTACAGCTGATATGAAGTTTTGTCTCAATGGGCGAGGCTGCATCTCTGGAGAACATGGATAGGCGATGTTTCAGGTCAGGACCTTTCTTTTGACCCTATACATCACCTATTCATGTTCTCCAGAGATGCTGCCCGACCAGCGGTTAATCCAGCACCATGTGTCTTTTAAAAAATATATAAACTAGCATCCGCAGTTGCTTGTATCTCCTTTTTAAATGCCAGAAGATAGCTTTGTCTTAAAAAAAACCTAGAATTCTGTTAAATAGTCTTCACTTGGCACGTTGGAACAAACCGTAATCTAGGTTTGTATCTTAACCCTGAAGGTACAAGACACTCACATTGTGCCTTTATACAATATATAAACTCTAATTACACAACATATTTGAAGCCAAGGTGATAATGAAAAAAACATGTTCAAGCTTTCGCCTTCAGAATCAGTGTACAATAAATATAATTTTCGTAGAACAGCATTACTCAGGTGTATGTGATCTCCCGTTTGCCAAATATTTTCACTCCCCTTCCCATTCTGACCTTTCTGTCCTGAGCCTCGTCCACTGTCACAAAGAGGCCAAACGCAAATTGGAGGAACAGCACCTCATATTTCGTTTGGGCAGCTTACAACCCAGTGGTATGAGTATTGATTTCTCTATTTTCAAGTAACCCTTGCACCCTCTCTCTCCATCCCTCCCACGCCCTAGTCAACCTACTCATTTCACTGTCATCCAGTTTAGTTTCACTGTTCCTATCCCCTCATTATCACCTTTCCCTCAGCCCACAATGGACCATTGTGTGTGCCACCGTTCCTTGATCATCGTTGCTGGCTCAGATTTGTTCTTTCCATACCTTTCATTCATTTGTCCTTTGTACCTCATCATACCTCTCGTTTTCCTCTCCCCTGACTCTCAGTCTGAAGAAGGGTCTTGACCCAAAACATTGCCTATTCCTTTTCATCAGAGATGCTGCCTGACCCGCTGAGTTACTACAGCATTTTGTGTGTAATTTAAAATAATTTTATTGTTATTTATGTTTGTTCACATTTTACAGGTTTAACTATTGTTCTTGTTACTCATTAATTAACCTCACACTTTAGTATTAGCTGAAGTGCATTGCCATAAAATGCAATTACTCTACACACTAAAATTAGAACTGTTGCCAAAAGATTTATAAATAAGAATGAGCCATTGGAGAAAATAATTTAACCAAACCATCTTACAATTGAACTACGAGTAATGAACAGAAACTTGATAAGAAATTGGAGAAGTCCAATACCAAATCAGATTAAATGTGTGGTGAAAATTAAATTGATGAAGTGTGCATGGTGCATTATACATTGATTTTCTGTCCGTTCTAACAGAGCAGCCGATAATTCAAAATCATGCAAACAATATTCGTCTTGGAAGTTGTCTGTCAAAGGCAAAGGCAAAACCTCGGTTGGGCAGCAGCTGTATAAATGATACATGAATTTCTAAGTTGCAGCACGTCCTGTGATCAGAATTTGCTCCATTCAAAATCTGATTTCAGACCGTGTTTGAAGAACATAATTTTGGTTCCTCTGCATCCCAATTTGGAGGTGTGTAAATGCTCGTAACAGTAGCAACATACAAATTGCATTTTACAGGTAGACACAAAATGCTGGAGTAAATCAGCGGACAGGCAACAAATCTGCTTGTTCCGCTGAGTTACTACAGTATTTTTTGTCTACGTTCGATTTAAACCAGCATCTGCAGTTCTTTCCTACACAAATTGCATTTTACAAATAGTCAGCAAAATGAAGGATGTGTATTTGAAAAAGTCTTGAACAAGCAATTTTTTTCTGGTCCAACGCTAATGGCTCTTCTATTGTTCGCATTTCTAACTGTTCATTTGCTTCAATGTTTCAGGTGAGAGTTGTCATATTTGATTCTATTAATGGATCAATGATCCCATGGAAGTTGAGAAACAACATTTTTTCCAATGGTGTTTCATTTTAGATTGGTTGTAATTAGCATCATTTGTGTTGCTGCAATTGACCTTTTAGCAACAACCCTAAACCCAGAGTAATATTGGACATAAGGAGAGCATAAATGTTTGAGATGCCAGTACATAAACAGTGGGATTTCAGATTTGTGATGGGATCTTCTGATTCTACCTCCCAGATTGTAAATTTTATTCCCAATTTGACGGAGTAAATTTGAGGCCAATGCTCCTGTTATTTGAGATCAATGTCAACCCTTCGTATTCCACAGTCGTCTTCGTACAAAGGGTGAGTTTCTGCACTTTATGACTCTAGAACAATTTGCTTGCCTCATTACTTATTTCCATTGATTGGAAATATATGCTTGGTTTCAATGCAAAACACCCTCTCTTCATTTAGTCAATGTATTTTGCTTACACACAGGAGAATTTAAAATGCCAATTACCAAGGTGCATCATGCTGCAAACGCCTCAGTGACCTCAGATTATTCTCTGCTGGAAAGTAATTTGTGGGTGTGGCTGATACAATGCATTTTGCATATTGAAGTTCCCGAGGAAAAGATAACAACATGTATATTGGACCTATCTGAATGCACTTTTTTTCCTTTTTTTGGAGTGAGATATAATTGTGTTCATGTCATTAATTGCTCAGTGTGTAAAGGTGGGATAGGGTTTGGTGGGTGAAAATAGGGAAAGCTCCTGATCCGTTGCCTGGATAATGTTGGAGAGCTAGTCATAGTCATACAGAAACAAGTCCCTCAGCCCAACTCATCGATGCCAACCTACTTTTATAAGCCCAATTTCAGATCCTTTTTTAAATTTGGAAACCCTCACTCACCACCAATTGTGGTGTTACCAACAAATGTAATAATCACATTAGCTACATTGTCAAATATATTATTAATATAGATAACAAATAATGGTGGGCCCAGCACCAATCCTTGTGGTACACCAATGGTCCCAGGCCTCCAATCAGATAAAAGACTCTCCACTGCCACCATCGGACTCTCAATACCAAGTGGACTTTGAATCGAGTTGGCTACCTTACCCTGGACTCCATGCAATCTAACCTTACGGACTAACTATTGGAGGAACACGGAACTGGATTTGACAATGTTGCCTTTCACAGCAAGAAACAATGGATAACTGTACCCGGGTTTTCAATGGTTTCCTGCGTGAACAAAAGGTGAAAAAATAGGATTTAAAATATATGAAGCAATTCTTGAGGCTACCTGGCTGCAAGGATGTTCTATATCCTTGAGGAAAATACATGGAAGGGTCAGTCATGCTGCACCTGATCCAATGACAATTCATCTGGAAAATACAACCCATGTCTTGCTTGATAAGTTCAAATATTATGCAATGCAGTAATTCATAAATAGTGCAGTACCCAAGAAATACAGGTAACACGGTAACCACTTAATTTTTCTAAACAAGTATTTTAAATACCTAGCTGCTTATCTATTAATGCAAAACATCTATGCATTTCCAGAAGCACATTCATTTATTCATGTGAATCATACCAGCATAAAATATATTGGATAGCAGTGACCCCCCCCAAATATATGTACTCTGTTTCGTTATGCATATCTTTGCAATTTTGACAGAAACTTATCTATTTTATCATTCTTATTCTCGTTCTCCATGGTGGACTTTCTAAATTTCTCATGGAACCCAATTCAATTGGAGAAGAACAGGTGGAGATGAACAGAATCAAATAAGTGGAACCCAGGTGACCAATACAACCTGAAACATAAAACACAAAGTGCAGGAGTAACTCACGCGTCAGGCCGCATCGCTGGATCAAGGGTCTTGTCCAGAAACGTCATCTATACATGTTCTCTAGAGATGCTGCCTGACCGGCTGAGTTACTCCAGCACAGTGTGTCATTTTCTGTATTAACCAACATCTGCAGTTCTTTGTTTCTACAATAATTTATCTTAAATATTTTTAAAATACGTTAGCAACAGGACTTTAGAGGTTCAGTGCATAACATTTTCTGGAAAGAGTGATTGTCATCTGCTTTGGCTTGTATCTGATGAAGTTTAGAAGAGCAAAAGATGACAATGGAAATATAAGATGCTGAGGGTTCTTGCCAAGGTAGACAAGGAGAGGAAAAATCCTCCTATGGGAGATTCAGGAACTGGAAAGGAGTGAGGGTGGGATGTCACCATTTACAAAGATAAAGTCAGCAATTTAAGGCAGAGATGACGTTAAATTTTCCTTCTGAGAAGCTTATGAGACTTTCAAACACTCTTCCTCAAAGATCAGTAGAAAATTGGTGTTTTAATATGTTTCCATACTTCCCTTACAATAATTTATTTCCCTTCGCATCAAGTACTTCTGATGATCTTGGCTCCACAACAGTCTGCGGGGGAGAATTCTAGAGATTTACCGCCTTCCGCCTAAAGACATTTGTACGCAACTTCCTTCTAAATGCCTGGCTTGAGATGCTCCCGTGAGAAAACAGAGGCAGCCCTATCAAATTCTGTATTTGATGGCATAAGGTGAAACTTTGTACGAACACAAAGGGTATTTTCATCATGAATGTTCTTGAATAAATCACAAAACCACAAAAAAAAGGGTATTTTCATCATTAATGTTCTTGAATAAATCAACTATAGAATCCTTATTTCTAATGATGATATCTGAGAAAGCAAATGGTAGCTGGTCAGTTAGAATAGTGAAAAACCTGAACAATATCATTGCTTAATGCACAGGGTATTCAATGCATTTTACAGCCTGAGACTTTCAATGATTCAAAGTTCCATCCCATTATGTGATCAGAGACCAGGAAAAGAGCCATGGTATCAAGTGCACGTAAAAAACAGGTGCTGCTGGGGAAACGTCCCTTTCAATTCGGTCATTTCCTGTTTGTTTTTGTTGAAGTAGCTTTTAGATCAAATTAGAGAAACTTGCTTCAACTGCTCTCCTTATGCTTTAAGCTTCCCTGCATTTCATTGTGTCTGTGCAGCTGAGGGACCTTGTCAGCTACGAATATTCCTGAGCGTCAACCACTTCAGCTCTGCAGAAGGAATATTAGAGTTGGCAAGTAGGGTAGATTAGTATGAATGAGGGGTTCCATTCAGACATATTCTTGCCAAGACACTTGTGAAAAAGCAGAGGCCACTGTTTGCTTATTCCTGGGCTAGATGCCAGTCACGAGAGAAAACGCAAGTCAGAAACTGTCAGAATTAAATGTTTAAACAAGACCAAGCGTAGACTTGGTGACCATTTTGCTGAACACTTAAACTCGGTCTGCCAAGGCTGACTGGATCTCCAAGTTGCTAAAAAGTTCAACCCCTTCCCATTCTGCACTTTCTGTTCTGGACCTCCTCCTTTGCCAGAGTGAGGCCTCGGGCAAACTGGAGGAACAGCACCTTATATTCTGCTTGGGTACCTTACTACCAATAGTATGATCAATGAAGATAGACACAAATTGCTGGAGTAACTCAGCGGGACAGGCAGCATCTCTGGAGAGAAGCAATAGGTGACGTTTCAGGTCGAGACCCGAGCAGGGCCGGATTTATGTATGTTAGACAAGTTCAAGCTTAGGGCCTCGAGATCTAGGGGGATCTACTCACCTCGCTGCATCACCGGACACGTCGAACCTCGCCGCCCCACCGATCATCCGCCCACCAGGACCTCCTATTCTTTGCCCGCTGACCCTGGCCACTCCATCGCCCTCCAGCAGCCCGCAGCCGTCGCCTTACCTGCAGCCTGGCCTGAAGCTTCCACGCTGCAGACTCCCACTTCCCCGGGTTTGACTGCGCTGGTTCCTAGTGCTAGTCAGCCAACCCTGGTCATCTCAGTGGTTGTTCCACTGGGTCTTCCCCATTCCCCTCAAACCATGTGACCCCAGCTCTTCCCCACCCAAAGTAATTTAAGTTATTTAATTAAATAGATCCTGGAATATCAATAACCATTGGTGAAAAACCAGTCCAGGCATTACATTTCGGACTTCAGCCCCATCCTACCCTTTGGGCTTCTACCCCATCCTAACTGTGTGCTAGTTGTCTGTGCGTGATGTGTGTGTGGGAGGGAGGGATAGGAGGGATAGAAGGGAGGGAGAGAAGGGAGGAAGGGAGAGAAGGGAGGAAGGACAGAAGGGAGGGAGTCCACAGGCTGAGCTGGGTGGAGGTTCACGCTGGCGGCCCTCTGCAAAGGGACCCGCGATGTTGAAATCAGCGCTGCCCGAGGCTGGGAGCTCCGCAAACCACAGCTCCATGATGTTGAAACAGCAGGCCCAACACACCAGAGCTTCAAAGGGCGACCCAGGCAAAGCATCGCTCGCTCCCCGGTGAATCCAATATGTATTTTCAAACTGTTTATTTCCAACTGTTTAATGACAACATGCAGTAGGATCTAAAAGTGTCACACTGTCACTGTCGGGTAGTCGTGGTCCTCTAGTCGTGGGGGTGGGGGATTGGGGGGGGGGGGGGGGGGGGGGGGGGGAATAGCTTAGAGCCTCTCTTCATCTAAATCCAGCCCTGGATCCGAATAAGAAGAAAGGTCTCGACCCAAAACGTCACCCATTCCTTCTTTCCAGAGATGCTGCCTGTCCCGCTGAGTTACTCCAGCATTTTGTGTCAATCTTCGATTTTAACCAGCATCTGCAGTTCCTTCCTGCACAGTAAGAACATTGAATTCTCCAGGTTTAGATAACCTCTACCAACCCCCTCCCCTTTCTCTTTCACACCGTCCCTTTCTTCCCTTTACTCCTCTGTGACATACTTGCACTCCCACATTCCTTCCTCTGGCTTCACAATTCACAACTCTTCCATCCTGTTTCACCCCATCTGTTTTTATTTCTGGTCTTTAATCCAACCATCTGCCTATCAAACCCCCCCTCACCCACGTCCACCAATTACCTGCCACATTTTGTCCTGCCACTCCTCTCACTCTCCCCCCCCAAAAAAAAACCAAATCAGTCTGAAGAAGAATACCGATCTGAAACGTCACCTATCCATGTTCTCCAGAGATGCTGCCTGGCCCACTGAGCTACTCTAGCACTTTATTTACTTTTGTATGAACCAGCACCTATAGTTCTATGTTTATGTTGCCATAATTGTAGTTGCTTTCATATAATTAACCAATGGAAGGAAATTGGTTACATCTTCTAAACTCCAGCTCTCAAATTGATAACCAATGGTTAGTTTCCAAAGACCAACTGCCCCATAGATTCACGGCAAGAAAGCATCCTCTCTAGAGTGACCGGGCACCTTCATCTCCATTCATTTGGCAGCGTCACTCATAAACAGCAAGAGCCCAGCTAACATTCCATCAATGAATGGAACTTACAAGATCAAGCACATGGAGTGTGTCAATCCTTGTGTTATATATCTCAGAGGAGAAAACCATATTTATATACACGAAGGGTCTGGCAATTTCTTTGGGAACTGACCTGCTGAGAATAAGGGTCATAACACTTGTGCACCATTCAAGGAGACAGACCACATTGTACAATTAATCAATTGTGTACAATTGGAAAACAGCTACAACTGCTTCTTCCTTTTCTATTCCCAAGTTCACAAGGGAAACCACGTGATTCATCTGAATATATTCCGCTATTGAGACGCGAGTTGTGCTTTTTATTCCGATGCGTGTCATTCCATAAAAAGAACCACAGCAGGAATCTCCAAAGTCTGCTCATACAATATTTCCGGCTCTAAAACACAACCAGAAGCCCATCACCAGGAAGACTTAACATTTCTGGTGGAGTAAGGGAGAACGGTCACTCCACCAGAAACGGGAGAATGGTTAGTTTGGCACAGCTTGACTGATACCAACCACAATATTGTGAAACACATTTGAATTTTTCTCTGCTGCAGAGAAGGGGAGTTTTCACCCCCGCACACACTCAACAAATACCAACTCCACACCTCTAATATTTGGTTGGACCAATACATTTATAAGTCATTGGAGCAGAATTAGGCCATTCGGTCCATTGCGTCTCCTCTGCCATTGAATCATGGCTGATTTATCTCTCCCTCTTAACCCCATTCCCTTGCCATTCCCTTCCCGTAACCTTTGACACCCTTATTCATCAAGTACTTGCCAATCTCCAATTTAAAATTACCCAATGACTTACCTCCAGTCATCTGTGGCAATCAATTCCACAGATCCTCCACCCTTTGACTAAAGAAGTTACTCCTTGTCTCCTTTCTAAAGGTGCGTCCTACTCTGAATAAACTTGGCTAAAGTCTCAAAAGTCTTGGCCTCCACAGCTGTGTCATCTTTGTGTTATCCAGCGGAGCTCCCAGCCTCGGGCCGCGCTGATTTCAACATCGCGGAGCCCTGGGATCCCTTTGCTGAGGGCCGCCAGCGTGAATTTCTGCCCAGCTCAGCCTGTGGACTTCGGGAGCCGCCGTCTCCGGTAGGAAGTGGCCGATTCGGAAGTCCAAGCCGCTGAGAATGTTCTCCCGTTCCGACGTCGGATGGTGACCCCCAAATTTCATTGTACCAATGGCCATGAGGGGGGGTCCAAGAGGGGGGGGGTCCGTTGGAGGCGGGAAAAGGGATTATCAATGGGGGCAAGGACTCCTTACCATGAAAGAACAGTGTGAGGCTGAGGCGACGGAAGAAGAGCTCCAAATCGCGGCGGGCGCAGAACTCATTGAGGTGGGGACGGAGGGGGACAAAGGTGAGGCCAGAGCCGGCCTTAAGAAATTAATTATTTCAGGAACGCCACGTGGTATAAAGTGCATTGCAAGTATTACCTGTGCAAGTGCAACGAGATAACAGATTAACACGGAGACTCTATCAGCTCCAAACCTACTGGTCGTCATCTGAATTATGGACACAGTTCAGTCTTTGCAATTTGCAGATCAAATCTCTGGTTGTTTAAAACAGATTATTAAACTGAAGACCACAAAACAGTAGAGATTGTCTTACCGGGCAGTGAATGACCAACATTTCTAAGTAAAAGGAAATGCCATTCAAGTCTGTTATTCGCTTTTCTGATATTGTTGAAGGAATAATAAGAACAGCAGCTGTGAAAGCCATTTTGGATTAGATTCAATCACTTTAATGTTGACTTCTGTGAAGAATAACAACGGACCCGACCCCGTATGTTTTTTTTTCCAGTGAGCATCTATTGCTGCTAACCCTAATCACAAGTTGCAGTTCAGCTTGGACCCACACTCACCCCTCAAAGCCAAGTGCAGCACTTTTGCCAAAGAGTACAATTAAATAACCAACAAAAAGGGGATTTTAAAATGTCTTTAATATTATGATAGCAAAATGGAAATGCATTAATATCCACCTGCATTGTGGAATTATTGTATATGATTGATGAACTTGTTCCTGCTTTGAGTTTTTGAAAAGTTAGGGGAAAAACTGGAAGCATTTTATTCAGGTATTATGCTTCAATCACATGACATTGGAAAGTGAATTGGCACTGCTGGAAAATGAATCTAAATGGGAGAGCAAATCCAATTTGTTGGGACTTCCTTGCCCTTGTATACTTCCAGACCAAGGATAAAACATTTATTTTCAGGTGAAGATAGACACAAAATGCTGGAATAACTCAGCGGGTCAGGCAGCATCTATGGAGAAAAAGATTTGACGTTTCAGGTCGGAATCCTTCTTCCGACACGAAATGCCACCTATTCCCTTTCTCCAGAGATACTGCCCGAGTTGGTGAGTTATTCCAACATTTAGTGCATCTTCGGTGTGAAAAAGCATCTGCAGTTCCTTCCTGTCCATTTACTTTCGGGCATTCCATCTATGTCAATTTGTTATGTAATTCCGAATGTCATTTCATCATATCAAATTCATTTAAATTTTTGAAGGATCAATATCGTAGGATATATATAAAAGAACACAATGATTACAATTTTAATTTTTCTATTTATCTTGATTTAACTGGATAATAATGGAATGCATGATGGTACAGCAGTAGAGTTGCTGCCTCACAGAGTCAGAGACCTGGGCTTGATCCTGACAATGGGTCCTGTTTGTGTGGCATTTGTACATCCTCCCTGTGACTGCATGGCTTTTCTCTCGGTGCTCCGGTTCCTCAAACATTCCAAAGATGTGTAGTTTTGTAGGTGAACTGGCTTCTGCAAACTGCTCAGAATGTGCAAGATGCAAAATTGGGATAAAACAGAGCTAGTGTACAGTGATTGCTGGTTACCAAATGTGTGTCTAGGGTCATTGTCTACGATGTGGTCCACTATTAAGCTGTTGTCCAATGATGGATTGTCCACTTGAGGAAGTGGCTCCATTAAGTTCAGCATCTGTTAATGGCTGCCATGTCCTCTGTGGAAAACCTCAGTCTAGGTAGAATTTTCAGGAGGTCATTTACGCTGTTCCGATTTTTGGAACTCCTTTCATCACCAACTTTCACTGTTCATTGGCAAGTCGGTGCCATGACTGGTCAATGTCATGATGGGTTGAATGTTTGGGCAAATGCCTTCCCTCAATCTGACCTTGTACAGGTTTGCTGACATCCAATGATGTGTAATAACATTCAGTTATTGGTTGGGTTTCTACTCCTCGAGGGGATGTCGTTTTGCTGTATGTGAATCATCCGAGCATGAGTGTTTCTCAACTATTACAGGATGCAGTGCTCAGCATGGAGTAGACTGGTGTGAAGGCCGTGGCCTTCAACTTTACAGCAAGAAGTATTTTCTTATCATTGCTTTCTCTCCCCAACACCAAGCTCAAATTGAAGACATGGTCAAGGGTCACTGTAATGTATTTAGTGTGGGAATGTTATAGGATAAATGCTGGCTGTTTGTTTCTCATTGTAGGCATGTGTGAATCAATGAATTAATTATACTCTACTGGCATGTACCGAGTGTACCCAGGAACAGTGAAATGCATGTGTCACTGGTGCAACATCATGTTGCAGTGGCTTGCTGGGGTATGAATGGAGTTCCATTGCCCAAAGTAGCCTGAGTGACTCATAAGGACATCTATACTCATATCCATCAGAGTGTCCTAGAGCAAAGAAAAATTACATACTGTAGTCAGCTTAATTCCATAAAGGAGGCGCCGTCGAGTATACCTGCCCAGCCTGCAGCTGTCCGTCCTTTCATCTTTTTTAACTTATTTTTTAGTACGTTAAAAGTTTGTTTGGAGGTCTAATCTTTTTTATGTGTTTGGGGGGGGGGGGGGGGTGGGGAAGGGAGAAACTATTTTTCACACTCCCTACCTGGTCGGAGATGCAGCTTTTCTCCGGGCCGTATCTTCGCCCCTTCCTCGCGGCCTACCACCGGGACTGGAGCTGCTTTTCCTGCCAGGACCGGCCAGAACTTCAGCGGCGGCGCAGCGCTGGGGCGCCATCACGGAGCGGGTGATGGCTTGCCCGGGTCGCCGTGTGGTGGGCTCTAGAGTGCTGAGACCGCCAACTCCCAACATCGCGGAGCTGTCATTGTGGAGCTTCCAGCCGCTACGGCGCTGACTCTGAACACCACGGAGCCTGGGATCTCTCGCCGAGATCGCCAGTGTTGGAGCTCCGACCAGCGAGGCCTGTGGACTTCGGGAGCCGCGGTCTCTGGTGGCAAGCAGCCGTTCCAGGCTGCTGAAGAGTGTTCTCCCGACGCGGAAGCCCCATCATATGGCGAGAGGGCCTGAACATCGGGCCGCCGTTGCGGCGACTGCGGAAGCCTCAATAGGCTGGACCATGGGTGAACAAGAGGAAGAGGACTGGACTTTGGTGCCTTCCCTCACAGTGGGAACCATTGGGGGATGTTTTTATGTTTTATGTTCAATTCTTTTTTAATGTGGTGTATTTTATTGGTGTGCTGCAAATGGCAACTCTGAATTTCCCTGAGGGGATTAAAGTATTTATCTATCTATCTAACTGTACGTGCAGCTTTGCAGTTAGGATACCCAGGGTTCAGAAGTCAAAGAGAACAAAGAGAAGTGCGGCACGGTGGCGCAGCGGTAGAGTTGCTGCCTTACAGCAGTTGCAGCACCGGCGACTCGGGTTCGATCCCGACTACAGGTGCTGTCTGTACGGAGTTTGTACGGTTTCCCCGTGACCACACGGGGTTTCTCAGAGATCTTCGGTTTCTCCCCACACTCCAAAGAGGTACAAGTATGTAGGTAAATTGGCTTTGTACAAGTGTAAATTGTTCCTAGTGTGTGTATAGGATAATGTTAATGTGCAGGGATCGCTGGTCGGTCCGGACTCAGTGGGCTGAAGGGCCTGTTTCCACGCTGTATCTCTAAACTAAAAAAAACTACAAAAGCTGAGGAAATGTGAAGCCTTATGGAGTACAGTTTGACTATAATATTTAACGTGCCAACAGTAAGAGTTAAGCACCATAAGGTGAGGAAAACAGATATTCCTTCCCCTCAGGTTACTATAGCATATCATAAAGCATTGGAAAAACATGCAGGACAAGTGCACTGAAATATTGGAGTCTCAAAAAGGAAGAGAAAACAGTCATAAATATTATTCAACACATGCCAAACCAGAAAAACAGCATCTATTTTTTTTAATATACACGGATGGCCAGATTGATTGAAAATTTCTACTGCCATCAATTTTACAGGAATCCAACAGGTAAAATGATCACATACCCATCTATGCAGTGCTGTGCTCCTAAAGTTTACAGTATATTGCTGTCAACATTTTGGTGATGTGACTAAATTGCCAGGGGCTCAGATGCACACAACTAAAGAGGGACCTAAGGGACAATTTCTCACACACAAAGGGTGCTGTGTTTATGGAACAAGCTGCCAGAGGAAGTGGTGAAGACCGGAACAGTTGAGGGAACTTACAAGGTAGTTGGACAGGAACATGGGTAGGAAAAGGTTTACAAGGATACGAGCCAGCTACAGACAAGTAGGACCAGCTTGGTTCAGCGGCTGGATTGTCAAGGTTAGTTAGGTCAACAGATCATTTTCCTTGCGTTTAACTGTAGGACTATGATAGATTTTTCAATGCCCGACTTTCATTTGTGCATCTTTAAAGAGAATAGAGTAAAAAAGTTGATGTACTAAGAGTCTTGGACATGATTGAAAGGAAGAATACAAGTGTAGCAAGCAGATGAGAAAGCTGTTGCTGTCTTTCATAGGAAGAGAGTGGATACAAGAACAAGGATTCCTCGTGAGGATTTTGCAGGAACTTGGTGAAACTATACTTGGAATACTGCATGCTGTTCTGGTCTCCTTACTTGAGAAATTATATATTTGGCAAAGACCGTTCAGAAAGGTTCACTGGACTGTTTCCTGGGATAGCAAATCAGCTCTGTGTGGAGAGGGATTAGGTTGACTTGGATTGAATTCATGAGAGTTTAGAAGAATGAGACTCTTGGATCCTGACTGGGCTGGTCACTTGATGTGGGAAGGATGTGCCTAGAATGCAGAATCACAAGTGCAAGTCACAACACGGCACGGTGGCGTTGCGGTAGAGATGCTGCCTTACAGCGAATGCAGCGGAGACCCGGGTTCAATCCCGACTACGGATGCTGTCTGTACGGAGTTTGTACGTTCTCCCTGCGACCTCATGGGTTTTCTCCAAGATCTTTGGTTTCCTCCCTCACTCCAAAGACCTACTGGTATGTAGGTTAATTAGCTTGGTAAATGTAAAAATTGTCCTTAGTGGGTATAGGATAGTGTTAATGTGCGGAGATCGCTGGTCGGCGTGGACCCGGTGGGCTGAAAGGGCTTATTTCCGCATTGTTTCTCCAAACTAAACAAATTAGATATGGGACAGATCTTGAGAAGTTTCCTTTTCTTTTAAAAGGGTGGTGAATGCATGGAATATGTTACCACAAAAGTACGCAGAGGCTGATTTACTTAACATATTTAATGAGATAGAAAACATTCTAGATGCAAATGGCATTGATGAGAATGGGGGACAAACAGGAATATGGTACTAAGATATGTACCTAGCTATGACATGGTTCGGTTGGAATGTGATTATGTTAAATATCACCTAATTTTGAAACCATATCTTCAAATATTTCTTGCAGAAATGCTTACGAAACCACCAGCAAATATATCTCAGGTGGTGGTCTTTGATGTGGTCCACAATCAGACAGTTGACAGATTTTCCATTTGTGATGGCTATTTCTGTAGATAAGTACAGCATTTGTTAATCGTCTTTCCACTAAATTACTAGTCCAGCCTTGAAGGGCTGAATGGCCAACTCCAGCTTCTATATTCTACGTGCACTACAGGTAGAAGCAATTTGACCTTGTCCCCTGCATGCCCAAGAACAAAGCAGGTAACACCCCTCCCCCACTTATCCCTTCCAACTGTGCAATGATATTTGCTTCACCTACAGTGGCTTGCAAAAGTATTCATACCCCTTGAACTTTTCCACATTTTGTCACTTTACTACCACAAACGTAAATGTATTTTATTGGGATTTTATGTGATAGACCAACACAAAGTGGTGCATAATTGTGAAGTGGAAGGAAAATGATACATGGTTTCCAAATTTTATTACAAATAAAAAATTGAAAAGTGTGGCGTGCAAAAGTATTCAGCCCCCCTGAGTCAATACTTTGTAGAACCACCTTTCGCTGCAATTACAGCTGCAAGTCTTTTAGGGTATGTCTCTACCAACTTTGCACATCTAGGGACTGAAATTTTTGCCCATTCTGCTTTGCAAAATAGCTCAAGCTTAGTCAGATTGGATGGAGAGCGTCTGTGAACAGCAATTTTCAAGTCTTGCCAGAGATTCTCAATTGGATTTAGGTCTGGACTTTGACTGGGCCATTCTAACACATGAATATGCTTTGATCTAAACCATTCCATTGTAGCACTGGCTGTATGTTTAGGGTCGTTGTCCTGCTGGAAGGTGAACCTCCGCCTCAGTCTCAAGTATTTTGCAGACTCTAACAGGTTTTCTTCCAAGATTGCCCTGTATTTGGCTCCATCCATCTTCCCATCAACTCTGACCAGCTTCCCTGTCCCTGCTGAAGAAAAGCATCCCCACAGCATGATGCTGCCACCACCATGTTTCACAGTGGGGATGGTGTGTTCAGGGTGATGTGCAGTGTCAGTTTTCCGCCACACATAGCAGTTTGCATTTAGGCCAAAAACTTCAATTTTGGTCTCATCAGAGCACCTTCCTCCACATGCTTGCTGTTTCCCCCACATGGTTTGTGGCAAACTGCAAACGGGACTACTTATGGCTTTGTTTCAACAATGGCTTTCTCCTTGCCACTCTTCCATAAAGGCCCGATTTGTGGAGTGCACGACTAATAGTTGTCCTGTGGGCAGATTCTCTCACCCGAGCTGTGGATCTCTGCAGCTCCTCCAGAGTTACCATTGGGCCTCTTGGCTGCTTCTCTGATCAATGCTCTCCTTGCCCGGCCTGTCAGTTTAGGTGGACGGCCATGTCTTGGTAGGTTTGCAGTTGTGCCATACTCTTTCCATTTTCGGATGATGGATTGAACAGTGCTCTGTGAGATGTTCAAAGCTTGGGATATTTTTTTTATAACCTAACCCTGCTTTAAACTTCTCCACAACTTTATCCCTGACCTGTCTGGTGTGTTTCTTGGGCTTCATGATGCTGTTTGTTCACTAATGTTCTCTAACAAACCTCTGAGGCCTTCACAGAACAGCTGAATTTATACTGAGATTAGATTACACATGAGTGGACTCTATTTACTAATTAGGTGACTTCTGAAGGCAATTGGTTGCACTGGATTTTATTTAGGGGTATCAGAATAAAGGGGGCTGAATACTTTTACACGCCACACTTTTCAGTTTTTTATCTGTAAAAAAATTTGAAAACCATGTATCATTTTCCTTCCACTTCACAATTATGCACCACTTTGTGTTGGTCTATCACATAAAATCCCAATAAAATATTTACATTTGTGGTTGTAATGTGACAAAATGTTGAAAAGTTCAAGGGGTATGAAAACTTTTGCAAGCCACTGTACTTATCCAATTCCATCTTAAAGCCTACCAGTCAATGTTTTCCACTCTATCAGCTGATACATTCCAAATCTATTCTCATGGCAGAAAAAATGCACTCTTTCAATAACTCTTATTATAATACGTAATGTTTCATTGGAAGATCTATATAATGATTATACTGGATAAATTGCATAACACTCTCATTCCTCGAAATATGTTGCAAGCCATAAAGCTGCATCGACTTTATAGAATTTTCCACTGGTAATTTTCAGCTCAGTGTGATTATTGGTTATGCCATTTCCTCCTTCAGCTGCAACCATATGTCATTTCACTTCCGTCCTGAACCAACATTCAAAGCCTTCCAGCCATTAAAATCTGAAATTATTGATGCTACAATCATTCTCCATTTGTGTAACGGGAGGGCTTTGTAGCAGGAATACGTTGTTTAAAAAAACTAAGCCGACTACAACACCAGCACCATGGCACAACGGTAGAGTTGCTGCCTTACCGTGCCAGAGATCCTGGTTCAATTCTAACTAAGGGTGCTATTTGTACAGAATTCGTATGTTCTCCCTGTGGCCTTTCTCTGGGTGTTCGGGCTTCCTCCCACACTCCAAAGTCGAACAGGTTGATTGGCTTCAGTAAAACTGTAAATCGTCTCTAGTGTGTGTAGGATAGCGTCCTTGTGCGGAAATCGTTGGTTGGCCTGGACTCGGTGTATCTCTAAACTAAACAGTAATGTTGCCCTTGCTCAAAGCTTGCAATTGCCTGCTTGAGGACCTCATCATTTTGCTGTCTCTCTCTTCTGCAGATCAGAGTAGGAATCACCTTCTCAGGGATAAAAGAAATCCTATGCAATTTGAGTTAAAAAATAATCACAATTCTCCAGCCATTTTCCTCCATACTACTTTCACGGAAGCAGGTGTTCGAGGAACAAATAACAGAGGTATGAGGTCCAGCGAGCTTTCAAGCCATTAAAAAAAACCCAAATTCAATCTGCCAATGCAACGCAGTGCTAGATATAATAAGGGACATTACAATTGTAGTGAAAGGTTCATGCAATGGCAATTATACAGATAACAGTAGTGATATAACGCAATCTGTGGTACATTTTCTTGTTCACATCTTTATTGCATTTCTCAACCTCCATATGAAAACCTTCAATGGATATTCAGTCACTGTTACAGTAAATGCAAAGTAGATTAAAGATTCTTAACAAGGTAATTGAACTGAATTGTGATGTACAGCAGGGAAGAATTATGTAGTTGAATTAGATCATGATTATAAATATGAAAGCAGACGTAGCTGAAGGATCCCATTCAAACCTGGAAAATGTATATTTATTGAACATTAAATAAATAGGCAGTGCGAGCGGGAGGAGAATTAACTATTTTAATTTACACTGAGGACATAACACCAAACAATCACAACAGAAGGTCTTACATTTGATTAGGAGGAAACTGAATGCTTATGTTTTTTCAAATAACTTTTTACACATGTACCTTGTATCCATCCCAAAGCCAGACACATGCACAATAGTACCAGATTTTCTGATGACCATTACTTGGAACATGAGCAGTGGTAATTGGCTCAGTCTGTTTCCTGATAATTCCAGACAAAAGCTCACCACAGGGCAAGAACAAAAGAACAGATAAATTGGAGATGGTCTGCCATATGTCTGGTCTCTGACCATTGTCTGGGTAGTATGTGAATTCTGTCTCGTGTCAAGCCAACCAGAACCCTCGACATCCTGACCTTGCTATCCAGAGTACTTATCATACAGCTATGGACACGTGCACACTATCTGAAGTGACAGCTACAATACCAGCATGATATGTTTCTTATCATACCCACATCCAGCTGATGCAAACTGATGCATTAATTAATGTGCAATGTCAGAAAAAGAAAGTGCAGCATATTTCATTTCTGAAGGTGAACATGATTTTTTTTTTTACAAATACAAATTACTCTCAATATGACCTAATTTAAGCAGGAAACAATTTGGTTCCAAATTCAACATATTAAGTCGTAAATATTTAGCCCCTACTTTTGTTTTCATTATGGTGATTTTAAAAAGAGTGACAGAAAGCAGAGACTTGAAAGGTCATTGAGCTTTGCTGCCAAAAGGCCCAATGTAAAATAAAACTTGCTTGAAATAATGTGGTTATTAGTTGTGATAGTTATGAATAGGATAAATGTGGACCTTGGGGAAAGTGCTAAATTGAGGTAATGTACATTACTATATTATTAGGCAGGAGCTGGAGAGTAAATAGGGAGCAGCTGTATTTGGATGCATCCACATAAGACATGTGGGAATTGTTTAAAGACCAGTTGATCAGAGTTCAGGACTGGCACTATGTCACGGGAAGAACATACAAACTCCATACAAACAGCGCCCATAGTCAGGGTTGAACTCGGATCTCTGGAGTACTTAGTAAGTTTTGCAGATGCCACCAAAATTGGAGTTGTGCACAGTGAGGAAATGCTATCCCAGGACAATGCAGTATAAAGATAAGTTAGAGATATGGGCAAGAGTTCAAGACATTACATTTTGAGAAGTCCACATAAGGGGAAAGAATAGTTGATTGAAAGATCCCGAACAGCACAGATGTATGCTTGCCGTCATCAGTCAGAGGGCTTCGAGTATAAACATCAGGAAGTCAAGTTGTGGCTGTACAAAGCTATGGTTGGGAGGCATTTAGTGTATTGTGTGCAGGTCTGGTCACCACCACACATGAAGGAAAGAAGGACATGGAGTCTTTGGAGAGGGCACAGAAGAGATTTACCAGAATGCTGCCTAGAGGGAATTCGCTGCAAGGAGAGATTGGATCGTTTTATCTGGAACGTCAGGTTGAGGGGAGACCTGATCAAAATACATATTATGAAAGTTATTAATTGGATGGTCAGAATCTTTTCCCAGGGTAGAAGTGTCAAAGACCAGAGGGCATAGCTATAAGGTCAGAGGGGGCACATTTTTAAAGATATGCAAGGTAAGATTTTGTTTTATATACACAGAGCAGTGGGTGCCCGGAAGACAGTGCCAGGGGTGGTTGTGAAAGCAATATCAAAGGGGTATTTAAGAGGCTTTCGATAGGCGCATGAATATGGATCAGATGCAGGCAGAGGAGATTAGTTTAAGTTGGCAACATATTCAACTGTGGGTCGAAGGGCCTGTTCCTGTGATATATAAACAAGCTTCGCTTTTAGATTACTTCATTGAAGCAACTTCAGTTGATGATGTTTTTTGGGTGCCCCTTGTATTTTAATGTGCTTTGGGCTTATAGTCTTTGAACTTGGGGGAAAAAAGGTTGGTCCATTAGCTGATTTTAATGTTATGACAAGTAATTAGTTCTGCCAATTTCTCAAAGGCAGAATTTTAAAGTTAGGCTTAATCGCTTGAACAGCCTGACAAGTCCTGCAGTCGATCATAGGTTCGCCAGGTTAATTCCCAGGATGGCGGGACTGACATATGATGAAAGAATCGATTGACTGGGATATTCACTGGAATTTAGAAGGCTGCGAGGGGATCATAGTAGAAACATATCAAATTAAGGGATTAGACGGGCTAGATGCAGGAAAAATGTTCCCAATGTTGGGAGAGTCCAGTATCAGGATTCATAGTTTAAGAATAAGGGGTAGGCCAGTTAGAACAGAGATGAGGAAAAACATTTTGACCCAGAGAGTTGCAAATCTGTGGAATTCTCTGCCACGGAAGGAAGTGGAGGCCAATTCACTGGATGTTTTCAAAAGAGTTATATATAGCTCTTAGGGCTGACAAAATCAAGGGATATGGGGAGAAAGCAGAAACGGGGTACTGATTTTGGATGATCAGCCATGATCATATTGAATAGTGGTGCTGGCTCGAAGGGCCGAATGGCCTACTCCTGCACCTATTTTCTATGTTTCTATGATCCAAGATAGATTTTTGACCCCAGCCCTATTTTTGGTCCCAGCAGAAGTGGAACAATTCCCACCCCCCACATCATATAAGAGTAGTACAGCATACAAGATTTCCACAAACAGCTGTAAAATTCAGGGGATAAATGCAGCTTTCAGGAACAGGGTAAATTGATTTAAGTGAAATACAATGGACATTGGAAGTGAGAAAAAAATACCAGAAATACTCTGATCAATTAAGTCAATGCAATAGATTTATCTAGGAAACGTGTGTCAAGAGAAAGGATATGTGGCAGTGGTGGGCTGAATGTTTAGAGGTACAGATCAGCCCTAGTGCCACGAGGGTTGATGACAACAGACAATAGGTGCAGGAGTAGGCCATTTGGCCCTTCGAGCCAGCACCGCCATTCAATGTGATCATGGCTGATCATCCTCAATCAGTACCCCAATCCTGCCTTTATCCCCATATCCCATGAATCCGCTATTTTTAAGAGCCCTATCTAGCTCTCTCTTGAAAGCATCCAGAGAACCTGCCTCCACCGCCCTCAGAGGCAGAGAATTCCACAGACCTTATTCCTGGTCCTGTATTCCCTTTGCGATATATTGTACAATATAGTAATCGCACTGATTTTGCATAGGCTTCTGCCATAATCTTCTTCTTACGTGCTAGGGCGTACACACCCTAAAGTTGTAAGACAACTTGTTCTGTTTGATCTTCTGTTTGTGCACGCCAGGTTGAATCCATTCGTCGAAACACGGTGGACCACGTGAAGGTTGCAATCTCCTACCCCTCTGCCACAATCAAAATCATTCTCACTATTGGTACCAATAACATTTCCAATTTCAACTTTGATTTATCCAGGCAACTTCTGGGAGAGAGAAACTTGGTCTACTCTATCCAAAATGCCTCTTAGCCTTCGGAAAACCAAAATTAGGTATTCAAAATATTTTTAAAGCACCAGGAATAGTTTGAGTGTTACATATCTGCTTTTTACCACAAATCAGACAAATCATAGTAAAGAACCAAGATCTACAAGTTAACAACTAACCACTAACCTCAATGTTACACGCTACAACTGTTTAACCACCAGATAATATTTAGAAGTCAAATTGTGTATAAAGTTTGTAATTTTTAAAATATATAACATGCAAAATAACCAAGAAAGTGGCATAACATGCAAGTGGGAAACATAGAATGTGACCGATGGTGAGAATGGCCACAATTGGCCGAAAGTCCTGCTTTCATCTCTACATTCTATAAGTGTGAACCTCATTGCAACTTACCAAATAGAGAAAGGCCTGGATAGAGTGGATGCGGAGAGGATGTTTCCACGAGTGGTCGAGTCTTGGACAAGAGGCCATAGTCTCCGAATAAAAGGACGTACCTTTAGAAAGGAGATGAGGAGGAATTTCTTTAGTCAGAGGGTGGTGAATCTGTGGAATTCATTACCACAGATGGTTGTAGAGGCCGTCAATGGATATGTTTAGTTGCGGATTGACAGATTCTTGATTAGTAAGGGTGTCACGGGGTTATGGGGAGAAGGCAGGAAAATAGGGTTGAGAAGGAAACGATTTAATGGTGGATTAGACTGGATGGGCCGAATGGCCTAATTCTGCTCCTATAACTTGTGTATGTAGATGGGATCCAGAATGAAAACATGTTATTTGCTGAGGATCAATACCTAATGAACTATTGATTCAATTTAATGGAATTTATTACTGACTTTTACCAAAGATGCTAAATGCATTAAATAAGTGCATTAAATAAGCCACAAAGTAATCTGACCACGATTTTAGTCTTGAGCACAAGCTTATATAACAGGCTGGGTGCCAACATTTACAGATAACACTGCTGAAAAACAATAAACCAGCTCTCCATGCAGGCACATTACCTATAAATATTTGTTACTAAATTCAGTAGCTTTACTTTTGCATGGCCATCGATTTGCTTGATGAGTCAAATGATAGCACACTGGATTCCTCTCTCCATTGCTTGCCCCACCTTCCCACTTATCTCTCTTTCATTTCTGAGCTTTCGATCACCTAGCCCACAGATGGCAGTGCCTCTACTTCCTTGGGCCCCAAGCTCAGCAATTCCTTTTAAACCTTTCTACTTCTGTACATTACTGTTCTCCTTAAAACACATTTCTATCTACAAGCTTTAGAGTCATTAAGTCAGTCACACAGCATGGAAACATGCCCTTTGATCGTGCGGGCCAAGATGCCTCATCTACTCTAGTCCTGCCTACTTGTATTTGGTTCATATCCCTCTAAACCTTTCCTAGCCATGCACCCATTCAAACGTATTTTAAGTGTTGTTATAGTACCTGCCTCAATAACCTCCTCTGCTGGCTCGTTCCATACATCCACCATCCTCTGTGTGGAAAACTTCACCCCTCCCAACAAATCTTCCCCCCCTCACCCTTAAATCCATCTTCTCTGGTTCTTGATTCCCCTACTCTGGGTAATTAGGTCGCATGGCTCAATCCTTTTCTTTACATAGCTACATGTTAACATTTGAATGAAACCGTCCTTATTACATTAAAGGCACTTTATAACGCAGCTCTGGATATCCCAGGGTTATGTGAATAATAGATGGAAATTAAGTAGCGATAATACTAGCTGCTCATTTATAATGAGAAAATTGTGCGCTCATTTTTTTAATTTTAAAGCTTGTATAAACTAGTGAAACTGAAATTTTAAGATGTGATAGTTAGGGGTATGTTTCCTTGGTGGAAATATGATTCCAGAAAAAAATTACTTCTATAATACCACAGGTGATTCTGCCCAACCTGATTTAGCATCAGCTTTTCTTCAGTTGAAGTACATTTTCGAGGATGTCACACCCTCTTGGAATCAAAACATTTCACTCTTTTCTCATCAGTAAACACAAATAGCAACTAGTGGCCAGAGGATCTAGGGTGGCAGAGGAACTGAAGGAGATTCACATTAGGTAGGAAATGGTGCTGGGTAAACTGATGGGACTGATAAATCCCCAGGGCCAGATAGTCTGCATCCCAGGTGACTTAAGGAAGTGGCTCTAGAAATTGTGGACGCATTGGTGATCATTTTCCAATGTTCTATAGATTCAGGATCAGTTCCTGTGGATTGGGGGCGTTGTTAATGTTATCCCACTTTTTAAGGAAGGTGGGAGAGAAAAAAACAGGGAATTGTAGATCAGTTAGCCTGACATCGGTGGTGGGGAAGATACAGGAGTCAATCATAAAAGATGAAATATCGGCACATTTGGATAGCAGTTGCAGGATCGGTGAGAGTCAGTATGGATTTACAAAAGGGAAATCATGCTTGACTAATCTTCTGGAATTTCTTTGAGAATGTTACCAAGATAATGGACAAGGGAGAGCCAGTGAATGTGGTGTATCTGGACTTTCAGAAAACATTTGATAAGGTCTCACATCGGAAATTAGTGGGCAAAATTAGAGCACATGGTATTGGGGGTAGGGTGCTGACATGGATTGATAATTGGTTGGCAGACAGGAAACAAAGAGTAGGAATGAACGGTTCCCTCTCAGAATGGCACGCAGTGACTAGTGGGGTACCACAAGGCTCGGTGCAGGGACCACAGCTATTTACAATATATATTAATGATTTGGATGAAGGGATTAAAAGTGACATTAGCAAATTTGCAGATGACACAAAGCTGGGTGGCAGTGTGAACTGTGAGGATGATATGAGGATGCAGGGTGACTTGGACAGGTTGGGTGAGTGGGCAGAGGCATGGCAGATGCAGTTTAATGCGGATAAATGTGAGGTCTCCAAACTTGACGAACGACATTCATGCTATTGAGGGAATGCAGCGTAGGTTCATGAGGTTAATTCCTGGGATGGCGGGACTGTCATATGTTGATAGATTGGAGCGGCTGGGCTTGTACACTCTGGAATTTAGAAGGATAAGAGGGAACCTTATCGAAACATAAGGTTATTTAGGGTTTGGACACAATAGTGGCAGGAAATATGTTCCCAATGTTGGGGGGGTCCAGAACCAGGGACCATAGTTTAAGAAGTGGTAAGCCATTTAGAATGGAGAGGAGGAAAAACTTTTTCACACAGAGAGACGTGAGTGTGTGGAATTCTCTGCCTCAGAGGCTGGCAGTAGAGGCTGGTTCTCTGGATGCTTTCAAGAGAGAGTTAGATAGAGCTCTTAGAGATAGCAGAGTTATGGGATATGGAGAGAAGGCAGGAACGGGGTACTGATTGTGGATGATCAGCCATGATCACATTGAATGGCAGTGCTGGCTTGATGGCTGATTGGCCTACTCCTGCACCCATTGTCTATTGCAACAGTCAACAAAAATAGTAATCCTATTCAGAAGAGGTGTCAAGGGAAGTTGTCACTAGTGTGTGGGATAGTGCTAATGCACGGGTGATTGCTGGTCGGCTTTTACACGGTAGGCGGAAGGGCCTGTTTCCACACTGTATCTCTAAAGTCTTTAAAGTCTAAAACAAATTCTCAATGACCTCTAGTTTACAAGTAGAATAACGAGAGACGAAGCAAAATTCTTTTAGAGTTGCCAAATATGGACGTAACATCAGACATCATCATATTTATATTGCTTTCATTAAATATACATTTTTAAAATCGTTATTCTGTATAATTATGATCCACTTCTTCCCTGTTGGTTATTCCATGAATTTTTTATAGTGTAATCCTCGGTTATATAAAGTTACAATATAACAATTTGACTATGTTACAATGACTATACGCCTAATATGAATTCTGTGTGTTTCAAAAGAGCAGGTCATCGTGATGCTTTAATTATATTATCTATTTAACGTTGTATGCTGTATCGCATGTTGTTAGGGACATATTCGACCAGACTGAAAATGCTTAAACTTTTTCCAAAAATATGACCTTCAGTTTGGAATCTCTGAATGTCAAAACCATAGAAGGTTTGTATTTCAATTGCTCTTGGAGAGATGTTTCAGAGGGTGTTCCAGAATTTGTGCTAATCCACAATTAATTGCATTATCATCATCCGTCTGCCACTACCTATGGAACCGTGATAATGAAAATTAGGACTCTTGTCAAGATCTGAACTGAGGCCAGGCAACTCCATCAGGGAAAACAGATGACCTGTCAAATTACCGGCAATCATTTATTTGACATTCTGTCTACATCCCTCACTAATAACTACAGACTTGTGCTATTTGGGGACATGAATCATATCTTCAAGATTTCTGGGATAAGATTGTTAGTATTTTAAAATATAAATCAGTTGTAGTCTGGGCAGCGATGTGTTTTTCCATTATTAAGGGCTGTAAATATCACTCTCTGGATATTTGAAACAACCTGTGAGCAACTCACAATAGCTTCACTTTTGATGAGGAGTTTCACCAAACGAATCCAGGTCCAAAAGGCGTTGTCTTTAAGTGATGGAGGAGCAGAGGAGAGATAAAAGTGCAGTGAGGCTTGGACAAATCAGAAACGTCACTAGTTAAAAGGACAATGTCACAAGGGATAACATCCAAACAATGGACTGTCATTAGCCACCATTACTCAAGATTTATGGGGCGAGGTGCAGGGTTGCGAGTATCAGAAAATGTACTTTAAAAGATCCGCATAGAATCAGAAAACAATCATGGATAGAGCCAGGATGTTTAGGCGCTAACAATCTCTGAAATAGGCAGGCAAAATGCATAATAAAAAAAGATGAAAAATACATTTATTGACAAAAAAAGGCATAAAAAGCCATTTATTTCCACCACCAAAATATGGTTAAAAATGATAATTAGAAAGATATACTACATTAAAAGACCAAAGTTGCCTGGTTGCATTTTTTCAAATTATCTGGTGTTAAACTATGCTGCCTGTCAGACAGAATATGCGACAATTGTGAAAAACGTATTTCTACCCCAGCTGAGGTCACTGGTGCATACCTGAAACAAGCTACAAACTCTACATTCATGTCGATATCTTGTGCATTACAACTACCTTTGATAACTTTAGCTATGTTTTGTATTTCTTCAAGAACTTTGTTAGCTAAAATCACCCTCACATTTTCCTTGTACGTCTTCACCTACATCGCCAGGAACTTTAAGTGCAAAGCACAGCAAGTGAAGATGTAAACAACTGAGCAATAGTTCAGCTCTTTGACTTCTCCAATACTTCCGATGTCAAGAAATACTCCTTTGATGGTTGACCTGCCTCCAGTGTACCGATGACCACATTGGCAACAAATCTCCCCACAGCATCAGTTATCTCGTCTATTGAGATCCATATTTTGTTGCATGCAACTTAATCTCTAATTTTCTGCACAACAATGTTGAAGTTGCTGTCAACATAATTTTTCTATAATGATGACTCGCTTGGTATATGTTCCTCTGTGTATTTCCCTAAAAAACCTCTGAGAGATTTGTTTTCCAATTTTCACAGTGGAATGCCAGCATCAATGAATACCTTGCACAGATCACTCGAAAACTCAGATTTGTGCTTGGAGCCAGCAGTAAATGTTGTGAGGAGACAAGCTTGCGTATTTCCTTCCTTCTCTGCCGCCAACTTGTGTTCAGCTGTCTGTACTTGCATGGAGATGAAATATTTTTTCTCATGATTTACTGCTTTCTCACATGCATTGCAAAACAGCACACAGTTGTCTGTAGAGATTATATCACTCCCGTACACTCTCACCAAATCGTTTAGTTTTTTACAAGACGTTGACTTGATTTTAGGCATTTTGACACTTGCAGGGGTAGATCCTATGGGAGTGGGGATGCAGACCTCTACAGGCAGGCCAAGTACAAGCTAAGAAGAGGAGCTGCCAAGGAAAGGTACTCTGAGAAGTTGAGGAGCAAGTTCTCAGCAAATGACTCTTCTTCAGTGTGGAAGGGCTTGCAAGAAATCACAAGCTACAAGAGGAAAATCCCCCCGCTCCGTGGACAATCGTCAGCTGACCAATGACCTGAACGAGTTCTACTGCCGTTTCAATAAACAGAAACTAAACCCTGATACCCCACACCCCATCCCCAACCAACACTTCACACCTACTCACAGCTTGACTCCAGTTTGAAAAGACTGGACCCTTCCCCACCTACTCCTCCCCAATCACCACTTCACACCTACTTAAAGCATGACTCCAGTTTGCAAAGACTAGACCCTTTCCCACGCACCCCTCTCCAATCACCACAACACCCACTTACAGCCGGGTTCTCCCCGGTGGTGTAAATTTTCTTGTAAGTTACGTTAAAAGGCCAATTTAGGCACTCAATCGTGAAAAAGGCATTATCTTCCTGAAATCATCAAAAAAGGCATGAAATATGGCATTTATGGCAAAATCCTGGCACTAATTATGGACATTTTATCAAGATGAATAATGAATGTATTTTTTTCAAACTCCAGATAGAATGTGTCAGAATAGAGCAACAGTCACCGTCTCGTGGAAAACATCTTTTGACAGGCACATGGATAGGATAGGTTTAGAGGGTTACGGCACAAGTGCAGCAGGTAGGACTAGTGTAGATTGGACTTGTTGGTCGGCGTGGGCACGTTGGGCTGAATAGCCTGGTTCCATGCTGTGTGGCTTCATCACTCCATGACTCTACGGCAGATGCTATTTTTTCATGATTGCATAAGTGCTCAGCAAGTTTAACAATTGTAAGCCAAATGTTTATCAAAATAACCTAAAATTCCTCACTCCTGTGAAATATCACGAGCCAAAGAACATTAAATATCATAAAAGCAAGCTCTTCTGAATTAATCTAATGACACATTTAATGAAACAATAATGATTTAACATTGAATCATTCAAGTTTACTTCAAGCACTATTGTGCATGAAGATTTTTAAAATTTAATTATCTTTAAAAAAGTACAATATTTAAACCGGTCATTTAGAAATGTCAATATGTAATTACATTGTTTCTTCCTATTATTATTTGCCAATATGCATCAGAAAAATGAAGGTCTGAAGATCTCTCTCACACACACAGTTAATTTCAACATGAAGCATGTATTGTAAGCCTGGAGAACATGTTCCACATTGCCATTGTTCTACCACCTACAAGTGGGGGTGAGGTTGAGAGAATCTTTTCATATTTCACAGAAATGTATCAAAGTGGTGCACACATACTAAACGGAATCAGTTTGAAATGCAGCAATCTCTTCCTTCATCTGCAGCTAGTGTGAAAGCAGGTGAGGTGCTGTGCTTATGTCTCTGACAGAAAAAGGGTCTTGGTTATGTCAAGACCTTGCTCAGAGCCTTTTTCTCTAGGGCAAGCTGAGTTTTTAAACCTGCAATTATCCCTTTGCATAAGCTTTTCCCACCCTCATGCTGAAGTTACCCAGGAATGGCCGTTTATCTCCCATGCCCACCTATATCACATGGCTGGCACCTCCTGCCTTTGTGGGTATCTGCTGGTCTACACTGTCTCTTTGGTCACCTTGGAACCAGAGTGAAATCAAGTTATCCTTAATCATGAGAGATTGCCTGGGATGATGAAGAATGAAAGGTCCATTGCACCATGCCCATCAAGTATGGGGTGCTTTTAGTGAATGCAGCATCTAATGAAAGCTCTAAAATGTGTTGGGGCTTAGATTCATAGTTATGCAGTGTGGACTCGGGCAATTCAGCCCAATTTGACATGCCAACCAAGGTTTCCAAGGCATCTGGACTATGGACCAATATTAACAAACTAATATTTCCAATGGTGTAAAAATCACAAGCCTCTACAGTAAAACAAAAACTGATTTGGGGTGAAAGATTGCAACCTTCACGTGGTCCGCCCTGTTTCGACTAATGCAATCAACAAACGGAAGATCAAATAGAACAAGTTGTCCAACAACTAAAACTGATTTTATGACAACCCATGGCATAAAAAGCTCTTTGAACTTCAGCTTCAAAGCATTTTAGCCAGATAAAATAAATACATAGCCAATGTTTCAGTTAGTGAACAATACAATGTAATTTCCTCAACCACATATGGACATGTGCTTTAAATAGTTCCTCCTATGCCATGTTGTGACATATTATGCTATATGAAATGCACAATTATCAATGCATGAAGCTTTTCAGCCAATGAGGTTTTCACAGGACCCACTTAGCAACATTTCATTGATCCACCAGAGATCAATAGCAGAGAGAAATGGTTTGTCTGAAAAGGCTCATGTGTCCAATGTTAATGGATTTGTGCCTCATTTTGGTTGTGATCTCTTTTGATGTGACCTACATAGGTCTGTCAATTGATGTTACTGGAGCCTTTTAGGCTTTTAAGGTTAGCACATTTTAAAATACTAAAGAGGCTGCTGCTGGTCTGCCCTTATGTGTTTGGTACTTACGATTAAAAGCCCTTTTGTTTCCAGTTATTTCTCCAAATCTAACCTGCACTGCTCAGCCTCAGTTTACTATTGGTCGTCTTGTACATTGGGAAGCAAGATTTGCACATGTAAGTCAGAAAGATAACTTAACATTCTGTGGATTAAGATCGCAAATAACATGTTTACGGCATCCTTCAGACATTTGTACGACATTCTTTACAAGTGCTTTACATGCTATTGTGCTCATCGGAAAGAGTTGGAGGCAATAAGTGGGTGGGGAAACCACATGAAAAAATCTCAATAAATTGGAGTTTTTTCTGTAAATATCTACAAAGGAAACCTTCCTCCCTCTTGAAATCTTCGCTTCCTCTCTTACATTGCGCCATAGGAGGAAATGGATCTTTAACACACTTGGTCTAAACCAGTAAACATGCCACAAAACGTCACCTGTTGTAATATAGGACTTCTTAGATGAACCAAATGATGATCAATTCTCCAGAACGTAAAGGCTGCTATCAATACAATTGTGTTGCTGCTTCATTTAATGACTATTTCTAACCTTTGTCCTGTTGTCAGGGTTTTGCAAGTGATGTCCTGAAACTCCAAGGACATTGTGCAGGAGTGACTGGGATGGTTCACATTCCAGTTTTTTCCTCTTTACCACTGTAGGAGGAGGATGTAGATGTTCCAACACTCAACCCCATCAGGACCCGGGAGACAGAAATTGAAGTTTCCCTTTTCAAATTAGTACGTTTGTCGTGACCAATAGCAGCATAAATCACACTTATTGCATTCCCTGAATAATGTCGTAAGGTCATGTAATGGAGTGGAATTAGGCCATTTGGCCCAACAAGTCCACACCACCATTCAATCATGGCTGATCTCTCTCTCCCTCCTAACCCCATTCCCCTGCCTTCTCCCCATAACCTCTGACACCTGAACTAATCAGAAATCTGTCTTTCTCTGCCTTAAAAATATCCACTGACGGCCTCTACAGCTTTCTATGGCAAATACTTCTACAGATTCACCACCCTCTGGCTACAGAAATTTCCTCCTCTCCTTCCTAAAAGAACGTCCTTTAATTCTGAGGCTAGTGAAAACATACTCTCCACATCCACTCTATCCAAGCCTTTCACTATTCTGTATGTACAATGAGGTCCCCCCCTCATTCTTCTGAACTCCATCGAGTACAGGCCCAGTGTCGACAAACGTTCATCATAAGTAAAACCAATAATTCCTGGGATCATTCTTGTAAACCTCTGGACCCACACCAGAGCCAGCACATCCTTCCTCAGATATGGTGCCCAAAATTGCTCACAATATTCCAAACATGGCCTTACCAGCGCCTTACTGAGCCCCAGCATTACATCCCTCAGCATTATACAAGCCCTCTTGAAATAAATGCTAGCATAGAGTTTGCTTTCTTTTACAGTCAGATTCTGGAAAGCAAATACAATCCTTCAAGTGTCAGATAGCAAAATGCCCAGGCAAGGCTGCTCTGCTTACGTCCAATTAAGTAAAATATCAACATATCAGAACTTACCTAGATCTGCGTGTTTAGCTGAACAACCTCACTTTATCTTGCCCTCACACCATGACTTCTCCCTAGAACCCTTTTCAGGCACCTGGCAAGGCCACATTTTGAATATTGTGAGCCGTTTTGAGCCCCATATTGGAGGAAAGATATGCACCTGTTAGAGGGGATCAGAGATGGTTTACAAGAATAAGCTCGGGGATAATTGGGTTTATGTATGAGGAGCGTTTGATGGTTCTGGCTCTGTCCTCGCTGGAGTTTAGACGGATGAGGGCGGATTCTCATTGAAACCTAATGGATAACAAAAGGCCTAGATAGAGTGGAAGTGGAAAGGATGTTCCCAGTAATGGGAGAGTTGAGAACCAGAGGGCAGAGTTCTCCAAATTATACCCAGAAACTCCTTGCCCTTGCGGTTTTACTGTCATTTTTGCTGGGATCCCCCTCCAATCAACTTTAGTCAGCTCCTCTCTCACACCTCTATCTAGTTACCTTTATTCAACAGTAATATCGATACATCCAATTTCAGCTTCTCCCTCACACTGCAGGTTGAATCCTGTCATATTGTGATCACTGCCTCCTAGGGGTTCCTCCACCTTAAGGGCCTGTCCCACCAGCATGCAACTGCATGCAGCGAGCGTGACCTAACGTGGTCGCTTGCACCATACTGCATCGCGGGGAGGACCCACTTCGATTGCCGGAGGTGTATGGAGTTGTGTGGGGCTGGTCCCGACATCCCGCGGGGTTCCGAAAAACTGTCACTGTTCAAAAATCCCGCGCGGCAACGGCCTGTCAGCCCGCAGCTGCATTGAGGCCATATGCAGCGTCTCGACTTCGCACTCAGCGTCTTGATGTCATACGCTACGTCTGGACGCCGTATGCAGCTTCTTGACGGAGTACGCCTAGCGCGTGGCATTGCGCGATGGCGTGCCGTGATGACGTCACGGCCAGACGCCGTGCGATGTCCAAATTCGGTCGGCCCGCCTCCTGCCCAGCTGATTGATGAGTATGATGTCGGGACCAGCTCCATATGGCCCTGCGAGGCAGTACACCTTAGATTAGATTAGATTCTTTATTTGTCATTCAGACCTTTCGGTCCGAACGAAACTCTGTTTCCCTGCAGTCATACATATAATTAAAAATAAATAAATAAAAAATGACAGTACACACACAATAAACACAAATTTAACATCCACCACAGTGAGTTCACCAAACACCTCCTCACTGTGGTGGAAGGCAAAGTCTTAAAGTCTGTGTCTCTTCCCTCTTTGTTCCCACCTCGAGCCACCACGTTTGGTTGCACTCGCTGCATGCAGTCGCATGCTGGTGGGACAGGCCCTTTAAGCTCCCCAATCAAGAATATTTCATTGCACAACACCAAATCCAGAAATGCATTTTCTCTCATGGGCTCGACCACAAGCCGTCTTGTGGGCATTCTACAAATTCCTTCTCTTGGGACATAGCACCATGTTTACTTCGGCCCACTGAGTCCGAACCGACAAGCGATCCCCGCACACTTACACTATCCTACGCACACTAGGGACAATTTACATTTATACCAAGCCAATTAACCTATAAACCTGTACGGAGTATGGGAGGAAACCAAAGATCTTGGACAAAACACACGCAGGTCACGGGGAGAACGTACAAGCTCCGTACAGACAAGCATCCATTGTCAGGATCAAATCTGGGTCTCTGGCGCTGTAAGGCAGAAGCTCCACCGCTGCTGCCCTTGCCCACCATACTTTCCTATTGAATCCCCCCATGACCTCTGTAACATGGCCTTTCTTACATACCTTTTATATTTCAAGATATAATTTCTGCACTACATCCTGACCACTATTCGGAGGTCTGTATATAACTCCCATCAGGGTCTTTTTACCCTTGCAGTTTCTTAACTTTACCCACAAGGATTCTACACCTTCTGATCCTATGTTGTTTCTTGCCAAGACCAAAGCCATCATCTTTGATTCCTGCCGTGGCACTCTGCCCCAAAATACTATATTTACTATTTAATATGAGCGAGGCTAAAACCAGATAGTACAATACGATTAAACTTTATTCATCACCCGAGGGAAATTGTGTGATCAATTTATGATCTTGATCACCCAAATCGTCTCTTCAGCTGCACAGGCTGCTTTTACAGGTGCAAGGCTGCCTCTGCCTCAGCCCACTTCTTCCAAAACATCCCATCCGTGCTTTGTTACATGAAAACTATGATTCTAAAGGGCCAGTCCCACTTAGGCAACTCTTTAGGCGACTGCCAGGGACTAGTTTTAATGGAATTCACCTACGACACCAAAAAGTGTTGGCACTGTCGGCGAACAATTTTCAACATGTTTAAAATTTTGCGGCAGTCCCAGTTTAGCTGCCCCAAAAAACGCGTAAGTGGGACAGGCCCATATGGGTCTCCTGGCAGGTCACTCACGTGTACTCAACGTAAGAGTCCTGGTGCTTCTATCCTATAATGTATCAAGTTCTCTTCACTCACTCATTCTCCTGCTAGCTGATCCACGCTGGTTCTGCAACACTTTAAATCCCCTCCATAATCTCTTCCCCAATCTCCATTCAAGCAAACTTGTCAAGCCCACCACCATTACTTTTTCCAACATTACAAGATAGCAAAAAATCAGTGATCCTGCAGTTTTGTCCCTTTAAACAGCCCTGACCTTTGACATTGTACTGCCACTTTCTTAAAAAGTCATCTTCTACAAACCACCTTTTCTAAACCATCACCAGCTGCCTGGTGTCGAATTTTGTTCAATATTGTGACCATAATATTGAGGCGTTTCACTACTTTTACTAATTGTTAAACAAAACATTATCCAATTTTATTATTGCTGGATCCATGCTGGCATACATCAGAGAGACCTCAAGTTAGCAACAGCGCCAGGAAAGAAAACTAGAACATGAAATGCATTGACAAATATGAGAGGAGATAAGCTGTCATTTGTTTGGCAGACGTGCATTTCACATATGTGGTGGAAACGCGAACAGATGGCGCTGACAGGGATGAAGTATCACCTTCCATATCTGTGACAGCTGTCATCACGCCAACACAATATGGGCCACAAAATGTTGCTTAACATTTGTAGAGGATTAATAAATTATCCACCACACACCCTCTGAAAAGTTCATAGACCTGCTCTGATCAACTTTTAAATTTATAAAAAGTTGGTGCTATAATCATCATTGCCTACTTTAAAACAATGTATTGTGATCAAACAGACTTTAGAGAGGGATTTTGGTAAGCAATAATCAGACAGGAGATTGGTTTAAAATGTGTTATTTTTTAATGTTTCCATTTCAACTGTGATGTTGTCCTCTTGAGGTGCGCTAGATTGTTGAATGGTTTGATTTATACCATGTTGAAAATTTGGATCATATGCAGAAATTTCCTATAATATTCAACTCAAAACCATCCTTGAAGGTTGCTGATCATGTGAGCTGGTAATGGCAATAAAAACAGCAACAATGACACTTGTAAAAGAAGAGAGGGTCTTGGACAGACTGAAAAAGAGAAAGCATTGAAGTGGACAAACAAATTGTAATATTGACGATAGAAATAAGAACAGTTTCAGTCAGAGAAAAAAAAGGAGAGCAAGAATTGCCTTTCAACAAGAGACATTTTTAACATCTTCTAAAACAATTTCTAACCATGAAAGATACATGAGGAAGCACAATCTGCCACAGGCAATGATGGTCCAATTCTATACGACCATCGTAGAGTCTGTCCTCACCTTCTCCATCATGGTCTGGTTTGGCTCAGCCACCAAGCACGACATCCGAAGGCTGCAGCGAATCGTCCGATCAGCTGAGACGGTTATTGGCTACAACATTCCCTCCATTCACAAACTGTACACTGCAAGGGCTAGGAAACGAGCGGGTAAGATCACCTCTGACCCCTCTCACACTGGCCACAAACTCTTTGAATCACTTCCCTGTGGAAGGGGACTCCGGACTGGCAAAGCTGCCACAGCCAGACATCAAAACAGCTTTTTTCCACGATTAGTAGCTCTACTCAATAACCAAAAATCTGTAGCGTCCTTTTGCTCTGGTATCTTACTTAATTCATGTTTAATCAATAATGTTTTAATATTCATGTTTAATGTTTTATGTGTCATTCTTAACTGTCACTGTATGTCGTTGTCACTTGCGGGCGGAGCACCAAGGCAAATTCCTTGTATGTGAATACTTGGCCAATAAACCTATTAATTCACATTTAAGTTTAGGTCCTAAAGACATTGATTAGCAGTCATTGATGCATACTACATTGTGATTAAAAGCGCAAAAGGAACTGCAGATGTAGGTTAACAAAAAAAAGACAAGTGGCTGGAGTAACACAGGAGACCAAGGATAGATGACATTTCGGGTCGGGACCCTTCTTCAGATCAGTCAAACCCGAAACGTCACTTATCCATGTTTCTCGGGGACGTTGCCTGACCCGTCAAGTTACTCCAGCAGTTCGTGCCTCTTTTAAAAAATTTAAAGTGAGAGTTTGATTTACCTCAAATACACCAACTTCACAAAAGTGAATGTTGTTTTGCAAAGATAGTAGATCAATTCATCTTGGCAAGCAAATTTCTGGATCTTGGTACATGCTCTACAAAGGAGATCACCGTTCCGTTGGTGCATAAATAACAGCTAGCAACATTAATCAGTGTTATTGTGGCAGCAAAGTCTGTCACTTTTGCACAAATGTCACACCTTTGTTTTCCAAATATCATAATCTAATGTATTCCTATAAACATCAGGATACTGCCATGCTATTTCTTGTAACATTAATAATCATAAAAGCTTTAAGTTTTAAAACTCCAGGTTTAGTTAGAAGAACCTTGTGTCAATGTACCAAGAGTATAATATGATCTAGGTTTGAGACGGATTGGAAACTCATTTGTGGAGAGTGTGAAGTGGACAGTGCACTTAAAATATAAACCGATTAATGTCTTTGTGAGCATAATGTCAGTCATCCATTTAAAAAATAAAGCCAAAAGCTACATCAATATTCTGCCGAAGGATATTGAAGCTTAAATATAGCTGACAACATAATGATAGTGCCCAGCTAGAAGAAAAACAATCTGCAGGGTTAAACCATGAAGTGCATACATTGGAGAATTTATATAGTGTCAATTGCTGCAGCATCATTGTAGGTGCTTCACAAAAATATGGCTCGCTCTGCAACAGAATGTGACAGCAGCTAACACAAGATCACTTCAGCTCATCTAAACATGGCATGGAATATTGATTACATTTCAGTTAATCAAGTAAAAAATTGATTAAATTAGTCATTTGCATCAAGCTTTCAGAATATTTAATTCAGTCTTAAGCCCTGTGTTGAAAAAGTTAGCAAGAACAATAAATAGATCCTTACAGCTAAAACCTAGCTTTCTATGAGGTTAAGGTGTAATGGTTTTAAAGACTTTCCCAGTGTGCTGCAGGGCAGAGGCCTTCCCAAGGTGCTGTGGCTGAATGTGCATTGTGTGGTACCAAGGCTCTGACCCCAGATGACATCTCAGGTAATAGGAAAGAACTGCAGATGCTGTTTTTTTTAAAAAAAGGCACAAAATGCTGGAGTAACTAAGTGAGCCAGGCAGCATCTCTGGACAAAAGATAGGTGAATTTTCAGGTCAGGACCCTTCTTCAGACCTCTATCAGGCTTTGACAGAAGACAAAAACTATGGCAGAACTATGCCAGTTGCCAAAGGTGATATTTTTAATAAGTTCATGTATCTTTAAAATTCAGAGCCATTGGATAAATTTAAGTAAATAATCAAAATGAAATTGATATATTTGGGATGTTATTATTGAGTAACTCAATAGAAAGTTTAAAAAGCATTAAATTAGTGTAAAGTAATTTACAAAAAGAAAGCATTTCTCCTCTGCCTAATCTGCAGGGTTGAAATCCTAAATGAAATCAGTGGGTCTTGAATCTTGCACCAGCTCTGATGAACACAGAGTATAAGAGGTGGTGGGCAGCACAACACAGGAGAGGCCCAGCATTGCAAGGACCTGCTGTTGGTTACTGAGCCTGGGACAGCGTAAACTGATAGATTTAAATCCCTCGCCCCAAAACTGCAGGCAAACCCCACCACTCAGTGTGGGCACCATGTGGGTCCAGAATGGACTTCCACATAATGGCCAAAGGCTGGTGACTCTTTTTGGAATCACCAGTGATAGTTGGATCAGTATTTGTCAGACGGAACTGCAGGTGCGAGTTTAAACCAAAGATAGACTCAAAAAGCTGGAGTAACTCAGCGGGACATACAGCATCTCTGGGTTGACGTTTCGGGTCGAGACCTAATCCCCATTCCAGACAACTATTTTTTTTTCCCACTTGTCAATTCATAAGATAATTATTAAGTGGCTCTTTAATCCCTCAAACAAATCATGTTATAACCAATTCAGCCTGCGTGTTGCAAATAATGTTTAATGTATTGGACCAGTAACATCTTGCAGCTCCCATTCATTGGCCTCACGGAAGAGTTTAT
Organism: Raja brachyura; assembly: GCA_963514005.1. Next base: position 77,017,607 of record OY740786.1, read on the forward strand.
GGTGGCGCGAACAAGAGAAGCTCTGCAGTACAGGGACTCCAGGGGCCAGAAGGTGTCATCGGCTGCATCGAGGTGAGAACAGGGAGGAAATGGAGGGCGGAGAAAGCAGTGGAGGAGGCAGAGTCACGCCGAGGGCAAAAGGCATTGATGGGAGTCATGGCAACTGGCAGAGCGGGTTTGGGATACTTCCCTAAGACACCGATTGGCAAGGCCCAGGGCAAGGAGAGGCACCATTTAAGCCAGGAAGGGGTCCGAGCAGGTGTGGAGGATGACCGTGTGAGCAGGACAGTGGGGCTCAGGCAGCAGGGAGCGTGGACAAGGTGGGAGAGCATACCGCAGGGTTACCTGGTCAAACATCATGCAGGCAGACTTCCACCACATCCGGTTCCTTGTCCAAGCTGTCTACGATGCCCAACCAAGCCAGCTAACCTCCACATCCGGGGCAAGAGTGAGACACCTTCCTGCCCACTTTTGCTCTGGATCATTAGAACATCTCCTCAGCAGCTGCCCAAAGTCCCTTGGGGAAGGTCGCTATCGGTGGCGCTATGACCAGGTGCTCAAGGTGGTTGCTGAGAGCATAGCCACTGCAATCGGTAATAGCAAACACCACCACGCCCCAAAGAAATCAATCACTTTTGTCAAAGCTGGAGAGAAGCCTTGACCACAACCAAAAACAAGGATGGGCCTCCTCTACACAGCCACTGACTGGTAGCTGCATGTCCATCTGGGCAAACAGCTGAAATTTCCACAGCACATCACAGAAACATCACTCCGGGCAGACATGATCATCACCTCCAAAGTGACAAACTGATCATTCTGGAGCTGACAGTGCCCTGGGAAGAGCGTATTAAAGAGGCTAACAAGTACCAGGAACAGCAATATTATTCTATTAAATGTGATCTTGAGATTACATAATATTTTCTGTGGTATTCATAACACAACAAAGATAAAAAAGATCTTTGTTTTGATTGCACCTACCAACATGCATACATTATTATAATACAGTTAATATGTACTGAGGGCAATTTTTTGTTCCAATGCTCCCCATTCCCAATTACTTTTACATTGAAGCGATTGAAATCAAAGTGAAGTTTAAATGGCATCAGAAAAATAAAACCTCCCGAATGGATGATATTTATTACGTGGTTGGTTGCAGTCAGTATCAGCACAATTAGTATATTAAACTTTGAATCTTCAGATGTCCTGGTTCAAGCTAAAACTAAAGACAAATAACCTCCTCACACATTCCCCTGCAAGTATCTCTGTCACTCCTGTAAAATATACCCCTTCTTTGAACAAGCTCTTAAACATCGCATCGGAAACAGTTTCAATCTGATTACACTCCTTGTGGATGTTCATCTACGTGTTCAATTAATAAAACAACGAGATTGGGGACATTTCTATTTAACCTGTCAAAGGACTTTGGGGGGAGGGGGGGGTTAGAAATAGTTATTGAGGTAAATAAACATAATAGTTGAGTGGCAATAGTGCTACTTTCCCAATATTTAACTGAAGGAAATAACGGGTTATCAGGGCTAATTATTGTGACAGACATCCTGACACCTGCATGTCATTTTAATATTACACTTATCCCATCCCCCTGGATATTCTTGATTAATAAATTAAGGTTTTGTCAACTAATTACAAATCAATAACATTAGCCAACTCTGAAACACGAAATGCTAAGCATTGGGATCCAGACATCACGGACAAATGGCCTCAGTTCCCCGCTCACATCTGGCAGGGCTTTCTGTTGGAACCAGGGGCCATAGGGGGGTGTCCCCCTCCCACGGTAGGGATGTTTTGAAACTTGATGTATTAAAATCATGTTTTAATGCATTGTAGATGTACGATTTCAATGTTTTTTGTTTGAAGTATTTTTAAGAGGTAACTTTTTAAGGGTGGTGGGTGTATGGAACAAGTTGCCAGAGGAGGTAGTTGAGGCAGGGACTATCCCAACATTTAAGAAAGTTAGACTGATAAATGAATAGGACAGGTTTGTAAGGTTAAGGACCAAAAGCAGGTAGTGTAGCTGGGACATGTTGGCGGGTGTGGACAAGTTGGGCCGAAGGGCCTGTTTTCACGCTGTATCACTATGACTACATTATACCTCCACCATGCATGAATGCTTCAAAATCAAGGGGTCGAATTTTATTGCCATATACTCAAGCATCGAAACATAGAAAATAGGTGCATGAATAGGCCATTCGGCCCTTCGAGACAGCACTGCCATTCAATATGATCATGGCTGTTCATCTAAAATCAGCACCGCTTTCTTGTTTTTTTCCTATATCCCTTGATTTCGCTAGCCCCAAGAGCTAAATGTAACTCTCTTGAAAACATCCAGTGAATTGGCCTCCACTGCCTTCTGTGAAATCCACAGATTCACAATTCTCTGAGTGAAGAAACTTTGCCTCATCTCAGTCCTAACTGGCCTACCCTTTATTCTTAAACTGTGACCCCTGGTTCTGAACTCCCCCAACATCGGGAACATTTTTCCTGCAGTTACAGCAAGTGAAAATCAAGCAGGCAAGCGGGATGCTTCCTCCAATCACCCACATTTGAAGGCCGCTATCTTCCACCGTTTCTACCCAGTGCTTGGTAACTACTTCCAGCAGCCACTGGTTGTCCTCCGGGATGCACCAAGCCGCAGCCTGAAGGGGCCTGTCCCACTTAGGCGATCTTTTGGGCGACTACATGCGACAATGGCAACAATTCTTGCTGTCGGCGGTTGTCGTAGGTTGTGGCAAGGTGTCGTAGGTGAATGCTAGTAAAACTAGTCCCTAACAGTCGCCTAAAGAGTCTCCTCAGTGGGACATAAGTGCGTGGGAATAGCGTAGATCAGCGGAGCCACGACCAGCTATGACACTCGTTGTCCAGCCCACTCTCCAAGTCACCGATAGACATAAAAAGCCGGAGTAACATCCAATTTCCTCTCTGTGTCTGTGGACGGACTCCAAGCACCAGAGGCCCATTGATCTGCGGCGCTGCTCGATACGTGATTGGCTTTGTGGAGATCAGAGCCAGATGGCACCGTGTCCCGGCACTCGGCCCTACACAGCCCTGCTAGCTGGACAGGGTTCAGTTTAGAGATACAGCGTGGAAACAGGCCCTTCAGCACACCGAGTCCGCACCGACCAACGATCCCCGCACATTAACACTATCCTACACACACTGGGGACAATTTACACTTATTCCAAACCAATTACCAGAAACATCACCCATTCCTTCCCTCCAGATATGCTACCTGACCCGCTAAGTTACTCCAGTACTATGTGTCTATTGGTTTAAACCAGCATCTGCAGTTCCTTCCTACACGTGTATCTGTCCAAATGCCGTTTAAATGTCATTGTGGCGGCGCTGCCTGGCAGCTGCGGCTCGCCTGCAGTCCGTCTGTTTTTTTTCTTTTCTTTTTGTCTTCTTGTGCTTGTTTTAGGTAGAATTTTGGTTTATTAGGCTGTGTATGTGTGTTGGGGGGGGAGGGAGGGGGGAAGAAACAGGGTTTTAGCCTCACCCTTCGGCGGGATGCGACTTTTGTCATGTCCCCCGTCACCGTCTCTGTCTGAGCTGAGGCCTAACGGCGGAGCTGGCGGCCTCAGAACTATAGCGGTGGTGTTCTAGCTTCCAGCGGCGGCGGTCCGGCTTCAGAGCTGCGGTGCTGCAGCGGCGGCCCGAATTCAGAGCTGTGGCTTTCCAGTGGCGACCCGGCTCGGAGCTGCGGTGCTCCAGTGGCAGCCCAGCTTCAGAGCTGCGGTGCTCCAGCGGTGGCGTTCCAGCGGCGACCCGGCTTCAGAGCTGTGGCGGTGTTCCGGCGACGGCGGTGGCGGCAGCCCGGCTTCGGGGGCTCGGCCGCGGGCCTAGTGGACGATAAAATCGGAGGCCTGAATCGCCTCAGCGCAGAGGGAGATCAAGGAGGGAAGAAGACAAAGATTTTTGCCTTTCACCACAGTGAGGAGGTGCCTGGTGAACGCACTGTGGTGGATGTTAAATATGTGTTTATTGCGTGTTTTGTTTATTTTTTAAATTATATGTTATGACTGCAAGGTAACGAAATTTCGTTCAGACCGAAAGGTCTGAATGACAATAGAGGATACTTTACTTTTAATTGTGGTAATTTCAAGTGTAGAATGAAGAAGAGAGTTTAGTTGTCACGTGCAGCGACATCAGAACAATGACATTCTCAGTTGCTGCACCTTAACAGGCCGGGTTAAAGCAACAACACACAGATACATGTAAATAGATTGATTTAGTTTACTATTGCCACCTGTAGCGAAGTACAGGGAAAAGCTTTCGTTGCATGCTATCCGGTAAATGCAAGCAAGTCGCTCACAATGTACAGATAAAGGTGAACGAGCGCAACAAATATAATCAATAATACAAGTCCAAAGTCAACTTGTTGGGTCTCATTGTGTGAGAAGGAACTGCAGATGCTGGTTTAAACCGAAGAGAGACGCAAACTGCTGGAGCAATTCAGTGGGACAGACAGCATCTCTGGAGAGAAGGAATGGGTGACGTTTCGGGTCGAGACCTTTCTAAAGGTTTCGGGTCGAGACCCTTAGAAGGGTTACGACCAGAAACATTACCCATTCCTCCTCTCCAGAGATGCTGCCTGATCCATGCCGGTCACCAGGGCGAATTCGGCACAGAGACTCTAACGGCAGCGGCGCAACGCTTCTGACACCTCCGACGGCCCGGGACTCTTGCACTGAGGCTGCTCCATGGCTGGAGCTGCAACGAGCGACACGCCAGCCCCGCAAACTCTCGCCAGCCCCGGCTCCCCGTCCGCATCTGTCCCCGCCGCTGCTTCTGCTTCCATCCCTCCCTAAGCCCCTGCTCTCCAACACCCGCAGCCCATGCAGTTGATATGAGATTTGAAATTCTCGTTGATCACAGAATTTCTCATGACAGAGCGTGAGAAATTTGTGATCAGCGTGAGAATTTGACGAAATTAGAGTCTCAATGCGTGAAAGTTGGCAGCCATGCCCATGAGCACCAGCTACGATCAATGACAAATTTCATCAACAACTTTTTCCAAGAAAAGATTCAGTTTCTTACATCAAACCTTGTAACTGGAATCCTCGCCTGCACAGCACTTCTGAGAAACAGTTTTTCTTCCCTCTCCAGAACTTTGACTTCCTCGCTAGTGTGAGTTGACCAGAATAGAATGCAATACTGAATTTGATGCCAGTTTAATATCACCTTCCTGAATTTGTACTCTAAACTTTACATGAATTCAGAATTCAAGGTTTTCTCAACATGCGCCACCATTTAGAAAGATCAATGCACAAATACAGAGTGCAGAAAGGAACTGCAGATGCTGGTTTATACCGAAGATAAACACAAAGTGCTTCAGTAACTCAGGTCAGGCAGCATCTCTGGAGAAAAAGGATGGGTGACATTTTGGATTGGGACACTTCTTCAAACTGTCTGTCTATCCACAATGATAGAGTATAGAAGAGAGATCGAGCAACTGTCCATATGGTGCCAGCACAATAACCTGGCCCTCAACACCAGCAAAACCAAGGAACTGATTGTGGACTTTGGAAGGAGTAGGTGGAAAATTGCAACCTTCACGTGGTCCGCCCTGTTTCGACTAATGCAATCAACTCGACGTGCACAACCGGAAGATCAAATGGAACAAGTTGTCCAACAACTTTAGGCTGTGCACACCACAAGAAAGAAGAAGAAGGAGTAGGATGGGTCCCACAGTCCCGTTTATATCAACGGGTCGATGGTTTAAAGGGTCAAGAGCTTCAAATTCCTGGGCGTGCACATCTCTGAAGATCTTTCCTGGTCCGAGAACACTAATGCAATTATCAAGAAAGCACATCAGCGCTTCTACTTCCTGAGAAGATTACGGAGAGTCGTTTTGTCAAGGAGGACTCTAACTTCTACAGGTGCACAGTAGAGAGCATGCTGACCGGTTGCATCGTGGCTTGGTTCGGCAACTTGAGTGCCCTGGAGAGGAAAAGCAGCCAGAAAAAGCAGCCTACCAGAGGTCTGGGAGAAATTCAGAGTCCAGCAGAGGACAAAGGGCTTAATTAGGAAAGGGAAAATAGATTATGAAAGGAAATTGGCAGGGAACATGAAAACAGACTGCAAAAGTTTTTATAGATATGCGAGGAGAAAAAGATTAGTTAAAACAAATGTAGGTCCCTTGCAGTCAGAAACGGGTGAATTGATCATGGATAACAAGGACATGGCAGACCAATTGAATAACTACTTTGGTTCGTTTGATAAAGTTCCTTTGGTGTGGAACTTTATCATACGACTTCTGAAAATCAATATGATAAAACATCTATTGTATTCCCTTCCACAATATTTATATTAACGCTTCAAAAAAGTCAAACGAGACTTACTTTTCACAGTGCTATGCTGGGCGACCTTTATCAACTCAAATGTATCCATATGTCTACTCCACCCCCTAATTGCTTTTAAAAGCTTCCTAAAAACCAAGGCTAAACTAACTGGTTCATCATTGCCTCAGAAGTACTTGCACTTCTTTTGAACAAAGGTGGTACAAATGCCAATTCTCTAGGCATCTTCACTATATTGACGGAAGATTGGAAGATTATGGCAAACTTGCAGTCTCGAAAACTACCTCCCTCCCTCTGAACAGCAGATGCACTTCAGACAAGAGATACAGCATGAAAATAGGCCCTTCAGTCCACATAGTCCAAATCGACCAACGATCATATGAGCACTACCCGACACACTAGATATAATTTACAATTTACAGAAGCTAATCAACCTACAAACCTGTACATCTTTGGAATGTGGGAGGAAACCCAAACACCTGGAACAAACCCAAGCGGTCACAGAGAGAATCTCATGAACTCCATACAGACAGCACCCTTGGTCAGGGTCGAACCTGGATCTCTGGCGCTGTAAGGCAGCAACACTACATAATTGGACCAGATGTGTTGCTCTCCTTTGCAACAGAGGTAACTTAGACATACAAAAGTAATTTAGCTGGCAGCAAGTAATCACCAACTTAATGCAACCTGCGTTGCTCTTTATGACGAGGGAAGCTCGGAGAAGGTTCAAGACGAGGGTTGCTGAAAGATTAAATAGTTTGTTACAGAAAGTGGTTGGAGCAGGGCTCGCTGTATCTTCCAAGTTAAAATTAGCTGCACATTTGTAAAATAGGACATTCTGCTTCAAGGTTTCTTTTACTCACCTTCAAATGTTTCAGTAAGCAATCCACTATATCTTCACAATCAGTTCTCATTTCACAAATGGAGAAAAATCATGTTCAAAAATAGCATATTTAACACAGGACAGCATAATCAGAAACAACGTGTTTATACACTGCCTTTAATCTTCAGGAGAAGCAACCAGCGTCTAATATTTTTGCCATCTTTCCTATTGAGCTGGCAAAATTGCTGTTGAGGTCCATAGGCAGTTCCAGATAGAGCAAGGTTTCCGAGTAGTACCCAATTTTAAAACATAACCAGGACTGAACATTCCCATCTAAAGCCAGACCACTAAGTAGATGGATTATGCATTAATCTTCCTAGTCAGATTTTTGGCATCGTAGTAATGAGCGTGGTAGCAGGTTACATTTATTACTGGCAGCTGGAATGACACAATTTTTATTGTTCGTTTAGGCTGAGAGTGAAGATTATTGGAGAAATAACCTGCTTTACTAAAAAACAAGCTTTTTTTGCACTTTGAAATGTAATCAAGAAATTCCCTAACAGTGAGCACATTCCGTCATGATCAGGGACTTGCACTTACGTCTGGTTTCCAGACATATCTACGAACAGGACTCACATCAGGTAAACTGATCTGTTCACTGGTATTGCTGGTATGTAAAAGCAAAATTAGTTATCATGCACCAGCTATATTTCCTTATTATGTCATTATAAGCACATTGAATGGTTGATCAAGGAAACTAAATAGTTTACAAAACAAACTCTAACAAAACCCCCAAGTTCTAGATCCATTTAAAAAAAAAGTTGTTCACTCTGGTTAATACAAGTCCAAAAGGGTTCCCAATTTTAACACCTTATTACATTAACACTTAATCATTTCAATGTCCAAGTATATGTTCATTGTACTTCAGAGGAATGGGAGTCCATTCTCATATTTACCACTTTAAAACAGCCCTGTTCAGCAGTAAAAGCATAATTATTCTCCAAAGGAAGAGATTTGTGCCATCTGATTTGCACTAGGTCTTTTACCAATACAAACCAACAGTCAAGTTTTCTGGTGTTAGTCTGAAGAAGGGTCCTGATGAGAAACATCACCCATCAATGCTCCCCTGAGCTGCCAAGTCACTCCAGCACTTTGTGTCCTCTTTGGTACATGGCCTTGAGAGTTACCTGATAATTGACTCGCCACAGCCCATTCTTTGGATCTTGTTGCGATACACTTCAACTCAAAAGACAGGAGGTTTCAATGGATTCCACTCCACCACTAAATGCCATGCATTAGAAGGGGTGAGGCTCAAGATATATTTTCACATTTTCTACTTTTATATTTTGATGATTAACAATTTTTTCAATGACATAGAAACATAGAAAATAGGTGCAGGAGGAGGCCATTCGGCCCTTCGAGCCAGCACCGCCATTCATGATGATCATGGCTGATCGTCCCATATCAATAACCCATGGTTGCCTTCTCCCCATATCCGTTGACTCCACTAGCCCCTAGAGCTCTATCTAACTCTCTCTTAAATCCATCCAGTGACTTGGTCTCCACTGCCCTCTGTGGCAGGGAATTCCATAAATTCGCAACTCTGGTTGAAAATTTTTTTTCTCACCTCAGTCTTAAGTGACCTCCCCTTTATTCTGTGGCCCCTGGTTCTGGACTCGCCCAACATTGGGAACATTTTTCCTGCATCTAGCTTGTCCAGTCCTTTTATAATTGTATATGTTTCTATAAGATCCCCCCTCATCCTTCTAAACTCCAGTGAATACAAGCCTAGTCTTTTCAATCTTTCCTCATATGACAGTCCCGCCATCCCAGGGATCAATCTCATGAACCTACACTGCACTGCCTCAATCACAAGCATGTCCTTCCTCAAATTAGGACAAAAATAAAATTAGCACTTGGAGAAGTGTGCAGTGACGGTGCTTTTACGGAAACAAAAATTGTATGGGAGAAATGACAGTCACATCATCGCCAGCAAGTGCTGCAAACCTCTAATCATCACACATCACGTGGTTCACTGCTTTAGCAGTGCACTGCTAGCATGAAGTCTACCCTTTCCCCCCCCTTTGCAAACATTCTGGTTTCATGCCAAGAGGAGAAGCCTCCTGGCCCAGCCAATGTATTTAGGAATCAGTTGGGTTATACCCTTCTGCCCTTGCGTTGCCAGTACCGACCACATAATGTTTAGCTTGTGTTAATCGACCTCAGCTTCTGGTGATTGACAGTTGGAAGAAATAGTACCAGAATTTGTAAATCCAAAGCTAATCCTGCAACTCCCTACTGAAGGTAATGTACAGGCAGGATATGAGCTGCAATTTTCCCTGTGGACTACAGCAACAATTTTAAATAGCTAATTCTGTTGAACCACCATAAAGTGAGGAAGAAGGGTCCTGACCCAAAACATCACCTATTCTTTTTCTCCAGAGATGCTGCCTGTCCCGCTGAATTACTTCAGCATGGTGGTCTCTTTTCACCATAAAGTGACTCAAATGTGAAGTTTTAGCATACAATCAATGCCTTCAGGATGAAAGGAACAGCAAAAAAAGTGGGAAAAATTGTTTTTGAATGAACAGAATTACTGACGTATTCTTACTAATCAGTTTATAAAAGACTGTTGCATTGTGCTCAATATTCTTGCAACACTCTCCAAATTAATTTGCATTGTGCATCACCTTTGCCACATACCTCAGACTTAAGATTCCAGAAGCCAAACGGCAGTTAATGAATGAGATCCTGGAGTCATCCTTGTTTTCACAACTAAATATAGAGACTTGATAAAAGGACCTTGACATAGAATTCCGAAGAATGTGTGAACTGGATTTATCAATTGACTAACTGACGTCATGGTGCTGATTACATCAGATCAAATGTACCAGGCACACTGTGCAGGCACATTCTTTCTTGCATTTGTGGAGTTTAAAAAAAGCTTCATACAATCAAAGTGCACTGTAAATCCCAGATTTTAACAGTCTTGTCCTGGGATTAAAACAGAGCAATAACAAACTCACGCCTACATTTTCAGAAATGTAATTACAAAATTCATTGTAAAATAAATCAATAATTAAGTTTATTTGTCAACATTTGTCAACTCCCCCCACACCCTCCCCCCACTCGGTTGCTCCACTCCCTCGTCCGATACCCCCAAGGCCAGTGATCAATGATCGCTCAGCCTCCCCACTTTCAAAAACGCTCTGCGGCACCAGGTTCGGACAGAGAGCACCGCCAGATGTGAGCAGGGAACTGAGGCCAGTTGTCCGTGATGCCTGGATCCCAATGCCCAGCGTTTCGTGTTTCGGAGTTGGCTAATGTTATTGATTTGTAATTAGCCCGATTTGTAATTAGTTGACAAAACTTTAATTTATTAATCCGGAATATCCAGGGGGATGGGATAAGAGTAATATTAAAATGACATGCAAGGTGTCAGGCTGTCTGTCACAACATACAGCCCCAATGACCCATTATTTCCTTCAGTTAAATATTGGGAAGGTAGCACTATTGTAATTTGCCACTCAACTATGTTTCTTTACCTGACTATTTCTATCCCCCCCCAAAAAAAATTCCTTTAACTGATTGAATGGAAATGTCCCCAATCTCATCGTTTTATTAATTGAACACAACACAGATTCAGATCCGATGTTTAAGAGCTTGTTCAAAGAAGGGGCACATTTTAAAGGAGTGACAGAGTTACTTGCAGGAGAATGTGAGAGGAGGTTATTATTTGTCTTTAGTTTTAGCTTGAACCAGGACACCTGAAGGTTCAAAGTTTAATACAGTAATTGTGCTAATACTGACTCCAACCAACCACGTAATGAATATCATCCATTCCGGAGGTTTTATTTTTCTGATGCCATTTAAACTTCACTTGGATTTCAATCACTTCGATGTAAAAATAATTCTGAATGGGGAGCATTGCAACAAAAATTTGCCCTTGGTACATATTAACTGTAATATAATAATGCATGCATGTTGGCAGGTGCAATCAAAACAAAGATCTTTTTATCATTGTTGTGTTATGAATACCACAGAAAATATTATGTACTCTCAAGATCACATTAAATAGAATATTATTGCTTAAATATATAGTAATTGGACTTTGCATTTCGGAAAGGTCCCAGCTGAGAGGAAGACAGCAAAATACTGAAAATATTGGGGGCGAAAATGACTTCAAGACAGTTTGTTAGGAAAATTAAGGAAATGGTAACAGAATTCTTATACAGCTGAGTGAGTATAATTTTATGGATGCGAAATTGTGTTCAACCAATTGATGACTCTTTTGACAAAGTAACTAGCATGTTAGATAACAAGGAAGCCAATGGATGTAACAAAGTTTGTTATACAAAATCTGGTCCATGAAGTGCCCCATAAAAGATTACCGCATTAGATAAGCATCTGTGGACTTGAATGCAAGTCCATGGGTTCAGATATGGGGCTTTATGTGTGGGCCAGATATATTGTCAGTGCAGAGGGGCTAGGAGCAAGGCCAAGTGTGCATCCAGAGTCAAGGTCTGGAATAGTACTAGGTGTGCTGGGACAATGGGAGTGTTCAGCACTGGGAGCCTAAACAGGTAAGCAGCTATGATCAGGGTAGAATAAGGGGCCAGTTGTAAGGCTGAACTCAAGGTCAGGTATGAGAGATGGTATGCAACTGGAGTTGGGGTCAGCAGTAGTACCAGGTGTGTAGTGAGACCCAGGTTGGTCAACATGGGCCAAGTGCTCGATTACAATCTGATTTCCATACATGAATAGACTAAGATCATTCATGCGCTGCACCCTTTGATCAGAGCCTGGCTCTACTGTGGAATGTAATTAGGAATGTAATTTAGCCTCACCTTATTCATAGCTAATCCAATTTAAAGCATAAATATTGCATTCAAGTGCAAGTTAAAAGACTCGCTACAGTTTGCACCAGATTGCACAATTTCAAGCCGAAAATGCAAAAGCTCCCACACCCTTCCTCCACCCTCGGTCGCTATGCTCCCTTGGGCTTGGTCTCTCGCAATTTCTCTCTCCCAACTCTCACCCAATGTTGGCAGCCCTGATGGTAGTAAAATCAACAAAGTGCATAATTGCTTGCCAATACATTTTCTATCAGTCCCAATAGTTCAGATGAGCCTCAAATTTTAGTTTAGTTTAGAGATAGCGTGTGGAAACAGGTCATTTGACTCATGGAACCAATGCCAATTAATGATTACCCGTACACTAGTTCTATGCTATCCCCGTTTCACATCCTACACACTAGGGACAATTTACAGAGACCAATTAACCTACAAACCAGCACATATTTAGAAGTGTGGAAGGAAACCCGAGCACCCCAGCGAAAACCCACACGGTCACAAGGGGAACGTGCAAACTCCACACAGACAGCACCCGAGGTCAGCATCGAATCTGGGTCTTTGGTGTTGTGAGGCAGCAACTCTACCAGTGTGCCGCTCCGAATTGCAGAACCCGAATATTGATAAATGGCATGGAAATAACTTGCAGTGCAACCTTCAACAACTCTTATTAGCAAAGGAACATAAATTACTGACGTCAGTTTCCAAACCAATAAAATACTTTGACAAGTTTAATCTGCAATGGATCTGACAGCATTCAGAGTTTAAGGAAAACGATTCATTACTTCTGTGTGGCAGAATTACAATTACATAATTTTACTCTTTAAAAAAAGTAGATTACAAAAATCAATAATCTCCCTTTTTGTTAAAAATATCATAATGTACTCATTAGAACCTTAATTTTACTGACATTGATGAAAAAAAATCAGTCAGTGAATTTAAGGTGAAAATGTGAACATGATTCAGGTTATTTATTCTCCAAAGAATCTTTTCATATTTGGGCTAAAATTCATAACTGTATTGTGCAGCTGAGATTTTTTAATCATTCCAGCCTGGTTAAGAGTCAAGAGGTATTTACGCCCGCATTTGACGCATTATCACTCTGAACCCTTCAGGAGATGGCTCAACTTGAAGCAAAAAACTTGAGAGATAAAGTTAACTATTTTGTTTAGGTCTAAGTTCAGGATTTAAGAGTCAAGTCAAGAGTTTTTTTTAAATAAATAAATAAACGATAAGAGTACAATGTCAAAAATAATGCCCCCAAGTCTATATACTTTGGAGTCTATTTGGAAGTTGTAGTGTTCAATAGCCTGATGGTTGTAGGGAAGAAGCTGCTTCTGAACTTGGACGTTATAATTTTCAGGCTCCTATACCTTCTTCCCAATGGCAAGGGTGAAATGAGAGAATGGTCATGGTGGTGTGGGTCTCTGAAGATGCTGGCTGCCTTTGAGGCAATGAATCTTGTAGATCCTTTCAATGGTGGAAAGGTGATTACCCGTGATGGACTGGGCAGTGTTCACCATTTTTTTTGCAATCATCTTCATTCCTGTGCTTTCGAGTTGCCAAACCAGGCCGTGATGCAACCAGTCAATGCGCTCTCTACTGTACACCTGTAGAAGTTCAAGAGTGGACTTACTGACATTACAAATCACCTCAATCTTCTAAATTGAGGCGTCAATGGACTTTCTTCATGATTGCCTCAATGTGCCGGGTCCAGAACGTCAGAGATATGCATGCCGAGGAATTTAAAACTTTTGATTCTCTCCACACATCCCATCGATGAAGACAGGTTTGTAGATCCCCTTCCTTCCTCTACCAAGAGACCCTCAGCTGCTGAGCCTCCCAGAAAACGTCCTCCTTAAATCCAGCTTGTTCGGCCAAACCAACCTATTTCTTCCGACTTAGCTGGGGAGTGTTGTAGAGCAGAGGGATCTAGGAGTAAAGGAACATGGTTCAAGAAAGTGGGGTTACAGGTAGATGGGATGGTCAAAAAAAGATGGCACATTGGCCTTCATCAGTCAAGAGTATTGAAGATGGACAGTTATACAAGATGCTGGTGATACATTTAGAGTATCGTGTTCAGTTTTGGTCACCATATTATAGGAAAGATGTTGTCAAGCTGGAAAGGGCGCAGAGAAGATTTACGAAGATGTTGGGAGGACTTGAGGGCCTGAGCTTTAGGAAGAGGTTTAGCAGGCCAGGACTTCATTCCTTGGACCGCTGGAGGATGAGGGGTGATCTTATGGCAGTGTACAAAATCATAAGAGGAAGAGATTGGGTAAATGCACAATGTCTTTTACCCACGGAGAAGAATCTAGGACCAGAGGGCATAGGTTTAAGGTGGGGGGGGAAGATTTTATAGGAACCCGAGGGATAACTTTTTCAGACAAAGGGCATGGAGCAAGTTGCCAGAGGAGGTGGTTGATACAGATACTATCTCAGTGTTTAAGAAACATTTAGATGGATAGGACAAGTTTAGAGGGATATGGACCAAACGCCTGCAGGTGGGACTGGTGTAGATGGGGCATGTCGGTAGGTGTGGACAATTTGGGCCAAAGGGCCTGTTCTCACGCTGTATGACTATATGCCTGTTATGGTCACGTGATCGATGTTGGAAAAATAATTTTCCAAGAAAGAAAAAGTATCCACTCTTGAACATAATGATAGATTGAATGGCATTCTTATCTTGAATTAAGTTAGAAAGGTGTATTAACTGATGAGTTTCATCCATGCACAAAATCCCGGAGGCAAGTCTGGTAAATGTTCAAACAAGAAACTTGCAGCCTGAATAGCTTCAAGCTACCATTTGTTTTGTGGCAAGAGTGGTTACGAGAAAGCTGTCTGTGTACGCACAACTTCCTCTATCCTCTCATAAATCATCTTCTAAAATGATTTGTACAAGTGCTTATGCTTTCAAGTCCAACTAACTACAACAATAATGCAGCAATTGCAGTCGCTTATGGTTACACCTGTTCAGCGTGGGTTTATCTACAGTTAGCTTCTAAATACATTTTGAACATCTAACATGTTGTTGCCAGTTCATCATTAAATTTACAAAAAAAGGCCAAAATAAATTTTATCAGCATTAAAAATGTCCCTATTGTAATCCTTTTTATAATTATTAACTACAAATGTAGAAAGCAACAGAATCGTGCAACATTTGGACAATAGCAGCTTCATTGATATTACAGCACAGCAGGAAGCATAACTGCAGGCATGTAGACCAACCATCATAACCTCAGATACTCTCATGCCTTTGCAGACACAAGACCAATCAGCAGCAGTAATGTTACAAATACTTGTCTGCCCAATCTGCCAAGTATCCACCTTTCTACTATTGCTATACTTTAAAAATATACAATGGTATGCACAATTTTTTATAATCTCTTGCTATGTTGGAAGGGTATTTCATAAACTTGCTTTCCTGTTGAATTGGATTTCTAATTTTAACTGGATAAATCTCTTTGCTCATGCAATTTCCATAAGTTAATACGTTGTAGGACCAGAATTAGGCCATTCAGCCCATCAAGTCTACACCGCCATTCAATCATGGGTGATCTATCCTTCCCTCCCACCCCATTCTCCTGCCTTCTCCCCATAACCTCCATCACCTGTACTAATCAGGAATTTATCAATCTCCACCATAGAAATATCTATTGACTTGGCCTCCACAGCCTTCAGTGGCAATGAATTCCACAGATTCACCACCCTCCGGCTAAAGAACTTCCTCCTCATCTCCTTTCTATAGGTACATATTTTTATTCTGAGGCTATGCCCTCTAGTCCTAGACTCTCCCATCAGTGGAAACATCCTCTTCACATCCACTCTATCCAGGCCTTTCACTATTCGGCAAGTTTTAATGAGGTACCCCCTCATCCTTCTAAACTCTAGCAAGTTCAGGCCCAATGCCGTCAAACGTTCATATGTTAACTCAATCATCCCTAACAATACCTTTTAGATTAACACAGATTAAATAAGAGGGAAAATTAATACATTTTGTTACTATCCAGAACAAAATAAATCAGCTACTTAAAAAATAATTTGTAATTGGTGTTTTTCGACTGAACAATAATTAATGGTGGCTTAAGCCATTAACTTTAAAATAATTCCCATGGAAACCCCACAAAATATTTTCTTAAATTATTTCCAAAAGCTTCTCTTGCATGCCTTGCGTAATTCCTCTCATTATGTGGCATTTGCCCAAAATGTTGTTTTTGGCAACTCCAAATTCAGGCCTGAACATGACCTAATAGTAACACATCAGCCATATTTCTCTTACTTCCATGTAATGTGAGCCAAGACTAGAGGCTAGACAACTATTTTGTGTGTTCAGATTATGTGCCGCGTTACATTCATTGATCTGGAAATTCACTTGGAGGTTCTCTTTTTAAAGAGAGCCACTGTCTTATGAAACAGTCCCATGAAGTGTGGAAAATTTTATAACGGTAGCAGCGCAGTTGAAAACTAATTGCGCGTGCATTATTGATTTATTTGTACTTTAAAAAAAACTGGATGGAAGTCCTCTACCTTCCAACACATGACATCAATATCGGGTGGTCCGTGGCTTACTCAGGCTGCGTGTGCTTGGCCATCAAGGTCGCAAGCTGATTAAAACCATCCCTCGAGTAGTAAAATAAGCATATGCCAGCTTGCTGTTAATTCCTTTAAAAGCCCTTACATAGTGACAATGTTGGATACACATGTTGTTTTAACAATATTTAGAAAAATAAACCTTAAAATAGTGGAATTTGCTGATTAATTAACAATTCGTCAATGTTATTGATCGTCACAAGTCGAAATGGGCTTTGTTGTAACCCCACTTGACAGTAGCATCTTCCCCTCTGCATTCCCTTCAAGCTCGATCTTGCAATTTAAAAAATGATGGTGCCTGTTCAGGTTTGATAGCCTGCCAATGTTGCAGCTGACCTTGTACAGTCTCATATCATTGACAGGAGAGAGGGGAGAGGGGCACAGGAGATTATTGATTTTTGGAACCTCCTATATAAATGGTCTTAAAAGGAAACATTTTCCTAAAAATTAGTCACTGAGGCAGAGGAGACATTTTATCCTTTTCCAGCGATTCTCTATATAGATTCACATAACTATTCCCCCACACACACAAAAGCACACAATGCAAACTATGCCATGCTTAGGTTAGAAAGGGTTCAATTTGTTCCATGCTGCTTTGGCAAAAGCAGATAATAGTCCTCAGTCTGAAGAAGGGTCCCAACCCAAAATGTCACCTATGCACATTCTCCAGAGATGCTGCCTGACCAGAGTTTCTCCAGAACTTTGGACTTTAGAGATACAGCGAGGAAACGGGCCCTTCAGCCCATCAATTCTGCGCCGATCAGCGATCACCCTGTACACTATCAATATTTTGCACACTAGGGACAATTTATTGTTTTACCAAAGCCAACTAACCTGCAAAACAGTATATCTTTGCGGTGTGGGAGGAAACCAGAGCACCTGGAGAAAACCCATGCAGTCACAGGGAAAACGTACAAACTCTGTACAGACCCGCATTCAGGATCGAACCTGGGTGTCTGGCACTGCAAGGCAGAAACTCTACCGCTGCATCACCCTTTGTGCCGACACTTTGTGTCTTTTATGTAAGCCAGCATCTGCAGTTCCTTGTTTCTGCAGACAATAGTTGCTCATGTTATAAGATGGTCCATTAACACAGTGGGCATACAAAATGACACGGGTCAAATACAACTCAAGAAATAAATTGCGGATGTGTTATCAAAATAAACATTTACTTTTAGCAATTCTATATATAGATTCACATAACTATTCCCCCCCCACAAAAGCACACTTAATGCAAACTATTCCTTGCAGCATTAAACTATGATTTTCCAGTTATGAAATCTGAAACAAGAATATATTTTTTGCTTGGCTGTGTTTTTGATAGTATCTCGTGGTTATATAGCATTATTTAGCTAACAATGCTCTAGACATTGGGCAGACCTACTAAGTAACATATGGTGTACCTTGGGTATGGCACCACTCTGAGTCTCAGTAATGGGTGCACATCATCTCCTGTTGCAGACAATTAATTTAGATCAAAAACACAGATGTTTATAGAGGTGTACAATCTGTTGAAAAATTCTGCTACAGTTCCAGACATTATGCAGCGTGGTGCACACAGTGAGCAGAAACTGTCGACATTTTCCCATGTGTCAGCTGCTCTCTTGAATCCACATGGGAGTTACCCGAGACAATTAGCCGTTTGGTTTACAAGCTTACACATTGATGACACTCTCGTTTTCTGGAAGAGGATGCAGCATATGACCGGTGACATTGGCCCGGTTACAATGTCATTCAACCAGCTGAGCATCATCTGCGAGGCGATACACTTGACAGAACTAATAATTGCCAGGCAAACTTCATTGTTTTGCCAGTCAGTTCATTTTCTGAAAGCCTGCATTTTCTGAAATAGAGGATTTAATCAAAGAGATAAGTTGAACTCCCTGATCAGTCGTAACATGCCCTCAAGTAGTACAAAATGTGCAATTGACCAGAGGTAGCCAGAGGTATAAAACAAATTACTGCAAACATGTTTTGTTCCAAGCTACATTAATAATTTTCAAAAGATAGATTGGTAAAATTCATTATGGCGACCATCTTTCATTATGTGACTACAGTTATTTCTAATTTCAAATACAAAACACAAAGTACTGAAGTAACACAGAAACTGCAGTAGGCAGCAACTGTGGAGGCGATGTTTCAGATCAGGACCCTTCCAAGTCCTGACCCAACATGGTGCAGAGTTTCTCCAGCACTTTTGTGTTTTGCTCAAGATTGTAACATCTACAGTTCATTGTGTATCTAACTTCTCATACTCATTTTACATTTCAGTTGGGTGCAGGAAAGTGACACAAAGGCCTACTGCTCCCTCTCACAGGTTTAGCTTTGTAGGGGTTAAGTAACAGAGCCCAGCTACTTCTGAGAAGGGATAACATCACTCATGTCTGCGAGATGCTCTGCATATTCCTGAAAAGAGCCAAATAAACAAAAGCAAGATGTATGAACGAAACAAATATATAATTCTTAACGAAGGCTTTAATAATCCAAGTTATTTTGCAACAGAATTACAATCTCCTCAAGAACGAGACTGTGTTCAGTGCAGAAGACCATCTCTTTGTTAAAACAAATATTAGTGGCTGTCAAACTAGTGTTTTTAGTCGGAAGTAAACATATTGGTTATTGCAGAATGCACCACTTAAATCAGTCAAATGGTGAGCTGAGTTAAAAAAAAATATACAAGTATTCCAGTAAACATACTTCTTGAAACAGTAGATCAGGTGTGCTCTCCGAGTATTCCCATGATTTTGTTTTATTACAGGCTTCCAGAATTTTTCATTTGGATTTGAAATGTGGTTTGTAGCTGAGCTATGCAATGTTTGTGTACCGTCAGCAATAGATCTCATACTCATTATGATGGCATTCAAGCTCAAATGAACAACCTTGTAATCCCCAATGCTTAAAAATAACAGATCTGAGATGGGAGTGTTTATTGTCCACTTAATAGCTATCATGCTTCTAACTGTGGCCTCACTTTTGTTTAATTTTAGTCAGTGAGAAGGTAAATTAAGACAAATGGCCAAGGGATAAAAATTGTAGATGTTAAACATCACTGCTAATAGATTTTTCTTAAAAAGTAATCCCAATCACTAGCCATTCCATTTCATATTCCTCTGGTCATTTCTCGCAAGAAAACAATTCTAGGAATAGTTCCTTGGCAGGTTGAAAAATTGGTCTTGGGAGCTGCATACCTATGATGGCATCGTTAAATTTTAACCAAGTACTATAGCTAAATGCAACCTGAACTATCTGAAACCATACAAATCTGTTCCTGTACAGTTCCAAGCAGTTTCATTCATGACACTTTATGACGGATTATAAACAGCACCAGCTGATGACAGTCAATCAGCAGCAACAGAATTAAACATGTCAGATCCGATTATTAACTGAAAATATTAATAATGTTTTTGCTCTTCAGATGTTACCTAGGTATTTTCTGCATTTCAATGTGTGAGATTTTAATATCAGGGACAAAGCATCTGGCGTGCCACCATGGGCATTCTGTCAACATTAAGCACATAGCATACCACTTGAAGCTCCTATCTAATTCCCTCTTCTTATGGCTCACCCTGGATTGAGTATGTTTTCCTATTAGGAAATTAAACAAGAGTAGGCCAACTGACTCAGACCTGGCAACGCTTTGAATTGGCTTCCCAGGTATAATAAACGTTACCAATGATTGATGATATTTATTAAGATTAACAAAACTTGATTTTTCACCATCATAACATCAATTACTGCATTTTTCCAGAAATACTAATCTTGATCAATGTCCCTGTCAAAATTTTATATTGGCTTGGATTAAAGAATCTTGGTATACTCTGCACTGATCTTAGCGGGCTCATCAAACTTCCTTCTGTTTCTCAGCAAGTAAATAGCTCTACAAATAAGGGGAGTAAAAGTATATTCAGTACTCAAGCGTGGTCCAAACAGAGCGCTCATTACCTTTGCAATAGCCAGTTCCCTTCCTACTTTTGTACCGGCATGCTAATATTGCACTTTGTATACGAGAACAAGCATGTCTCCCTCTAAAGCAGTCCGTAATCTCTTTTTATTCAAAATCAGTTTCCAATTCTCATGCCAAAGTGAACTGTATTCCCCTCAACTTGTGTTCTTGATGATGTTGGTAACATCAGTAAATCTGGCTACAATACTTTTAATTCTCAATTAAAGTTATTAATAAAGTTTGCTAAAAGCTTAGCCTAGTTGCTAAGAGTTTACGGATACTTGTGTTCCTTCAATGTGTTACAATTTTCCAGCCAGAAAAAATCTATTCATCATCATTAGAACAGCACAGTGGTGCAACAGAAGAGTTGCTGTCTTACAGCGCCAGAGACCCAGGTTCGATCCTCACTACAGGCACTGTCTGTACGGTGTTCGTATGTTTGCCCTGTGATTGCGTGGGTTTTTTTCCCCATTGCTCCAGTTTCTTCTCACACTCAAAAGACGTGCAGGTTTGTAGGTTAATTGACTTTGGTAAAGCTGTAAAGCGTGTAGAATAGTACTCGTGTATGGGGCGATTGCTGGTCGGTGTGGACTCTGTGGACCAAAGGGCCTGTTCCCATGTTGTATCTCTAAACTCTAAATCTGTCTTCCTCATTTTGTTGGTCAGCCAACCACTATCGCCTGTGCCCCCTCCCCCTACCACCCAACTGACCCCGTTGAATGCTATCCTCAAATGCATTCACTCTTATCTAGTAAAATAACCTTTCAGGTGGCACCTTAGTGAATAGATTTTGGAAAATCAAATGCATCTTAGCAGGTTCCCCATTACCCACCCGGGATCTACATCCTCAAATGCTCTAATAAATATGGACATATTTGTATTCATTCATATAATAGGGTCAACCCTACTTAGTTGTATTATGATTTACTAAATGTCTAAATACCATTTCCTTAAAAATGCTGGATTCTAGCATTTCCCCAACACATGTTAGAACAACTGCTCTACAGTTACTAGTTTTCTGTTTCTCTCACAGAGGATCTTTCCAAAATAGTGGGAGTTTTGGAAGAATGCGCAGATGCATCCACCATTTCTGCAGCTATTTCCTTTAAGATCATTGTGCCTCAGTATCTCTCCAAGGTTCTCTAAACTAATCAATAATTCAAACTGACATAAAAAGGTATTTTGTTGAATCACAAAGATGTCATGCCAATACATTTTTGTTTCAAACTGCAGCTTTCTCCGTACAGATGGAGAGGTTCTGCAAGTTTCAAAACCAATTATTTCTGAAACATACAAAAAATAGTTGACCAGCTCCTGGTGCTGCTACACTCAAAACATCACTTCATCTACTTTTTGGGGAAAATGTCATGGTTCACGAGCTCTGCAGCAGTAAATTATATTTAAATAATAAGATTTGATTATAGTTCCAATTTTTAATTTTAATAAACCAAAATATTTTAAGATCATATAGCAAGCACTGGTTTTACAGGGCACATACACCTATGGAATTTAACTTTTTTTTTGCCAATAATTGTGGAATTGTCAGACCATCCAATTCATACAACATTGCTATTTGATTCTTTTTACATTTCTGAATTAGTTCAGGTTGCAGTTCACTATTGATTTGTCTTCATTTAACTTTGCTAAATCCAGACTAAAAATTGTCTCACTACCTGGAAGTAATGCCAACCTGACTTGGCCATGCTATGTAGCTCAGTTGTACCTTAGCCTAGCTGTAGATTTGAATACTAGAAATTCCATGGATTTTATCCCACCAAATGGCTTGTGTCTCGTTTTTTGCTTTCACTGGCAGTTTAATCAAGATGCAGGCATACAGAGAAAGGTTACAGTCTTTAACTTGCCTGTAACTACTGTTAAACTTCAACTCACGCTACCCCTCCTCTCAAAGGACTAAATGTACTGGTTCAAGCAGATCTTCTGGACGGACTTAAAAAATTCAAGCCCCTCTAAACCTTTCACACCAAGGCAACCCCAGTTAATACTGGGTCTGTTTGGTGGCATGTAGTGACACCCAAAAAAATGATCACCCCATTTTTAAGGTCTACTGAAATGATTGACTTGGAAAGACCTTCTAGGAATTCCTCGCTCATCACTACCATAATCGTGTCCTTGATCAATATTGTGGTTAATAATGCGCTTACACTCCATTGAACCCAGAGTCGACACCTTGAAATATTGAGTCGCCAGTCCTGACTAACTTTCCTTTAAACAGCATCAGCCAATTTTCCCTGTCCCTGACGGGCACCCGAAAAAGGGACCACCCTGATTCTGGCCTCTCTCCACTGGCTCCCTGTGCGGTTCCGAATAAATTTAAAGATCCTTCTTTATGTCCACAAAGCCCTTAATGGGCTTGCCCCTACCTACATCAAAAGTCTGCTTACCCACCACACCGCCTCCAGGTCCCTCAGATCGGCCGACTTGGGGTTACTGAACATCCCGCGGTCTAGGGGCGACCGTGCCTTTGCGGTGGCAGCTCCTAGACTGTGGAACAGCATCCCTCTTCCCATCAGAACTGCCCCCTCCATCGACTCCTTTAAGTCAAGACTTAAAACTCATCTTTACTCTCAAGCCTTTCTTGACGTCCTCTGAGGTAGGGCTATATGTATGTACTTTATCTATGAACTTTATCTATGAACCACTGTTGTATAACGTTAGTACCTCCACCAATGTAAAGCACGTTGGTCAACGAGAGTTGTTTTTGAAATGTGCTATAGAAATAAAAGTGACTCTACTTGACTTTCAGTCATATCTCTACAATTGAAAAATATCCTCTGCTTTACATATTCAGAATCCTCACATTTAAAATGTTGTCCAGATTCATCCCAGATTTAAGTTAACCTATGCAGTCTGCTGAACTAGCTTTGTATTCCTTCTACATTTGCATGTTGCTCACCACCTATTGCACTTTTACTGTGCCCCATTTCCCTGCCAAATATGTTTAAGCCCAATTAAATGGTTCCATATGCTAAAATATAGTTTAACCTGTGATAAATATGCTGCCCCGCTTCACAAATATTGATGTCACTGAATACAATTCATCAGTAGTCACGTACGTATACAATTTGCTTCTATAAAGGACAGATTCAATGAGCATTATTTATATGCACATACATTCACGTAATAATCTTCATGAAACAAAGAACAGTCCAGTATAGCCCCGTCGGCCCATAATGGCACATTACATAATTATATCCCTCCATATTCATGCACTTATTGAAAAGTCTCTTAAATCCCACTATCCTATCAGTCTCCATCAACATCCCAAGCAATGTATAGCAAACACTCACCACTCTGTGTAAAACAAAACTTGCCTAGCACATCTCCTTTAAATGTTGCCCCTCACCTTAAAGCCATGCTCTCTATTCTTTGACATTTCCACCCTAGGGTAAAGATTCTGACTGTCTACCAGATTTTCTATCAGATCTCCCCCTCAACATTTCCAGAGAACAGAATCCTAATTTGT
Source organism: Raja brachyura (assembly GCA_963514005.1). The sequence continues at coordinate 77,041,614 of OY740786.1, forward strand.
CCAGACACAAAATACTGGAGTAACTCAGCGGGACAGGCAGCATCTCTGGAGAGAAGGAATGGGTGACGTTTTGGGTCGAGACCCTTCTTCAGACTGATGTCAGGGGAGGGGGCTGGATAAAGATAATGTAGTCGGAGACAGTAAGACTGGCGGGAGAACTCGGAAGGGGAGGGGATGGAGAGAGAGCAAGGGCTCTCTGAAGTTAGAGAAGTTAGAGAAAAAGTGGATAAGTCTCCAGGTCCTGACAGGATAAGCATCTGGATAAACAGGGTCTGATCAGGAAAAGTCAACATGGATTTGTGCCTGGAAGGTTATGTTTGACAAACCTTCTTGAATTTTTTGAAGAGGTTACTAGGGAAATTGATGAGGGTAAAGCAGTGGATGTTGTCTATATGGATTTCAGTAAGGCCTTTGGCAAGGTTCCCCATGGAAGGTTGGTTAAGAAGGTTCAATCTTTGGGTGTTAATGACAGAGTAGCAAGATGGATTCAACAGTGGCTAAATGGGAGATGTCAGAGAGTAATGGTGGATGGCTGTTTGTCAGGTTGGAAGCCGGTGACCAGCGGGATGCCTCAGGGATCTGTGTTGGGTCCACTGTTGTTTGTCATGTACATCAATGATCTGGATGATGGGGTGGAAAATTGGATAAGTAAGTATGCAGATTGATACTAAGATAGGCGGTGATGTGGATAATGAAGTAGATTTTCAAAGTCTACAGAGAGATTTGGGCCATTTGGAAAAGTGGGCTGGAAGATGGCAGATGGAGTTTAATGCTGATAAGTATGAAGTGCTACATCTTGGCAGGACAAATCAAAATAGGACGTACATGGTAAATGGTAGGGAATTGAGGAATGCTGTGGAACAGAGGGATCTAGGAATAACTGCATAGTTCCCTGAAGGTGGAATCACATGAAGATAGGGTAGTAAAGAAGGCTTTTGGTGTGCTGGCCTTTATAAATCAGAGCATTGAATAGAGTAGGGAAGTAATGTTAAAATTGTACAAGGCATTGGTAAGACCAATTCTGGAGTATGGTATACAATTTTGGTCACCTAATTATAGGAAGGATGTCAACAAAATGGAGAGAGTACAGAGGAGATTTACTAGAATGTTGCCTGGGTTCCAGCAACTAAGTTACAGAGAAAGGTTGAACAATTTAGGTCTTTATTCTTTGGAGCGCAGAAGGTTAAGGGGGGACTTGATTGAGGTCTTTAAAATAATGAAAGGGATAGACAGAGTTGATGTGGATAAGCTTTTCCCATTGAGAGTAGGGAAGATTCAAACAAGAGGGCATGACATGAGAATTAAGGGACAGAAGTTTAGGGGTAACATGAGGGGGAACTTCTTTACTCAGAGAGTGTGGCTGTGTGGAATGAGCTTCCAGCAGAAGTGGTGGAGGCAGGATCAATTTTAACATTTAAAAGTAAAGTGGATAGGTATATGGACGGGAAGGGAATGGAGGGGTATGGTCTGAGTGCAGATAGATGGGACTAGGGGAAAATAAATGGTCGGCACGGACTGGAAGGGCCGAGAGGGCCTGTTTCCGTGCTGTAATTGTTATATGGTTATATGGTTACATGGTTATAAGTCAATGTTCATACTGCTGGGGTATAAACTACCCAAGCAAAATGAGGCGCTGTTCCTCCAAATTGTGCTGGGCTTCACTCTGACAATGGAGGAGGCCCAGGACAGAAAGTCTGTCAAATCTGTTCTTGAACATATCTATATCCAACAGAAATTACCAGAAACGCTAAATGAATCCATTATAACATTTATACCAAAAATAGATAAGGATCTGAAAGATCCAGGATCACATAGAGCTATAGCTCTTCTAAATACTGATCAGAAAATATTAACTAAAATCCTAGCACAAAGATTAAGTACAGTGATTAATAAATTAATACACCCGGATCAAACAGGATTTATACCAAAAAGGTATTCTTCATATAACCTGAGACGATTATTCAATATTATATACTCAAAAAGAAATATTATCAAAGACCTAGCAATTATTTCGTTAGACGCTGAGAAAGCTTTTGACCAGGTGGAATGGCCCTATTTATTTTCGGTTATGAAAATTTTTCAACTGGGTGAGAAGTTTAGTACATGGATAAAACTTTTATAGACTCATCCAACAGCTAGAATATCAACAAATCAAATGTTATCAACTAAATTTAATTTATCTAGAGGCTGTAGACAAGGATGTCCGTTATCCCCGCTATTATTTGCACTTGTAATAGAACCATTAGCAGAAAGCGTGAGGTCCCATCCTGAAATATATATGGGTATAAAACCAAAGATACTGAAAATAAAATCTCCTTATACGTAGATGATGTATTAATTTACATTACTAAACCTGAAGTTAGTATTCCAAACTTATTAAATTTAATAACTCAATATGGCTCATTTTCAGGATACAGAATTAATTGGAATAAAAGTGAAATCGTGCCAATAATGGAAAGTAACCCACATATTCCCTTTTAAAATAGTAAATGAAAAACTCAAATATCTTGGAATTTATGTAACAAAGAAATATACTTCTTTATTTAAATCTAATTTTGCACCTTTACTGAACAAATTACATAAGAATATTTTGTATTGGAAACATTACCTATTTCAATGTTGGGTGGAATTAATGCGATAAAAATGTATTTTCTCCCGCAATTATTGTACCTCTTTCAATTAATCCCCATATATCTCCCAAATTTTTTTTTAAAAAGGTTGACTCTATAGTCACCAATTTTATCTGAGATTATAAAGAACCACAGAATAAATAAGAAACACTTATGTGAAACAAAAATAAATGGAGGTTTAGCATTACTGAATTTTATGTTTTATTTCTGGGCAGTTAATATTAAAAACATTAATTTTTGGTTGGAAGAACTGGACAAGCAATCAGATTGGTTAAAAATGGAAAAGGAAGATTGTTTACCTTTTGTAATTGGGTCGATTCTATTTGCTATTACTAAATTAAGCAAAACAACCTATAAAGAAAACCCTATAATAGACAGTGGAATACGCATTTGGAAACAAATAAAGACAATAACCCGAAACGTCGCCTATCTCCTGCGCTCCTTAGATGCTGCTGCACCCGCTGAGTTTCTCCAGCTTTTTGTGTAACCCAAAGAAGACATTAAAATTGGATTATTTACCACTATCTCATCCCATTGTAAACAATGCTACATTTAAACCCTCATTGATGGATAAGGGTTTTTTACAATGGAAAAATCATGGAATTACAAAGATGGGTGATCTCTATAGGAAAAGTTCATTTCTCTCATTTCAGGAATTACAACAAATTTATGGGCTTCAATCAAAAGATTACTTTAGATATCTACAAATTAGAAACTATGCTAAGTCAAATACACATAACTATAGAATTATAAATATATAAATTTTTGATGAAAGTTTGAATAAACATCCAAACACAGAAAAATTGATATATTTATAATATTCTATTAGATAATGATGCACCCAAGACGGAATTATATAGGCAATCATGGGAAAATGAATTAGGTCAGAACAATAAGGCCAGAAATTTGGGATGAAAGCTTACAACATATACATCACTGATCGTTAAATGCTAGACATTCTCTAATACAATTTAAAGTATTACATAGATTGCATTATTCAAAAACCAAACTAAATAGAATTTTCCCATGCGTTTCCCCTATTTGTGATAAATGTCAACATTTAGAGGCTAATCTAACGCACACATTCGTAAGCTGTATAAAAATCAATAATTTTTGGATGGAGATTTTAAAGATAATTTCGGAAGTCGTCAATACCAAATTGGTCCCCGATTCAAAATTAATAATATTAGGAATAATAGAACAAAATCAATTATTTACATCGAATCAAATAACCTTTATCAATTATAGTTTCATAATTGGGAAAAAATTAATATTAAAATTTTGGAAAGGCCCTATAACCCCCACAATTAAAATGTGGATTACGAAAATGTTGGAGACTCTATATTTGGAAAGATTAAGATTTGTCTTAATGGACAAACAAGAACTATTTACAATAATATGGTCCCCATTTATTGAATATTTGAAGGGGCAAACTGGTTCGGCACGAGAACCCGACTGAAACCTGAATCAAAGAATAGATGAAGAATTTCATTTCATAAAACGTAGATATGTCTCCAACGATGCATAATCTATTGAACACTCCATTTTTCCTCAACTTTTTTCCCCTTTTTTGTTTTCTCTCTATTAATTTCTATCTTTATAAAAATTGGAAAAAATATATAGAAGTACAATTACTATACAATTGTTAATATAAATAATATTGATAATGTATGACTACAATGAACAAATGCTTTTTATTATGTATCTACTTCTAATTAAAAAAATGTAATTGAAAAAAAAATCTGTTTTATCCGGGATGATGCTGCAGGGTGAACTCGCTTTGGAAAGACCGCACTGGCATCTCTGTCTTATCCTGGCGGCCCAGTCTTTGTCTCTGTGTGGGAGCGCAGATCACATCTGTAGGCAGGAAGAGGTTCTGTCATGTCAGGTTTGCCCCGGCCACTCAGTCTTTGCCATAGTCGAGGCTCTGGCTGTTGAGGGCTTCTTCTTGCCAGCTCAATCTAGCCCATACTATAATGCTGGTGGTCCCTGGTTTGTCCCAGTGGCTCAGTCTTCCTTAACCCTGTGACAGGAAAACACAGCTAGCAGGGAGATTCCCTTCTTTGTCTCCCTTCTTTGTCTCCCTTCTTCTCTCACGCTCTCCCTTCTCCGCTCTGGCTGGAATGCCAGGGTTTTATAGGGAGAAGGCTGGCGAGCTTCAGGTGGGCCAATCGAATCCTAGTAAATTGGACCCAGCTGTTACTAGTGATGTTGAGGAATGGCCTCTCCTGGCCCATCAGCTAATGATAGGAATCAGAGGCCATTCTTCCTTAAATACAATTAGATATTTCAGACCTTATTTATATAGAAAAAGTGTCTGAAACAAATACAACGTCAAACCTTTACTGGATTTATCTTGCACTAAACGTTGCACTGGCTCAATTGTAATCATGTAATGTCCTTTCACTGGATGGGTAGCACGCAACAAAAGCTTTTCACGGTACCTCGGTACACGTGACAATGAATTAAAATCGAACTAACCGATTTGAGATGGTGCAGAGTACATTTCTGTTGTGTATGCCTGATGTGGAAAGGAAATAAGGGAGCAGAGGACAGGGCTCACTCAGTGTTGCAAGGCCAACAGCCAAGGCTAAGCTCAGGATCTGGGTGCAGACTGGCTGGGCCAAATTCACTGGCCCACATGCCCCTGTTGTCAAATGGCAGGCTCTGCTGCCTGGCTTTTACTTTCAATACTGGGAGAGCTATCGGAGCGGTGAGTGAGCAGGAGGAACAGATGGAATAGGAGAAGGCAGTGATTAAATATGCTCTGGTGTAATAGAGAAGGTAAAATTAATTGTGGGGAATATAGAATTTGTTTTTTGGAGGAATCTGGCATTGGAGGTGGAAGGCAAGAGGATCACTAATCTTGACGCCACCTTGTTCGGTCAAAAGTCAGATTCTTACAGAACCAGATACTGTTGAAATTATCTCTTTAATTCTCCCTTCCTGCAATAAATTATTAGATAATTTAAGTTTGTTCTTCAGCGGTGGAAGAAACTAAGTTGTTCTTGTCATTGAGCACAGTGCCACTGTGGATCATTGAACTTGCAAGGGAAAGAGAATTGACGTTTAGAGAGTAGATTCAAGTTTAGTCTGGTGTTGATCAAAGCCTTTCCTCGTAGTGAATATGGCCATCACACAAGCACAATTCATTGTTCAAATAGGCCATATTTGGAATTAATCTGTTCTGTTCAATTTGGAATACAACTTTAAATAACATTCATAGTTCATTAACTTTTGAAGGGTCAATGGCTGAAGCACGATAGCAAGTCTGCAGCTGTTTGCAAAACATTTTTTAAAAGGTTCTCATTTAGGCCAAAATTTGACATTGGATTGCGTACAAAATCATGAGAGGAAGAGATCGGGTAGACGTCTCTTGCCCAGAGTAGGGGAAATTGAGAACCAAAAGACATAGATTTAAAGTGAGGAGGGATTTAATAAGAACCCGAGGCATATTTCTTTCACACAAAAGGGTGGTGGGTGTATGGAACGAGCTGCCGGAGGTGGTTGTTGAGGCAGGGACTGCTGCAACGTTTAAGAAATATTTAGACCGGTACATGGACAGGGCAGGTTTAGAGGGATAAAGGCCAAACACAGGGAGGTGAACTAGTGTAGATGGAACATGTTGGTCAGTCTGAGCAAGTTGGGCCGAAGAGCCCGTTTCCACCTTGTATGGCTATATTGTACATGGCCTTTGTACATGGCCCTCATAGACCTGACAAAGGCTTTTGACTCAATAGACCACCAGGCTCTTTGGAGCATATTATCAAGGTACGGTTGTCATGACAAGTTCATCAGAATATTGAGGCTTCTACACTATGGCATGTCGGTCACAGTGCTCAGCAACTGCGGCTCCGAGCCCTTCACTGTGGAAACGGGGGTCAAACAGGGGTGCATCATCACACCCACCCTGTTTGTCATCTTCATTGCTGCCATACTTCACCTCATTGGTGAAGGGCTGCCACAGTGGATCCCAATGCTCTGCAGAACTGATGGCGGGCTCTTCAACCTTAATAGGTTGAAGGCCAAGAGCAAAGTCAGTAACACCGCCATCATGAAGCTTCAGTGCGCGGACGACTGCGCCATTGCAGCACACTCTGCAGAAGACCCGCAGAGCATCCTGAATGCCTTTGCCAAGGCATACAGAGCCATGGGCCCCAGCCTTAAATATCAAGGCGACCCAAGTCCTACATCAACCTCCACCCAACCAGCTGTCTACCCAGCCCACTATAAAAGTGGACCACACCACTCTTGAAAATGTTGTCCACTTCCTCTACCTTGGCAGCATTCTTTCCTCAAAAGCTGACATCGACTCTTTGGTCAACCATCACACGAGTTGTGCCAGCGGAGCCTAAGCCAGACTCAGGAAAAGAGTCTTTGAAGATTGAGACCCAAAGGCTCAAACAAAACTGCTGGTCTACAAAGCCGTTGTCCTCTCCACTCTGTTGTATGGAGCAGAGTCATGGACCACCTTGAGAGCCCTGGAACAATACCATCCAAGATCCTTACAAAACATTCTGAGGATCGGCTGGGAGGACAAACGCACCAACATCAGCGTTTTGGAGGAAGCCAACCTGACCAGCATTACCACCACAATAATGCAGCACCAACTTTGATGGATTGGCGATGTCATCTGCATGTCCAACACACATCTCCCTAAACAAATCCTGTACTCTCAATTGAAGGAAGGTCAGCGAGTCCCCGGCGGGCCAAAGAAACGCTTCAAGGACAACATCAAGAACAGTCTGAAGAAATTCCACATCACATCGGGAGCAGATTGCACTGGACAGGCGCTCCTGGAGGAAAACCATGCAGGAAGGAGTTGCACGGCACGAAATGCAACTATGCCGTGTCACAGTGACAAAGCGACAGCACCGTAAGGAGACAGAGAAGGGGGCTCGAGGACAATCAACCACCGCCAGTCTCCACGGCCCACGTTGCACCAAGGTGTGTGGATCACGGATCAGGCTCTACAGACATCTGCAGATCCACAAGTAGAAAAACCTGTGGAGAGGACAGGACAGTCATACTCGTTTCGAGTGACCGCCGATGATGACGACTTTGGCGTGTGGAAATTAAGGCAAAAGTGCAACAAAACAGCTACAAGTGAGTGAAGTGTACTTTTTAAAGTCAACAGGTAAATTTTGCACTAACATTAGTTTGTTGTGCAGACAATTTGATTTATTCCATGTGATAGAGGAATGGCTGGGGGGCTCTGGACACAACAAAAGCTTTGGGACTGAAGACCTGCGCAGTACAGTCACAACACTGGCATCTACAATGCCAGCTGGTGAACTGCCCACATGTACCTTACTCACAAAAAGCAGGACAAATCCAAACCAGCTAACCACTTTCCAGTCGGTCACTGAAAGTGCAATCAATTGCTGCTACTTATTAATTTGATTTTCACCAGGACCACTTCACAGGTTCCAGACCTCACAGCAGCTTTGGTCCGGTATAGAATGAAGAGCTGACGTGAGAGTGAGTGCCCCAGTAAAACTGGTCGTTGTACACCAAAGGGAAAACACTGCAGAGATTGGAGTTATGATTTGTATTGAAGGAAAGTAGTGGTTGGAGGAGGTCACTTGCACCAGCACCTGGAGATCACTGCAAGAGTTCCTCAGGGTAGTTCCCTATTTTTATCTGCTTCCATCAATTACATCAATTCTCCAACAGTCTCAGAATCAGGGGTATTCACTGTTCAATTACATTCATAGCTTCTCAGCAAAGGAAACAGCTCATGCCTACATGCATCGTCTAGACAACATTCAGGAATGAGACGGGTAACAATCTTACCACAAACATACCAGGCAAATAATACAACAGAAGGTTTACCTATGTTATTCAATTGCATTCCCATTGCGAATCCCCCACAATCAGCGTCCTTAGGATTACCATTGGCAAGGACCAAAATGGACTCGCCGTATAAATAGCAGAGAAACAAGGAACTGCAGATGCAGGTTTACAATAAAAGAGGCTTCAATGTACTGGAGTAACTCAGCGGGTTGGGCAGAATCTCTGGAGAACATGGATAGGTGAAGTTTCAGATCGGAAATGAAAAGTCGCCCATCCATCTTCTCCAAAGATACTGCCTGACTTGCTGAGTTACTCCAACACTTTGCTTCCTTTTTTTCCCCATGTAAATAATGTGGCTACAGGCTGGGTGTCCTGCAAACGACCAAATTCATAACATCCCAGATCCACTGTCTACAAGCCAGAGTCAGGAGCATGATGAAATACTCACCACTTGCCTGCATCGTTTCAGCTTTAACAATTCAAGCAGCTTTCCATCATCTCAAACAAAGCAGTTCACTTTACAGGCTCCCTATCAGGTTGCGTTGACACAATGGTGCAGCTAGTAGAACCGCTGCCTCACAGCACCAGTGACCCAGAGTCAATCCTGACTTCAGGTGCTTTCTGTGTGGAGTTTGCTTGTACTCCATACGACTGCATCCGTTTCCTCCCGCTGCTCCGATTTCCCACAATAACCCAAAGACCTGTGGGTCGAAAGGTTAATTGGCTGCTACAAATTGACCCATGTGTAGGTCAGCAGTAGAATCTGGGGAGCATTGATGACAATATGGAGAGAAGAAAGTTGGATTAGATTAGTGTTGGATTAATGTAAATGGGTGGTTGGTGGTCAGCATGGACCTGGTGGGCCAAAGGGCCTGTTTCCATGCTCTGTCTCCCTCTATGACTAGGATCCAAACATGTATTCTCTCCACCACTGCTGCAGCAGCTGCATTGTGCACCCTCTACAAAATGCACTAGTTACTGTCACAGGCTATTCCAACTTCCACATCCATGACATTTACTACCAACACAGGACAAGGACAACAACTTACATCGTCAGCAGATTCTCCTCCAAGTCTCACGTCATCTGGATTTGGAAATATGTAGCTGTTCCCTGCAGGGTCCAAATCCTGGAACTCCCTATCCAAAAGCACTGTGGAAATACCTTCACCCAAACAACTGGTCTTCACCAGAACAACTTCGGAGATACCAACTGCATTTCGTTGTCTCTGTATTGTACACTGCACAATGACAATTAAAGATTGAATTGAATTGCAGCAGGTCAAAACTACAGCTCATCACCACCTTCTTGCAGGCGTGAGTAATGAAGGCTGGCCTTGCCCACAATGCAAGTTGCAAAAAAAAGGATTTTTAAATTTTTTTTCATTCCACCTAGCAAAAGCATTAAAAATGTTCTACGCAATCTTTATCATATTACCATCTTTGTGAAGTATACAGTGAAACTCAAAACGTGATCGTCTCATGTGCTAGAAACACATCCAGGGTCAGTTATATTAACAGGACATTCTGCTTTGCTTCTGAAAGTCATTCCAATGAAGTCAGAGGAATGAGTTAGGGTGTGGAGTACAATAACAGCATTTAGTGCTACCTACTGAGGATGAATTTCTCAGCTATGGTTTCACAGACTCAAAAAAATATCAATAGCCTTTATTTAACATATACTCTATAGCATTGCTTAGCCTGAAAAGATTTGCTGAAAAATTGCTTTCTACAAAAAAAATATGCATGGACAAATCAAACCTGCTCCTGCTGTTACCTTTACAATCAGCAATCATTTAGGTGACAGTTTTGGAACCAGTTTTATAAAAACTGTTAAAATTGTACACTTTTATTTCACATGTACAACGTCAGCAGTTTTTGCTTTCCTCTTGCGGATGCCAATTGACCCACTTTAAGATTCCAGCACTTTTGATTTTAATGGAGTTGGCTGCCTGATGTACGATAAAAGTACTTTCATGTCTCTAGAAATTGAATACACTTGATAGATATGCATTGACTGCACTATATCAAAAAGGATGCAGACACTGTTTTACACTTGAGGTTACTTGCACTGCCTAAGGGGCAATAGCTCACCGATTATTACCCCAAATTGTAATGTGTGTTTGCTTTTATTATACCTTTGGGCGGTATGAATAAAATAAAATTGCTTTCATCTATCCTGATGAGTATTGTAGCAGGATGTACTCTCAGTTTAAGGAAACACTAATAAATCAATAAATTGCATCTACTGCTTGTCTATGTTCATTTGTTTCAATTACAGTCCAGACCTGAAGAAACCAAGGATCGATATTTTAAGTTGATCCGTGGAGAAATGGTACTCGTGAAAAGCGCAGAGTTAAACTCACAATTGGGAACATCACTGGCCACGTAGTTATTGAATAGAATTGAGATTAAAGGAAAATTGTCTTGGTTTGTTAGCACATCCTGCTTATTATTGGCTTACTCAGTGAGTCTATTACGTTTTGCATGGTAGAGACTACAATTTTCCCAACAGATTGCCATAAAATGCAAGTGATACAAATATGTTTAGTGTCGACACAACCTTTACGCGAGAGCAATTGCGCCCAGATTACCACTTCAAAAGAGAGGGTATAAGATGTCAAAACAAATAGTGCACGACCAGAAATGTCAAACCACTAGTCCGTTTGAACAATATAGTTTAAAAAAAAACCTTTATATTAACCATCCAGAAGCATGATCACGGTTGGAACAGAATATGGGAAGACCCACTGAATTTCACCAGCCTCTGTTCATAGTTTGAAAACAAGAAATCCTTGCATGTTTAGTACACATATCTTGCAGCAGCTGCTGTGTCCTACTAGCATTGGCTAAACAGAAACTTCAGCCAAACAATATATTCTCCACATGAGGAAAGCAATGGCAGAGTTAAAATTAAACGCACCAAATCCCTATTCATTTTGACTTTAGACCTTAGAGATACAATGCGGAAACCTTCGAGTCCACTCCAACCAGCAATCACCCCGTCCACTTCCATTTTCCTATACACTAGAAACAATTTACAATTTATTTTTATTTTATTTTTTAAAATTTATTTTAAAAAATAATAATTTTAAATATATATTTTTATTAGAGTAGGTAAGCAGTGAATTAGCAAACACATATTATGATAGCAATATTTTGTGTACAGCAATCATACATTATTAATATTATCAAATGAATCATATTGTCTCTAATAATTTTTTTTTTATAAAGAGAGAGAAAAAGAGAGAAAAATAAAGTAAAAATCAAAAAGAAATCATAAAGAATGGAATAATTTACCATTAATACATCATTGGAGATAAGATCAAGGAATATAGAATATAACTTTTCATCTAATCCCGAGTCCGTTTCAGTTAGGGTTCCCTGCTGAACCGATCTACCCCTTTTAAATAATCAATGAAAGAAGACCATATTCTAACGAAAACTTCTTGTTTGTCCATTAGGGCAAATCTAATTCTTTCTAGCTGTAGGGTCTCCGACATTTCCGTAACCCACATTTTAATTGTGGGGGATATAGGGCCTTTCCAAAATTTTAATATTAATTTCTTCCCAATTATTATACTATAATCTAGGAAATTGCTTTGACTTGTTGTGTTAAACTTTGTTCTGATATTCCAAGTATTATTAATTTTGTGTCCGGATCCAATTTGATATTAATAACTTCAGAAGTTATTCTAAAAATCTCAATCCAGAAATTCTTAATTTTTACACAATTTGCAAAAGTATGTGTTGAATTACCCTCTGGATGCTGACATTTATCGCAGATAGAGGAGACTTGTGGGAAGATTCTATTCAATTTAACTTTTGAGTAATGTAATCTATGTAATACTTTAAATTGTATTAAAGCATGTCTGGTATTTAACGAGCATTGGTGTATATATTGTAAACTTTTGTCCCATATATCTTTTGTTATGAGTTGGTTTATTTCATTTTCCCATGTATGTTTAAATGATTCCTTCGTTGGTATCTCGCTATCTAAAAGGATATTATAAATATAAGTTGTTAGTTTTTCTGTATTAGGATGCTTATTCAAACATTCATCAAGGATTTCTGGTTCTTTATTCCTATAATCTTGTGTATTTGATTTAACATAATCTCTGAGTTGTGGATATCGAAAAAAATTTGAGTAATCCATAAATCTGTTGTAATTCCTGAAATAAAAGAAAAGTGCCTTTCTTATAAAGGTGTTCCATCTTTTTGATTCTATAGTTTTTCCATTGTGTAAAACCTTTATCCAGCATGGAAGGCTGGAATAAGGGATTGTTTACAATAGGGAGACAATTTTACCAAAGACAATTAACCTGTACGTCTTTGGAGTGTGGGAGGAAATGGGAGCAAACCCACGCTGTCGCAGGGAGAACATACAAACTCCATACAGGTAGCACCTAAATTTAAGGTTACGTTTATTGGCCAAGTATTCACATACAAGGAATTTGCCTTGGTGCTCCACCCGCAAGTGACAACACAACATAGTGACAGTTAGGAATGACACACAAAACATTAATAATTAAACATTATCAATTAAACATGAGCATTAAATATAATACCAGAGCAAAAGGAGCAACATATTTTTGGTTATTGAGCTACTACTCGTGGAAAAAACGCTGTTTCTAAGTCTGGCTGTGGCAGCTTTGACAGTCCGGAATCGCCTTCCAGAGTGAAGTGATTCAAAGAGTTTGTGGTCTGGGTGAGCAGGGTTAGAGATGATCTTACCCACTCTCTTCCTGACCCTTGCAGTGCACAGTTCGTCAATGGGGGGAAGGTTGCAGCCAATGACCTTCTCAACTGATCGGCGATTCGCTGCAGCCACCGGATGTAGTACTTGGTGGCTGAGCCAAATCATACCATGATGGAGAAGGCGAGGACAGACTCTACAATGGCTGTATAGAATTGGACCATCATCGCCTGTGGCAGATTGTGCTTCCTCAGCTGCCGCAGGAAGTACATCCTCTGGTGTGCCTTTCTGACTGTAGACGAAGGTGGCCCCTCATTTAAGATCCGTGGATATGATGGTTCCCAGGAACTTAAAGGACTCCACAGATGTGACCGTGGTGTTGTTGATGGTGAGTGAGGGGAGTGGGAGCTCTCCTAAAGTCTACAATCAACTCCACTGTCTTAAGAGCATTGAGCTCCAGGTTGTCGCAAATTCTTCTTCTTGCCAATTTGCTGGTAGGGAACAGTTGAGTCCTAACCTTGGTGTTGTATCTGGCCCCATAACTGTACCATGAAGGCATCAAACTTGTAGATCCATAATAATTCCTCTCTTGCTTAATCGAATAGTCCAGTGGTCAATCTCCTACTTCCAGATTCCACAATCCAGAGCCATCGAAAAAACCTTCTCAGATGCCGGTACCCCAACTCACATCAAGTAGCGTCAACATCCCGTTCAGTTCCCTGGTCACTGCATGTTTAATAGCATTTTATTCTCTGCATGGTTTGGAGCAGTATTTCAGATTTCAAGTTTTAAAGAAAAGGATATAATCCAATGATTGAAAACAAATGAATTACAAGAAATAAATTAAATGCAAAGTAAATATAGGATCTACTAGATTTGGACACGTTTTTTAATAGCAAAATGCTGTTTATAGATTGTCACCGCTTGTAACCTGTTTAAATTATGGACGAAAATACCTTTTCAAATCGAGACCCTTCTTCAGACTAGTGTCAGGGGAGTGGGCGAGACAAAGATAGAACGTATTTGGAGAGAGTAAGACTGGTAGGAGAACTGGGAAGGGGAAGGGATAGAGAAGGAAAGCAAGGGCTATTTTAAGTTAGAGAAGTCAATGTTCATACCACTGTGGTGTAAGCTACCCAAGCGAAATATGAGTTGCTGTTCCTCCAATTTGCACTGGGCCTCACTGACAATGGAGGAGGCCCAGGACAGAAAGGTCAGATTGGGAATGGGAGGGAGAGTTGAAGTGCTGAGCAACCGGGAGATCAGGTAAGTTAAGACGGACTGAGCGGAGGTGTTCGGCAAAACGATCGCCGAGCCTGCGCTTGGTCTCGCCGATGTAGATAAGCTGGATCAGCGGATACTATAGATGAGGTTGGAGGAGGTGCAAGTGAAGCTCTGCCTCACCTGGAAAGACGGTTTGGGTCCTTGGATCAAGTCGAGGGGGGAGGTAAAGGAACAGGTGTTACATCTCCTGCGGTTGGAGGGGAAAGTACCTGGGGAGGGGGTGGATTGAGTGGGAAAGGACTAGTTGACCTAGGAGTTTCGGAAGGAACGGTCTCTGTGGAGAGCAAAAAGGGGTGGAGACAGAAAGATGTGAGATCTGGAAAGGGTTCGGAGATGGTCCAAGTGAATTTGAGTACAGGATGGAAATTGTTGGTGAATTTGATGTTCTGTTTCATGTGATGGAGAAAACACTGTGTCAATCTTCGGTTTTAACCAGTATCTGCAGTTCTTTCTTGCACTCTCAGTTCAAATGCTTGGTAGATAACTTGAGAATCAAAGTAGGTTGACCTTGACTTGCCCTTTATTTGGCTTATGGGCTTATGATGGAAGCACAAAGCAAATATCAATTTAAATGTCAATGAGCTATTGAATCGGAATAAAATGAGACTGCTTATCAAAACATGACCTTAAGTTCCAGCTTGGAGCCACTTTACAGTATATTTGAGATCGCTCCGGATAAATGCTTTCCCTTACAAAACAAAACACCATGAAGCCTCAGATATCACATTTCTCCTCAATCTACCTAAAACTGAACATGTATTTTTAACTTTGAAAAACAATAATTTAGGCACTAAAAAAGACAAAGTGCTTGAATAACTCTGCGGGTCAGATAACATCGCCGGAGAACATGGAGAGGTGATGATTCGCATTGCGACTCTTCTTCAGACTGGTGATGTTTTGACACATGTTGATAGAATTGAGCGGCTGGACTTGTACACTCTGGAATTTAGAAGGATGAGAGGGGATCTTATTGAAATCAGATTGCTAGAGGCAGGTAACATGTTCCTGATGTTGGGGGAAATTCAAAACCAGGGGTCACAGTATAAGAATTAGGAGTAGGCCATTTAGATAGATGTTTAGATAACTTTTATTGTCATATGAACCCCAGTTCAAACGAAATTAAGTTTCTGCAGTCATACGAACAAGAAAAAAAACCAAGACACACAATTAACACCATTTACATAAACATCCATCACAGTGAATCTCCAAACACCTCCTTACTGTGATTGAAGGTAAAGTCTTGTCTCTCCCCTGCTCTTTATTCTTCTCCCGATGTTAAAACCCCCGGCGGGCGCTGGTAAGTCCCGCGGCCTTTAAAGCCCCGTCGGGCAATATAAGGCCCCGCTCCGGGTCGTTTCCAACCCCAATTCGGGCGGGAGAAGTTGCTGTTGCGGGAGCTCTGAAAAGCGGCCGCCCACCAGGGACACGCGAGCTCCCGATGTTACCGTCTACAGGCCTGCAGCCGGAGCCTCAGAAGCCGGGTCGCAGCCGCGCGCCACCACAGCTCTCCACGTCCAAAGCCGGCCAGCTCCACGACGGCGAGTCAGCAGGTGCCGCGACTGGAGCCCCCAGGTTGATTCTGGTTGGAGGTCGCTCCACAGTGCTAGGCCCAACGACAACGGAGACACGATAGGGAAAAGTCAGGTCCCCCATACAGGGAAGAGATTTAAAAGTTCCCCCGCCCCCCCACATATACACAGCTAAGAATAATATATAAACGACAACCAAAACATACACTTAACAGGATAAAAAGGAAAAGAAAGACAGGGACTAGAAAGGCCGCTGCCGACAGGCGCCGCCTTCTAATCTAATTTAGAACGGAGATAAAGAAAAGCTTTTTCACCCAGGGAGTTGTGAATCTGTGGAATTTTCTGCCTCAGAAGGCAGGGGAGGCCAATTCACTGGAAGCTCTTAAGAGAGATTTAAATAGGGCTCCTAAAGATAGAGGAGTCAGGGGATATGGGGATCAGCCATGACCATATTGAACGGCAGTGCTGGTTCAAAGGGCCGAATGGCCTACTCCTGCACCTATCGTCTATCGACTTGGGACCCTTCTTCAGTCTGAAATGCTGAGTTAAGGGCCTGTCCCACTTGCATACGATTGTGTGCGTTTGGCGCGACCAAACAGAAGCGAAGATATCGCGTGACGTCATGCTTACCAATCAGCTGGACAGGAGGCGGGCCGACTGAATTTGGGCGTCACGCGGTGACGTCATCACGCAATGCCATGCGCCAAGTGTACTCCGTCAAGACACTGTACGACATCAAGGCGCTGCATACGACCGCAATGCGCCTGCGTGCCGACAGGCCGTTGGTGCGCGAAGATTTCGTCCATTGCCAGAATTTCGGAGCCCCGCCCGATGTCGGAACCAGCCCCTCACAACTGCGCGCTTCTATGTGGGACCGGCCCCACGCGGCCATACGGTGCCCGTACGCCTCAAGCGACCACGAGGTTGCATAATTTGCGAGCCAATTAACTAACCATTTACTCCAAACCTATATCAATTGCACATTTTATTCCCCCCCACATACTCATCCACTCCCCACCCCCAGATTTTAACACTCATCTACACACTAAGTGCAATTTACATTGATGAATTGCCCTATCAGCCACACATTTTGGGATGTGGGAGGAAGTGTTCTTGGAGGGACCCCCACGTGATCACAGCGAGATTCAAATTCAGAATCAATTTTATTGTCATTGCACTTTTCAGTACAATTAAATGGTTTATCCTGCAGTCATTACAGAATAAATAACAAAACACACACTCAACACAGTTTTACATCCACCACAGTGAGTCCACCAGGCACCTCCTCACTGTGATGGAAGGCAAAAGTCCCAAAAATCTTTGTCTCTTCCCTCCTTGCTCTCCCTCTGCGCTGAGGCGATCCAGGCCTCAGATGTTGTGACCCCTCCGGGTGGTGGTAACAAGTCCCGTGGCTGAATCCGAGCTCCGTGGACGGGCCGGTTCAAACTCCGCGGCCCGGGGCGGCCGAAGCTGTCGTCCTCCAGTCCAGCGGACGAAGCTGTTATTGCGGGAGCTCCGGAAAAACAGGTCACCAACCGGTGACCTGCGAGCTCCCAATGATGATGTCGTCCACTGGCCCGCGGCTGAGACCACTGGGCCCGCCGCCGAGCCTCCGAGGCTCCGAAGCCGGGTCGGAAGTCGGGTCGCAACGCCACCACAGCCCCGAAGTCGGCCAGCCTCGCGTAGGCAAGTCCTGGCTCTGCCTCCGAAGCCTCGAGGTCGGTCCCAGTTGGGGGCCGCCAGCTCCGCGATAGGCCTCAGCACAGACGGAGACGGGGATACGGCAAGAAAGGTCACGTCTCCCCCCTCCCCCCAAAGGAAGAGTCAAAAAACATGTTTCTCCCACCACATCCACACACACGCAACTAAAATAAACCAAAATAAACTGTAACAATGGGGCAAAAGAAAACAAAAAAAGGAAAGACAAAAACAGACTGCAGACGAGCCGCCACTTCCAGAAAAACTCCATGTTGACAACACGTTATTAGGATTGAACCCAGTATCCCTGGTGGTACAAGGTGTGGCTTTACTAACTGCACTTATACGTTGCCCTCGTATATGTATTGCGCAATGGTTTACCTCATTAAGAACAATAACATTTCTAAACTAGATGCTCTGACCAGGTTTTTGCCACATATAAACATTTTCAGTGCCAATTTATAGTCCCTTGACTCGCCCACAGCAGCAGGCATTAATTATGTTGACCAGCTGTGGGTTCTAGACAAATCTTTGTGGAAAAGCTATTTAGCCACATGTGATGGTGTGATGTGAAAAATAAGCATTGTGCCAATTTTTTTCTTGGTTCAGCAGTTAATGACCATGTCCCCTCTGGAAGTGGAGATGCTCTACTGGGCAAAACATGACCCCAACTGCGGTGCTTATTTAGACGAGTGTTCCCACTGAACTCGATTCATACAAAGTAAACGTTGCTTTATAGGAACATTTTATTCGTAAGATATAGTCAGACACGATCTCAAAACAAGTGCTTCCCCCCCCCCCCCCCCCCGACATCAGTCTGAAGAAGGGTCTTGACCTCTCCATAGATGCTGCCTCACCCGCTGAGTTTCTCCAGCATTTCTGTCTACCTGCCATATTATGGCTGTCATTCAGAATTGCATAAATCACATCACCTTGTACGATATGTAAATTTGGGGTCTCCAAACATTTACTCACATTTTTTTTAAAAATCACAAAGAATATTCTCACTTTTCCCTTCAATATGAATGCTAGTATTGGCTGCAGAAGTGGCCACAAAATGAGCTATAGCTAATGTACTGCAATTTGCCTCAAAAGAAATGCAACATCAGTGCTGGCCTGTGAGTGAATTATTTAGCTGGCAAGGGCATGTTGCTCAAGGGGGAGAAAACACTCCCCATTTCCTAACTTCCATTCAAACACTCAGCTAAAACATCCTGAGTAGAACCGTATTATTTCAATGATTGCAGCAAAATAAAAAAAATCTAGACATTATACAGAATATTACAGCAGGTGTTTACTTATTCCCTTTGATGATCTTTCAGGGTTGCCCAAGGGCACATGCCTAGATGCCAATCCATAAGATTATTCTAAATATCACCCTTGTTATTCTAAAAGGTTAGTTTAAATCAAAAGCCCATATACCAATTAAAAGATCACGACTAAACTGAAATATATCCCTGAAATAATGCTGTGGTCTCATCTCTTGCCCAATGTAGAATCTTATACACACTGTCGAAACACTTAAATCATTCTTCCATCTTTTTAAAACAGTTGCTGAAGCTGTATTTGTGACTGTTCTGGGAGGGAGAAAATGATGCCGCTGCACTATTTTAAACACATTGCTTTCCTTTCTCTTATAAAAAAATCAAAAATCAAAAATCATCACTATCTTGAAAAAAACTGTTCATCTGCAAAACAGGAATGCACCTACTTTAGTCTGAAGGGCATGGATTATCTTCACGTGTTTAATTTGAGCAATGTGATGTTGCAAGATGGGACAACTTCCCATTTTGTGTATTTAGTGTCAACATGCCAGGGCTGCCAACTGGTGAGTGTTTGCCAGGCTGACGAGTCGCTTGCTGCAGCTCCGGCCATGGAGCAACCTCAGTGCAAGAGTCCCAGGGGGAGGGGGAGGGGGAATATTAAAGAAATCGATATTCATGCTCAATCGGGAAAATAAGTTGATATCTGTTTTTAAATTGATATTTTGTTCATCTTTAAATGTAAGTCTTGGACTCATGTATCGTGGGAACAAATAAGCAAAGGCAAGACGGTAAATATAAACTACAAATTAACTTCAGAAAATGAAACTTGTAGAGATCAACTTTGCCCTTCACTTTACAAAGAATAACCTTAGGGATTATGCGGTAAATGCCATTCAAATACTCTGCAACCTTGGGATAATATTGTTCATGTTCAAATCCGATAGGTAAGTCTTGATTTGTTCAATATTATAATTAGTTCAACGATACAGCGTGGAAACAGGCCCTTCGGCCCCTCGAGTCAGTGCCGACCATCGATCACCCGTTCACACTGGTTCTATGTTATCCCACTTTCTCATCCACTCCCTACACACAAGGGGACAATTTACAGAGGGCCAATTAACCTACAAACCTGCACGTCCTTGGGATGTAGTAGGAAACCGGAGCACCCGGAGGAAACCCATGCAGTCACAGGGAGAATGTGCAAACTCCACACAGACAGTATCCGAGACCAGGATTGAACTCGGGTCTCCGGCGCTGTGTTCCATTAATTGTAATGGTAATAATTAGGCCTCCGCTGATATGCCGGGAAGATTACCCAATATTACTGATTATCAATCCATTGTATTATTGATTATATATGTTGCACTCGTTCACCTTTATCTGTACATTGTGAGCGACTTGCTTGCATTTACCGGATAGCATGCAACAAAAGCTTTTCCCTGTACCTCGCTACAGGTGGCAATAGTAAACTAAATCAATCTATTTACATGTATCTGCGTGTTGTTGCTTTAACCCGGCCTGTTAAGGTGCAGCAACTGAGAATGTCATTGTTCTGATGTCACTGCACGCAACTAAACACTTTTGTCTTCATTCTACACTTGAAATTACCACAATGACATTTAAACGGCATTTGGACAGGTACACGTGTAGGAAGGAACTGCAGATGCTGATTTAACCTAGTAGACACAAACTGCTGGAGTAACTCAGCGGGTCAGGCAGCATCTCTGGAGGGAAGGAATGGGTGATGTTTCGGGTTGAGACCCTTCTTCAGACTGAAGATCTGGTTAATTAGCTTGGTATAAGTGTAAATTGTCCCCAGTGTGTGTAGGATAGCGTTAATGTGCAGGGATCGTTGGTCGGTACGGACTCAGTGGGCCGAAGGGCCCGTTTCTGCACTGTATCTCTAAACTGAACCCTGACCGTATAGCAGGGCTGTGTAGGGCCGAGTGCCGGGACACGGTAACATCTGGCTCTGATCTCCACAAAGCCAATCACGTATCGAGCAGCGCTGCAGATCAATGGATGCTTGGAGTCGGTCCACAGACAGAGAGGAAATTGGATGTTACTCCGGCTTTTTGTGTCTATCGGCGACTTGGATAGTGGGCAGCTGGTCGCGGCTCCGCTGATCTACGCTATTCTCAAGCATTTATGGGCCTGTCCCACTGAGGCGACTCTTTAGACCACTGTCAGGGACTAGTTTTACTAGCATTCACCTACGACAACCGCCGACAGCAAAAATTGTTGCCACTGTCCCTTGTAGTCCCCCAAAAGATCGCGTAAGTGGGACAGGCCCCTTCAGGCTGTGGCTCGGTGCATCCTGGAGGACAACCAGTGGCTGCTGGAAGTAGGTACCAACCACTGGGTAGAAACAGTGGAATATAGTGGCCTTCAAATGGGGGTGGTTGGAGAAAGCATCCTGCTTACCTATTAGATTTTCACTTACTACAACTGCATGAAAAATGTTCCCGATATTGGGGGAGTTCAGAACCAGGGGTAACAGTTTAAGAATAAAGGGTAGGCCAGTTAGGCCAAGTGTGCATCCAGAGTCAAGGTCTGGAATAGTACTAGGTGTGCAGTCAAAGCTGGAACAATGGGAGTGTTCAGCATCTGGAACCTAGGCAGGTTAGCAGCTATGATCAGAGTAGAATAGGGGCCCAGGTGTAAGGCTGGATGCGGGGTCAGAAATGAGAGAAGGTAAGCCACAGGAGTCGGGGTCAGGAGTAGTACCAGGTATGCAGTGAGATCCAGGTTGGTCAACATGGGCAAGTGTTTGATTATAATCTGATTTCCATACATGAATATACTAAGATCATTCATGTGCTGCACCTGTTGATCAGAGCCTGGCTCTACTGTGGAAAGTAATTAGGAATGTAATTTAGCCTAACCTTATTCATTGCTAATCCAATTTAAAGCATAAATATTGCATTCAAGTGTAAGTTACAAGACTCGCTACAGTATGCACCAGACTGCACAATTTCAAGCTGAAAAATGCAAAAGCTCCATACCAATGGGAGAGGGGGACCCCCCCCACCCCCCACGCAGCTCGCCCTCAGGCTTGGTCTTTCACAATTTCTCACTCCCAACTCTCAACCAATGTTGGTAGCCCTGACATGCACACTCGGTTTACACAGCCAAACCTACAGTATTTGGTCTAATCTGCATTGAGCCACAAATAAAACCCAAATGGCAAGTGAAATCTTATATTAGTATGTGTCAGGAGTTATGGGGAGATGGCAAGAGACAGCATGTGCAATATATATGCAAACATAATTTCACTGTGCAGTTGCTTGTGTGACAAATAAACGACCATTGCACCTCCACAATGAGAGAGAGGACCTACTGCTTAAGAATGACATTGAGAATGGGGTTGAGAGAGAAAGATAATTCAGTCATGATCAAATGGCAGAGTAGACTTGTTGGGCCGAATGGCCCAATTCTGCTCCTACAACTTATGAAAATGAAATGCAGTCCATCCCCAGATTTCATTTCTGCCTGCATTCCATTCATTGATATTTTGCAAATCTCCAGTGCTCCATTCTCCTGAAATACAAGTACCTTATCTACCATATTCAGCCTATTTTTGAATGCACAAAACGTCAAAGAGAGCACATTGGAATGGTTGAGTGGACTATTCCTATGGCTGAAATGGTGCTTCAGAGAGTATTATTTTATATTGATGGACAACTCAACGTTAATCCCCCTGCCTGCAAATCTTTTTCAAATGTTCAGCCAATACACAAATTATATGACAATAAACTTCTCATTATTGATTTCAGTGTTCGGCTAGTCTACAATCATTTTAACAAGGAGGATTTGGATAACTATTCCAACCTCTGCCTTTAAACTTGTTTCAGCATTTGATAATTGCTACTAAACTGCATTGAGACATTTGCTCCGCCAATCTATTTTCTGAAACTTTGTTTGCAGACTTGTTGCATTTCCTGAACAACCTCCGTGACTATTATTGGGAAATTAATCTTTCACCATCAATTTCTCATAATTCGTGCAGTAATGTGGACAGAGCGTCAGTTTGAGCATGGAACGCTTTGGCTTCTATAATGTACCATTCAATCTTTGCTAATAATTGCTGAATTTTGCTGCACATCTCTTGAAATGGTTATTCCAAGAGGTGGGCAAAATGTTTAAGAAAGAACTGCAGATGCTGGAAAAATCGAAGGTAGACAAAAATGCTGGAGAAACTCAGCGGGTGAGGCAGCATCTATGGAGCGAAGGAAGAAGATGTGGGCAAAACAGCAGCAGTTTAATTATTTGCATCCTCGTCAAGAGGGAGCTAGATAGGGCTCTTAAAGATAGCGGAGTCAGGGGATATGGGGAGAAGGCAGGAACGGGGTACTGATTGGGAATGATTAGCCATGATCACATTGAATGGTGGTGCTGGCTCGAAGGGCCGAATGGCCTACTCCGTCTATTGTCATCCATAAGGGGACAGTCTGCCGTTATTCAGCTGCATCTCTGCTTATCTCATGTCGTTCATGGCTATGATCTCGAAGTCTGGTGATCTGTCACACAGTTGCTTGTAACACAAATTGTCTACATAAATTCTTATGCGTCATCTTTGGTCATTTTAGCATTGTGCAGATTGTGTGATGATGAGGCACTCTTTGCCTCTGCGCTGGTGTCTTATTTGAGACTATATTCCTTGTTTGCCTCATGTGGCTATTTGTTCTTGAATTCTAATACAAGCAAAACATGGAATTTTCCCATAGAATAGTTACTCCAAGGAATCATCGCCCCTTACATGTGCAACAGTGATTCATCTCACACTGTACCCTCCGGGTTTCAGGACCAAAGCCTAGGGCGATAGATACCATTTGACTGTTGCCCACTGTTTCATTCTATCCCTGGCACAGGATGCAATCTCTTTGGAAATCTCCTTTGAAGTTGCAATTGTAAGTGCCCTCAAAGAGTCAAGCACACCCCAATATTGCATCCGCAGGCACTGCCTGGAGCTCCCTACAGCTTTTCAATTCTCAGACGGTCAAATATTCAAACAGGATTGAAATAATGTTTCAATTAAAAAGTGGAAATTTCTATGTAACAAATGATTCCAAACAGATATCAAAATTAAAAAGATAGAAAAAAAGCTACATGTTCCCTTTGAGTGAAAGTCATCAGTCCGAGTGAAAAAATTGAACAACGCTAGAGGGGGGTCAGATCATCTTCCCGTTGAGAATGATCGTCAACTCCATTGGACTAGGGCATTGTACCAGGCCAGATCACTGACTCCAGAGAAAGTACTTGCCAACTTTGTGTTAAGGGCCTGTCCCACTTAGGTGACTTTTCAGTGGACTGCTTGCGACCTTCAAACTCGCGGCACTCGCCTGAAAAACCGCAAACTGGAACGGCGACCGTCAGAGCAGAACACACACACATCGCAAAGGTGGGGGCCAGGGAAAGCGGGGGAGCGTCTCAAATTCACACGGTGCAAAGCCAAGGTGATACAGACACTCACCGCGATGAACAGGAAGGTTAAAAATGGCTAGGTCAATGTCCCGGAAGTCCTTTAAAAGAGCGGGGGGACGGGGGAGATGAAAAGGAGTGGATAAACTTTTAAGAAGCCAGGCAACTTTTACGAAGCCCGAGAGATACACAGCTGTGAAGTTTAGCGGGCATCTAACATTACCGGTCGGTTTTCCTTGGTTCTGAAAACTCGTGCTTACGTTTTTTTTCCCCCCAATGAGCCAATGAAGATGCCCGGTGAGCAAAGGAGATTAACTAAAATTACCTACGGCTACCTACAACGACATGGCGACCACACTACCACTGCACCTACGACTACAGATGTATCGATTTTCTTCATGGCGATCAATTTTTGGCCGCAGCAAATTGAAAAATTTGTTGCGACCATATTGAGCCCGCAACTAGTTCCCAGTATGCGGGAACTCCTCTCGACCATGAAGGAGACTCACCAGAGACCACCAACGAACATGTGGCGACCATGTGGTGAGCGCAGAGTCTCCTGCATTCGCCCAAGTGGGACAGGTTAGTGCACTCTGGATTTTCATATCAGCACAAGTCAATGCAGAATTATGGAAGACAGAGGTCAAGTATGGGTAAATTTTACCCTTCACACCTTTGTTAGAACTTTTCATGGGCAAGTGGTAAAAATCTAAATGCGGCTAATCTGAAATTATGGGAAATGAAAGGCCGAGCGCAGAAGGTCATCTCTTTTTGAAATGCCTAACATCGCAAATGCTTCCTCAACAGGCTGAGATCCACGTCTGTCCCAAGGGTCAGGAATGTTGTAACTGACATGAACTAAGTTCTGAACTTGCTAAATGCTTTTGAACAATGACTTCAAAAAGGTTCACCAAAATAAGTCTTCATGGCAGGATTGCTCAGTCAGGAAACATTAACTCACTGCAATTATCCCCCAAAAGAACTTGTGCCAAATGAGATCTGCTGCAGGAACAGCAACTCCATTCATTTCATTGGAAAGGAATGCCTGCCTTGGAGGACAATAGCTTAAATTCAATGAATACAGAAAAAGGTTTAAATGTTTGAATATGTTTAAAATTTTGGCATTTGAATTTTTTTTTAAATTAATGTCGTTTCTTTAATGCTTTTAAAAATATCTTTTGAATGCTCCCAGAGAGTCAAAAACTCTCCAAGATGTTAAGAAGTTTGATAGTGAGCTGTGGCTGGGGATGAGACAGAGTCAGCTGTCCAAGTTTGTGACCCAGTTCTTTCGTGGTCAAGGCTTGTATAGAACTTCTGGGAGGTCAGATGAAAAAAAGAAAATAATGCTTACAGTATCAAAGAAATACATCAATGTTAGGCAATAATACGGGGATAAAGAAAAGGACACAAAGTGCTGGAGTAACTCAGTAGGTCAGGCAGCATCTCTCCATGGATTCCATATTCTTCAGGGATGCTGCCTGACCTACCGAGTTACTCCAGCACTATGTATACTTTTGTGTATTAACC
The DNA here is from genome assembly GCA_963514005.1 of Raja brachyura. Next base: position 77,067,457 of record OY740786.1, read on the forward strand.
AGCATTTTTACAGTTCTTTATTTCTACAGATGGGGATACAGATTTAAATGAGAAAGGAAAAACAGCTGGATCCAAATGTGCTTTAATGTCTGTTTCTTTTAAAAATAACCTCTGGGAATTTCTGCTCCACAAATCAATTATTCTTACACCAAAGACAAAATGTCTTCACATTAGACAGATCTCATTTAAAAAAGGTTCCAATTGTGACAAAAAACACAATTGCTATGAATACCAGTGAACTGTGCTCGCCCTGCCCACTTGCATTAACAGCTGTATTTCAAAATGCTAAAATCCATAAGAACACAACAACATTCCTTCTTCTGCATGGTGAAAATACTGATGTTACCCTACTTTTAACTAGAAAGCTGCAGATGCCTCAGGCTAACGAGCTATCTCCTCGATAAGGAGATATTTTTGACAGTTCTTTTTCAGTACGTGCCCAAGTGTAATATGGTTGTGGCTCACACACTGGCAATGAGTTAAGGGCCTGTCCCACTTTCACAACCTAATTCACGACCTTTTTACCTCTTGGACCTCTTAGCCACGAGTACCTACGACTAGCATCACGACCTGCTACGACCTCGTGACGACCATGCTGCGAGTATGAGTCAAAGGCAAACTTGGCAGAGGTCGTGAATTAGGTTGTGAATGTGGGACAGGCCCTTTAGATCATGGGCTGGACATGACTTAAGGCATAAAATACTCTTGCCCCATGACAACATTCACACCTGCACATGGACTGGCTGCGTATTTTTTAACACATAAGGAGAATGTAAAGCACAGAAGGCCCAGTCTTCACAAAATACTGAAGACTGACCTAGATACTAATATTGCAATCGATATCACGAGCTTCGAAATAATAAATAAATAATCAAAAAATACATTATATTCACAATACGGTGGCATGATTATTGCAGACAGGACGATGACGCAGCATAAATCATGGACCAGTCGAACCTCAACTTTAAATCTCCTTTCTCCGGATTGTGATTCAGCTTTTTGTTTGCATGCTCCGTCTGTGACAGTTTGCTTTTCCATCATGGAAAGAAACAAGATATAAAGCCCACTCACTAAGGCACAGTTGTGTTAAGAATCAGAGTTATTTTGGGCACAGCTAAGGATTAACCTGCACCTTAAAGACTTCCCTGGACAAGGAGCAAACCAAACACTGACCAACAGCACCAAGTCAAATTACCACCTCAGGCAATTGAGGAAATTCAGAGTGTCTCCGAGGATCCTCCAGTGCTTCTACTCTGCGGCTGTGGAAAGCATCTTGTCCGGAAACATTACAATCTGGTTTGGGAATTGCTCTGCCCAGGACAAGAAGGCTCTGCAGAGAGTAGTGTGTTCGGCCGAACGCACTATGGGAACTTCACTCGCCCCTCTGCAGGAATTATACATCAGGAGGTGCAACTCCAGAGCCAATAAGATAATGAGAGACCCCTTCCACCCCTGCAACGGACTGTTCCAGCTCTTATGGTCAGGCAAACGCCTCTGTTGCCATGCTGTGAGAACGGAGAGGATGAGAAAGAGTTTCTTCCCAGAGGCCATTCGGACTGTAAACTCCTATCTCACCAGGGACTAACTCTACTAACTTACTGTACCACAATACCACCCACAATATTTAATATGAAAAAGAACATGCGATTCTGTTTGTAGTTTGTTTGTTTGTTTTTTGCACAAAGTCCGCAGGCACTGCCACTTTTCATTTCATTGCACATTCCGTATGTGTATGTGACAAATAAACTTGACTTGAAGACAGACAGAAAAAGCTGGAGTAATTCAGCGGGTCAGGCAGCTTCTCTGGAAAAAAGGAATAGGTGACGTTTCGGGTCGAGACCCTTCTTCAGACGGAGAGTCTGGGGAAAGGGGTACGAGAGATGCAGATGGTACTTGGGAGAAATGGAGAAGGCCTAGGGCAGAAAGGTCAGTATGGGAATGGGAAGGGGAGTTAGTGTTTGGCAACTGGGAGATCAGGTAGGCTGAGGCGACTGAGCGAAGGTGTTCAGTGAAACGATCACCGAGTCTGTGCTTGGTCTCACCGATATATAGTTCACAGCTGGAACATCGGGTACAGTAGATGAGGTTGGAGGAGATACGTGAACCTCTGCCTAACCTGAAAGGACTGATGGGCTCACTGGACAGAGTCGAGGGAGGAGGTAAAGGGACAGGTGTTGCATCTTCTGCGGTTGCAGGGGAAAGTACCTTGGGAGTCCGTGGTTTGGGCAAGAAGGGATGAGTTAATTAGGGGAGTTGCGAAGGGAACGGTCTCTGCGGAAAAGGCAGGAGATGGAAGATGTGACTAGTAGTGGGATCCTGTTGCAGCTGGTGAAAATGTTGGAGGATCATGTGCTGTATACGATGGGGTGAAAGGTGAGGACTGGGGCGGGTGGGGGGGGGGAGGACTCTGTCCCTGTTGCGACTGGGGGAGAGGGAGCAAGAGTGGAGCTGCGGTATACTGAGGAGATACGTGTGAGGGCCTCATCTATGATGGAGGAGGGGAACCCCCATTCCCTAAAGACTGTGGACATGTCAGATGTCCTGGTATGGAACACTTCATCTTGGGAGCAGATGAGGTGTAGATGGAAGAATTGGGAGTAGGAAGATAGAGTCTTTGCAGGAGGCAGGGTGGGAAGAAGTGTCGCCTAGATAGCAAGTCAGTAGGTTTATCCTCTCCAACTAGGTATGTTACAAAACTTAACTTGAGCAGCGCTGCAGTTCTGATGCTCCGCGTGTGCGTGACTTTGGCGCCTTTCAGAGGAGGGCGGGCTTAAAGTGCCGTTTTTCAACAGACGGGGAAGATCGATCCATGTCGGGCGATTTCGTAGCGGAAGAAAAATCGCTCCGACATTTCATTCATGAAGGTATTTTTAAATTACGCTAGATTATTTATTAACTTGAGTAATTTAAAAATCACCTTCAAAAGCCGTGAGCGCTGACAACGGGAAGGATTTTGCGTAGGGGAGAAAAAAGGTATACAGTTTATTTTTATATTAAAAGTTGGTTGTTATGGAGGCTTTAATCATATTTTCATGTTGCGAAATGGGGTCCAAAAAAATGTATGAACCAACAGTATTTTTCATACTGACTTCACCGCAAACCGCAACGTTCCAATCCACCGCATTCCACTAAAACCCACTCGCTAGTTGATTTAAATGGCCATTAATTTACAGGCATTAAACACTAAATTCCTTCCATTTGGCCCTGATATTTATGAAAATAAGATTTAAAAATTATGTTATATTGTGGATTATTGTGTGAATGTTATTTGGACACTTAGGCAATTTAAAAAAAATTATCTTTTCTTAAGAAATGGATAGATGTTTAGATCTACTCATTGAATTTTGTAATTAGCTACAATTAGATAACTAACTAACTAATTATATGCTTTAACTTCAGGTCATCCAAGTAATAACTGAAAATTTCATTGAGTTCTCTTAATTTTTAAGAAAGATATGGGCTTTTAACTGTTCTAGATCACAGCTTTTGAGTTAAGTCAAATGAAAGGCAATGGGGAACAAGCTGCTAATTTCCTAGTATGAAAATGGTCATAACTTTCTTAATACTGAAGATATGAAAGTGAATTAGGTGTCAAATTAAACTTCTTTTTATGCTTTATCTGATGGGATAAATTGCAGACTTGATTTTTAAAATCTCAAAATGTTGTAACATTGCTACTCCAACTACAGTACTAGGTACCAAATGCACAATTCAACACATACCAATTATTTGAAAAACAAAATACAATACATCTGAGATTAATGGCTATTTTGAAAATGTATAAATGTAAAAGGTTGCAGATATCTTTAATAGTAAATAGTGGCTATTTCCCTTAAGTGGTAGAAGTGCCAACTATCTTCCGCAATAAAACAACAATTGAACATAGACAAGTTCAAACGGTTATAATGCTTTAATTAAATGCCACAGAAATTATTAGTTGATCCACAAAAGTTTGAGATTAGATATCCAACTATTCCACTAACCAGAGAAGTTTCCCGTCTATGGCTGCAACTGCCTCAGAATTATCTCATAATACAAAATGTTTGGTGAATACCTTTACACTGAAAATTGTTATGTTAAAGTACATTTTACACATGCTGGCACTGAAGATGTTACTTTCACAAAATCAACCTTATTTGGAATAGGGATTTAATTTGTATTCTAAATCTGACGTGATCTTAGTTGCTGTACTGATGATCTCAATGTACTGTGGATCTTTGATGCCCTTTTCATCATTGGTAGAGATGATTTAATATTTGGATTATTGTATACAGTTCTGGGCACCCTATAACAGGAAAGATGTGGAGACTTGAGAGGGTGCAGAGGTGGTTTACCAGAATGTTGCCTGGAAGAGGTTAATGTTACAATGCGAGGTTGTATAGACTTGGATTGTTTTCTTTGAAACGCTTGAGGTTGAGGGGAGACTTGATCAAAGTACTTAAAATTATGAGAGATTTCAATACAGTAGACAGTCAGAACCTTTTCCACAGGGTGGAAATATCCAACACTAGAGGGCATAACTATAAAGTGAGAGGGGGAAAGTTTAATGGAGATGTGTGGGGCAAGTTGGGCCCAATGTTGGGCGAGTCCAGAACCAGGGGCCACAGAATAAAGGGGAGGCCATTTATGACCGAGGTGAAAAAAAAACGTTTTCACCCAGAGAGTTGTGAATTTATGGAATTCCCTGCCACAGAGGGCAGTGGAGGCCAAATCACTGGATGGATTTAAGAGAGAGTTGGACAGAGCTCTAGGGGCTAGTGGAGTCAAGGGATATGGGGAGAAGGCAGGCACGGGATATTGACAGCAGACGATCAGCAATGATCACAATAAATGGCGGTGCTGGCTCGAAGGGCCGAATGGCCTCCTCATGCCCCTATTTTCTATGTTTCTAAGTTTAAAAATCTTTTTAAAACGTTTTCTAATACAAGAGTGGTGGGGGCCTGGAACACATTACCAGGGGTGGTGGCGGAGCGACATAGGACAGTGGTGTTTAAGAGACTTTTGGAAAGGCACGGAATAGAGGGGTTTGAAGCGTGTATACGTAGATGAGATCACTTTAACTTGGCATTATATTCAGCACAAACATTACGGGCTGAAGGGCCCGTTCCTATGCTGTGCTGTATTGTCCTATGTTTATATTGTGCAGTCTCCTATACACGGCATTTCCAGCATCTGCAGTCCTTTCTTAAACACACCAATAGTACAATAAATTGAAAAGATTTCAGTCGTATTTATTTTGCTATTTATGGAACAATTTTCATATCCAAAAAATAAAAGCAGCACCATCATATAGCATTACTTTTTAATGGATAAAGTGAAGAAAATAGAGCTCCCTCTTGAGGCATGAAATAAACAGTAATATTAAGATGTCTTCAGCCAGCTATTCACCTTAAAATTAAATTTTAATATACCTCACTACATTTGCACCATAACGTTCTTGGACACCAACAGATTAGTTTCAAGGTGTATTAACTGTTGTGCAGACAAATGTGACACTATTTTACACAAATCAAAACCTCACAACAGCAGTCAGTGTGTTTACACTTCCACGCTCTTGCGCACACAAGGAAATGCAGTTAACAGGCAGAACTTCCATGAAGAATTTCAGCTTTTCTCCAATTGCTCGGTACTCGAGTTCCCTCCCCGATATCTTCATTTGGCACTCTTAATGAGTTCACTGAAACTCTCCCCCTCATCTATTCAATGTCCTTTGCAGTCAAATAACAAATATAATCTGCTTTCTATCTTTGCACAGATGTACCTATTCCAATAATTCACTGTTGCTTCCACTTTAAGACTTTAATTTGTGTTCCACTTATGCTGGGAAAAGATGCATCTTTATTTCTGGATTACTAGGCTGGTGGTGGGAAAAACACATTCTATGTACAAGTGTCACTGTTACTATTCTAGAATACCCCTCTCCAGTTTCTCTCAATCCTTGTGACGGACATATTTTCTTCAATCAACAGTTATGATGACTCTTCAGCTGATAACAATTTACTTTCCAAGTACAATGCAAGCAATGAGAGAAAAGGGCACCGCAAATGTTTGAACTATTGTCAACTTTTTCCTCAGATGTTTAGATTGGACATATTCAACAAATAAAATTCACCAAATTACAAATTTGCCGATGTTGTGCATTAAACAAGCTGCAGCTGATTCCATATAAAACGCAAGAGAATGTTTCCACACTGACCAGGGTTAGATGCTGACCTTGGGGGCTGTTCTCCCCGTGACTGCCTGGGTTCCTCACATGCTCCGGTTTCCTCTCGCATACCAAAGACATGCAGTTTTGTAAGTTAATTGACCCGGGTTTGCTGGAAGTGAATGCTAAAGTGGGATAACCCATTGATCTGGCGAGAACTGGCGATTGATGGACAGCATGAACTTAGTGAGCCAAAGGCCCCATTTCTCTGCTACATCTCTAAAGTAAAACTGAGGAAAGTAGAACCAATGTATTAAGAAATTAAATGCTGAAACAGAAGGCATGAACAGTGCATTGAATAATTAAAATTGTGAAAGTGACATTGACATTCTCAAGACTTAGGGACAAACTCAACGTGATACAGTGCTGATAACTAGGTGGAAGATGGCACTTTGCTAAGAAGGAGTAACATAGTGGAAAAGAGGCAAAAGGCTAGGTGCTATGATATAAACAGAAACAAAACCTTTAGCGGTGTAGGCTTGAAGGGCCAAATGGCCTCCTCCAGCACCTATTTTCTATGTTTTTTTCTAAAATGGTGACAGCCTCAGTTTGCAACGCCTGCCATAAGACAGTGATGACTAAAGCTGGGGTGGGTCACCTCATCAGAGGCAGATATAGTCACAATTAATTTGTCAACTAATAATGAATTTAGGTGAAGAGGACACAATTTTAAAACAGAAAAAATAATAAATAGGGGAAAAATAGAATGAATAACAAATAAATGTGACAGTGGTTTATGCAGGAAGTTGGTGTTCAATTCACAGAAATTGAAATGATGCAAAACTTTTGCAAGATGGAGAGACCTTTAGCTACTTTACTAACAAACACTTGACGGTTTAAAAGCATAAAAGTCATGGTGTGCTCAAGTACTCTATGACGGATGGCACCGCGAGTCAGCAGCTTTGCCAGCAGCTGTTTGCCCTTTCGACTTTTTTTGTAATAGTGTGTCTTAGTGTGGGGGGGGGGGGGGGGGGGGGGGATGGTAGCGGGGAAATAGGGGGAAACTGTTTTTTGGTCGCTTGCCTCGACGGAATGTGACTGTTCTTAATGTCACATTTTCACCTTCCTCGTGGCCTAACAACTTGGATTGATGTGGCATCTCCCGAAGTCGGGCCCAGAGCTTCAGCAGCGCGGATTTTCCGTTGCGGAGCCAGGCGATCCCTTGTGGGGGGGGGGGGGGTCGCCAGAAGTGCACCGATCGCTGGCCCACGGATTATAACATCCTGAAGCCGCTGTCTGCGGAGCTTCTAGCCGCGGACGCGATGTGGACATTCCATCGCAGAGTCTGGGATCCCTCGCCGGGGATCGCCAGAGAAGACCTCCGATCGCCGGCCGGCAGCCTATAACATCGTGAAGCTCCGGTCTCCGGTAGGAAGTGGCCGATTCGGGAGTTCCAAGCCGCGGAGTGTCCGTCCGTCCTGACGTCGGAGTTTTGAGCATCCCGAAGAAAGGGCCTGTATATCGGGCCGTCCGTAGCAGCGACTGCGGAGGGTTCATGGCCCCGACCACGGATGAACAAAGGAGGAAGACTGACTGAACGTTATTGCCTTCCACCACAGTGAAGAATGTTGATCCCACTGTGATGGATGTTCATGTTGTGTTCTATTGTGTATTGTGCTCTTTTGATTGTATGGCTGCATGGCAAGTCAAATTCCACTGTACCATAAATGGTGCATGTGGCAATAAATGTGAACTTGAAGGAACACACACTTTAAAGTAATGCTCTCCAGTTTAGCATTCAGCAAGTTACTGATTTCATTTATGTTACTTATGTGGGAAGTCAAGCCCAGGTCGAGTATTTCCCAGACCAAGAAAAGCAAATATTTAACATTTCAATCACCCACATGATTCCAGTGCACCACCTACAAGTGGTCAAAGAAGGTTGACAGACCAGCATCAGATCACCTTCTTGGCCCCTTAGCTCAATTTGCTATATTTAATGAGTGAAAAAGAGAGAGCATTTCAGTGCAAAAAAAACCCACTGGATCCTCACTCACTTGTATTTTACTTTAAACCTCGGGGGAAAACAATCTGACAGTACCAGATTTGTGCATATGTTGGAAGTTGTCGATATAAATAGATGTATGTGTCATGAAGGCTGCAATTCTTCAGAAACATAAATTTGTCACACTACTCTGCTGGCAACCATATCTTATACAAACAAATGAACTGTCAGTGCGAGCTTGAAGCTAAAATGAAATTTGGCAAACCAAGGATTCCTACTACTCCTGGGAGCCATACATTCTTCACTATGGATTGTGGCTCATTTAGTTCAAATTGAAGTGCCTAACGTAAGGAACAAAAACAGCAAGTTTAACAGTTTCAACCGAGTGACACATGTTCAACAGATATCTTTCAAGCATGTTGTGAATGCAATGCACAGATCCAGATCTCTTCCAAGTATCAACTGTAACTGGCAACTCATTTAGGTGAAAATAGTAAAGTAGAAGGATATTATTAGTTAAAGCACAATGTTCAAAGGATTGCTACATTTTCCAGCATAGTTTCACACATTTATAAAGTTTTACTTTAACTAAACTCAAATTTGTTGACAATAGAAAAAGGAGAAAAATTAAAAACCTCGCCAAAACTCAATGTCGACCACAGGTATCTAGTGCGGTGGTTTGTTTTAGCAGTTGTAGCAACGAGAATTAAAAAACCTCACAGGTTGAGCGCACAAACTTTTGCCTCATAAAAGAATCTCAACTTTCATTGGAAATAAGTGACATTCAACATAGAATTAAAATACAGCTTTGATATCAATGACAGTTAATGAAATAACAAAAAGAGTCAAAATATAAACCGAGTTGTTCTTCCGGTTTCACAATATTTTTTTTAATGTACAACTTGGATTGCAACAGAGATGACAAAATCTGATTATCCTCCATCAAGTAGATCAGCATATGGATTTGCAGCAAATGTAGATAGATCACCTGCAGGCAGAGAAGATTGATTTAACCTGGTATCATCTTTGACGCAGCCATTATGAGCCCCATCCCACCCCATTTTGTTCTTGAAATGGGCACATTTATATTCCCCCAGTCCCTGCAAAGTAATTGAAAATCCTGGCCTTGCAAAATAGTCGATTTTGTTCGAGAACTATTTCACTGTCAAGTGAGTCGACAACCAAGATTGTTTGTGTTCTCATCAATCACACCCTATAGCAGCCCCATCCAACACACTAATCTCACAACTTTGTGCAACTGAAAACAACTCAATTCACATTTATTTGTGGCTGCACTAACTAAAAAAATCGTTGCTGATCTACGAATATAATCTTGCACAATCCGAGAGTCAGTGCTTCCATTTAATTGCTTTATATTAATACGTGGTAGCTGCAATTCTGTTCTATTCTTTTCACACGATAATACCATTGCACTGTGATTTGAATTCAGAGGACAGTCTCACACACTCAAATGGTTAAGTGTCCAGCATCTCTGCAGTGAACACTTTTCATATTTACAAACTTCCCCATCCAATGTAATCAAGGATCATGCAAGCAAAAGCCCGGGATAAGTAGAAATGATCCAAAAGCAAAACATTGAAAGGACTTTGTTTTTGTTAAAAATGCTGTCTGTCTGCACAGGAATTGGGGGGTGGATGCAGATTATTGTAACCTCAGAATATGCAGCCATTCCAGTGACCTCACCACACCAAAACAAACCACACCACACTCAGAATCCTGGGAAACTACATGGAGGAGGGTGGAGGCAGCACTACAGCTGTTAAAGAGTCAATAACTGACATGGGGTATGGAGTCCGAGTGCCAACGATGCAAGTATCTATCAGAATGTTGGACTTCAATTTACAGCTGTTTTCAAATTGAAACAAGAAATGGAGAATTGGACACGTTAGAGGCAGGAAACATGTTCCCGATGTTGGGAGAGTCCAGAACCTGGGGCCACAGTTTAAGAATAAAGGGCCTGCCCCACCAGCATGCGATTGCATGCGTCTAGCGCGGCCAAATGTGGTCGCTTGAGGCGCATGGCTGCGCGGGGTCGGTCCCACTTCGAACCGCAGAGGCGTATGGAGTTGCGCAGGGCTGGTCCCGACATCGTGCGGGGCTCAGAAAACCCTGCACTGTTCGAAAATTCCGCGCGCCAACGGCCTGTCGGCCCACAGGCACATTGAGGGCGTATGCAGCGTCTTGATGTCGTACACAGCGCCTTGAAGGCGTACGCCTAGCTTGTGGCGTTGCGCGATGATGTCACTGCCCGGCGTGCCGCAGCGTGATGACGTCACCGCCCAATGCCGTGTGATGTCCAAATCCATTCAGCCTGCCTCCTGCCCAGCCGATTGGCGAGTATGATGTCGGGACCAGCCCCGCACAACTCCATACGCCTTCGCCGTCCGAAGTGGAACTGACCCAGCGTGGCCGTACGCCTCAAACGACCACATTTGGTCGCGCTGGACGCATGCAATCGCATGCTGGTGGGACAGGCCCTTAAGGAGTAAGCCATTTAGAATGGAGACGAGGAAACATCTTTTCCTCACAGAGAGTGGTGAGTCTGTGGAATTCTCTGCCTCAGAGGGCAGTGGAGGCAGGTTCTCTGGATGCTTTCAAGAGAGCTAGATAGGGCTCTTAAAAAATAGCGTAGTCATGGGATTGGGGGAGAAGGCAGGAACGGGGTACTGATTTGGATGATCAGCCATGATCACATTGAATGGCGGTGCTGGCTCGAAGGGCCAAATGGCCTACTCATGCACCTATTGTCTATTGAGAAATTAAAAAAGTTACAATTCTTCTGAACAGTAGAAATCTTATTTGGAGATTTCAACTAAAACATGGTAGACACCTGGCAAGGTGATATTTCACATCAGATCTTCAAGGCAAATAGCACAGATTATCCAGATTCTAAAGATCTAATTGTGGTCTTACATTTTGAGTCAAGACATATTGATAAGAATAATTTTAAAGCAGGATTTTTTATCTTGCAGATAAGGACACAACTTGGTCAAATGACAAAGCTCTTTAAAAGATTTGCTCAAGAACTTCTTAACTCTTATCAAATCAACATTAACTATCCTATCAGACGAAGCATTCTAAGCCCACACCCTCACAGTGTAATGAAGTTTATCATGTCATCACTGCGTAATTTTCCACTCACGGTGTGAACCAGCATATGCAGTTCCGTCCTACATATTCTGTTTGCTCCACTGCAAAATCTCAACAAAAAGGGTCTCGACCCAACATTTCACCCATTCCTTCTCTCGGAGAGCATCCGGAGGTCACAGGGAGAGCATGCAGACTCTGTACTGACAGCACCCGTGGTCAAAATCGAAGCCCGGGTTTCTGGCTCTGTAAGGCAGCAACTCTACCTCTGCACCACCCCTACGTTTGATCTACTGGAGTTCTGAACAATAAGAGGGGATCTTACTGAAACTTAAAAATATTTGACAGAGCTAAATGGACTGGTGTGGGCAGGATGTTTCCCTGGCTGGTAGACAATCTAGAACCGGAGACCACAAACTCATCACGTGGGATAAGATACTTAGCAGGAGAGAGATGACAAACATCCTCATTTTGGAGGTGGTGAACTGGAGGAATTTTGCTACCACAGAGGACTGTTGGCACCTAGTTGCTAGGTCTAGAAATCAAGAGGCACAAGCCATCAAGGGATATGGTAGAGAGTCAGAAAATGGTATTGAGATAAACATCCATACTTATACTGAATGACAAAGAAGGTTCAAGAGCTTTATTCCCCTTCCTGCTTCCAGTCTATCGGCTCTTAAGCCATCATAAACCAGGTGGAAAAAACAATTAATTCCCATACCACTCATCATTACACCGGGTACATGTGCATATGGTGCAGGATAGCATATTCTTTCCTTTCTTCCCTCTTACATTTAACCAGTTCCTCATGAAGTGTGCACTATTTGTATTAGTTACATCAGAGGATTGTAAATTCCCAGAAATACTTAATTTTTTTATAATGCAAAAGGGAAGGTAAGAAATGAGCTCCACAACTGAAAAAGAGTCTAGTTAAAGAACCTGAAGGCACAGTGATGGACCCGAGGAACCTGTATATGTACTGCAGAAAGAGTGGGGAAATGGTGTGTCATCATTGGTGTGGCTAAAGACAAAAACCAACGACTGCTTTGGAGAATTGGGGTGGCTTGACAGACTGAGCCATCGGCACTTGAGAAATTTGCACAGGGCAAGATTCTGCAAGAATATGGGAGCATAAAGGGCCTCATGATCAATCCCACTGCAAATAGAATGTATACCATTCATGGAGCTTAGAATCAACTTTAAAATCAGAGTGTACTAAAGATTTGTTTTCATTATTACCCTTGAAAAAAATCCAATCAACAGTTTTGCCATTACTGATACAAAAGGACTTTGTGATATCTACTATAGTGGCTCATAGATCATGTACTAGTTAGTTCTCATTAATTGTTGATTAATAAATGCAACAATTATATTTGAAAACGCAACTTAAATTGACTGGTAGCACCCAGATTAAGAATGCCGATATCACATCTATTAATAACAAACAATCTGTTGACTTCAACAGTGGTATACCCCAAATGTGTTTTTTGCCAAAATGTCTAGACATCCAATTCTTTTAATGCAAGCCAGATCAATGAAACACATTTTTCCAATCTGCATAAAAGAAAAGATTCTTGTAATTTTAAAACCTCAAACTGAATGCAATTTCATGTCTTACTGACAAGTTTACAACATGGCACAGAATTAGTAATGCCAATTGTTTTTGAAACCAAAGGGTCCTAAATGCAAAGTCTAGTAAGTGCCAATGGATTTAAAATTTAATACATGGCTGACCGAAGTAAAAGCTATGTTGCCTGAAGTGATATTCCTTTATGTACAAAAAGATTAGTGTATCATTGCAGATGATGCTCAGATTGCTGACAATGCCTGAAACGATAGAATTTGACAAGCAAAGCCCTTAACCATGTTTTTTATCATGAGGTAACTAACAACAAAAATGATAGCAAAACATAGAGGCACTTTTCAACAAATGAACAATAGAGATATAATACTCAGTTACTTGTAAAGCGCAGTACTTAAGCAGGAGATAATAAATACACAAAAATGTGGCGAGTTGGTTTGGATGAAAGCTGATTGAGGGGTTGTAAACAGAACTTGGGAAAGCAAAGTTGCAAACAATGATGCGGGTCAGTTACAAATTACAACTGAGACAATAGTCAACGCCCTGGAAAAGAAATAGGGCCAACAAAAAAATAGAAACGTTGAGATGCCGCAGCTGAATAAAAGCGAAAAGAAGTTAATAAAAAGGCTTTTGCATGGTACATGAACAGCGAGGAGAGCATGACAAGGGAGCTAAGGGATTAGACGATTAAAAAGGGGATCTATCAACTTTTATTATCAAGGAACAGAAATATTAGTTGCTTTACGTCAATAACTACCAAGGCAGCAAATCAAGCGGACAACAGGGTGGGGTTTGTAATCAGAGGCGAGATGAAGGATAAAATAACTGTTAAAATAACAGTGTTATATTATTAACCAATATCTAAGTGAGGGCCAAATCCTTGATCCAGATGAATTGCATCAATTCATCTGGATGCAATTCAGAAAGGACCAAGGAGGGATAGAGACACTATTATGCATTTTTAATTATTCATGCCACTAGGAGACTGATGGAATACTACAATACCTAGATTTAAGGGAGATTTTTTTTGTAATAAACAAAATGTCAGCAGAATTATATTCATTCAGCTATGGGGGGGGGGGGGGAAATCTCTGCTAAAGATAAAAGTGGAAAAGTCTCAAAATTAAAAATGTAAATGAATAGTTGACATGCATTTCAGGAGGGAAGGGCTGCCTGAACAATTTCACTCAATCCTTTAAAGCACGTAAACATAAAAACTGTGACAAAACCAGGTTTGGAGGCTGGGTCTGCAACAGCGAGTGACTCCCCAAAGCCTTGCACCATGCACAAAAAACAAATCAAACATGTAACTGAACACTCTACGCTTGCCAGAAATAGAGCAGCTCGAGTATTATAGCAGCTAATTGATGTCCAGCAACAGGTGCCTGCTTACCTGCACTCATTTCCTCAGCCTGCAACATACATTGCAGCCAGAGTATGCAGGTGGCAGTGGCATTGTACACTATTTATGAAACGTATTGCCATTCTATTATTAGAGCACTCCAGCAGCTTTTCCCCAGATACATAACCTCAACCACCAAGGAGGACAGGGGGAAATCAGGACATAACCCACAGATTTCCCTCCAAGTCACATTGATATATTCCCAGGTGAAGATGCAAAGGGTCAAAATCATGGAACTCTCAGCCAACACGTTTTGGCATATCCTCACCTGGGCTCCAGTGGCTCTAGGTTGCAGCTGGACACCAATAAAGGGCATTTAGAGATGAATATTAAAAGCTGGCCTTTCAGTGACTCCCATCCCCCACACCCCCAAATATGTAGAAAAGTAGCAACATCTTGGGGATTTATGATAAAAGTACCAAACGCAAATTTCTATAAACATTATATGCCCATAATTCCATTTCCTTTATTAATGAAAAATAGAAATACAGTGTCAATTATTGTATTATTGTAACCATTGTAATGTGATATATGCAAAATAACTCACTGTGCTTGTTACGGTAGTAATGGTACTATTTCATTCCAAGTGATGCCTTTCAGTAGGTTACCCAGGGAGATTATAAAGAATTAGTTTGTTATAGAAACAATCTATTGTAGTGAATGAGACAATGCCAAACTGACAGCTTTGGCTCTTTCTTCCCTGGGAAAAATAATTGAAGCAATTGACGCGATGAGTTTTTGCATCATTAATCAAAGTAGATTTAAAGCAAATAGTCCTACCCCAATTATTGAAATTGCACTAGACTACACAAAACTCATTCACTTCAATGAATCAGATGTAAATTATATTATCCACCCTATTCCACAACATGCACCGCTTGGCAGAAAAGTTGTGAATTGTCCAAAAACGTAATTAGCTAACTTGCTTCAGTCATCTCGCAGGCATGAAATCTCTCAATAAGCTAATTGATTAGAATGCAGATGAATGAGAATGCATATTATTGCAAGAACATTAAATATTCTGCTGCAAGGAAAAAAACATTGGGGAGAAAAATGCAGATTGGACAATCACTTTCTGAATCCATCTGTTCACTTGGTCCCCAAAGCAGACTGCGAGTTTCGGATTTAAGAGCAGCTTCTTCTCATCAACTATCAGGATGTTAAACCTGCGCAAGATTAGCCTCGACCCTACCTCAGCAATGATCTATTGTGAACTTTGCTTTGGTTGCACTACATACTTTGGTTTGGACTATAATAATCTGAGTGCAAGAGGAAGAAGATTGAACTTTATTGCCTTCCATCACAGTACGGAATGTGGAATCCAACGTAATGGGTGTTTATGTTAACTTATGTGGTTGCGTGTTTTGTTGCTTATCACTTAGTATGGCTGCATGGTAACTCAAATTTCACTGTACCTTAATTGGTACATGACAATAAACTAACCTTGAAACCTTGATTACCTATATTACTACTAATTTATTGTATATTTATCTGTTGTGTTGATGGACATTTGTTGTTCGGTTCCTGGTGCATATGGCAATTAAATACTCTTGACTCTTTAAGAACACATTAAATACTCTGCCTCCATGAATAATATATTGGTGAAGACAAATGCAGATTGGTCGACCACTTTCAGAACACCTCAATGCCACAAGTATAACTCAGAGTCCTTATACTCATCAATTGTATTTCACTCGGGCAAAAAACTGCTGGAGGAACTTAATGTCAGGCAACACCCAGTGGGAAAGGAACAAATGATGTTTCTGTTTGGGGTCCATCTTCACATAGAAGCAAGATCCCAACCCTAAATGTCATCCATTCATTTCCATCCTCGAATGCTGCCTGACCTACCCAGTTCCTCCAGCAGTTTGCTTTAGATTCCCGTATCTGCGGTCGTATGTCACTCCATTTGCTTGCGCTCCTTTCTATTCTACATTGTTCCAACAAAAGTCAAAGCAAACTTGAAGAACAGTGCTGTATCCTTCAATTGGACACAATCAAAACTTTCAGAACCAACAATTTCAGATAATCAGCATTTTGATTTTTCCTTCATCTGGTAATTAATCCAAGTCTTCCTTTCATGACCTGTGGAGACTGATCTTCTCCCTTTCTTGTTATATTACTCTCTGCTTTCACATTTAATATTTTGTTAGGCTTGGTCATAGAGCTATTGAGAATCATAGAGTGATACAGTGTGGAAACAGGCCCTTTGGCCTAACTTTCCCACACCGGCCAATATGCCCCAGCTACACTAGTCCCACCTGCCAGCATTTGGTCCATAACCTTCCAAACCTGTCCTATCCATGTACCCGTCTCACTGCTTCTGAAACATTGCAATAGTCCCTGCCTCAACTACCTCCTCTGGCAGCTTGCTCCATACATACACCACGCTGTGCATGAAAACATTACCACTCAGATTCCTATTAAATCTTTTCCCTTTCACCTTGAACCCATGTCCTCTGGTCCTCGATTCACCAACTCTGGGCAAGAGACTGTGCATCTACCCAATCTATTCCTCCATGATCTTAAACACCTCTATAAGATCACCCTTCATCCTCCTGCACTCCAAGGAATTAAGTCCCAGCCTACTCAATCTCTGCCTATAGCTCACACCCTCTAGTCCTGGCAACATCCTCATAAATCTTCTCTATACTCTTTACAGCTTGACAACATCATTCGTATAACATGGTGCCCAGAACCGAACACAATACTGTAAATGCGGCCTCACCAACATCTTATACAACTGCAACATGACCTCCCAACTTCCATACTCAATTCTCTGGCTGATGAAGGACAATGTGCGAAAAGTCTTTTAGACCACCCAATCTACCTGCGACTCCACCTTTAGGGAACTGTGCACCTCCACTCCTAGATCCCTCTGCTATACAACACCCCCTAGAGGCCTACCATTCACTGTGTAGGTCCTGCCCATGTTAGACTCCCCAAAACACAACATCTCACATTTTTCTGCATTAAATGCCATCAACCATTCCTCAGCCCACATGGCCAATTGATCAAGATCCTGCAGCAATTTTTCACAACCATCTTCACTATCTGCAAAACCACCACAAATAATTTGAATATATTCAATTTGTTCAATTCATCAGAAACAACATTTTAAGGATGCAAACATTTATCTCATTTTGGCAGGTGTTCATCACTCATCTCCAGTTGTCTTTGAAAAGGTGATGAGCCAGTCTTCAGCTTCAGTAACCCACATGGTCACCAAACCTCCAGAGTTTCTTGATGTTCTTAGATTGCTTAAGTAGCTTTAGCGAGTCACTACAAACCACTCAGGACAGTACACATTTTTGTCATGGTACATTATGGTGGGAGAGCTGCTGCTTCAGCGCCAGGGACACAGCCCGACCTTGGGGTTCTGCCTGTATGGAGTTTGTATGCTCTCCTTCGGTTTCCTCCATGGGCTTTGGTTTCCTCCCACATCCCAAAGACTTGCAGGTTAATTGGCCCCTGCAAATTGTCCCTGGTGTGTAGGGAGTGGATGCAAAGGTGGGATAAGATAGAACACATGTGAACTGGTGATTGATGGTCAGTGTGGACTCGGTGGGAAAAAAAGGGCCCATTTCCATGCTGTATCTCTAAACTAAACATAAAATTAAAACATCAATGATGGAAGGACCATATCGCCTGGACAGTCTGTTGTTCAAATGAACCATTTCCTCTCATGCGAGATTAAGCTTTAAGTTTTGTTCCAGCTGCAACTACACAAACAAGTGAAAAATGGAGTGCATTTCATCAAAATCAACTTGGGGTTTATACATGTCTGGAGAACCTTAAGGAGTTGGAATTTAGGTCTCTATTCTAGGTCTTTATTCCCTGGAGCGCAGAAGGTTAAGGGGGGACTTGATAGAGGTCTTTAAAATGATGAGAGGGATAGACAGAGTTAATGTGGACAAGCTTTTCCCTTTGAGAATAGGGAAGATTCAAGCAAGAGGACAGGACTTGAGAATTAAGGGACAGAGGTTTAGGGGTAACATGAGGGGGAACTTCTTTACTCAGCGTGGTAGCGGTGTGGAATGAGCTTCCAGTGGAAGTGGTGGCGGCAGGTTCGTTGGTATCATTTAAAAATAAATTGGATAGGCATATGGATGAGAAGGGTATGGAGGGTTATGGTATGAGTGCAGGCAGGTGAGACTAGGGGAAAAAAAGTTGTTCGGCACGGACTTGAAGGGCCGAGATGGCCTGTTTCCGTGCTGTAATTGTTATATGGTTATATGGAATGCAAACCACTCATGAGGAAAATGCTCCAGCGATCACAGCAATCATGCAACTATTCTCTTTGAGTACTAGTCAACACAGACACCTCAGACTGTTGATCTAAACGCCACGCAGTATAAAAAGTTAGCGGTTAGATCCTTTCTTGGTAGATTTATCGATGCATTTTTCTTATTTCACAAATATTACTATCACTGCTCAGCTCTGGTTTGGCTTTTTAGACGTCTAATCAGTGAACTTCCTGTCTTCTAAATTAATACCAAAAAAGGCCATTAATTATGCCACTGAAAGCAACGATCTGACCACAATGCAAATCCATCAGTCAAGCAGAAATAGCACTTCAGTTTTAGTTCAGTTTAGTTCATTTGGGAATTTAGTTTAATTTGGGAACAGCTCCATCCAAGACAGCAAGAAATTGCAGCAAATTGTTGATGCAGCCCAGACCATCACACAAACCAAGCTCCCATTGACTCCATTTAGACCTCGCACTGTCTCGGCGAGGCCGGCAGCATAATCAAGGACGAGTCACACCCTGGCCACTCCCTCTTCTACCCTCTCCCATCGGGTAAAATGTAGAGAAGTGTGAAGACGCACACCTCCAGATTCAGGGACAGTTTCTTCCCAGCTGTTATCAGGCAACTGAACCACCCTAGCAATAACTAGAGAGCAGTCCTGAACTACTACATGCGTCATTGGCGACCCATGGACTGGATCGGATTGGACTTTTCTGGCTTTTCCTTGCACTAAACATTATTCCCTCATCATGTATCTGTACACTGTAAATGGCTCAACTGTAATCAAGTATTGCCTTTCTGCTGACTGATTTGCACGCCACAAAAGATTTTCACTGCATCTCGGTACACGTGACAAGAAACTAAACAATAAACTAAACTGAACTGATTGTCAAGTGTACAGAGGCACAGTGAAAAGCTTTTGTTTGTGTGATATCCAGTCAAAGTGTAAATTAACACATTCTATTATGTCGTTCACAGTGCTAGGACAGGGATAAAAGGTACACCATTTAATGCAAGATATAAGATTGAAGTCCTATAAAAGATAGTTCAAAGGTCCCAGGACACTAAGTTAATTAAATACATCTGCTTGAAAATCTTCTCCTTATCGCTTCTCAATGGGTATTAGGAAGGTTCCAAAAGGGGAAATGCCCCATCTAAGCTAGTCCCATTTGCCCGCATTTGGTCCATTTCCCTCCAAGCCTGGATTCTGCAAAGTCTCATGCCATTGACTGGAAATAAACTTGCTCAAGGGTGTAGCATTCACCCCAACACACACATTTTACTTCCTAATGGCAGGAGAAGGCAATCTCTGCATGGAGATGTCACTATTGTGTCATCAAGGAAGCCAAGCAGCCAACAACATTGTGGTTTTCTTATAATTGGCAATCAAATGTCAAAACAAATCTAACCATTTCACACCACTAATTGGGATGTACACTTCATTAATTGTAAAACTGACACAAACCATCTTTAATTAAAAAATTAACACCAAGTCGTTTTGAAATAATTAGTCAAGGGAATGACAATCAACACATTTAATTATTTTTCAATGTCCAGAGAAATTAAGCCTCAACTGTGTCCCAGTGCAACATTTAAAATATGATTTACACCTCATGCAGCAAAGTGTGACATTTAACAGCAAGTAGTGTTTGTAAATACAGGCAATTCCTGGGATACGCAAGGGTTCTATTCCCCAGAACTGTCCGTTTGCTGATTTGCCCACAAAATCAGACACATTTGTTTTCAATGGCAATGTATCATATCACTTTACAAGCACTTGCTGCAATTACAGTCATAGAATCATACAACACAGAAGCAGGAGAAAGGGCCTGAACATTGGGCCGCCGTAGCGGTGGCTGCGGAGGGCTCAAGGGCCCCGACCACGGGTGAACAATGACTGAACTATATCGCGTTCCCTCACAGTGGGAAACGTTGATTCCGCTGTGTGGGGATGTTCATGTTAAATCATATCGTATATAGTGTTCTTTTTATTTACATGGCTGTATGGCAACTCAAATCTGACTGTACCAATTGGTGCATGTGACAATAAATATAACTTGAGTATATCGTAGACACATACAAACTGACCATTGCAGCTTTATCTACAATGCTTTTTCTTCTTCTTGCGTATGGCGTGCACAGCCTAAAGTTGTCGGACAACTTGTTCTATTTGATCTTATTTGATTGTGCACGCCGGGTTGATTGCATTTGTCGAAACAGGGCGGACCACGTGAAGGTTGCAATCTCCCACCCCATCTACAATGCTGACTCAAATACAATTGCTGAGAATTAGAGTGTCAGAAGGCTTGGAAAACAGTGGTTGACCAAATACTAACTACAAAGACTACTTAGAAGCCAGAAAGAGGGTGCCCAATGAGGAAATACCAGTGAATAGCTCACAGATACCAAGGAAAGGCTATGTCATTAATGTTGAAATTATAAAGAAATACAAATGATCGGAGGAATTAATAGTCAAGATGAAGAAATGTCAGACTCAAGTTAATCATCAGCGGATGGCAAGTTCACAGAAGGATGAAAATCCAAGGTTTATTAGATAAGCTGGCGCAATGAGGGACAGACTGAAATAACTGCCCTTTAACAATTAATAAATGCCCCTTGTGTTACATAGTTTTTAGGCAAATAGAAAATGGAACAGAACTAATTCATAGTCATACAGAAACAGGCCGTTCGACCCAACTTCTCCCATCTTCACTAGTTCCACTTGCCTGTAATTGCCTCATATCTCTCTAAACCTATCCTATCCATGTACCTTTTCCAAATGTGTTCTAAGCATTGCGATAGTATCTACCTCAATTACCTGGAGGCGGCACGGTGCCTTATAGCGGCAGAGACCAGAGTTTGATACTGACTATGGGTGCTGTCTGTGTGGAGGTCGTACGTTCTGCCTATGACTGCGGGTTTTATCCGGGTGCTTCGGTTTCCTCCCACATGGCCAAGACGTGTAGGTTGGTCGGTTTATTGACCAGCAAATGGTAAATAGTCCCTGGTGTGTACGATAGTATGAGTGACGGCTGGTCTACAAAATCACCCCTCATTCTCCTGCGTTCCAAGGAATAAAGTCCTGGCCTGCTCAAACTCTCCCTATAGCTCAGTCCTTCGTAACATTCTAAAGATTTTAGTCTTTTTAGTCTTGAACAATTTGAATTTTGAGCCTCGACATCTGAATTTCCCCGAGGGGCTCAATAAAGTATTTATTATTGTAAATACTTAATTATTGCAACTACTAACAAAAGTTACAAAGGCAAAGCCAACATTAAGTTAATCTTTGATGTGTTGATAGAAATGTCATTCTGTGGAATAACAATTGAAACATAAGGCAGAGGTTTGGAAACCACATTAAACTACCCCTTCAGAAGTACCTTTAAAAAAACATTTTATAACGGTTTGTAATAAATGCTTAAAACAACCAGTTCTAGAGAAAAAAAATTCAAGGATATTCACGAAGAAAATAATAAACATCACATTCTCTCTGTCTCCATGGAACGACTGGCTTATGAACACACACATGGAGCAGTGTCACCTTGGAAGCAGGTTCCCCTCTTTGAGGAGAATCAGTGGAGGACCCACACATAACAATTTACATAACACCCTAACACGCTACACCTACACACACACAGTGTGCAACAATCTGCAGATGGCACGTTGGACTCCATCATCTCAGAATCCACAAAACTGAAACAGCTTTATACACAAGGTATATACGCAAGGCTAATTTAAAATCAAGGAAGCACTACTGCCATATTCACTTAAATGACCAAAGGACAATATCGCAACATATAGAAGTGGCTATTTATACAAAAGGTAGTGGCTTCAGGAAGCCAAGTGGAGAACATATCCCAATTAGCATTAATTTGTCCTGGACCAACCACATTGGGGAAAAACAGGCAAAAAAAAACCACACAAATGTCTCTACTTCTGCAGAAGACAAAGTTCAACATGTCTGCAAAGACTCACCAATTTCTGCATATGTACCATAGAAAGCACACTATCGGGATGCGCCGAGTCGTCAAGAATGAAAAGTGTTTAACTGATACATGTACTGGCAACGGAACAATGAAATTCTTATTTGCTGCAGGCTTGTTAATGCAATAACAAAGCTAAATATATTATTAATAATGCAATGAATCCATCATGGATCCATTCAAGATCATAGTTGCTGAGTTTGTGGTTTTTGGTGCCTGGGAAGAAGCTGTTCTTGAATTTGATGTTCACGTTTTTCAGTCTCCTGTATCTTCTTCCCAATAGCTGTAGCAAAATAAGAGTGTGGCTTGGGTGGTGCAGGTCTTTGATGAAATAGACAGAATTTTAAAGGCAGTGCCTCCTATAGCTTCCTTCAATGGTGGGGAGGTCAGAACCTGCGATGGACTAAAAACAATGTCTACCACTCTCATTTCTGGGCATTTGAATTGTCAAACCGAGTTGTGATAAAACCAGTATATTCTCTATTGTACACCTAGAGAAGTTCCATAGAGTATTCATCAACATACTAAATCTTCTCAATCTTCTTGGGAGGTGGATCAGCATGGTTTGGCAACAGTTCTCCAAGAATGTAAGAAATTGCAAAATTTTGGATGTAACCCAGTCCATCAGACAGACCAACCACTCCACCAGACTCTATCTACACTTACACTGCAACAGGAAAGCAACCGACATAATCAAGAACCTTTTTCACCCTGGCAATCCCCCAACCCAGTGCTTCTTAAACATTCATGGGTGAATGACACTGACATAGTTTATCAAAAAATTTCACTCATCCTCAACTAAATTTTCTTATGTTTTTTTGGTAATTTTCGTTATTCTCCCTTGTGTATAATTTTATATAGGATTTATTTTGTCACATGAGCAAAAAACATAAATTAAATCATTCACCTCAAAATAATGTAATTCAGCCTTGGGTGAACCATTCACCAGTTTAAGAAGCACTGCCCTAACCCACCAGCTAAAAGATACAAAAGCTTGAATACCGATCACCAGATTCAGGATAGCTTCTTCCACGCTGTTGTCCTTCTTGAGAACAGTCCTCCCATAAGCCAGGTTGTTAGGGATCTTCTACAGTACCTCATTGTGGACCTTAGGCTTTTTCCTAATGCTGGAACACTATATCCTGCACTCTGGTATTTTGCTCTTTGCACTGTTATATTTGAGTAGAGGTATATATGGTATTTGCTTAAATGGATAGCGCCAAACAAGCTATTTACAGTTTCACAGCACACGTGACAATAATAATTAACTATAGTACCAATGCCATCTCATTTTAGTACCTCTATGTATGGAATAAATTCAGTCAAATCCCTGAATTGTGTTTTTGGCCATATAAAAAAATATTTTTTGGAATCTGCATGTCATCGATAAAGACAGCATGTATTGTCCATCCATAATTGCCCGTGAAAGAGGATGGTTCATTGTGAGGTTTTCCCACAATGCTGTTGGGGTGGAAATACCTGGACACGCGCCCAGCAACAGTGAAGGACTGTGTGATATATTTCCAAATCAAAATGCTATCTAATATGGAAGGAAAATGCGACCATGTATCTGAAGTCCTTGTTCTTCCAGGAGGTTGAAGCTGTTGGCTTGCCAGTTTTGTCAAACCTGCCATGGCATGTAATATCAGTGGACTTTGTAGCTGGTACAAATTAAGCTACTATGCATTGATGACAGAGGATAGGAATATTTAGGAAGGTGGATGGAATACCAATCAAGCAAGATTGCCTAGCCCTGGATGGACTTCAAGTGTCATTGAAGCTACACAAAGCAAGTAGAGAATTGCACATCACGCTTCTGAATAGGAGCCGTTTATTTAGTCCCTCAAGATTTCCATTGTTTCATGTGATCGTGTCTGATCTGTGACCCAAAAGTTTTTGTCTACATCCATAAATGGTAATAAACAAAATAATTCTCAGATTTAAAAATCGTTTAATGTAACAAAGTGATGCTTGAATAATGATAGAAGCCAAATTGGTGATCTGGTTCGAAGGAATAAATACCAAGAAATATGAACCCGTCTAGTCGATTATCCCACATGGCTTAGACATCAATGGATAAACATCCAACTACAGCTTGGCACAAAATTCAGTTTGAAAAGTTTCCATGGGACCACTAAGATTTTTAAAAGCTTAAACATAAATCATTTTAATTTTATGAGTGTACATTTTCTCCAGCAACCCATCCAGCATGGAGCAAGTCACGTGGAGCAAACCAGGCATTGGACCACATTTGTTAGAACACGAGACCTTTATTAATAATAACACTCCAAATACAAATTTTTCTCTGCAAAGTAAACATTTCAAAATAATTCAGTGATGGATAGCCCATTGTTTTAACTCTCTGGTTCAGATGTTTAACATATGACATGGCTCCCCAAGTGAATCAAATAATAATTCACACACAATCCACACAAAAATGAATGTTCAGACTCTTTTCAGTCATGGTCATAGAATCCTAGAGTCATACAATGGGGAAACAGGCCCTTTGGCCCAGTTTCCCACACTGGCCATCATGTCCCATCTGCACTAGTCCCACCTGCTTGCATTTGGTTCATATCCCTCCAAACCTGTTCTATCGACGTACCTGTCAAAATGCTTCTCAAACATATCCCTTCGGGCAGCTCGTTCCATACACCCACCACACTTTGTGTGAAAACGTTACCCCTCAGGTTGCTATTAGATCTTTCCTCCCTCATCTTAATCCCATGTTCTCGATTCCCCTACTCTGGGCAAGAGATTCTGCATTTACCTGATCTATTCACTCAGTCTCATGATTTTGCATACTTTGATAAGATCAGCCCTCATCCTCCTGCACTACAAGGAATAGAGTACTAGCCTGCTCAACCTAATAGAGTCCTAGCCAGCTCAACAAGATTCACTGCAGGTTTCACAAATATTTATTTGCACTTGGGAGATCAACTTCTATAAATCTAAAACTGCTCAGCTTTTAACAGCCATTTTCATTCGCCATACAGAACCTCAAATGTACATAAGTCACTGGTAATGTTCCAAGTTCAGCAAGTAAAATAACAGTGATGAGGCACAGGGATAACAAATGAAGAACAAACCATGAACTACTTGAATGGTGTAAGCCTAGGGGGAATGTCAGTCATACAGGCCGCATAATAGCAGTGGCATTATGACCAGGGTAATCAAGGACCAGTCTCACCCTGGTCACACCACTTCTCCTCTCTCCAATCAACAAGTGGTACAGAAGTTTGAAAACGCATACATCCAGATTCATGGACAGCTTCTTCCCAGCTGTTATTGGGCAAATGAATGGTCATCTCATCAGCTGGAGTACAGTCCTGACCTCCCATCCACCTCATTGGAGACCTTTGACGCAGGAGCTTCAATCGCCCCGACTGCAATGGCTCGACTGCCCCGACCGCAGAAGAATAACGAGGAAGAAGATTTGACTTTATTCCCTGCCTTCCATCACAGTGAGGAATGTGGGGAATCCACTGTGGTGGATGTTTATGTTAACTTTTATGCAGTTGTGTGTCTTGGTGCTTTGTTTTTTAGTATGGCTGTATGGTAATTCGAGTATCACTGTACCTTAATTGGTACACGTGACAATAAACTGACCGTTGATCTTAATCTTGCACTAAATGTTGTACTCTATCCTTTTACTGTACAGAATGGGAGGCTCGATTATATTTATGTAATATATTCTTTGACTGGATAGTATGCAAAAAGCTTTCCACTGCACCTCAATACACGTGACAATACTAAACTATTTATGCAGAAAATAACCAATCTTATATTTATAGAGTCATATTGAAACAAACAATGGGGGGAACAAAAGAGACAAAATACGGCAGTAACTCAGCGGGTCAGGCAGCATCCCTGAAGGATAGGGATAGGTGACATTTAGGGTTGGGACCCTTTAAGCTACCATTCGTTAGTTGTGAAACTGAGGTACGTTGCAATACATTTTTCTGGACAGTGACAAAATGTGCAGCATCCAAGATTACACTTTTCCACAAAGTTTAAACCTCCTTTGAAATAAGATATTGACACTTACCCCCCTTTCAACCCTGCCATAAATCACTCCCAGCAGGGAAAACGATGTGCTGCCAGGACTGCCAGTTTTATTCTATAGGTACTCACCAGTAGGTGACCAAGAATGACCCTGCCTTGACTTGACATACCGTAGAAAGCAAATCAGGTAAACTAAAGAGATGCTCAATAGCTCAGCTGATATTACTCAAGCAAGGTTCAAACCCACGTGTGGCAACGTTTGGGATCACGATAGGTTGAAATGGACCATGTTTAACATCTGCATATTTGCAAACCGATATTATAACTGTAGCAAGACTGTAATAATTCAATAGAATCCACCTTTCATTTCGAGATTTCGAAGGTAAATTTGGCAACAGCCGCCCGTATCTGGTGCAGCCCGGAATTAAGTAGAAGCGGTCAAGGCGCAAGATTTGTTAAAGGAGGAACTGCAGATGCTGGAGAATCGAGGGTACACAAAAGGCTGGAGAAACTCAGCGGGTGCAGCAGCATCTAAGGAGCGAAGGAGATAGGCGACGTTTCGGGTCGAGACCCTTCTTCACCTGAAGCCTGAAGAAGGGTCTCCACCCGAAACGTCGCCTATCTCCTTCGTTCCTTAGATGCTGCTGCACCCGCTGAGTTTCTCCAGCCTTTTGTGTACCCAAGGTGCAAGATTTATTGAGATGACTTCGCGCCGAGACAAAGGAGGGTGGTTATGGAGGGGCGACCTGACAAAGATAAACTGCAAATCTAGCGCGAGAGAGCAGCCAAAAGTCAACGAGACCAGAACAAATAGGGGAAGTCTTTCCAAGGGAACTAGTACCAGAATCAAGACGTGATAGAAACTGTAACATGATTCGAATAACCTCAACACTGCATAACATAAGGAGGATCAATACAGCAGTGCATTTACATGAGGACAGTTAAAATAATCCACATGCAGAAATAAGCCATCGCCCCACGAGGGGCAATAACTGCTGTCCAATGTTAATAATAAATAAGACAGACACTCTCCCTCTTTCTTCTCGGATAACAGTCTCGGTACTGACCATTTTAGAGTGAATTTCGAATACACGTTTGAGCGTCACACGTCCTTTCTAATTACGCTCTAACCCAATGCGACCTTCTTGCGAAGGGAAATTTATATCAACGCCCAGAAAATATTGGAAAGCTGCATCAGCTGGAGACCAGACGGGAATCATTACATCCCGCGCCCTGACCAAAGCAGGTGCTACCAAGCCAAGCCCACATCATTCCGAGACCGGGTCACTTTGCATTATAACCCCGTTTACAATAGAGCAACAACAAGACTGAACAATAAGTGGTGGCTACTTTCAAAGCCAATATTCGTTGAAAAAGTAGCCTAAATTAACATCAGCTTTATTTTTTACATTTGGCAGTGGAGCCCAACACAAACAAGGATCATGGTAGCACCGTCAGGAACTCAGGCAACCCTCTTTATAATGTTTTTATTTTGCATCCAGCCAGCATGTGGATGCGAGCTCTACACTGCCTCCCGTGAACTTGTTCTCCTTTGATCAGCTGCCATTCGGCACACATCAAAGGGCGAGGACACCTGGCATTAATGCCGTGTGCGCTCCGAAAACGCCAAGGCTTAGAATAAACACCGGAGATAATTTTATTTAAATTTGTTACTCACATATCGCCTCAACTTCTTTTCTGGTGGGGATTTCCTCAACCAGCCGCAGCAAACCACCTCTCCTCCGCTCATCCTGGCCAACGGGAAATATCGCAAGGACGGCGCGCTCACATTCACTGAGACCCCGGCAGCTTTCCTTCTGCTCTTCTTCCTCCTTATATCGAGGGCTGCCTCTGAAAAGTTGCAGATAGATAGGTCCGTTAAAACTGCGACCGTACTCAGCCCCGAAACTCCTCTTCCCAGATGCCGGGCTCATGTAGGAAGTAGCGAGCAGAGCTGTTGTGTCGGGTTGAGCCCCGCCCCGCCTACCCTGCCTTTAAAGGAGAACTCCGCCTCTTGGCACGTCGAAATAAAACATATACTGCATTAATTATTCGTGAAAAAGATTTAACTAATTAAAAAAAACACAATCTTTGAATGGATTGCCCTGTACTGGCTGAGGGGTGGTCCAGTTGGTGAGAGAGAGATTACTACAACAGAGCGTCCCAGTTTCAAGTCCAGTGGAGCTCAGCTCTCGACATCTTAAAGGTGAATCCCAGTGACATTGCCATCAACCAGAGGTGGAGATCATAAACCTAGAACAATTGACATGTTTAAATGGTCAAAGCATTGGAAGGACTGGAAGTTTTGCATGTCCTCGCTATTCCCAATTCAGAAAATATGATCGATTTAATCTTGTTAAATCTGCATTTCCCTTCCTCGGGTGGATAAGGCCTTTAAGGGGCGTGTTTTTTTTTTGAAGTTGTGTTTGGGATACGCTTGTAAACATTGTTATGACAGTCGTGTTCCACTCTCTGATTGTGTATGAAGACCGAGCACTTCTGCAGAACATTTCCGAATATGGTTACTGCAGCCAGAACCAGCTATTGTCAAGAAAATCGATTAACAAGAAAGAAAGTTTTATTTTGAAAGCAGATATTTGCCAAAAAGAAAACCCTTATCCCGAAGTTTTCGCCGTAGCAGCAATTATTCTGGATGGTGCTGATTAGCACCAGTTCTCTGTTACCCCGCCCTAGTTGCTAATTAACAAGAGTTGAAACACAATAAGTGCGATTTAGTGGCTTTTCAACAGAGTATTCGCCACCTCTTCGCAGCCACACACATTGTTTGCAGGGATTATTGGAAAACAGTAACTGCATCCTAGCCATTTCATTGTACCGGTTCATTTCATTGTACCATTGGAGCAGCCTAGCAGCGAAATAATATTCACACGTTGTGTAGTATAGATCTTGGCATCACGGTCTTCATCGTTACTCAGACCATCTGCATTCACTGATCTCACTGAAGCGCCCAATTCAACGCAGTCACTCAGAAGTTCTGCATTTAACTGACATCTTAAAAACAACAGATGAAGGATGATCATCTGGTAAATCCTAGATGGCGTAATGTAGGATTACATCACAAAATATAATTTGTGGTGCTTTTTGGAATATATTGCACACGTTCCTATGCAAACGTCTGAAAAATTATAAGCAGACAAGATTTTAATGCAGACTTTTTAAGATAATGAAAGTATTTAAAATATGTTCAAATGCGCTAACCTATCAAAATTCGATGACTACATCTGAGATTTATTTTTAGATTGGTATTTAATTGAAAGATTACATTCCTTTGAAACATCTTGTTTACGTTTTGGAATTAAAAATACACTACATAGTGCTGTACACAAATCTATTTTACATTACATTGTTATGTTATTTTTTGCTATTTTAAGATTAAGAAATGTAACTACATTTTTTTAAATGACATTGCAATGTCAACCACGTAGCTTTATAGGAAAGAACTGTAGATGCTGGTTTAAATGAAGGTAGACACAAAATGCTGGAGAAACTCAGCGGCACAGGCATGTCTGGAGAGATTCAGATTCAGATTCAATTTTTAATTGTCATTGTCAGAGATAGTTGTTATTGGAATACAATTTGTATAAAGCACAGATCTGATAAATGCTGATAAAGGTGATTGATTGTATACAGTTCCACTACAAATATTAAAAACCTACTTTAAAAAAAATATGCACAATCTAACAATTTGTCTTGATGTCATTCCACCACACCCACTCCCCGCTGGGATGTAAGAGCAACTTGTACCGCTGCTTGCAGACAGCTCTTACCCTGATGCCAAACTTCCCTTTTGGAAGGCATTACTTCCATTGAAACATACTTTTCATACTCAGTAAAGCAAGTATCATCCCTCTCTTCTGATGTCAGTGCACATCCTGCAACATATGAGTCAGGGTGGAAAAGCACCTGCCATGATCACCATCTACACAATTTGCATTATTTTATTCAGTACTAAAGTTCGGTCTTTCCTTGTCAAATATCCAATAAAAAAGAGACCATGAAGTGCTGGTTGGAAAATATCTTGAAGAGCTTCAAACTAAAGGTTTGAACAAAATGCCAATGAGAAATAGTTAGTACTAGACGAAATGGGACCCATTGGGTCCCTGTCAGACGGGAAGCCTGGTCCTCCAACGCAATATTCCACCACTCACCCATAGCCCCCACAGGAGGCCTGGTCCCCCAACGCAACCCGTTCCAAGGCAATAGTCCACCACTCACCCATAACCAACTGTGCAGCGGTTGCTCATTCACCCTCCCTCATTTAAAACTTTTTAAAAAATGCAATTGCACTTGCTAGCTAGCAGAACTCAGTTTACTGGGATAGCAACATTGTTGCGAGCAGGGCTACAATCCCATTGTGACATCATAGCTGTAAGCACAAGGAAGATATTTTTCTCAAATTTGGGTTTTGCAAATTTTTAAATGTTAATAACGTAAAATATAACCAATCTGAACGAAACTTGATAAAAACACACCAGACGACAATTGTGAGTAAGGTGGCCCAAAAATGTTAGCGCTATCGTGTACCGTTTTGGCATTTTTCACGGCATGAATCACACAGAGCCAGACAAAAAGAGAGTTTTAGTAATATACTAGACTAAGTGGGACCCGTTGGGTCCCATTCTCTCACGGGAGGGCTGGTCCCCCAACGTAATATTCCACCTGTCTACCAATTTCAAAATTTCACCACTCATGCATAGCCCCCAACTGCTCCCGTTGTGACGCCCCTGATCCCCTCTGCCCCTTGCCCTCCCCCCACGCACTTACTTCATCTCCCCCTCAAACTCCTCCATCCTCTCTTAGCGGGTCTCTGGCGGCTGACGGGCACGGCAAGTGGAAAAGGGATTTATTAAAGCTTAAAATGTGAATAACTCCTAAAACATAACAATTTAATGTTAAAGAGATTTATTCAGCCCATTCTTTCTTGTTGCGTCTCTTGCAACCTGGGGAGGGGCACAGCTTCAGGTGGGGCTGTTGGGGGCCGGTGGGGGAGGAGGGAGCGTCCTGCAGCCAGAGAAGGGGGACGGCTTCAGGCTGTAGCCAGTAAGGGAGGGGCTTTCTAGAGGGCTAGTATGGGTGTTGGGGGCCAAAGGGACTGGTTTCCGGAGGGCTAGTAAGGACATTGTGGGCTGAAAGGATTCTTGGGCTAGTCCTGCAGATTCACATAATGCCAGCGGAATATAAAATGCTCTTCGCCTGCGTAGCACCAAATTGCCACAATTATCCTATTCAAATTATTTCCAGGAACAACAAAGGCATCTTTGGCTTGTTGTGAAAAAAAGAGCAACATCACCGCCAGATTTGCAAAATCAGCAAAATTATTAGGCAAAATTTTGTTTAACTATATTTGTCCATTGTCTGTTCAAAGCAATCGCATGTTGATGGGTTTCATACACGCAGAAAATATTTGATCTATACGCTTATTGGCTTTACAGCATATCCAACAGTCCACCAGGAAATGTACATTTTTTAACTGCCACTGATAATGTATGCTGATTTTAGCAGATTTAAATTTCGTCTTTTAGGTTGGAAAAGCAACTTTTAACAAAATCATTGATTAAATAATGCTGAAACAATATTTGTTGAACACAAATACATTATTTGAGGTAGACAAAATGCTGGAGTAACTCAACAGACTGGCAGCATCTCTGGAGAGAAGGAATGGGTGACGCTTCGGGTCGATACCCTTCTTTACATCACCCATCCCTTCTCTCCAGAGATTCTGCCTGTCCTGCTGGGTTACTCCAGCATTTTGTCTCACTTCGGTGTATAACCAGCAACTACAGTTCCTTCCTATACATTATTTGGGTCTGCATCATGTACTGATCCATACAAATATTCCACCCGATCTATCCCTTTCCTTGATGAAACACCAGGATTGACTCCTTGAGCATTATGTTCACTGGATTCCCAGGTTTTGTCAAACATGAATTGTAATATCCACATCAAATCCTTTCTTAATCACTTCACTTAATTTCTTAGCTTCTCAAGCCTAAGGTACCAAATTCAAAAACTGAACTTCATTAAAAGTCTTTCAGGTGTTCACTTACTCTGTTTCTGTAACTTCTTTAAACCTCATTTGCCAGTCGTCTATTCTTTTCACTCTGGCCTTATTGGTATTCTTTCACCTTCACTTTTGCCAATAAAGGCATTACCACTTCATATTTTCACTTTGCTCCTTTGTTTTCATCCTTCTAAAGCTTCTCGAAATTCTACATTTACAAAAATGCATTACACTCCTTCACTCCAAATTATTTTGGTATATATTGTTTGCAAACTGCTGCTTTTGCCATAGTATGCTGCATGTATAATTCACATTTGCATTTTTTTTACAAAATAATGTAATTGGCACAAACAGTGTATACTATAATAAAATATGTACTAAAATCACCAAATAAATACAATGAGTATTATAATAAATCCAGCAGAGATTTTCCAGACCATTGGATAATGCTCCTATTAATGTATCACCACAATCTTTTTAAATAAGATTTTACACAATAGTACAATAAATTTCCCAGTAAACTCGGTCAGTGGACAGGGAGCGCGGGAAACGGGGCCCAATGAGTCAAGAGGGATTGTGAGACTGCTTATAAACTGCATACGAACATAAATATACCTTGAAGAAATTACAACATATGATACTCTAAATAAGACCAACAACAACATCATCTACTCATCCAAGAAAGTCTGGTACTCACGAACTTCCCTTGGAAGAGCATTTTGGGAACTTTTACCTTAGAGCAGATAGTACTGCCACTTAAAATGTTATCTGACAGACAGCACTTCAAACAGCATGGAACTTGCTCAATGCAACACTTAAATGCAAGCCTAATTTGTAGTCTGATCTGAGAATTTCCTGTAAACTTTTGATGCAGTTAAGAGGGTATAACATGGAAATATCGTGTATTCCAACATTTATGAGAAATTAGGACAATAATTGTTACCACTAAACAGTTTGGATTTTTTACTTCCATTTTATTTAAATGTTTTTTATTTTGATGCTTGATTACAAGATTACTCACATTCCTCTGTATTGAATGCAAACATAAATACATAATATTTCAGTTAAAATACTGTACAGTCGAAAATAATACTAGTTGGCAAATCTGAAATCCATTATTTAAATGAAAATGTTTTGAAAAAATATAATTAAACCCAATAAAAAACACTATAGAATGCAAGAGTGAGAAAATCTTGGAAATGGAATAACATCTTTAATGTTCTCAATACCCAAGAAACACTGCAAATAACGCTCAAATCCCATTCCAAATCCTCCATGTGGCACTGATCCAAACTGATGAACTTCCTCATACCTACAAAAAATAAATTAAATTCAAAAGCAGAAGCATCAAGAACAACATGAGCGAATTAACCTCAATGTGTCAATTAAAGCTGAGAATTGCATTAAGTAAGATCACATCTACTTTGTGAAATCATCTATTTGGCAAAATTATTGCAGAATTAAGTATTTTTATTAAATTAGATGTAACCATTTTTAGATTTTATGGTATTGTACACTGCTGTCCAAACATAAGAAGCAAATCCTTTAGTTGGGCTTGAAAAGAAAAATTGTAAGAAAAAGTGTTTTGAGGAATAACTGGATTAAAGAAAATAAAATGATAAACCACCCAATTTGTACACCATTGGAGTTATCTAAATGATGGGTTGAGTGGGACTTACAGCTCAGTTTCAGGTTTGTGCATGCGTCTATGGACAGAAGATTTAAAATTCAGAGCTGTCGAGCTTTGCCAAGGTTAAATATAAAAGATAACAGGAAAGGATACTGTAACAATGTCAGTTAACAGGAAGGACAAACAGTGAGGAGGTTGATCACATGAAAGAGGAAATTTGGAGAATGTAGGGAGTAGGTGGGAAAATAAATTAAAAATGATTCAAAATCAAAACTAAAGCAGATGAGAAAGTTGAGGTAAGAGGAAAATGTATTGAGTCTTATATTCTCAATTTTACAGTTGAAGAATTTCATGAGCTTGTTGCAGAGTTATGAGAATAAGTGGAGGTAAGAAGCAAGGTGCAGCTTGTTAGCACAATGCCTTTGGCCAGAAGTTAGACAGTTCAGTTTCAGTTCAAATTTAATTTATTGTCATCTGTACCAAGGTACAGTTAAACGTTTTTTTTGCGTCCTAACCAGTCAGTGGAAAGACAAAACACGATTACAATTGAGCCATTCACAGTATACAAATACATGATAAGGGATTAGCATTTAGTGCAAGATAAAGTCAGTAAAGCCTGATCAGAGATACTCCGGTGGGTCACTAATGAGGTAGATAGTAGTTCAGGACTTTGCCAGTCCTGAAACTGTCCTTTGCCACGAAGATAATTGTAAAGGTCTGCAAGTCTCAGTAAAGACAAGACTTACTGGCTCAATTGTAATCATAATTTGTCTTTCCACTGACTGGCTAGCATGCACCAAAAGCTTTTAACTGTACCTTGGTACAGGTGACAATAAACTAGAATTTTCAGCATTGTCTCAAAGCATGAGGCATATAAATTATTATTAGATGGGAGGAATGGCCATTGGTAAGAATAGGAATGAAGATGTTTGATGAGAGACGGTAGGTATTTTTATGGAATGAGCATTCAAAGGAGAGGTTTAGTTTCTTGGGTAAATGGATGAAAGCAGGTAGCTGGAGAATTTCTGTGAACTGGATAAGGAAGAGAAAGTTGACAATGATCAAGACCTTGTGGGTAGATTGGTCAATTTCAGGAATTCAAACAAAGCTCTAATTTAAAAAACAGATATTATAATTATACTCCTATCAGAAGTTTAGGCATTTTTTGTTACAATTTTATGAATACAGTTTAAACTCCTTACCATTGATATGTGTCTGGAAGACCATGCCTGCAACAGAACAATGTATGGCTCAATCTTTTGCCGTCACATCACAACAAAGTTTTTCTAATTTTTAACAGAAACTTGAAGAATACATTTTTTATTCGCCATTTGAGGTCCCATGTAGTACATAGTGATCTCTTCCCCATCCAATAATGCCTATCTATGACCAATTTTCTCAAAATGACAACAGAGTGGGAAGATTTTGTCCTCATCAAGAAAAATCCCATTTGTAGTTGTTTTGACCAGTTGCATTTCAATGTAACGCTTGATATTGAAGTATAAAAGCAGTCAATAGCACATGTAGCTGCTTTCGACCACCAGATGACAAATGAGGCTGCAAGAGAATTTGTTGAATAACTGTCAAGAGGAAACAGGAATGCAAACCTTGCATTAGTCCAGATGAATTATCAACCTTTGGAAGTATTGACAATGATTGCTAAACTGAAACTGGAAGGAATAACATAAAATCATGAAATGCTCCATAAAAGAAACTTGATTATTGGGTAAACAAGATGATATTCAATTAAATCACCCAAAGGTCAAGACATAGATTTCAAACTAGTGACTTTTATACACTGGATTTTTAATTTGACATTTTTTCTAAATGTTGGCAGTAATCCAGTACCACAAAACTGAGCTGACCAGAAAATTCCATATGTTAAAATATCTTAATTTATTTTGTTTTTAGTGTTTTTACTTTTCCAGATGCCAGTCTTCCAAAGATCACGCCTAATGATTTTTGTGCAGCTTCAAGATATATTCAGTGTTGGATGGATTGCTGCCTGTGCAGCGCTGAAAGCTGCAACATTGCATTGTGGCAGGTTTCACATTGTGTAAATGGGCTTTAAATGCTCTTCCACTCCGCAAAGGATGAGCAAAGTCCTAAGCCGAGTTGATGCCAGACTCCTTGACATTAAATACTGATTTTTTGGCACGCTTTCAATACACTAACCATTCCACTGTGCTTAGTCACTAGACTCCCACTGCTGATACATCAAAGCTCTCTGCAACAAAACTCATGTGACTTCACCCTACATTAATTTGATATCTGCACCTTCTCCCTTTCTACAATGCAGGCAAACTTAAGCATGATATCTCACCAGAAGGAGATTTTACATGTTATTCCAGTAGCTGGTGTGGTGGCAATGAGTGTAAATTTAAACAACTGTGAAAGCCTCACTCTATTGGTATTCTTCCACATTCAGAATACTGTTCTTCAGTGTCCGAAATAAAGAAGGAATACAGCAAGATTGTAATTCAGTGGGAGTGGGCAGAGGAAAGCATGTATGCTTGACTACCCACAGTTTGTAAATCTGAAAAGATGGAAGGAGAACACAAGGTGGTGAGTATATGGAACGAGCTGTCAGAGGTCGTTGAGGCAGGTACTATAATAACGGTTAAAATAAATTAAGACGAGTGCATGGAAAGTAAAGGTTCAGAGGGAAATCTGCCAAACATAGGCAGGTGGGAATAGTGTAGATGAAGCATTGTGGTCGGCAGGGTTGGGCCAAAGGGGCCATTTCCATGCTGGTTGACTGCATGGGATATTATGGTAATTATGTATGAAGGTATAACATCTTTGAAAGGATCACCGTGCTATGGCTACAGTATGACATGTTGTAGCCAGCACCAAATCCTCTATTTTGGATAGGGTCAGCATGGACAAGTTAGGCCAAAAGGCCCGATTCCATGCTATATGGCTCTAAATAAGGGCTGCCTCTTCTTTTACAATGAGTCACTGATGCATCTCGTCTGAGCCCTGGAACTAATAAATAGATTCCAAGTCCTGGACTCACTGGGACTGCACAGCATTGGAAACATTTACTTCAATCCACAATCCACTTTTACTTCACTTTTTCTCCAAGATGTTACACAGTAGTATGTATTTTCTTAGTGAACCAGTGAGATTAAAGAGATAGCAAAACAGGGCCTTGTGACATTAAAGGGAAAGTAGACAGAGGTGAGTTTGCTAGGTTTATAATAAGTGAAGGACAAGGGCCCGATGAGTTGGTAAGAAAATGCAAAAAACATTTCTTACGTTTTCTTAGGCTGCCAAACCATTGTGATTTCAAAAAGCAGATGAATGGAGTTTTAATGAATATGCATTCTTTTTTAAACAACAAACCACTCCACCTTAACTTATTCTGCTAAAAACAAATTGGCAAAGTATATGAAATTGGTAATGCTCTGCATAAATTCCTGGGAGTTTCTCACAGCTGTCCGTGAAATCCCCTGCAGACCCCAAACCTCTGTGAATATTGATTGACCATAAAACCAATCAGAAATCTCTCTCATATGCTCAAGTTAATAAAATAAAAATAACACACAAACATTCGACTCTGAAGTGCTCTGATGGTTTCATTGTTCAAGCAAGGCTGCTTGGAGATAGAGGTCGCAATGAGAACCAAGATAGCTCTAAGATTCAATTACTGTTCACTTCACAACTCGGATGATAATGCATCTTTAATTACAGTATGAAGTCTGGCCAAGGTATTATGTCTAGGGTTTACAAAGATCTCTGCACCAAATGTAGTACATTCTTGTACATGACATTGCAGGGTCAAAAGAAGAACATTGTGAATTCTTACAATGCATCTACAGTGCCTTTCATAATGTTTGGGACAAAGACCCATCATTTATTTATTTGCCTTTGTACTCCACAATTTGAGATTTGTAATAGAAAAAAAATCACATGTGGTTAAAGCGCACATTATCAGATTTTATTAAATACTATTTTTGTACATTTTGGTTTCACCATGTAAAAATTACAGCTGTATTATATATAGTCCCCTAATTTTAGGGCACCATAATGTTTGGGACACATGGCTTCACAGGTGCTTCAGGTGTGTTTAGTTGCCTCCTTAATGCAGGTATAAGAGAGCTCTCAGCACCTAGTCTTTCCTCCAGTCTTTCCATCACCTTTAGAAACTTTTATTGTTGTTTATCAACATGAGGACCAAAGTTTAGCCAATGAAAGTCAAAGAAGCCTTTATGAGACTGAGAAACAAGAATAAAACTGTAAGAGACATCAGCCAAACCGTAGGCTTACCAAAATCAACTGTTTGGAACATCATTAAGAAGAAGAGAGCACTGGTGAGCTTACTAATCGCAAAGGGACTGGCAGGCCACGGAAGACCTCCACAGCTGATGGCAGAAGAATTCTCTCTATAATAAAGAAAAATCCCCAAACATCTGTCCGACAGATCAGAAACACTCTTCAGGTGTTCATTTGTCAATGACCACTGTCCACAGAAGACTTCATGAATAGAAATACAGAGGCTGAGCCCAATTGGCATGCCTTTTATATGCTGAAGAGAAAACTGAAGTGGACTAACCCCGAAAAAAAGCATAAGCTAAAGATGGCTGCAATACAGGCCTGGCAGAGCATCATCAGAGAAGATACCCAGTAACTGGTGATGTCCATGAATCGCAGACTTCAAGCAGTCATTGCATGCAAAGGATATGCAACAAAATACTAAACATGACTACTTTCATTTACATTACATTGCTGTGTCCCAAACATTATGGTGCCCTGAAATGGGTGGGGGGGGGGGGGGGGGGGGGCCCTATGTATAAACACTGCTTATATTTTCTACATGGTGAAACCAAAATGTATAAAAATGGTCTTTATTAAAATCTAACAATGTGCACTTTAAACACATGTGATTTTTTCTATTACAAATCTCAAATTGTGGAGTACAGAGGCAAATAAATAAATGATGGGTCTTTATTCCAAACATTATGGAGGGCACTGCATGCCATGATAGTCTGATTACAAGAGTCAAGAGTTTTATTGTCATATGTCCCAGATAGAACAATGAAATTCTTACTTGCTGCAGCAATTTTTCAAAATTATTGCTTGTGCGTGAAAGGCCACTCAAAGTTTGATATTTATATTCCAACCATAAAATATGAAATGGGGAAGTTAGAGTTAACATATTTCTAAAGGGCAGAATGGAGGCAAAGCAAGAGTCGCCACAGCAGAGCTCCAGAGACCCAGGTTCTACAGTGTCTCGATATGGTGTTGGTGTAGAATACGCAGGTTCTCCCCAAGACTGCATGGCTATCTGTTGAATGCCTCAGTTTCTTCCCACATCCCAAGGACATGCTGGGAGCTTTATTGACTTCTGTACATTATTTCAGGAGCCAATCTGGCTCAGTGGGGAGACGATGAGCGTGTGAAAGAGCATTAGTTAGAGAGGAGGGGGGTGATAAGATTGGCGCAATAGCCGATGGCTGCTGAAATGGACCCAATGTCCCCCTTGTTTGTTGATTACATTGATTGCATAGAAAAACAATGGAACTAGTATTGGTACTCCTGATTCAAGTTTGTTAGTTACATAAAATTCAAGAGTTTGGATAGAGTGCCACTTTACTCAAATTCACAGAAACACTGCATAATTAAAAGTGCATTATGTATGAGGGGTGAGTGATGAGAAATAATGTAGCTAGTTTGGGTAAACGTATCTCATTTAGATACATTTGTCAGATGAAGGATAAAATTCTACATTCATGGAAGTTGAATGAATCTATATCAGCTGAACCACCTCCCACAACTGTTTAAATATGGGTGTTCTACCTCAAAATATTCAACTTCATGTCGGAGGGAACTGCTCACATGAAACTGAAATTTCTAGTTTCAGTTTGCAGTCCTTACCAAGGAAAAATTTCCAATCTATTAATCTATGCACAGTTCAAATACAGAGTCAAAATTAAAGCAGAGCTAACTCTTGCGTTAGTTAATGGTCATTGGTCATATATATCAAACCCGTGGTTAATTGACATTACAAATTGTAAGATGCAAGAGTAATACATGTTGCACAGAGGACAGAGGGGGAATTAAGCAGCTAGATGTGTTAATTGCCCTCAATAACATGTCCAATTTCTTGAAATAGAAGATTACTGGATACTTTAGACAAGGGCAGATTATTTTTAAAAGGAACAAACATACATTTCTTGAGATTTTACACCTGTTCAAAATTGTTATTCAATAATACTTCACTGAATTATTGTGAACATTTATGAATCAATCCTGTCATTTTTTTTAACTAAAAATTCTTTTTTTATCGACACCAATCAGCCCACATGCACAGTTGAAAACATTTTTTCTTAAGCATTACGTTAAATAATAGTCTGAAAGAATGAACGCACGTTTCTGTTAAACTTACAATATTATTCAAGTAATGTTTTTGGTGTTTAATAAGTACATATGGCATTTACACTTACTGCTTTAGCCGGGATCGCAGCAGATCAAGTCGCTCTTCCCTTAAACTACCACCACATAGTTCTCCTATTCCAGGCACTAGAAGATCCACTGCTGCCACCTAGCAAGCAATACCACAGAACACCGAGGTTTATAAATTGTACTTCAAATTAAGGCAAACTTAGTTATTTTCTCTTGCTTGAAGAGGGGTTATGTATAACAAGCCTTACATAGACATTACTAAGCCAGACTCAGGTACTTCGAGAGGCTGGTCCTGGCACACCTCAAAAGCTGCCTACCCCCCACACTGGATCCCTATCAGTTTGCCTACCGCAAGAACAGGAGTACGGAGGATGCCATCTCAACGGCACTTCACTCTGCCCTCTCCCACCTCGACAACAGAGACACTTACGTAAGAATGCTGTTCATCGATTACAGCTCAGCATTCAACACCATTATACCATCAAAATTGATCACCAAACTCAGTAACCTGTGCATCGCTCCTTCCCTCTGCAACTGGATACTGGACTTTCTAACCAACAGACCCCAGTCTGTTAGGTTAGACAAGCACACCTCTTCAACCCTCACCCTGAACACCGGCGTTCCACAGGGCTGTGTGCTGAGCCCCCTCCTCTACTCCCTCTTCACCTATGACTGCACACCTGTACATGGTACTAACACCATCATCAAGTATGCAGATGATACAACGGTGATTGGCCTCATCAGCAACAACGATGAGTCGGCCTACAGGGAGGAGGTCCAGCACTTAGCAGCATGGTGCGCTGACAACAACCTGGCCCTTAACTCCAAGAAGACCAAGGAGCTCATTGTAGACTTCAGGAAGTCCAGGGGCGGCACGCACACCCCCATCCACATTAACGGTACGGAGGTGGAACGTGTTTCTAGCTTCAGGTTCCTGGGAGTCAACCTCTCCGACGACCTCTCTTGGACCCACAATACCTCAACTCTGATCAAGAAGGCTCACCAGCGTCTCTTCTTCCTGAGGAGACTGAAGAAGGTCCATCTGTCTCCTCAGATCCTGGTGAACTTCTACCGCTGCACCATCGAGAGCATCCTTACCAACTGCATCACAGTTTGGTATGGCAACTGCTCTGT
Source organism: Raja brachyura (assembly GCA_963514005.1). The sequence continues at coordinate 77,109,131 of OY740786.1, forward strand.
CTCCGACCGGAAGGCATTGCAGAGGGTGGTGAAAATTGCCCAACGCATCACCGGTTCCTCGCTCCCCTCCATTGAGTCTGTCCAAAGCAAGCGTTGTCTGCGGAGGGCGCTCAGCATCGCCAAGGACCTCTCTCACCCCAACCATGGACTGTTTACCCTCCTACCATCCGGGAGGCGCTACAGGTCTCTCCGTTGCCGAACCAGCAGGTCCAGGAACAGCTTCTTTCCGGCGGCTGTCACGCTACTCAACAACGTACCTCGGTGACTGCCAATCACCCCCCCCCCCCCCCCCCGGACACTTATTATTTATTCAAATCATTTGCTGTGTCGCTCTTCCAGGGATATGCTAAATGCATTTCGTTGTCTCTGTACTGTACACTGACAATGACAATTAAAATTGAATCTTGAATCTTGAATCTTGTAAATTGCAACCCATTGACAATATTGTTTTAAAAACTCAAGTTTTTCAATATTTACTAAAATGCAATTATAAATAAATGTCCTGTACTACTAGCATCAAGGGAAATAAATTACCAAACAGGCTGGTTTCCCTCATAATGAATTGAAGACTCAATCACATCCATAAACATTTTCAATTTTTACGATACATAATACTTTTGTTGAAAATACATGGCAATAGGATTGCAAGAAAAAAAATAATCAGAAATAACAATGTAACAGTAAAAAGAATTGTATTTCGAATTCATTCGCAGTTAACTACTGTTCAAAATTGTTATTCAATAATACTTCACTGTATAGTTGCAAACATTTATAAATTCATTATAAATCAATTTATAAATCAAATATATTTGCTTAAAATCATAAAACTATCTCAATTCAGAAAAAAAATTAAAGCTGGAAGTTAAGAAGATTATATTTTGTGAAGGAAGATCCAAACACAGTGCAGCAGTGCTCAATTATAAAGTGACTTACCTCCAGCAAACTGTTCCATAAAAAACAATTATATGTTGAATCTTAATAACATTAAGATCCCACTGGGTGGCGCCGTCAGCGATGACAGCCTCGCCAACGGTCTCTTTTCGTCTTTTTTGTTATTTTTAATGTTTTTTGAATGTTTGTGTTAATGTTCTCTGGTTTGTTTTATGTGGGGGGTGAGGGAGGGGGTCGGGGGAAACTTTTTGTCAATCTCTTACGTTGCCTGAGATGCGATTGTTTTCTGGATCGTGTCTCCGGTCACTCTGCGGCCTAACATCATGGAGCTGGCGGCCTTACTCGTGACTGACTTTGAGCCCCGCCGTGGGGCATGGACTTACCATCAGAGCCTACGATCCCTTGCCTGTGATCCCTTACCTGGGATCAACGCTCCAACCGTGGCCTGCGGATTCCAACATCGAGGAGCTCGCAGTCTTGGGTAGAGACTGATGTTAGGAAGCCCCAAAGTCGCAGAAGGTTCGACTAGCCCCAACCCGGTGTCCGATCGCCCGGTGCGGGGAGCTGAGATCCCCGATGCGGGAGCTTGATCATCCTGACGCGGAGGGACCATCCGCCGGCTACAGGAGCCAAGATTGCCCCGTCAACGGAAGGTTCGAGGCCCCCGACAGCGGGAGAACAAAGGGAAGAGAAGATGATTTAACTTTTTTTATCGCATCCCATCATAGTGAGGAATGTGGAGGTCACTGTGTTGGATGTTTATGTTAAAATGTATTTTGTGTGTCTTGTTGCTTGTTATTGGTATGACTGTATGGTAAATCAAATTCCTCATATGTTGCAAAACATACTTGGCTAATAAAGTATGATTATGATTCAAGACATTAAAAAAACGACTAAATTTGCCAGGTGACAAAGTGTTGGGCCCAGCCTTGCCTTTTGTCTAAACCTGTCCAAGATGCTCTAGAGGCCTGCCCTCAGGACCATCCCACGAGACCCATTCATCACAGAGACCTCACTGCACCAGGATCCAGTAGGAGTCTGTCTATCCCTGTTCACACCTGGCTTGGATGCATATCAACAATTATATCATCCAATGCAAGTACTTTTTGATCATTATTTCCACTGGACATCTTAATGCTGTTCAGATTAATTTCCAAAGACAGTTAAAATTAAAGGAGCAAGGAAACATAATGCCGTGTGCTGCAGTACATTTCAATTATTTCATTTGGCTTCTCAAAATATATTTTCCCATCATTAAAATGATTGCTATGTACACATCAGCTGCAGGCAAGATTCAGCTTAAAAAGACCCAAATGCAGTCAGAATTTGGAGGATCAATGATACATACATTGACAATAGGTGCAGAAGTAGGCCATTCGGCCCTTCAATGGATGAATCAATAGGTAATGTTAAATACAATCATACTCAACATAAATCATACTCTTTCGGCTTACTGTATGTTGAGGCCCATCCTGATTATCTCTGGCATAAAAAGGCTTGATGTCGTAAGGATAATTAATTACAAAAACGGGGATATCACCACAGTGCTGCACCAGATACTTCTCATGCTCAGTCTGTAGGTCATTGCCCCACTGTAAAAGATGACAGTCAATAGTTATTTCAACATTAATTGGAAACCTAATGCACCTAGGTCTAAAGAATTTAGTAGGCAGTACTATCCACTCATTTGATGTCAATCATGTTTCAAATCTACATAAAGATTACTTTTTTAGCCAAATGCTAAATTGACTTTTGAAACTGCTTTAAAAATAACTTTTGAGCTTAAAAAAACAAAGACTAGGCATTTTAAACTACCTCCCATGCACGTGATATTGTAGTTAAAGTGCAATTGGAAATTAGCATTTCCTGCAGATCAGATAAAGACAGAAATATTTTATATTAGCTCGAGTCAAATTGGCTAACATCACCCTTTAATGAAACACGTTTCTATCCAATAGCATATGTGCAAGTTAGAATAGAAAAATGTTATTAGTCTGGAAAGAGTGCAGAGAAGATGTACGAGGATGTTGCCAGGACTCAAAGGCCTGAGCTACAGGGAGAAGATGAACAAGCTAAGCCTTTATTCCTTGGAGCACAAGGAGGCTGAGAGGTGATCTTACAGAGGTGTATAAAATCACGAGGGGAATTGATAGGGTGAATGCACGGAGTCTTTTAAGCAGGATAGGATTAAGACCCAGGTTAAAAGTGGGAGGGGAAAATATGTAATAGAGACGCAACAGGCAACCTTTTTACTCAGAGGGTGGTGGATATATGGAATGAGCTGCCAGAAGAGGTAGCTGAGGCAGGTACAATAACAATATTTAAAAAGACACTTGAACAGGTGCATGGATAGGAAAGGTTCAGAGGGATGTGTACTAAATACAGGCAAATGGACTAGCTTAGATGGGGCATCTTGGTCAGCATGGGGCATCTTGGTCAGCATGGGGCATCTTGGTCAGCATGGGGCATCTTGGTCAGCATGGGGCATCTTGGTCAGCATGGGGCATCTTGGTCAGCATGGGGCATCTTGGTCAGCATGGGGCATCTTGGTTGGCATGGACATGTTGGACTGAAGGGCGTGTTTCCTTGCTGTACGACTAACTCACTCACAGAAACAATGCAAGAAGAATATTTGGCACAAAGCAATCAACATTCTTCGATCGACTTCCTTATATTAAAGCATGATACAGATTAAATCTAAATACAGGAAAGTGGGTTTCATCCCATGAACAAAACAAGTCTATGCACCCCATAGTGTAGGAAGGAACTGCAGATGCTGGTTTAAACCAAAGGTGGACACAAAATGCTGGAGTAACTCAGTGGGACAGACAGCATCTCTGGAGAGTAGGAATGGGTGACATTTCGGGTCGAGACATCACCCATCTTTCCGGAGATGTTGCCTGTCCCGCTGAGTTACTCCAGCATTTTGTGTCTATCTTCAGTATGTACCCCATAGGTTGTGTGTTAAAAAAAATTGCAAGCACTGCCAACAAAACCGCTCTGTAGCCATTTGGCTGAGGCATTCAAAATGTCTTAAACATTTTGTGTCTATGTCTTTCTAAGAATTTTGATATGAGAATAAAGTAAATGATGAAAAGAAAATAGCCCCAGGAAGAAGAACACTGAAGATCTGAAGACGTGAATACAACTAATAAAAGAACGTCTAATGTGAATAATAAATATCAATATACTTCTAACACATATAGTATACAAATGTATACCGTGAGAAAACATAGGTCTATTTATTTCTTCTTCAAATGTATTTGCAAAAATAATTCAGGAAAGTGTGATCCACAGGGGGAGTAACTAGTCAGAAATTGTTAAATGCACCATAATTTTGAATGAATTTTATCTTTTTCATTATCCCCAGAAAACCTCTTTTTACCAAACCATTAACAAAAGCAGTACTGCTAAGCGAAATGTTTTTCCTTAATAAGCTTGGCAGTTGCAATGGAAAAGCAGTCTATTAGTTATGGTTACATTTTAGTTTTCAAGTAGCACATATGCTCACAAATTCATGTTCAAGCCTTTTTTTGTACCTTGGGTTCAAACTTGAAGGATTCCGTACTTCTTTGCAAAATGTCAATTGCTTCAGTATAGGAAAGCCTAAAAATTAAATTATTATAATTACATTGAACATGTTTTAACATGGTTAAACATTCAGGTTAGCTATTCTTATATTTAAAGACCACCATAAGCCTCCGATTACAATTGCGCTAAAGTTCCATTTCATTTCGGAGTCACGTGAGTGACTTCGTGAAGAACCCGCCAGCACGCATGCGCGACATATCGTCGCTCGCATTGCAGTCGACGGCTGGAGAGGAGCGCGGCTCATCACCAGCCCTTCATAAGGGCCACTCAGGTAAGTACTAACAACCTTGAGTTGGTTGTTCTGTGTGAATAATTGTGTTTTCTTCCACAGAGACATGGACAGTAGGAAAAGTAAAGGCCGTAAAACTTCTGCAAGGAGTTGTCGGCAACCCAACCCGGAGCCCCCCTCCACGGCAGGAGGACGGGCCGGGAAAAAGGCGCGCAAGCCGGGGAGCCCTGTATTCACAGGATCCGGTTTACCGACGCAGCTATGCCCTAGCGGGGTACCTGCAGAACAATCAGTCGGTACAGCGCCGGAGCAGGTGCATCCTGACTCCATCTCTCTCTCACCCACTGGGTCGTTTGCAGAGACAAGTAAAAGGGATTCGCGTGCTGATGCACGGCCCTTCTCCCTGAGCCCTCTTGAAGGAGGCAGGGATACAATTCCACTACCTAGCCCTTCGCGGGTTGAGGTCTCACCAGGAGCCACTAGGAAGTGGTCTGGTGAATCAGGCAGGCCCGAGTCCACTGGCAGACCAAGAAGGGCCAGTGTCGACTCACCACCCAGAGGGACCAGGAGGAGTCACAAGGGTGGAGCCTCGCCTAGGTCACCGCTTCCCCCGCTGGGGGCAGGTCGGGACCGTACGCCGTCTGGGTCCAGATTTAGGACAGTCGGCAAGCCCGTGCGGACGTCGGGTCACCACGCTGCGGCGTCAGGTGCCGACCTCTCCCCACCCATGCCCTTTGAGGCAGCCGGGTCCAGCTCAGCGAAGAGGAGGCGCTCGAGCAGGTCCGCGCGGGAATCGCTCAGCTTCGCCGAGGCGGCTGGTAGCGACACATCATCACAGTACCGATATTACCTCGACGAGGTACAGACTGATGATCGAAGCCTCAGGAGTTCCTTCGGGCACGAGGCCTCTTACCTCCCACACCCGCCCGATGAAGGGCGCTTGGATCGTATGGAGAGGATATTGGAGCAAGTTCTACTCAATCAGAAACAGGACACACACAGCTCCAGGGGACTCATGGATATATCCCCGTCCCCATCTATGGACAACATAAGACCAGATGAGGAGGATATCCTGGTACATGCCCCAGCAGCACCTGAGGTCCCTCAGGAAGATCTGCTGGATGTGGCAGCCAAATTCGGGTTACCCGTATCATCAGGACAACCCCTCAACATCAAACTGGCCGCAACCATAGATTATCTTACCAACCATCAATTGCAGGAGGAGGTCCTTGCGAAGGCCATGGAGAGACACAAGGCTCCAGGGAACTGCAATTCACTCCACGTGCCGATTGTGAACATGCCAATCTGGGGTAATATCAGCCCGGGCATCAGAGCGCAGGAAGTGAAACTGCAGAGGATTTTAAAACTGCTTACGTCTGGGATCACCGCTTTTGCAAAGTCGGTAGATGGGGTTGATCTAAGCACCGAACAGGAGGATGCTCTAGCTCTGCTCTGCAATACGCAGTACGAGATCAACGCTTTCCGGAAGAGCATTATCAAACCTTCCTTGAATCCCAAATTTGCGGGACTATGCAGAGCACCTCCTACCCCCCCACCTAGACAGCTGTTCGGGGAAGACCTCCCAAAGCAGGTCAAAGAGCTCGATGACCATGCGAAAACCATAGGTCTGATGAGACCACATTTTGTGGCCAGACCTTCGGCCAAGAAGACACCTTACTTCAGGCCACGAGGTCAGACCGATAGGCCAACAAGGACCTACGTTCCGGCACCTCCTCAATATCAACAGCCTCATCAGCCCAGGCCTTTTTTAGGACTAGGCCCTCAGCGGCCAGCATGGAAGATGCGGATTCCGCACCAACCACGAAACCCAGCGCCTCCACGTCCCACCAAAAATCCCAGGGACCGCCGATAACCATGAAGGTAAGGGGGTCTGGGTTCCATGAACTTGCATGTCTAACCTCACGAATTGGGGGCAGATTACGGGGATTTAAGGAGGCTTGGGAAACCATCACTTCAGATGAGTTTATCTTGCAAAGTATTCAGGGTTATGAAATTGAGTTTATTCATGGCCAATTGCCTCCACCCCAGCATATGCCGAATCGCAAATTTGCACTTTCCAAAAAAGAATTGGCAGAAGGCTATGCTGAAATCTTGAGTTTACAAGACAAAGGTGTGATAGAACGAACCACACATGAACCAGTTGAATTTGTGTCTAATATATTTACTAAAACTAAAAAAAGACGGTGGATGCCGGGTCATTATAGATTTAACTCACTTGAATACCTTTGTAAAATACACCCATTTCAAAATGGACACATTTGAAACAGCCAAATCTTTGATTTCGGAGGGCTGCTTCATGGCATGCATTGATTTAAAAGATGCATACTATTCAGTATCCATTCGGAAACATCATAGGAAGTTCTTGAAGTTTACCTGGATGGATCAGCTTTGGCAATACAAAGCATTGCCCAATGGGCTTACTACAGCCCCCAGACTGTTCACCAAACTACTCAAGCCAGTGTTATCTACACTGCGGAGACTAAATCATACGGTCATGGCCTATTTGGATGACATTCTGATAATTGGGCACACTCTGGAATCCGCAGAGTTGGCGGTTTCAGCCACAGTGGAAATTTTTCAACAAATGGGGTTTATAATCCATCCAGACAAATCAAAGTTCCTCCCCGCACAGATCATGGACTACTTGGGGTTCACAATAGACTCCAATCGCATGATCACCACCATCCCAACTAACAAAGTTGGTGATGTGTTTCAAGCATGCAAGAACCTGGTCTGCGCCAGTATACCGTCTATCAGATTAACTGCCAGGGTAATTGGCAAAATTGTAGCAGTATTTCCAGCTGCTCAATATGGACCTTTACACTATCAGAATTTACAAAGGTCAAAAATAACAGCATTAAAATTAAATGCTGGACATTATGATAGACCCATGCAGTTGCCGGTTAAGGCAAAACTTGAGTTACTATGGTGGATTGGCAATATCCATAACTCATTTAAACCCATCATTGTGCCTCGTCCAATGGTATACTTGCAAACAGATGCAAGCTCCCATGGCTGGGGAGCTACAGACAACAATAACAGTTGTGGAGGTAGATGGGATTCACTTGAAGCTACTTTGTTGTTAGCACAAGGGATAAACTATTTGGAGATGCTAGGAGCATTCCACGGACTTAGAGCCTATTGTTCAAACATGACTAACACTCATGTCCGTCTCCAAATAGACAATACCACCGCGGTGGCTTACCTGAATCATATGGGCGGTACCAGGTCAATTTCTTTCTTTTTTTTTTTGTAATATTTTTTTATTTGAAGTAAACCGTTTACAATGTAAAGCTTACTTTATAAACTAACACCTTAATTCAATATTACTACAAATAACATATCAATACTTAATATCTTCTATTTTTTGGAAATAAAGAAAAAGATATATAAAAGAGAAAAGAAAAAAGAGTAAATAAAAAAGAATAAAAAAAAATTCTTCCCACATACTTCAATCGTAAATAAAAAATAAATAAAAAGGGAAAATTTGAAAAACAAAAATATTACATATATATAAACAAAAACTAAAGTCATTATACGAAATACTATTTCATTCAGAAATATCTCTAATAAATGCACAATAATATCAATTATAAGTAAGGTCAATTTCATGCAATGAATTGGCAAACACAATTTGGCTCTGGTGTATTCAACGGAATATTTGGATCTCAGCTACCTACTTGCCAGGTGAGCTCAATACAGTGGCGGACACCAGGTCACGGAAGTTCAATGACAACATCGAGTGGATGTTGAACCCCCAAATATTCACCAAAATTACAGCCAAATTTGGTAAACCGGATATTGACCTTTTTGCGTCACGGTTGAACCATCAGGTACCAACATACGTATCATGGGAGCCAGATCCTGGGGCAATGGCGATGGACGCATTCTCGCTAGACTGGGGGAAATGGTTCTTCTATGCCTTTCCTCCATTCTGCCTCATCAGTCGGGTATTGCGGAAAATCCAGCTCGATGCTGCCAAGGGCATCCTCATTATACCCGACTGGCCTACGCAATCATGGTATCCGGTGGTCCTTGGAATGATAAGTCAACCATGGGTCCTCTTGGAGGGTTGCCCACAATTGGTGACGAACCCTGCCACAGGGGAACCACACCCCTGCCATAGTCATTTGAATCTATTGGCTTGCAGGATCTGAACAGGCCACTACTTCAGTATGGTCTATCTTCAAGGACAATGGATACCATGGGAGCATCATGCAGGGAGTCCTCAAGACGGCAGTACTTATCGTACATCAGGAAATGGGAATCCTATTGTGGCCGCATGGACGTTGCATATGACTCCGTCTCCATCACAGATGTGCTGGAATTTCTTGCGGGGCTACACCATGATCAACATCTCAGCTATAGTGCCATCAATAGCGCCAGGAGTGCGCTCTCGTCCTACCTCAATATTGAGGTAGGATCCAATAAATTGGTCTCCAAACTTATGCGGGGGATATTTAATTCCAACCCGCCGAGGCCCCGTTACAACGTCACATGGGATATTGGCAAAGTGCTGACCCTGCTGAGAACATGGTCACCCATGATGGGGCTCGAATTGGACAAACTCACCCTGAAGGTGGTGATGTTGATGGTACTTACTTCAGCACAAAGGGTGCAAACGCTTCACAAGGCCAAGATCGACAGAATGATCTCTACCCCTGAACGGGTCACTTTCTTCATTGATGAATTGCTCAAGCAGCATAGACCTGGATTTACAGGGCTGCAGCTGGAGTTTCCAGCATACCCCGCTGATGCTAGGCTATGCATAGCCACCCATATCCGCCACTATATCAAAGTGACGAGGAAAATAAGGGGAATGGAGCAATACCTGTTCATCAGTCACAAAAAACCTCACCATAGAGTGACGGTGCAGACGATATCCCGATGGCTCAGGATCGTCTTGAACAAAGCAGGTATTGACACTGATGTTTTTAAATCCCATTCCACCAGGGCAGCATCAACATCGGCGGCAAAGGCCATGGAGGTGCCCATGGACCAGATACTTGCCACAGCGGGATGGGCCAGTGAAGCCACTTTTCAACGGTTTTACAATAAACCCGTCACCGTACCTGGAATGTTCGCAGGAGCCGTGCTGGATGCAGGCCGAGAACATACAGTTCCCCCTCAGTGAGGGGTCCTTTCTTGTTGTTATTAATAAATATTATTATTTTTTCAGAGAAACAGTGACGGAAATTGATTACTGCTGTCCACCTTTTCAGTAGCGTGTGTGATAGCATGGACGTTGTCCAGGGCGTGAAATCACAGAAGCTTTGAAGTCTTCACGAAGTCACTCACGTGACTCCGAAATGAAATAGTAAGATTAAACGAGAACTTACCAGTTTGAAGTTTGATCTTTATTTTATGAGGAGTTGCGATGAGGGATTTCGTGCCCTCCGCTCCCAACCCTCGATCATAAAGTCAACTGGTAACTAGAGTCTCTTTAATCTTACTATAACAAGTCATTTCTTGGCTTGGTTTTTCTGTGATTCCACACTTTGAAGTATGTCGCGCATGCGTGCTGGCGGGTTCTTCACGAAATCCCTCATCGCAACTCCTCATAAAATAAAGATCAAACTTCAAACTGGTACGTTCTCGTTTAATCTTACTATTAAAAAATGTCAAACAGGAATCTGCATAAATAATACGTAAAAAAATGAATCCAAAAATTGCCATCTGTGGAGTTGAAGAGATCCAAACAATATATATCTTTAACAAAACCAAAAAGTTAATTCATAAGAAGCATTATGGCCAAGTAATTCACTTACATTTGAAATGGATTTTTGAGCATCCGTTCTACTCTCTCCTAAAAATATAAAAATAAAATTATTCATTTTACAGAATGTTGAGCAGCAGCTTTCCTAAAACGTTTTAAGCTCGCCAGTTCAGGTATTTTAATGAATAATTATTACTATCCTTAAGTACATCATCATCCCTCGTCAATAAATCACTTCACCCAACCACTCACATGGCCCACCACTGCATTAGATTTACCTACTGTTTTGTTCTTTTTCTGCATTACCAACACACCTTTCTGATCTTTGTATCTGGAATTCCCTACAAATGAGGGCATTGACACAAAAATGTAACAGCTTCTCTCTCTGTTGATGCTCCCGATAGCTAAATTCCTCTGGCTTTTTTTTTTTAAAGCGATTACCGATTTGATACAAAACATTTTGTAGAAATTAAATGACAGCCACCAGGATACCACAAACAGAGGAAGTGAAATGTGTTCCTGACATGTCCATGCAGATAGCTGGATGCTTTGGATGACTAGATGATGAGCCAAATATTATAGCCATATCCTGCTAATGTAGCCAAAATGTTATTACATCTCAGAATCATTTTACAATTCTTAGCATTATACTAGTTCAGAAACTGAACAGGTTAACCTACATAAATACATATTTGCATGCAAGTTCTTATGTTCTTGGGTAATGACCCATAAAAAGTGATTAGAAATGTTCATAAGTTCAACACAAAGGAAGTTCAAGTTTTCTCATGTGCACATGATAAATTTTTCAGTACCAACACTAAACAATCAAGGCTTCAAGAAAAATAGAAAACATTCAAAATTGTAAACAAGTCAAACAAGTATGTAGACAGCAAATAATATACAGGTTGTGATCCCTTTAAAGCTATGTGTGCAGGAATTTTCAATTTTTTGTATTTCACTGTGGAAAACTTTCATTAAACCAGGAACTTTTAACAAAAGCCTATCAAAACACAGAAGAAAAAAAAGGAGGCAAAAAATACCAAAAAATGGCGGCACCAAACATGGTGAATAAACAGTTGCTTTATTCAGTGAAAAAATAGGTTCAAAATAGTTTGGTCCTCTGACATAATGTCATTGCTGCTGCAGCTCAGCAAGGGTGTGGTCTCGAGCTCAGCTACCTGTTGACTGGGTTGATCGCAAGGTGAGATATGCTTATGTAGAGGACACTCCCCTTAACCCATGACGTCACGTGTAGCAGGACTCTCCCTTAACTCATGACATCATGTGACTGCCCTCGTAACCACTGACATGGTTCGATCATAAGTGGTCTGTCTATCTGCTGACGCCACAAGATTACAATTAACTTTATCTTTCCACTGCTATAAAGACTGGTGAAGAAAATATCAACGTAAAGATTTGATGCAGAATGTGCAGACCTCTTGTCCTGGCGCAACATCTTTGTGGAAGAGTTGAACATCTTCTGGATATTTGGAAAGAATGTCAAATGTTACAGTCTTAAAGAGTTGCTCCATCACCTGGAGGAGAAGAGAACACAGTCAAAATTAAGGGCAGACTAAGTACCATTTTGGTATAATTAAAATGAAGCTGCAAAGCAATCATCAAAACTAAATACAAAATATCAAAAAGGCACCACTTTTCCTGAGTAATCTATAACTACTGCATTTCATACTCAATTTGACCTCTTTACAGTATTAAATAATATGGCATTAATATTTTTTCTGGTTCAGTGATGAAGTTATCCATGTACAATATGCTGATTAATGCATTTTCGACGACTTAAGTGATGGATAGAATAGGAAAGAAAATAGACAAATAAGAATTATTTTAGAAAAGTTACTGGGAGAAAGTAATAAAAATGTGATAAATTACTCTGACATGATTTTACAATCCAAATAAAAAGGTTGCTATGTCTAATAGTTCTAACATCCACCATCGAGTGAGACCACACCTGGAGTATTGTGTGCAGTTTTGGTCCCCTAATTTGAGGAAGGACATTCTTGCTATTGAGGGAGTGCAGCATAGGTTTACAACGTTAATTCCCGGGATGGCGGGACTGTCATATGCTGAGAGAATGGAGCAGCTGGGCTTGTACACTCAGGAGCTTAGAAGGATGAGAGGGTATTTCTCATTGAAACATATAAGATTGTTAAGGGTTTGGACACGCTAGAGGCAGGAAACATGTTTCCAATGTTGGGGTAGTCCAGAACCAGGGGCCACAGTTTAAGAATAAGGAGTAAGCCATTTAGAACAGAGACGAGGAAACACTTTTTCTCACAGAGTGGTGAGCCTTGTGGAATTGTCTGCCTCAGAGGGCGGTGGAGACAGGTTCTCTGGATGCTTTCAAGAGAGAGCTAGATAGGGTTCTTAAAAATAGCGGAGTCAGGGGATATGGGGAGAAGGCAGGAATGGGATACTGATTGGGGATGATCAGCCATGATCACATTGAATGGCGGTGCTGGCACGAAGGGCCAAATGGCCTACTCTTGCGCCTATTGTCTATATCGTGAAGTGGTTTGAGAGACTAGGGAAGGCACTCATTAACCCCAGCCTCCCAGACTGCCAATCCACTGCAGTTTGCTGACTGTCACAACAGGTCCACAGCAGACAGCAACTCCCTGGTCCTAAACTCATCTCTTGAACACCTAGACAATAAGATGACCTACATCAGACACTTATTTATTGACTGTAGCGCTGCGTTAAACACCTTAATTGATTTTGGATGATCAGCCATGATCATATTGAATGGCTCGAAGGACCGAATGGCCTACTCCTGCAAGTGTTTTCTATGTTTAATTCCATCCAAACTTAGCCCAAAATGTGTAGGATCTAGGAATCAGCACCTCCATCTGCCACTGGATCCTTAACTTTGACCCACTGACCACAGTGATGTCAGGTGACAAAATCTCCTCCACAATAATTGTCTATACCTCTGCCCCGCAAGGATGTGTTCCCAGTCCCCGACTGTACTCCCTGTACACTCACGACTGTGCAGCCGAATTCAACTCTAACTCCATCTACAAGAATGCAGATGGCACCACTGTGTTTGGTCAGTTCTCAAACAATGATGAGATGAAGTACAGGAAGGAGATAGAGAACTTAGTAACATGGTGGAACCTCTCAATGTCGGTTAGTTAAAAGAGCTAGTTATCGACTTCAGGAAGCGTAGTAGAATACATGCCAATCAGTGTAAATGTATTGAAGTTGAACTGGTTGAGAGCTTCACGTCCCTTGGTGTAAATATTACTAATGAGGCTCATCTAGGGAGGCTATTTGGGTGGAACTGAGAAGTGGAAAAGGTGTAGCAACACTTATAGGGGTATATTATAGACCGCCAAATGGGGAACGACAAATGGAAGAGCAAATATGTAAGGAGATAGCAGATATTAGTAGTAAGCACAAGGTAGTGATTGTGGGAGATTTCAACTTTCCACACATAGACTGGGAAACACATTCTGTAAATGGGCTGGATGGTTTGGAGTTTGTAAAATGTGTGCAGGATAGTTTTTTACAGAAATACATAGAGGTGCCTACTAGAGGAGGGGCAGTGCTGGACCTCCTGTTAGGAAATGAGACGGGACAGGTGGTGGAGGTTTGCGTTGGGGAGCACTTCGGGTCCAGTGATCACAATACCATTAGTTTCAATATAATTATGGAGAAGGACAGAACTGGGCCTAGGGTTGAGATTTTTGATTGGAGAAAGGCTAACTTTAATGAGATGCGAGATGATTTAAAAGGAGTGAACTGGGACATTTTGTTTTATGGGAAAGATGTAGAAGAGAAATGGAGGAAATTTAAAGGGGAAATTTTAAGAGTACAGAATCTTTATGTTCCTGTTCGGTTGAAAGGAACCAGTAAAAATTGGAAAGAGCCCTGGTTTTCAAGGGAAATTGGACATCTTGTTCGGAAAAAGAGGGAGATCTCAAATAATTATAGGCAGGATGAAGTAAATGAGGTGCTTGAGGAGCATAAGGAATGTAAAAAGAATCTTAAGAAAGAAATTAGAAAAGCTAAAAGAAGATGAGGTTGCTTTGGCAAGTAAGGTGAAAGTAAATCCAAAGGGTTTCTACAGCTATATTAATTGCGAAAGGATAACAAGGGATATAATTGGTCCATTGGAGAGACCGAGTGGACAGCTATCTGCAGAGCCAAAAGAGATGGGGGAGATATTGAACAATTTCTTTTCTTCGGTATTCACCAAGGAGAAGGATTTTGAATTATGTGAGGTAAGGGAAACTAGTAGAGTAGCTATGGATACTATGAGTTTCAAAGTAAAGGAAGTACTGACACTTTTGAAAAATATAAAAGTGGATAAGTCTCCAGGTCCTGACAGGATATTCCCTAGGACATTGAGGGAAGTTAGTGTAGAAATAGCCTGGGCTATGACAGAAATCTTTCAAATGTCATTAGAAACGGGAATAGTCCCCGAGGATTGGCGTACTGCGCATGTTGTTCCATTGTTTAAAAAGGGTTCTAAGAGTAAACCTAGCAATTATAGACTGGTTAGTTTGACTTCAGTGGTGGGCAAATTAATGGAAAAGATACTTAGAGATAATGTATATAAGCATCTGGATAAAGAGGGTCTAATTAGGAACAGTCAACATGGATTTATGCCTGGAAGGTCATGTTTGACTAATCTTCTTGAATTTTTTGAAGAGGTTACTAGGGAAATTGACGAGGGTAAAGCAGTGGATGTTGTCTATATGGACTTTAGTAAGGCCTTTGACAAGGTTCCTCATGGAAGGTTGGTTAAGAAGGTTCAACTGTTGGGTATAAATGCAGGAATAGCAAGATGGATTCAACAGTGGCTGAATGGGAGGAGCCAGAGGGTAATGGTGGATGGCTGTTTGTCGGGTTGGAGGCAGGTGACTAGTGGGGTGTCTCAGGGACCTGTGTTGGGTCCTTTGTTGTTTGTCATGTACATCAATGATCTGGATGAAGGGGTGGTAAATTGGATTAGTAAGTATGCAGATGATACCAAGATAGGGGGTGTTGGGGATAATGAAGAGGATTTCCAAAGTCTACAGAGTGATTTAGGCCAGTTGGAAAAATGGGCTGAAAGATGGCAGATGGAGTTTAATGCTGATAGTGAGGTGCTACACCTTGGCAGGACAAATCAAAATAGGACGTACATGGTAAATGGTAGGGAATTGAAGAATACAGTTGAACAGAGGGAACTGGGAATAACCGTGCATAGTTCCTTGAAGGTGGAATCTCATATAGATAGGGTGGTAAAGAAAGCTTTTGGTATGCTAGCCTTTATAAATCAGAGCATTGAGTATAGAAGCTGGGATGTAATGTTAAAATTGTACAAGGCATTGGTGAGACCAAATCTGGAGTATGGTGTACAATTTTGGTCGCCCAATTATAGGAAGGATGTCAACAAAATAGAGAGGGTACAGAGGAGATTTACTAGAATGTTGCCTGGGTTTCAATAGCTAAGTTACAGAGATAGGTTGAATAAGTTAGGTCTTTATTCTCTGGACGCAGAAGGTTAAGGGGGGGACTTGATAGAGGTCTTTAAAATGATGAGAGGGATAGACAGAGTTGATGTGGACAAGCTTTTCCCTTTGAGAATAGGGAAGATTCAAACAAGAGGACATGACTTTAGAATGAAGGGACAGAAGTTTAGGGGTAACATGAGGGGGAACTTCTTTACTCAGAGAGTGGTAGCGGTGTGGAATGAGCTTCCAGTGGAAGTGGTGGCGGCAGGTTCGTTGGTATCATTTAAAAATAAATTGGATAGGCATATGGATGAGAAGGGTATGGAGGGTTATGGTATGAGTGCAGGCAAGTGGGACTAAGGGAAAAAAAGTTGTTCGGCACGGACTTGAAGGGCCGAGATGGCCTGTTTCCGTGCTGTAATTGTTATATGGTAATGATCAGTTGTGGACCAACCACATTGAAGCGACAGCCAAGGATGCACACCAACACCTCTATTCCCATAGGAGACTGAGAAAATCCACGTGTCCAAAAACTTGGTTTGGGAACAGCTCTACCCAAGACTGCAAGAAATTTAAGAGAGTTATGGATGTAGCCAAGTCCATCACACAGACCAGACTCTCCACCACAGATTCCATTAACACTTCACGCTGCCTCAGGAAAGCAGCCAACATAATCAAAGACCTTTCCCACCAGAGTCCTTCCTTTTTCTTCCCGCTACAATCGGGCAGAAAAAATAGAAGCTTAAAAGCATGCACCACCAATCCCAGGAACAGCTTCTTCCCCTCTATTATCAGGCTTCTAAGTGGTTCTTGCATAAGCTAGGGTACAGTCTGATTCTCCTCTACCTCATGTGAATATTGGACTTCGTTAGAATGCAGAGAACTATATTTTGTAAGGTGTATCTGTTCCTTCCCTCTACCTATTGTACTTGAGTTTGGCTTGATTGTATTTAAGTGTGATATTATCTGAATTGATAACACACAAAACAATGTTTTCCACTGTACCTCTCTACACGTGACTATAATAAACCTAAACCCACCTACTTTAATGCATAATAACCTAAATAATAAATGAATAATAATAAACCTAATCCCATCTACTTGTGCTCTCATACTGAGATGAATGAAAAACTTTTAGCTTTCTGGTATTAATTTGTCAAAAATTACAAATATACAGTCAATATAGACCACAAGTAATACCAAGAACAATGATCCATCTATGTTCCATTTTATACTGTGGAAGATGCAAAGTGGTGTTTAGCATAAGGCCAATGAATATCCCATGAGTTCCACGTGTAAATGAGGCAAGATGTAAATTAAAGATGAAATTAAAGCAAAATGGATTACAATATTAAAGTAAATCCTGTAAGCTTATTTGCTGTAAAATGAAAAGATACAAAATAAAACGGCAAATGCTGAAAAGAAATACACAAGCTAAAAGAGGAAATCAAAGCCTACAGTAAGTGCTCTCAGACGTGGAATGAGATAGATATACCAGTAAATGGGCCTGTAAAAGAAAAGCACGAGTGATACAAAAATCAGAAAAGCATGAATCAATTTAAGGACATGGCAAACTATTTAAAATAAGTATTTTAGATTATTTTTTAGGGTAAGCTTTATTATTGCCATGTGTTTTGCATGCAACCCAAACAGGTCAGATATATTATACATAAATAAATAAATTAATTCAAACTCAAGTAAATAGATAGAGCACAGGGGAAGATACAGACTGCAGAATATAGTTCTCAGCATTGTCGTACATCAGTTCCATAGACAAAATCCACAATAGAATTGAGGTGAATCAGGCAGTACACAAGTCACTGAAGGGAACAGTAGTTAAAAAAAAATGCAGTAGGAACATTGGTTCAATTAAAGTTTAAAGAGTAGTGGACCCGAGGCCGACAAACCTCCAAGCCGTTATTGGAAACGGTAGGCTTGTTTGATCAAAATAAATTCCAAAATGTAACATGGTAGAAAAGCACAGAATATAGAGGCTGCTTAATATGAAATGTTTATTAGTAAATAGAAAACTATAATGAAGCAGGTCTTCAGTAATCAGTGTACATTTTCATAGAATAACACAGAAGAAAACCCAAGTGAAAAATATTCAGGAATCATGAAGAAAGAAAAGTTATGATTTTATTAACTACAAAATAGTCAGTGAACTACTGCAAGACAGATTCATCTAGATAGCTATATAGTTGAAACATACACTTTTTTGACCTAATAAAGTGACAAATGGTGCTGATAACATCCTCACAGCAGAGAAACAGCTGCACTTAGCAATTGTAATCGCTGTGAGGGTACCTTAATATTTCCACAAATGTTATGAGCACAAAGTTGTAAATGTACAATCTTTCTTCAAAAGCTCCATTAAAAAAAACCTATTGACAATACAGTAAGTGTTGGGTGGTCTTGATGGTTAAACTTATTTAATTGACCTGAGAATTCCAAATATTGCTCGGGTTTGGGTTAAACAAGCTCTCAGGATCATGCTAACGGGGATTCATGGTGAGGTTTCATGAATTATAAATGGGTATAAGAAAAATGCACAGAAATATGGGTGAACACAATAAAAAACAAACACACTACTGAAGGAAAGTAGGTTTAAAAATTCCCCATCTAAAAACAGATTCAACAACCTCTCTGATATAATAGGCAAGGCAATCAGCATTTTCCATGTATATTCAGCGTATATTATATTTTAAATGTTTCGACCAGGAAATTGTGGTTCTGCTTTGTTGCAAAGTAATAGAAAATTATTTGCACAGTTAATCCAGAAGCAGGATTGCATTGCTACTATTGCACCGTATGTGCTGAAGGCTTGAACAATAATCGGCAAAATAGGTATTATTCAAATATATATTTTACCAATTGTTGATGATGATTATGGCCCACTGCCATTGCTTAGCACCGAGTAGATTAAGCAACACACCACTTTGGGAACACAGAAAATACAGGAACAATTTGATATGCCAAAGCATCTTTACCTCCATGATGTCTTTCAGGTTTTCGGTAAAGGCAAGTTCTGCTTCTATCATATAAAATTCTGCTAAATGTCTTCTGGTTTGGGAATTTTCCGCTCGAAATGCTGGCCCAAAGGTATATACTTGTGTGAATGCCCTAAGAAATCAATGGAGTATTTTTATTTTTGTACTTGATTTGAAAATTATCAAAACATAAAATGTCCATACTTTTATTGACAACTTCCTCAGATTGAAAATCTCATGTTATAAATAAATGAATATATTTCTAGCAATAGTAAGCATAATTTCAGGCTGGTTAAAAATGACAAATATTCTTACAATGTTCTTCCACTTAAGATTGGGTATTCTTACAATGTTCTTCCACTTAAGACTAGCAGTAGAATATCAAAAGGTTTTGATATTCTACTGCTATGATTTGCAGGTTTAATTCAATTGTGCTTTTAATGTACACATCAGCATACATTTATCATGCACCGATCTTGCAAAAATTAACAATTGTTTCTTAAACAAAGCACTAATATGAAGATTGCTAAATAATTGATAAATGCAATATTGAATTACGTCCATTTAGGCATGGAAATGATGTTCATACATGTCATCTGTCAAAAGCAGATCAAATTATTGTTTTGCAGACCAAATTAAAATTGTCCAGTAACTCACACAATTTTCAGGATGTATTTCAAAAATCAGATTATACTAAAAGTTCATGCAGTGATACGTTATCAGATGTAGCGTGACTGATGATAGGCCAATAAAAGCATTCCCAAACAGTACAACAATTCTGTGTATGCCGTGATCTTGGAATTTCATATTGCTTATTCATTTGATAATTGACATAATTTTTCTAAGCGATACACCACTCAGCACAATATTTCTGGGAATACACTTTCATTGCATTTTGTTGTTATTTCTGGTATCATATATTTTCATCAATAATTATTTTGAACAAAATCTATTGGTAAGCTTTTAGAAAAGAATCGTTGAAAAGTATGCTTCAATTTTCTTAGAGTTGGCTATTTTGTCTTTTCACCAGCTTCATCATTCAAAACGATCATGTCAGATCTTTTACCTCAGTCGCACTTTGCTGTACTAATACCATATTTCTTCTGTTACCCTAATATATAAATATCAATAATTATTTGTTTTGATTGGATTTGAATGACTGCCTCCACAGCCCTTAGGGCAGGATATTTTAAGCATTTATTCTGATTCTTTATCTCCTATATTCCAGCTAATTCCAAGACCTCCAAACGACTTTAGCAGTGTTTTTATTTTTTTCTTCAGACATTTCTTCTCCCCTCGGCTATCAATCGTGAACTAAGTATCTTGGCTTTTCACTTCACTGGCACGGGAACACAATCCAATTTAATTTGGCATTATTAAAAAAGGGAGAATGTGGAACAGAAAAAATTCTAACATTTGGTCTTCTGAAATGTGGAGTGACATTTTAGTTACCTCTTTGAATTTGAATTAATTGTGGAGTGACATTTTAGTTACCTCTTTGAATTTGAATTAATTCAATAAAATTTAAGCCAAAGTAAGCCGATGTTGATCCACAGGTCGAAATACTTAAGATTCTGCACAAACTCTCAGCTCAATTCTAAATTTGCAGATTGCTGATATCGAAAACAAATACATCTGCTGTGCAATATGGATACCAATATTAACGGGTACTGAAGGAACTTTGCCAGATGAGAGAATGGGTACTTTGATTTCCCTTTAACATATTGCACCACAAACCAGTATTAGATACTGAATGCAAAAGGAGCTTTCACAAAACCAAGGTGCCATTTATCTTGGATGCGACAGTATCAAAAACAAGGAAACAGCATAGAAATCAACAGAATGCACTTGATGTTTCAGACATTTCTGAAAATAGTTAAACCAAAAATTTCTGTTGGTTGACATAAACTGTGCACACAATCTGCAAAATAAAAAATAATAACCTTAATTTGCTTTAAAAACAAAATACTGGAAAAATCAGTTAAAGAATATGAACATGCAGCTTACAACAGCAGGAATAACAGGCAATTAAATGAAAATGCAATTAGGTTGAAGTAAACCATGCACAAAATCTGAAAATTAAAAAAAAGCCGTTTGTTTTTATTAAAAATACAAACACTGCTAAAGTCGTTTGGAGGTCTCGGAATTAACTGGAATAGAGGAGATAAAGAATCAGAATAAATGCTTAAAATACTACTTAATGAAGTGTGAATAAATGCTTAAAATACTAATTAGTGATATGTGACAAGTGGTAGTCTCCTTCATTCTGTGCAGGGCCTTTTCCCAAATTTTCTCCAGTGAAAAATATTAATGACCCATTGGGCTACAGATATAGGCTGATGAAAAACAAGATGAGCAATTGTGCCGTGATTTCTTGTGATTTTAAGATCAGACAAAGTGCCGTTACTGACCAAGCGGGCTGAATAATGGAGTTTAATTTAGATAAATGTGAGATGTTGCATTTTGGGAAATCAAACCAGGACAGGACCTTCACAGTGAATGGTAGGGCCTGTGGGAATGTTGCAGAGCAGGGAGATCTAGGAGTACAAGTATACAGTTCCCTGAAAGTGGCATCACAGGTAGATAGGAAATTGAGTATGGATGTTGGGATTTAATTTTACTTTTGTACATGATGTTGGCGAGGCTACACTTAATAATAATAATAATAATATATTTTATTGTCATTACACATAAGTACAACGAGATTTGGTTTGCAACTTCCATCCGATGTCATAACTTAAAACGACTAATAAAATTTAGGTTTAGATACTCCGAGAACAAGGTTTGTAAAATGAACATTAGACCAGTAAAAGTCAAAACAGACTGAAGTGCAGATAATAATACTTGGGAGTATTGTGCTCAGTTTTGGTCATCCTGTCATAGGAAAGACGCAGTTAAGCTGGAAAAAATGCAGAAAAGATTTATGTGATGTTGCCAGGAATCAAGTGCTTGAGCTATATGGAGAGTTTAGACAGTCTAGGACTTTATTCCTTGGAGGCTGTAGGGTGATCTTATACAGGTATATAAAATGATGAGGGATATATTCAATTCAATCTTTAATTGTCATTGTGCAGTGTACAATACAGAGACAACGAAATGCAGTTGGTATCTCCGAAGGGCGAACTTACGAATGAACAAGTAATTGCGCAGTAGTATGAGTATATAGATAGGGCGAATGCATGCATTTTGACCCCAAGGAATCAAGAATTAGACGGCATAGATTTAGATAAGAGAGGAAAAAAACTATAGGATCCCGATAAACAATATTTTTCACACGGAGGGTGATGGGTGGATAGAACGAGCTGTCAGGTGAACTATTTAAGACTGATGCAATAACATTTAGTTTTGTGATACAGCTTGGAAACAGACCGTTGGAAACAGACCCTTCGGCCGATCGAGTCCACACAGACCACTCCCTACACAATATGGGTAATTTACAGAGGCCAACTAACCTACAAACCTGTACATCTTTGGGAAGTGAGAGGAAACTGGAGCACATGAAAAAAACACAAGTGGTCACAGGGAGGATGCACAACAACCAGAGGAAAAAATGTACAAATTGTAGGCATAAAATACAAAAAAAAAGATAAAGAAGGACATTGGGACTAAATACAAGTGAGATTACATAACTTGAATTTGAAGAGGAATCAGTTCAAGCACATTACTAGTTTATGTTTCAAGTTAAGACAACTCTAAATTTCCTTCTCCTCAAAATGGCATACATTTTTTTCCAAGTTGAATTTAATACAGTTCCCCCCCCCCCTCATTTCACTCCCTTCCCAGCTAATAATTAATGTTCAAATGTGCTAATGTGACCTTATGTTACTTAGGAAACATTTAAATACATTTTACAATGATTTTATAGATACATTTTAAAATGACTTCATACATTTATTAAACTACTACCCCCAAAGTTAAAATAGGAGTAGCTTACCTATTTTACCCCTTAGATTTAAAAATCTCAGATTCCCAGATGAAGTTAATATTGGAAAAGGTTTACACCAGAGATGCTGCTGACAATTCTACATCTTTCCTCTTCCTGCACTATGATAATGTAAAAAGGACAGGACATTTTATTTGGTTATTAGGGAAATATCTAACAAACATTTACAGAATGTGTAGGAAGGAACAGCAGATACTGGGTTAAACTGAAGAGAGAAACACAAAGCTGGAGTAACTCAGCAGGTCAGACAGCATCTCTCGAGAAAGGAATAGGTGACGTTTCGGGTCGAGACTCTTCTTCAGACTGAAGAACATTTACAGAAGTTTTTCAATCAAGGCATCTTAAATCAAAACATAAATTCACAATCATTTTGTAAACCAGCATCTACAGTTTCCTGTTTCCAAAAGTTTACTCTTCAGGTTACATGATGTTAAGGTATGGAAGGGGGATGGGGATGGGGACGGTGTGCGAGTAAAGGTGGAAGAGATGTGGGAACAGGACAAAATCTTTCAAATTGTAGGAGATACAGGTGAGGGAGGAGGGGGTTTGATTGGCAGATGGTTGGACAAAGGCCAGAGATGAACAGACAAAATGTGTGAGATAAGGATAGAACAGGTGCAAATTGTCAAGGTCTATATAGAAGACTGTTTTCCCTCTTGACACCTTCTTCGTGTTTCAAACTATTCACCGGCAAGGGAATAAGAAAGTATGTGCTGAGAAGCTCAGTCATGTTCAAAATCCCCCAAACACATGAAGTTGTAAACCAATTAGAATCGTAATCCCTATTCTACGTGACATCTAGTGCAAAGTAAATCTGCAACCAAAGTTTCTTGAACCAAGAGGATTACACTGAAGTTTCATTAGGCAGTTCCACTGTGCTACTGCAACAAAAATACAGCATGCAAAAACAATGTTGAAAAAAAGTGTAATACTGGTGGTGATTTTAAATCACATCGGATTTGGTAGTTAAACCCTCTTAGAGGGTTATAATGATCAGGGCAATTGTGTCCCAGTAAATATGCCCAAACAGTTAATCAAAAGCCTCAAATGTCAATTACATTGTGTACCTTTACTTGAATCATGATTTGTCCCCTCAGCTCTGGCATAACAGGGGAAATCATCATAGTCCTTATAAATGTGTATTGTTTTTTATTAAAACAGTAAACAAACGTCAAAATCTGAATATTTAGTATCACATTTGTCAGTATTTTTTAAACGCAACATGATTTCAAATTAATGCGCAAATAGTACACATTTAAAAATAGAGAACAAATTAAAATGAATGATGACCAATGATGTAGCACAAGGTGATGATACTATATAGTTAGCAACTCTCAGACCCAATATAAATATTGAGTAAGCACATTTTCTTATCCAGAGAATGAAACAGTAATGTATTTTTTATGAATGACAGTGCTGTCTTTTAAACATTACTGCAGGATTTTTTGCTATTTATTTCCTTCAAGTACGACACTCTCCAGGAGCTGGAGACCAATATTCAGCTCGTCTAAGCACAACACCCAAAGTCAATTCCAGCAATTACAATTGCACTGAAGATTTTTTTTAAATTAAAGCATACCTTACAAAGAATAAAGCACAAGAAATTGCATGCTGGAATTTTGAGCAATAAACAAAGTGCTGGTCACGCAGCACCAGTCGAGAGAATGGACAGGCGACATCTTGGGTCAGGATTTTTTTTCAGGCCGATAGAATACTGAGGAGAAACCTGAATAAGAGAGGTAGGATTGGGGCAAAACCTGACATGTACCAGGCAAAAGATAAAATACCACAAACTGCAGATGTCGGTTTAGAAAAAAAGGACCAGAGTGTTGCAGTAACTCAACGGGCCAGGCAGTAAATCTGGAGATAAATGGATAGGTAAATTTTGGGTCGGGACAGTTCTTCACACTGATTGTCAAGGGTGGGGGGATGGGAGGGAAGAATGTGGAGAAGGAAGGAAGGTTGGGTTTTGTTTGGTTACCTAAAGTTTAAGAATTCAACGTTTATACCATTGGTAATAGGTGGATGCAGGTGAGACTTATTTGGTAGATGGGTAGAGTGCCAGAGGCTGAAAGGAGCTAAAAAGGAGCAAACAGAGTGTCAGATGATGAAAAAAAAGTGAAATGTCAAAATCAGAGGATATAGATGAATGAGAGAAGGGGACAGGTGGAGGGAAGAGTGGGAATGAGTACACAGAGGAAAAAGAGAATAACTGGTGGTGGGAGATGGTGAGAAAAATGTGAGCATGAGGGGGGAGGAGGATAGGGGAAAGAGAGGGAGAAGAGGGGGTATTAATTGAAAAAGGAGAATTCAATGTTCATATTACACCCAATCTGAATACGAGGTGTCATTCTTCCACTGAATCCCCTAATTTTCTAATCTGATATCCCTTTGTCTCTTTTTCACTCCTAGCCTTTGTCATTCACTCCACCCATCTGCCAATTAACCCCCTACTCACCTGTGTGCATCTATCATCTACTAGGCCTTGCCCCCCACCCCACCCCCCCATCCTGTCAAAGGGTTCCAACCCGAAACGTGGTCTGTTCATTCCATCCTCAGATGCTGCCGAACCCGCTGAGTTCCTCTGGCCTTTTGCTTTTTACCTAACACCAAATTTTGCATTAATGGGGATGAACACACCTTTATTAATTGTCTGAATCAACTACCTCACTTACGGGTAGTTTGAATAACGAGTTTTGGTTGTTATTTGAATAGTTTTCTGAATCAGCCTATTGTAATTTTATAAATATTATGTATACAAAGCTCTAAGAAAATAGGAATGCATTCATATTTACAAGCAACCCAAGTTAGTGACAACAACCCAAGTTTTTTTGCTATCATTGGCCCGATGGCTTACTTCCAAGTTGTTAATTTCTATAATACAGAGGAGGAATCCAAGAGGATCACACACTTCCAGAGTACTTTCCAGTCAGTTGTCAGAACTACTGCAAATGCCAAATTTGCAGAAATAGATTTCCGAATGCAACCAGTCTATATAGGATTTTATTTTTATCCTTTACAGAAGCATTGCCCTAACCTTCTATCATCCTGCTCTTAGTAACCTTAATGCTAGATTACCTTCCATCTATGATCAATAGCTCACATGATCACTAAAAGCATTCCCCGACTGACAGCCCTTACTGTACGAATGTTTTTCCAGCTTTATGTCCAAAACTTTTATGGCATTTAATCTTGTAACTAAAACCATTCATACTACTCCCCTAAACAACAATTGAAAACAGTTTATTTCTACTCTCTAGTGTTTGTTTGCACTTAAAACAATTGTTATAGACAATAGGTGCAGGAGTAGGCCATTCAGCCCTTCAAGCCAGCACCGCCATTCAATGTGATCATGGCTGATCATCCCCAATCAGTACCCCGTTCCTGCCTTCTCCCCATATCCCCTGACTCAGCTATCTTTAAGAGCCCAATCTAGCTCTCTCTTGAAAGTATCAAGAGAACCGGCCTCCACCACCCTCTGAGGCAGAGAATTCCACAGACTCACAACTGTCTGTGTGAAAAAGTGTTTCCTCATCTCCGTCCTAAATGGCTTACCCCTTATTCTTAAACAGTGGCCCCTGGTTCTGGACTCCCCCAACATCGGGAACATGTTTCCTGCCTCTAGCTTGTCTCACCTAGACAGGTATGGCGGGATTTTCTAGACAGTCCCGCCAGCCCAGGAATTATCCGTGTAAACCTGCGCTGCACTCCCTCAATATCAATTGTGTCCTTCCTCAAATTAGGGGACCAAAACTGCACACAATACTCCAGGTGTGCTCTCACTAGGGCCCTATACAACTGCAGACGGACCTCTTTGCTCTTATACTCAAATCCTCTTGCTATGAAGGCCAACATGCCATTCGCTTTCTGCACTGCCTGCTGTACCTGCATGCTTACCTTCATTGACTGATGAACAAGGACCCCCAGATCCCGTTGTACTTCCCCTTTTCCCAACTTGACACCATTTTGATAATAATCTGCCTTCCTGTTTTCGCTACCAAAGTGGATAACCTCACATTGATCCACATTAAACTGCATCTGCCATGCATCTGCCCACTCACCCAACCTGTCCAAGTCACCCTGCATTCTCAAAAATATTTTCCCTGTTTGCAAAACAATTTAGAATATCAAGGGTGTGAATGAATGAACCCAGTCTAAGCTTTTATAAACTTGAAATTATAGTTATTGCAGTTAAATGAAAACTGCAATAACTATAGGATGCAGAAGCACATAGTTGAAGGAGGAATGCTTTTAATAGATGGTTAATGTTGGATCTAGTGAAATTAGAATAATTGATAGACTAAATCTTATAATACAGAAACCAGCCCTTTAGCTCACTGAGTCTGCACTGACCATCAATGACACATTTACAGTAATGCTACATTAATCCCACATTTTTTATTCTTCCCATCGGCAACCCCTTTCACTCACCTATGTACGAGGGGTAGTTAATCTACCAATCTGCTTGTCCCTGGGAGGAAGCTGAAGCATTGGGACGATACCCACTTGGTCACAGGGAGAAAGTGCAACCTCCACACAGGCATCACCCAAGGTCAATAGATAATAGACAATAGGTGCAGGAGTATTCGGCCCTTCGAGTCAGCACCGCCATTCAATATGATCACGGCTGATCACCCACAATCAGTACCTCATTCCTGCCTTCTCGCCATTTCCCCAGACTCCGCTATCTTTAAGAGCTCCATCTAACTTTCTCTAGAAAGCATCCAGAAAATTGGCCTCCACTGCCCCCTGAGGCAGAGAAATCCACAGATTCACAACCCTCTGTGTGAAAAAGTTTTTCCTCATCTCGGTTCTAGACGGCTTACTTCTTATTCTTAAACTGTAGAACCCTGGTTCTGGACTCACCCAACATCGGGAACACGTTTCCTGCCTCTAGCGTGTCCAAACCCTTAATAATCTTATATCAGACTGGCTCTCTGAGCAACTGTTCTAGACGCTGCACTATTGTGCTGCCCATTCTTATGATATGGATCAATGAATCAAAGATAATGATACCAAAAGCATATATATTCTGACATCTGATTTGTTCCTCTGTATGACGGGTTAATCTGACCTATTGTTCTCTAAGCTGCCAGTGCTTTCACGTCACTTATTTGTGCAGTTTGCTTTTACATAACATCAATTTTATGCTTGTAAAAAATGTGACAATGTTTGTCGAAATTCAACTCTGATTGCAAAAAAGATAAACTCTAGTGAATTTTTAAAATGCTATTTACCCTGTCATTACTTCCAAATGTAGTTGCCCAGAAACGGTTAAGAAGGACGGAACATCAAAAAAATGGGTATGACACTTTTCAACAGTTTTGCTTGCAGGCTGTAATAAAACAAACAATTTATGCTGCATTTAACATTTAATTTGCATTCATCTCATTTTTCAGTATTTAAATCATATTCACTTCAATATTATTTGTTTGTTATAAAATGTTTCTTATAATTTCTCTCACAGTAAATACATTTTCTCTTTACCACCTCTCTCTACTTCTCCAAATCTATATTTGGACCTTCCATAATTCAGCTGAATACAGATAACTCATATCCTAATATCTTAACTTTCTGTCATAAACTTCATATCTAAACCACCACTTCGATTTTATCACCTGCCACTGCCTCAAGTTGAGCCAGACTCCTTTTAACCTCAGCATCCCGGCTGACCCCGAGATAAACTTTCAATTCCCTTTTATTGCCAGTTACAGTTCAGTCTACTTTCACTTCATGACATTGGTCTTACCTTCTGTTGGAATCTAAGTGCATTGCTTTAACATCTCTCAACTTGACTACCCTGGTCTTCTTTTGTACTCCTCCATATACTGCAACCACAGTAAATCCTGGCAAAACAGAGCTAAAATAAAGTAAAGGATTTATGCATCTACAAGGCCTGTTAGCCTTTTTCTGTAAGAAGCCACAAGATGCGAGCTGGTCAAGGAAGTCCAGATGTCCTCCCAATTGATAAAATGTATGAGGATTCTGCAGATAAACTCTAAGGTGTTGTGGGTGCATTGTCTTGATTGGAGAGCTGCAAAGGGATTGTAAATAATGTTAATATTGTTGCAGGACAGTTATACTGCTGTTTGGTGACTGGCTGAAGTGTGAAGCCCTGGCTGGATTGTTTGTACTGCCAGGGTAAGGGTTGCATTATTTAGTTAGTTGAATACTTTCCAGAAGCTCCTGTAGAAACAATGTATTGGAACTCTTTGTAATTGGGTTGGGGAACTGTCAATAATACTTTAATGTAATCGATATGTGTGATTGGCTTGTAAGGGGCGCCACCCCTATGTAGTTCGGCTCCTCAAAGTTCGTTGACCTATAAAAGGTAGCCCCCACTAGGATCGTTGTTGATCTTCTGGAGGGGCACTTGGAACCGTGACCTTTTGGAAGGGTCTGCTTGCACGAGGCTGAAGTGCTTGGCCAGGCAGAGACAAGGATCGAACCCGCGGTAGTTTAGGGATCGAATAGGGGATTCGCTGTTCGTTCAAAAAAATAAAGTTTAGTGGTCCAGTGCTTGACCTAGTGTTTTACTGAACTAGACTATGGGGGGCGGTTAGTTTAGGAGCATAATTATATTGGGGGCTCCTCCGGGATTTGAACGGACCCCCTAAAACAAATTTGCGATCGAGGGTGTTGAGCTGTTCCAGGTCACGAGGGGAGAAATCGGCGCCACGGTGCAGTTTTCGCCTCGGTTTTCCCCACTTCGCTAGTTGGAGCAGATCGATCATTTCACAAACTTGGGTTGGGGTCCCAACGAGATAAGAGAACTAGTAGTCTAGCAAACACTGAGGGCATCCTTGCCTTTTGGGGTTCAAGGCCCCCTTTCTCAGGGTTGGGTTCGAGACCCTCTCCTTTGGGTTCAAGGCCCGTAAAACATAAATTAGTCAACAGCTGCAGCTGCTGCTAAGACCAACCGTTAGGTACCATTGAGTTGGCCTGACATCGAGAATAACGAGTGGTTCGAAGCTCTGCCCAGAGTTGGATATACGATTGACTGGATATTGAAAAACAAAACTAGGTTTAAACAGTACGAAGAGGCGAAAGTACTGCATCGTTGCTGGGGGCGCAGATTGGAAAGGCGCTCTAAAAATCGTCATCGACTGCCAGTGTGAAGAGATTACACGCTGACACCCTGCGCCTAGCAGGTAGGAAGGAAGAAACCCCTTGCAAGGGTGAACTTGGGTTCGAGACCCTGCATGTGTGAGAATATCTGGATCCCTGTAAAAGCGGGGGGAGGAGACTCGTGACGGTATTGGGAACTCAGTGGTTAGAGTATAAATTGGCCGAAAATACTTTAACCAATCTGAGAATTTCATGTCCCTAAAGACGTTTACTTATAAATTTTGAATTTGAATTTGCGTACTAAAAAATAATTATATAGAGAATAACGTGTTGAAAAATTTCCGATTCAAATTACCAATATTCAGGATCTCGTATTGAGGTGCTGGTCAATTTAAAGTGTATATATTTTCTTCCAGATTAATCTGTGCATAATAAAACTTTGAAGCTGTAGTTTAGAGTGTATTTAAGACTGCCGTTGTTGCATTGTGTTTACTGTGTATTGTCTTTGATTTAAATTTTGGTTAATTCCAAGTGTACATATCTCTTTCCAAGTTAACCTGTGTATAAATACTTTGTAGGTAGACAAAAGTGCCGGAGAAACTCAGCGGGTGCGGCAGCATCCATGGAGCGAAGGAAATAGGCAACGTTTCGGGCCAAAACTCTTCTTCAAATACTTTGTTATTTGCAGAGCTACATTTTAAAGTGTATTAAGATTTGCGGACTGTTTCATTGTATTGATTGTGTATTGCTTATAATTTAGGGTTTTGAATGTTAGATACACTGTTGTAGTAGTGGTTTAAATCAGCTATATGAGAAAGTAGTTTCTTTGGGACTGCTATTATAATTGTGGTCCGAAACGTGGCTGTTCAACCAGGGGTTCATATCCTTTAGATCACTGATTAGTACACGGAGGGGAAAGTCTTCTGTATCTGAGGGATTGTTCCGTTAGTTAAACACACCACGAGGAGGCATTAAAATATTTTGCAATTTGCTTTAGAGATAATGTAACTAATGAATGTGATAGTAAGCTAATGCTTGTAATTTACATTGGAGCATGTTTTTGCTTAATAATAATAAGTGGTATAGTTTCTTGTTTAAGTACAATTTTGCTTACATGGTTTGGGTTTATTTTCTGTGTTAGATTAAAGTATTCTAAGTGTAAGAGATTGCTGCTGAAAAGTGTATTTGAAGGTTACACAAAAAGCTGGAGAAACTCAGCGGGTGCAGCAGCATCTAAGGAGTGAAGGAGATAGGCGACGTTTCGGGTCGAGACCCTTCTTCAGACCGTGTATTTGAATATTGAAAGTGTATTTGAATACTCACTGAAGCACCTTAATCTGGGAGACCAAAGATTCTTTTGAAACTGTTCACAGGTTGAATCCCACCCCCATGGACTGTCTCCCCCGGCCTCGCACTTTAGTCTGTGTTGACTTTACTGGTCTAATGTTCGTTTTTACAAACCTTGTTCTCGGGGTATCTAAACCTAAATTTTAATTGTCGATTAAATTATGACATCGGATGGAAGTTGCAAACCAAATCTCATTGCACTTATGTGTAATGACAATAAAATATATTATTATTATTAATGTTGTATGAGTGGTTGTGAATGAGACGAATTTGTTAAGGAATTTGGGAACCCGATTGAAAGGATTGATTGTGTGATTGTGTGCGAGAAATGCGAGACTGCTGGAGCGCTCTTGAGCTTTTGGCCATTGTTCGGTAGCGAGCTTGACAGCTTTGGAGATTGTGAGGGAAGTGCGAATTGTTAAGAAGGTGTGAGTGGCTTAAGAGTTACTTCCATTGTCTAGAAACATGGGGAATCGCCTGGAGCAAGATATGACTGAGGATTTCGAAAGCCCATTGCAATTAATATGCAATGAATTCCCAAAGCTGAGAGGTTGAGAAATGTTTCGGGAGCATTAAATAAGGAATTAGGGGGTGAATTATGGCCGATAGGAGGCATTAAGACATTAAAGGGAATAAGATACATAGAACAAATTATTTGGCAATGTGGAAACAGTGAGGTAATGAAGGAGTTGATAGGATTGTGGAGAACCTATTATGCAGCACGAAAGGCAAATAAATAAGTTATCAGAATGACAAATTGGAGAAAAGCAACCTCAAAGGTTGGGATAGAGCGAAAGGATACTAAAGTCTATCCACCTCTAGATATCTTAAGAGAAGGGCAGAAATGTACTAAAGGGCAGGAGCAGGAAAGGAAGAAATCTTCTCAAGGGGAACTGGCCCCAACAACTTTTGAATTTAACGACCCGGTGGTTGGCATTGACCTTACAGGGGAGGAAGATAATTATTTAAAAAGATGGGAAGGATTTCTAATTAGAGACTCACTGCCTTCCCTTCATTCTTCTCAGGTTCCCAGTTCTGATATGCCCTGTTTAGCCTGTGAACACGGCACACATTTGGATTTGGCAGCACCTTTGACTCCACCCACTAAATGCACACCAGCAGTGGAGATACCAGCGCGGGATTCCTTGGCCCCGATTGCTTTACTGGCAACAGATAGTTCAATAACTCATGGAGCTAGGAAAAAAGTTAGAATTGAGCCGGTGTTTAAAGATAAACGTTTTAAGGGAATGGTGCCATCTCTGAAATGCCTCTGTGAGCCGGTGTCTGAACTAATTAGACGGGAAGCGGGAGATGTTAAAGGATCGTTTGAAAAATACTGTGATCCCGTTAGTGAGGAGAGTAGTGCCTCTGAGGGTGAGACAATAGCTGGGGATTCTAAGAGCAGAGCCGTAGGCAATTCCTGGTTAGAAAAATGACTGCTACTACTTTTGATTTGGTTAGTGCAGTGGGTGCAGATAATCCGCGTGGATTCACACTCCATGGAAACATAGAGAAACGACAACAATATTAGGCAAGATCCTTGACAAAAAGGTGTTGCCTGCTTCCTTTGGTTAATACTTAACACTTACAATGTATGGGTATTATACTGACTCTCAAGACCTATGGGAGGTGGTGCAACAGTAAATTACCCCGACAGCAAATATTAGATTTTACTTCGGAGTCACATGAGTGACTACGTGAAGACTCCGCCAGCACGCAATATCGTCGAACGCATTGCAAAGCGACAGGCAGGAGGAGCCCGCTCCTCCAGTGTAAGTTTAAAAACGGCCCGCAGGTAAGTACTTACCATTCCGAGGTCGTTTGTTGGCTCTATGTGCTGTTGTTTTACAGAGTGCACCATGGAGTCCAGAAAATCAAGAAGAGCCGCTGCTAAAGTTGCTGCTGAGGAAGGAGGCAGCCAGCGGCGTCTGAGTTCTCCTGAGCTGCTGGTTCAAACCGCAGCCCCCGACTTCACGCCGTTACAGGCCACAGGTGCTCCTGGGACTGGTGGCAAAACCACCCGGAAGTGGGGCAGGTCCACTGACTTGGCTGAGTCCAGACCGGAGGACACCCCGCTCGCGGGAAGCGACGGCGGTCGACTGTCCCCGCATGGAGCGGAAGGTGGAGCAACAGCAGGGGCAGAGTCACAGTGGGTCTCCTAGCAGACCCACGGCAGCATCCTTTTCAGGACTGCCAAATGTCTCACCCTCTTTGCAGGGGACCATTAGGAGTCAGAACTGGGCTGACTCTGAAGATGGGGGCATGGCTGAAGATATGACAATGCTACGGGTGCCAGAAGAGGAGCTTTTGGGTATGGTCAACAAGTTTGCATTGCCTACCCAAAGAGGGCTGCCGTTACATCCTAAGTTGGCAGCCAGTATAAATTACATGGCGACAAACCAACTACAAGAGCAAGCCATCAATGATATGGCAGCAAAGTACCTAGCTCCGGAGAATTGCATCTCCCTCAATGTGTCTGCTGTTAACAACCCCATTTGGGGTAACATGAGCCCTGGGATAAGGAACCAAGAAGTCAAACTCCAAAAGATCTTAAACTGCTGGCTGCTGGGATTACGGCCATTGCCAGAGCAGTGGATGGAGTTGATATGCCGGAGGAGCTGCAGGACGCGCTAGCTCTCTTATGTAACACTCAATATGTGATCAACAGTTACAGGAAGAGCGTCATCCGGCCTGCACTCAACCGCAAGTTTGCGGGGTTGTGCAGACCCAGCAGTGCACAGCCGCCAACATTGCTATTTGGGGACAACCTGCCGAAACAGGTCAAAGACCTCGACGAGGAGGCGAAAGCTATTGGCATGATTAAGGTGCCGGCTGCCACCAAGTCCCCATACCAGCGGCTGCAGCACCCCTATGCATCCACCAGCAGACAGCGCTACGGCGATAGACCACCTGCTGGTGAAAGCTCGAAGGCCAGACAACCTGCTCAACGGTCTTTTTTAGGCCATGGCCCAGCACGGCCTTCTTGGAAGATGCACCAACCCCACACCACAGCGCCTCCACACCACAAGAAACAAGGACAGAGGCAACCAACGCAGCACCGCCGGTAACCATGGAGGTAGGTGGGTCTGGTTGCCTCATGAACATCGCATGTCTAGACTCCTCACGGATTGGTGGACGGTTGTACTTGTTTCGGGATGCATGGAGCACTTTAACTACTGATTCTTTCATACTGGAAAGTATTCAGGGATATAAAATTAAATTTGTTCACGAACACCCTTCCCCTGTTCAGCATACGCCTAGTCGGAAGTTTGTACTTTCACAGAAAGAAAAGACAGAAGGTCATGCTGAACTTCTAAGACTAAATTCAAAAGGGGTAATTGAGAAAACTAAAAGAGAGTCTCATGAGTTCGTATCGACCATTTTCACTAAAAATAAAAAAGACGGCGGATGCCGCATCATCATAGATTTGACTGAACTGAATACTTTCGTGCAGTATGTCCATTTCAAAATGGAAACCTTTGTCACGGCCAAACAACTAATTTCCAATAGGTACTTCATGGCCTGCATCAATCTAAAGGATGCATACTATTCAGTACCAATAGACAAGGATCATCGCAGATATTTGAAATTTGTCTGGATGGGGCAGCTCTGGCAGTACAAAGCACTACCTAATGGATTGTCATCAGCGCCCAGACTGTTTACCAAATTATTAAAACCAGCTTTAGCGTGTCTCAGGAAACAAAATCATATTGTTATGGCTTACCTCGATGATATTTTAATCGTGGGAAAAACTTTGGAGTTGGCCAAACTGGCCGTGTCAGCCACTGAGCACCTATTTCAAAAGCTGGGATTTGTCATTCATCCAGATAAATCAAAATTGATGCCTTCTACTACTATGGACTATTTGGGTTTCACAATTGATTCTGTTCATATGTCTGTCACTTTGCCACCAAACAAAGTGTCAGACTTGATAGAAGCATGCAACATCCTTACTGGCATCAGGAAACCATCTTTTCGGCAAGTAGCCAGAGTGATTGGGAAGTTAGTGGCTGCCTTTCCAGCCACACAATTTGGCCCACTACATTACCAAAACCTACAAAGGGCAAAAATAGCGAATGGATGTTGGACCGAAAAGTGTTTGCCGACGTAGATCGGTATGGAACATCAGATATCGACCTTTTTGCATCCAGACTCAATCACCAAATATCAACATACGTTGCATGGGAACCAGACCCTGGGGCAGTAGCGATGGACGCTTTCTCGCTACACTGCGGGGATTTGTTTTTCTATGCATTTCCCCCCTTCTGCCTCATCAGTCGGGTCTTGCAAAAAATTAGACAGGACTCCGCATCGGGTATTCTGGTTGTTCCCGATTGGCCTACTCAACCATGGTTCCCTGTGGTACAAGACATAGCCACAGAACCTCGCATCCCAATAAATAAATGTCTGAGTCTATTGGTACACCCTGTTACAGGGGAGAGTCACCCGTGCCATGACCGGATAAACCTGTTGGTTTGCAGGATTTGAAAAGGCCACTTCTGGATTATGGACTCTTCGACCGAACAATCAATGTCATCACAGCATCGTGCTGGGAGTCCACCAGAAGACAATACCTCACTTACGTGAAGAAATGCTCAAAAACAAACAACACATATGGCACAGCCACCATCACAGAAGTGCAGGAGTTCCTGGCAAGCCTTCATTTCGATGAGGGTTTGAGCTATAGTGCCATCAACTGTGCCAGGAGTGCCCTATCCAACTATCTTGGACGAGGGTGTGATCACCTTGCTGTGGGATCTCACCCTTTGGTGTCAAAATCAATGAGGGGAATATTTAATTCAAATCACCCAGACCCAGATATTCCCAGACTTGGGATATCAGCATTGTATTAACCATGCTCCGAGGGTGGGCACCAATAACGGGTCTTTCATTGGATAAACTGACCTATAAAATGGTCATGCTGATGGCACTCGTAACGGCACAACGGGTCCAGTCCCTACATAAGCTAAGGATGGACGCCATGAATATATCCAATAGCAAGGTAACTTTCTTTATGCAGGGGTTACTCAAGCAAGACAGACCTGGCTCATCTGGCCAAAAATTGGATTTCCTGGCCTATCCCGTAGATTACCGTCTATGTATCCTGACTCACATTTTACGCTACATAGAGGTCACTAAGAGTCTCAGGGGCACGGAGAGGGCTTTGCTCATTAGCCACAAATGCCCTCACCATAGAGTCACCATGCAAACCATTTCCAGATGGTTAAGGGTGGTATTGGGTGCAGCGGGGGTGGACACTAACGTGTTTAAATCTCACTCCACCAGGGCTGCATCCACATCGGCGGCAAGGATGATGGAAGTTCCAATGGACCACATCCTTGCAACAGCGGGTTGGAGTAATAAAAAAACCTTTCAGCGATTTTACAATAAACCCGTGGCCACACCTGAGACGTTTGCGGAAAAAATATTAAGTTCTTTTTTATAATTTCCCCGATGTAGGGGCATTATTGTTTGGTATTGTGGAATAAATGCCTTTTGTTTTTCAGCACAGTTTCATGTCTGAAATACGTTAACATACTCCTCCATTTCTCGTAATGGCATTGTGTGAGCATGGACTCGTTCCAGGGCATGAAATCACAGAGCTTTGAAATCTTCATGCAGTCACTCACGTGACTCCGAAGTAAAAAAGTAAGATTAAATGAGAACTTACCGGTTTGAAGTTTGATCTTTATTTTATGAGGAGTTACGATGAGGGATTACATGACCTCTGCTCCCAAACCCTCTATTATAAAGGTCAACTGGTATGTTAGTTCTCTTATCTTATTATGTTAGTCAACTCTGGTATCTGTGATTTCACACCGCTGTTTTGAAGAATGTCACGCATGCGTGCTGGCGGGGTCTTCACGTAATCCCTCATCGTAACTCCTCATAAAATAAAAAATCAAACTTCAAACTGGTAAGTTCTCATTTAATCTTACTATTTTTGGCAGCTTTGGGATATCCCACCTATGAAGCCTTAGTGGAGGTAATTACAGAAGATGGTGCAAGAGAGAAGGCAATTTTCACTGCCCTTACAAATTCCTTCCAGGGACCAGTTGATTTAGTTAAAAGTCTGGAAATTAAACCTAGAAAAGAAGAAGAAACTGATGAATTCTTGGAACGATTTTCAGAATTATATTTGAATCAATCAGGTGACCTGGATTATCAGAGTGGGGCAAATTCTCCACAATACTGTGCTGCATTGCTAAATTGTCTTCCCACTAATATAGCTGAATCAATCAAAACCAATAATACTTACTGATCTAACAACAGTATCAGTCAGATGGCTCGGGCAGTGAGATACCACTGGGAAGAGATAAAACATGTAACTACAAAGGATAAACCATAGTCAGGCTTAGGATGGGGAAATCCTAAAGTGATGACAAAAGATGAGTTCGAAATCTGGGAAAAACAACTCCCACCAGTTTACCTCAATGATATACCTGCCCTGGAGCCCATTTCCCCTATGCTACATTGGAGGAGGAATAAGGTAATAAGGATCAGATCGGTGCTATGTTTGTGGTGAAACAAGGCATTGGAGCAGAACTTGCCCCATGAAAGAACGAACAGGAGAAAGGGGTCAAAGGATGGGGGTCACAAGGTTTAAGGAGCCTTTGGAACCCTAGGGGTTATAGGAACACTCGGGAAACTAAATAAATGCCATTAATCATTGCAATGCCCACATCTTGCCTTGCACCAGATCTCACCTCTCCTTTTCTTATTAATCTATTTTGGCTCTCTGCTTGATAACATGTAACAATTAAAATTTTCATTTAGCCTGCCTTTCTATAAAGGACAAGTTTTCAATCGACCCTTCTCCTCTTTGTCACTCTCATTTTTTCAGCTGTCCGGATTCCCCATTCTAGAATTCCCTTCCTGGAGCCTCAACACTTCCCTCACCAGCAAACCTACAAATGTTTGAACCTATTTCAATCTGAAGAAAGGTCCCAGCCCAAAACATTACCGATCCATGTTCTCCAGGGATGCTGCCTGCCCCGCTGAGTTACTTCAGCACCCGAAGATAGACACAAAAGCTGGAGTAACTCAGCGGGATGGGCAGCATCCCTGGCAAAATGGAATAGGTGACGTATTCCTTTTCTCCAGAGATGCTGTCTGACCCGCTGAGTTACTCCAGCTTTGTGTCCATCTTCGGTTTATATCAGCATCTGCAGTTCAACAAATGTTTCACTCCAACGACCCCATTTTTAATGAAATGAATACAAGGTATCATTAAAGAACTGTAATTATACAATCAAACAATAATTACTTTTGACTTATTTAGTGACATCAAACAGACATTAATGAGTTGAAGCTTCCATCTGCACTATAATTCTGCACTATATAAAAATGTTGCATTCCAAGTACAAAATGAGACGTAACACTCGCAAATAATTTGCAATGAGTTTTATTTTAGCCAAAGTATTAACTCATTGTTTCTTTTCAGATGCCAACTGTCCTACTATTCATTATACAATGTTTTTGTCTTCTTAATTGGAAGAACCTAAATGTATGGAAGCAGCGTACTTAGCAGGAAAAATAAGATGTCAAAATTAAAAAAGAGCAATGTGGCTGACTTGTTACTATTAAAAATGGTATTAAAAAGCTGCACAATAGATGTTTCTTATAAAACATCCGTAAGGTTGCTCCCACCTCTCAGGAAAATCAAATCAATACAAATAGTTTACTGCACTGCTTCTGTGGTGCATATTTTCTTACATTAATGTATTGCTATTTACACATGGAACTATAGTAGGAAAACAGTTAATTATTTTACTTTATTAATGTCACGTGTACCGAGGTACAGTGAAAAGCTTTTTGTTGCGTGCTATCCAGTCTAAGAAAAAACTATACATGATTACAATCTAGCTGTCCACTGTACAGAAAAAGGATAAAGGATACATTTTGTTCAAGGTCAAGTCAGATTAAAGATAGTTCAAATGTCTCCAATGAGGTAGATAAGTGGGGGGGTCAGGACTGCACTCTTGCTGATGAGAGGACCGTTTAGTTGGCTGATTACAGCTGGAGAGAAACTGTCCCTGAATCTGGTATGCATTTTCAAACTTCTGTACATCCTTCCTGATTGGAGAGGGGAGAATAGGGAGGGACCCGAGTAAGACTGGTCCTTGATCATGCTGGTGGCCTTGGTGTGGTCGTCTGAAATGTTGATGGAATCAATAAAAAGAAGGTTGGTTTGCACGATGGCCTGGGCAATATCACAACTGTTTGATGGTCTGGGCTACATCCACAACTATTAATTTGTTCTGTGATCTACACCATTTTCTATTGAGGCACCAAAAGTAACTATTGTCAAGTGTGCATATTCAGTTTGTGTTCCTCATTGCCTTCAAATAACAATTTAAAGATTGAACTGAATACAATTCTCAAAGTAGGCTTTAACCAGAGCTTAATATAGCTATGGTGTACCTATTCCTTCATCTCCCCAAGGTGGTAATGCTGCATGCTCATTCCCATATAGGATGTTTAAGTGCTAGCAGATGAAAAAGAGCGAGAAAGACCCAGTACTTTCATGTAATATCCCATAACAATTTACCTGCGGATTTTTCATGTATTTCCCAAAATGATTTACAGCACTACAGGTAGAAAGAAATAGGTACACA
This sequence comes from Raja brachyura, assembly GCA_963514005.1. The sequence goes on from OY740786.1 coordinate 77,149,007, forward strand.
TGGTAAAGAAAGTGCCACCTACAAATCAGGTTACTTAGTAATCTATTAGAACAAAACTGGCCCTATGAACATATACCCAGCAGGATTCAGACATGAAAATGACGAAAATAATATTTCTCCCTGCTATTAATATTGTATAATTTAACATCTAATCCATATTGTGGTATTCATTATTCAACTCCACCTTAATATTGTCCCACACTGTCAGACAACAAACATGCAAGTCATTTTGGAAGAGATACAATGTACGAATGGTACATATATAATTCTAGCTCATTAACTAATCTTTGCTGGGTTTCCCAACTATTAAAAAATTCTGAACCAAAACCTTGCGCACAAGTCCAGTATCAGTCTAGTCTACTTAACAGCTAGTTCAGTGCAGTACTTACTTCAACTTGGAAGAGCTCTCCAGCTCCTTCGCAATCATTTGATGTTATTGTAGGTGTATGTATGTGAACAAATCCATTATTCTGTAAATTAAAGAAATCAAAACGTGATTTTGAATGCGCACATTTGAATATATTTGCAGAAAAATAAAATAAATTTTAGTATTAAGACTAAGCTTCAGTATTAAAACTTCCCTGATGATAATTTTATCAGGATTTACGTTCTGGCAACAACTGAACCATTTACGATAGACACAAAATGGTGGAGTAACTCAGCGGGTCAGGCAGCATCTCTGGAGAAGAATCTGAAGAAGGGTTCTGACCCGAAGCCTCACCTATTTCTTTTTTTCAGACATGCAGCCTGACCCATTGAGTTACTCCAATATTTTGTGTCTATCTTCAGTACAAAAACCAGCATTCCCAGATCCTTCCTACGCACTTAGCCATTCATGAGTCGATAATCACCAAATTCATTTCAGTATTCAGATCATAGTCAATAAAATATCCCTCAGTTGAAGCTGTCAATTACTACAGATAATCTTGAATTTTCTTTTCCTGTTTTATTTTCAAGGTCTACAAAGACTGGCATTTATTGTTCGTTCCCAACTGCTCTTGAACATTTATGAGTGCATTTAGAGTCGACAATATAGGACTGATTTGGAGTTGGATATTGGCTGTTCAGGTAATCTACACTGCAAATACAACCTCATGAAATCAAAATTATTACTTCATCTTGTGAAATATATATAAAATAAATATAAATGAATACAAATAAAGTAGAAAAAGGATCTTTTGGAAACATCTGAAATCTATCAGTAATAGATTTTAAAAGTAAGCAACAAATAATGTTACTTTAAAAGCAATAGATCCATAACTATTTCCAAAGCAGAATCAAACAATTATGGCAATTTAACATTTTGTTCTAAAAAGCTTTTAAGAAGAAGAATATCACAGTCAACATTGAATAAAGCAAATTTATTGAACAAAGTGAAATGTTGCCAGTAAAATGTATTTGCCTTTTTTTTATGAATTTCCAAGTAGCAGTATTTAGCAAGAAGTGACTTTCATGCATTTACTAAATTGATTTTTGTGAGCAACAAAAGAAACCATGCTAACATTTCATGGTAGGAAGCATTTGCGAAAAGAGAAACACAACGATTTAGGTTGAAGACCCATTGTCAAATTGTGGTGTACAATTGTTTCATCTTTCATAGATTTTCTCCTTTCTCCTTTCACAGAATTTGCTCAGCATTTTACATCATCACCAGGTTAATGAGGAACAGTCACTGATCTGAAATAGTGGTTGCTTCTCCATTTAGTAAAAAACTAAATAATAGAAGAAATTGAATTTTGTTAAAGTTGCATGATGTTAGATTCAACAGCAAAGCAGTCAAACAGTGATTTTGCGTTGCACTGTTGAACTGATTGGAATATTAAGAGACAGGTGTCCCCCTTTTCTTTCCATTTGGACTGATGAAATGCAGCAGAAATTATATATCCATATCCATCCATATCTATCTATCATATATATCATGGCACATCTATCATATCTATATACTTTTAAAACTGTGTGTGTGTGTGCGTGTGCGTACGGCATTTTGCCTTTGAAACGTATTTCCTCAAAAACCTAATGCAAAAATGCGGAGATTTTTACAATTTCGGTAGGGATTTATTTTATGAGTTCAGAAATCCACTCCTTGCTCAATTATTTCCCCAGATTTTGAATAATATTGATCACAAACTCACTTAAAAAAACGCCGCTTGAGCTGCTGACGTCACAATCCCAACATGCCCACCAATCGAGGCCCACCTGCCTCCAGGCCCCGCCCCCCTGCTGCTGTGGACTAAAGCCCCGCGCCAAGCACAAGTACGCTCGCGCCACTACTCCCGCATCTGGACTCCCACGCCCCCCCCCCACCCCTTCTCAGAATGCGCAGAAAGAACCAAAGATCTGCTATAGGATCTTTGGAAAGAATGAGCGTTCTGCAGATCGGGAGGTCACCGGAGGCCACCAGCTTGCTTCTGGATCCACTCCGTCTCCCCCACCCGATGGTAGAACATGGCGACTGCAGTTATTGACGCGCAGGGCACGCGATGAGAAGGTGGCCTGGCAGCCATTAATCCTGCAATTCCTCCGTTGATCGCAGGGACACAGGAAATCGTCGCGAGAGCTGCCGAGGCTCTCCACGCCGTCTGAGCCGCCCGCTCACCGAGTTCAGGTCCGCACTCTCCCCCAACTTCCTTCCCTCTCCCCCTTCACCCCCACTCGCCCTCTCCCCCTCCTCTCCCCCACACCTCCCGCCCTTTCCCTCTCCACCCACTCCCCCTCCCTACTCTTCCCCCTCTATCCCCCCCATCAATCTCCCTACCCTCTCCCCTTCCCCCCCTCCACACATCCCCTACCCCCTTCCCTCCACCTGACCCCTCCTCCTCCCATCTCTCTCACCCCTCCTTCCCTCCACCCCCCTCTCCCTCTGTCTCTTGCCCTTCTGTCTCTGCCCCATTTTCTCTCTGCCCTCACTCTCTACCCCCCTCCCTCTCTAGACGCACCTGCGAGTTGGGGGCTATGCGTCAGTGGATAGAGCGGTTATGGAGTAAAAGGAGCAAATTAATAATATTAATATATCAAGGGGGTAGTGTACGTGACGCTCTTTGTTCTGCTCAATCCCGAGGTCAGCGGCGCTCACGCGCTGAAGCTTCTCTGCGCTGCCCGTGCAGCTTGTGAAGCCACGCCCCTCCCATCCATCGCCCGCTCGCTCACTCAACTGCCGGTTTCCAGAGAGTCAAGCCGGTGCTGTCTCTCTCCGTTGTTCGCAGCCCACTCGCCCGGCTCCCCCCCCCCCCTCATGGGGGCTATGTGTCAGGGGAAATGACAGTTATGGGGTAAAAGGAGCAAATTAATAATATTAATATAATATCAATGGGGGTAGTTAGCGTGTGCGTGGTTAGTGCGTGTGACGCCGCATACCCCCCACCGCGTTGGAGGAACAGACCCAACGGGTCTGCACTTGGTCTAACAACTATTAAAAGTAAGTGTGTGTGTGTGTGTGTGTGTGTGTGTGTGTGTGTGTGTGTGTGTGTGTGTGTGTGTGTGTGTGTGTGTGTGTGATCACAACATCGCGAAAAAACGTTGCATTAACGGTAAAATGTTCACATATTCTGGTAGAGATTTATCCCGTGGACTCCGAAATTGTCGTATCTGAAAAATTAATAACTCGCGAAATAATGCATTAATCAAAATGTCCAAAAATCTGAAAAAAGTTTGAAAATAACCCCGGCTGGCTTTGACGGATGACGTCACAATGGCTCTGCCTGCTGCCGTCTTGGATCTAGACGCTGCGAGTGACGTCCCTCCCACTTTTCCCTCCTCCCCCCATTATTCAAAAGACGCAGCCCTCTCACCCCCCCCCCAACTTCTCCCTCCTCCCCCTCTCGTCCCCCCTCTTCTCGCCCCCCCCACCTCTCTCCCCTAACCTGTTAATCAAAAGACGCTCGGGGGTCACTTTCTCTCTGTGATCGCTTTCTCTCGGCTCTTCGGTCGGCTGCTCTCTCTTTCCCCCGTCTCCCCCTTCCCTTTGACCCTCCTCCTCTACCCCTCTCTCTCCCCCCCTCCTCTCCCTCCCCCCTCTGTCTCGGCCACTCTCTGGACGTGCCTGCGAGTTGGGGGCTATGCATCAGTGGATAGGGCGTGGATGGGCTAAAAGGAGCCAATGAATAATATTAATATATCAAGGGGGGGGGTGGGGTGGGTAGTGTGTGTGTGATGCCGCAGTCCCCCCCCCCCCCCCCCACAACCCGAGGGGACAGTCCCACTTGATCTAGTAACTATTAAAAGTCTGACCGTGTGTGTGTGTGTGTGTGTGTGTGTGTGTGTGTGTGTGTGTGTGTGTGTGTGTGTGTGTGTGAGATTACATCTTCTCGAAACAATGACGCGCTAACGGTAACATTTTTACATATTCCGGTAGATTTTTCCTCTGGAGTCCAAGATCACCTTATCTGAAAAATTAATGCATTATTTCTTGAGTTATTAATCAAAATGTTCACAAATCTGAAAAAACATTGGAAACAAAACAGCTGGCTTTCGTTGATGACGTCACAATGGATCTGCGTGCTGCTGTCTTGGATCTGCTCGCTGCGAGTGACGCCCCCTCCCCCCACCTCTCCCTCCCCCATTATTCAAAAGACGCTCTGGGGTCACTTTCTCTCTGGGATCGCTTTCTCTCGGCTCCTCTCTCCCCCGCCCGACCTCTCTTGCACCACCCCCCCTCCATCCCTCTTCTCCCAGTTATTTACCATATATATTAACAATTTAGACGAGGGAATTAAATGTGACAGTTCCAAGTTTGCGGATGACACCAAGCTAGATGGCAGTGTGAGCTGCGATGAGGATGCTATGAGGCTGCAGGGTGACTTGGATAGGTTGGGTGAGTGGGCAGATGCATGGCAGATGCAGTTTAATGTCGATAAATGTGAGGTTATCCACTTTGGTGGCAAGAAAAGGAAGGCAGATTTTTATCTCAATGGTGTCAGATTAGGAAAAGGGAAGGCGCAACAAGGCCTGGGTGTGCTTGTACATCAGTCACTGAAAGTAAGCATGCAGGTACAGCAGGCAGTGAAGAAAGCTAATGGCATGTTGGCCTTCATTGCGAGAGGATTTGAGTTTTGGAGCAAGGAGGAACAGAATTAATGTTTGGGTGATCGTTAGTTAGTGTGGATTTGGTGGGCCGAAGAGCCTGATTCAAGATGTATCTCTAAAGTAAACGAAGGGTAGAGCAAAGGGAAGGATACAGAGTGCAGAAAATAGGCAAATTCCAATGTATGCAATGAGGTAAAGGTGAATGGACAGTAACCAATCTTTTCTAAGGACCATTCAGAAGCCAGTGACAGAGGTGAAGAAGCTGTTCTTGAGTCTGGTGGTTCGTACTTTCAAGCTTCTTTACCTTCTGCCTGACTGGAACCGGGAGAGGTAGGAATCACCAAGGTGGGAAGGACCTTTGATTATGTTGGCTACTTTCCCGAGGCAGAATGAAGTGTAGATGCAGTCAATGATGGGGAGTCTGGATTGGACTGAGCTCTATCCACAATTTTCTTCAATTTCCTTCAGCCTTGGGCAGTGCTATTCTCAAAACAATCTGTGATGCAATCCAACTAAATTTCAAGACACTCCAGCCTAAATTGCATAATATTTTTTAGAAAATGAAGTACAAAATACAAACTCAACCAAGATCTCAGGTTACTTGGAAAGTTGACCCACCTTCTGAATGGGTAAGATTTACACTTTCAAACTTCATCATCCCCTGCACAGCGTAGTGAAGACCAGTTACATATTTTCAAAACACTGATGTTGTTTCAATATAAAAACTGAATTGCAGTATGAATATCTTAAAAGTCTATAGCATAATTAATTAATTGTACATATCATTTAAAAAAAAGTTCCAGTGGAAAGTTTTATGACTGGATCAGATCCCAGGAAATCAGAATCATGCAACATTTCTTTGAAATTCTCCCATGACAAGTTTAAAAAGGTCCTTTGGTGTGGGAAAACATTCAAAAACAGACAGGCATTATGAAACAAAAATTGCCAGAGCTACAAAAACAACTATTAGGACAGGAAACCAAAAGAGGGAAGCTTTTAGAAGCATCTTACACAAGATGAGAAAAAAAATGATGAATTGCAAACAGCATTGCTGAGCTTAGACGCAGAATAACCAAAGGGAAGCTGCTTTTCACTGAATTAATATTTTTAAAACTGTAGTGGCTGGAAATCCAAAACAGAAAATGCTGGAAACTTAGTAGGTCAGAAGGCATAAACGCAAAGAGATATGGAGATAATGTTCAAGTCAAAGACCCTTTGTTGAACTATTTAAAACTTGGTATCTAAAAAAGTTGTAGGAAATTCCACAGCTAGATAAGCACAGGGACAAAACAGCACACCGCACTCTAAATACAGCATAACTAAAGGAGAAGGGCTTTTTTTTGTGCCAACACACAGTGGTAGGTATCTGATGCTGCAGAGGTGGTGGTGGTGGAATCTGATACCATAGGGGTGTTTAAGGCGCTTTTAGATGTTCACATGAATATACAGGCAGATTAAATACAGGCAGAGGAGATTAATTTTCCTTGGCATTGTGTTCAGCACAGACATTATGGGCTGAATGATCTGTTTCTGTGCTGTACTGACTATGAATCAGAGATATTTGAAAACGTATTAAAATGCTAAAATCAAGGCACTGCCAGTCCAGACCAATCAGCACAGGCGCCGACAGAGTTAGGAAACCATGCAGCAGAGCATTGGATGAGCCTAGGTTAATGAAGGTTGCAAAGAAGTAGATTAACCAATCATCAGAACAGCTAAGTCTGGAGATAACAGCGTCACTTTCAAAACATTGTTTGGGGATCATATGATCAAGGAATATCATTTACATGACTTGGCGGGGATCAAACATTGACTCTTGAAGGAAATGGTGCAGGGTGTGAAGCAAAGCTATCCAAAGTGACTGTCGGTAAATGACCAGATAGATAATTGCAGACTTGTGGAGCCAGCAGAGAGGGAAGATACAGAAGGTAGAAGATAGGGCCAACTATTTCAGTGGTTGCAGTTACCCAAAAGAGCACATTCAAAACAAATATCAGAACTTCTAACTTTTATGCAGGATCCTTCAGCACCATGGCAGGCCGAACTTGATCGCAGGGAAGCTGAAGGAATTGTGGGCAGGCATTAGATTGGTGCGAGGTGAGAGAAATACACAGGTAAGTGACTCCAGCAGAGTAAATTTCTTCTGGAATATTTAAAGACAGAAGTAAAATTGGGACAGGTAACATGAATGTGTGGCAGGGGTATCAGCCAGACATTGAAGCCATCATCAGTAACTGGTAATACAGATACTGGGGCGCCGTACGAATGGCAGCTCCACCAGCAGTCGGGTTTTCTTCTTTTTTTTTAATTTTTAGTGTTTGTTAAACATTTGTTGTAATGTTCTCCGGTTTGTCTTATGTGGGGGGAGGGGGAGGGGATCGGGGGAAACATTTTTTTCAGGTTCTTACCTTGCCTGAGATGCGATTGATTTTTGCATCTCATTCTCCGGGCACTCTGCGGCCTTCCATCGATGGAGCTGGAAACCTCCTCGGACTGTCGTGCGCCCCACCGCAGGGAGTGGACTTAACAACGGAGCTGATCCCTTGCCTGGGATCACCCCAACCGCGGCCTGCGGGCCTGCCATCAAGAGCTCACACTCGGGAGAGGCCAAGTCGGGAGCTCCAACGTTGCGGAAGGTTCGACCAGCGCCGACCCGGGGTCTGATCGTCCGGCACGGGGAGCTGACATACCCCCAATGCAGGAGCTGATCACCTCGATGCGGAGGGCCCAAATGCTGCCAGCTACGGGAGTCAAGATCGTCCCGTCAATGGAGGACTCAAGGCCCCCGACTGCGGGAGAGCAAATAGAAGAGACTTGAACTGCCTTCCATCACAGTGAGGAATGTGTAGAGTCACTGTGGTGGATGTTCATGTTAAAATGCGTTTTGGGTGATCTGTTGCTTTTTTATTTGACTGACTAGGCAAAAATGCTGGAGAAACTCAGCAGATGATGCAGCATCTATGGAGCAAAGGAAATAGGCAATGTTTCAGTCGAGACGCTTCTTCAGACCGATGTGAGGATGGGGGCGGGAAGAAGAAAGAAGGGGAGACAGCGGGCTGAGGGAGAGCTGGGAAGGGGAGGAGAAAGCAAGGACTATCTGAAATTGGAGAAGTCAATGTTCATACCGCTGGGGTGTAAACTGCCCAAGCAAAATATGAGGTGCTGCTCCTCCAATTTACAATAGGCCTCACTCTGGCCATGGAGGAGGCCCAGGACAGAAAGGTCGGATTCAGAATGGGAGGGGGAGTTGAAGTGCTGAGCCACCGAGAGATCAGGTTGTTTATTGCGAACTGAGCGGAGGTGTTGGGCGAAGCGCTCTCCAAGCCTACGCTTAGTCTCACCGATGCAGAGCGGCTGACACCTAGAGCAGCGGATTCAATAGATGAGTTTGGAGGAGGTGCAGGTGAACCTTTGCCGCACCTGGAAAGACTGCTTGGGTCCTTGAATGGAGTGCAGGTGAACCTCTGCCGCACCTGGAAAGACTGCCTGGGTCCTTGAATGAAATTCCTCGTATGTTGCAAAGCATACTTTGCAAAAAGTACTATTCTGATATAAAAAGCCAAGAGAGATTAAAGATAGATAAAGAGGGAGATTAAGATAAAAGAGAGCAGTGAAATCAAAGACAAAATCCATATCCATTATTGCCATAGAGGGAGTGCAGCGAAGGTTCACCAGACTGATTCCTGGGATGTCAGGACTGTCTTATGAACAAAGACTGCATAGACTCGGTTTATACTCTCTAGAATTTAGGAGATTGAGAGGGGATCTTATAGAAACTTACAAGATTCTTGAGGGGTTGGACAGGCTAGATGCAGGAAGATTGTTCCCGATGTTGGGGAGGACCAGGACAAGGGGTCACAGCTTAAGGATAAGGGGGAAATCCTTTAGGACCAAGATGAGAAGGAATTTTTTCACACAGAGAGTGGTGGGTCTCTGGAACTCTCTGCCACAGTTCATTGTTCATTGGCTATATTTAAGAGGGAGTTAGATGTGGCCCTTGTGGCTAAGGGGATCAGAGGGTATGGAGAGAAGGCAGGTACGGGATACTGAGTTGGATGATCAGCCATGATCATATTGAATGGCGGTGCAGGCTCGAAGGGCCGAATGGCCTACTCTTGCACCTAATTTCTATGTTTCTATGTTTCTATACTGAAAATGTTGGAAATCTGAAATAGTAGCATAAAAGCTGAAGAGGGGTCTACACCCAAAACGTCACCTAGCCATGTCCTTCAGAGATGTTGCCTGATCTGCTGGGTTACTCTTGGTTTTTGTGTTCTACATATTATAAAAGCTCAGTGGATCTAACAGCACTTGTGGAAACATTTGATGTTTCCGATTGATGAAATTGCAACAGAAACTAACCGACTAGAAACAAAATGACTCTCCACAAATGCTACCATGCCTGCTGAGTTTTTTGAGCAAAGACAAGTTCTGATGGAAATTGGAATCATTAAGGTATATCATAAAGCAGAGAGGAAGATTGAAAAACAGTGAAGACATATGACGGGGCATGATACAAGGTTAGAATGTAAAATACAAAGATCTTGAAGGAGAAATGAAAGCAATAGACAAAGACGAGATGCACTAATGCAAAGGTGCTTGGAATGGGAAGCAGAATACAAAGTGATTTTGCGCGAAGGATAACAATGGCAACACAACTGACCAAATTGCACATGATCAATAGGCTAAATGAGAAACAAGTCATTTTTTCCAAAGCGTAGAGTTGAAACAATACCCCAATACCGCACAAGCTATGGTACAGCAAGGACACTGCCGTTAAATGCGGCGAGCCGCATGGCCGGAAGGCAGGAATGGCGGGCAGTGGCCTGTAGAGGAAAGCTGCCATGCTAGCCACTGCTCGCCTCCCCTCCCCCCTCGCAAGGACTAGAGAACCAGAGAGGAGGATGGAGGGAGCTGACAACGGCGGACGTGAGAGCAAAGGACTGTAAGAAAACAAAACAGAATCATACCTTCCGCAAACTCAGGGTACAAAGGCTGAAGGTGGCTGAGTGAAGAGAGGGACGACTGTTCACTGGACAGAGGGGCAGCTGGAGGCAGTGGACTGGACTGAACTTTGAAAATAGCGCAATACCTGGCAATATTTGCATGCGGACTCAGTGGACTATTTCGATGCTGTTTGTACTAATCGGGGACTGTGCTTAGTTATGAAAATATTTGTCTGCAGTTTGCAAAACCAATAATCTATTTCACGTTGTGTCTGTACTTGTGATAATATAGAAACATTGAACCATAAAGAACCACTGAACTGAACAAACATTCTTGGAAAAGATGTAAAGTGCAGCAGGTAGTGGGCAGAGTCTTCAGAGGTCAATAATAGGAAGGGGTGGATGAAACTGGAAGAGCATTGATCAGATTAGATAATAGCAGACAGACTGGATTAAAAAGTTGGAGAGAGCAGAACAGTTTTCATCCCAGAGAGACACAGGCGCAGGTTGTTGGCTTAGAGAGGCATTGAGCTGTTATTAGCATTTTGCTTTTATGTCTACTTCTGTGAAATACTGTGCCAAATAAAAATCGACTTCCAGAATTATGTGTAGGCTACTAGCAATCAAAATTTCACTCAGTGCCTTAAAAATCCTTTACTGGCAGATAAAAAACATTCAGGACAGTAGAATTTGTGAATAAGCAACAAACTGATCATCTTTTTTACACCTTTGATACCAACATAAAGCAGGTAAAAACTCAACACGTTTGTTTCTCTTTCCACGGGTACTGCCAGAGTTAACAACTTAGATCAATTACCTTTCAGCAGTGAAGGAGTCGCTATAACGAAGAGATAATGAATCACAAATTGCTGTCGACTGAAAGAGGACTGTCACAGAAAAAACTGAGCATGAAAACAGGCGGTTCTGCACTGACTAGCAATGTTACAAAATTTTGAGATTTTAAAAATCAAGTCTGCAATTTATCCCATCAAATAAAGCATAAATAGAAGTTTAATTTGACACCTAATTTACTTTCATATCTTCAGTATTAAGAAAGTTATGGCCATTTTCATACTCGGAAATGAGCATCTTGCTTCCCATTGCCTTTCAATTGACTTAACTCAAAAGCTGTGATCCGGAAAAGTTAAATGTCCATAACATTCTTAAAAATTAAGAGAACTCAATGAAATTTTCAGTTATTATAGATTGAAGCATTCTGAAACAAATATTAAACAATCTTACTTGGATGACCTGAAATTAAAGCATATAATTAGTTAGTTATCTAATTGTAGCTAATTACAAAATTCAATGAGTAGATCTAAACATCTATCAATTTCTTAAGAAAAGATAAACTTTTTTAAAATTGCCTAAGTGTCCAAATAACATTCACACAATAATCCACAATATAACATAATTTTTAAATCTAATTTTCATGAATTTCTGGGCCAAATGGAAGGATTTTAGTGTTTTATGCCTGTAAATTAATGGCCATTTAAATCAACTAGCGAGTGGGTTTTAGTGCAATGCGGTGGATTAGAACGTTGCGGTTAGCGGTGAAGTCGGGGGGAAAAATACTGGGGGTTCATACATTTTTTGGGGAACCCATTTCGCAACATAAAAATATTATTAATGCCTCCCGAAAAACCAACTTTTAATATAAAAATAAACTATTTACCTTTTTCTCTTCCCTACGCAAAATGCTTCCGGTTGTCTGCGGTCACGGCTTTTGAAGGTGATTTTTAAATTACTCTAGTTAATAAATAATCTAGAGTAATTTAAAAATACCACCATTGATGAAATGTCGGAGCGATTTTTCTTCAGTAACCAAATCGCCCGACATTCATCGATTTGTCCTGCCTGTGGAAAAACGGCACTTTAAGCCCGCCCCCCTCTGCAAGGCGCGAAAGTCACGCACACGGGGAGCGGCAGAAGTGCAACGCCGATAAAGGTACGTTTTGTAACATACCTACACTGACCACCAAGCTAGGCTAAGCCTCTACTTCTTCTACATTTCCATCAGCTCCCCACATTCTATCATTCACCTAGACACAAGAGGCAATTTACAGTGACAAATTAAACCACCAACCTACATGTTTTTGGGTTGTATGAGCACCTGGAGGAATACCACATAGTCACAGGGAGAACATGCAAATCCACTTAGTGCTGGAAATTGTGATCAAATCTTGCTCACTGGAATTGTGAATCAGTGGCATTAGTGGCTGCTCCATACTGTCATCCAAGATCCCAGCTAATTTGTGCAGAGGTGTAAACAGAACAACAACAAAAATTGCTAGAACTATGAGATATAGATTACAGTGGTTGTTGGAAATCTGCAATAAAAGAGAATGCGGGAAGAGCCTGGATGATCAAACTGCGTCTCAGGAGATCGCAAAGTAGAAGTTAGCACTACGGGTTGTGACTTCACAACAGTCGGCGTGTTCTGACAATCTGGAAAAACAGGTTATCAACATTGAATTTAATGTTGCTGTGTGCCTAAACAAAAGATGATATTTTACTTGGACTTATATATTCGGTTTCTGTGGAATATTGTACGAGGCTGAAGGCGGAGGGCTGGATGGAGTGGAAGTCGGTTGGGGAGTTTAAAGTCATCCTTACAGGCCAACACAAGAGTTCAGAAAAGGGTCACTCAATCTTTGTTAAGTTTTTGGAAGACAATATTGCGGGCACTGAATGCACTACACCAACTTAGGTACGAATTAATTGCTGTGTCACCTGGAAAGAGTGGTGAAACCTGAGATGGCGAGGTGCAGTGAGAACAGGTATTATATCTTCTGCATTTGCATAGGAAAATACCATGTTAAGGCGTGGAAAACATGGAGTCCCAGAGGGAATGGTTCTTTCAGAATGCCGAAAGGCAAGAAGGGAAAGTGTCTGGTGATGGAAATCATGGAAGATAATGTTTTATTTGTTGAGGCTTGAGAAGGTGAGGATATGGTGAACCCTATCTTTGGTTTGGATGGGAGAAGAGCATGAGCATTCCAGCAATTTGTTTTTATTTCAAATTCCAAACATCTGTTTTTTACCTTTTAATTATACTTATTGTTCGCAATATACAAGGACAGGTCAAACAAATATTTGTAAAATTATTTAATTGCACACATTGTATTCAACTTACCATGAAAAATGAATGAGTAGCTGCAGATGCCCCACTTCGTATTCTGAGTAGTGAACTGAAAACATTTGTTTTGCAGCGAAGATGAGGAAATTGTCTTATGTATTCAAGTGAATGCCTTTTCTTGATCTTGAACGGGAAATCCTATGACAGAATAAAAACGTTTAAGATAATTTTGCAACTATGCATTTTTAACCAACATTTGATCGAAACGATAAATCATGAAGTTTATTAAAAAAATATCCATAGAAAGACTACCAAAAAAAGCAAATTAGATTATAGTTTGTTTCTCTTTGTGGTATCTTTATACCAGGTAAAATGAAACAAGCTAGTTAACTTAGATGGTAAGAAGTGGAGAACTTTTTCAAAGTAGGCCTGGTTAACTGGAAGAGGGTTCCAACCCAAAATGTCACCCAAGTCTGAAGAATGGTCCCTATCTGAAACGTCACCTATCCATGTTCTCTAGAGATGCTGCCTGACCCACTGAGGTAGTCTGGCAACTTTTTTTTTAAAAGCAGGTTAACTTGCTCGTTAATTTAAGCTAATGCCATAAGTCAAGGTCACAAGATTTTCAAACCATCTTGATTACTACCAAGGGCCATTCTTATTGCACGATTGTTTGTGACATAAACTTGAAGAAAATTATATTCAAACCGACCATCCTGACTTAGAAATGAAACACTGCTCTTCTATTATCAGAGGGATAAAATCCTGAAATTCTCTGCCTACCAAATCAGAAAGTACCTTCAACTTATGATCTGAAGGCAGCAGCTAACTATAATATTTTCAAGGGCAAATAAGGCAAGGCATGGAAGTAATGGCCATATTTTATGAAGAATGGAAACAGTGAGATATCAAACATTTTACATGACTCAGATTCTTCAGGGCTACTTCACTTTAAGAAAACATGAACTGAAATTCCAGATTATGCATTTAAAAATACACACAATCTAACAATGCGAGAATAGTTATGATGATATAAGTAACTTTTGCCAGCAGCAACTAAAAGAGAAGTTATTTTGTTTCAAAATTTTTAAATCCATTCAAAATAGGGTCCAAATTGTCAAACAATGGAATAAGGAAATCCAGTAAAGATTAATATGGTCTGTAGTGGCCACTTGGCTTATTTTGTGTGTCATTGATTATGGCAACTGCGTAAATTTTACACTGCCCATTATTAAGTAGGTGAGATTTATTGCGTAGTCAAGGGCGTGTTTGGTGCTGGGTTTCTTGTGCAGAAGCTTAGTTTTAGTTTAGCTCGGAGCTACATGACAGAAGGAACATCCTTCGACCATGTGGAGTTTTGCGGAGACATGAGAAGTTTTCTAACGTTTAAAGCGATATGCTGTAGTTTGACGAAGATTAAAGTGTACGAGTCAGAAAAGGTCGGATGAATATCTTATTGTTTTCTTCAACAATAAAGAAACTATTAATCAAAAGACTGTGTTATGAAGATTTATCTGTGAAGAAGCTCTGAAGGTCTCACAGAGAGCTCACATGCATATTACGACATTCTCCTAAAGCCATGTAGTCTCTTAAGTGGCTAGAGGGAGTAATCTATTGAACAATATTAAAACCTGTCGTTACATAAAGTCGAAGGATACGTCTGATAGGAGGTGAGAGCCATGTCCTGAAGGACAGAAGACTTGGCTAGGATCTCGAAAGAGGTTTTGGCCAGAAGACCGGTTCCAGAAGAGGAACTGAAGACAATAGATTATGAAAAATAGATTATGAAGCATTGCACTGATGAAAGAACTTCAAGGCATTTCAAAATGCTAAACATCAGATTATTACATTATTGCACATTCTTCATTATAATAAATGTGTTCTCATTCTTCTCTGCATTTCCCCTCATCAAAATAATGAAAGGTGAACTTTAATTTTTGCCCATTAAGAAACTCAGTGGAGAAGCTCAAAATAATAAAAATGGCAAGCTACCGACAACCAGCGACCCATTAGGATGTCCACCTACGACCACACCTACATCCACCCGCGACAAGCTACGAAAAGATGAGGTACGAAGGTAAGCTAGCCAAGAATATAAAGGAGGATAGTAAAAGCTTCTTTAGGTATGTGAAGAGGAAAAAAAAGAGTCAAAGTTAAACCCTTGAAGACTGAAAAAGGTGAATTTATTATGGGGAACAAGGAAATGGCAGATGCGTTGAACAGGTACTTTGGATCTGCTTCACTAAGGAGGACACTAACAATCTTCCTGATGAACTAGTGGTCATAGGATCTGGGGTGACGGAGGAACTGAAGGAAATCCACATTAGGCAGGAAATGGTGTTGGGTAGACTGATGGGACTGAGGGCTGATAAATCCCCAGGGCCTGATGGTCTGCATCCCAGGGTACTTCAGGAAGTGGCTCTAGAAATCGTGGACGCATTGGTGATCATTTTCCAGTGTTCTATAGATTCGGGATCAGTGGATTGGAAGGTAGCTAATATTATCCCACTTTTTAAGAACGCCGGAAGAGGGAAATCAGGGAATTATAGACCAGGTAGTCTGACATCGGTGGTGGGGAAGATGCTGGAGTCAATCATAAAAGATGAAATAGCGGCACATTTGGATAACAGTAACAGGATCGGTCCGAGTCAGCATGGATTTACGAAAGGGAAATCATGCTTGACTAATCATCTGGAACTTTTTGAGGATGTAACCAGGAAAATGGACATGGGAGAGCCAGTGGATGTAGTGTACCTGAACTTTCAGAAAGCATTTGATAAGGTCTCACATAAGAGATTAGTAGGCAAAATTAGGGCACATGGTATTGGGGGTAGAGGAGCTAACACGGATAGAAAATTGGTTGGCAGACAGGAAACAAAGAGTATTAACGGGCCCCTTTCAGAATGGCAGGCGGTGACTAGTGGGGTAACGCAAGGCTCGGTACAGGGACCGCAGCTATTTACAATATACATCAATGATTTAGATGAAGGGATTCAAAGTAACATTAGCAAATTTGCAGATGACACAAAGCTGGGTGGCAGTGTGAACTGTGAGGATGCTATGAGAATGCAGGGCGATTTGGACAGGTTGGGTGAGTGGGCAGATGCAGTTTAATGTGGATAAATGTGAGGTTATCCACTTTGGTAGCAAAAACAGTAAGGCCGATTATTATCTAAATGGTGTCAAGTTGGGAAAAGGGGAAGTACAACGGGATCTGGGGGTCCTTGTTCATCAGTCAATGAAAGTAAGCATGCAGGTACAGCAGGCAGTGAAGAAAGCGAATGGCATGTTGGCCTTCATAACAAGAGGAGTTGAGTATAGGAGCAAAGAGGTCTTTCTGCAGTTGTGCAGGGCCCTAGTGAGGCCACACCTGGAGTATTGTGTGCAGTTCTGGTCCACTAATTTGAGGAAGGACATTCTTGCTATTGAGGGAGTTCAGCGTAGGTTTACATGGGTAATTCCCGAGATGGCGGGACTGTCATATGCTGAGAGAATGGAGCGGTTGGGCTTGTATACTCTTGAATTTAGAAGGATCAGAGGGGATCTTATTGAAACACATATGATTATTAAGGGTTTGGACATGCTAGAGGCAGGAAACATGTTCCTGATGTTCGGGGAGTGCAGAACCAGGGGCCACAGTTTAAGAATAAGGGGTAAGCCATTTAGAATGGAGATGAGGAAACTTTTTTCACAGAGTCTGTGGAATATTCTGCCTCAGAGGGCAGCAGAGGCCAGTTCTCAGGATACTTTCAAGAGAGAGCTAGATAAAAGATAGCAGACTCAGGGGATATGGGGAGAAGGCAGGAACGGGATACTTATTGGGGATGATCAGCCATTATCACATTGAATAGTGGTGCTGGCTCGAAGGGCTGAATGGCCTACTCCTGCACATGCTGTCTATTAACCCTGTCGGCGACAACTTAAGACAAGTCAGTCGCTGATACCTGATGCCGGTTGAGGTAGGTAGTCGCCAACGGAATTCACTAAAGTCAGCACCGGCGACAACCTACATCACCTGGTGACAACCTACGTCATCCTGGTGACAACCTACGTCATCCTGAGAACAACCTACGACAGCACCTACGTCAGGAGAAGTCAAGCTACACTCATTGGCGTCAAGCTCACAGTCGCTGACAATTTTTGGTCCTTTCAAAATCCAGCAGTGACCAGAAAAACGCTATGACTCTTTGGGCGACTGAGGAGACTACTGACGACCATACAGGCGACACCCCGGCGACCATGTGGTGCCTAGTCACCTGTAGACAGGCCCTTAATGCACAAAGTACAAAAAATTATAGGAATCATAGGAATATTCAGTAAGTATTTACAACAGTGTTTACAATTGGTATGGATATTAACAAAAGATAAATTCTGAATTAAAAATGGGTACAGTACACCGATGACAGATAAGCATCTAAAATATACATACCACAGGATTACATGATCCAATCAATCTGACTTCATCTGCTATCAGTTCTGTGTTCTGCTTCTTGTGTGGACTCTGTACCAGTTTACCCCAAATTTCAACTGCACTGCCAAAGGTTATATTGCTGCAAAACACACAAGTGACTTTATATTTTATACTATGAACAATAAAAGCACAAGTGAAAAATTGACAGAAAAAATATGAAATACTTTTGAATTGTGATGAGGAGGTGTGCTAAGATTAAATCTAGAGAGCTCGGGTGGGGGGAGGGGTCCAACTGAACTAGATTTAGAATTAGGGCAGAAGGAAATGTGGCAGCAAGAGAAAAGAAAGCACGTCAGCATTAGAACATACAAAACAGTAAGAGTAGATCAGTCAATTACCCCAGACTCTTCCACCATTCACCAAAATATTGTCCGATCTTTCACTTCAACACCATTTTCCTGTCCCATCTTATATGCCTTAATTTCTTTAATTTTTAGAAATATATTAACCCATGTTCTGAATAAAATTGAGCCTCCAAGATTCACAAACCCGAGTAAAGACAGGCGTTACATTAAATGGCCCTCGAGACCGTGACCCTAGTTCTAAACTCCTTATCAAGAAGAGGAAATTCTCAGCACAACAATCCCCCCAAGCGTTCTAAACTTAAAGGTAATTGACTGAAGCAAAACAGAAATATACGTCTCAGGAATTTGGAAAACCTCATACAATCACAGTTTGGAACTTAATTCTGCAAATTCTTCAATTAAAAACTTAAGAGCTGCATTATCATGTGGCCTTCAATCAGATAATTGGCTGCAGTTCACTGTGTCCTGGTTCACTCAGCAAATTATATTTGTAAAAGATCCAGCAACACAATTCAAAGAGGAACTGAGAAGTCTCCTTGCAACCTGACGCTCAAAAATAAATGAACCGATTCTTGATTTTATTTGTTTGTGGAAGGATGCAGTGTTTAGACTGCACTTCAAAGGTAATTCATTGCTGGAAAAGCAATTTGTAAGGTATCAAGGACCTAATTTGGCACGACTAATTATTTTTTACCCCCTTTCAACACAGAGATAGAAGAGATATATTTTGGAACAAAATTGTAAATTTTATACCACACACAATATCTTTAGAAATGTTCCTCTGCATCTGCAACAGTCAAAAAGATTAAAGCTTAATACACTGCATCATCAGGAGAGAGACAATTTCATTCTCTCACCTGACGTCTACATGTGGACGTGCAAGTACTTGTAGACTTTGCAGTGAACTTCCATCATTAATATGCAAAAACGTAAATTCCTTCTGTGCACGTACAGACCGTATCCATCCCTAGGAGGAAAAAACAAGCACGAGACACAATCTTGGTATGAAGAAAGATATGCACCAAGTCGAACATCATATGATATTAATTATTTACAGAAAAATATGAGCAATTATTTTCTAGACACACTTTTACAATAAATAAATACACTGTTCTTAACAAGAGCAACTGCTACTCTTTCACCTCCACCCATCAATTCTCACACCCCAGCTCCCCTTTTATTGGTCAAACAAAACTACTGCTTTCCATTTTTTAACTTCTTTATTATATATAGATCTTTGAAGATCATCATTGCATGAGACACAAATGTTATTGTTTCACAACGAAAAGCATCAAGACAAGTGATTTAAAAATGTGAGATAAGATTCTGCTGGTACAAAACCACAGACAACCATAGGGAAACAAGATGCCTACTTTGCTGTTAAAAAGTGTGTTAAATTCCAGCAGCAAAGCCCATCTGATTTTTTAAAAATTTCAAAATAGACTTTATTCGAGTAATAAATATATACAATACATCAACCGTGCAAAAAAAATCCATCCAACATTGGATATACAAATTGCTCCAGTCTATATACATTTTTCAAAATTTTCAAATTTCACGAATCGATACCCCACCCGTGCCACTCATGTGGCCCCCACGGCATGGGATACCTTCCCTTATTTTGAGGTGCGTCTCCACCATACTGTGCCCCCCATGTCCAGCAGCGGAAGGACCTTAGACTGTGGCCCTCCCCCACCGAGCCTTGGCTGCACCGAGCTTCAGTGCGTCCCTCAGTACGTACTCCTGCAGTCTGCAGTGGGCCAGTCGGCAACATTCCCCGACGGACATCTCACTCTGCTGGGTGGTGAACAAAGCTCGGGCAGACCAGAGAGCGTCTTTCACCGAGTTGATAACCCTCCAGCAGCACTCGATGTCAGTCTCTGAATGTGTCCCTGGGAACAGTCCGTAAATCACAGAGTCCTCTGTGACGGAGCTGTTTGGAATAAAGCGTACCAGGGACCCTTGCAAAGCCCATCTGATAGCAAGATCTCCAAGTGCACACTGGAGAAGCCTTATCCCAGAGACTCCCTTGAAAGCTTTTTACAGCTTGCAACATCCCACCTCCCAGCTATGCTGGGCAGTGAAACTATTTCGATTTTATAATATTTTTGAATGAAAGCTGTCTGGCTTTGCAAAACCTGGTTCATTAAAAGTTTGTAATGATAAATTGGACATTTAAAACATTCTAAAAACATTATGCTGATGCTGCCTGAACAGCCAAGTTCCTCGAGCAGTTGATTTTTTGCTAGATTCCATCTCTTGTATCTCCATAAATATATTCCCTTACATAGGTCTGGATTCAAATCTGAAAAGAGTTTTCCTCCTGATTCCCATTGACTTCAGCAAATCGATAAAAACTCCAATAGCATAGCTTAATAAGGAACATTTGAACATTTCAATCAGGTAATGGGAGCTTTGCTTATTGTAACCTGGGAACTTTTATATTTCTTGGCAAATATACAGCTAGTGTATACTCTTACTGCATATACTCCAGAATACTTTCCATCATCCTAAGGTTTTTCGCTCAAAATGAACAGAACTCTAAACAATTGATTAGATGCATCTTCTAACACAATTGTTCAGTGAGAGGATCTTACTTGTTGAACACTGTTCCAGCACTGTACTCTACCTTAATACCCTATGTCACAGAATTATAATCTGCAGTTCCAATAACTACTTTCCCAACAATCGGTGCGTTGAATGGGTCGACCCCATGTCACTGTGAACAGAGTGACAAGGAGGAGGCAGACTGCAGTAGAAACAATGAACAGTAGATGCTGGATTACCAGGGTGAGACACAACGTGCTCGAGTAACTCAGCAGGTCAGGCAGCATCCCTGGATAACAGGGATAGGTGATATTTCTGATATGGACGCTTCCTCAGACGGAAGATAGACACAAAATACGGGAGTAACTCAGCGGGACAGGCAGCATCTCTGGAGAGGAGCGGGTGACGTTTTGGGTCGAGACCCTCCTTCAGACTGAGAGTCCGGGGAGAGGGAAATTAGAGATATGGAAGTGCAGGGTGTGAAAACGACAGATCAGAGGAGACAATGTTCAAGGAAATTGAGAATGGATCGTTTTTCGGCTGAGGGGGAATGTTACAGCGGGGCATACAATCAGTAACATTAATCAGGAGGACAGTGAACCTGCCCTTCCTCAGACTGACTGATGCCCGTCTCCAGGCTGCTCCCAGTCGCCGCCACCTGCCGTCGGGACCTGGGCCACGCAGGGCTGCCCACCGTTCTCTCCTTCTCCCCAGAGAGAGATGATGCCTGTCCAGCTTTATGTGTCCAGCACCTGCAGCTACACACAGTCACCTGGATCCGCACCACCTCTCGCTCCCTCGGCCTCTCCGCTCCTGACAGCGCCAGGCTGACGCTCAGCCGGGAGTCACTGCTGTTGCTGCGGCCATTGAAGGAGCAGAGGCCGCTCTTCACCCACCGGCCGCCGCCGGCGCCGCCGCCGAGACCGAACAACCGCCGTCTCCACATCCTGCTCGCCCGCGCCTGCGCAGCGCCGGCTGCTCCACGCGCGTGCGCACAGCCCAGCCCTCGCCGGTTGCGCACGCGCACGACACCCTGCCCCCTGGCAACAGGTGAGTGCAGCCAGGCCGGTATCCAGGTGAGGACATCCTTGTGTCCAGGACTGGACTGGGCTCAACCCAATGGGGGGAAAACAATCACAGGGATAATCGGGAAAGGCTGACAATAAAACTTCACATTGGTGAGGAGGCGAATCTAGTCATTTATGATAATGGCCCCCTCTCTGGAGATTTAGAAAATCTTCGAAAACAAACTGCAGATGCTGGAAAACTACAACAAATATAGAAAAATTATGCTAATTTTTGGGACACAACTCCCCGCTGATTATTGGGACACAGCTACCAGCCTTGGAGGGCATCTACCACACACGGTGCCTCAGGAAGGCCATCAGCATACATAAGGACTCCTCTCACCCTTGTAATGGACTGTTCGAACAACTCCCTTCCAGCAGACGTTACAAGGCCTTCTACGCCCGCACTACCAGACTCAGGAACAGCTTCATTCCCAGAGCTATAGCGGCTTTGAACCGGCCCTGCTGAGTACCACCCCCCCCCCCCCCCGCCACCCCCATGGACTGTCTCCCCCGGCCTCGCACTTAAGTCTGTGTTGATGTTACTGGTCAAATGTTCGTTTTTACAAACCTTGTTCTCGAGGGTTGCTAACCGAAATCTCGAACTTGCAAACTCAGCGGATGCGGCAGCATCTGTGGAGCGAAGGAAATAGGCAACATTTCGGGCCAAAACCCTTCTTCAGACATAGTTAATTCTTCAGGAATAATTAATGCAGTCGCATTTTGGGAAGTCAAACCATGGCAGGTCCTTCACAGTGAATGGCAGAACCCTGGAGAGTGTTGTGGAGATGAGGGATCTAGGAATGCAGGTACATAATTCGCTCAAAGTGGTGTCACAGGTAGATTTTGTGGTCAAAAAGGCTATCGTTACGTTGACTTTCATCAGTCAGGGTATAGAGTATACAATGTGTAAGAAGGAACTGTAGATGCTGGTTTCCACTGAAGATAGACTCAAAATGCTGGAGTATCTGAGTGGAACAGGCAGCATCTCAGGAGAGAAGGAACGGGTGATGTTCCAGGGCGACACCTTTCTCCAGACTGAAGAAGTCCGAAGAAGGGTCTCGACCCGAAACATCACCCATTCCTTCTCTCTCCAGAGGTGCTGCGTGTCCTGTTGAGTTACTCCAGAATTTTGAATATAGAAGTTGGAATATTATGTTATAGTTGCACAAGAAGTTGATGAGGTCAAACTTAGGAGTGCTGTATTTTGTTCAGTTTGGATGCCATTAAGTTAGAAAGAGTGCAGAGAAGAGTACGAGGATGTTGTCAGGACTTGAGGGCCTGGGCTTAAGGCGAGGTTGGGCAGGCTAGGACTGTATTCCTTGGAGCACAGAAGCCTAATGCTGAGGGGTAATATTTTCGAGGTATATAAAATCATGAGCGAGATAGGGTTTTACCCAGAGTAGTGGAATCGAGAACAAGAGGACATAGATTTAGGGTGAGGGGGGAACGATTTAATAGGAACCTAAGGGACGACCTTTACACACAGAGGGTGGTAGGTGTATGGAACAAGCTGCAAAGGAGGAAGGTGAGGCAATGAGTCAAGAGTGTTATATTGTCATGTGTCCCGAAATATAACATTGAAATTCTCACTTGTAGCAAGTATTGTAACAACATTTAAAATACATTTGGACAGGTACATGGATAGGAAGGATTTAGGGGATGAAAAGAACAGCTACCCATTATTTGTAGCTGACAATGAAAACAGGATGACTTAAATGGGGAAGGATTAGCTGAGTCAATTCAATCCAGCTCTCAATAACATTTACAACATTGCTGTTTCAAAGTCACACCTTGACACATAATTGAAAAGAGATGGTGATATATATGCAACCACAAATGAGTTAATTGTGCTCCTTAGAAGCAACTTAAAAATAAACTAGATAGGTTAGAATGTCACTCCTGTGAATCTGACCAGAGGGACTAGCTATGCCAATTGTAGACAATACCAAGCACTTGTGTGGAGACTATGAAACCACACACGAACAAATTATACATGAACGAAGATACTGATTGAAATCATGCTTCCCAATCCTTGGCTTCCAAAGCTGGACAAGAAACATTGAGTTGGCTTGTGGCTGGGATGGTGAAGACATACAAAGCTCAGACTGAAGAAGGATCTGGAACCGAAACCTCACCCATTCCTTCTGTCCAGAAATGCTGCCTGTCCCGTTGAATTTCTCCAGCATTTTGTTTCCATCTTAAGTGATGTTGATGTAGCTTTTGCAACCTTTTACCCACAGATGGCAGTGTGGGTACAGTAATAAAAATGTACAAATTCACTTTTCATTCAAAGGATGTGAGCTTCGTAGGTCGAGCAAACATTTAATTGCCCATCCCTAGTTGCCCTTCAGAGGTGCTAGTCAGCTGCTGCAGCCCTTGAGTACTCCCACGATACTGTTAGGCAGAGAGTTCCATGATTTGAGCCAATGCTAGTGAAGGAAAGGTGATATATTTCCAAGGCAGAAAGGTATTCAGGAAGGCAACTCACAGGTAGTAGCGTTCCCAGGCTTTCACAGCCCGTGACCTTCTATCAGGTAGAAGTCATGTGTTTAAAGTTTAGAGAATTTGGAGAGATACAGTGCGGAAATAGGCCCTTCAGCCCACCGACCAGCGATCCCTGTACACTTGCACTATCCTACACACTGGGGAAAATTTACCACTCTGGTGTTATATTTCATTCTTCACATGTTTAAAATATAATGTTTTATTTTTAATTGTCTACTGTAATTTGTGTTGTTACTTGCGAGCAAAGCACCAAGCCAAATTCCTTGTATGCATACTTACTTGGTTAATAAAAAAATGTATTCAATTCAATTCAATTTTTACCAAAGCTAATTAACCTACAAACCTGTATGTCTCTGGAATATGAGAGGAAACTAGAGCACCTGGAGAAAATCGGCATGGTCACAGGGAGGAAGTACAAACTTTGTACAGACAGCACATGCAGTCAGGATCGAACTGGGGTCTCTAGGGCTGTAGGGCAGCAACTCTACCGCTGCGCCACCGTGCTGCCCCAAGGGCTCGGAAGGTGTTGCCATAGGATTCTTGGTGAATTGCAGCAGTGCATTCTGTACATATTGCAAATTGCAGCTACCATGCATCAGTGGTGGGGCGCGTGAATGGTTGTGGATGGTGGGCCTATCAAGTGAGCTGGTATCACGTGCATGGTGTCAAGCTTCTTGGGTGTCAAGCAGTGTACCCCATTACATTCCTGAATTGAGCTTTGTTGATGGTGGACTAGATATGGGGGAGTTAATAGGCAAGTTATTCAGGACAGTAGAGCTGTTTGAGTCACAGAAATGTGCAGCACAGAAAAATGCCCTTTGGCCCTCCACATCCATGCCAATCTTGCCCATCTACACTAATCCGAATTGCCTGTATTAGGGCCATTTCATTCTGTGCCTCGTGTGTTTAAGTACCTGTCTAAATTTCTTCTAAATAAAGTGATTGTAACTGATCTGATCACCTCCTCTGACAGCGAATACCAGATATTAAGCATTTCATTTAAAAAAAATACTCCTTGGAGCCAATTTAAAAGCTTTCTAACTTTCCGCACACCCAATGCTCTCTTGTTTTTGAAACCCTACCAAGGGAAAATGATTTTGACACCACGTCTCATAATCTTATACACATCCATGAGTTCACCCTTGATGATTCTGAGCCTCTGAACTTCTCTTGGACTAGGGGAGGGGGATTGGGAAGTAGGTGAGAATATCTGGATGGATGAAAGGTATGTCTTTCAGTGGTGGTCAGTATGGGGAGGGGGTAAAGCCATTACAGATGACAAGGGTTCGTCAACTCGAACGTCTAGGAATGAAGATTGCAAAAAGTGGTGAACACTGCCCAGTCTATCATGGGTACTGATCTCCCCATCATCGAAGGGATCTACAAGAGTCATTGCCTCAAAAAGCCAGCCAGCATCATCAGAGACCCACCCCACCCTGGCCACACTCTCATTTCACTCCTGCCATAGGGAAGAATGTATAGGAGCTTGAAAACTGTAACATCAGGTTCAGGAGCAGTGTCTTCCCTTCGAGCATCAGGCTATCAAGCACTACAAACGCCAAATAAGTTCTGAACTACATAGACTTGATGGCATTATTTTTGTCTTTTTTTGAATGGTGTTCTTATATATATACTAGACCAAATGGGACCGGTTGGGCCTCGTCCCCCAATGCAATAATCCACCACTCACCCGTTCCCCCAACACAACCCGTTTCTTTCACTCACCTGTTCCTCAACGTAACCCGTTCCCCCAACGCAATAATCCACCACTCACCCACAACCCTGGTCCCCCAACGCAAACAGTTCCCCAGTGTAAGATTCCACCACTCACCCATTCCCCCAATGCAACCCGTTCCCCCAATGCAATATTCCACCTCTCACCCATAGCCCCAACTGTGCAGGTAATTTTAAACTTAAAAAAAAATGCAATTGCACTAAGATTTAATGTGGTGTAGGTGCCTCCGACAAGGTTATTTTTTGTATTCCAAACCTAATCATTAAACTTTGCTGTGCTGGGTTAGGCTGGCAGATTCTTTCCCTGAAGGACATTTGGTGTGAAGTACTTCATGTTCTGGGGTAGAAACATTGTAGCCGGTAGGTCATTGTGACGTCATAACTCCATAACTGCTAGTGCAGATTTGAAGAATTCCAACTTTTAAATAACTTTAAAACTTTTAAATCTCCCCCACTGTGTCCCTCTCCTAACAACAGAGATTAGCAGCAGAGAGCAGCAGAGATCACATTGTGATGTTGTCAGAATGTTCACTTCAGCGTGTGCCTGAGATCTCATTGTGATGAATTTTCCTTTTTTGGAATCTTCACGGCAGCTTGTGTAAATGAGATCCCATTGTGATTGGACGACTGTGAGATGACATTGTGACATCATCACTGATAGCTGCTGGAAGGGTCTCCCTGTCAAAGGCAATTATTTTTTTCCAAAGTTGGCTTTTTTAAAACTTAAAATATCAATAACTTTTGAAATATAACATCAAATCTGAAGTAAACTTGATCAGATCAATGACTGGAAAAATCTGAGTAAGGTTCTGCAAAAATGTCAGCGCTTCTGCGTTCCGTTTTGGCGAAGATACAATAACACGTACACCCACATACAAGACGAGACTTTTAATAGTATATATATAGGACCAAGTGGGACCCATTGGGCCCTATCCCCCAACGCGGGGGGGGCATGGTGTCACACGGAAGCACTGGTCCCCGAACGCGGCATCACCGTTCACCCCGGAGACAGGCTCCCCCGGAGCCAATCACCCCATCACCCACTCCAACGTAACCCGTTCATCCAACGCAATATTCCACCACTCACCCATAGCCTCCAACTCCACAGGCGCGGCTCATTTCCACTCATCCCCCTCTTTCAGTTCCCCCCTCTTCATCCTCCCTCTTCATCCTCCCTCTTTCCCCTCTCCTCCTCCCCACCCTCCTTCACCTCTCACCCTCTCCTTTCCTCTACCCTCTGTCACTGCCTCCCACCCTCCGTAAACTCTCTCCCCTCCCTAGCCCTGACCCGTTGGCCCCGTTTCCCCAATGCAATATTCCACCACTCACCTGTTTCGGTAACGCAACCCGTATCCACCACTTACCCATTCCCCCAATGCAACCCGTTCCCCCAACGCAATCAATCCTTCCCACATGGGTGGGAGGGACAGTCAGCGCTTCCCGGAGCCAATTAATTTACTCGACTTTAGGGTCGGCGTTGGCGCTCCTTAGAGCCAATCAATCCATCCCATGTGGCGTGGGGGGCAAATATCTTATTCTCTCTTTACTCCCCATGAAGCTGCTGATCCCATTGTCTCTGTCACCTCTGCCTCCCTCTCCTTTTCCCTACCCTTAGTCACTCCCTCCCTCACCTCTCCCCTTTCACACTCCCCGACTAAAGACAATGTTTAAATAACATTTCTTCTCCCATCCCCCACTCCGTCAACTCTCATAGCTGCTGTATTGGCTGCAGTGATCACATTGTGATGTTGTTTTCGGTTTTCGGAATCTTCACGGCAGCTTGTGTAAATGAGATCCCATTGTGATTGGATGATTGTGAGATGCTATTGTGACATCATCATTGGAAGCTGCTAGAAAAGTCTCCCACACAGGTAATTATTATTTTCAAAGTTGGCTTTTTAAAAACTTTAGATATCAATAACGTGAAATATAACATAAAATGCAAAGAAATGTGATACTTATGACCACGGGAAGTTTTTTATGCTCTTGTGTACCGTTTTGGCTTAGTTCCTTGATCTCACTGACAGACAGACAGACAGACAGACAGACAGACAGACAGACAGACAGACAGACAGACAGACAGACAGACAGACAGACAGACAGACAGACAGACAGACAGACAGACAGACAAGACGAGACTTAATAGTATAAGTAGACTTAGTGGGACCCATTGGGTCCCAGCTTCACACGGGACGGCTGGTCCCCCAACGCAATATTCCACCTCTTCACCAATTCCAATATACACACACACCCTCCACCTCACACATACACTCACACACATACACTCACTCACACGCACACACACACTCACTCACACTCACACACTCACACATACTCACACACACACATATACTCACGCATAAACATACACTCACACATACACACACGCATGCACACACACTAACACACACACACACACACTCTCACACATACATAAACTCACACACACAGACTCACACAGACTCGCACTCACACACACACGTACACTCACATGCGCACCCATACACACACATACTCTCACGCAACACACACACACCCTCACACGCACATACACTCACACGCACACATACACTCAA